>JAULUF010000009.1:21469166-22710000 GCA_031834385.1 Semotilus atromaculatus | reverse complement strand
TCATTAATGTTTTTACTTTTACTTTTGATCAAATGAATGCGTCCTTGCTGAATAAAAGTAATTGCTTTAAAATATATAGGCTATGACCCCAAACTTTTGGACATTTACTGAATTCAGTGTTATTCAGGACTGTACACTACATAACTGCACATCTTATTATTTTTAATACAATTATTTACAGAAATCATTATTATTTATATTCATATATAGTATATATTCCCGGTTTCACAGATATGGTTTAATATATTCCCGGTTTCACAGACAACTAGTCTCAGACAAAAATGCATTTTTGTAGCTGATTTAACTGAAAGTAATTTGCACTGCAGGCTATATCTTAAAATATGTCAGTGCCATTGATTTCGTCTCAATATGCACACCAAAGTTTATTTCTAGGGCACATTTATAAAAGCTTAAATATCCGCCTGCGTTGAGCTCAAAATGATCAACCGGTTAGGCTGACCCGAGTGCTTGCATGCATGGTACTCCAGATGTGAGGACCCTGCTATCAAAGAAGAAGACCACCAGCCACCCACCAATAAAGCAGCTGTCAACTCATACAGGAAATGAAATACTGCCTTCGCATGTTCATTTACACTTACACACCCTTAATCTGGAGGGAGGAGCAAAAATAATAATTTCCTGTGGGAATACTGCCCCCCAAATTAATTACTGCAATTCGGCATTTTTAAATGGACCACTTAATAAAGTGGCAGCATAATTAAATTTCCAGCCCTGTGACCTTGAGAGCACTTCCTAGATAATTAATGATACACGCAGATAATCAATGCAGATAATCCATCTCCAACTACACATATATACACCACACAATGAAATAATGGCCTGTATATAAAAATAAATATGATATGCAAACAAACTAACACAAACAAAAGTGACATCAGGATACAAGTACTGATGTATTTAAAGTTCTGACAATGCCATGAGAGTAAAAAAAATAAAGTGTAGCCTTCTACGTTTTATCACTAACAACCATTCATTTTTTAATTCCCATATCAGCTGTCCAAAAATTCATGTTAGAAAAGTTACTGAGATCCATTTAATTTACAGTGTGCAGTGTGCAGATCTTATTTTCATAAAGCATTCTGATTATCTCTTGATTCATGACTTGTTCAACCTCTGCTGAACAGAGAACACATTCCATTAGTGTCATTTGGATTATCATTCATCCTAACCCTGCAGAAACTACATTAATGTTTTAATTCACACTGATTATCAGATTAAGCAGAGCATAGACAAATGAAATCCAATATTTTTTACAGAACTACACATCGTATGAAGTTGGAGGTACAGTTAAATCATGAGAAGTGGTGTTATTTTACTCATGAGAGATTTCAAATTAAGATTTCACACTTGCGTTCAACCTTGCACTTTAGCACATTAAATGAATTTAAATGCTGTTCAAATTGGACATATTTGACATCTTAATGGCCTTTGGCACTACATAACTGGCCTTTCTTCCATTGTAAAGAAATAACTTGAAAGAGAGCAACCTAAACCTTGTATGTGTGTGCGTTTAAGTGGCACTACCTGATTTATGGTGGGCACAACAGCAAACAATCCATTTACTACACATTTATCCACTTAATCCTCAGCAGCTTAACCGGAATGCCAATACTGTATTGACAAAATGTCAACACATTCGCAGCAACAACACCAAATCCAACACTGTCTCATTCATCTCTCCACAAACATACAGGCAAGATTACACACACACACACACACGCAGTGCCGATCCTGACCTCCCTGGGGCCCTAAGCAAAATTCTGCTAAGGGGCCCTCTACCTGGCCCGTGACGCCGTGAGCTATGTAACCCATTTGCCATTGCCACAAAGTCACACCTGACACTTCAGTGCT
Organism: Semotilus atromaculatus; assembly: GCA_031834385.1. Classification (NCBI taxonomy): domain Eukaryota; kingdom Metazoa; phylum Chordata; class Actinopteri; order Cypriniformes; family Leuciscidae; genus Semotilus; species Semotilus atromaculatus. The sequence goes on along the minus strand of JAULUF010000009.1, from coordinate 22,708,128 downwards.
CCCAATACAATTCTCCCTCCTTTACACAAAACAGTCAAAGAATAAGTACAACAATATAGAACAGAATGAGGTTTAAACAAACAATATTTATTGATAGTAAATAGTATTTTCTATAGAATATTAAGATATTCTATAATAAATATTATTAAGTAAGTGAATATTAACGTAAACATAAATAAGAAGAAAGTAATTCATTATAACCCTGAGCTTTGACTTTTGGGATTAACTTTGGTTCTCTCTACAGCCTGGGCATTTTCGGCATCAGTATGGACAACACCAGTCTATTTGGACTGTCTAGAAATTGAGAAGAATATCACAAACTAACTCCCAATTTCCTTTTATACATTTTCAAATATAAATTATACTATGGCTTGGCTCTTGTAACATTTAACTAGTGAACTAGTGATGCAGATATCAATAATCCCTGTGAGTGATGACATCTAACTTTTGTACAAGTGAACATGTAATTCCTGATATCAAAAATAGACATTGGTAGATAAAAATGTAACTAAGGGGCCCTAGTAAAAATAAATAAAATACTTTTTTATCATGTGTGTTGAAGCCATTCTTGATTTATGGTTATTATTTACTAAGGGATGTGCATCCATATTGACCAGTATGTCCAGCTAATCAACATTTTAAATTCAATATAGCCTATAAAACGATAGTCAATCAATGTCAAATTGTCAATACATTGCTTTCCATCTTGCATAATTAGTGCAGTTGTTTAGAGTTTTTAACTACACATTGACTAATAAGTCTCTTGGTTTAAAAGTATGTATAATGTGTACTTTGATGAGGAGTGCCATCATTCACGCCCATATATTGTACAGCAGTATGTCTGGTCTCCACATATATCTCTGCTTGAAAAATGCGCGTTTCATTTCGTGCACGCGCATATGAACGCATGATACACTCGCGCGACGCGGTTATCTTTTCCGAGCTGCAGTAAACAAACACTGTTGCACTTTTTCGTTTATCAAAAACAAACGTAATAAATAATTGTATTTTACTCTCACTTTTGTCAGGCACAAAGTGATGCAAGAGATGCACTGCCTGCCCAGCTTATAGCAATATACCGAAAAAACACAATAGAAATGCACATAAACTTTACTTTGCTGAAACTTGGAGAGGAGAGAACACAAGTTTACCTTGTTGTTGTTCCCGCAATTCACTCTCATGGGTTTTTTTTCCTCGTTTCGTGACGAGAAGGATAGTTTCGCTTCATTTTGTCATAGATGTTGTAGCCTAAACATTAATTGACACGCTATGACACAAGGGGAAGGCGGGGCCTTGAGTAATTTGCGGGGCCCTACGCAGCTTGCGTAATGAGCGTATAGGGCGGATCGGCTCTGCACACACGCTATATGCAAGCAGACTGTAATACGGAGGACTGCAACGCACTGCCGTTACAGAACACAGATGCCTGGAGGAAACAAGGCTGAGGAAAAATGTCTGCTGTCAGAGTGACTCATGATAAACCTTATCTGTACACTATAGTAGAGTTATCGATCTCATATGAAAATTCAAGACTAGCATACATTCTAGCATACACAAGCATACAATGAACATAGAAAACTCACACAACTAAATAAATGATCAAAATATTACTTTATTGTAGAATTATCATTTTATGATTTCTTTGTATGAAATTAATGTAGTATCTTTTTAAAAACATTTTCAGTTCAAATTAATTTGTGTATTATATTGCATAATTATTATTGTATATTTGTATTACAAACGTAATACAAATGTTGCAATATTTTCAAAACATTTAAATATATATATTTTATGTATACAAATATGCATAAAGTTTTGTGAAATATTTAAAACATTTTGTGTAAATATATATAAGATTGTGCTTTTACTACTACTAAGAATTGCTGCTTAAGAAACTTTTCTCATTACTGGCAATAGCTAATAATAATATATTTGTGGATACATTTGATGAATCGAAAGTTTAAAAGAACAGCCTTTGTTTTAAATAATAAAGAAATATAGAGATAGAAGTCTTTTGTAACACTATGGGGTCTATCTTGCACCCCATAGTGCATCTTGCACCCGGCGCAAATGACGTTGTACACTGACGCATGTATCATTCGTATTTTGCACCCGCGCAAAGCGGACTTTTCCCTCCACAGACGCACGCCGGCAAACTGGAGAATGAACTTACGCTCCCTGGGCGGGTCGGCGCAAAAAAAGGAGGCGTGTTCCGGCGCAAACAATCCCTGGTGCTATTTTGCAGTTCCAGAAAACAATTGCGCCACTGACCAGAAAAAACCTAGGGCCCTATCTTGCACCCGGCGCAATTGACTTTGTACACCGACGCATGTATCATTCCTATTTTGCACCCGCGCAAAGCGGACTTTTCTCTCCACAGACACACGTCGGTTAACTAAGAAATACACTTGCGCTACCCGGGGCGGTTCAGCGCAAAGAGGAGGCGTGTTCCGGCGCAAACTTTCCCTCATGCTATTTTGCAGTTCCAGAAAACAATTGCGCCACTGACCAGAAAAAACCTAGTCTAAAGTCATTGGCGCGTTGCGCGTACATTCAGATGCTATTTTAAGCGCGCGTGCTTGGTCATAATACAGAGTGTGAACAACGCGCATACACTGTAGATGATTCTCTCATCTACACAGATGCATTTTCCTTTTTGCAAATGATACATTATTATAAGGAAAAATATTAAAACACGAGGGAAATCATTGTTGTCCAGTCAAGTCAAGTATATTTTTAAAGTGCTTTTCACAATAGAGATTGTATCAAAGCAGCTTCACAGTATTAATATGTTGTGTCCATGGCGATCGGAAAAATAGGCATAAAGCTTAGGCCTACATATTTACCCAAATTATTATATGCATGTATAACCGAAGCTAATTTGGGTGGGTTTGTCCCATCTCCAATGCCACTTCTCTTTCTTTTACGGCCCTGACGAGAACATCGATCTCCTCGGCTGTGAACCGATTCTGAAGCGCTCCTGGTAAATGCGCCGTTATAATAGTATTGCGCCATGGAACAAGCGCACCTCGTTCATCATGCTCTTAAAGGGAATGTGATATGACGCTCTGATTGGTTTATTTCACGTTACGCCCAAACCACACCTATGAATAATGAAGCTACTTCAGACCAACCCCTTTTAGATTTGCGCCAGGCGCAAGAGGCATTTATCCCGCCGGGAAAATACCAACAGCGCCGGGATCCGCCCACAAAGTTAGGCTACTTGCGCTTTGCGCTTTGACACTTGCGTTTCAGATCGTGCGCTGAGTGCAAGATAGGGCCCCTATAGTCTAAAGTCAGTGGCGCGTTGAGCGTACATTCAGATGCTATTTTAAGCGCGCATGCTTTCAGTTTGAACACCCCTGCTCTATTAGGTACAAATGCCTGGATGCTTAGGCGTTTCAGGTAGGAAAGTGGCCCAGATAAGCCCCTCTGATTCAGTGTTGAGCCTGATTCATCATCTGACTGATTGGACTCTTCATGAGTGGATGTAAGGGTTCAGATATCCTCCTATAGGCCTGCTGGCTCCTCTATCTAGACTGAGCCCTCTGAGACCTTTAGGCCGTAAAATCACACACGCCACAAAAGTACTGTCTGACTACCTCCACTCGACTCTGACAGTAGCGGAGGTGACAAATGGCCACGATTATTAAAAGAAGGTTACTTTTAAACACTGTTCCCTGGCAATGAGAGAGAATAGCAGCTGCTAAATCACTGTCAGGGGAACTAATGATAAGATATCATAAGACACGCAAGACACAAGACAAGATGGAGTGGAGCTTCTCCCTCCTTTAATCAGCTTCAGTCTCCACCTCTCGCCACTCTCACGTCTTTATCAAGCACACAAACGCACTTATTCCTGTTCACAGTGGTGTATCCATCACCTCGGCTCTGTGCCTCTCTCTCTATGGCTCGACTGTACTGGTTCTGTCGCTCAAGCAATTTCATGCAGACAGACAGCATGATTATGATAAAGAATGTGCTTATACTTGCTTTTGTAGCAGATACAATGTAACAGTTATTTCTGATGCATGTAAAGTTTACGTTGTAGGACAAAATAAGTGGGGGGTTTTTTGCCTAATGTTCTTCGGCTTCAGTTCTTTATCATGATATTTTCTTTCAAAGACTGACCCTTTAAAAGGTCCAGGTTTGCATAATAAATAGGATGGGTATAGAGGTCATGCTGTGGCACTCATGTCAAAGCCTTAGCAAGGGGACAGATATGTTTCTCTGAGGCATGCAGGGTTAATCACACTCTGAGTAAGGGCCTCTAGATTAATCTAATTAATAAAAGTCATGGTCTGTCCCTGCATATCTAATACTTTAAGCTAATGATGTCATAAATCCACCCTGCTAATATGGCAGGTGGAGAGAGGGTGGTAAGAGTATGTGTGTGTGTGTGTGTGTGTGTGTGTGTGTTTGTGGTGATGATGGAGAGACACAATGTATTTACGTGTGTATTTAAGAAAGTCTGGGTCATCAGTGGTGGGATAAGAATACACAACATCTTGTATTATCCACTCACGGATGCTTGATAGCATTAGGTATTGAATCATTTAATTTAGATCAATGTATTTATAATATGTATTCTGGCAGTTCACTTCAAAATCGCTAATAATAATAATAATTATTATTATTGTTATTATTGATGTTAAATTTAATTAATTTATGAATAAATATATAATTGATTTTTTTATTAATTAATTAATCAATTTTAACCTTTAACTTAAGTCATTAAAAATCAAACATGCATAATTGTGAGATTTGAACAAAGAAAAAAGAAAAAAAAGAACGAAAACAACATTCCTATTCAGTAAGTCTCATGATAACAAAAAGGAAAAAAATACACATTGTTTTATTATATGCAATCATTGAGATTTATATTATCATACAGAACATGGCATTTACTATTGATCTAAACCAAAAACAGCATAAGCAGAGTCTGACAATGACACAAATGCACATCAAGATAAGTGGTCTAGCTGAGACAGCACCATAATTAGAGTGGTCCATTTTACAAGTCTTATAAATCTGAAATCTGCTCTGATAAATTTGAATAAATTAACAGGGCATTACCACACCACCACATTCGATTTGCATAGTGCATTTACTGAAATGAATATGCAAGTGTAAGTAAAAGGGCTGCTGAATCTTCTTAATTAGAATAACTCCTCCCAGTATGTTTTCTGAAAGAGATATCTTGGCATATATTTGAGCGAGCATAGACTTCAGAGAGATATCAGAGAGATATTGCTTTAACTCTCCTGACATCACAGAATATGAGTACCACCCATAATGTTGCTCATCATTTAATTCACAATGCAATTAGAGTTCTGATGACTCCTGAGGAAAAATTATGTTGCTAATTATTTATTAAATATTCACGATGCCCTCTGAGTGGAAGGGAGGGTGACAATTCAAGAACTCAGAGCATATGCTGCATTACTTAAGGCTACTGCTCGTCAGCACATATGTGTTTTTTTTTTACTAGAAGTAAAAAGTTGTTGAAAACACATTTGCAGCAATATACTGCTAATGACCACCCAGACGCCGTCCACGGTGCTGAGAGAGACGTTTAGAATATGTAAATATGTGCTGTAGCATAACAAAAATGACAGCAGTAAGAAAGCAGTTAAGAAAGCATCTGAACATAACAATGTGCACAAGCTCTGCAATTCACCGGCACGCATAACCGTCACATCCTTTTGATTTTCCTGGCAAAAAAAAGAAAAAAAGAAAGAAAGAAAATCTGATTACAGGCTTTCATAAACAACCCATTGTCACGCTGGAAACAGGACTCAGGCAGGTGAATAGTGAAATGGATTTTATTAAACAGATTTGCAGAAGCAGTCGGAGATCGGGTGAGTATGTAAATAGTAGACAAGCTGATGGAACTTAGCTGGTGGATAATAGTCTCTTTTCTCTTGTACAGTTGGAGTGAAGCGATGATACTGAAGGCAGGGTTCAGGAAGGTGGAGAAGGTTGACGAAGATGAAGGATCAGGATGTCAGGTAAGTTGCGGGTAAGTATCAGGTTGGAGAGGAGTCTGTGTGTCTTGAAAGGACGAGAACAGACAATGACTGTGGTGTGAGGTGCAGTATATAAAGGTGGTGGCGTGATGAGGTGCAGGTGATGATGATCAGTACTCAGGAGATAATGAACGAGTGGGAGGAGTGGAAGGAGTGTGTAAGCTGGATGGAATCTTGACAGTACTCCCCTGCTCCGAGGCGGCTCTTGACGACTGGGAAGAGCGATGTACACAGCGACGAGGTCTGCCACGGGGCCTGGGAGCTGGACGATCGGGATGATCTGTGTGAAACTGTAGAAGGAGAGCTGGGTCCAGGATATCGTCACGAAGAACCCATGACCATTCCTCAGGACCGTAATCCTCCCAGTCCACCAGATATTCCAGGCGGGGACCTCGTCGTTGTGAGTCCAAGATGGTACGGACCCGGTAGATGGACTCGTCTTGCACGGGGATCGGAGGAGGTGGTACAGCTGCCGGGTCAGGTTCTGTGGGAGGAGAAGTGACAGGCTCAGTGAAGGGTTTTAAGAGTGACACATGGAAGGATGGTGAAATACGATACTGTGGAGGGAGATTGAGCCTGTAGGTGACTTCGTTTACTCGTGAGTGAATCATCACAGGCTGGATGATGAAGACAGGAGAGAGCATCCGCCTTGCAGTTTTCACTGCCAGGTCGGTAGGAAACGAGGAAGTCAAAACGGGTAAAGAAGAGCGCCCATCGGGCTTGATGGGGGTTCAGCCTCTTGCAGTGGTCTGTAATGACCTCGAACCGATGGTTTGCTCCCTCCAGCCAGTGTCTCAACTCCTCCAGAGCCAGCTTGATGGCGAGTAGTTTCCCGATTCCCAATGTCGTAGTTCCGCTCCGCCGGGGACAGCTTTTTAGAGAAGAAGACACATGGATAGAGTTTAGAAGGGTTACCCTGCCGCTGTGATAGGACCGCTCCAACCCCGGTTGAGGAGGCGTCCACCTTCACGACGAAAGGAACCGGTGGATTGGGGTGAACCAGGATTGGAGCAGTCTGGAAAGCTTTCTTGAGATGTTCGAATGCAGAGATGGCCTCAGGGGATAAGGACAGAGACTTGGGCCGGCCCTTGAGGGAAGAAGTCAGAGGAGCACTGATATGACTGTAGTTATGGATGAAGCGTCTGTAGAAGTTGGCAAACCCTAGGAAGCGTTGAAGGTCCTTTACGGTAGAGGGTTGAGGCCAGTTCTATATGGTTTCCACCTTCCTCTGGTCCATCTGCACACCATGTTGGTCGATGATATAGCCCAGGAATTGTACCGAGGTGGTATGAAACACACTTCTCGAGCTTGAGGTAAAGCTGGTGAGCTCATAGCTTCTCCAGCACGAGAGTGACGTGACGTTGATGTTCTAAAGGAGATGATGAATATATGAGGATGTCGTCTATGTACATGACCACGAACCGGTTGAGGTACTCACGGAAGACTTTGTTCATGTATCCTTGGAAGACTGCAGGGGCGTTGGACAACCCGAAGGGCATTACCCGGTACTCGTAGTGACCAGAGGGGGTGATGAATGCTGTCTTCCATTCATCCCCTCGACGATTTCGGATGAGATTATATGCACTTTGGAGATCGAGTTTAGAGAAGATACGGGCTCCACGCAGCTGCTCCAAAGCTGCTGGGACCAGAGGAAGGGGATAGCTGAATTTAACAGTTTGAGAGTTGAGGTGACGGTAATCGATGCACGGCCGCAAGCCTCCGTCCTTCTTTGCCACGAAGAAGAAGCTGGAAGCGGCAGGGGATGTAGATGGTCAAATATATTCCTGCTTGAATGCTTCCTCCACATACTCCTCCATGGCCTTCTGCTCCGGGATGTACAGAGGGTACACACGGCCCTTGGATAGAGTGGCTCCAGGTAGCAGGTCGATAGCACAGTCCCATGGCCGATGAGGTGGAAGTTTCGTTGCCAACTGCTTGCTAAAAACATCTTGGAACGCCCTGTATTCCGCTGGAATCTCCAGTTGATGTTGGATGTCCGGACTCTCAATGGAAGTGGAACAAACGTGAACTCTGGATGGTTTCTCAGAAGATGATGACGTCAGAGAGGGTTCTTCCTGGACCTTCTCCACCGAAGCTAGACAGGAGTGAAAGCATTGTTTTCCACAACGAAGGACTTCTCCGGATCTCCAGTAGAATGGGTTGATGTTGGAGTAACCAAGGGCGTCCGAGGATGAGCTCAGCAGAGGACTCCTCCAGCACCATAAACGAGATCTCCTCCGTGTGCAGACATCCTAGGCAGAGCGTAAGTGCGGGGGTGACGTGACGAATTCGACCTCGGCCCAACGGTTTTCCCTGGATGGTCTGCACCTGAAATTCTTGTTGACTTCGGAGTTTACGGATGTTCAATCTCTGTAGGAGCTGCGTGGAGATGAAGTTCCCCGCTGAGCCTGAGTCGAGGAGGGCTTGTGCTGCGACACATCCACGAGAAGAGATCAAATGAACAGTAGTTCGGTTCAGGGTAGCAATTTTAGGAGGAATCTGGATGGTACTCACCGCTGGGCACTGAGGTCGAACTGGGCAGTTACTGATAAGATGTTTGTCTCCCCCGCAATACAGACAGAGATGGAGTTGAATCTCTGTCGCTCTGATGGAGTGAGATGGGCGGCGTCGACCTGCATGGGCTCTGGTGCTGAAGGAGCGACAGATGGAACCGAGGGCGGAGGACTGACAGCGGTCGTAAAGGTGTCACAGGCAGACAGGCGTTGAGAAACTCGAAGGGTTTTCTGGATGAGGTTTTCAATTCCTAATGAATCTTCATACACTACCACTAGCTGGCGGATGTTGGGATTGAGACCATGCCGAAAGGCCGTAATCAAGGCGGTCTCGTTCCAACCGCTACAGGCTGCTAGCGTGCGAAAAAGTAGTGCGTACATACTCACGGATGAATCACCTTGGCGAAGATTGAAAAGTTGATCATGCACTGTGAGATCCGACACCGTCTGTCCAAAAACTTCTTTAAAGTGAATAAAGCTTGACAGTAATTTAATCACGGGTGAATCTGAATTCCACAGGGACTGGGCCCATTGGAGGGCTCGACCGGACAGCAGAGAGATGACAAATGCAACACGGGAAGAATCATTGGAGAAGTGGTGCGCCTGTATCTGGAAATAGAGTGAAACTTGAAGCAAAAAACCGCTGCAATCCTCCGCCTCTACGGTGAATGTCGCTGGTCGGGCCATGGGACTTGCAGAGGCAGCTAACGAAGCAGCGGGTGTTTGCGGAAGTAAATGTTGACGGGCAAAGTGAAGGATTTCATCAGGAACGGTGGGTGGATTTACTGGTGGCGAAGGGAGTAGAGACTGTCGAACAGCTTGTACCAGTTCTGCTAATGGATCGCGAGATAGGTTTTCCACTGGTTCCGCTGGGTTCTGCATTTTGGTCTGATCTTCTGTCACGCTGGAAACAGGACTCAGACAGGTGAATAGTGAAATGGAATTTATTAAACAGATTTGCAGAAGCAGTCGGAGATCGGGTGAGCATGTAAATAGTAGACAAGCTGATGGAACTTAGCTGGTGGATAATAGTCTCTTTTCTCTTGTACAGTTGGAGTGAAGCGATGATACTGAAGGCAGGGTTCAGGAAGGTGGAGAAGGCTGACGAAGATGAAGGGTTCGATGAAGGATCAGGATGTCAGATAAGTTGTGGGTAAGTATCAGGTTGGAGAGGAGTCTGTGTGTCTTGAAAGGACGAGATCAGATAATGACTGTGGTGTGAGGTGCAGTACATATAGGTGGTGGCGTGATGAGGTGCAGGTGATGGTGATCAGTACTCAGGAGATAATGAACGAGTGGGAGGAGTGAATGAACGAGTGGGAGCAGTGGAAGGAGTGTGTGAGCTGGATGGAATCCTGACACCTATGAAGTCAAGGAAAGTCTCTTTTTTTAAAGTCCCTATGAAAACCCCACACCCATAAAGTCCCCATGAAGTTTTTTGGCTTTTATATGAATGTTAGCCCTAATGTTAGTGAGCTCCAAAACAATGACAACATTCACATTTAGAAGATTTAAGTCTCTTACAGTCTCACTTCTGCCAATATGGATCAATAATTTTGATTACATCACTCTGCATTATTGGGGCAAATGAAGTCCGCAGCTCACACACAGTCTGCTCTGGTCCATAGACACGATAGCACAGAGCGAATCATATGCATGACTCTGCGCATACCAGAAAACTTATTGGACCCATTTGAATTCTCACAGAATGCTATATTTTAAAGCAATATGGAGGAAATTAGGAGGAAACTGCTGATTTACCGAGCTCAATGGCTCTGGCTGAGTGGTCTGTGATATTAAATGAAACCCTATTGGCTATTTTAAAAAAGGGGAGGAGCTGTTCGATATACTGTATATCCCGCCCTGTCTCTCTGTTTCAGTGGAAATTACATCAACACATTGAATAATGCTGTGTTTCAAGTTCTGTTAAGCTGTTCACACATTTGCAATAAAAAAGTACATGAGAATTCATATGTGTAGGCTATATATATATATATATATAGGCCTATATATATATATATAACCTACACATATGAATATATATATATATCTATATACACAGGTCCTTCTCAAAAAATTTGCATATTGTGATAAAGTTAATTATTTTCCATAATGTAATGATAAAAATTAAACTTTAATATATTTTAGATTCATTGCACACCAACTGAAATATTTCAGGTCTTTTATTGTTTTAATACTGATGATTTTGGCATACAGCTCATGAAAACCCAAAATTCCTATCTAAAAAAATTTGCATATTTCATCCGAACAAATAAAATAAGTGTTTTTAATACAAAAAAAGTCAACCTTCAAATAATTATGTTCAGTTATGCACTCAATACTTGGTCGGGAATCCTTTTGCAGAAATGACTGCTTCAATGCGGTGTGGCATGGAGGCAATCAGCCTGTGGCACTGCTGAGGTGTTATGGAGGCCCAGGATGCTTCGATAGCAGCCTTAAGCTCATCCATAGTGTTGGGTCTTGCGTCTCTCAACTTTCTCTTCACAATATCCCACAGATTCTCTATGGGGTTCAGGTCAGGAGAGTTGGCAGGCCAATTGAGCACAGTAAACCATTTACCAGTGGTTTTGGCACTGTGAGCAGGTGCCAGGTCGTGCTGAAAAATGAAATCTTCATCTCCATAAAGCTTTTCAGCAGATGGAAGCATGAAGTGCTTCAAAATCTCCTGATAGCTAGCTGCATTGACCCTGCCCTTGATAAAACACAGTGGACCAACACCAGCAGCTGACACGGCACACCAGACCATCACTGACAGTGGGTACTTGACACTGGACTTGAGGCATTTTGGCATTTCCTTCTCCCCAGTCTTCCTCCAGACCCTGGCACCTTGATTTCCGAATGACATGCAAAATTTGCTTTCATCCGAAAAAAGTACTTTGGACCACTGAGCAACAGTCCAGTGCTGCTTCTCTGTAGCCCAGGTCAGGCGCTTCTGCCGCTGTTTCTGGTTCAAAAGTGGCTTGACCTGCGGAATGCGGCACCTGTAGCCCATTTCCTGCACACGCCTGTGCACGGTGGCTCTGGATGTTTCTACTCCAGACTCAGTCCACTGCTTCCGCAGGTCCCCCAAGGTCTGGAATCGGTCCTTCTCCACAATCTTCCTCAGGGTCCGGTCACCTCTTCTCGTTGTGCAGCGTTTTTTGCCACACTTTTTCCTTCCCACAGACTTCCCACTGAGGTGCCTTGATACAGCACTCTGGGAACAGCCTATTTGTTCAGAAATTTCTTTCTGTGTCTTACCCTCTTGCTTGAGGGTGTCAATGATGGCCTTCTGGACAGCAGTCAGGTCGGCAGTCTTACCCATGATTGCGGTTTTGAGTAATGAAACAGGCTGGGAGTTTTTAAAAGCCTCAGGAATCTTTTGCAGGTGTTTAGAGTTAATTAGTTGATTCAGATGATTAGGTTAATAGCTCGTTTAGAGAACCTTTTCATGATATGCAAATTTTTTTGAGATAGGAATTTTGGGTTTTCATGAGCTGTTTGCCAAAATCATCAGTATTAAAACAATAAAAGACCTGAAATATTTCAGTTGGTGTGCAATGAATCTAAAATATATGAAAGTTTAATTTTTATCATTACATTATGGAAAATAATGAACTTTATCACAATATGCAAAATTTTTTATAAGGACCTGTATATATATAGCCTACACATATGAATATATATATACACACTCACCTAAAGGATTATTAGGAACACCATACTAATACTGTGTTTGACCCCCTTTTGCCTTCAGAACTGCCTTAATTCTACGTGGCATTGATTCAACAAGGTGCTGAAAGCATTCTTTAGAAATGTTGGCCCATATTGATAGGATAGCATCTTGGAGTTGATGGAGATTTGTGGGATGCACATCCAGAGCACGAAGCTCCCGTTCCACCACATCCCAAAGATGCTCTATTGGGTTGAGATCTGGTGACTGTGGGGGCCATTTTAGTACAGTGAACTCATTGTCATGTTCAAGAAACCAGTTTGAAATGATTCAAGCTTTGTGACATGGTGCATTATCCTGCTGGAAGTAGCCATCAGAGGATGGGTACATGGTGGCCATAAAGGGATGGACATGGTCAGAAACAATGCTCAGGTAGGCCGTGGCATTTAAACGATGCCCAATTGGCACTAAAGGGCCTAAAGTGTGCGAAGAAAACATCCCCCACACCATTGCACCACCACCACCAGCCTGCACAGTGGTAACAAGGCATGATTGATCCATGTTCTCATTCTGTTTACGCCAAATTCTGACTCTACCATCTGAATGTCTCAACAGAAATCGAGACTTGTCAGACCAGGCAACATTTTTCCAGTCTTCAACTGTCCAATTTTGAGCTCTTGCAAATTGTAGCCTCTTTTTCCTATTTGTAGTGGAGATGAGTGGTACCCGGTGGGGTCCTCTGCTGTTGTAGCCCATCCGCCTCAAGGTTGTGCATGTTGTGGCTTCACAAATGCTTTGCTGCATACCTTGGTTGTAACGAGTGGTAATTTCAGTCAAAGTTGCTCTTCTATCAGCTTGAATTCAATTCAATTCAAATTTATTTGTATAGCGCTTTTCACAATACACATTGTTTCAAAGCAGCTTTACAGAAAGTGCATTAAAAATGTACATAGAAAATACAGTTAGTTCATCATGTATTAATTTAGGGCATAACATATCGCCGGCGTTGAGTCGTCTCTTCACAGGCGTCGAGTCGTCTCTCCACAGGCGTTTAGTCGTCTCATCACAGGTGTTGGATCATCCGAAGTCTCAGTGAGAGGCTGGATACAAACTGGAGCTGACGAACGCTATTTACCTCAGGACTTGCGTCCCGAGATAACAGCAGAAAGGCAGATGAGAAATAATTAGCGTAGCTGATGTTCATAATATTAATGCATTCGATCTGATTCGGCAGTAGTATTAAAGGTAAGCATTATGTGAATGCTTGGTTAAAGAGATGCGTCTTTAATCTGGTTTTAAACTGGGACAGCGAGTCTGAGCCTCGAACAATATCAGGAAGGCTATTCCAGAGTTTAGGAGCTAAATGTGAGAACGCCCTCCCTCCTTTAGTGGACTTAGATATCCTAGGAATGACCAGAAGCCTCGAATTTAGTGATCTTAAAGAGCGCGACGGATTGTAGGGCGATAGAAGGTCCGTTAAATAGACTGGAGCTAAACCATTTAGGGCTTTATAGGTCAGTAGCAATACCTTGTAATTGATACGGAACTTAATAGGTAACCAATGTAGAGATGATAAAATTGGTGTTATATGATCATATTTTCTTGATCTAGTAAGAACTCTAGCGGCTGCATTTTGGACTAACTGTAGCTTGTTTATTGAGGATACAGGACAACCAGCTAATAAAGCATTACAGTAATCTAGTCTCGAGGTCATGAATGCATGAACTAACTTTTCTGCATCAGAAACGGATAGCATGTTACGTAGCTTAGCAATGTTTCTAAGGTGGAAAAAGGCTGTTCTTGTAACATATGAAATATGATTTTCGAAAGTCAAGTTGCGGTCAAGTATGACACCCAGGTCTTTTACTGTAAGGGATAAAGTAACAGGGCATCCTTCTAAATTAAAGTTGTATTGTAAGGGATTTTGTGGGTAGTTTTTCGGACCAATAAGTAATACCTCTGTTTTATCTGAATTTAATAGCAGGAAATTACACGTCATCCAGTATTTTATATCTTTAAGACATTCTGTCAAGTTAGATAAGTTAGTGGTTTCATCTGGCCGTGATGAAATATATAATTGAGTGTCATCAGCATAACAGTGAAAATTAATTCCATGTTTTCTTATAATATTACCAAGTGGCAGCATATATATTGAGAATAGTAGAGGGCCTAACACAGATCCTTGCGGTACTCCATAGTTTACTGACGTTATCTTTGATTTTTCCCCATTTAAGCAGACAAAGTGGTAACGGTCTGATAAGTACGATCTAAACCAGCTTAATGCCTGTCCCTGAACACCAGTGTAGTTTTGTAGTCGATCCAGGAGTATTTTATGATCTATAGTATCAAATGCAGCGCTTAGATCCAGTAGAACAAGTATTGAGATGCAGCCTTGGTCAGAAGCTAAAAGTAAATCATTTGTAATTTTAACTAGCGCAGTTTCTGTGCTATGATACTGTCTGAATCCTGACTGAAATTTTTCATAGATATCATTTTCTTGCAAGAAAGAGCACAATTGAGCGGACACAACTTTTTCTAGTATTTTAGACATAAATGGAAGATTTGAAATGGGTCTGTAATTTGCTAGGTTATTTGGATCTAATTGTGGTTTCTTAATAAGAGGTTTTATTACTGCCAGCTTGAATATTCTTGGAACGTGACCTAAAAATAAAGATGAATTAATAATATTGAGAAGAGGCTCTTCCACTACAGGTAACACTTCTTTAAGTAATTTAGTGGGTATTGGATCTAATAAACAAGTTGTTGGTTTAGATGCAATAATAAGTTTATTTAGCTCTTCCTGTCCTATAGTTGTAAAGCGGTGTAGTTGTTCTTGAGGGGCGATAATTGAGGCTGAATCATAAGACACCATAATAGATTGTATATTTACAATTGTGTTTCTGATGTTTTCTATTTTCTCAGTGAAGAAATTCATAAAGTCATTACTACTACATTGTAACGGAATATTTTGCTCAGGTGATGCCTGTTTATTTGTTAGTCTGGCCACAGTGTTAAATAAGAACCTTGGATTATTTTGGTTATTTCCTATTAGTCTGCGGAGATGCTCAGCCCTGGCTGATTTAAGAGCCTTTTTGTAACGTGACATACTGTCTTTCCACGCGATTCTAAAGACCTCTAAATTTGTTTGTTTCCATTTACGCTCTAAGTTACGAGTTTCTCTCTTGATAGCATGCGTAGCATTGTTGTACCATGGTGCTCTAGTTTTCTCTCTAACCTTTTTTAATCTAATTGGTGCAACAATTTCTAATGTACTAGAGAAAATGGTGCTCAAACTGCTAGTCATTTCCTCTAGTTCATCTGTTTGTTTGGGTTCACTGAGCAGCTGAGATAGATCAGGTAAGCTATTTGAGAATCTATCTATAGTGTTTGGAAGGATTGTTCTGCCTGGTCGATAACTGAATCAGTTGGCCCATTCTCCTCTGACCTCTAGCATCAACAAGGCATTTTCGCCCACAGAACTGCCGCATACTGGATGTTTTTCCATTTTCACACCATTCTTTGTAAACCCTAGAAATGGTTGTGCATGAAAATCCCAGTAACTGAGCAGATTGTGAAATACTCAGACCGGCCCGTCTGGCACCAACAACCATGCCACGCTCAAAATTGCTTAAATCACCTTTCTTTCCCATTCTGACATTCAGTTTGGAGTTCAGGAGATTGTCTTGACCAGGATCACACCCCTAAATGCATTAAAGCAACTACCATGTGATTGGTTGATTAGATAATTGCATTAATCAGAAATTGAACAGGTGTTCCTAATAATCCTTTAGGTGAGTGTGTATAGTATATATATATAAAATTTAGTTTAAGGTTTAGTAGTGTCATGTGCTTTTGTAATTTTTGTATTTAATTTAAATTTTAGTCATTTTAGTACATAACTTATTTCAGTTAGTTGCCAAGACAACACGTCTAATTTTAAATTTTGTTCATCTTATCTTTATATTTTATTTTATTTCAGCTTTATTTAATTTTCAATGAATGAAAACAATCTTGAATAGTTTTAGTTAAATACATCAGGGGCATCTGGAAAATAATTTTTAACCAAATGACAGAATGTAACAGCGGCTATTTGTAATAAAATACCTTTGCATGGTCACACCTTACCACTGCATTTGAAGTGTTCACACAGTGGCACAACACTTTCTCTGGTCTCATTACCATCAGAAAGATGTTTCTGCAGCAGGACCAGAGATGCACATCCAGCTTAAGAGGAGGAAGAGCTGCATCCTTGCATTAAACATGCTCATCATCAACCATGGCACTTCAGAGCCACTCACTATCAGACAGCCTGCAGAGGGCATAATGTATGCGCATAGACACATTCATACATAAACACACACCTCTAAGCAGACATGCTTGAGCATTAATAAACAGGAGGGCAGAAACAAACATCACAGGGAGTGAGTTATGCAATAATCCACTTTTACAATCTAATACAATATCTCGGAGCTGTAAAGAAACTGACCTCTCAATGCTTTCAGTCTACAATTTCACTGACAGAGTGTTAGAAAACTTGAAATCTAACTATTTCATAAAAAATCCCATATTTTGTTCTACAGTACTTTTGGTGTGCTACTCTGATTATCTTAAATAAGAATGTACTTTGTCAAAATAGAAACAAAACAGACGAAAGTAATAAACATCATGGCTTATTATCCTATTTATGTTTTACTAAATCAAGAAAGGGCATCTTCACATACACAGCCATTAAAAATTTATTTTTATTTGTATTTTGAACAGAAATTACTATTTTATTCAGCAAGGATGCATTAAATTAATCAAAATGGTTATTAATTTGAATGGCTAATTTCTATTTCAAATAAATTCAGCTGTGCCAACCAACACAGGAGTAAACTACATTTTAAAATATAAAATAATAGAAAAGAGTAATTTTACATTGCAATAAGATTCCACACTACTGTTTTTAAGTGTATTTTTGAAACAAATAATTGCAGCCTTGGTGGGCATTAGAGACTTCTTTAAAGAACATAAAAAAATCTACCGGCTCCAAATTGTTTAGAAATGTAGTACTTTTACACCTCAGCTAATTATTACAGGAATCTTTTGCCTATACAACACTGTCACAGCTTTATCAGGACTGTTGTCATTCTTACTACAAATTGTTGCCCTATGCGTAATGCTGACAGCCACATGCAGGCAGAACCTTGGTTATCTTCATGAACTCTTCATGACCTGTCAGCTGCCCCATCAAGTTCTATATAATATAAAAGTTTTGATACTGTAAGCTGTATTAGTATTGAAACTTAAGTTTTGATAACTTAACATTTACCATGCATTCTTATTATTTTAAACACCTTTTAACATAACTTTCTGATTGAGGAATAAAAATATATAGTAATAAACAAGTAGGCTAAATACAATAAAGAATAGAATAAAAAAATATTCAAAACAGAACACAAAAAAAAACAGGCTCTGGGCTGGCTAAGAATGAGACATCATTGTGTCAAAGGCTGTATTTACAGGCCAGTATCATCTATCAGACACAGATGCGTCACATGTTCTCCATTAGACTAAATATCATTCATCACGGAATACAGCATCAACCTGCTCCCAATCTTACCCAGTGCTAGTGGTCAAGGGTTAACTGCAGCATCTACACACACACACACACACACACACACACACACACACACACACACACACACACACACACACACACGGGGAAGTTAGGTCAGAGAATGATGGTAAATTCGAGATAATTCATTGCTTCCTTCCTGCAGTATGCCTGTCCAAATGGAATGACAACAATAAAAGACAATAGTAATAATACAGATTAAATATTCACTTAACATCCCATAACAGACAACTAGAAAAAACTACAATATGGTGCGAAGCCTATATTACTGTAAAGCTATTTAAAAATCTATAGACCTAATTTTAACTGTTTCCTTTTTAATGCTAATATGTTAAATATTTTAAGTTTATTGTTTTCTTCATATTAAAATTCATATTAAAATTCTATAAATGCATAAAACTATTTATTGTTGTTACTAAGATTGTGTATTAATAGGCTATGTCTTTTCATATTTTACGTGGTCTTCAGAAACCCCTAGTATGCCAAATAAAAAGGTAAAAGAACTTGGTGATTTGGAAGTTCATCCTCCAATCAAAGGCCCTTGACGTCACCCCTCTTCAGACCAATTATGACAGTCCTCATCTATTTACAGGAATCAGGATTGACATAGCCTATAGATTTTACTGTTGTAGGCTAATGCAGCACTTCTCCACGACTATCCACGTTCTGTATTTTCACGGTGAAGCGGTTAATTATTTAAAAATTGACAATGATATCAAAATTGCTAACAACTCTCCATATTTGCATGGCAATCAAACAATTTTTAACAAACTCTAAAATAGCCTATAGGCTATTGTTCATTTTAACTGATGAACTTTAACTTAATCACTTTTAACTTATGACGTTAACACATAAAACACATTTTCATCGGCTAAACGTCATTAAATAAATGAATGTAGCTATTAATCACAAAAAAACTTAATTTACGACAAAATAGTTTCATAGTTATTAAATCAGATCCTCACGCTTATGCTCTAAATGATAAAAAAATAAATAAAAATAACGACTACAACACTTCACTCTGAGAATCTTTGATTTAACTCAAACTCATTTCGATTTTGACGACCCATTATTAGAAGATACAGCATATCGCAATTGCGCTTATACACATAAATTCACTTCTTCAGCACAGCAGTGTGAATGGGAATCTGTGTGTGGTCCTGAGTGATTGTCTAGCTGTAGCCTACATATAAAAGAATACGAACAAGTTAAGTAGGCCATCCTGATAAAGACAGGCATGCGGTTAATATGATTAGACTAGGCTATATATACAAAACATTACACTCTTAAAATGAGCGCATAATGAAATCTTAATTTAAATTGGTGGCTTAAAATTTAAATAATAGGCTACCAAAAGGTGCCAAAGTAACGAAGATGTAGCTAGCCAACGTTTTAGAACACTTAATTTGATGAAGAAATTCGAGTTGAAAAATTTTTTTTTTTACAACACGGAAAATTTTTTTTCAGTGTAGGCCTATAGCAGTTGGCTAAATGCAAATTTTAAAATGATTAATTTAGCCTATAAATATAAATAAATGATGAAATTAATTAGGAGCCCAATTGGTTGCCTTAGAAGAAGAAAAACATAGTTTCAAATTACAATAGCTATAAATAAAAAATAAAATAAAAAATTGGAAAAGATCCGCTTCAGAATAATTTCTAAAGGATTTTAATTAGTAGCCTAGCTATGGTTAAAGGTTGTGGTGCCAAAAAGTCACAACCTCAAAGTCAACCTGCTTAAACGAACAGATAAGGTAATATGCCAGAGCTACAGAGAAGACATAGGCTTCTTCGCCTTATTAGTTTTCCCCACCTAAATGACTGCCACTGTGCCATCATGCTGTGTGTTTACAAAGTCCACGAACAAAATAGCCAGATGCATTTCACATCCAGTCGCCTCTTGCCGAGTTCTCAGGAAGAGATGAATTTTATTGGTTCCGCGGGTCGCGTGAAAGAGGTGTGATTGAAAACTGTTTAGAAGACAGTGCGCGCGCCCCTCCTTTGAGGAAGATTGTCATGTGACAACACAGAGAGCACTTGAAGAGACACAGAAAAAGGGGGACAGAAGCTCAGATACTTTAGCACACACACAGAGAACTCCGAGAGAGGCCATGAGAGAAGACGTTGAGATTTTAAGTTTTTTTCATGGACAGCATTCCACAAAATCCTAAAACAAACGAATGAAACGACCGGCATAATTTGCTCAAAACTTTTACAAGAATGGATAGCTAAGTGAGTGTCACCTGAAGCACCTGCATTTATTAAGATGTCTGACTTTTTACCTCGGATCAGAGTGACATTTTCAACAAACTCGGAGTGTTTTGAAGCTATTCGTCATTGACTCTGTGAACTTAAGGTAGGCTAATTCACTTAGGAAAATGCCTCGTCCTGGAAGAAACACGTACAGCGATCAGAAGCCGCCGTATTCGTATATTTCGCTAACCGCTATGGCCATCCAGAGTTGCCCGGAGAAGATGCTTCCGCTCAGCGAAATTTACAAGTTCATTATGGACAGGTTTCCTTATTATCGAGACAACACGCAGCGCTGGCAGAACTCCCTGCGACACAACCTTTCCTTCAACGACTGCTTCATTAAGATCCCGCGAAGACCGGACCAGCCGGGGAAAGGCAGCTTCTGGGCTCTCCATCCCAGCTGCGGTGACATGTTCGAAAACGGGAGCTTCTTGAGGCGCCGCAAGAGATTCAAAGTGATGATCACCTCCGAGCACCTGCAAAAACCCTCAGACGCGGCGCATTACCTCCAACAACAAGCCAAACTCAGAATGACAACTTTAGGGACGCATCTACCTCAGATGACCAGCTACAACTTAAATGTTTCACAACCCTCCACTTTCAAACACCCCTTTGCCATTGAAAATATAATTGCCAGAGATTATAAAATGCCAGGAAGTCTTGCTTTCTCTACCATGCAGTCCATGTCAGCGGGTTATCAAATCCACAATCAGTTGACCACGGCTTGGCCCCACATGTATAGCAGTAATGTGATAGACACTGAGTACGCTGCCTATGGAGTACCATTCAAATCCCTGAGTCATGGCGGGCAAAGTTTACCGGCGATCCCAGTGCCAATCAAACCCACCCCGGCTCCGGTTCCGTCCATCTCGACGCTGCAGGCGCGCCTTCCAGCCTTCCTCTCCGGCTCTCCACAGTCCCTGAGCCCGACGTCTCCCGGACAGAGCAGCCCGGCCACACCGAGCCCGACCTCGCTGCTCCATTCGGCCGCCGTGCACTGTCAAGAGGTCACTTAAAACTTTAAGTGGGACTTGAAACTTTACTGACACATCCACCCGACAAAAAGGCAAGACAAGACAACAAAACATAGGCTATATATCTGAAATTTAAAAAAAAAAAGTTGACTGTTGAATTTGAAAAAGTTCGAAATACAGTGAAATTAAACATTCTGTTTGATTATTATTGCTAAATATTTCAATGACATATGTCATTAGGCTACCTCATTATTAAAGTTTAAGAATACTATTGGAAAATGCACAATGGATATGAAAATGTTAGAAGAGAGCGTTTAGGAAAGTATGATTATGAATTACATAGGCTACATTCTCCATGTAGATAATTTTACTTGTAGGCTTATAATTTTGGGCTGCTTACCCATTGAAGCTCATCGACACCAAGTAAAGGAACTGAAAAGGGATTTAGGATTGCATGTATAAGCACAGATGCTGCAGCTTTTCCGTGTGGCAGTGTAGAAAAATAAAAATGGAAATACTACAATGCACTTTTGGTGTGACGTTACAAATATCACAAGAGATATTGTTCCGTGAACAATGCTCAGTCTAATCAGCTTCGTTGAAAATATAGTGAAAGCTGTTGTATATAAGTTTTCTGTATAATGTTGACGTGCTCTTATGTACTATAGCATGCTGCTTTTCACGTAAATAAATTAGAAACTTTGTCATCAAACCTTATTAAAATATCCTGACTTTTTCATTTAAATTTGTGTTATGGAGTTGCACAACATACAGAGATTTGAATCAGCTGCATAACAACAATAAAATCATCGAACACTTTTGTGAAATTAAAAGGAAGAGACAAAATTCTGAGCTCATGGACCACTTGTTGTGGAAAATTTGTTGTCGATTAAAGATTCAAGGGAGGGCTTGTTTAAATGCTTTGTAGCCTACTATACACAACTTGAGTAAGATCGGAGGGGAATTTATTCAATTAAAGAGTGTAGGCCTTAAACTTAACTGATATAAGCGGTCCGGAATTGCAGCTTATTTCCTCAATCGATGACGCATAGCAATTTTTAATTCTATTTATTACTGACATTCTATATATAAAAAATCTACAGCGGACCCAAAAATATTTAAAAAATGATTTGTACCAGCAACAACAAATAATAATAGGCTAATAATTTAATTTAAAATAAATAAATACAATTTAATAAAAATGTATGAGTTATTATTTTGGATAACGAAATAGCAACCCAAGTGACATTATGAAAAATAGCACAAATCATTTTTATAATCATATTTTTTTTAAACAAGATTGTGGAAACTTTATGGTTTGTAGGCTAATTAAATAACTGTGGTGAAGGGGAAGTGACTTACTACACCAGTATTAATTTATATTTTTGCAATTAAATTATTTTTACAATTAGATTCTTTATATTTCTAAGTGTGGCTAAATAATCTGATCCCTCGTAAATAAATAAATAAGAATATGAACTACAGCGTAAAGAGACCTGCATGCTTTTTTAATCTTTTACTAAACTTAGCCTAAATATATTTTTATCAGTCAAAATAAAAAGTAGCTGTTTTTTATACATTAATATTGTTCTATCTTTCTGCTGCATTTTAATGAACCATTAACTCAAGCTGTAAAAATAATAGCACGACATACAATCATATTTGTGTATACAGAATATAAAAAGCAAATTTATAACATGCCATAAATGATCTGTGGTCAGTTGCATAAACTGCTTAGACTTGTCTTAAAAGTTAGTCATCTATTTTTTTCTTCAAGACTGGTCCTAACTTTTTAAAGTCTGTTTGGTCTAATTTTAATTGAAAAACTAAGATCAATTACCTCTTGTCTTGCTGCAAGTTGGTCAAACTCTTTAAGACAGTCAGTGGCTATCATGTACAGATGAAGGTTAGTCTAGGTTGTTTGTTCGATACAGTATGTCGCATTTCATACACTGGCATGCATTTAATTAATATAATGCATTATGGAGAAACATCCAAGGTAATTAGCATGTGTAATTTATCCATTTATTCATGCATGTGGCTAGTGGCCTGAATAATGAGCCTGCGGCTTTAACCCGGACACTGGAGATGGAATAGACCTGTTATTTATAATCACACTAGACAAACTAATGTCATCAAGCTTGAAATCAACTCACAGAACTTATTTGGTGAGAATTTTTTTCCAGCAGTAAGCTAAATAGCCTTATTTATTTCTCACTGTGACATTAATAATTTGGGGCGTGCATATTTATGAGCAAAATACCTGAACATGCTCAGGCAGGGGATGGCAAGGATATTTATATGGCCGTAAATCAACAAGCTGTGAAGCCTAGAGACTGAAAATCAAACACACACACACTGAATGTTCTTAAGTCTTCA
This sequence comes from Semotilus atromaculatus, assembly GCA_031834385.1. Lineage (NCBI taxonomy): Eukaryota > Metazoa > Chordata > Actinopteri > Cypriniformes > Leuciscidae > Semotilus > Semotilus atromaculatus. The sequence goes on along the minus strand of JAULUF010000009.1, from coordinate 22,684,690 downwards.
CTCTTCAATAACTTGTCTTTCTTTGCAAAACATCTAAACAATTATTTTATTTTTTTTACTTTTTAAACTAATGTGAAATGAATACAAATTGGTTTATGCTTTGCATTTGTGCATTTCTGATCTGGAAATTTAGAATTCATAATTGAGGTAATATCAATAAACCTACTGTGTTTATCCATATAGTTTCAAAGAATCTTTTAAAAAAATATTATTATTATTTAAAAAAAATATGAAAATTAATAGGCCTAAGTATTCAAAAGTACAGCACTTCAGTGAGAAAACAAGCCCTGTTTTGAAATTAAAGTTCAAACAGTGAGATAAGACAACTCTGCAGACAACACGAGGCGTCGTTGTTTGAACAGGAAAAGGTGCCTGATTTCTAGGATTCTTGTACAGGATTCACAGTGCAAAGATATTTGAGCTAACCCGTAATAATCAGCATGGCTGTAGCTGAAAGCAGCAGCAGGTGCAAAGGGAGACTCTCTGCTCGACCCAGCCAAACGCCTGTGTGTGCATGAAATCACTGTGTCAACATTTAATTCATGCTTCTAAGCAGAGACTGTGAGACAAATTACACCACTGGGAGGGACTGCCAATATTAGCTCAGGCAACAAATGTCCTCCACTGACCATTGGGCTTCTGACGTAAAGTAAAATACTCAAAGTAAATTTGATGTTAAAATATATGCCTTCAGTTTCTAGAATAAAATAGAATTTTAAAATGAAAATCAACTACCTTCCTTATTTCTTTGTCAGCTGAACAGATGACTGATCACAAAACGATTTAAAAGAAAGTGCTGTGAGTAAACATTCTCAAGTTTTTGGAGTAGAGCAAGAGCGGTAAGGACTGTTTGGTCAGCCATAAAACATCACCCAGCAAACACTGGCCAGGACCATTGTGTCCCGTCAATGCACTTCAGGCCTTTCAACATGTTGCCAGGCGACTGGGTCCGTTGACACAGCGATGCTGGTCTGAGTGATCAATCCCCTGCGTGTCTGTGTGTTTGGCGTTGTGAGTGGGCAAACGCAGTTGCTTTGTCTCACTAAGAGACCTCCAGTGAGAAGAACAGCACGCTTTTGTTTGTGTAAGTTTTTGAGTTTACAACGCACAATGTAAAAGTGGCTGATGTGATGCCCAATGCCAAAAACACAAAAAAAGTACAATAGTTTAGAGTTTCTGTCTCTTTCAAAGGAACAATCATTAGTATGACTATCATGGGCAAATGAACAATCACCTAGACCTTCTTAGCCATCATTTAACATTAAATCGGTTGTACTTTTTGTATCACTCAAAAGTTTGTGACCATAAATTTTTTTTGAAAGAAATTAGATACAGTTATTCAGCAAGGATGCGTTCAATTTATCGAAATGGAAGTAAAGACTTTTACATTGTTGCAAAAAAAAAATCTGTTTCAAATAAATGCTGTTTTTTTCTATTTTCCTTCTTTCTATTAATCAAAGAAACCTGAAAACATATATCATGGTTTCTACAAAAATATTGAGCAGCACAACAGTTTTCAACATTCAAAATAACAAGAAATGTTTCTGAAGCACTAAATCAGAATGATTTCTGAAAGATCACATGATACTGAAGACTGGAATAATGCTGAAAATTCAGCTTTGCCATCACAGGAATAAATGCCATCTGAAATTTTCTTCTAGAATGATAATTTTTATCAAGCTCGTATATTTAAGTTCAGTAATTTCACTTAAATGGCTATGAAAATGACCTATTAATTGTCATTTAAGTGTAATTATTGAACTTAAATAAACAAGCTTGATAAAAATGATCAAGAAAATTTCAGATGGCACTTAGAGGCTTTTGCATCTGAACTCTTCAAATATATTATTATATATTATATTATAAAATATATATCAAAATAGAAAATTTTTGTATTTTAATGTTATTTCTTCTTTGAAAAAAGAATCTAACTGACTTCAAACTTTCCTTGTTTTGTTATAGGGCTTAATAAGAAGAAGCCCTGAAGGAGTTCAGTGTCTGAACACTCAATATTACAAAGTCAGGTTCTGATCTGATGAGGTGGCGCCAATGACCCTCTACCTTCATACAGTAACAGCAGATGACTGACAGTTCCCTAAAGATGACAAGGCCTTAAGGTGCTACTCTTGTGTAATGCTGAAAACACATACGTTGAAAGAAACACGCAACTTACTGGGCTCCAGAGGCAAAAGCATTAATTGTCAAGGACATATTTTTAGTTGAATCAAGTTCAATTAGGGAAATATTGTCCCCAGTTGGTCCAATTGGTAAAAAGTTACATTTTAGGTATGAAACTCTACAAAGTTGTTATCTGCTTGTTCCTTGATACTCTTACATTAGGACCACAAAACCACTCATCATCAGCTATTGGCAAGTAGATAAACTATTTATTTGACATGCTTTTTACGACGTTACTTTTTCCTAACAACCCATTCACACAAATAGCCATTTTCACAATAATAATTCAATTATTAACACCCTACCTTAACTGAAGCTCTGGGGCGTCTTCGGGTCTCAGGTGTTGTGATGTTTTAAATATGCAAGTGTAATGACAGGTTAAGCTCTGCCGTTTCCCCTGCAGCCGCTGACTGACAAGTTGATTTAGGCAGAGCAGGAATCTTCCTTGTCTCTCATAAACTAACACCTCTATGACACTTCAAAGGGTCAGTCGCACCTGAGGTGACAGAGGGCAGCGTGTTTCTGTGCACAGAGTGAGATGGACAGATAAAGGATAGGGTTACGAATTGCTGAGGGTCAGGTGCTGCTTCCAGCTTTGAGTCACATTTTTAAGGAATCCCAGAAGGAACACAACCTCATGTTTTGTGTTTTTTCAAATAGTAAAATCCTCTGTGGTCACTGAAATCACTGACATGTATCTTAACATATCAGCTTCTAAATCTAAATTTAGACTCAAATGATTGTAATACAACCTTGCAAGTAACAAACTAACGAATTAAATGAACTAACCAAGGCAGCAAATTACTTACAGCTTTAAAACATTTCCTAAAATATCTTCTCCCAATGTTGCATTAACAGAAAGGAAGAGTACATTTACTGCTTGGCTCACAACAATGGCCTGAGTTTCTTTGATCTGTGTTAAATCCTTCCCAATGTCAGGAACTAATAACTGACCTTTTGTAATTGGGATTAACTTCTCTGTGCTTTGTTCATGTTAACTTTGTTCTATTGTCAATGTATTTACAAAGTCAATGAGAAGATAATTAGTAATGAGTAGTGTAGTTTGAACTACCATGAAATCACTTGCCTTTCAAATCCTTTGTTTCTTTGGAACAAGAAGCAGAACTATATCTTCCATTTTTAACTATATAAGCTGTGCTGAATGTTTGTTTAAAATGATGCTGATGCTGTTTTACATAACACACTAAGGCCTGGTTTCACAAACTGGGCTTAGATTAAGCCAGGATTTAGACCTTAGTTCAATTAGGATATTTAAAGGAAGAGTTCACCCAAAACTGAAAACTAGCCCATGATTTACCAACCTTAAGCCGTATATGACTTTCTTTTTTCAGACGTTATATTAAAAAATGTCCTGGCTCTTCCAAGCTTGATAATGGCAGTGACTGGAGGTCGAGATTTTGAAGCCTAAAAAAGTGCATCCCTCCATTATAAAAGTGCTCCACACGGCTCCGGGGGGTTAATATAGCCCTTCTGAAGCAAAGCTATGTGTTTGTGATGTGTTTTAAAACAGCTCAAACATTTAGTCTGGGACTCAAGCCTTGTCTGTGAAACCAGGGGTCTCTATGACACGCATGTTGCATTGTCGTGTAATTGATACGCGAAAATGAGTTTTTACATGCATATGAGACGCAGTTTTTTGCGTGCATTTGAAACGCAGTTCATTTGCGTGTAATACACACGCACCCCACACCACTAATCCTACCCAAGCGTATAATACACACGCACCCCACACACACCTAAACTTACCCTAACCAACCAATGCGTATCCTATGCACGTAAAAACTCAGTTTAGCGTATAAATTACAGGACAATACACATGCGTGCAATAAAGACGCATTTAGTAAGATCGGGTTGCGTGATAGGCTAACTGGGACAGTTAGGGATAGTTCACCCAAAAATTTAAATTCTGTCATCTGAGAGATTTCTCTTCCCCCATTGAAAGTCTATTCAACCAAAACTCTGACACTTCAAAACATTCAAAGATCGAGAGGTTTAATCCAAGTATTCTGAAGAGATGTGATCGCTTCATAATAATGAACAGATTTAATTTAGGCTTTTATTCACACGTAAACATTGATCAGCGAACATATAGAGCACTCAAATTTGATGATCGGAAACACAAGCATGCTTTCAATTGAGCAACAGAAATCTCTCAGATTTTATTAAAAATATCTTCATTTGCGTTTCAAATATGAAACGTATGTGTCTGGAGCGTATACGCATCCTCATCCCAAGGCGTCATATTCTGACACTTTGACAAAGCGTCTAAATCCAACGCGCATGGAACACTTTAGCGTCAATATAACACGCAGAGAGATGGGTAGGTTTAGGTATGGTGTAGGGTTAGGGTTAGACCGCTAGGAGGCGGGGGGGGGGGGGGGGGGGACTATTCCTTTAACTCTTAAAAACACTTTATGGGCCCTATCTTGCACCCGGCGCAATTGACTTTGTACACCGACGCATGTATCATTCCTATTTTGCACCCGCGCAAAGCGGACTTTTCCCTCCACAGACACACGTCGGTTAACTAAGAAATACACTTGCGCTACCCGGGGCGGTTCAGCGCAAAGAGGAGGCGTGTTCCGGCGCAAACTTTCCCTCATGCTATTTTGCAGTTCCAGAAAACAATTGCGCCACTGACCAGAAAAAACCTAGTCTAAAGTCATTGGCGCGTTGCGCGTACATTCAGATGCTATTTTAAGCGCGCGTGCTTGGTCATAATACAGAGTGTGAACAACGCGCATACACTGTAGATGATTCTCTCATCTACACAGATGCATTTTCCTTTTTGCAAATGATACATTATTATAAGGAAAAATATTAAAACACGAGGGAAATCATTGTTGTCCAGTCAAGTCAAGTATATTTATATAGTGCTTTTCACAATAGAGATTGTATCAAAGCAGCTTCACAGTATTAATATGTTGTGTCCATGGCGATCGGAAAAATAGGCATAAAGCTTAGGCCTACATATTTACCCAAATTATTATATGCATGTATAACCGAAGCTAATTTGGGTGGGTTTGTCCCATCTCCAATGCCACTTCTCTTTCTTTTACGGCCCTGACGAGAACATCGATCTCCTCGGCTGTGAACCGATTCTGAAGCGCGCCTGGTAAATGCGCCGTTATAATAGTATTGCGCCATGGAACAAGCGCATCTCGTTCATCATGCTCTTAAAGGGAATGTGATATGACGCTCTGATTGGTTTATTTCACGTTACGCCCAAACCACACCTATGAATAATGAAGCTACTTCAGACCAACCCCTTTTAGATTTGCGCCAGGCGCAAGAGGCATTTATCCCGCAGGGAAAATAGCAACAGCGCCGGGATCCGCCCACAAAGTTACTTGCGCTTTGCGCTTTGACACTTGCGTTTCAGATCGTGCGCTGAGTGCAAGATAGGGCCCTATGTCTCAGATGTTGTAGTCTGACTTTACTTCACACATGAAATGGAATTGTGATAGTGACTGACACCTGGATGGGCAGAGGTGTTTCTTCCACAGGTGCGTGGCCTCAAGAAAGAGTTTGGCTGAATGTGGTGGAAGCAGTTAGTATTCTGTGAGAGTAAATTACTCAAGCCTCCATAAAAGCACTCTTTTTAAATAAGGGTCAATTCGATTGCTCCCCTTTACCCTTCAGCCAATTTTCACACAATGGATGGAGGAAACTGACCCTGTCTTCATCTGAAAAGTCCAATTCTCCTGTCTAGAGCAAAGCAGGATACAGAACTCTAATACAACTGTCACTGTGATATATATAACAGTATTCATTTTACAATTAAAAACCAGAATGTTTATATAATTTAGAAGACATTATGCAAAAGCAGCATATGCAGAAATAATATGAAATGCATTAGTTTTCTAATAAGTTACATCTGCTTGAATCAGTTTAGTATAGGTACACAATTAAATAAACAAATGTCACATTTAAATAACATACTGCAGATTTTTATTTAACTGTTTTATTTATTGTTCGCTGCATGTTCTTGACTGCAGGATATACATTTGGAGTCTATAGATCTGATTATTTAACTAAATGCAAACAGCAGGCTTCATTTTTCCTAGAAAGTCTGAGAGGTACAGATGGACACACACACAAAGGGCAACTGTACCTCGATGTGAGCTGTACTATTTAGGTCAAAGCAAATCAAACAGAACAAGCTGAAGCTGAATAGAATGATTTATTCAAGCAGTGGCAGCTGATTGCCGTGACAACAGATTGCCTCCTGGTAAAGTTCCATTACAACAAACAAAGCTCTCAGGAACTCATAAACCTTCTGATTCATGACACATTGTTTGAATAAAGTTCTGATGGTTTAATTACAGGCTCATTATTCAAGTTTACATTTCTGATCATCAGTGGGAAGTTTGGCCATTGATCAATTCTCCGTTTAAAAGTAAATCGTTTATAAAAAAAAAATATATAAAAAATTAACAGTTGCCCTGTTATAGAATGTCATGAGTTTCAGTGAAAAATTATGGAACAGTTTTCCCCATTCATTATCGAGAAGAAAAACATATTTGTATATTTACTTCAAGGTGTCACCATGATGCATGAATATATTGGACACTTAAGTCACACTTAAAAAGGGTTGCATTAGATGAAATATTAAAGCATATGACATGCAAAAAGTGACAAATGCCATTTTTTTCCAATCACTTTTAAACAGACTGATCTCAAAAGTAATTTTTAGTGAAATCAGTTCAACGTCAAGAGAAGAGTAACAGAATAAACACTGGCGAATTTGCATTAAAAGTGTGCTTGTGATATTTCTATTTCTTTAAAATAAACCACTTAATATTTTGTTATCTAATGCATAACATTAAAAAAATGTAAGCGTGGGTTATGCATCAAAATATCTTCTGTGATTGTTCATTTAAAATCATACAAAATGTGCCCTCCAAAAAGGCCTTTTTGTCCAATAAAAAGTCTACAATTTGTGGTTTAAAATTAGAGCAAAAATGACCATCATTTATATTGAAGGTAAGTATGTTGAAGTTTTATGTACACTGTACTGTGGTCACCATCCTGAAATGATTGATTTTATATCTGGGTCACGGTGCCCATTCCTGACTCATTAAAACACCCAGAAAGACCCCAACTCAGGACAACAAGAGACAGTTACAAGGGTAAAATAAGACTGGAGTAAAGCCTCTTACTGAAAAAGAGAAAGACTCCCACCACCCCAGAGCTCCACAGGACTGAAGAGGGGGCGGTGTCAACATCACATTGTTTATTGGAGTGGTAATTCAGAGCTTGGTGGTCTAATGCGCTTGTGAAGCACTTTTAATTTTACCAAGTTTGCGTTTGAAAGGAACAACGGGTAGCTTTCATTCACAGGTAGCTTTGAAGTCTATACAAGAGGTTCTGACATCGTCAGTCCCTAAAAGTCTGAAACAGAGAACAAACCTCCCAGCTTTCCTTGGACTTGCCACCAAGTAGAAAATCCTTATACCTTTTTTCCAGCTGTAGGTTGGAGTTTAAGAGTGGATCAAAAGCCAGGACAAAGCAGTTTTCATGGAAATTCATGATAAAAAAATTATACATTTTGAATATTAGAAAGTGTTTATTATACCATTACACAAGCACACACATGTATATAATGATCTTCTCTGGGCTCAGATTAGGACTATTTGAGTTTGTATTTACTGATGGTTTTTCTCTCCCTCTAGTGGTCATAATCACTGCTCTTTCAAATTTGGTAATCCAATGCAAAAAATTAGATTAACGATAAGTAGCTGACAGATGAAATGTTACACCAAAGTAGGGTAACATAACTGAGAAAGTAAACTATTGACATCAGAGGCATGTGACTGCAGATTCATATTTTATAAACCACTGATAAATATAACATATTCAAATACATTCTGTCAACGATATCAGATTTTCTGAGTATTCAATCTTATGTTTTGATCCAGTTAAAAAAGAAATTAGGATATAAATGCCCTGAAATTAATTAAATAAGACATTTTCTTAAATGAGCATTTAAGATTCCAAATCTGAAAGTGTTTAATTTCTCAATTTTTGAGGTAAAGAAAACCACTTTGTGCTTTCGAGAATCCAGTCTCCAATTGAGGAGAAAATAAATAGGGTGTGTTCTTTACATGCCATAATTCTTTAAAGTTAAACAACCATAAAGGCTAAGAACTCTGACCTTCACCATCTAACTAAGCAAGAAAAGTCAATGACGTGTGCAAGGCCCCACTCTCTCGTCATATACTGATTATGATAAAATATGTCTCAGCCTCACGAAAAATAACCGTATGTCATCCATGACAACACGGGGCCAGATTTCAACGAGACCCAAATTTCTTCACCACTAAAATGTTTTACTGTCGGCTGTAAAGCTCAAACTGATCTGGTCTGGGACTGTATTCATTGGACATTGTTAGACCCTCCATTCTACATTTCCTGCTCTTAAAAAAAAATATATGCACATACTTTTAGTTTGTAGTCTGTACTAATTTTATCTTATCGCCAAATGAATGAATGGAGTCAAATGAATAATTGTATTTAATTCAGAAATAGTATTTAATATCACTAAATCAACTTGACTACATTAAGTTAACAAATGCTGGTTACATTATCAGTGCTAAATTACATTATTTAAAAAGGAACAGAACAGAAAGTGTACTAACATCTCACATTTCATGTTTAGATTCACTAATGAGCAGATCACAAATAAAACATTTAAGTTCATTAAAACAAAACAAAAAAGCTCAAATTCACCAATATGTTTTTTTTTTGTGCAAAATTAAACCTATTTTACATATTAACATTTGAATATGTATCCAACATTTCTATTTTAGCACTTGCTTGGTTAACAAATAACTGACAGAAGGAAGAAGCCGATAGGTCGGTGGAGCGTCTCCGACTGCCTTTGTAGAGGAGCCATGATGCAGAGGGTGCCATCCCTGCCGAGGGCTCCCTGAGGCCATGCCTCCCTCTCCATCACTGCCATATGTTTGCATACTTACACAAACATATGAGCTTTGCACCCTGTTTGGCTCCGTTAGCATGTATCATTACCCGTTTGGCAGGACAAAATATAGAGCGCATGGTGGCCTAATTTAACTGCTTGGCGGATTATGTTTAAATTTTAAGATGTTGCTTTAAAAACAAAACCAAGATTGCTTTTTTACTGAGCTAACACTGGAGGTGATGGATGTTTTATTTGTCGATATGACTTCCACAAAAGTGAAACAAGAAAAAAAATATTTTGTAATGAGAAGTCAAATTGCAATGAGCCATGCTCGAACAATAAACCTGGCTGTGAAGTGCCTGATGTTTTATTCACTCTTATTGCAGGAAACAAGATGATCTTCTTTCATTATCAAGGGTCATTTACAATACCATAACGCATTTTGACGCTAGGGAAACCAGTCCCATGATAAATTCTTTGCCGTGCCCTTCACAGTTGTCATAGCAGGACCATAAACAGCATTTATAATAATCTAGCAGGGCGGCGCACCCAGCTCGCTGATTAGCATGCAGAAGACGATGGGAGAAGTGACAGAGGCCACGCAGCTCATTGATATATCCTCATTGTTCTTCATCAGAAACACCACGAGTGGTGCAGAAAAGAAAACACACATCAGACATTAATACTTTCGGGGATCACAGAGTTTTTTTTGGAATTATTCCTCTTGTTTTTGTAGTAAAAAAAATGTAAGACCTGAATCTGAATTCAATAATTGTGAAATTATACAGAAAAAAAACTCTCAGAACTCATGGCATTCTATATTGACTGCTTGAAAGAACAGTTATGAACAGTTATGCTGTTAAATTGGGAATGTTTGAGGTTTATGATATCTATAAAATCCAACGTTTATCTTCTTTATCTAACTTTTTTTTATCAAAACATACTGCAGTATAAATCTAAATATAACTCATATATCACATCATTTAAATAAAATTAACATCTATACAACTACATCAATGTAAATGAACATCTCTTCAACACTTTCCTTTTCTTCAAATTCGGCTTCCTAATTTTGGTCACCCATTAGCCTACAAAGTATTAATAAACATGCTTCAACACATTATGCTATTATAATAGTTTTACATGATAATGGACGTCAATCTCTTTCTGTTCAGACGAAAACGCTGACTTGCATAATTTTTTTTTTTGTGCTTTAAGCATCTTAAATTAATTATGTAATTCCTTTCATGGATGGTACAATGTTCACCTAAGCGTTTCCTGAGATGTTATTTTGTTGTGGCAAGACTGTTTCGTAAAGAAAACAAAGGACAAAAAAGTAATTAAGTTCCGTAATAAAATCTCAAGCATCATAACACGCAACATTAAATACCCATCTAACTCCATCAATTACTCCAAGAGCACACACACACACACACACACACACACACACACACACACACACACACACACACACACACACACACACACACACACACACACACACACCTCAAATCAGTGCATGCTTATGTATGGATGACAGTTCATCTCACTCGCAGATTCAGCATTCTGTTTTAATAAACAATAACTTTCAACAAAATTCAGCAAGCGGTACCACCCAAACCTTCAATTGACATACTAGTTTCAAAACGTGTAGCTGCAGAGCTGAAAGCTGAAAATGCTGAAAGCATTAAGACATGTCTGTATCCAAAGTTTGCATACTGAGATAATATACTGAGATGGCTCTAACTGGCTGATTTTTTTAAAGAAATGTAAGTGGATGGCCAAAAGAATAAAATATGCCATATGATGAAGTTGAAAGCAGTAAATCGTTTCAGTAAGTTTTTTCCAACTTATTAAATTTTACTGAGAAATAAACACTGAAGTCATTAATTATCTCAAAAGCTCACTTGACGTTATGCTTTCCTTAAAAGTCAAGGCAGTTAAGCCTTTGGTTTTGGACACAGCCTAGAAATATACAAAAGTTATGTTAGTGAACACTTTTTTAAACTATATTTCCACTTTAGCAAGGGGCTATTCACAATACTTTAGTATGGAGGCACAGACACAGACATATAAATCACATGTCTACAAAGAACAAAGTTTCAGTGCTTTTATTCAGCAATGATGTATTATTTAAAAATTAATCAAAAGTGACAGTAAAGACATTTATAATGTTACAAAATATTTTTATTTCAAACAATTTTAAAATATTTAAAAACTTTATTCTCCAAAGAATTTTGAAGAAAATGTATCACAGTTTTCACCAAAAAAATGTAACATCAAATTTAAACATCACAACTGTTTTCAACATTGATAATAATAAGAAATGTTTCTTGAGCTCCAAATCAGCAAATTAGAATGATTTATGAAGGATCCTATGACACTGAAGATGGGTGTAATGATGCTAAAAATCCAGCTTTGTCAATAGTTGCATTTTAAAATAAACTAACATAGTTAATTAACGATTAACAGTTATTTAAATAAATGGAGCCTTGGTGAGCATAAGAGATTTTTTTTCAAAAAGATTACCAACCCCAAACTTTTGAACGGTAGCATGTGTTTAGCATTATTTTCTTTGCCAATTATTTCTCATTTTAATACTGCTTTACTTCACCTGAAGCACAGGCATTAAAATATGCAGATCACTGATCAAATCAGCCTTTAAGAGGTCGGCTGACACACGAGAAGGACACTGTGCATGGCCTCTGCATAAGTTTACTTTGTTTTGATTTTGGAAGGAAGCAAGATTGTTCACTGAGGCAGGAGGGCATTTATCTTATATTCATCAAAGGCCGCCCACATAACAAACAGCCGTACTTGTTTGATTTTATAAATAATTGAAGTCCACAGGGAGTCACATTGTTTTAGGCCTAAATCTGTTGTTTACTGATAGTGTGTATGTAACAGCACCAATGCAGTGAGTGTGTTTAGATAGAGAGAGTGAATGAGAGAGAGAGAAAAAAAGGGAAACTCACCCAGGGCGGAAGCGCTTGGCGCGGAAATGAAAGCGTCTCTGTTTGCAGGCTGAGAGAGAGCACTGCACTCTCTTCATGGCCACGGGGCAAGCGCAAGTCCCCAACGAGCACTCAACACAGCGTCTCCTCGTGACAGAGACGCATCAAACAACCCATCTGAAACGAGAGAGTAAATATAAATGAAACCAGAATGTTTTTTTTCTAAACATTCTGCATTTATAAATCTCTGTAAGAAGGGTGAAACATAATCTTAATTATTAGTTAGCAAGAAGCAAACTAATAATTTGATCACTTTTGATACATAACCACCTTTTATGATGACAGCTGTGTGAGTGACAGAGGCTTGAGGAGTTTCCTTCATTTGACATCCTCTCATTTTCATTCTGTAATCGTGTACACCTCCGTCAAAATAAGAAATCGAGATATGACAATAAGTTGATTCTGTATTCTTTTTGTTCCTTCAAGTGCAAGCTTTCATAAAGCTGCAGGGCAGAAATGGGGGAAATCATCTCTAAGAGCTCTGTGAGTTAACGTTCTTGGCCAGAACAACCTGTGCAGAAGTTTCAGTCTCCAAATCAATTATTAGCACTGAGGTTTTGACACGCTCAAGAGGAATCAACAACTAGCATTAAGAAAAGTACAAAGCTGATATAAACATCACCAAATGAACTCAAGGCACCCCATGTCTATAAATTATACATGCAATCTAGCAAAGGCCCGGTGTCACCAGAATAGGGGTCCATGACAGAATCACAGCATCTATATGTAAAACAGCAGAGGCCAACACAATGTTCTGGCTGCACTGCTTTAAAGTGCACATAATGAGATGTGTCTTCCCCCCAGTCTGTCTGCTTTTATTTAAGCAATATTTAATGGACTCCATATAAATGCATCCTGCCTTTTATTGTTTGCTCATTGGATTACACTAACTTATTGTTTTTGTTTTTTTCCCAAATGAATAGGTCACTTTCACTGACCCCACCACAAATTAATTATGTTTTCTTTTTTTTGTTTCACAAAATTGTTTATTTCTTTACAAAAAGAACATTTGTAACAAGCTGGAAAATGTACACTAGAATAGATCATAAAAAAAACTAATGTTTAAGCTTGCAAGCTATTAAAAACTGAAGAGTCTAAGTGCAAATAGAGGCTACTTACACTAACTCCGGCCATTGACGTCTGGTTGGGCCAGAACAAAATTACGGTAGGCGCTAAAATGTGAACAGTAGCAATAGTGTAGAAGTAAGGCGCGTGGCAGGAAGTTTTGATGCAAATCGAGTTTGTATCTGCCTTTTGCCTAACTTCCCTTTTCCCATCATATATCACATCGGAAAGGCATTCCAATGTGAAAATATTTGAAAAGTGGAAATGAAGTGTCTAACGTGAGTTTAATAATGAAGTGTTTATCGGTTAGAGGTAGGGGTAGTGTGTTGGGAGGGCTTTATTTTGTCCCAATAAGGCGGCTGTCACGTTTTAAATTGATTTGTTCATGTTTAGAGTTTGTTTTTTATCTCTTTTCAGGTTCTGTTAATGTCTGTGTTTCCTAGTTAGTTTTCTAATGTGTTATTTAGTTCAGTCTTCCTCCGTCATGTACCTGTTTGTATCCTTGGTTACTGATTAATTTAGTTGAGTTCAGGTGTGACCGGACACCGGAGTGACACGGGCACCGGCACGGACACGGGCATGGGCATGTACACCGGAACGAAAACGGTCACCGAAACGACACAGATACCAGCACAGGCACGGACACCGGCATGGACACCGGAACGACACAGACACTGGCACAGACACGGGCATGTACACCGGCACAAACATGGAAATGGACATCGCCACAGACACCGGCACAGACAGCGGAACAGACACCGGCACGGACCAGGCACAGACACTGGCACAAACTTCGGAATGACACGGACAATGGCACGGACAGGGGCACCAGAATGGAGAGACACCGGCATGGACACCGGAACGGAAACGGACACCGGCACGGACATCGGAACGGATACCGGAACGGAAAAGGACACCGGCATGGAAACGGACACCGGCACGGACACCAGCATGGAAACGGACATCGCCTCATACACCGGGTCAGACACCGGAATGGACACCGGCACCAGCACACAGACATGGACACAGACATGAAACACAGAAACCAGAACGGGCACTGGAACGAACGGAAACGGACATCGGAACGGATACCGGAACGGAAAAGGACACCGGCACGGAAACGGACATCGCCTCATACACCGGGACAGAATCCGGAATGGACACCGGCACCAGCACACAGACATGGACACAGACATGAAACACGGAAACCAGAACGGGCACCGGAACGAACGGAAACGGACAGCGGAATGGAAACAGACATCGCCACGGACATCAGTTGAGCGCATTTCAAAATGGCGGCATGGGATTCCCGCGAAGGGAAGTGCTTAGGGAAGTTTGCAAGTGCGTGTCTAAAAGTGGACTGGAACGCAGCCAAGGGAAGCACAAGACATAATCACATGATGGCAAGGGCAACACATGACTAACAGGATTATGAGAATTTCAAACTAATAGACTTGAAAAATGAACATGAAACAAAGCCCAAAATGAAATGTGACAATATTATTACAAATTAAAATAACTGTTTTCTATATATTTATGATATAATGTAAACATGTAATTTATTCCTGTGTTGACAAAGCGGAATTTTTAGCATATATATTACTCCAGTCTTCAATGTCACATGATCCTTCAGAAATGCTGTTTTGGTGGTTAAGAAACATTTTTGTGGAAACCGTTTAATTTTTTCCCACAGGATTATTTGATGAATGTATAGAGCAAAAGAACAGCATTTATTTGAAATGTATTTGTAAAATACAAACGCCTTTACTGTCACTTTTAATCAAATGAATGCATCCTTGGTAAATAAAAATATGAATTACTTAATGGTATTTTGTGCAGTTGTGTGGTTACAGTGACTGTTTTCCTAAGGCAGAGAGGGATGCCATTCACTGGCTGTCTTCACCCTAATTACTCATCTGAATAATTGAAATTAAAATAGCCGCCACATCCAGCACCACAAGGATGGGATCGTTCACCTCCGATAGCACCCGCACATCAATAATCAGATTATCAGTGGGCCATGGATAAACAGAAATAGCTGGCCTTAGGATATTTAAGAGCTACTTTAGCCGGCTGCTATTAACTCATCTCCCTGGTTATTTATGTCCTCTGCTTCTTAATAAGACTCTTGGCAATATTATTCTAATTATATAAGTCCAATCAGCAGTATTGCATGTCTGGCCTCATTTACATTTGCCAGCACTTTGTCTTTCACACTGTGATACTAATTCAATGAGACGTCTAATGTTTACGTTATATGTGGCCTGCAGAGTTTGGCCTCCTCTACCCTGCCAGTCCATTAGAATCGCTGTGTATGTGCAAATATGTTGTGCCTGTATGATTGGGTTTGTCTCTGAGCACATGACTGATTGATCAGGGTTGCTCCATGGCACAATTGAGTTTGCTTTGTAATACAAATATGTGTTTAGTTCTGTGAGGGTGCGCTGGCGGGCTTTTCCAGACGCCTGCCCGTAGCGATTATAGCCTGTAGCTGTTATAAACAAGTATCATTTCACGAAAAAAATGATCTTATCTTGCCTGTGAACATCTACAAAAAATATCAGATGAATGTGTTTTGAGATTCATTAACTGATAAAGTGAAACTAAGCATAGATGTGATTAAATAAAATCAACTCACCCTATCCATTTTTAAACCAATATTCTTACAACAGCTGATGGCATCACAAAATAGATCATACATAAGCATATCGATTTTTTTCATAATAAAGTGTAACATTTTTGGAGCTTTCGGGGAAAAAAGAGAGGGAAATGAAAGGAGAGAGGGAAACCAGAGAGAAGCAATGACAACATCCTCATTGCTCTATCCTCTCTGCTTCTGAGGAATGACATTAATCTGGAAGATTAAAAACTGTCACGTCTGATGATGTACTGCCATCCACCTTCAGAAAACACACAGCAGTGCACTCTCTCTATTATTCATGCTCTTTCAGACTGTGATCATAACAATATAGTTGACCTGGAGGACTCAATTACAATAACCGAGGGTCAGAATGTCGACAAGGTGTGTGGCAGTGGACTGTAGGTCTACACAAGCTCAACAATGCTTTATCAAGATACCAAATACCTTATGTTCAATTGACAAATACATACATCACATGCTTTTCTGCCATTCCTATCAGCATTTTTAGTTCCCCTAATAGGTTCGAGCTGTAATTTTACATCAACTTGAGATGGGCCAACTATGGGCCTTTAATGACATTATATATTAGACCTATATAATCTATTATGTGAACTTAAATATTGAAATATTGAAAAACGTGCTTTTTAAAAAACATAAACATACAAATAAACAGGCCAGGACCAAACAGTTTCTTTTGTACATTATTCAAATTAAACTTTATATAGCCTACAAAAAGTAGTATTCCTATAGGAGCTGTCATAGCAATCCGATCTCTGAATGTAAAAGTTTATTATGGCTTTGTTATAATTAAATCACCTGTTAAGTTTTAATAAGATGACCAAAAAAAAAAGCAGTTTGTCTGCTAGAGGATGTAAAGCAGCTTGGAAGATCTGCTCCGCACTCAAGGAAGGGGCAATTCAGTAATCTACTGCCCTCTTGTGGCAGTAGTCTATACAGCCAGTAAAGGGTTACACAGCAAATTTGCTTCTTCAGCCTTTTCTTGAAAATGGCTAAAGATTTAGCTCGGGCTGAGTTAGGCAGGTCATTCCATCAGTTTGGAACAGTCAAAGTAAAGGTCAGTGAAAGTGATTTTGTGCCTCTTCTTGCAACGGAAGCTTCTGGAAACAGGCTAGTGAGTTTAGGAATGGGTGCACACAGCTAAAAGTTAGTTCTATAGGCTACTGTTTAAAATGTACTTTTACATATTTAATTTTTGCTTTCGTTTGTTCTATTTGTTCAAAAGTTTGTACTATTCTGTTTTTCATACATATTTAATCAGTCTCATTCTTGTTAAAATAATGAAAAATGTTTTGTTTACAATACATTGTGCTGTTTTTTTTTAACAAACAGAGATATATAATAGTTCACTGTTCAATCAAATAATAGTCTATATGTTTGTATCGTTTGTTTAAACAACATTTCCCAAATGTTCTTTATTTATTTAATAATAAAAATGTTACCAGTTTCAACTATACCAAATATTAGGTAGGCCCTATAGTTTCATCAATGTACAGCAAATGTCAATAGCTCCTTTTTTTACATGTTTGTTGTGGCCTTATTTGGAAATTACCATAGTTTTTTTATCCTTACTGTTACAGTTTTTCTCAGTCGCTTTGGTGCATTTCTCACATCACTGTTTACATTTGCACAACAGTTAGTTCAACCTCCACAACATTTAGTCATTTGTGCACATCATACTAGGAGTTTCTCATTCCTTCCAACAAATTGCAAATGCTTTTGGACATGCATCAATTGCTTTCATACAACCCTGTGCTATTTTATAACATTATCATTTGCTTATGTCATGTCTGTCAAAATTAACTATAGGTGTGAATAGTCATTCCATATAAAACGAATAGTCCTCATTTCATTGCTTGAGTCTAGTTGTCAAAATCTGTCAAGCAAATTTTACACATTTATATATATATATATATATATATATATATATATATATATATATACACATATATTTTTTTTTAATTTTTTTTTTAATGAAAATGTCTCCTAAATTGAACAATTTCTCTTATGTGGCCTTGGAACAGAGAGGAACGTCTGGATGTGCATGAATTATTTACAGTAGCCTATATGTAGGCTATGTTGTATGTTCAGTTCCGATGTACTGAAATATTGTTTACAGTTGTGCACAGCTCTACCCAATGGGAGTTTGCACATTAACTGTTGTGCAAATGTAAATAGTTATGTGAGAGATGCACCAAAGCGACTGAAAAAAACTGTCATTGACATTTAGCCCCACTCAGCCTACGTTTCAAAATGCGGCAATTGCAACTGTTTTGCAACCCTTTGCGCCACCTGGCGGTCATTTCGCGAATGACTTAATGTAATGGGACTGGTTTGTGCATTCTGGTTGACTACCAACTATATAAATATAGCCTATATATAAAATAAATGTCTGTCCACTGAATGTGACCCAAAATCTTTGATTACCCTCCGTGGCCATGGGAAAGTGAACATTTAACACATTCAAAACCATGTGTAGCCTAAGTGTTTTTATTCATTTAAACAACAATTAAAAAAACAAACTTTATTCTGTATTCTTTTGTCTGAGTGAAATGTGATCAGTTTAACTAATAGTAAACATCAGTCATACTGGCACAAGAAAACAGCATGCTTATAATAATACTGCATTTTAGCTAATTGTTTCGAAAAGGCACTGCTAGACATCGGCAGCAGAACTTTATAGATTATGTTTAGTCATCTCCTCCACAGAGATTAAGTAGAGCTCTCTGGTAGTCACCCTTAGTGTGCTCCTGAAGAGAAAAAGACAATGAAAAGAGATTACATTAAAATGCTTATTGAATGAGTTACGAAGAGCAGAAAGTAAAGAGGAGGGAGATAATAACAAAACAAATAAGAAAGATGTATAAAATTGGATACTTACTGAAATTGTCTGGTGCAGAGATTTTCCAAAATTCCTCTTAAACTCTGTGCGAATCTTCATTAGATCGACTTCACAGCGGGAGACGATGATGCGCGTTACTACCTTCTCTTTCACACTTTTACTCTGCAAACATCAAATCCGATAGAAGAAACTGACCCACATAACTCAAATTTAGCCAATGTCATCTCCACATCTCAAATGACACATTTAGATATTCAAATGTGACAATTTTCAAATGTGATATAGACAATTAGATACTCACCTTCATGGAGTCATTGAGTCTGCTGGCAAAATACAGATGTTTGTTCTCCAAGCACTCAACTGCAGAAAGACAGAGATCAATCGTAAGAAAAGGTTACAGGTTCTCTGGCTTTGGTAGGAGACTCTGAATGTACTCAAAATGTTCTTCACCAAACAGCTTGTGATTATGGTTAATAAAACACGATAAAGAGATTCCCAAGTAAGGAGTAAGAGTGTGAGAGTGTAATTGAGCCAGCAGGCATAACCATCATCAAATCTGCCAAGCACATCTCTTAAGTGTTCTGACAGTTTGACGACAGCTTATGTGAAGAACAGACAGCTGATAGATACCTAGTGTGAGGAAGGATTTTTCCAGATCTCCTTTCACCTCCTTTCGAATGCTCTCCTTAATGTCGTATGGGCTGTATCTCTTGTACCTTTCAAACACTGAGAAAAGAGGCTTTGATTAGGTTGTTGCACAAAGGATGTGCATGCATGTTTAAATACATCTCTGTTCATTTGTCACCTTTCTGCAAGTGTGGGACACTCCTCTCAGAGAAGATTGTAATCCAGGTGGTCACATCAGTTCCTTTTCGCTTCACTCCAGCATCATAAAGAGCCTAAAAATCACCACAATGGACACAGAATAACATAAAAGTTAACTTTTTGGCAGTGGTCAATGGTCATCTGAATGTTCAATGGTTTATTATCATAATATTATATTAAGCATGTTGAATAAGAGTCGGTTGAATTTCTTAAGTTAAAAGGGCTCTACTCACTCTTGCATCGTTGTCAATCTTCTCATAGTCCACCACATTACTTGGCTCATCTCTCTTGGCCTGTGGACATGAATGAATACAGTATGAGCACATACAGGATCTGCACTTTGCAGGCTATGTTGGCGGTAAAGGAATTTCCAATTACTTATTGGGAAATAAAGAGGAATTTGATCATAATTACCACAAATAACTCTTATACTTTGAGAAATTATTGGTTAATCTATGTTACCTGTACAAGGGCCAGGAGCAGCTTAGCGACATCGCCAGATGTGTCTCCAGAAACATCTTTCTCCAAATCCTTCTTAAACACTGCAGGAAAAAAGGGGATATGAATGCCAGTGTATTTGTGCTTTGCTTTTTATGCTTTTTAAGGACACTCACTTTCTCTGTAAACCTTCTTGATTTCCATCAGCTCTTCTTTATTGCGAGAACACACCATCTCATTAAGACTGTCCTCATCAGTGCCCAGACCCTGCAAAACACATGGCACTGTCACATGAATGCAACCAATGAATACAACTCTGAAGGCATTTAGAATGTTAGACAATGTTCTCATTTTTAAATAAATGCTGCTGTTCTTTTGAACTTTTTTGAAATTTTTCAAAAAATACTGAAACACATGTATCACGGTTTCCTCAAAGATATTAAGTATAGCGCAACTGTTTTTACTGTGATAATAATAAGAAGAAATTATTCTTGAGCACCAAATCAGCATATTAGAATGATTTCTGAAGGATCTTGTGATACTGAAGACTGGAGTAATGAGTCCATTTTAATATACACTAAATTAGAAAACAGTTATTTTAAATTGCAATCATACTGTACAATATTAATTAAATTAACATTATATTATATACTTATTAATAATATACAATATTAATATCAAATAAATGCAGCCTTGGTGAACATAAGAGACTTTCAAAACCATTCAGAAATCTTGCAGACTCCGAACTTTTGAACGGTAGGCTAATATATGTCCCTTTAATGCATGCTCTTAACAGGACAGAACACTTTTAAATATGGACCAGGAGCTGAATTTTAAAACAGGGGAGGGCTGAAAGCAAGCAGATTTTTCATAAACGATTACAGATCAATGCAACATACTTTCATTGATGCTTTCAGTTCAGAGGCATCATACTGTGCTGTGCTCTTCATCAACCCCAGAATCAGATGCTCCAAAGAGCCTGAGAGCGCCCCCTTCAGGGCACTTACCAAATCCTACAACACAAACAGCATGATAGACAATAGTCACAATACACAGCATGTAGCCTACATACATATTTTAAAATAGATGATCCAGTTAAAACAGAAAATACACATTTTAAATTTAAATAATCATGGTGTGTACCTTCTTTGCACGTTTTTCATACTCAAACGCAATTTCGCTCCTTTGTAAGCAACAGCGTTTTGTCAGAATGTCAATGATCGTCTGCTCATCAACACCTGAAGCGAGATTGAGAGGAGAAGATAATGATTGAGAAAGAAAGCCAGAGAGCATTATTAAGATAAGGCATTGAAGGACTAATCGCACCTTTTTATTTCCTAGTATAAAATCATTAAACAGTCATTAGACACTGACACTACCAGGACACTACCAGCATATGTTTTTTAAAGAAACAGAGTGCACAATCCCACGCACTTAAAAACATGGAAGGCTATATGCATGACTCGAATGTGGTGAAGCAAATTATTTATTAAATAGTAATGCTTGAGAGAACTGTTATGTTATTACTTTAATGTGTATTATGTCTTACAAGGCACTGGGCAGTGCAACACAAACCCATTTTTCTTTTTATTTCTACTCAATTTAAATTATACATATATTTGCGGATGCTACCTAAACACAAATTCCAAGACACTTACTCATATTTGCCAGTTAGCATTAGTTATTTATTTACAAATACTATTTCAACAGAGAAGGGCTCACCACCCATTGAATTGCAGAGTCTTAAAGGACCACACATGTTTAAGGTAGCCAAAACAGAAGGCCAAAGATAATTTAAAGTTTGCTAAGCAAATATAAGAACAATGAAAAAAATCTTTCCCTGAAACAATTATGAAATGACATTGAAGACTCCTTTTTATGTTCAACAGGAAAGTTTGGAAAGTTCCTTTGCAAATGTTTGGGGAAAATGTGAAATATTTATGGCACTATATAGCCTATTTTACCTTTGGTTTTGATGGCTGTCTCTATTTTGGCTGCGTCCTCTTCTGGGTTAAAATCATAAGCTGGCACCACCGTAGGGCATTTAGGTTCTCTCTCCTGAAAAAAATACATAAAGAAATAAAGATATAGAAATATAACTAGATAATATTCCGAACAGAATAAAAAAATTGTTTTGGCCAAACCAAAGGATGAATCTTAATAGCCACCTTACTAACAAAGAAATGTACTTTGTTGCATTTTTGATAATACTGCATTTTATATTACAGTTGTCATATGATACTTACCCCTCCATAACTCAATGTAAGTTTTGTCAAAAACTCAGACACTAAAGCCATTTTCCTGCAGAGGACAGAACACGCAATCATCCAAGGTGAACAATGAAATAAGAGATACAATCTGTGTTTTAAGCCACTGTAAAATACAACTTCACCCATAGTTTCAAAGGTCTAAGTGATAGTTGTCATAGATACGGTGATTAGTGTGGCAGTGTAGATAAAGGATACAGCATCATCAAAGGCAATTATGTAAGTCAATAAGCCATTTTACTGGCCTTAAAGGTGTCAATAAGAAAGTTGTTAATAATAAAGGCTAAATAACAGCTGTTTGGTGTGTTATTGTTCCTTAGCAGCAAACACAGCAGCGGTTAAACTTAGTGCCCTGCAGTGCTAACAGGAAATCATTTTTAAGCATATTACAAGGTGATTTGTGAAGGAGACAAGAAGGTTTGCTGGAACTTTGTTCAGGCGCACCCGAACACACACCCATGACACATTCCACAGAACAGTGAACTTCTGACCATCACATACACACACACACACACGTCTGGTTCGCTATCTTTGTGGGGACTCTCCATAGTCGTAATGGTTTTTATACTGTAAAAACTGTATTATTCTATCCCCTTACACTAACCATACCCCTAAACACAAACTATACTATACCCCTATACTACCCATCACACAAAACATTCTGCATTTTGTCCCCATAATGTAGGGTTTACCAGACGCACACACACGCTATCTGCAGATTATGCTGAACTAGAAAATGAAAAGCAGTACTATCAGAAATAAAAATTTCATAATGCTAAACTTTTGATAATATTCATAATACAGCTGTAGTCGTGCCAAGAAATTCAGTTTATGTTTCTAAGTATAATCAGTGGAGAACCACAACAGAGGACAAGAGTCTTACCTTAGATGCTGTGGAGTGTGAAGGTGTAGCTCTGGAGTTCCAGTTGTATCTCTCTCAATGGGATTACCTCTTAAATGCACCCAATGACTCACTGCGTCCTGCTATCAATCCACACCCACACCCACTCAAGCTGACCCAAAAGTCACTCAATAGTTATTCATTTACTGGGTTACACATTCCTTACAAAAATGGACCATGGTATTCACACTTTGTGCCAAAACGTCCTATTTAGTTATTACAGTTAAGGTTACTACTGTATAACTATAATCAAACAGAACTTGATATGAACCATCACTGCCATCATAAATAAATAAATAAACAGTTGTTGTTGTGTTTTTTATGTTTATTTATTTTACATTATTTGAAATGTAATATTCATTTAATTCTATTTCTGGCCACATGTTGGATAAGGTTTCAACATAAAATGAAAATGAATACAGACAAAATTAGAAAATGTGGAGATATTTCCCAAATTGTTCACATGTAAATCTCTTCAGTTGAACTGATTGTCATCAGCTGTTTTGAAATATGCACTTGGAGTTTTTAAAATGAATAATCTGCCTCATTATTAAGGTACCATGATTTGCCAATTCTGAATCACAAACCCACTCATCTGACCAATGTTGGGGAAAGTTACATTTAAAAGTAATGCATTACAATATTGTTACTCCCTAAAAAAGTAACTATTGTGTTACTAAGTTACTTTTTATGGAAAAGTAATGCTTACTTTTAAAGGAGTGGTTCGGAATTTTGGACATCGGGCCTCATTTCCAAGTGAATCTTGCACCTCCCGATCTGCTCTCACACAAATCGGGCTTGCCCCGATCATATCAAACATGTTTGATATTTATCGGGATGAGCAAGATTTCAGTTCAATTCCAGCGTTATGGACATGAGATTTGCAGTCAAAACTTGAAATATAATTTCTCAGAAAATGCATTTGATACCAATATTGAAACGTCTGTTTATATATCCATTAAAAAAATATAGCCTATAGTCTACACATTTAGGGTTTTATATTTAATATGAAGGAAATACACATGCAGACGTAGCCTATATGTGACACAAAACATCTTTAACTTTTAGGTGGCAAACTATTTTTTAGTAGGCAATTCTGTGAACTAGCCTACACTGCACAAACGAAAAGTAGCTTATACAACCTACCTACTGGATGAAGAAGGGTTGGCTCTCCACAGAACATAAAATATTCATTTTATTTTATTTTTCGTGTTCGCATTTATGAGGAAAAAACAATGACCTGACCGCTTTGAAATCGGCACTAAAACTTTCACAGAGACCTCAAACAGAAAGCCCAAAGCCTTTCTTTAAAGTGAATTTCGTTTTGTATTAATTGTATTTTAATTTTAATCAATGTTTCATCAACCAATTACCTGGATTTAATCAATAAGAAGTAGCCTAAATATAGCAGACAATACACTCTTAGAAGAAAAGGTTCTATCGGCGCTACGTATTTGGAACCCCTAAAAGGTTCTATATGGAACCTTTTAGGGGTTCATTCATTATCATTTGTTTTGTCCTTTCCAGATGAATTATTTCATATTATTGACAAACATCAAGACCCTAAAATGTATTTATGAATGCATGTGAATGATCACAAAATTCAAGATATGGGGGTTAGAAAATGTATATATATTTATATCATTTTCTGTAGTTAATCAATATCACACGAAGAGTGCCATTTCATTTTTTCTCCTCCAAAAATCAGCATGATTAAAATGTGATATTAAGTTACTACAGTTTAATAAACAATAATTTAATTACAACTAAAAAATGTTGCAGAATAATATAATATATGAATGAATAAAAGCCTAAAAGAACCTTTGTTCCAAAAGAAATCATTATAGAAATGGAAGAGTAGCGTAAGTTCTGCCAGGAAGACTCAATTGTTACGTCATTTATTACCTTCTCATCTATCCAATCGCGTTCTAATACGTGAAGTATAAAAGATCCTTACTTACACTCGTCTGAGTTCGCAGATGCTGACGCTTCACCTACCACCATCCTCCCCACCTCCACCAAGACGGTCTTCGCTCCATCCTTCCCACCACCACCAGGTCGGCCCCTTCCAATACCCCAAGGGGGGTCGGCTGCGCCCCTGCCTTCATCTTCAGGCAGGATATGCAGAATCCGTACCCTCGGATCGCGAGTTACGGACGGGGCCTACGCCAAAGAACTTTATTGCATATATGGCTTGCTGAGCTGTTAATAAAATTCATAATTGTAAAGTATCATCTCTCCCGAGTCTTTCTGGTAGAACCTTTTTTAGCATAAAGGTTTCTTTGGAGTTGAGTAAAGAACCCTATGGTTCTATATAGAACCCCAATGAACCCTTTTTTCTAAGTGTAGAACCTTTTAGGGGTTCCAAATACGTAGCGCCGATAGAACCTTTTAAGGTTCTATATAGAACCTTTTCTTCTAAGAGTGTAGGCCTATAATCACGACACGGAGGCGCCAGCGCGTGAACTGGAGCTTGTCCCATAAATGAACCGAATCTCGGCGTATTAACCTATACTTGGCTCACAGACCTGAAATATATATATGAAAGATATATCTATTTAAACAAAACAATTCAAAACGAAAGAAAACGGACTGCTCTCTTATGTAGGCTAATCCCGTATGAAACGTGCATTTCTCTCTGGTGCGTTCACTAGCCTACTGCGAAGATCGCGAGTCAGCATCGTCAGCTTTATCTTTGCAGCCGACAATTAATAAACAATTCAAATTTCTCATTTGACATTCATAATCATTACTTTTGTCGGTTCTTTGTGACAGCTTTTAGTGCTTCTGTAAAAAAAAAGCGCCTAGCCTACATGAACGCGTCTCCGCATCAGCACCGAAAACATGGAGATTTTTAAACAATAATGGCACAAGTTAACCTATTTGATGCTATATATATCATTAAATACTCAGTGACTCATCCATCCCAACCAACTATTAAAAAAAAAGTTAACTTGTAAGTGTCTTTTTACATGTTATGTGTCAGAGTGGATGGTCACGGCAACCTTTTCACGAATATGACTTGATATGAACAGATATTTTGTTTACATCCACCTTTTCCCTTCCGATCTGAGGCGCTCGCTCACACTACAGGAGTTTTAAAATCCTAACCGATTTTGAAATCTGATTATCTCAACAATCTCAACATGGGGACAGGACAGGAGAGCTGTCAGTCAATAAATGGGGAAACAAATTAACCTGCGTTACTTATTTGAAAAAGTAACAGATATTTTTTTGTAAATGTTAAAGTAATGTTATAGTTACTTGACAAAAGTAATCTGATTATGTAACTCACATTACTTGTAATGTGTTACCCATACTGCATCTGACACAGACATGCATAAATCTTTTTCTTCATCTCTGATGTCATGGTTGCAGTCCTGTGCATGAATTTCAGTTAACCTATTCATCATGAATGTATGAATGTACAGTACATGTCTTTAAATACATGGAAGAACTCAGTTTGGATGAAAAGTACATAATGGTGAATGATGAGAAATAGAGCTGTGATATAACCCCATCACCCTACTGTTATTGGCAGAGAGGGCATGAATGAATGAAGACTCAATTGTATGTGGTGTGTGAAATAAGGCACTATAGCACTACAGCAACTAATCCCAGTTAAACATTCCTAAATTAACATTCTGCAAACATATTCACTCAGTAACTTTCAATGCCAATAAAACAGAAATGACAATGTGCTATGTGGTCCATTGGGAATGAAAAAGTATACACATTTGACTCGCTATCAAAAATGAGTTAAACAGCAATTCATACATAGCAGGATCAACATGATCATTTGGATAGCCTATATGTTGCATTAAACCACTTCACACATGGTGTATGTGTAGTATTGGGATAATGAGAGTGGTTTAGGGATTCAAAGGAAGTATGTTTGCTGAAGGTGGAGAAGTATTCCTCAATCAGAAGTTTCTGCCAATGCCTGAATGTACTCTCAGTCAGAGTCGCAGTGATAACAGTGGGCTGGGTTTTATAGTGAGAGCAGACAGTACACGGACTTCTATACACATATCACACTAGCAGACTATCTATTCTGCTGATTTTCTCCTTTGGGCCTTTCTTAACTAAAAGCAAAAGCTAATAAACATAAATAAGGATGACTGCTACAGTAGCTCAGAATAAATGTACAGTAAAAGTACATCTTGTTTAGGGTTCATGTGTTTCCTTAGCAATCATTGTTCTAGACTTGCATCCATGGCAACATATGCAACAAGCACTGAGTAATGACTAACCATAATGAGGTGATTCATTCCATAATCATAAATAAGGGTCAGTCCATCAGCGCAGTGATAGCAAATACCATCATTATCCCAATCTTTGCATTTGAATCTGAGCTTGAACTGAACTATCAATCTATTTTTACAACACTTTAGATCAGAAGCAAACAATTTCATTTAACTCAAATTCAACTTAAGCAGAACTAAAATTATTTTCCAGTTCATATGTGAGGCCTGTTTCTATAGTAAAATGATAGTGACTATACTCTCATCTTTAAAGCTGCATTTTGTAATTTTTTAGGTTAAAAATTATCCAAAATAAATTTTTGAGAAAGCACATAGCCAGTGTTCAAAACTATCTGCTTGCCTTAGCTCGATTCAGCTTGTAATAATGTTTTTTATTCCAGTGGTACTGGTGGATTTATGTGGGAAATTCGAGCATGTCTTTGCATCATTACGTCACAGCTGTACACATAAAGGAGTCTCGGCTAGTAGGCTATTGTGTGTGAGGATGTTGGAGGTGGAGATTTATAGCCTTTTCTCACAGCACTTGATATAATTAAACTTATCAATTTGATGGCGGATCCAGAAAGGTTCAAACAACAATCACCAGTGACACCTGGAGATTCACCCGTTGTAAAATGCAAAAGACTTCGGAGTGGCTACAGAAAAAAAGAGACTGCAACCGGGCCCATGCGAAAACAAGGATAATATCGGAAGGCCATTAAATGTAGTCACACAATGCTGATGTTGTTAACATTAACAATTTGAGAACAAAGTAAAATTTGCACGGTTTGACGTGATATGATAAGCGATCAGATTTAAATTTTTTGTGCAATGCAATTCAATGCAAAGTGAATGTTACTTGTTCAGATAAAATTTTCTGGTGAAAATTCTTATGTTAGTCATACTTCCAAAAAGTAGAATCTGTGATTCTGAATGACAGTATCCACACTGGCTCGGTGACTGATAGCCCAACGCATCCTCATCCCAAGGCGTCATATTCTGGCACTTTGACAAAGCGTCTAAATCGAACGCACATGGAACCCTTTAGCGTCAATATAATACGCCAAGATATGGGTAGGTTTAGGTATGGTGTAGGGTTAGGGTTAGACCACTAGGAGGCGCCTTCTGCCCCATATATATCGGCGTCTCATATTGACGCTAAAGGGTGCCATGTGCGTTCTATATAGACGCTTTGGCAAAAGCGTCAGTATATTACGCCTTGGGATGAGAACGGGCTCGATAGCCGCACATTCTCCTCAAAACATTGGATTCATCCGCGTTGTGCCAAAGCACAACCTAAGTTGATAATTCCGCGAATAACTGCTATTGCAGATTTCAAACTGAGATGGCGACAAAGAGGAAAAACTACAGACTGCAGCTTTAATATTTATGAGCTTACATTTTTTCAACCTGAATAAAACTCTAAAATTCAGTTTGTCTTCCAATACTAATATCAATAGCTAAAAATGAATTCCAGCTACAGGAATACAATGCCTATCACAGCATACCTATAACGTTCATTCAGTATTATCAGCAGCTTTATCCTTTTCACCCTTCACCATCCCCAGCTCCTCTTGTCCACAGTCAGGACTTGGCCTTCTGATATTCCTCTTTGAATCAGACTATCATTTATCTTGATTTTTTGCATTAAATTACTGTCCTTAAGAACATTAGTGATATGGGGATTATCGCTGTGCTCCCAGCTTTTTTCAATATAGGGTGCATGTAGGGTGACCAGACGTCCCGAAATCTAAGATGTTGTCCCGATTTCCGAATCCGGCCCTAATTGTCTCGAAAATTATACTAAAGCAAAATCTAGTTATTGTCTGATAAAAACTGTCCATGGAGGGGTTGAGTCTTCCTGCAGCCAGATTATTTTTTAACGTAAATATTCAGAATAAAAAATAAATTCTATAATTAATGCACCAGGTTCACACTACCTAGAAGTGGTTCGCAACTTCCAAGGTTCCTCACTTATGTTCATGCTCATTTTGCTGCTTCTTGACACCGTTGCTTTTTAGTTAATTTATTTTCCTGTCTTTATATTCTTTTTAGGACATCGTTGACAAATGAGAAATCAAACCCACTCAATGAACCTTTCCATCCTCCCTCCAAACTTATGAAAACGGCTTAGTTTAGTCAGGGGACAAATTAAAACAAGAAATATGACAAATATTTTAATTAGCATTTACATTTTTTGAAAAAGTTAAGATTATGTATCATAACGTTAATATAACTTATTTTAATATAACAATTTTAAGTCATCAAATTTGCTGAAGCTGCCTAGAATGAACAAAGAATGAAAAAGAGAGCAAGAGAAAAATGACAACTTCGATTTTCATCACAAGCTGTGGGATTTTTTTTTTTATTGTCCTCAGCACGTTCAACACACTATTTGTCAATGTGTGACATGCGTCTTTAATAAAAGTAATTTAGGGGGTTAAACCTCTAAATACAAAAATCACAACATTAGATGAAAACTGTATTTCAAAGAAAACAATACTTTTGCATTTTTTGTACAGGTGTATATACAAAACAAAGGCAAAATACCTCAAAACGAACAAATAGGAAGAAACAGACTTTTTCTACAGATGTACTGGAGAACTAGTTGAAGAGTGCTTGTGGATTAAGTCAAAAGACCATTGGGTTAATCTGTTAAAAATTAAGAATGGAAATATGTACAGAGGAAAAACCCCAGACTTGGGGTGACAAAATGAAGTTTTTCTTCAGTACAAACTGTGATCCACTCAAATGATAGCATTACTCACAAATTAGCATATTATGGTGTGTATATCATATAAAACATTTGGTCATTTGTCAGTGAAAATATGACAACCTTAAAAGGGACTGTGTTACTGTGATACTCGTCTTAACATATACATAGAAAGAATAAGTACTCATGCCCCAAAACCAAAGCAAGAGAAAAATACAATACTGCCTTAGTGATGGACATTTAAAGGATAATTGGCAAATTAAAGAAAGAACATTCCAGGCCTCTGGACTAGCACACAGAGAACACCACGTTACACATCATAATAATAAACAGCTAGAATTCATACCAAACCTTGATAAGGTCAGAAATCAAAAAGCATTTAATTGATGTAAGAAATTAATTTGCTAACCATTTAAGTGCCATAATACTTCTTTAACAGCCAACCAAAATGTTAGATATAACCAGCACAAACAGTGGGATTGAGGACCGCTAAAAAGATATTCACAGAGAATACACAGGCCAAATCAAAATAGGGAAAGGAATAAAGACACGGGGACATGGGAGAGGCCAGACCAAGCGAATTTCAAAGCAAAGAAAAACACAAGACAAAGTTCTGCATTTAAAGCATTTGCATGCAATTTTCATATTCAAAACATGATTATGCCGTTATTATTGCTTTCTGCTCAGTATTGTTTTGGATAATTCTTCAATTACACACCAGACCCTGATGCTCGAAGAGGATGATTTCACTGTGCTTTTTACAGATTACTTTTTTCAAACGACTACTATACCGCCGTCTCCTTGCAGTTTCTGACTCTCCTCCTCAACTATAAAACAATTGTTTCCCTGAGCAGTCCCAAAATACCCTTTTAATGAGGTCAGATATCGGATGGATTGTCTTTCACGGAACAGGCAACATACAAACAAGAACACTACAGGTAAAGCAGTGCCAGCCCTTACAAAAAACATCAAACAGATGTTAGATCGGAACATCTTTACTAAGGTTATTGCTTGTCCTTGTATGTAGGCTGCGTGCTAAATGCATTCAATTTGGTTCAAATGCGTGTTGGTGAAGGGGCACAAAAAGTGTTGACACAACTGTGAAAAAAAACAAGCCTGTGTACACAGCTGCAAAATAGAGAATGAAACGAAAAAGTGACTATTTTTATTCTCTCCTCTTCCCTGATGAGCATTACTAGGTGCAAAAAAGAAAATCTCGACATATCTCAAAAAGGGTCAGTTAGGAACAACGTCAACCACTTCCATGCCCACGACATTTAATACAACCTGCTAGATCCCCTGGAATGTCAACACATGCCCCTCATCTGTCAATCATCTCTCTACTCAGCTCACTTTGACGGAAATCTAATTACAGAATCAATATGGCACAACAGGGCGTCACACCGCTGTCTAGACAACGCGAGCTGGCTTTAAAAGACAGATTTGACAAAACACAGACAAGTATTTCAGATCTCACAGATCTAAAATAACAGCATGTTCCTTCAGATTTTTTTTCACAAAATGAATTGAAATTGTTTATTGCTGGGAAAAACACAAAGTGCTACCTTTCGTTAAGTTCTATACATCATACATTGCATGATTTAACTAACCATATAACAAGTATATATGCACGTATTTGAGCTCACTGCCTCAGAATATACCATTTGATCATGAAAGTTTCACTACGATAGTGATTCAGGTCTCATAGTTTGAGTCCCATGTCATGCTTTGTCCACTGTCTTCTCCCGCGGCTGGGGCAGTGGTTTTGCCGAATGATGTCCCTGCTGAATGTCTGTATAGTGGAAGAGGTCAGTAAAGGGCAGTGCTGTGATGTTAGCACCAACATGGGCTGTTCATTGTGCCATCGGAGAAGAAAGACAGGGATTTCAGCTCCAGACGTTCATTTCCTGTCCCTGTCTACCCCAGCCAGACACCTCATTACTCTCTATGGCCAATAGAGGGCGCTGCTGGGACAGTTAAATGCAGTGGGCGTGTCCACTGCGATTCCCATTCAGCCGGAACAGGAGGCTGAAAGATAAAGCTGTGGGATTGAGGAACGCTCTGATTCACATTACAAAATATCGGCCAGTTTTTTCCCCCCTCACATCTATAGTTTCCTCTTCTTGTCAGCCTTCTGGTGCACGGCCAATGGGGCAAGTTAAAAGTGTAGCTGAACTCTGAGAAGTGCTTTGTGAGAATGCAGTGTACATGAACTGAGGCTGAAGTGAGATTAGAGTTCTTGTCAGCATGTTAGTATTATCTCTCTCTCTCTGTCTTTCTTTCTCTGAATCTGTGCAGTATTAGGATAAGTCTCTATCAGGCCTCCTGAGGCAGAACCTGCTCAAATTCTGAGCCAAACAGCTCCTTATAGAGTGGAGGGAAGCGTGTTTGGACCGTTTCTGGGTAAAGAGCTCTGAATGCGCTCAGTTTCTCCATGTGGCGACGGCATAACATCCGAACGGTGGACACTTTACAGACAAGCTAAAGGAAGGGGATCAAAAATAGAGAAATTTGACTTGGGTAGACAACTTAGGCAGTCAAATACTTTAATACAAATTAATACAAATAAAAAAAATAAATGTGCACACACACACATATAAATATGTATAAATAAATAGATATATCTATACACACACACAGACACACACACACGTGGTCAGAATTAATGGCACCCCTGGTTAATATGATCAAACATTCAAAAATAGCTGTAAACATTTTTTTTTTGCATTGTTTATCCTTTTGACCTTTCATTAAAAAAAATGTCAACAATCTAACCTTTCATTGAAGTAAAAGAATTGAAAGTGAAAAATATATATATATCACATTATGAAATAAATGCTTTTCCCCAAAACACGCTGGCCATAATTATTGGCTCCCTGTTATTTAATACTTTTTGCAATCTCTTTTTGCCAAGATAGCAGCTCTGAGTTTTCTCCTATAATGCCTGATGAGTTTGGAGAACACCTGACCTGAGATCAGAGACCATTCCTCCATACAGAATCTCTCCAGATCCTTCAGATTCACAAGTTCATGTTGGCGCTTCTTCTCTTCAGTTCACTCCACTCATTTTCTATAGGGTTCAGTTTAGGGGACTGGGACGGTCATGGCAGAAGCTTCATTTTGTTGATTTTGATGTTTGTTTTGAACCGTTGTCCTGATGGAAGATCCACGGCCCATAATAATATTTCTAGCAGAGGCCGTAAGGTTTGTTTTTAGACGAGCGAGAGGGATTTTTCTTGAAATCTCCTAAACAATATGTGGTGATGTAGGGGTTGTTTGATATATTTTTTAGGCTTTCTGACCCCCAAGACTCAAGAAATCTCTGCAATTCTCCATCTGTGATCCTTGGAGTCTTTGGCGACTCAAACTTTCCTCCTCGCCGTGCATTAAGACAATTCAGACTCGCGTCCTCTTCCATTTCGCCTTTCTTCAGTTTGTCGCCATTGGCTTTTTAGCTTAGTTGGGGACATTTAATTTTATATTCAACAATATTAATTACAAGATTATTTTCCTGTTATGTCTGTAAACCTGCTTTGAAACAATCTGCACTTGACACGTCCTCTTCCAGGCATTTTCGTAACATCTTTAGTTGATTGGAACTTCTTAATTATTGCCCTGATGGTGGAAATGGGGATTTTCAATTCTTTAGCTATTTTCTTACAGCCATTGTCTATTTTGTGAAGCTCAACAATCTTTTGCTGCACATCAAAACTATATTCTTTGGGTTTACTCATTGTGATGGACGATTAAGGGAATTTGGCCTTTTTTGTTTCCTCATATTTAAACTCCTGTGAAACAAGAAGTCATAGCTAGACAATATCATGTTCCTAGTCACCCTGGTGAGCTAAAAATAAAAGGTAAATATTAAAGGGAATATTCTTCAGAGATATTTTACTCGTAAAAAATTCTAGGGGTGCCAATAATTGGGGCCAACGAGTTTTGAAGAAAAACATGTATTTCATAATGTGATTTCCCCCCCTTACAATTATTTTACTTCAATGAAAGGTTCGATTTTTGCTAATTTGTTTGCTGATAATCAAAAGGATAAACAATGCAGATATACACACACACACACACTTCTGTTCAAAAGTTTGGGATCAGCAATATGTTTTTATGTTCACCAAAGCTGCATTTATTTGTTTATTTTAAAAACCCACATACAGTGCTTGCAGAATTATTAGGCATGTTGATTTTCTGATCAGATTTTTTTTCCAGGCACATTTTACCAATTCCAAACCACATTATATATAATTTATAAGTGCTATATAATTGTTCATGAAGGCTGGAAATGAAAAATGTCTTATATTATGGTGTGCATAATTATTAGGCATGTTTTCTTTTACAGATAAAATAAGCCAAAAAAGAGATTCCACTCAGACTGAAAAGTCAAAAATGTAATGCCCATGAGAAGGATGCAATACTAATGCAATACTAGAAATTGCTGTTAAGGCATGACCATTGGACAGTGAAATGCTCATTGGGTCAGCAGAGTCAGACAAAACAGGTGGAGAAGAAAAGACACATGTTAACTGCAAAATAATGAATAATAAAGGTGAAGAATTAAGTGTGAAACCATCAGGAACCGTTCAGTCTGAACAATCTGGCAGTAAGTTTTATGAGTTCATTTTTAGTCCATCTCCTACCCTGAAGTCCGTTTTGCAGAGATGGACTAAA
The DNA here is from genome assembly GCA_031834385.1 of Semotilus atromaculatus. Taxonomy (NCBI): domain Eukaryota; kingdom Metazoa; phylum Chordata; class Actinopteri; order Cypriniformes; family Leuciscidae; genus Semotilus; species Semotilus atromaculatus. Next base: position 22,649,924 of record JAULUF010000009.1, on the reverse strand, counting down.
AATGAACTTGCAAAACTTACTGCCAGATTCTGGAAGATGAATTATTCAAACAGTGGTACAAGAGAATGTGGTGCTGGTCCTGAGTCACTCTCTATCTTTATAAAGCCTATAAAAAACAGTCTTCATTTTACTACACTTCAGCATGTGATTCTTATTAAGTGAGGGTCATTTTTTAGGATTCTTTACCTAACCTAAGTCTCCGAGATCCTGACACCTTGCACTTCTGGAGACTCCAGGTGCAGTTCTGGAAAATGGTGGCGCTGGAGACTAAAGGGTTCCTGATGGCTTCACACTTAATTCTTCATTATTTTGCAGTTAACATGTGTCTTTTCTTCTCCACCTGTTTTCGTCTGACTCTGCTGACCCAATGAGCATTTCACTGTCCAATGGTCATGCCTTAACAGCAATTTCTAGTATTGCATTAGTATTGCATCCTTCTCATGGGCATTCAATCATTTTTGACTTTACAGTCTGAGTTAAATCTCTTTTTTTAGCTTATTTTATCTGTAAAAGAAAACATGCCTAATAATTAGCACACCTGAATATAAGGTGTTTTTCATTTGCAGCCTTCAGCTTTAACAATTATAAATCACTTATAAATGATTTAATACAAAATTAATAGTAGTTAAGATTAAGATTAATGCGGTTTGGAATTGGTAAAATAAAATGATCAGTAAATCATAAAAGCACTGTATATATAATATACATATAAATATAATAATATATATAATAATATACACATATAATGTATAAATAAAAACGTACGTTAGATCGCAATTAATCGATTTGACAGCACTAATATAAATATATCGATTTGAAAGCACTAATATATAAAAAAAGATTTTATATACATACACACATATACTATACATTCAGTTTGATGATTATAGTGACAAACAGTGATCCGATGAGTAAAACTAACTAGTATAATATGAATGTAACCGCATTCATGCGCGTATGTACCTTTGTGAGAATTCCCTCATCCCTCTGGTTCTTCTGTAGGAGGTTCTGCAAGGCAATCTTGATCTTCTGCTGGAGTTTCTCCACTCTGGTCTTGTCCTGCAGCCAGGAGCGATCTACACACACAAAAAGAGTTCAGCCCCTGTACAGATTCAGCAGGGTTGGGAAATATTTGGATGAGTTGGAATTAGAACTGATTGGTCACACCCCAGAGAAAGTTCAATTGACCCCTTCACAGGGAGTTTGACAGGCGATCTGACCTATCATAATCCGCAGAATCCGCCATTTTTGTCCGACAAAGCAGACAGAAGAGTTAGTAGATTAACATTGGAGGATGTGAATTATGTGAAAAACGGAGTGTACTGATGTCTTTCCGTGGTTAAAACAATATTCCTTCACGTTTATTTGATGCTATAAAATTAACTATAAGGAAGAGATGATTGGTTCACGAACAGCTTTAACTGAGGCTCAACAGCGATCTGTCAGACACATTAAAGAGCCACAAAACGGTATTTATTGTTTACATTTCTTTAATAAATTACCAAATTTGAAAGTTATATATCAAAAAGTAACCTGGTCTGTTCTGTCTGTCAGCGCGTTGTCAGTGTCTTCTCTGCTCCGCAATGTATTTTTCACTGCGTGAGAACATGGTGGGGCGTGAGAGCGAAGTGACTTGTCGGACACAGAAACAGTAACTAAAGGGGTCGCATCTTTGCGAACGGTCAATTGAAATGACAGGAAGCGGAATTAACTAAATCAAAGAAATTATGTAACGTGTTCTGGGAAATGAAGTGTTCTTCAACCCTGGTCCACAAAAGTTAATTTATAAAACATGATTAAATATACACTGCCTTTCAAATGTTTGGGGCCGGTAATTTTTTTAAAATATTTTTTAAAGGAGTCTCTTTTGCTCACGAAGGCTGCATTTACTTGATCAAAAACAGAGTAAAACCAGTAATATTGTAAAATACTATTACATTTTTTAAAGAACTCTTTTCTTTTGTAATAAATGTTCAAATGTAATTTATTCCTGCGATCACAAAGCTGAATTTTCAGCATCATTAATCCAGTCTTCAGTGTAACATGATCATTCTTAAAAAATCATTCTAATATACTGATTTGGTGCTCAAAAAATTTCTTACTATTATCAATGTTGAAAACAGCTTAATATTTTCGTGTAAACGGATTAATTTATTTCACGATTCTTTGATGAATAGAAAATTCAAAAGAACAATTTTTGTTATTGTTACAAAACCTACCATAACATTCAAATTATAATTATAATTCTGAATGAAGTTTGCAACTTAAATAGGCTAAATGTCACGTGAATGAAAAGGAAAACAGATCTCATTTCATCCGCTTCTCGGAGAGTGTTAAGCATAGTACGAACTGAAAGCGATAACTATGGACTTTTAAGGTAATCAGCTAAACTAGATAGTTCTTTTTATCTAAATGTTAGTGAGAAGAAAAACATATATTTTTTAAAATATTAATCCGCATATGCGATGAACATCGGTTACGCTCATCTTTGCTCGCTCCTTTGAAGGTATCTTAAGTAATATGGCTCTAAATATAATAAACAAAGCACACACCAAAGGCCTGAACTGGAAGTGATGCAACCAGTTTTACAGAATATGGAAGTTTATTGGACTGGAATTTTTTATTTTATTATTGAAGGTGCACAACTCTGATATTCAGAGAACGCAGAATTAAAGCCTCTGCATAACTGATGCAATCCCAACTCCCATTAATGAATCTCTCTGACATTGCCTTTACTTTTCTTCCCTCACCTGCAGACATCAGCACGTATGATGAAAACAGGCCAATCTCATCCTCACTTAGCTGTAGAGAGTTCAGGCTCTTAGCAAACTCGAACACAGAGCTGATAAGATCATCACAGCCTAGAAAAGCATTAAAACAGTGGTTAATGCTTTGCATTTCCATTTGCAATTTCCTTTTCCTTTAAAAAAAGAAATCCAGTTCTTAATACGCACCCAGAGCTTTGAAGACCTCTGGCCCAGCATATTTGCTGTCAAAATAGACAGTGTTGTTCTGGGAGTTATATGCCCGACACATCCTCACAAACACAACTTCTAAAGAACCTGAGAAGCAGAAAAACACACTAATTTTTCAGTGGTTCTGCCACAGTTTGTCACTTCATTGATGTACTGTTGCTGGTTATATGAACTAGGATATGTTTAGAGGTTTATCTGAGGTGTACCTGCTTTGAGCAGCACGATCTGATCATTCTGACAGAGCTCCATGAATCCATCAATGCGCTTGGCAAACTCAACCACATACTGCACAGCTTCGGTGACTTTAACCGCACACAGCTGCCACATGTCCTCCTGAGACTAGATGTGGTGCAGAGAGAGGGTCTGTTAGTACACACACCTGATTATTCCCCATAAAGTGCACTCATCCATCTGTCTGTCCATCCATTCATACATACATACATACATGCAACAACAGAGAAAATGTGGGAAAAACAAGAAATAATCGAATTAGCACAAATGTGTCCTTTTTTAAACTTTTATCAACACGCACTACTCATAATATATAGCTTATGACGCATGCAGTCGCTCCTATAGTCGAGCAAACGTTAGTCGATGAGAAGAGGCTTAGTCAACCAAGGCTTAGTTGACTAAATTCCACAGGAATTGGCGAAGTCACGTCAGTTCGTGACAGACAGATCGTTAATACAAATGGTCCATGTGGTAATTATGTCAGGCAGGAAATCCAAACGCTCACCTATCATTCATCAACATCTAACACGGCTTATCATTTAAGAACATTTAAGTGTGTAGCCTTATGTTAGCAACTTTACATGGCCGCTCGCTCTAACGTTAAAACTAGAGAAATGTGTAATATTATTACGCGCATATCTAAGTGTATGTGTGGACTGTGGAAGCTAAATTAGTCCCACACTTAAATGAATAATTAGTTCAATTTATATCATAAATGTGCGACTAGTCGACTAATGGCTTAAATGAATGACTACAAGTCGCGACTAGAAGCATCTTTGGAAGCTCTATAAATTCCAGTGGGGGTCATTAAATAAATTTGAGACATTAAAACGATTCGTCTCGGCTGACCACTTGTGATAAGATCACCCGAGATGTTAATACTATGTGTGCACAGAGCCAAAAAGACATAACCAAACACCTTCTTTTGGTACGTGTCCAGGTCGGTCTGTAAGACTGTCTGCCAGTTGCTGGGCTGTAGTTCCTCTCGAAGATACTGGCATGTCTCCAGGTGAGACTTGCAGATGTTCTCTGACAGATGTTCTGTGTTAGAAACACACAAATAGAGTCAAACAGCTGGAACTGACACACATTCCTGGGTTTGTGAAATGCACATCAGACATTTTGAAGCTGAATATTATAGCCACATTACATTTTCTAAAACAAATTCATTAAGACCAATTTCAGTAAAAAGGGAGAAAAGTGTTCTGGTACTCTTTGACTGGTCTGTGTTAATGAGACACTTCTTACTAATGACATGTTAAATGGGCCATGGAGGTGAGGTCACAGACCCCTGCTTGTTTCAAACCCCACAGCTGTCAATCATGCCCGTAATGGCAGCATCCTTTATAATTATTTAGGGTGGCACAATGTAATTTAATTTGATATTTCCTTTCTTTGCAATTACGTGCCAAATGATGCCAACATAACTAATAGTTAATCTATGATAAAAAAATATTCTGTTTTTGATATCATCTATGATGTATTGAATTCAAGCATCCAAAATAAGAACTGATACAATAAATAAATAAAAGAAGGATTTTTTTAATATATATTTTTGCAAGTGATTAGTATTTTATCATTTTTACCTAGATCACTGTTAAGAGGTGAAGAGTCTCCATTGCTATAGCAACAATATTGATCCAGCCCAGAGTCTGAGCTGAGGTCGCATACAGGTTCTAGTTTAATGCCATCCATGTCTAGACCTGACTGGTCTGGGGAGGGCTGAATGTCCAGGTAAAATCCACCAATTGCTGGATCTGCCTTTCCCTCCTCTGGGGTCTGACCATTCACGTATCCACTGAGGTCATCGGGGAGCTCTGTGACGCCATTGGTGGACAGGGCGTAAGAGGGTGTGAGTGGCTCTGCCTCTCCTGGAGGTTGAGGTTCCCGCTCCTTCTCCGTCTCATCCCCCAGTTTCTCCTCCTGCTGCTGTTGGCGGTGTTTCTGAACTTCTGCGAAAAGACTGTCCCTCTGCTTCTTAGACATGCGGCCGAACTTCACAGCTGCGAGTGACCACACACACAAGCAAGATAAAAGCAGTCGGTTAATCATTAATGACCTTATTATCATACTATGGGCCCTATTTTAACGATCTGAAACGCAAGTATCAAGCGCGAAGCGCAAGTAACTTTGTGGGCGGGTCTTGGGCGCTGTTGCTATTTTACCGGCGGGATAAACGACACTTGCGCCCGACGCAAGTTTAAAAGGGGTTGGTCTGAAGTAGCTTTATTATTCATAAGTGTGGTTTGGGCGTAACGTGAAATAAACCAATCAGAGCGTCATATCACATTCCCTTTAAGAGCATGATGAACGAGATGCGCTTGTTCCATGGCGCAATACTATTATGACGGCGCATTTACCAGGCGCGCTTCAGAATCGGTTCACAGCCGAGGAGATCGATGTTCTCGTCAGGGCCGTAAAAGAAAGAGAAGTGACATTGGGGACGGGACAAACCCACCCAAATTAGCTTCGGTTATACATGCATATAATAATTTGGGTAAATATGTAAGCTTTATGCCTATTTTTCCCATCGTCATGGACACAACAATGATTTCCCTCGTGTTTTAATATTTTTCCTTATAATAATGTATCATTTGCAAAAAGGAAAATGCATCCGTGTAGATGAGAGAATCATCTACAGTGTATGCGCGTTGTTCACACTCTGTATTATGACCAAGCATGCGCGCTTAAAATAGCATCTGAATGTACGCTCAACGCGCCACTGAGTTTAGACTAGGTTTTTTCTGGTCAGTGGCGCAATTGTTTTCTGGAACTGCAAAATAGCACCAGGGATTGTTTGCGCCGGAACACGCCTCCTTTTTTGCGCCGAACCGCCTAGGGAGCGCAAGTTCATTCTCTAGTTTGCCGGCGTGCGTCTATGGAGGGAAAAGTCCGCTTTGCGCGGGTGCAAAATACGAATGATACATGCGTCAGTGTACAAAGTCATTTGCGCCGGGTGCAAGATAGGGCCCTATATGTTTTAAAACATCGGTAACGCTTTACAAAGGTCCCTTTTGGTTTTAATAATGTATTTTGTAAATGTTGGGATTGACATCAACTAGGATTAATAAATGCTTTAAGGCCCCAATATACTCAAGGCAAAGTTATTTTCCATTCTTTGCTTAGGGGTAAAACGAAGTACAAAATTCTTGAGCAGCGATATACTATTAGCGAACATCTGACGCCGCCCACAATGCTGAGAGTAGCGTTTAGATGAATATGTAAATATGTGCTGCGTGCTTTCCTCTCAATAACAAAACAAACACACACACACAGAATTGAGAAAACAGCAAGCATTTTTAAAAAACATTAAGAAAAACATCTGAACATAGCAACATGTATATGTTTGCATGAGCTCTGCAATTCGGCACTCTAGTAAAGTTACGTCATGTTTATTTATATATCACTTTATACAATAAATTGCTTAAAATCAAGCAGCTTTACTGTATTAAACATGAAAAACAGTGTCAGTGTCTCGTTTCATCAAAAGGACACCTTCATTTTCTACTATAAAGCACTGCAAAAGATCCACTGAAATCAAAACGGAATAAAAAAAATATTTGAATAAATGCAAATGCTTTAGCCTCACATAGCCATTGCTTCATAACATCAAAGCTCATGGTAAAGTAAATTTCTCTATGGAGAAAATGAATGGGGTTTTTACATTATAAACTCTGTCACACTCTATATAACTGGGGAGAATTAGATACACCAGCAGCCACATGCACATCACTCAGACTACTGTGAGAGTTGAGAGCATACCATCTCTTGACATGCCCACTGCTAAGCATTTCTGCAGGCGACAGTGCTGGCAGCGGTTTCTGCTGGTACGGTCGATCAGACAGCTCTTCTGCCGAGGACATGAATATGACACAGTGCCCTGCTGACTCCTCCTGAAGAAACCCTGGGAGAAAGAGACAGAGAGAGAGAGAGTGAACACAACAATAGGTTCAACTTTTGACATTTGCAGCACAATTCAGATTGATTTATTAACTCTTTAATCAGTTCAGTAACTAAATAATACATGTGTCTATACCGATTACTGTGGCCATAACAATTCCAGTTGCATATTTCCATCCAAATAAGGGACTTCTAAAGGAATATGTCATGAAATGCGCATTTTTATGGCTCTCTTTCCAGTGCAGTGGTGCGTTATGTGAGCTCCAAATGAACTCGGATGCATGAAGAATGCATGAAGTGTAAATGCCTCTAGAGCACTAAGGTGTGCGCATGCACCTTCTGTGGTGGTTCGTGCCACACTCGAAAGTCTGAAAGTCTAAACAAGGCTTTGGCATAGCAATCTGGTTTCACTTTAATCTTTTCGTGTGTGAGTGTAAATGGGAAAAATTTGGGCCATTATAATTATAAAATGAATGAAGGTAAAGAATTTGGGACAGAAATATAAAATATAATATAATATAATGACAGCGCGCCCTTCCCAGCCACTCCAGCAACGGACGCAACCCGGAAAAACAATAGGTATGGATTTTTGCGGTTATCTGTAATCCACCAATCGGTCGACCTCTATTATTTTTTTCATAATAGTATACAGTATAAAAAAGGTTATGATTTTAAAGAAAATGATCGACTGAGATGTTTCTTTTTCAGGTTGTCTTACCTTGCATCCCTCACAGGTGATAACACCATAATGGATCCCTGATGATTTATCTCCACAGATTTTACAGGGAATACTCTCAATCTGAGCTATATATAAAAAAAAATGACACAGAAAGACACTTTTAGGAAATTGAGAAAAAACAAAACAGTTGTCATTTTCTTTTTCTATGCTAACATGCAGAGACAGCTATAATTAAGGAAATGTGTTAGTAGTAAGTTTCCCATGAAATACTGTGCGGCCACACCATCCATAGCAACACTGGTTCAAACAATTGGCATGAGTTTGGGCTTTTTGTTCCATACAACTAAAAACGGGCAGTGCGTTTGGTAAACTTGTCTGGAAAAAATACTCCTCCCTCCCCCCCTGAATTCCACCTGAATTAGCCAACATAGAGAGAACAAGGCCTGAGGATTTTTTATGCAGAATGTAACCTCAGGCTTTAGCTACTGTAGGAGAACAATGGTAAAACACACATAAATATATATATATATACACACACACACATTTTTCTTTAAACGAATCCAGGCAGCACCACATAAACCACTCCACTTATTCAAGCAGAAAAAATGGCTATGACTATTGAGATCACCCACGAGACTGACATCATCTGTAAGTACAATCTGCTCTCCTAACATCCAACATTCATTTGGTTAACAACAGTATGACAATGCCATCCTCCCTCAAGCCACGAGCTTGCTTCATGATAACGCTGTGGTGCATTTCAGTAAATATCAAAGTCAAAATGCACTCCTAGTTGGAGATGGCGTCTGCGTACTCTGGATTGTATGCCGTATTCGTGCATGAGTCCCTCAGCGGCACGGCTGCGGTTGGTTGTGGAAGAGAAAGCAGAGATGGTGTGCAAGGCTGTTGAGAGGGATGCTGGGGGAATAGAGCAGGAGGAGAAATCCATTTAGAGAAGAGCAATGCAGTCGTTCCGGCAGCCCTGAGGCGCATACAGTACAGGATGAAATAGTAAAATGCATCTCATCACCAGAGTGCTCTCTTTTCTCTCTCTCTCTCTTTCTCTCTCGATCACAGACTCGTACGTTTTCTTCATCTGCGGACTCTATTTGCAAAGGCATCAGAGTTTGAGAATTACTATTTTCTCATGATTACAGAAAGGGCTAATCCCCTTTGGTTCTGCATGCCGTATTCATTAAGGGCATCCTCACTCTCTCTCATTAGATATGTAAAACCAATCGGCAGTAATTAGTTACTCCAAAGCACAAGACGCTAATCTGGTCTGAATTATGGATTAATACATCAAAGGCACATTCTCCCAGAGCAGCCGCTAAAGTCTTGCAGCAATAGGTACCGCTGTTCGTCTCTGATGCAAGGGCACGGCTTACAGAGCTGCTATTTCAGACTACAGAAAAAGAACATTCATGAAGGCCATATACAAATGAGGATTGTGAACGCATGAACACTGCACAACAATAGAACGGTGTTAAGACTAAACGTACGTGTAAAGATATTTAATTGCTGTTCTTAGTAGCACTGATATATCAGCCATGCCAAATAATTGTATGATATAAAAGTCTAAGTGTTTTTATTTTATTATATTAATAAAATACTTGCATTTTTATATCATACAATTATTCGGCCTGGCTGATATATCGAGAGACAGACAGACACACACACACACAATCTTTGTGGGGACTCTCCATAAACAATGGTTTTTATCCTGGCCAAACTGTATATTCTAACCCTATCCCAGCACACAAAACTTTCTGTATTTCTGGATTTATAAGCTTGTGTACCCATGGGGACCTCAATTTAGGTCCACACAAGTCTCTGTCTGCATTCAGGTTTAAGTCCCCACCGGGAGAGAGAAAAAACAAACACACGTACACACACTTATAATTTGGATAAAACATTAATATTTTCTAATTTACAATTTTTAAAATATGTGTGTGCATGTGTACACATTATGTATACACACACATAAATATGGTATTTTATAAATTATTATATTATTACATAATATTGCAATTTGCATTATATATATATATATATATATATATATATATATATATATATATATATATATATATATATGCGCATTAATATTAATAGACAAAAAAAAACATACCAGTCCACCACTACCTGTTTTATCTTGTCTGAAACATTTTACAGACAAGCATCTACAAACCAACCAAAATTTTACAAGCGTGTACCATTATCCGCAAACTCAGACTTTCAAACACACAGGACTCTCTTTTTCTGTTTGCAAGTGTCGCTTCCTCCTCATGAGATGTTGTGGTTTAACATGTTTGGTTTCTCTCCCGGTGTGAAAGTGCTGATGTGCTGTCTAAGTAGGAAACATAAAACACAACACCCAACCAATGTCAAAGAGTGCAGATACACATGCACAGACACACACATGCGTTCCCTCCCCCTTTGGGCCTTCTGTAATCTGTTGACAACACTGACTCACATCGGCTTGAGATAAATACTCCAACATAACAAAGGAGGAAAGAACATTCTGGCACATAAAATAGTCTTAAACTGAACCATCCTCAAACTTGAAAGGCTTTTGCAAACACACAGACATTATGTCGTTATTTCCTTATTACCCTAATACATATTCATTCATTATTGTCATTATCTGTAATTAGGTTGAAAATAAACACTTAAAAATGATCTACTCCAAGAACAAACTGAATGGTGACCAAGCCCTTTAAATTCTACACAATTAACATTCATGGCTAACCTTAATTGACACTAAATGAAGCCATGGTGTTCTATGTGTAAGTGAGTTTCGGTTCTGGCATGTCAGTCTCAGGATGAAACTCTTTAATCGTATTAACCTCTGGTCAGGATGTCAGCAGGTCACGCAAGAAAAAGAGATACTTTTGCAACAAATCGCTAGCTTTTTCGTAGACAAAGAAGATCATTGATAACCAAACATTTTTGTTTGATCTGAAAACAGTGTAGGAGGACACATTTGAAGTGCTGAAATAATCTCTCTCTTTGAAAAAGAAACGGCAGAGGCTCACACAGATGTTCCACTGCCCTATACCTTATCACTAATAGATAATGACAGCTGCCAGCAAGACTTTGCATTGGCTGTGTTTGTGTGTGCGAGTATATGCGCAGTGATTCAGAGTGGGGGTGGGGGGATTAAGTAAGACACAGCCGTTGGTGGAATAAAAATCCATGCGCTCCTATGGCAGTCCACCCCTGCCTACCATAAATAGGTCAGTGGAACAACATTCCCCAATCATCCAGCATGGCAACATTCCCATGCCGTGCCAAACAGCCAACATGGCCGCCCATGTATGAGCTGTCAGAAAGACGCCACCGTATCACATCACATCCCATCACACACTTACTGACTTATTAACTTATGCTCACTGCAGTTTCAGATGGACTGAGACGTTCCCTCAAACGCACACAATGCACATTTACTACAAATCAAAAAAGATCTAACAGTCACTTTGCAATTCAAAATAGAAAACATGTAAATGAACATGTAAAACAGCACACAGGACAGTCCATGAAATGTTTTAGAAGCAAAACAGCCACATTACACATGCAAGAGGCATTAAGAGCTCAAAACATTAAAGAAACATTAACATAACAGCTCAGAGATATTTCTCATGCACTCAATCTCTCAAGTGCACACGCACACACACATTTCCATGGATTTTCCCAACTTGGAAGTCCCTCTCCTACCTTTCATGGCTGTGATCATTAAGTACATCCTGAGGCTCTGTGGCCATGCAGAGGACCGTCAGAGAACAGCCTTGCTTCAAGAGCATGTGCAGGTTTGGACCCAAGCGTTGTGCTGCCGACTGACTGTAGCGCTGCTGTGCCTCCCTCTGCCTCTCGTCTCTACCGCATGAGAATCCATGTGACCGTGACATAAGGACTAAAACCCTTTCTTCCCGCCCCCTCAACCCCGGAGTGACAGCTGTGTCACCCAATAGGTGATTAGTGAGCAAGTGTTTAGATGACTATGTGGTTTAAAGGGTTAGTGTTGGCTCACCTTGCACTGCTCTGCAACGTGTTCTACTGATACTATGCAGATCACTTCCTGCATTGAGTAGTTAACGCTTCACATTATGAGAGCAAACCTAAACATTTTCCCTTCCTCCATGAGAGGCATCGGTTGCTGTAGCCCTTCTCACAGCATTTAATGATTGTCTTTTTTGACGATACGTCATCACTATTACTACTAAGCACATTATACATTACCAAAGATCTAATCTAGAAATGAACTAAAGACATACAATGTGCTGAATAAATGTTTTGAGTGGACTTTTCACCCTGGAGGTGCTTTATGGCGCTTTTTAAATTGACACAAGATATCGATAACATATAATTATATCACTGACTTACTAATTGGTAAGTACAGTAACTTAAAAATGCATGTTTAAAAACAAAAAATACATGTTGAATGTAAGAATTACTACTGTTCAAAAATTTGGATTTTTTAATCAGTTATTTTATTCAGCAATGATGCATTAAACATAAAAGGTCAAGACATTTATAATCTTATACAAGATTTATATTTCAATTAAATGCTGTTCTTTTGAACTTTCTATTCATCAAATAATTCTGAAAAAATTTAACCATGGTTTCCACAAAAATATTAAGCAGCACAACTGTTGTCAACATTGATAATAAGAAATATTTCTTGAGCACCAACTGAGCATATTCTAATGATTTTTCTGAAGGATCATGTGACTAAAGACTGGAGTAATGAAAATTCAGCTTTGCATCACAGAAATAAATTACAATTTAAAAGATATTAAAATAGAAAATAAGATAGTACTGTTGTTTTTACTGTATTTTTGATCAAATAAATTTTTATTTGAAAGAATGTTACTGACCCCTGAACATTAATGTATATATGTTAGAAATGTTTGATAACATTTTGTTCCAAATAAAAAAAGTTTATTTAATTGTATGTACATAATTATTAAGATAATGTATAATATGAAAAAAAACTATGATAAATAGTTTTTTTAAAGTATAAATGTATTTGCATTTTATATTTCATGTATTATCTATTCTGTATAGGCCTGTTAATTAAAATAACAGCTTAATAGCTTGATAATTTTGATGAGATTGTTAATTCAATTCGTTGTACATAATTATTAATAAACAATAAATTATGCTACATTAATAAAAAAAAAAATAAAAAAAATGTATTTGTATTTTATTTGTATATCCCGTAAAGCCACCAGCAGCACAGCAGTGATTTGAAACTGCATGTGTTTGCCTACAGGATAACTGGCTTATTTGAAATTCTACCCATATGTGTGTGGGGGGTACAAACACATGCGCATGTAGCCTTATACAGGTCTGGCTGAATCTGAGGGGAACGTAGCCATCTGAATGCTAATGATCTGGCCTGGACCCAACACAACACCCTCTTCAATCCACTATCGCCAAAAGGTCTGCTCAAAGAAGAAGCCACACAGCTAACTGAACCAAGTATCGTGAAAAAACATCTTTGCAGTTGTGAAAATCACTATTACGCAACACAGAAGCTGTAGGTAAGAACCTGCTGGCTAACCTTATCAGATAAACATGTCTCAAAGATGTCGGCTATGTGACCTTAAAGCAACAGTTCAGCCAAAATGAAAATTCTGTCAACATTTCAAACCAATATGGATTTCTTCTGCGGAACACAAAACATAAATTGATGTTTGGTTTGTTGAATTATTCATTTATTTATTGTAGTTCAATCTAGTTCAATCACCTCATGGACCACAGTTTGAGAACCACTTTAAACACGAGCCTCTAAATCCTGTTCCTTCTAGAAACATCTTCCACATGCTGTCCAACTGAGGACTGAATAGTTGAAATAGAGATGCTGGAGCTGCTTCTGCAGGTTTCATGTTTCACTGGCATGACAGCAGTGTGAGGATGGGGTTCTGTTGTGTGAGACACTCTCACGGAGAAATGCACCCCTCTGCAATCCTGAACACAAGCCCTCACTGGGCTGGGTTTAACTTCAGCAGGACAGACATGCTAATACATGCTCCCAGCTGCTGCTTGTTTGCTTGGTGTCTCCAACACAAAAATCAAGACATGCACACGTACAAACACAAATGTGCAAACGCCTACAGTGACACTCACACCAAAATCTCTTATTTAAGAAACACCAAATACATCTGAATGCAATATGCAACTAAGCTTGGGCATAGTACAGTGCATAAACTCATTCTAACGTTTTTCACACTTTTCTTAAGTATAGCCTAACAATTACACGTTGCTTCCAGTATTTTCAAAGTACACAAGGGACATCTCAGCCAGTAAAGGGGATTTCAAATCATTCAGTGCACAAACAGGAAGTCTCTGTTGGTAAACCACAGAAGCATCCCACTAGTGTGCAATTTTGTTTTTGAGCAGCTCCTCTCACCTTGACCAATATTTTTCTGTCATGTAGGCAAAACGTTTCAGCATGAAACCCATATATAAGAAATGACTCTCTCCTGTTTCCTTTCACACCTACTTAGTTTACAATGGACATGTAGAGCACATCAATTAATAAAAGAACATAATTTATTTATGGTTTACGAATTAAACCATTTAGATCAAAATCGTTGTCAAAAGTGTATGTTCTGAAAACAATATTTAATAATATATAAATTTAATTAAAGGTGACCTAAAAATCTGACTTTTTCCGTGTTTAGGTGCTATAATTGGGTCTCCTGTGCATCTACCAACCGAGAAAACGTGAAAAGTGACGTTTAGGTAAGCCTTTCCATGCAAGCATGTCAAAAAATAAGATGATCAGATTTCGCTCCCCTTCTGACGTAGGAAGAGGATCTTATTATAATATCACCACCACTTAGCCTGCATGTTTTCTTTTTTTTTTTTTTTTTTACAGTCTATGGTTTCCACACATGGCGCCGCCATTTGGTTTACGCAAGGGTCGACAGTTGTAACAGTTACAACCAGTTCTAATGCAGTGGCTAAAGTTCGAGAAAAGCATAAACTGTTCTGTCGTTGCTGCACAGACGAGCACAGAACACTATTTAGAGTACCGGCCTCAGATGAGACAAGAGAGCAGTGGATTCATTTTATTTTCAATGGAAATCCCTCAGAAACCGATAAATCAATGTAACTCCACAACAACTACATAAGTGTATCCACTAACCCTTCAGAAATGTCCAGGTGCGTCTAAAAGTTGCAACTTCTTCCTGAGTCTCTCTGTAAGGCTGCACTCCTCTACTGGTTATTTCTGAGATTTTGGATGAGTGAGATTTATTTGCGTGTTTTGTTATTGTATCCGAAGCTCGTGTAAAGGATCGGCCGTCTTCTGAACGGAGGCGGGGAGCAGCAGCTCATTTGCATTTAAAGGGACACACAAAAACAGAGCATTTTTGCTCACACATTCTGGGGAAACCATAGAATTATATTACATCTTGTGAAAAGGGGCATAATATTTCACCTTTAAAGCAGCACTATGTAACTTTTTCAACCTTTATAATATTTTTCCAAAACCCTTGAGATGGTACATTGACTTACAATAGGTTGAATGACAGTTCTGCCATAGCCTGACGGTGTCTGTATCGCTTTTACTGGCACTATGTAACTTCGGGTTTCGGGTAGGAACCCGAGCACAAAAAGAACTACAAAATTCGACTGCTTTACGGCATACCTCATTTCCTAAAATTCTGACGTGAGAGCCCAACGAGCGTTTTTTTTTTTTTTTTACCTCTGTATGTTGTCTTGGCCGAAGCAGCAAGTAAAACCAAGAAGCCAAAGGTTTTGTCGGAGGACAGTAGAAAGAGAAAAAGGGAGAGTGACAAAATAAAAGGCTGGATGAGGATCAATATTGGTCCAGCGTTCTCTCGCTGGCGTGAGCTAAAGGACGAGGAGGGCCCGACCGATGCTGGCCGTCAAAAAAGAAATAAATCAGTAGCCTATGTCTAAACGGTGTGTACAAGTTTGGTAGGGGCTACATTTGCAAGTAAATAATACATGATTAGACGGACACAATAATCATTCAGGATAACTATCCTAATGTCTGCAGGCTGATAGTCATGTTTGTTTATTTATTTTTCAAATTTGCAGATTCATCTATGGTAGCTTGATATTATAATATTGACGATATGGATATTACCTACCACACAAACATTGAATTGAATTAGCATATCCATTATGTAAAACAGTAGCCAATAGGCTACTATAAAGACACTGGCTTGTAAACGTGAGCTACGCGATCTTTTGGCGTTTGAAAAAAATAAAGCCCATGAAACTATATTCATATGAGATGCTGAAATATATGCCAATGTACCTGGGATGAAGACATTTCACACGCAACGCTGGCAGTCTGCCCAAGACGTGCAGAACTCCCTCTGCAGAGTTCGGGGGTATCGGCTTCTCAATAAATGCACGCGTGTATCCCCTGGTGTAACCATGACAGATTTTACGACAGTAGTAGAAGACAATAATGTTTCCCAAGTGTAGGGGGACCCCGAGAGCAAAAGTTCAAAAGTTACATAATGCTGCTTTAATATAGGTTAATTAAACTTTTTTACATAATTTTATACACTCACCGGCCACTTTATTAGGTACACCTGTCCAACTGCTCGTTAACACTTAATTTCTAAGCAGCCAATCACATGGCGGCAACTCAGTGCATTTAGGCATGTAGACATGGTCAAGACAATCTCCTGCAGTTCAAACCGAGCATCAGTATGGGGAAGAAAGGTGATTTGAGTGACTTTGAACGTGGCATGATTGTTGGTGCCAGAAGGGCTGGTCTGAGTATTTCAGAAACTGCTAATCTACTGGGATTTTCACGCACAACCATCTCTAGGGTTTACAGAGAATGGTCCGAAAAAGAAAAAACATCCAGTGAGCGGCAGTTCTGTGGGCGGAAATGCCTTGTTGATGCCAGAGGTCAGAGGAGAATGGCCAGACTGGTTCGAGCTGATAGAAGGGCAACAGTGACTCAAATAACCACCCGTTACAACCAAGGTGGGCAGAAGAGCATCTCTGAACGCACAGTACGTCGAACTTTGAGGCAGATGGGCTACAGCAGCAGAAGACCACACCGGGTGCCACTCCTTTCAGCTAAGAACAGGAAACTGAGGCTACAATTTGCACAAGCTCATCGAAATTGGACAATAGAAGATTGGAAAAACGTTGCCTGGTCTGATGAGTCTCGATTTCTGCTGCGACATTCGGATGGTAGGGTCAGAATTTGGCGTCTACAACATGAAAGCATGGATCCATCCTGCCTTGTATCAACGGTTCAGGCTGGTGGTGGTGGTGTCATGGTGTGGGGAATATTTTCTTGGCACTCTTTGGGCCCCTTGGTACCAATTGAGCATCGTTGCAACGCCACAGCCTACCTGAGTATTGTTGCTGACCATGTCCATCCCTTTATGACCACAATGTACCCAACTTCTGATGGCTACTTTCAGCAGGATAATGCGCCATGTCATAAAGCTGGAATCATCTCAGACTGGTTTCTTGAACATGACAATGAGTTCGCTGTACTCAAATGGCCTCCACAGTCACCAGATCTCAATCCAATAGAGCATCTTTGGGATGTGGTGGAACGGGAGATTCGCATCATGGATGTGCAGCCGACAAATCTGCGGCAACTGTGTGATGCCATCATGTCAATATGGACCAAACTCCCTGAGGAATGCTTCCAGCACCTTGTTGAATCTATGCCACGAAGAATTGAGGCAGTTCTGAAGGCAAAAGGGGGTCCAACCCGTTACTAGCATGGGGTACCTAATAAAGTGGCCGGTGAGTGTATATTGTAATTTTTTTTTGTAAAAGAACATAAAATATTTTATATTTATTATAATAGCAGAAATAATAAAATAAATTATAATTCATGAAAAATAAATTGTATTATATACACATACATAAATATGTTTGTGTGTGTGTGTGTGTTGCGTAAAAGAGAGAGATTGCACATGTAAACATGGTGTGGGGTGAGAGGAGGTGAGAAAGATCAGTTACACCACTAAAAAACTGGTAAACACAACTTTAAGAAGCAGCTACACATATCTCACAACAATCTTATAGGAGGTGCAACAATTACCCAGAAATAAAACCTTACTGAAAAGTGATGGGCGTTGGTTGCAGAACACTTTTTTAAACCAGCATTTATTATCACTTTCATCTGATCTGTCTATTCTTGAAGATCAAAGCATGCATTTTCACTTTCTCACATTAACCCGAAAAATCTGATTAAACCGAAGTGAGATGGATGTCAAAGTGGGTGTCAACAATCTCTGTTTCTTGAATGCTCAAAAAGTTTGGTGTCTCCTCCACTTAAATTTGTTTGTACCAGCTTCCCTGAGCATTTGGAATTGCATGCAAATAGAAAATGTTACAGAAACATCTGTGGCCACAGGAAAATACACTTACATGAAAACTATACTTACACGTGTGTGTTTTCTTTGCTGAGGACACATCTGAAAAAGACAAGAAATAAAATGCATATTAAACAGGGCTTGTAATGTAGTTTATACAGCCTTGTTGCATATATATATATATATATATATATAGTGTGACTTTTTACACCTCTACCTACATGAGAAATGAAAACATACAAACAAACAAACAAACAAAAAAACAATTTCAATTTTAGATTAATTTGGCTTTTTGAATTAGATTCACTAATTTGAATTTCATTTAGATACCACAAAATATTTAGCTTTGAAAAGCTAAGGGACTTTTCAAGATGGATGCTAATATCTAGAGAGCAGGGTGACTAGTCACCAGCCAATAATCTCAAAATGGCAAACATTAGTCAATTAAACGTCCTGGTCAATATATTGCTAAATATAATAATAAAGAAAATAATACAAAATACTAGTACATATAAAGTGCATGAAGTACAAGTTCATGTTTATGTAATTGTTTGGAAGAGACCTGAAGGCACTCTGTAATCCCAAGTCATCACAGGCCCTGGCTTATGCTTTTACATTCAGGGCAACTCAGGCCAGAGCAGTCAATCACCATTAATCCATCCACTCCCTTTAATCAGGGCTATTGTACTACAGCCAGCTCTATTGTGATGTAAAGTGTCCATCTGAGAGAAATACAATCTGTCATGACTAGTGATACTGTCGAAACGAGATACAAGTGGTAAATGGCAACTGCCAATCAACAATGCATTAACCAGTAATTTGTGCCAAATGAATTTCCATCTGCTTGTAAATTAGACTCAGTAATAAAATAGTTCATGTCCAACTCTCAGCACGCAGCATGAGGAAAATGAGACAGCCAATAAATTGACTTTTTTCCCCCTATGAAAGACATTAGGGTTGTCACTGTACCAAAATTCCAGTAGTTGGTCCCAATACCAGTAAAATGTTACGGTTTCTCATACAAATTTCAGTACCAAACTGTTGGAACGACTGTATTTTATTGAACCATTAATAACAACTATTTATTGAAATTTTAATTAAATTGGCTTAATTTATGATGATAATAATTATAAGTAAATAATACATGTAAACAGCATCAGCATGTAGCCTTCAAATGTTTATAAGTAAACATTGTTTATAAAAAGATCAAGTCAAAATTTTGTAATAAAATGAAGGACAAAGAAACACAGTTTCAAGTGAATACTTGAACAAGTGTACAAGAACAAGAGGCAGGTCTATTACTTCCATTTACACTCTAAGACTTCACAAGCGTTCAGAACTCTAACAGTGCATGTGTCCATTGCTGTGAAGCATAGCAAGTGTTTTCAATTCATTCCTAAGTTGAGCTTCATAGCCTGACTTCGTCATACTCATATTCAGAATGTGAGTCTGATACTGCTCCATAGGGCTTTGATTATGAGGCGTGTCTTAACCGAACCAGGAAAAAACAACAACTCTGCACTCAATTGGATAGACCTACAACCAATCAGAGCAACGCAGTAAGTGACGTATGTTGAGCAACTCATAGTTGTATCGAATCCTGTAGGAAGGACGGCAAACACATCTTGACGATCGACAAATGCCTTGATTGCAGTTCTCTGTTCGTCTTTTAAAATTAATGCACTGTCGATTTCTTCTACAACAGACGCGATAGCGGAATCTATACATCTCAATTCTCCAGCTGCAGTCATCTTTGTTGTAAACCAGTTCAAACCCAGCGCTCTTTGATGACGTGATGATTACGTAACTGCAGATCATCTGTCCATCATCGTATAAAACCTGCCCTGGCAATTTGATTGGCCCGACCATTTCTGAACTGTAACTGGGAATTTGTAGTGTCGCACCACATCTAGTGTAGACAGCATTACTGATTATATTGGGTTATATTTGCTTTTGACACATCACATCACGCCGCTTGTGTCCGGTGTACACACAGTGTAACAAACACCTCTGATTGGACATTGCATTGATACGCTCAACAGATATGTCTGTGATTGGTTTCAAAACACACTATAAAAAGAAACATTTGACACTGTTCACAGAGATACACACAGGAGCATTTGAAAGCAGCAGCCTATCACTGGGTACCGAATATGCCCAGTACTCCATTACCGGTAACGCAAAAATGCTGCTATCGTCACACTTTAACATTTCAATACAGACTTAGTGCCGAAGTACCGGAAATCTTGACAAACATAGAAGACATATTAAGGTGGTGAATGATGTGCACTTTCATATGTTAGACTTAAGCTTATTTTTCAAGAATGTATTTTATCAAAGATGTGAAAGTGATAATGTTGAAAACCTCAAGTAGCGGTATGTGTATTGTTTGTAAAATGACTGTAGGATCTTAAGAAGGAGATTATAATGACTTTATGCTTAAACCAGCATATTCATTAAACTGATGAGAAGAGCTTTCTCTTTTCTTAGCTCTTTTTCATGTGTTATTTTCAGCTGGACCAGAACAAATGTTCTGGCTTACGGATTTTGAGCAGTCACATTCATTATTCCTCTCCAGCTGAAAACCAGAATGATGAAAAGAGTGAATCTGACTGCAAACCTTTATTTATCAATCTATTTATGAAATGAATCTGGAGAGGCATGAAAAAACAAGCCCGCTTTGAATCCTTTTATTCACAAAGCTAAGTAAGAAGGGGCTTCAGATCTGATGATTCTCAGCAGCGAAATGACAGCGAATCTCCAGTCATTGTTCTTTCCATCCATTTCTAATTGGTTTAACTCCTTGGTCTCAGTCTCAAACAGCCTACCCCTGAGTCTCTTTGTTTCTGTCTGTTCATATTGAAATTTCCCTGTAATTCTCATTCCATGCTGAGTTTGGCTCCTATACGAACAGAGTATGTTTTTGTGGATGTGCATGAAAAAAAAAAAATGGCTGAAGAGAATTAGACCGCAATAGCACTGAAACAGTATGGAAAGCAAAGATCAGACAGACGACTCAGTCATATCCTGTAAAATGTCCTTGCAGTGAGTTTTTTTTGCTGTTTAGATTGATAAAAACCTGTGGTTCATTATATCTGTCTGTCAAACTATATTGTATTTATCCATCTTATAGTTGGTGTGTGCATGTGGTCAATTAGTGATATATATATACATATATACACACACACTCTTCACCTGGGACCAAGGGCGCCGTAAAGGGTTGGAAGGTTAGGACGATTCTAAGGGCCCAGGCTGATTTAGGGCCCAGAAGAGCAGACCCCCTTTTTCTTTTCTTATTTCTTTTCTCTATTTTATACATACATTAAATGTGCTAGGGCCCCTCATGCACTAAATGTGTATTTTGTCCGTTTTGACAATAGATTTAATATTTTAAAAACAATGTATTTACTGTTTCAGTCACACCCCTCCCCCCCACAATGGTTCATTCCACCTGCGCTGTCCGAGCTACGATCGCTAGTGTAGCGTCTCTTGCTTATTGCACCTGCTATGATGCAGTGCAGACAGTGACACACGCAGGCATGTCACATCAAAAGTCAGGGCATCAAAAACGGAAAGAAAAGACAGAGAACGCCGAAGTCGACAGTATGTCACACAGTTTTTCAAAAAGAAAAGTAGCTTGCCCTATTCCTGTATTCCAAAACTTTCAGAGTTACTTATTTTTGTTGCTACATGACCTGCTTTTATCTAGCTAGCTTAGTAAAATAATTACTGAATTATGATTTACATCCAACAATAATAACATCTCTGCTTGACGTTCTTAATGTGAATAAAATACCCCAGAAAAAGTTATATAAAATTGAATAAAACATGTGTCTGTTCTCCCTTTTATGTAAACAAGTATATATTTCTATATGTACAAGTACTTAGTTCTATTTCTTGTTTTTGTAGGCTTTGTAATCATCTTTAGACATTTTAACTATGCAGTGTGCTAAGTATCTTTTTTAAAGTATACTGGACATGTTTATTGGGTTAAATTTTATCTGTAAAAAATGTAGGGGCCCCAGAATTTCTGGCGGCACCCCTGCCTGGGACCTCATCATATAGTACTCACTACATAATTAATTATACTAAAATATAACACCTGCACACCAGCTGGGAGAACACAACCCCCTGGGTTTCAAAATGTGTGTCAGTTGGCAGGATGCAGGGCATATTGGGTTATTACATTTTTTAGGATGGCTTTTAGGAAAGAACGTGTGCTTTCAATCTTTTTGAGAGATTAGTCAGACCCGAATGACACAGAAACTGCCTCAGGATTGAGGTAAACTACTCACTTGGTGATTTTCTCAATCCCGTTTAAACCAGACACTTAGAGGATCGACAACATACAATAATGTGTGTAATAAAGCTTGTTTACACAGTCGTTTAACAATGTTAATAAATCATCAGTTATACCCATACACAATTAATAAAGTGTTAGCATTGATGATGACTGCTTTACTGATGTTGTAGTCAAACACTTGGGTCTCAATTCACTGATTTTATCAAAGCTAAATTTGGTACTTATGGGATTTTGAGTTATGCAAAGTTGAATGGGTTCATGAGAGGATGGAGTTGCACTTTAAATAGAAACAGATATCATTCTTCAGGTGAGTTGACCATGTTGGGGGTTAGTTAGGGATGCGAGTACATCCCCCCCCCCCCCACGAATGATGAAGTATTTATAGCGCTCAAAGCAAAAAATACACGATAAGAAGATTCTTCAATCAAAAACATGATCCACAAAGATTCATTCCCTGAACAAACAACAAAAATCCCAAAACAGTCTCCCTCATACTCTGAAATTATACATCTCTACAACCTAAGCTGCTTATAGTATGAATGAACAAACTGACAAAATATTTGTATAAAATTAATACTTGCTCATCAGTAACTACGCCACCAGTGTCTCTCATGTCTCGTCCTGCTCACCACAAATAGCATTAAATAAATATATATACTATACTGTGCAAATGTTTGGAGTTGGAGTTAAATGAGATATATATTTTTTATTTATTTATATATGTCTAGAATTAAAGAAAACAAATGAGATCAATAGATGTGAATGGGAACTTATGGAAATGACATCAGTGCTGTGCAAATTAATCAAACTATTTTTACAAAAAAGTTCGGTTACACTTTCTTTTAAGGTGTCCTTGTTACAATGGAATTATACATTGAGTACTGACTATTATTAATTAACTATATGTGCTTACTATATGTTAGGACAGGATTAGGTTTGGTTAAGTTGCATGTAATTAGGCAAAAGTTTTAGTTTTAACTATAAGGACTCTGTAAAATAAAGTGTTACCCAACATTCTTCTAAATTTTTATAAAATTATTAGGCATGTAGTATTCATGACAGTTGTTATTTATTGAGAGAGCATTTCTTCAAATTAACACATTAAACATTCCCATATAACACTATGGTTGTTATAGTAGTCTATATTCTGCTATTCTGAAAAATAAAGACAACCACAAGAAGAAAACATTGTCACTATCTAATTCTGATGTTTACAGGACAACTTTAAATGCTACTTAGATTTTTTTATTTATATATAATTCTGTACAATACTATGGGCATTGCAAGGGTCAATGGGTTCAAATGAACACTAATGCTCACATGACCTGTTTTTCTTACACAGGGTCTTTTAGAAGATAGAGTGTAAGAAAAAATAAGCTATTTTAAAGAATGTCTGTATTGTTTTTTCCATACTATGAAAGTCAGTGGGGGCCCATCAACTGTTTGGCTACACATTCTTCAAAATATCTTCTTTTGTGTTCAGCTGAAGAAAAAAAAAAAATCATACAGGTTTGGAACAACTTGAGGGTGAGTAAATGATGAGGTAATTTTTAGGTGAACTATGGCTTTAAACCTCTTAACGGTGTTGGCATCAGCGAATGTCAGTTACACTGGTGACAGGTATTCTCTCTTCAAAATTCTCAAGTTTGAAGATCGCACTGATATCCATGACAGCTTTACACTCACACAGCTCTAGCTCTGCACACTCCCTGGGACACAAACATCATAAACCCCTGAATCAATCAACGTCAATCCAAATTAATGCAGCATCAAAGAAATGTTCTAAAACGAACATTACAGACTCTGGAATCTGATTGGATGAGCCATGCTGAAGCCGTTGTTAAGTGCAGATAAACATATAACTGTAACTGCACATATATTAATGTACCAAGTTTCTACTTTTGTTTGGAAAGTGTAAACAAAGGCTAGGCTGATGAACTATATTACTTTGCTGTGGAATAATTATTTACTCAGATTACTGATATCAATAAATGTATGTTCTATTAAGTTGAATTCATTATGAATTATTTAAAGGATTATTTATAATTATTTAATAAAATAATAAATGGATTTGTACTGCACAGAGCACATTTATAGGGCAACTAAATGGTCACAAATGTGACAAAAACTGAGACAATTTAAAATCTAAAATAGTTGATAAAACTGTGAACGTCTATATGCGGTTTTGTCAGATAATTTTGTCAGGTTTTGTCAAATGATAATAGATGATAATTTTCAAAATGATCTCTTAACCCGTCAGAAGAGAAGTAAATTGTGCTGTCTCTCTTGCGAGAAGTGAATCAAACTGACGCTCTCCATGTTTCGTGTGATTGGCTGTCACACTTTCAGGTGCACACGCTTCAGAGTGAAGCGCAAACTCTGGATCAAACCTGAATTGACAGAGAACATTTATACCGAACTTTGTGAGACCGCTGAACCTGATCTAAACCAAGTTGGATTTATCTGGATTTGTCAACTCTAAACCTACTCTGAAACTCAAGAGTTTGTTCAGCTAGCTTCGTGCAACTGGCCACTGAACTATCAAGTAACTAAAGCAAAATGTGGAGTTTATATGTCAACAAAGTAACCTCTGTTGTCTGTTGTTGTTGTCAAACCAGATGTTGTGGTCTTTTTTATGGAATATTGCAGTGTTTATTATAAATTATTTATCCGTGCACATTATTATTATTTTTTTTTTTTTAAATAATTTTTTCTTATAATCTTGAATCAAAGTAACTTTCCCTCCCTCTTGCAGCATTATCTCTTCTCTCTGATGACGTGTTTATTGGCACAAGGCCAGGACAACCTGTCACATTACATGACATCACAGCAATAGCAAACCACAACGATCTGAGAATCCAATCAATTACCCATGGACAAAATGATGTCCCGCCCAACATTTTTTCCAATTCGAGAAGCCATTTCACAGAAAAAGGACTACCACAACTTCCGTTTCATGCTGACTTTAAAGGCATAAGGAAATGGAGAATATTAAGCATCAGCCAGGTTCAGGTAGTTTCACATTATATTTAATCGCCTTTCCATTTTCATTTTCCTCTTTCTCTCTTTCACATCCTTCACACCACTATTTCTTTTGTATTTTTCCATCAGTCTATTTCTGGCTGACAGGCTTACAAGAGATGATGATCGAATTTACGTAATAGGCACACACGAGTGCACAGACACACACCCACAGAGATCCAGACAGCACTTACACAAACACTCCCACTGTGCATTACAGCACAGCACTAAGATTATGCCAAATTGGGTTAGTAGAGCAGTACTGTGTTACACAGAACAACAAATACACACTGAGGAGGTACGAGAAGGGAAGAGAAGACAAGAAAGAAGATAAAGGGCGGGGAACGAGTGGTCATGTAGTGGACTGCCAACACCATGCTCAGTTGATTGCTTATGACCAGCTCTGCATGTTAATCTCTGCAAGGAAAAAGCATGTTGATGTTCCCCTGCCGTGCGTAATGAGGGGGCTATCAGCTCCTACTGCGGAGAGGAAAATAACGGTTATGCACCAAAGGGAGGGAGAGAGCGAGAGATCACATAAAGAGATCATGGAGAGTGTATGTTAGCAGCAGGATAACAGAGCTTAAACCTCCAAAGAGATTAATAAAATCTGGTTTCCAGGGACTCTGGGATATTTGAATTTAAAGGTTTAACCATGCACAACAGACAGAAAACTGGAAAATATTTTTTAGTATTTTTTTGTCATGTTTGTCCAAAAATCTAATACCACTAGGGGAAATGCTACAACTTTGCATTTTTCAAATTTATATTAATTTGATTATATTAAATTGTAGTTTCTCAAAACAAAACATTTATTAATAAAACAAACTTAGCATTCATATGGCAACGTAACAGCATGTAGGAACGACAATACTGGATAACTCAACGGAGAACAAAGAGGAACTTAAAGACACAGTAGCTGCGCTTCCATTACTCTTCAAATTGCGCAAATTGAAATTGCGAATTGAAAATACGCCCAATGGAAACATCAATTTTGCACAAACTCCCATTTATCCCCAAAAAGTTTTTATGCTCGCATGAGGTGGTTTTTTAGGCAATTTGAAAAATAAATATTTCTCAAAACTGCAATGGAAGTTTTTGCGTATTTACAGGTCACCTGACGTAAGATGACGTCCCAAACGGTATGTTTGGACAGAATACGAGACAAGAGTTCTTTATTAAATTCATAAAAGACCAAAGAATTACAGAAATACTGGATTCTAAACCTCAAAGCCACAATCAAGACCTCGAAGCAGATATGAGGGAGAAACACCCAGAAACACCTAATATGTGCCGCTCACAGTATAAGGGTCTTTCCTTCTCATTAATGATTGGATAACACACATAGGCCTACGTTTCCTTTGATTTTTAATAATGATGCTGAGATATACATAAACCCACCAACGTCCGTTGCCATGATTTTTGGAATGACTTATCGCGTGAGGAAAAAATTACGTTTTAGTCACATAACATCGGTTAATGGAAACACCGTCATTTCGCATTAGTTTTTTGTCAACATTTAGAAAAATCACAAAAGTTTTGCGCAAAGTTTTGCAATGGAAATGCGGCTATAGATGATGACTAAATAACTAACAGGTGTGATGATCGAATGAATGAATATCCATGACAACTAATGACTGGCGGGAAAATAGAACAAAGGAAACAGGTAATTAAAGAGAAACAACAACAACAACAAAAAAAGTCCATGAAAATTATACTAAACACAAATTCATAGGAGAGCAGATGGAAGGAACTAGGGCAGAGCAGAAGGTGGAAGAAGCCATGGAGGAGATGATGGGAGGAACCATGGAGGAGAGGATGGTAGAAGGAACTAGGGCAGAGCAGAAGGTGGAAGGACCCATGGAGGAGATGATGGTGATAGTATCCAGGGAGGAACGGACGGCCATGAAGGAGGCGACCCATGGCGGCAGTGATGGATGGAGGAGCCAAGGTGGTGCTTTGAGCCCAACCAACAGCAATGATGCCGAGAGATGTAAAGGCCCAGGCGGAGTCCGTTGGACCGAGAGACCCAGTGATGCTGAAGGAATGGGAGACAAAGGCGGAGTCAGAGGGCCTGGGGACTGAGGCAACGCCTATGTGAGTGAGAATCGCTGTGGAACTTCAGGGATGGAGGAGGCCGACGGAGCCGTGGGGGTGGAGGGATTGAGCGCAGCAGACAGCCCGGAAGTCTGTGGCGATGACGGGGCAATGACTGACCAAGGTGGAGCCGATAGGAGGAGAGAGCCCAGTGGAGCCGAGGAGCTGATGGAGTCAGTGGAGGCAGAGCCAAGGGAATGGCTGGCTTTAGTGGAGCATGCAGGAGAGGAAGACTGGGTGTGGAAGCAGGGTCTGTGATGGACAGGGATGGTGGTGACGAAGACATCAAGTGTTGGATGATGATTGTGTCACAATTTAGTCCAGGTGATAAAAAAGATTTTCCAAAACAAAAGATTTATTAAATAAAACAAACTCCACAGATTGGAGACTCCACAGAATCCACAAATGATTAACAGGCGAATGGCAACATTACAGCGTGTAGGAACGACAATACTGGACAACTCAACTGAGAACAAAGAGGAACTTAAATGCACAGTGATGATGACTAAATAATGGTATGATAATAATGGAAAAAAAAACAGGTATGATGATTGAATGGATGTCCATGACAACTAATGGCTGGTAGAAAACTAGAACAAAAGAAACAGGTAACTGAAGAGAAACAAACTAAAAGCCCATGAAAATTAAACTACAGAACTCTCAGATTGTGGCATTTATGTTACAAAAGCTTCATTTCTATTTCAAATAAATGATGTTCTATTCTTCTATGCATTCATGGTTTTTACAAAACAAATACGGTTTCAACATAAGAAATGTTTAAGCACACAAATCCGCATATTAGAACGATTTCTGAAGGATCATGTGACACTGAAGAATGGAGTAATGATGCATATACTAAAATAGAAAACCTTTGGTTACACCTTTTTTAAGGTGTCTTTGTTAAACTGTAATTATACATATAAGTAATGAGTAACTACATGCACTTACTATAGGGTTAGGATTAGGGTTAAGGGTTAGTTGTATGTAATTATGCATAATTTAGTTATTATATTTATTACTATAGTAACTACATGTAACATATGCAACAATGACACTGTAAAAAACAGTGTTGCTAAAAAAAGGTTTAATTTTTATTCTTAAATTTTAATTGAATTCAGGAATATGAAACATATATAAATTAATTATGAATTAAAAAATAAACATTTTATTAAATACAATTCTTAGTAGTTTGTTCCTCTTTTGCTTTAATGACAGCAACACTCCACTCATGCCTAACTCCACAGGTTTCTGTAAAAATAAAATTGTAAAAACCTGATCAAAAACCTGTTCTCCAGCATGATTTGAGAATGATCTATAAGAATATTGAGCTTCAATGGAGGCAAGAAACTCTGAATGTCTGAGCAAAGAAGTTCACATGATCAAGGTCACAAATTTGCAAGTCCCCATGTAGTCAATCATTTTATCCCTTAAAACTCCTATTTGATCCCCAAAATTACATATTTAAACATTTATTTTCCTGTGAAAAAAATTTCTTCATGCCTTAAAATAGCTTGAATGCAACTCTACACCCTTGCTTCATTTAGTATAAGCAGATCCATGAATATGCTCACAGATTCACTCGGCCAACTTACTGAGGTACAAGTTGCACATTGGTATTGCTCTTTACAATGTCGGACACATGACAGTAATTAATATGATTAGCCTTTTGCTTGACTATGTTATCAAACAGCTACTAATGTGTTGCTAATGTTACACAAACTATGTTTCCATTCGCCATCTCAGTCTGCCTTCTAACAATCATCAGAAAGGCTTTGAACAACTCTGAATGTCAGTGGAGAAGGGCATATAGTTCATCATCATAACATCGTAATACAAGGTTGCTGCACACTTTCAAAGTCAAATTTAAGGCTTTTAAATACATTTTTAAGACCTGAAGAAATAAAAATTAATACTGTACATAAGAGGTGTGCAATATTGACAAAAATGTTTCTCGATATTTTAAAAGTTTTGTTGATAATAATTAGATTATATTTTGCTGAGAGTGTTTTTGTGCTGGTACCATGGCTGGTTTAGGCCTTTTTGACAGCTGACTCAAAAAGATATTCATATTTTTCATATTCTATGCAGTGGTCAGTTCATAGCAGTGACAGAAATTAACATTTTTATTAAGGAGCAATATTTGCCACCTTATATTGATTTCATGGAGCATTTTCACCTATACGGACATTTTTTCTAAACTTATTAGATGTATGCATCACCTTTTATGTCAAAATCTAACATTCAAATTAAATTATATTAGAATAATAATAACACAGTAACACTGTTACCAGTCAAATTAAATCATTAAATCAAAATCTCTCTCTACAACGCAAAGGTGACAAAAGCGGCATAAGAAACTGGCATTAATATATTTAGGGATTTTTTAAATTTATTCAATATTTAAATATGAAATGATTTTGAATTTTAACGTTTTAATTAAAGGGTACTTTAAATATGAAACTATCGCTGTCTTAAGTGAGTTGAGGGAGTCATTCATTCAACCGGTTTGTTCAAATGGCTGATTCATTAAGGAAAGAAGCAAGTGATGAGTCATTGAATCATTAAACTGATTTGTTCAAAATGTGGATTTCAGTCAAAAAAGCATCGCTGTCTGTTGCATGGAGACTCTACAACGGTTTAATTTTGAAATTTTCGTCGCCGAAATAAAGGGAAAACAAACAATATTGTGTCTAAAATTTAACTCACAATGTTAATGTATTGTTCATTTAACTGTTGTATAAAATAAATATCACATTTGCAATTGTGCACAGGAAAACGGCACTCTTGCTCATGTGATATTGTAATAACTACATAATATGATATAAATATGAGAAAAAACTCATTTGGGGACATACCTATAACTGCATACATCACGCAGTGAAAGCACGAGTGACAAATGCGATGTCAGCTCACAGTGCCTCGCACATCGTTAAAACAATGATTACAATATTGTCATAGACAATACACAATCGCACACCCCTATGCACAAAGAACGAATGGCTTCTCTCGAGTCTCCCCTGCAAGTTTGCGATTAATGATAGGCTAAAGCCCGTCGGCACGTTGACGTTAGAGATGCTCCGATCAGTATTTTTGGGGCCGATCACCGATTACCAAAATCATGATCGCCGATCACAGAATGGCAGGTGAATGGGAATATTTTATCTATAATCTATAGAGTTTGCACCATTTGTAGAAATTAAACTAACTATGAATTAATTGTATTGAGGGGAAAAAAACAAATATTTAGGCTACAGTCAAGATCTTGAAGAACCACCAGGTGTTTATTTAATTGTATTTAGAAAATTAGATAACTTAAGGCTACTGTAGGCCATCTTCCCCAAATAAGGCAGAGTAACATAAAATTATTCCAAACAAAGAGGCGTCAGGCAGACCAACACACATTAGATCCGCTCAAGTTACACTTAGGCATACTTGGAAATTGTAGTCTATTATACACTGACTACATTTAATAATTGGCAGCAAAATGTAAAACTTGTTACACCAAAACTGGCTACTGCCACAAAGGACAAAAGGAAAAAACTATGGCAAGTTTTTTTTCTGTTATTATGAACGTCTGATGTAGTTGAGGAAACATCTCGCAGCACGAATGTACCAATACAAATATATAAAACATATTCAGTTAACTATAGGAGAGCATTACTTTGTTTTGTTCATTTGTTAAATAAGAGGCGATCTAGCGCTGAAATGTGTTTGTTTTTTTGTTTTTCAAAGTGCCCGTTGCGGCCGCGATCAATATCACCCAGTGCGGACACTGTGTTTTCTTATGGCTCGCGCAGGCTTTACTCGTACGTGCACTTCAATCCGTTCAATCCTTCAATGGAGACTCTCTATTCATTCCGGTGAAATTACAAAACAAAATACACACAAACATGTCGCTGCCTGATATTCAACAACTACACAATTGGGTTTGATGAGAAGAAAAAACTTCCAGATGGGTGAAGGAGAACTCACGTTGCCACTGGCAAGCTCCGCTCTGCTGTTGTGTGCCCGTGCGCCACGCATGCAGGTGGGAAAATTTACGTCACGTGATCGGCTTTTTTGATCGGCGCTTTTGGGGTTCGCCGATCAAGCCAATTTGAGCCTATATCGGCCGATCATGATCGGCGCCCGATCAATCGGAGCATCACTAGTTGACGTGATTGGTTACAAGGTAGTTTGTGACATCAGAAACACCAGCGATTTCAAACCGCGTTTTTGAACCGTGACATATTATGCCCCTTTTCACAAGATGTAATATAAATCTATGGTGTCCCCAGAATGTCTATGTGAAATTTCAGCTCAAAATACCCCCCCCAGATCATTTATTAGATTGTCAAATTTGCCCGTTTGTTTGTGTGTCCCTTTAAATGCAAATGAGCTGCTGCTCCCCGCCTCCATTCAGAAGACGGCCGATCCTTTACACGAACTTCGGATACAATAACAAAACCCGCAGATCTCAATCTACATTCCAAAATCACCAGTAGATGAGTGCAGCCTTACAGAGAGACTCAGGAAGAAGTTGCAGCTTTTAGACGCACCTGGACGTTTCTGAAGGGTTAGTGGATACATTTATGTAGTTGTTGTGGAGTTACATTGATTTATCGGTTTCTGGGGGATCTCCGTTGAAAATAAAAATGAATCCACTGCTCTCTTGTCTTATCTGAGGCACTGACTTTAGGTACTCTAAAATAAATAGTGTTCTGTGCTCGTCTGTGCAGCAACGACAGAACAGTTTGCATGCTTTTCTCAAACTTTTGCCATTGCGTTAGAACTGGTTGCACTGTTTTCGCTCGCAAAATCAAATGGCGCTGCTGTGTGTGGATTCTGTGGAAACGTGCAGATTAAGGGGTGTTAATATTATAATAAGATCCTCTTCCTACATCAAAAGGGGAGTGAAATCTGATCGTCTTTTTTTTTTTAAATGCTTGCAGAGAAATGCTTAGCCTACCTAAACATGGTTTCACGTTTTCTGGGTTGGTAGATGCAGCTGGGACCCAATTATAGAACTTAAACATGGAAAAAGTCAGATTTTCATGATATGTTACCCTTAAAGAGAAAATACTCAGCAGTGGTGTTGACATGAATTTGCACATGGTTTGTCTTAAAGCATATTAAAAACACAACATAGACATAAATAAAATTAAAAAC
The DNA here is from genome assembly GCA_031834385.1 of Semotilus atromaculatus. Lineage (NCBI taxonomy): Eukaryota > Metazoa > Chordata > Actinopteri > Cypriniformes > Leuciscidae > Semotilus > Semotilus atromaculatus. The sequence goes on along the minus strand of JAULUF010000009.1, from coordinate 22,617,227 downwards.
TTGATTTTAACCACAGGGGGACATTAATAAATGCAAAGCTGATTGTAAATGTTCTGTATTATTCAGTTAACTTTATATGGATCTTTAATTATTGACCGACAACGTATAAAATAAAAAAATATGTATTCTTAATTTTAAGTCATATTGTTTCTTTTTTATAAAGGTTTCAAAATACTCTAACCTCCTGTTCTTTTCCAGACTTAAATTCATTTTGAAATCCCATATTTTCAGAATTATCTGACTTTTGGCCCCCAATGTGTATAATGTGTATGTCAATAATCTGTTCATAAAACCATCTGCTACTGTACAGATGCATAGTGGGCAGATGCCAGTATATATTCTTATGTAACATGTTGCTTTTATGAATCACCGACGAGATGTCACTCTCAACGACATTAAAAGACTTGATCACATTTCACAGCATAAGAAAAAGGTCATGTCGTCAGCTTTATGAAGACTATCGCCCCCTCATGGCACATAAAATGAATGCATGTAATCAAGTAATCTCAAATCAATCTCAGAATCCACCAACTATTGAGCAGTATTATGATTAAACAGCCGAATAATAACGGGGAAAACATCAACATTTATATGTAAAACCTGTTGTATCCTTTCTTATTAGGAATATCTCTTGTCGATAATGCATATCTTATATCCAAGTAATAAAAGAGTGCAGGAGGACAGGCGGTGAGAGAAATAGCAGATGCGACTACGAAAGAGGGAGGGAGAGGGAGAGGGAGAGAGGGAGAGGGAGAGGGAGAGGGGGAGAGAGAGAGAGAGAGAGAGAGAGAGAGAGAGAGAGAGAGAGAGAGAGAGAGAGAGAGAGAGAATACACTTTGAATGTAGACTTTATATAATCCCAATCACTAAGGATTAGCTTCATCTTACATAAGCCCATGGCTCGGCTCTCTCCTCCCTCCCATCCAGATGCTGCATCTGTCAAATTACTCATTTCCGTCACTGCCAGGTTTCCACTAACAACAATTCCACTAACATCTCCTCTCCAGACAACAAGCACTCATGTTTTTACTTGATATTCTAGACTAAATGAAAACACTAAATCTCATAAAATGTAACTGTAAGAATCCATTTTAATTCCTGACATTTGCTAGTTTGCCAAAAAACAAACAATGTACACTGACGTATATTATTATATTATTAATAGCACCCAACAGTGGCACTGTGATGCTTTAGAGTGAGATACCATGTAAATAATCAGAGTGCCGTTTCCCCCACTGAAGGGAAGTGGTGTGACAGAGCCGCTAATGCATTTGAGTCACCAAATCACTGCACTTACGACAGCCAGCCATAACATTACAATTCAAGTAGACACCTAACAGTGACAGACATGATGATGAAGCATCTTTAAGAGCTGTTCTGCTCAAACGCACTTGAAAGATGTTTATTTGACAAACTTGGTGAAGGTGGAAGCATATGTGTTTATAACTGCAACGAGACAGAGCCGGTAGATTCAGTCCATACTGGCTGCTAGTGTTTAACAGGATGGAGAATGAGTTTAATGGAAAAATTTTATGGCTTTATTGACGTCATCTCCGTTTAAAAAATTCCACATTGGTCTTACTCTGGATGCAGATTTCCCTGGGCCACAGTCATGTGATCTCTCTCACGATTGCGAATTCATTGCAAAGATCGCTCATCAGCACAAAACCCTTTTGATTCAGATGTTATCTCCTGATAAATAAAAACCGCCTGATGAAATTAGAGATTCACACACATAACGGCATGTTTAAACTGATGCGCTGGTTGGGACGACTAGTTTGTCCTGTTTGGATGTGGCTAAAGTCATGGCTAAAACTTTACCTGTGTTATGTACAAATATGAATCACTCTATTTTCACTCGCATTTTCTGTTAGTGTAAGCGCAGAGAGAAAGAGAATGAAAGAGAGAAGTGAAAGAGAAGGGGAAACAAGTTTTTTATATGATTTGATTTTTTTTAAATAAAATTATTTTAAACAAATGATGTTCTTCCTATTCATCAAATAAACCTGAGAAATACTGCAAGTTTCACGGTTTCCACAAAAAAAATAAAGCAGCACAATTCTTTTCAACATTGATAATAATTAGAAATGTTTCTTGAGCACCAAAACTGCATATTAGAATGATTTCTGAAGGATAATGTGACACTGAAGATTGGATTAATATTCAGCTTTGCCAACCCAGGAAAAAAATAACATTTTAAAAATATATATTACAATAGAAAACCGTGAGAAAAAGAGACTTCTCTCAAAAACATTACAAAATAATTACAGACCCCATATTTGAATGGTATTTAGTTTTTTTGTTGAAGTGGTTTTGTTGGTTTTAAACATGTAGTTTACTTATTAGAATATTAAAATAAGTTTTGATTAAAAAAAAACAAAAAAAAACAAACATTTGTTATAGCTGTTAGTTAAAGCGAACACAATAAAATATCACTGTGGGACACAGTGAAGGAAGTGTAAACTACATCCCAAAAGTTGAATTGTGTGCTCCGGATACATTTTTTGTTGTTGTAAATCACATGTGTCATGAATTGTTTTACCATCTAAATTTTGCAGTAATTTTGCAGTTCATTATTATAGCCTAAAATAATTATTTATTTACAGGTTCCCGATGGGACAGCACCTAATGAACTTATGCGCCAGAGAAACAAGAGCGCAGCCATCTTTCGAATTTTGTCTTTGAACTTAAGCTTTTGAAAGTAGCTTTTTTTATAGCATTGCTGTCGAAGAGAAATTAGCTAGTGAAGTGGATTTACTTATTGTTGAGTTAACAAATGTTATCATGAGAATTGTAATGTTTGAAGAGGATGACATAACAAATGTCAGTAGACCGGGAAGTCTTCAAAACGAGCGGTTCATTCATAAAATCGTAAGATGTTACCTTCATGCCGAGGAAATACAAATCGGAAGACAGAACACAATGAGCGCAGCGCTGAAAAGGGGCGGGGCTAATAACGTCTGCAGTGTTCAATAAACTGTTTTTTTTTCTGGGCAACGACAAAACAAGAACATGAGAACAGAACATACTGAACAATCCAAAAATGAACTAGTACTTCTCTACGGTTACTGTGGTTAAAGTACAACTTCAACAAGAAGGTTTGTGGTAACAACCCAGAGGATGGTGTAAATAACCAGTTCTTCTACTCTATAAATCACTATGAGTTATATAACTGGTTCACTAAATATTCCTGCCTGACACTATAATTAGACCTTTTAAAATTAGACCTTATCGTCTTATCTTGATAAACTTAAAGGCCAAAGTCATTTTAACAAGTTATAACAGAGTATGTTACAACACTGATCACAAGAAAAAACAAAAAAAGCTTTATGGAAAAACAGATGTTCTCTCACTGTACTGTACCACAGTGTATCACATGCCATCTCACTTGCAGATGTGCTGTGTAAGGGTAGCTGAACCACCTGCCTTAACCAGTGGGAACTGTCACAGAAGACAAATAGCCTGGCCTCAGTCCAGTAGCTTAATGAACGAGATGTTTACTCTTACCTGGCAGAGGCCAAACATAATGGCCAAACGACCTATCTATACCCGACAGATTTTATGCACATAGAATTATAAATAACATTTAGTAGACCTGTATGTGCAAATTTTCAAAGGATCAAATTAAGTATGAAAGGATAACTGGACATCTCACTGACAACTAAACATGAAATATAATGGGGTTATGTGATCATAATGTAGCATACTGTGTGAAACATTTATGGTTGCATAATGAGTTCATATACCTTTTTTTTTTAATCGTAGTATCCTAAGTATACTGTACAACAGGGCTATTTAACAACAAAAGGACCAAATGGAAAAAACCTTTAAGGCAGATTTATATAATGGAAAAACTACTATGATTGCGATAACAGTGTTACAATAAAGTTTAATATTGATCACTATATAAAATTTCATTATTTATAGCTTTTAAAGGTTTCGTCATTAGAAACATTTTCAAAATGATGGATAGTCTTGATTTTCAAATGGGATGGATTTGGCCTGTACCCTGAATAGGCCTGCTATGGAGTATATACTGCACATTATTCTATACTTAAGCACTAAGCTAGTATTGTAATCTGAGCATAGTCTAAATGTTCTTTACAGTTGTCTTTAGATGCACTGCAGTGTTCCTTTAGCTCAAACAGTAGAGCTAAACAAGGCCATGGGTTCAATTCAAATGCATGAACTGATAAAATGTATGCAATGTTTGTCACTTTGAACAAAAGCATCTGTAAAACCCATTAATTGCTGTCTTGTGCATCACAGGCCAAATGAAAGGAAAACTGGAAGCATCCATCCTGAATGTTTAAAGTGTCCCTTTAATTCTATTTTAAAGGTTTTTTTGGAGGTCTCCTACAACAAGCTTACATGCATCAAAGGTCAAAAACACTTTCATTTTCTCATAATATACATTGCATATTACCACATTTTTCAATGATTCTCAGACGACTCTTCTGAAGATAGTTTCTCTAAATCCCTCCTTTCTGCGAGCCTACTCTGCTCTGTTTGGCCAGATGGTCCAGTCTGTTGTGATTGGTCAACCAATAACAGCACGTGTCAGAAACGAAACATTCGTTAGTATAAATGAATTTCAGCTCTGGAGGCTTTCTAAAGCTCAGCGATTGTATTCACTGTTAAAACAGTAACGATGGTGTCGATTTTACCATATCAATCCGAGCGCGAGTCAGATGATGAAACATTGGAAGAACTAGTTATTCAACCCAAAGCTTCAACGCAAGGACGACTTAAGCAGGACGTTTCTCAGTGATGCACTACTCAGAACTGTAATTCCTCACCATCAGCAACAAGTGTATGTGCATCAACAAACCGATGTGTATATTTCTAGTTTATTGTGGAGCACATGTGGGAACTGTATCATTAATTGTAGCAGTAACAGTGCATAAGTTAGCAGAGCACTAACGTGAATGACTAATGTCACAGAGTTTGTCAAACAAATCTTGCTCAATCCTTTATCTTTACTCAAAGTAGTAAGAACAAAAGACAATCTGCTTTAATTGTCACAGATTTAGGTAGTAGTGGCCCACAGCTGAATAGCAGAACTATTTCAGAAAGACTATTTTCAGGTTAGCCGGAGACCTACACAATATAAAAAACAAAACGACGTATTTTGAACACACGGTAGAGAATATATTCATGAATAATTATTCATCCTTCATCTAATTCTGATTCTAAGGAGCAAGTTGGTCCAAATAAAGTGGGTACCGTCCTATCTTTAAATGGATAAACGTTTTACAAATCCCATTTAGAAATTAGACCTCATGGAGATTTGAGAAGTAGTCGTAAAAAGGTTAAACTGCTGTTGTATCACTGTGGTAATTTTAACCACTGACTCTTCACATCCTCTTCCTTTGGAAGTGGCAATTTGCTTTTGTAGAGCACAAAACATCGTCTTCTCGACATGTACACAACACGAACCAGCTACAGTGTTTGAGGGCAGCCAATGAAGACCATAGGCGGGCATTATTCAGCGTTACGTATGCAGGTCAGGCGAGTGAGACTGGAATTCCTGACGACTCGTTTAGGCAGTTCAGAGTAGATTCTTTCTTTTGGGAGACAATAACTTTATTTATTGTGCACTTTTGACTTTGCAACTTTGCAGACCGTTTACATTCACACTTTCACAGACAGCTATATTACACACTACATGAAATGTAATATTCGAAAAAGCATAATAGGGGCACTTTAATTGACTCACTTCTCTATGTTGAATTAATAGTGAGCTGTTTGAGATTATAGTTTTTTCTGCCAGCTGCTCTGACATCATTCAACAAAAGTGTAGCTTTCTGCCAATGCCACAAAGCATGGATCCATCCAGGAATGTGTGAGAGAGACTATGTGTGTGTTTGTATTTCTCCAGCTTAGGGCTATATTATGATATTGAAGAAAAATGTGATGTGCGATAGTGGTGGGGGAAATATCGATTCTGTACAGTATCGCGATATTTTGCGCACGCAATTATATCAATACAGTAGCGCAATATTTAATTATAAAATTATCTGTTTTACTTTGGGTTTTCTCCATTGTTTTTTTCAGAGTTTACTGAAGAGCATGGGTGTGTCTAAATATAGATTTTTCTGATTAAAATAAATGAACTGCGGCAAATCAACTAAATTTCAACATGTGAATGGTGATATCTTTTCCAAAGATATTACATTTTCAGACCTCTAAACATGACGCGGAACCAAACAAACTGTGATTGGTTGCTTTACATGCCAGTCAGACGGGCTCTGGGTGGTCCTTGGCCAATGAAAGCTGATATGTCCCCACCACTTTTTGAATACATAAATACAAATGAAACATTTCCAGTTGACAAGCAGAATATTAATTTCATTCGTTTGTGGTGATCTGGCTCTGGAATGGGTTGTTTTTGAAATCATGATAAGTGTTTGTTGCCGCTCATGCACAGTCTTCACAGACGAGCACTTCAAAATATCGCTTAACTCCTTTCCAGAGACTTCTCTCTTCATTCAGGTTAAATAACAAAACAAATGTGTCCCTGCTATTGATACTGTATACAATCACTGATGAACATCTTTGGTTATAATGAGGGGAAAAAACACTATACGAGGGCGAGATATATCTTAAAGGATTAGTTCACTTTAAAATGAAAATTAGCCCATGATTTACTCACCCTCAAGCCATTCTAGGTGTATATGACAATCTTCTTTCAGACGATTACAATCGGAGTTATATTAAAAAATATCCTGGCTCAGCAATCCATCCATCATAAACAAACTCCCAACAAAAAATGTTGGTAATAAAGGCCATCTGAAGCAAAACGATGAGTTTGTGTAAGAAAAATATTAACACGTTACAAAGTAAAATTCTAGCTTCCAGCCAAACGAACATACTCTGTCTAAGTCTACTTGGCCCTAATGCGCAACTAACGCAACTCATGACGTCCGAAGTAGAGTAGTGCGTCATGGCGTACCGTAGTTATCAGGAGTATGTCGCATTACTCACCTAAGTTGCGCTTTAAACTAAGTGGATGTGTTACCGTATGTTCGTTTGGGTCGGAAGCTAGTTATTTTACTTTATAAAAGTTTTTTTTTTTACACAAACATGTCGGTTTGCTTCAGAAGGCCTTTATTAACCCCCTGGAACCATTAACCAGAGTTAGTTTATGACAGATGGATGCACGTTTTTGAGCTTCAATCTGCAATCACTCACTTATCCCACCCACTTTTTAAAACAAGGTTACGCCACTGATCTATCACAGTCTATTCAGTTCTCGTAAGTCATATGCATATCGCAATATGTACATTTGTTATTGCGATAATTTCAATATATCGTGCAGCCCTACTCCAGCTGGATAAGCGAAAGGAGGATGTTTTATCCAGGCTACTTGACATGACACTATGACAAATGATACTGAGATTATCACACTGTTTAGACTGGAACTCGGAGCAATGGAAAATAGGATTCAACACAAACATCTTCTCTTGGAAGGTCAGTGTGTGTGCGTATTCTGACAATTTATCAAATTAAAGAGAGATTAGATGATTCATCTGAACTCAAATCTTTTGTCAAAAGAATGTTGTGAACATCATCAGTAATGATGAAATAGTCACTCAATGAAACATTTCTGTAAAGAAAGGAACTTTCAAAAACAGCAAGGATGTGCAAAACTACATATTTTCAAAGCTGACTGGTCAGTTGACTGAACAACTAGCAGAATTGTCTGTCTTGAGGTATAATTGGGCAAAACAGCGTGTAAAATGGCAGATTTATGACTAGTCTAGGTGGGTTGGCTGGCTGACCAACAAGACTTGAGGAAATCCTGTATAGTTAGGCTGGTTTCTAGTTTCTTTCTCAGAAAAGTCAGTTCACTTTGCAGTCATATTTGCAATACATTTGGGAGGCTAATTCGGGCATGCAAAACTAACACCTTTTTACTCGAATGGGGAAATACCGAAATCTCAAAAACTGCGTGCCAAACTCACATATAAATTACATAAATGGACAAAACAATCTGACATAAATCTGATGTACCTTATAAATGTCAAGTTATGTGCATATGCCAAACATCATCTCAGGACACTGATCATTTCTATGGCAGTTGCAGTGATGTGATAATTAACAATTGCCGATTGACTCTTTTATTTAGAAGGCAGGACTTATTCTGTGATATTACACATTGCACATTTTTCTATATGAGTGAACCATCTTGGTATATTACAGCTTTAGTTTGACAACATGCAGTATTTTATTGATCAATTGATTGTATATCAATTGATATACCTGAAATGAAACATTTTGAATTCTGTTAAAAATTAAGTCTGTCAACAGAATAAAATAATTGCAATTCATTTTTATGGTTTTCGACTTTCGAGCTAGTTAAACCCACTAACCAATTAGCTCCACTCCTATGGAGTGCAAATTTTATGACCTACTAATCAAAACACCCAAATACAAAATGTACCACAATGATTCATGGGGAACCTGTGAGGTGGAGAGGCTCTAAATGTAAACAATCTAGTAGCTCTCTGGTACATGCTGCAGGGGAAACATGAGGCATGCAACGGGACCCAGTCCATGGTTACAGCCCAGCAGGGAGTATACAGAGTACAGTGCAGCGTATTCAGATAAACTCAGCATGAACACCCCTTTTCTTCTGGAATGTCACTGAGCAAGAAGGTAAAAAGAGCACTAAAAAACAACAACAATCCTGTGAATGTCATCTTAAAGCAATGATAGGCTATTACGCAGCACCAGAAAATAGTCCCCAGCTATATAACTTCCAACGGGACCGGCAGTAAGTTTCAGGCGCTGTGTAATATCATTGCGCCTGCTGCAGCCATGGTACGGCAGCAAGGTTCCTTGATTATTAAGCAGGAATGGGAGTATAGTTGCTAGCCATATCACCCTAGAAAATCGCAACTTTTCTTTTTCCGGCAGTCTTAGTACACGATGTAACCACAGAACAGTCAAGTTTTAAATAGGAAAAACATCAAAACTCTTTGGTCATTTTTTGAGAGAGATGCTAACGGTCTAATCAGATTCAATGATCTATGCTAAACTATGCTAAAAGTGCTACCGCCAGACCCGGAGATCGGCTGAATGGATTCAAAAACGGTAAAACTCAACTGTTTAACTCTAGGGGAGTTAGAAAATGAGCCTATTTCCAAAAAAAGTGGAGTGTTCCTTTAAGGGATAATCGGGCCAATTTTGGGCCCAATTCTTCCCTTCCGACAAGTCCCGATTATCTTGTTGGTTCTACGGATTATCTTATCAGATTTTCCTGTCGTGTTAAGGCGAGACACTGCAGGTGAATAGGGTAAAAAATTTAAATAATAGATATCACTATGAAACTTTCTCAGTTGATTACTTACACAAGTATTTTTAAAAAAATGTATAACAAGTTTTTGAAATTTGTATGTTTAATTATGCAAATTAGGCATTATCTCATTAAATAAGCACAATTTTGCATATGATTTCGGTAGATAGATCTGAACATATGATAAAGCCAGGTGCAAAATTATTTTTTCATTTTGTTTACACACAAGATGATAAAAGAATTTCAGAGGGATTTCAGAATATATGCTTTCATTACCTAGGAAATCAAAATATACTGTCCATAGCCTTAAAAAATAAATTTTCGCCATTTTCTTTTTTAATTAAAATCTCACATAAATCAGGCCAGGAATGATTTATTAACAAATCCCTCTGAAAATATATTCAGAATACTGCTAAGTGTATAACTGGAAAGTTTGGTGTACATAGGTGCTACACAGGCTGAGATTTTTCTACTGGAGAATGACAAAAAAAACATTTTGAGAAAAAGCATTTAAAGATTTGTAATGTAAAAATTCATACTTTTTTTAGTGGAAACAACTATTTACAGACACACTATCTTATCAAATCATTAGCAACAACAATACAAACCACTTAAATCACATTCAAACTTATAACAGCATTTATGGCCTTCAACTGAACAGAAAAACAGCCAAAAACATCTAAATGTCGGAGCACGTCACGTGATGCATCTGAATGAATCACGTTGTCAGAAATTAACATCAGAAAATGAGATTTCAGTTTTAGAGTTAAATGCCCATTGTACTTTCACGATTGGTTGCTGATTAAAAGGAAATGACCATATTTGGATCCGACAACAATGTACAGGAGAGAGAGAGCTTTCCAACAGTGTGTGTGATGACAGGGTGCAAACAGCGATCGTGGAGCAGCATGTTGATTTAGAACGACAACTTTTGTTGAATTTAGGCGAAATCTACACATGCAAATAGACAAAGTGTAGTCAAATAAAGACCTAAATGTGTATTTTGGAATTTTTTTCACCACAAGTTTGAAAGAAGACATGTTATTGAAGACAAATAGCCCAAAATCTCAAAATTGACCAGTGAAAAAAAAATCTATGTTTTTGGCTGCTGTGTCTCGCCTTAAGTGATTGAATCTGCTCTTAAGGGTCAAACCGATCTCAAATCGTAAATATCCAACATAAAATCATGTTGTGTTAGGGGAACCCAGAGGATCTCTGTAGATTATCATGTGGAACAAAACTATAGCCAATCAGAAAGCAAGCTGTATTTTGTGACTAATTTTACTTACCTCCCGCTCACACTGTAACATATAAAGTCCATGTTCATGACATCTCCATGACTTTTTCCAAACCTTTTTCTTTTTTTTCCTGCACGTTTTCCGTAAAAAGCAGTCCAAACTGTGTTTCGGTCACTTGTGGAATCAGTCATAACATTTAACATTTATCTTGGTATAGCTTACTTTCAGCTGAAAATAAGAAAAAGTTATCACGAATTATTTAGCAGGCATCTAATACAGGAGTCTCGCAGATTCACCTTTCAGACCTTTATAATATGTCAGTAAAGAGGAAAGCCGCTTATATTACAGATATTATTATATTACAGACTCCACACACCCTCTTTATGATTCTTTTCATCTACTTCCATCAGGTTGCTGGTTCAAAACAAGGTCAAGTGAGGGTGTGTGGGTTGTAGAATTGTGTACAATTGTAGTTTCCATTTAAATTTAAGATGTCTGTTTTAATAATGAATTGTATGTTTATGTTGATTGTTGAATTGTATGTGTTGGTGATTTGTATTTAATAAGAGCTTTTTAACCTAAGAAAAATTTCTATCATCAGTGATAGACAATAAAGTTTTTCTAAATTCTAAAGACTATTATCGCCATTTCTTCTTGCCTGTCAGCCTCTATTTTTGATCACTCTAAAAGTCACGTTTGACTGCGAGAGATTTTGCGAGTCGTTCACAGTCGGGACTCTGAATGTTTGTGAATGGAACCTGCTGTGTCTTGGTCACATTTTGTATTTGACATTGCCAAAATGCTAAATATTATGAAATGGAAGCGTTACATGACAAATGGATAATCTCCTGGACCTACTGACTTGTAAATGAGTGTAAAGTGAGATTCCAAACATCAGAGTGCATCATGTAATCAAATATTCCAACAGATGGAAAACGCATTTCTCCTCTACCTAAAAGACCATTTAATGATTCGTATCTACTCGAAAGCTCGCCTTCATATCAGCAGCTCCTCAACAACCCCATTTACGATCAGTTCAATGTTCTGTACTTCTGAACCGTCTAAATCCCCAGTAAATCTCAGGTTACAGTGAGGCCCGGTATCAAAAGACAATTAGCCCAGAGTGAGTAGATCATTTGAAAGCTCCTCGGGCCAAACGTCATACTATGGCCATTTTGCAACTGCTTTAAATGGTGTGTAGAGTACTTAGAAACCTGGCAGCATCAGATGGGGTGCACCTGTAGCCAATTACGACTGTCACCACTGCAATAACACTCTATCGTTAGAGTGTTTTCTCTCTCTGTGTGAGTATATTTATTTTTCTGTGTTTCTCCACAATTCCAGACAAGACTTTGTCAAAGCCAATTCTAAAATACCAGTTGCATGGACGCTGGAAACTTCCTTTATTCCCCCACTTGTGTTGAAGGCAACATGCCCATATTCATTTCATTCCACTGGAAACCCACACTTTCTAAGACAGTATTTCACTCCTATATTCATGTTAACAATACAAGCCTTTTAATAGCAAAGGCCTGATCAATACCTAAGGTGGTGGCCAATATATACATGTGCACAAAACTGTTGAAAATAATGCTTATTTTACACAATATTTACTGGAATAAATTACAATATATTTACAGGGTAGTCGATGTTGGAACCAAGGCCGCGTTAACAAAATGTTATAATTACCAAAATTACTGACAACCCGGGATGTCCTACTTGGAGCTGTTCAGATTCTATGGCAACACTATGAAAGTCTAAATTAATCTGTGTAATTTGAGTAATTAATAGATAAAACTATAATACAACAATTAACAGTTGTTATACAAATACCTTATTAATAAACATTATGAATAAAAATAGTTTATTTAGAGCGTTGAGGGCATTAGAAAGTTATTCAACTCTGTGCCAGCTACATTAAACTGTATAAGTTCTTGGATTAATAATACATTACCAATATTCAATTATAGGAATTATTAGAAATATTATGAATTAACTGTTTCATTACATTTTACTGCTGAAGCCGCTGCCATTTCGAGTGTTTCCGCATGCCATTGCAGAGGTCAGGTGGTACAAGAAGACCCACAAATATTCCCACATTGCATTATTATATATTATATTCATATAACATTATATATAGTAGTTAAATGTAGTACTGACACCAAATCTCAAAATCTCAGCATTTTTGTATTGTGACACGATATATTGTTGTTACACCCCTAGAATATACAAGTTGTAATTTTGACTTTTATGAGGACTGGAACACTTGACCAAGTCAGAATCACAAATTTTGGTAATTCCAACATAGCCAGTGGGAACACACCTTAACATTACACGAAATGACCGCTTCTATTTAAGTAGACACTGTTATTAACCAACGCATCATTCTCCTTCAACTGAAGTCCATTGCTTGGACATGTAATACAGCTCCTCTCCTCGTTTATTTGTTGCATTTGAGCACAATCTTGCGCCTCACTACACAACAGCCTCAAGTGGACAGAAGATGCTCAGCAATGGCCTTGCACATTTTTGGCTGAGTGCTAGTGTGTAGCCACTTGTCCACCCTGAGGCCCACCAGCTCCACTGGGGTGAAAAATTTGAGGAAGTACAAGAGGTTGTGTAACATCATCTCGGGTAGGTAGTCCCTGTGCTGTGTAAAACATGGAGCTTTTAGAGTGACTGTTGAGTGGTCTCAGCTGCTGGGGCCGAAGAAAACTCCTTAAAGGGATAGTTCACCCGAAAAATGACAAATACAAAATGTAGATATTTTAAGAATATGTAAGAATTCTGAAAAAACTGTTATACAGGTTTGAAACAACATGAGGGCGAGTACATGATTAAAAAAAAAATGTCCATGGCTTGGGCCTGGGTATGAGAAATAAAATCTGAATAATCTTAGTCACAATTTTTTTTCTTCTGTACTGTGGTGTAAGGCACAATGGGGCTAAAGGCGCACTGGAGTAAAAGGTGCCTTTGATTTTATTTTCCTCTAAACCACTAGATGACAAAAAGTTTCGCAGCACTTTCCAAAACATCCGCTTTTCAAGATGCATATGGAAATTTGGCTGATCATTGACACGATCGCAGGCAGCAGCTTAAGTTCTCAGTTTTGTTCGAGGCAAATAAGCAACAGTTTTTCAATAACGGAAGAATATGTAAAAGTATGGTATTTGGGATAAAATGCATCCCTGCTTTTGGGGCGAAAAGTACAATAATTAACATTATAATAAATAACTGGATGACTTTTCCATTTGTTGACATGAAATGGTTAGATTCAGATGGTAAATATCATATATTAAATCACCATATTTATAATGAAACAATCATATTTAAAAATATGATAGTAATAATATAATTTATTTTTACTTCTGTAAATCTATATTAAATTATTGAGGGATCTCCTTCGATGCTTTCAGAATCTTTACTTTTTTCAAAATAATTTAATTTTTATATTAAGATATTTTAATGACAGTATATTGAACAAAAATGAATCATTTTATGTATCAAAATAAACAACATTGTACAAACTTTGCTAAAGTGATTGTTTTGAGTATTAAGGTAGTATTAACTTAGACTTTAAGCAAAAACATAATATTTTAGCTAAAGTGTTTGTATCATTTGTATCAATAATGTGTGCCTTTTACCCCGTGGCCGTGTGAGGGGTAAAAGGCTCACCTTGCCACCTCATACATTTATACGATTTTTAAACAAAATAAACCACTTTTATGATTTATTTTCACAAAAAAATCAGTTGCTCCATCAATGTTCAATACAAACATATTTTTTCTGCAATCATACACTATGGGAGTAGTGAAAAGCACATTTTCTTAAGGTGTGTCTTTAGCCCCGTTGTACCCTATATCAGAGTGAAAATTATGCAGAAGGAAAAAAATTTAGGCTGAGCACTGAGCACTTGTTTTTATCCATCAGTTGTTGATTGGATGGAAGCATCTGAATGCTAGCTTGCAGTTAATCGTAAAAAAGGGGTGGGGTTTAAGCAGACTAAATGATTGAAGAAGTCCAGTAAATGTCACCAGAGAGAAGTCTGTTGGTTCAGCTGTAAGTTGTTAAATTCTTAAACATTAAACGAATGATCGATGAATCATTCACAAGACCAAGAGGCATTTACAAAATATATAGGGTGAATTTTCATTTCATGCAAACATTTATTTCACATAATTATGGATCAATGCCAGTGAACAATTTCCATGAATTGGACAGAGGGCCAGAGGGATTCATTATGTTGACCATCCAGGGATTTAATGTAGATTTTGTTTATTTTATAATTGTATCCTAAATCATTCCTATGCTATATTTAAACCCCACCCAGTGTAAAATTATGTGTGTTCTCAATCTCCAAGCACGCACCGTTAATTATTCTTCAATAGGCCTACTGGGCAAATCATTTGGCCAAATATCAGAGAAAGTTATCTTAACCAAGCAGGAGCATTTGAGAATATAGGTTAGCGGGTTAGGAGTGTCAGACTTTTTTTTTCTGAGTCCAACTGAAACTCCTCGAGCGGCCGGATCCATAAGCGTACCTGCCTCCGTTCTTTAGTTACGTAACCGGACAGCGAGACCGTGTATCCGCGAAGAGAAAACGAGGCAATCGTATCAACACACAGGAAAAATAATACTACTACAGCGAGCTACACATTTTAAAATCGCAGTAGTCAGGCATGAAACACCATTTGTTTACAAGAGCAGTAAAAACGTGAAAATAGGCTATCCCTTCATATCCTCTCCTTAAGTGTGTGACTTAACCTGTTACATAACAGCGCTCCACACACACGCAAGCACAGCGCAACGCCTGCCAGACACACGGGCGGCGTCTCAATACCAAATAAGCTGCCTATTTAGACAGCATTTGAAGGCTACATAGTAGCATATGGTGTTCAAAAACGCTTCAAATCTAGGAAGCTACATAGGGTTTAAAGCTAAACCACGACTACCAAAGCCAAGCGGACCTGAAATCTGCTCTGACTAAACTGTCAACTATGATAGTCTACCGTACCAAATGACACATTAACGATTAACCGACCTTTCTTTGACTTGTATCCCCAAATCAGAAACATACAAAAGGGGTGTGGCAGTCCCATGTATATAAAAAAAAAAAAAAAAAAAAAAAAAAACCCGTCTCTATGCTTATTTACACAGAAATCACCACTTCGCTATGCAAATATTCTCTCGGCTGTGCTTAGTGACCTAAAACATTTAGTGGAATAGACGTTGCATTGTCATTGTCAATGTCCATTATTAGTAGCCAACTGAAACATATGGACACGCGTTGGCCACACTGCTGTCTATATCGACTAACGTTACATACACATGAGAGCATGAGCAGATAAAGAAGAGACACTCGTGAAAAATGACAACAGTTTGAATAACTAGTAAACAGCAAGAGTAATAGATCAGAAATGACAGGTATAGTGGCCAGTAATGTTGGGGCTCGCTTACAAAATGTGTGTATTATCACATTAGTTAATTTGCACTAAGCGTCCATGAGCTAGCTACCACCAGGCCTCCATATATGAAAAATAACATATTTCATCTGTTTAATCCATTGTAAATTCAGTGCTAATGTGAAACAGGTCACATGCAAGGACTGGAGTTTAAGATTAAACTCAAATTTTTATCTCCGTGAACTTGAATAAAATTGAAAATAATCCACAAGCAGGGTTTGGTTCTGTTCTCCAAGCTTACCCTTGTTGGTACTTGAGCAACTCTGCCGCCGAACTGGAGCTGGTTTGTCGGTTTCAGCCTTGCTGTCCAGTTTCACCGGGCTGTCCTCCACCGAAGCGCCCGCTTCAGAAGCGCTCTTGCGCGGCACCGTGACGGACTCTGGCGGAGACTCCATCTTCATCTGCGGCTTTCAGTTACTTTTACAACGGGATCGCTTTGTAGAACAATTCGGATTCGTTTTACATCGTCTTTTGGTTCGGATTGCACTTGAGCGTGTGACAGATCTGTTAGTGTTCATGGGAGCGGGTGTGGCTCTTCTGTCCACAGACAGCGCTGTTGAGCGCGAGACATGGTCACGCCAAACACACTATTGACATGCTCTCTAAAACATTCCACTAAAGCCATATGTAGCACATTTGTTTAAGTTTTATTAACATAGCAGTTTATTGCCATTTCTTGCCACCAAATTCAGTTCGCAGCCACAACTCAGCTTACAAAAAAAATGAAAAGAGGCTATCATTTAGAATATAATTTGCATTTAATGAACAATAACATTCATTTTGAACAAGTAAAAATGCTAATGCTCATTAAAATAAATAAATAAACGATATATCCCTGTACTTTACCAATGTAAAATAGGGAATTAAACTCATTTAGAAACGAATAGAGTTTGGAACCAGTTCAGACGGTTCAAGACTGACTCAACAGAATTTCGTTCATTAATAAGACAAGTTAATAATAAACTTTGAAAGTAGATCTGCTCACATCGACAATTGAATGGGAAATGCACGTCGTCAATATTTGTGCTCAATTTGGGTGATTTAATCTTTGTGATTTAACAATTCCTCTGCGTTGTCGAAATTTGAAGTCGTTTGTCCCAAAATATCAGGTTATTAGTGTATATATAGATTGTCTCGTATAGACTTGAAGGCCTATCTTTAATTTCCTCTCACACGCAAACAACACACAGGACAGACAGCATGCTTGACATGTGATGAGCGAACATGCTGCTGACGTACTTCCGCTGAACGCAGTTCCAGTCGAGGCGCAGTGCGTGGACTTCACGTTGTGTAGAAGGACTATATGTATGCTATCTAGAAACACAATATGTAAGACAAACAAACAACCGATTTATTTCAATCCCAAACCTTTTATTAGGTATCCTGCTGCTGACAATCTTTTCAAATTTCTAAATATATTTTTATTTTTACTATTGAGAATTGCAACCTTTAGACCCAATTTTCATCAGCATTAACAGCTAATTTGCTAGATTACAATAACTAAATTTAATAATTTAAAGTATGTACATTATGTAATGCACAATAGATCATTAGTTTAAAAAAACGTTTATAACCTAGATTAAAAAAAATCTCAATAGTATCTTCTCAATAGACACCTGGTTCAAAGTCTTGACTCTTGCATAAGAACTCTGTTCTATAAAGGCCCTTTAACTGACACTTTAAAGTTAAGTACAAAAATAAAAGGTGTCTTTAGCTGTTACAGCGGTAACTGTAACACTGTGGCATTGACCTGTGGGTGTATGTCTGGTCTACTGATGCATAGGAAATAGGAGGACATGGAAAGACCCACCGCAGAGGGCATGGGATAACCAACCTCTCCTTTCCTGCCCACACCAGGCCAATACGGGTCACTTGCACCCACATCCAGGAAGCCGAGTTACTTAGCAACTTGGAGAGGATCCATTGCCAGGTGCTTTGACACTACATTCAATGTACATCATTGTGGGAAAACTGTGGAATAGTGCAATCTTTCCTTGCCATACAGACAAGCACCCTTTAATCATGTCATGGTTACTTACAAAACAAACATGTAACCATGCGAGGTAGAGCTAAGCTTATATCATCATAGTCTCCACCTCAAATTCCAGGTGTGGTCTGCCATTTTAACTAATTGTGGAACAACAATGACACTTTCTCTACTGTCACAGTAAACCATGTCTTAAAATGCAGTGCAAGGGACAAAAGAGATATATGCGTTCTTTAAAACAATACAAAAGAAAACAAAACATTTGAATGTTATAATTTTTAAGTGGAGAGCAATTTTATGCATCACTGTTGAGTAAATTTAAGCAACACCTGTGGACGGTTGATCTAGAAAAGAAAAGGAGAGTACTATATATGTCAGCTTTTTGTCTTCTTTTTTTGACAGGATTTGTGATTAAGGTAAGTGAGCTTCACATTGCACATTACAGTTGTATATCGCAGTGATTTTTCTGTAGCAGGTGCCGTTAACAAAATGATCTCTTTTACCATATTTGTTTTCAAGACACCAAACAAAACAAGATAACAAAAGTCAAAGTGCTTAGATCTAGAAAGTATAGTGCTAACTCCAAAATTTCAGAGATACATTTAAAACTTCAGTGAGTTTAACTAAAATATTTGCCAAAAAAAAACAAACCACAATTATAGATACAATAACTGATGCTTTGAATGCAAGGCAGGATAATAATCTTAGGAGATGTGGCCACAAGTTTACATAGTTCGATTAATTTAAATTTTGCCCATTTTGACGAAGCGCTGAGATTTCTGTCTTGCCATCTGATATTGCTTGCGTGAAAACTGGGCATTGTCGATTCCTTCTCGTAGTCTCTGTGGAGTGTGAAGCAAAAGGTCAAAGAGGCCAGTTTGTCCTGGACAGAAATGCAGTCATTTTGAAAGCTATGTACTTTTGCTCAATGTAAAAGCAAATGTGAGCCTGAAAGAGATAAAACTAGTGCAACCTGTGTAACTACCTTGATCACAGCTTAAAATATATGAAATAGCATGCTAAATATAAAATGCCCAGTGCCATATTCAACACTGGGCATTGAAAATTTGCTTGTCATTTTTGCTTTAATGAAATTACATTCATTAAAAACGAACAAAATTTCAACAGCAGTTTTAATTTCGAAACAAAACATACGCCTGGGATGTTTACCTCAGCCATGTCAGCATGTTTCATGTGTATCACTTTCACTAGCGCCTGTCCATCCTTCCTAATGAGGTTCATTTTGTTCTGTTCCTGCACCAACATCAAGATTGTTGTCAAGCAATGATCATTTATTCACCAGATCAGTTAGAAAGCCTGTACAATTGTCAATCTACAATCAATGTAATTCCGTATCTGCTAATAATAAAAGTAGCATTTATGTACCCGGTAATATATCTTCAAATCTCCACCCTCTGCGCTTGGAGGCCTTTGGAAATTCTCAAACTGACATTCCCATTCTTTATTGAAATGTCCAATCACATCGATCTCCTTCACACACATCACTCTCCTGAATAAAAATAATAAAAAAACACACACAGAATGTGGAAAAAAGAAAATGAGGAAAATGTCAATGTTTGACCATTTTCCTGTAGTTGGAATACCTGTTGGTGATAATGATGTTTGTTTTTCTGTGCCCTGGGTACTCATAGTGTTCTCTGAAGATCTCTCCATCCAACTGTTTAATCTCAGACCTCTGAAAAACATACACACTCATGCAGCACTATACACAAAATACGGCACACGCTGCTTTATGACTGTGCATGCACACTCTTTCAGCAATAACAATCGGAATCATTTTCAAGTTAAACCATAAATCATCTGAAATGCATAAAATGATCATAGTTTCATGTCAAAGAGGAGTATTGATTTATTCCAGGTTAATCACAGGAGTCAAGCAAGCTCGTCAGTTAACACCATTACAACACAGCAAAGCCACATTAAAACAAATGATTACATGACAATTATGAACCATGTGTTATGTATATAAGATAAATATACTATAAAGTATATAGGAAAATACATCAGACATTAATTCCAACATGCAAAATGCCTATTTATTTATTTATTTATTGCATATAAATGAGGTTGCATATATTAAAAAAATGCACATTTGATGTATTCACAATGATTAAGAATAAACATTATGTCAATAAATATATTTTATATAGACTGTCATTTTATGTTAGAGTTCAGATGCATGGAAATGCATTTACAGACATAAGTTTAAAGAAATTAAAATGAAGTTTAGAAAAATAGACAAACTTTGCCAGTTCCATTTCCTATTCAAAAACAAATCCAATAATTATTTAAATACGAATACGGAAAATCTATTATTGTTTGCCATCATATGGTTTTGAAGTCTTAAAACTACCATGTTTTCTTAAATTTAGGAAATTAAATTTAAATAAAGGATATAGTGATATAAAACTAATATAATAAAAATGTTTGAGGTATAATGCTGAAATTATTTTTGGCAAAATGAATAGAGACAAAATAAAAAAAATGTTTTCTAGATAGGAAAAGTAGCAAAGCTGTAAAGGTGCACAAGACAGACAACTTCAGATGCAGACTTAGGATATTACGTAGTTTCCTAAACTCAATAATAAGACATTCCATTGTAGGTGGACCAGGCTAGACTGGATGTAGCACTGAATATACAGTTTGGTTCATTTAAGTGCAACAATTTCTTAAAAGTTTTTAATAAGATAATAGCCCCAATCCTATCTCCCACTCCATTTTACATTTCCTCAGGCTGCATTTGGGAAAGGACAGAAAAGAGAGAAAATACAAAATATTAAAACAGGAATTCATTTCTGTTGAAGTCAGTTCAACTTTTGAGTTTAAGGTCAGTTTCAATTAGGAATACAATTAGAATTTTTACAACGGGATTTGGAATTTATTTGAGTTTAAGGCAAAACACCACAGCTAAACATCATAAAAAATACATCTGGGGTAAAAAATTAAATAAAAATCTGAACATTGAATAAAAACAGTTTCAAAATTATTTTGTTGACAGTTAAATGTAGATTTTGGATATCTCTTTTTTATCAATATACAAATATAAATCAAAAATACTGTCAAGCATCAGAAGACAAAAAATAAAATTGGTAAAAAACTTCAGAATATAGAAAACTGGAAAGTTTGGTATACGTAATTTCTGACACAATGAATGAGAAATATTTTTTGAGAAAACAGCCTTTAAGAGGTATGTTCTGTTATCAAAATCCATAGACACAAATAGATAAAATAAACATGGATAAATATGGATTTTTCTCCCCACTAGTCTGAAAGACATTGTAATGAAGAAAATAGCCCCAAATCCTCAAAATTGACCAGTGCATGAAAAAACAAACAAACATTGGTTTAGCCTGTAGTGTGTTCCCTTAATCTGTCAAACTGACTCCAATCCTTCAAAACGATTTGGCTGCTAGTAGTTGTTAAATTAAATCAGAGGGTCATGCAGAATAAAATCCTTCTCATCAGGGTTTAGTAGACTGGTCACTAGGGTTGACAGGTGACCTCACCTGAAAGAGGTCAAAGCCCCCCGACTCATGGTGGTCGTAGGGCCGTATGATGCCGTCCTCTTGTACGAGACGCACTGGCCTTAATTTGGTCACCTCCTCAGTTGATTCTGCTACCCTGCAGATCAAGTCAGAAACAGCATCTTAGATAACTCTGACAAAGACAACATCCTGTGATCTAGCGGTTTTATATCCAATGTGTGGGCAACGGGATGAGTCATTCTTTGTGAACAGAATCTACTCAATTAAAGTTCATCTGAGCATGCCCGGACAGTCTTGAACAAACGCAATGCATCTCAAGAGTCATTTAAATAGCGTCAACCTACAAAGTTTCTTTGTGCTATTGCGTGCAGTGTCTGATTCCTTAAGCCCTCTCTCACCTTTGGTTACTTCTACAGTGCGAGCATGGAAAAGCAACATGATTAGTTCATACAATTAGCGTTGATCAGTTTGGATTACGTTATGGAGAGCATAACGAATGGATGGATGATTGAACGTATACACCAGAGAATCACTGGAGGGGTGGGGGGCATCGCTGTTCCAGCTTGTTGGGAAAGGTTTGGCATGAAAAAGCCAGGGGTGGGAACATCGTAAAACACAACAGATTTGCCAACTCATCTTTTCAGGGCAGAATTAATGGAATGGGTGAAAAATGTGATTGGTTAGCCTGGTCATCGACTGCCTTTGAAATCATAATGCTTCTTTTGCTATTGCGCGTGGTTACACCATAGAGTCCAGTGCATCAGCAGTGCAGTGAGCTCGTGCAGTGGACTTGGTCTGACAAGCAGAGCAGTCGGAGAGTGAGAGGGACATCACCCAAGTTAATTTACTCACCCTCATGTCGTTCCAAACTTGCATTACTTTTATCTTCCATAGAACACAAAAGAAGATGATGTGATTTTTTTTGTCCATATAATGAAAGTCAATGGGGTCCAAAACAGCACTGGACTTTCATTGTAATGACAAAAAGCACACTTTTTTTTTTTTTTTCAAATGATCTTCTTTTGTTTTCAGAAGAAAGTAAGTCATGCAGGTTTGGAACGACATGAGGGTGAGTAAATGATGACAGAATCTTTATTTCTGGGTGAACTACCCTTTTAACTGTTTGATTATTGAGACACTATATATAAAAACACGTGTCCATTTTTTTATTTAAAGGACCACTTCCCTTAAATATAGTTACAAGTGAGTATACGCGTTTATCTGTACTTCCGCTCCTCTATATACCATCTCTGCTCCTGTCTGTGCTGTTCTGCTCATCAGACTTTCCACTGGCCCCAAAATGCACCAGGGTGTGGAGATAAGAAGCAAATGTTACAATGATGGGAAAATAGGCACATGTTGATGAATCCAGTTATAAGGGGATTCTTGAACTGTAGAATACAGCAGAATGTTCTGCGCTACAGCTCACATCCTTTGCTTCCCAAGATGCAATACTTACCTTTCAACAATTCACACCCTGTAAGATTAAAAATTCATTCATGCTGGCAAATTTTTTTGGACTGAGTGAATGCAGAGGGATCATTCACTGTCATCTCTCTGGGTAACATTCACGCTTCAGTCATCCAGACCTTCATACGCACATCTGTACACATACACTCATGAGTGTCCAAATACTCACTGAACTAAAAAGAACAAACACATCCAGGAATTAACTTATGAAAAACATGAAAAAAAGAGTCACAAAATTAGTTGACACTCAGGGGGAAAAAAAGAAAAACAAAACAAAAAGAACAAGACAAAATACAAAAGAGACACAAATTAAGACACTGACACATTTACAGTAGATACATCTTAATTGATAGTCTACGGTATATTAAGAAATTGCCACAGAAATGTTTTAATTAAACGTGTTTTTTGTCCTTTCAGAATGGATATCATCATCAATATCTTCCTCCCTTCCAAAAGATTGCTTAGATAATATAAATATTTTTTAATTTAGAGTGCAATGACATCTGCTCTTACATAATATGTTACATCAAAACATTCTGTTCTCCTATAGCAGGAAGTAGACAAGATTTCCAAGCTATACTTAGGATGGGGGGAAGTGGCCTCATGACTTCCACTCTGCAATGAGTAAATGTGGCTCCCCCTCAAACTGCTTGCGGTCCTATTATGACTACATATACGTTTTTGGGTTCAAAATATTGCTTAAAGCAACACCAAGGAACTTTTTCAACCTTCATAATATATTTCCAAGACCCTTGTGATGGTACATCGACTTACAATAGGCTAAATGACACCGTCTGCCATAGCCTGACGTGGTCTGTATCGCTTTTACTGGCACTATGTTACTTCGGGTTTCGGGTAGTAACCCGGGCACAAAAAGAACTACAAAATTCGACTGCTTTACGCCAAGCGTTACAATAGTCATTATTTTGTTTTTCTTCGTTTCTGATGTCGCAATACATCATACTTTCATGAAATCATGCAACATACTCTACCTTGTCTGTGAACATCGTTCATTCCAAAGCCGGTGCTGGATAAACAACGAGCGTGTGTGCGACAGTAGGCTGCGGTAGGCTCAATGATTTACAACAGCGGTAATGGACAATTCCGGTTCCAACCAGTAGGGCGACCGCAGAGGAAAAGTTCCTTGGTGTTGCTTTAATAAACATCATCTTTTGAAAATAGGAACTATGTGAATATATACACTACAGTTTATTTGTTTGGGGTCCATAAGATTTCTTTTGATTTAATAGAAATGATCTGATTGAATAGAAATTCGAAAGAAAACAGCATTCATTTTAAATAGAAATCGTTTGTGACATTATAAATAAATTTACTGTCTGTGACTTTAGATCAATTTAATGCATCCTTGCTGAATAAAAGTTAATTTCTTTAAAAAAAAACAAAAAAACTCACAAACCCCAAACTTTTGAACAGTGTGTTTGTATGTGTGTATATAGATGTAATATTCATGTGCATGTGTGTCTCACCTCTGAATGCCCTGAAAAGTACTGCTTGCCATGTCTATGATGCCCCCTGTAGGTCTGGCCACCACTCCAACCAGGCCTTTCCCAATGCCCTTGAAGAAGCCTGCAGCCCCCTCTTTCTTTGCACCTAAACCCATGACAGATTATTAAATGACATATTATACATTCTTGTCCAAGGTTCTGCTGTTGAGTGGTTGCCATTTTATATACTTTATGTACATGTGTATTTTAAATGGCCAATAAATTGTTACGGTTTACCTATTTTGAAAAATATATACATTTTTGCCAAAACGGAATACAAAAACAGATCGAATCCATTTAAATGATGCATCAGCAGTAAACTGCTATACCTTCCACCGGTTTTGTCACAATTCCTGTTACTCCACCAACCACTCCCTGAAGGAGAACATGACAAAAGTCAGTTCATGCTATACATGATGGAACTTTGTTATATAATGGAAAAATAGAAAGGGTACTGCTTGGATGTTTTGTTGGATGTATTTTATGTATTTTCATAGAAGTCAGGAACTTCAGTACCTTAAGGAAACCCTTTCCTCCTTTAGCCAGACTTTCTCCAAAGTCTTTAGTGGGTCTGTTCATTTCCTCCCTCCGTTTCTGCTGATACTCTTTGTCCATAGTGATGGCAGCCAAGCCTTTACCTACAGAGCCTGTTATACGGGACACCATGCCAGCTGCGCCCCCTAGGAAGATAATGTAGAAACAAAAAAAAGAATGTGCGGTAAGGATCCTCAGTGAGTATATAAAGGCTTTAGAAAGAAAAGCAAGGTGTCTTACCCACTGTGTGGCCCAGCAAACTTCGAACACCGATAACAAAACCTTCTGCAAATTCCTCAGGTCCTTGAACAGCCCCCTACACACACAGACAAATAGCACAAATGTGACCAATCTCAGACCACACAAATCATAACTTGATAACCTTGTAAACCTGACACTGCAATGGTGATTTAAATAAATATACCTCAAATCTGTACTTATATGACATTTAAAAGAGAACACTCTTTTGTACTGAATTAAATGCTGAGGCCTGAATGAACATATAAATGAACAGCATTTGTCACTTGTCAGACCTGGATGGGCTCATAGAAGAAAGCCTCCACTCCTTCTGATAAGCCTCGGATCAAGCCAAATGGATTCCCTAGAACATCCAGACCCAAAACCAACACGTACATCTGCGTCAAGAACTATGAGGAGAGAAAAAGACTTTCAGATACAATAGAGAGTGTATGCTCATGTTACAACCTCTGATATTGTATGAGTGTGTATTTAGATCACCTACTTGTTCAGTGTAGTGTCTGATCACCGCCCACATCAGTTTCTCTCGCCGGTAGAACTGATATTTCACCTCAAAGTAAGCCAGTCTGAAAAAAAAGAGAGAGACAAAAAGACGTCAATCAATGCCTAAGTGAATCGTATTTTCAAAGAGGCATACGAGTCAGTATTAGAGTGCATGCACATCTGAAAGCCTTACTTGAAAATCAGATCATCTACATCAGTGAGTGTGGCACCAATGCTTTTGAGCAGGAGGTTGACGGACTGGATGGCCACCATATCACCCTGCTCAGAATCATCTCCACTGGAGCCCAGAGACAGACTCAGATGCAGCTATACGCACACGCACAGGTTAAACAAACAATCACATGACTTGTTTGATGCAGCTACCCATCAAGGAAATGTGTCAATCATTTATCATTATTAAATCATTCAAATGCTGGTAGACAAGTACGATTCAGTTGATTCAGTTTAGTCTTCGTTAGCCTCATAGCATAATTGCCTAAGTCATTTTTTGTTTTTTCTTGTTTTCCAAAGACATTGAAATATGACTTAGGCAATTATGCTATGAGGCTAACGATATGAAAGTACAGGCAAGCACGTCATTAACTTGGGTAAACATTGGGGGAAAGGTTGACGCTGGTAGATCTTGTTTTGCTCATTAAATGGTTAATAATGGACAGAGTTTTTGAAAGTAACAGACAGAATATAAATTAATATAATTTATATGAAACTCCACTACTGTGTAAAAGATTGGGGTCAGTAAATTCCTTTTAAAAGAAATTCAGAAAGAATGCATTAAAAGTGAAGGTAAAGATATTTAAGGTGTCTATTTCAAATAAATCCTGTTCTTTTGAACGTTTTAGTTATCAAGGAATCCTGAAAAAAATGTATCTCAATTTCCAAAAAAATATTATGAAGAGCAACTATTTTCAACATAGATAATAATATGAAATGAGTTTCCAGAGCACTAAATCTGCATATCAGAATGATTTCTGAAGGATCATGTGACACTGAAGACTGGAGTAATGATGTTGAACATTCAGCTTTGCAATTACAGGAATAAATTCAATTTTAAAATAAATTAAAACAACAGTAAATATAATAATATTTCAAAATATTACTGTTTTACTGTAAATTTGATAAATAAATGCAATCTTGGTGAGCATAAGAGTCTTCTTTCAAAAACTATTGAACCGGTGTGTCACTGTCCAATCATGCTGTAGCATGTGGAAGACTGAAACTAGGGAGGTCTTATTCCAAATGTTGTTGACAAGTGACCTTGAAGAGATCATGTGCTGTGTTTTGAAGCGGACTGTGGTGCTGATTCATTACTTTAATAGGGGAGATGTGGAAATGCTCAAAGAAGCTCAGGCCCGAGGTGTCTGTCATGGAGCTCTCCATCAGCTGAGCCTGCAGCGCCTCCAGATCCTTCTCTATCAGCTTATTCTGAAGCACAGAGAAACACATACTGACATCTCCAGCCCCCTCTTCATTCACATTTCATAAAGTCACACACCATGAGTGAAACAAACACAGAAGAATGTAATGGAGGAGGAAATGTTTACCACTGCGATCATTGTGGATTTATTTCACTAGTAACATTATGTGATAGAATGTGAACACCTGCAGCAGGATGCAGTAGTTACCTTGTCTTTACTATCCTGGGACTCGATGGCTGGGGTAAACAGGTTGATGATTGCCCCCAAGAAACCCTGATCGATCTTCACTGCCATCTCCTGTACTAATGCCATAAAGTACCTACAGAAAAACAAACACTGCCAGTCAAAGGTTACTCATAGCTACTCATGCTTTCTACTTAAAAATAAAGTCATCAAAACTATGAAATAACACATGGAATTAAGATAATTATGTAGTGTCAAAAACGAAGAAAAGAAAAACATACACTTCCATTCAAAAATTATGTTTTTGAAATAATTTGTCTTTTTTTCGGTTTCTGTTTGAAATAATGATTTGTCTCTTATGCTCACCAAGGCTGCATGTGTTTAATTTAAAATACAGTAAAACAGTAGTTAGTGAAATATAATTTAAAGTAATTGAAAATGATGATAAAAATAATAGTAATAATTCGTTACATTTATATAGCGCTTTTCTTGGCACTCAAAGTGCTTTTTATAGAAAGGGGAATCTCCTCAACCACCACCAGTGTGCAGCATCCACCTGGATGATGCGACGGCAGCCATACTGCGCCAGAACGCCCACCACACACCAGCTTACTGGTGGAGAGGAGACAGTGATGAAGCCAATCAGTATATGGGGATGATTAGGAGGCCTTGATGATGGACAGAGACCAATGGGCAAACTAAAGGGATTTTTAATGACCTCAGAGAGTCAGGACCTCGGTTTAACGTCTCATTCGAAGGACGGTGCTTTTTGACAGTATAGTGTCCTTATTACTATACTGGGGTGTTAGGACCCACAGACCACAGGGTGAGCACCCTCTTCCAGCAGCAACCTGATTTTTTCAGAAGGTCTCCCATCCAAGTACTGACCAGGCTCAACCCTGCTTAGCTTCAGTGGGCAACCCCAAATTCAGTCTTGGGCTACAGGGTGATATGGTTGCTAAGCAAATGATGAGCAAAGTTCAAAAGAACAGCATTTACTTTATTTTTTGTAACAATGTAAAAGTCTTTACTGTCACTTTTGATCAATTTAATGTCGATATCGATTATTATCATGATAAATGTCAAATCTTTTTTTATTTCACGTTTAAGGCAGATTTTTGCTCCTAAGTGAAAGTTGTAGAAACCAGACAGTTAATTGTGACCACAGTTAAAACCATTCATATAGCACCTCAATACCATGGTATATCAAACATTTATCTCTTTTTAACTTTATATAGAGAAAAAATATATAGCGAAAATGTTATCGCCCAGCCCTAATTTCACACACGAGAGAAGAATGCAATGTGGTTAATTGATTTGAATTAGTACTTGTGAGTGTGACAAAATAAGTATAAAAAATAAAAAAATTAATAAAAAAAGTAAATCAGTGTGCCATCACTTACTTAAACTGCATGACTTGGCTGTGCTCATTAAACCTTGTGATGACGCTCACGTCAATAAATGGCTTCGGCTCTAAAGATAAAGGGGATATGGTGTGTTCATGTCCACTCACTCTAAGCGTGCACTCAGAACTGTATTAGCTTAGATGTAGATGCCTTTATATATTAGCTGGTGTTTGTACCTGAGTCTTGAACAATAGATTTTGGAAGAGGAACAGGATGAAAAACAGTAGGAAATATAGCTCCCGGCAGCTGATTATCCACCTGGAACAAATATATGGTGAACATAATAACTGAACGACTGCCAAAAACGACGGAAGTGTGATATTCAACAAGTACATTGTGTGTGGGCGTTACCTGTAGCCAATAGAGCTGTGCACGTAGACTCCTCTGGTGAGGTGACTGTTTCAACTCAACATGAATGCCAGGCAGGAAGTTTCTCCTAATTTGGCAGGAAAATGGCTGTCTCATCAACATGGGCAATCTCCCAAATGTGACCTGTTTTAATAAAGAATACTATAAAGTCTAACAACATAAACAATCTTATTAAATCAAAGTTTTCCTGGTAAAGTCCTTTATTACCTCTAGGCCAGTTTCTAGTCTAGTCCAGACTGGTTCACTTTTGCTGCTGATGTGTTTCTGGTAGGCTTTCTCCAACAGTCCGATGTTCTTGTTGTTAAAGGACTTCCAGCGGTTCTTTGGTCTCATCTCCCAAACCACACCAGAACTTAAAAACACAATTCAATCATCATCAAAAATCACCATATTGGGATTGTTTTTTTTTTTACTTCATGTCTAGGGCTCTGCACATTTCTCTATCTCCATGTCCTCTAGTTGCCATCTTTGGTGTGTCTCAGTCGTCATCTATCCCGAGACAGAAAGCAGAGGCTATCGCTTTCGCTTCTCTTATTGCTAGAAGGTGCATCTTCTTGCATTGGAAGTTTTTTTATATGCATTTTATTAGTATATCCCTTATAGCAAAAAAAAAAAAATTTCATTTTGAAAGTCAAGTGGCATTTATGTTCCCCTTTTTAAAGTCTAAGAAGCATTTTAAATTATTAGTGTTACAACAACACTACTGAATGCAGGGTGTGGGTTTATTTACCTGGTGATGCCAACGTATGCAATCTCCTGCCTGATGTCATTGTTGATGAGTGACAGGCCCAGGTTTTGTAATGAGATGTTGACTTCCTGCTGGAACTGCTCCAGCTCCTCCGCCTGCCGTGCTTTTGTGACTATGCCGACATCCTCGGTGAAGATCAGCACCCGCTGGCGGCCGTCCAGGAAAGACACCCAGTGAGTCTGGACTAAGCTGCTATAAGAAAACTGCCCACACTCGTCCTAAAGACAATGACATGGGAATGACATGAACAGCAACATAAGACAATCAGCAGATTCACTGACCCAGAATCCTTCTCTAACCTTGACAAGGTCCAGTTCTCCACTGTGGTCTTGACAGCTCCAGCAAAGCTTCCTCTCCCCTGCTGGATCATCCCATGCAAAACGCTGAGCTTCACCTGGTCTCAGTGCCCAAGACTCCTCACATCCTCTGCACAAGCACAGAGACACACACACAGATTAGAGTTAGGAAACATATTCACACACTAATAAGAGAAAAAAAGTACCAGTATTTTGGTACCACAGTTGAAAAAGGAGCACTTGTGCACAGCTCACATGTGAAAGGCACTTCTTAAATCAAATTCCTTACCTTGGCGATTGGTTTTTTAAAGCGACGCACATTTGTGAATTTGTCAAATAAATGGGTAGTTGTGCACACATTAATAATTAGCACCAGGCCTATTCATTTGTAGTTGTTTGTGTGTGGGTTGCGAAATGCTTAAAAACAGCGAAAAGAAAGTCTCAAAATTCTAATGAATCAAATTAGATCGACTTAGAAAAGAATTCAATGAATGCACGCGTGTCACCTGATCCACACATGCACATCTTCTTTGTTGCATGCACAAATTATGATACACTAATACAAAAGAAAACATTTCTATTCACAAAAGATGTCTCTATTTGTACATATTGCTACACATTCATTAAACTTAGAATTTTGCACATGCACGCAAGTTGAAAGGCATGGATAAAACATTTCTGCAACACGTATCAAGTTCATTAATAATTGTGCTTGCACGTGTTAATCATTTTGATACTATATTCATCCCATATATTCAGGCTGAAGTAAATTATTAAAACGGTTAGACCTCTGTCTGAAGTTGACAGTGGCTGCGGACGTGTGGTTCACAACCAAAGCAGGTGCAGCTCCATCATAGTAATCAGTGAAGCTGACGACAGTGGAGTGGTCTGAGATGTTCACATCCACTATCACACCACCATACTGATGGAAAAGAAGATTAGAATTAGGTGCTCAATACGGTTTAATAAAGTATATTTAGCATCATGTTTACATCCAGAGCATGTTCACCTGATCCATGCGCAACAGAGTCCCGTTGTCCTGCTTGTTGAAGAAGAACGATTTGGAGATAAATTCAGATCCCACAACTCGTGCACACAGCTTCCCTGTGCTGGACTCAGGCCAAAAAGGCAAACACTGTAATGCACACAATTGTACAGTCAACACAAATACAATGAGTGCTTACTGCTGCCTTTGATTAAAGATGAATTCATCTCTGACCTCAGTGGAGGAGATGTAGTGCCACTTGTTGCTGAAACCATTGTTATTTGGCACCTCTCCAACCTCAAGCTCAAACGAAGACTTATTGACCAGCGTGTAGAAGGGACTCATGGTAACAATTCGTGTCAGATTAAAGCTGCTCATCTGGATGCTGACCCCAACCTGGTACATCAAAACAGATTTTCCATACTATACATTATAATGTTGTTGTGTCTACATTCACATGTTCAGTAGCACTTAAAAAGATTGATTTGAGTTTTTAGTGTATTTTTCATTTATTTAGACAAAATAGTATAGATTTATAATATCGGGCATCTCTAATCAGCCATAACATGAAAATAATTAAATATAAGTAGAAATGCAGCAATATAAAAATTCTTTGACAATAGTTAAAGTCAACCATGATACTAAAATGGATCATTCTTATTTTTTATGTAATATTGCAGTGTTTATTATAAATTATGTATTCGTTATTAAATATTTTTTTCCTTTTAAATACATTTTCTTTTAAATTCATGTGCCCGTGTAATCTTTAATCAAAATAACTTATCTGGCAATAATAACAATAATAACTCTGGCGTAAGGGCAGGACAACCTGTCACTCACATAACATCACAGCAATAGCAAACTACAATGATCCAAAAAAACAACAATCATCCAATCAATTCCAGATGGACAAAATCAAGTCCCGCTCTACATTGTTTCTTGTTCGAGAAGCCGTTTCACTTGGATATATGTCACAATAAGAGAATAAAAGATGATTTTAAATGTTCAAAGCATTTACCAAGTAGTCCCCGCCTTTGTCTGGACAGCGCACACATCCATAGCTGCCGACGGTGTCCAGCGAGAAGCCATCAGACCAGGAGCTGGTGGACACACAGAGTTGCACCTGAAAGGAAGAGCAGCATGTAAATTTAGAAAGGAATATCTGAACATTTTGTATTAAAATCTACAGGTAAAACATTGCTTTCCAAACATGACACCCCAAACACATTTTTATTCATCATTTGGCTAATAGCGGTACAGATTTATCGTTTAAACACTGCCAAAGAGTCCAATCCAACCTTATTCTTGCTGAAAATATTCTTCTTTTTAAAGGAGAACAGAATGACGTCTCTGAAGTCGGATGGGTGTTTCACACAGGTATCCTCAGCACGATACTGCAGCACGCGGGACGTCTTATTGATGATCCAGTATGGACTATAAATCGAGAGGATCATTTTGCTGTTCACGTGAGACACATGCACACCCACATCCAAGGTCAGTTCCTGTGTGGTGTCGCAGGTGAAGCAGACGGAGAAGAACTCAGGTATGTCTCTGCTAACCCTCATACGCCCAGTCCAGTTGCGACCTTGATACTTGATCAAAACAAGTTCCAATATTTCACCGCCAACATTCGAATTCAGCACATCCGCCGCACTGCCCTCCTGAAGCTCATAAAAGTCAGCAGAGCCCTATGAGAAACGTGATGAGGTTTTAATAAATGTCTGTTGGCTAATATTAAATAGATAATAAATCATACTGATTTTTTATATGAACGTGTCATACACAAATGTTTGGGGTCAGTACGATTTTTTTCAATTAGATTTTTAAAGCAAGGACAAATGAAATTGATCAAGAGTGACAATATAGACATTTATAATTCGAAAGATTTCTATTTCAAACGAAGGCTGTTCTTTTGAGCTTTATATTCATCCAAGAATTCTGAAAAAAAATGTTTTTCAACATTGATAATAATACCAAATGTGTCATGAACACCAAATAAGCACATTAGAATGATTTCTGAAGAATCATGTGACTGACGACTGGAGTAATAACTGCTGAAAATTCAGCTTTGCCATCACATGAATAAATTACATTTTAAAATATATTGAATTAGGAAAAAGGTATTTTGAACTGTATTATTTTTTCTCAATATTACTATTGTGACTATTTTTGATCAAATAAATACAGTCTTGGTGAGCATAAGAGACTTTTTAACAAGCAACATTTTTTTTTCTGACAACAAACTTTTAAATGGTAGTGTATTTGTGTATTGAAACTGCAATGTTCCACACCTCCAGTAGGTACCGTATTGAGTAAGGTAACAGGTTTTTGACAGTGACAGCTGGGTGCAGGTGGATGACATAAGCAGGGTCCCAGTCCCCTTCCCCGTGGCTGGCGATGTGGCTGAGGTCATCAGGCACGGCCAGTGTGTTCACCACCAGTGGCAGGAAACTGCTGTCTATGGCAGGGCACTGCAGCACAGCTTGAACCTCTGAGCTCACGTGCACCTGCTCCTTCCATGAGATGCATGTGGACGATGCGCGATACAGATCTTCTAAAGGACCAACAGGCAGCAAGAACAGCTGACTCCTGATGGAATACATATAACACAGAAAGTTACATTATAAAGTACAGGTAGTTTATTTGACAGTATATTGCAGGGGTGTCAAGCACAAGATTAAAAAAAAAAAACTAAAATTATGCAAAAAAATATTTAAATGCTTGTGATAATTTTGTATATTTTTTTGTATACTTTTTGATAGGGTCGCAGAACTCTTTAATGTGTTGTTTTGCACCTTTTTTTAAGTCTTTTCGTTCACTTTGTACTCTGAAACGGATAATTAAATCTGAAGTTATCCAGCTAAGAGCAGCATGTCACTTCTCTTTTTCTTGTCAAAAATGTAGTTTGATTAATATTCTCTAATTGGCAATTTCATATGTAAATGTAATCTAAAGCCCCCTGGTGCATAAAAACAATACACTTGACACCGCTGGTATAATGATTGAATTGTAAATATGCATGATAAGTAGTCAAAGATCTTCTTTACAGTTGCCACTCATGATATTTTAACTCATGTGAATTCAAAAATGCACTGAAACAAAGTAGGCAATTACACTTAGCCCATACCTGTAAGCTTCTAGGGGAACATGACACTCCTTCTCAGGCTCAGCAACCCCTACATTCACCATCACTCCAAGTTCAGAAGAGTACTTCAGAATTGCAAAAGGCACTGAGAAATGGTTCTTTATCTGTTAACACATAATTAACATACAGTTAACGTACAATAAAATATCAATGTCACCGTGGTTTTAACAAGGTCTTTTTCATGAATGATTATTTCTTTATCGAGACAGGTGGACAGATGTTCACTCTCTGCAGGTAAAGTGAGCAGACGAACCTGGAGGGGGGACCGTACTGTGATGACCTTATTGCCCTCGCTGGCATCGATCTGAAGCAGCACAGACACAGCTTCCATTTGCATGGGTCCTCTGACATTATACAGTCTGCGGCCAGGCTTACCCAACGGGATATTTGAAATCTCACTATAACCTGAGGGAACTGCACAGAGGACATTTATGATTAGGATTAGGGTATTCATGACCTAAAAAATATTACACTGTAGCTCAAATATTGAAGGACACTATAAAGAATATTTTAAGGTAATATAACAAATAGAATAACCAGATCTGACTTCCTATATGCTTGTATGGGTAACTAAAGTAAAAATTTTCAAATGGTTCAAAACTTAGAGAGCGACCTACCAAGAGAGCATTTCTGGGCATCATAGACATGCTTGAATTTCCTAAATGCATATTATGGCCAAAAATACTATCTAGGCAAGCAGCTTAATAGGTTTAGAGGCACAACCCTAGGCATTTGAATAGTTTACGAAGTGTATATTATCCATGTTACTGACCTACGCTGAGATTGAATAAGCAGCTTTCCTGCCTCTGCAGTGCGGACAGTCGTGATGAACGCTCAAAAGATGAATAGTCTAAATCCACACTTTTATCCACAGCCAATTCGTGCAGTTTTCCCGGTGTGGATGAGCCAACCAAACGCAGGTTAGCGCTGTGCTGAACAATGAGAGGAATGCCCAATGAATTGCGAATGGTGAACGAGGATTTCTCCTTGAGAGAATGGTCAAAAGTGGAGGCTGTGCTCTCGGAGAATGCCTGACAAGAGAGAAATAAATGAACAAGTTTAATTTTTATATGTTTAGCAGACACTGGGTTGGTAAGATTCTTTCTTTTTATGTTTCTGAAAAAAGTCTTATTCTCACCAAGGCTGCATTTATTTAACAAACAAAGTAAAACAGTAATATTGTGAAATATTAATACATTTTAAAATAACTATTTTCTTTTTTAATATATTTTAATATAAAATAAAAATTCTTCCTGAATTTTCAGCATCATCACTCCAGTCTTGAATGTCACATAATCCTTCAGAAATCATTCTAATATGCCGATTTGGTGTTCATGAAACATTTCTTATTATTATCAATGTTGAAAAGAGTTGTGCTACTTAATATTTTTGAGGAAACCATGATACTTTTTTTCAGGATTGTTGGATGAATGAAAAGTTATTTTTTTATTTTTATTTTTAAACATGATTTATTTGAAATGGAAATATTTTGGAACATTATAAAGGGATATGTCACTTTTTGTTTACCTTAGCCAGGTTGTTGAAGACAATGAGGCAGCACTTGGACACTGTGATGTTCATGGTGTCTTTGGAACATATGGTGATGGCTGTGCGAGGGTCTGGCAACATAATAAAGTCCTCCCCAGGACCTGGACTTTTATCTCGAACAGGGTTATTCTTCATCTACACAGAAACGCACAAATAATCACTAACACAACAACCTTCAAGATATCTGAAAGGGTGGGAACGTGGATTCATGTTTATACGCAGAAATGAAAAAGATTTTTAAATGAAAAAATACTTGCGTTTAATTTGAGCTTCCACCTCTCTTTCCCATTGTCCACTCTCTCAAGCAGTGGCTCCCATACTGCATGGGTCTCGTTGAAGTAATTCACCTCCAGTGTCATATCTGCAGAGACACTAAGCAATGACGACCAGTTCTGAGCAGTAACGGTGAACGATGATTCTGCAAGCAGCAAGGGAACAGTCCGATGCCCCAAGCCTGACTCCAACGTGACCTGCACCACCTTCACGCTCATCCCAAAACTCTCTCCGTCCTTACTGCTGTCCACATCCTTAAAGCTCTCAGTGACCTCAGAGGCCGTGTCCACACCAAGGAACCAGTAGTTTGCATTAGCAACTTTTATCAAAGACCAGAGACTGTTCAGGTCATCGGACGTCTGCTGTGACGGCTCTTCTTTAGGTTTGGGAGCCATGGCCGCCGTGATGGTAATGAAAGTGTTAAGAATGATAGGAGAGATCTGTGACAGCAAGACGGAGAAAAAGCAGGTTAATTAAACAAATACTCAAATGATATGTAAGATAATTGCATAATACTGTATACATTTACAGAGTTACAGCATCTTTGTACACACAAAAAAAGGTGTAGTCTTTCACAGTTTAGGGAGCAAATACACTAGCGTTAAAAAGTTTGGAGTCAGTAAGATATTTTCTTTTCTTTTTTTTTAAGAAATCAATACTGTTATTCACAAGGATCCATTAAATTGATTAAATGTGACTGTAAAGACTTTTGTATTGTTTCAAAAGATTTCTACTTCAACTACTGGAAATGGAATTCTTTTGAACTTCTAATCAAAGAATCCACAAAAATATTAAACAGCAGAAATGTATCTTAACATTGATAAAAAAAATATAAATTTCTTGAGCTACAAATCAGTGTATCAGAAGGATTTCAGAAGGATCATGTGACACTGAAGACTGGAGTAATAATACTGAAAATTCAGCTTTTCCATCACAGGAATAAATTACATTTTAAAATATATTAAAATAGAAAAAAAGTTTCTTATTTTAAACTGAAATAATATTTCACAATATTACTGTTTTACTGTATATTTGATAAATAAATGCAGCCTTGGAGAGGATAAGAGCGTTCTTTCAAAAACATAAAAAATTGTATCGACTCCGAACTATTGAATGGTAGTGTATATGTTCCTCTAGTTATTTCACAAGATATCAATATGTCAAACCGATAACACCCACTTTTACTATGACCTCCTCTACAGTTAAAGAACCAGTTAATGGGGCATTGGCTGGCATTTTGGTCTCAAGATCAACAGAGCACGGTCTCAGCACCTGCAGTAAATACAAATTCATAGTTTGCAAATCATTATAGAGACAACTGCAATTACATAACATGCAATATATTTTCGCTGCACCTCTTGAAAAAAAAAAAAACTTTATTCCTGTCGTAAAAAATTGAGTTAAAACAGAAAAACATTAGTAGGAATCAATAAACATACGGTGGTTACGGCTGTGTCCCCCTCCGTCCTGATAAAGGGGCAGGCGAGCACTTTGAGGCTTTTGACGCTGGCCTTCATGGCCTGGCCAGGGTCTTCAGACAGCAGACTAAAATCACACTGGAATGAGGCTACCAGCGCAGGAGCATTGGCCTTCATCAGATCAGCCACAAACACAACCTCTGGGTCCACCACAACTGCTCGCAGTCTTGTTCTCGGAGCTGGGGCTGATGATAGAAAAAAAACATTTTAAAAACAATTTTCCATTATTTTTCCAGTTATGATGAATGATGATCAGATAAACATTTAGACATTGTACTCAAGTATTTCTAGCCAAAAATACTTTAGAACTGAAAAAAATAAATAATAATAATAACTGACTATAACTATTTTCATGACCCAGGAAGATTTTATTACTTTCCAAGACTTTTTCAGGTCTGGAAATCACACTTTTGAAATTCCCTGACATTTCCTATTTCCAGGACAGTGAGACACAAATATTATTTTTGCAGTTCTGTTTGATGCTGCTGGAAGCAAAAAATGGCAAACTTAACCTTTACAAATGCAATTACAAGTTTAACCCAAATTGTTCTGAGACCCTCAATGACAAAAAGTTGTTCACAGTGTAAATCTACAATAGAACTTGGCTTCACACAACATTTTACATTTAACATGCAACAGCTAATTTTTTTCAGCAGTAGAATTCACACCTGTTTTAGGTTCAAACTGGATTTTGGGTTCTGAGACGTATTTGAGCGGCAGCTGATTGGTTTTCTCTTGCTGTGTGGGCGAACTTGTAGGCAGGGCTTGCACAAAAAAGTCGGCAACAGCCAAAAGGAACTCCACGCTAGCACACAGATAGAGCTTCTGCAGCACAGCGACCACCGAGCGCTCATCCACACTCTGAGAATATGTCACATCAATCATGGGCTCTGTTGTCTCCTCATCACGCCTTCCCAGCATCCTACAGGGAAAAATAATATTGAGCGATCAAACTAGAGGCCTAGAAACAAGACTCTTCAAAGAGTAGATGCTTTCTTCTATATTACTCTCTGTCTGTCAATCATTTTATGTTTAAATAAAAGTGTTCCTTAGTTGTAATTAAGTGTTTAATTAAGTTATTATTTTTTTACATTTCATGTTTTTGAAAGAAGTCTCTTGTGCTCACCAAGGCTAGATTTATTTGATCAAAATAAAGAAAAAACAGTATTATTGTGAAATATTATTACAATTTAAATGAACTGTTTTCCATTTTCATATATTTGAAAAAGTAATTTATTCCTGTGATTCCTGTGACTCCAGTTTTCAGTGTCACATGATCTTTTCAAAAACATTAAAAAAAAATATATATATTTATTGCTAACTTTTGACCGGTAGTACATATATTGTAATTTTTCTATTGTATTAGGTTTTATTATGTGTAAATCACCTGGATGTGACTCTTTGAATGCCACTCCTCCTGTCATCCAGTGTGCATGTGGTGAGGATGGTGGAGACCTCTATATTCCCATTACTAAACATTTTGCCTGAAGTCTCCATTTTACGCAGCATAAATTCACCTAAACACAACTGCTCCTGATGTACAGAGGGCTAGAGAAAGAAAGAGAGAAGGCATTTTTTAAACGGACTGTAACTGTGAACAGTCACTGATGTTCAACAATCTGCTGGCTTTATACACACCTGTACAGGGTCGTTACTGTAGAGCATGAGGCCAAGTGACTCAACATTAAAGTGGAATTTGACACTCTCCAGAAGCTCTGTCTCCTTCAGTTTATTTTCAGACAGCTTCTCCACAAGAATCTCAGAGCCTACACAAAACAAAGCCATCCGTTGAGTTCTCCTCTATAAGGAAGATCATAATACAAATCATCTGTGTGCAACTGTTTTCTCTCACCAGTGGCCGTAGATGCTCTGACAAGCACAATCTCTTGTTTGAGGGCTAACTCTGAGCCAATCAGTGTGTCAGATTGAAGGCTGCTCGCCTCCCCGATGTTCTCCATCAGAATCCGCAGCAGGACAGTCAGGTCATCTTGACACAGAGCCACCTGGAACATGTGAGAATCTTGATTCATTTCCCAAAAATCACTCCAATTTTATAATTACATATAACCAGATCCATGAATATACGGACCTGCCAAAACTATATTAATTACTAGGGGTTATAAAAATAGTAATTTCCACAGACTGTGACATTAGATCCATTTAAAGGGATAGTTCACCCAAAAATGAAAATTCTGTCATTTACTCACCCTTTAGTTGTTCAAAACTTATATGAATTTCTTTGTTATGTGGAACATAAAAGATATCATCTTGAAGAATGTTTGTAACCAAACAGTTGTGGGGCACTATTGACTTCCATAGTATTTTTTTCATATTATGGAAATCAATGGTTCCCCACAATTGTTTGGGGATTACCGTCAAAATCTATTTTTTTTGTGTTCAGCAGAAGAATGAACACAAGAACAGGTTTGGAACAACTTGAACTCAAGTGAACATTTATTTTTCTAATTGCATGTTATTGATGTTAGTGTGAAAGATTCATCCATGCAAAAAAGTGTTTTTTTTTTTCTTTCTTTCTTTTATCAAAATGTCATAACTCGATCTTGTAGTGAAACTACCAGACTTTTTCAATAACCTGGTTAATTTTTATTTTATTTTTATAATTCACTCTCTATATACTTTGCTTATTTATATATTAATTATGTATTGCGACTTTTTAAAAAGCAGAGAATATGTTCTGGCATCACACATCCGGTATGTGAACAGACCTTCATGGGCTTCAGATCTCCATCCACCTCTATGGCAGCCATCTTCTGGTACCATGATGCCGCCAGGTTACGTTTTACAGACAGAACCAGGTTGACTGGCTCCAACAGTTTTGAACTAGGCTGATTTGAGTCCTGCTCCATGAAAATTCTGAGGATATCGAACAAAAGGATGCATAAGAGGAAACATACAAAGTTGTATAATGGACAACTAGAATGCTGGCTTTGAAAATTCATTAAATTAATTCTGTTCAGTTTATTATCAGATCTGTAAATGGACATATGCTGCATATAATTATACTGTGAAAAGTAAATCTGAGAATCCTAGATAAGCTTCATGGCAGTGGGCTACCTGGACAGCTTTAGCTGAGTGAGCTCGATATCCATATTATCTATGACGGCAGGCAGCGGACAACCTTCCACTGGGAGCAGAGAGAAGCTGTTTCTCACAGTAATGAGACCCAGGTCCGCCTCCACAGCATTATGGGATGTGGAGGACTGAGGGATTATGATAAGGGGGGCCTTCAGTCTAATGTTCATAGCCAGTCTGAAGCTCTTTTGAGCAAAATCCCTCACACTGGAAGCTGCTTTCTCCGCGGCCTGAGCCGTGGCGGCACTGAGAGCCTCTTTAGCTGTCTGAAAGTTATTACTGAAATTCTGTAGAGACAGAAAGTAAAGGTAAGTTAGTGTGCTTGAATTAGCAGAGGCCATGGGTGCAATTCAAACTCACCAGCAATGACATGACGAATTTGTGAAGGTAGACCACTTGAATACAGCCCACGTTGAGTTTCACTTTGCCATCGACATTCGAAGTGTCTGTATACCCAGCCCCCTCAGTTGCTTTGGGTGTTAGACTCATGCTGAAGCTGAACACCTCATCGCCTACGATGGAGATGGCCTAGAGAACCAGAAATAACAAATAACAGATATTGCAGTTCACTTTACTTTCACTTGTATGTTGTATTCTGTTAAAATAAAATCCAACTTAAAAATATATAATTTTAAATAAAAGAGTAAATAGTTAAATGAATGGTAAAAGTCTATAAGATTAACTGTCTGGCTAACTTGCCTTCTTGTGAATTGTTTTAGGATCCACATTGATGACGATGAAGTCACGCAGACGTGTGGACATGTGTGTCTTAGTTCCTTGCATTTGTAGAGAACCATCCAAACCTACAGGAGGAGCAGTTTTATAATCAACCACCAAACAAACCCAGCTTTAGAATAAACAAGATATATATATTTATAAGCAGATGATACAAATAAAACAAATAAACAAGTTGCTTTAATACAACAATAAAAAAAAATACAATAATACAACGTGATTATAAAATTTTCTGGCAAAAAATCTAAAGTTAGTATATAATATTAAATGCATTATAATAATAATAATAATAAACTTTATTTTATATAGCGCCTTTAAAAGCAGCTTCTCAGAGCGCTGTACATAAAATCATAATTCACCGGAATAGACAACAAATAAAAATAAATAAAAACAAAAGCAGAAAAAAATAATAATAAAAATAGCTGTAAAGCGATCACGAAGAGACATCAGCAATTAAATGCAAGTTTAAAAAATGTGTCTTCAGAAGAACTTTAAAAATGCCAAGAGTCTGTGCTTCCCTTAGATCAGGAGGGAGAGAGTTCCAAAGTGTAGGAGCAGAAACAGAAAAAGCTCTGTCACCCATAGATTTCAGATGTGTTCGTGGAACTGTTAACAGATTACACTGTGAGGAACGTAGTCTGCGATTTGGAGTGTAACTGGTTAATAAATCAGATAAGTATTGTGGAGCTAAGCCATGTATAACCTTGTATGTCAGCATCATGATCTTAAAATCCACACGGAACCTGATCGGGAGCCAGTGTAAGGACTTGGTCAAATTTCCCGGTACCCGACAGGATCCGAGCGGCAGAGTTCTGAACACATTGCAATTTGTTAATTGTGTTTTTAGGAACTCCAGCTAAAACAGCATTACAATAATCCAGCCGTGAAAACACAAATGTATTAATCAGCTTTTCCGCGACAGATAAGTTTAGCATTGGGCGTAGTCTGGCTATATTTCTGAGGTGGAAAAAGGAAGCCTTCACAGTGCTCTGAACAAAAAAATCAAAAGTGAGGCTGGTATCAAAAATTACACCAAGGTTCCTCATCTTACTTTGTGTCTCTAAAACAGAGCCATCTACAGACAGGGACAGACGAGCCGCTTTGCCAATTTGATGACGGGAACCTATAATCATAATCTTAGTTTTCCCGCTGTTCAGGCAAAGAAAGTTATTGTTCAACCATGCTTTTATCTCAGATATACAGCCAGAAAGATAACAAACATCGATGTCTTCACCAGATTTAGAATGGATATAGATTTGGGTATCGTCAGCATAAAAGTGATAATGAAGGCCAAGTGATCGCAATGATTTCCCAAGTGGGAAAAGATAGATTTTAAAGAGTAGAGGGCCCAGAACTGATCCCTGGGGAACACCAGTGAGCACAGAGCAAGTATCAGACCTAAAACCACACATAGAAATAAAATGGGAATGGTCAGTAAAATAGGATTTAAACCA
Source organism: Semotilus atromaculatus (assembly GCA_031834385.1). Classification (NCBI taxonomy): domain Eukaryota; kingdom Metazoa; phylum Chordata; class Actinopteri; order Cypriniformes; family Leuciscidae; genus Semotilus; species Semotilus atromaculatus. The sequence goes on along the minus strand of JAULUF010000009.1, from coordinate 22,574,334 downwards.
ATTTAAAACTGTCCTGGACACACCAAAAACACTTTCAAGACGGGCAAGTAATAGACTATGATCCACAGTATTAAAGGCAGCTCTAAGGTCAAGAAGAATGAGAAGTGAGGTAGCTCCAGAATCAGAGGCCATCAACAAGTCATTGGTGACTTTGATCAACGCCGTTTCACTGCTGTGAAATTTAGGAAAACCTGACTGCAGGGGTTCAAAAAGGTTATTGGTTGTGAGATGATTGCAGAGTTGTTTGGCAACAACACGCTCAAGTATCTTTGCCAAACAGGGAAGATTAGAAATGGGACGAAAATTGTGGAAATCATCCACAGGAACATTATCTTTCTTTGGCACAGGCGTAACAGCAGCAGTCTTTAGTACTGCTGGAACGACCCCCGTTTCCAATGATTCATTAATAATGCCAAGGATGATAGGGCACCACACAGGGAAGCATGATTTAAATAAATTCGTTGGAATTGGATCCAGCAAGCAAGTGGTTGATTTCATGCTAGATACCTCCCTTGTGAGAGCCTCAGAATCAAGCAGTGAAAAATGAGTAAAAGAAACACCAGTGAACCCAGGTGAATAAAGGAGTGGAGTGGCACAGTCAGGGTTAACAGACATTTCTTTGCGAACACTGACAATCTTCGAATTAAAAAACTGTAGAAAAGAATCACAGAGATGCTGTGAAACAGGCATAGTAGTAACACGATTAACTTGAAGCAATCTGTTTATGGTCTCAAACAAAAAGTCTGGGATTATTTTGATTATTTACAATAATCTGAGAGAAATAAGAAGATCTTTCAGTCTCCATAAGAGCACGATAACCCCCCAGAAGATCCTTCCACTCTTGGAAGTAGACACTCTGACCAGTAAGGCGCCATTTGCGCTCCATTTTCCAACAAGCAGCCTTTCTAGAGCGCAGATTGTCATTATACCAAGGAGCAGAGCGGGCGAATGTGACCTTACGTGATCTTAGAGGAGCAAACGTGTCAAGATTAGCAGCAAGAGTGGAATTTAGATGTAGTACTTTCTCCTCCAGTGATACTGGATAAAGATCGTCTAGGATAGAAACCACAGAATTGGCGAAAGCTGTCTGGTCAATAGACTTCCATTTCTGGAAGGTTACTGTTCGGATGGTAGGCTCATTTGAATGATACAGTTCGAGGTTGAAAAAAAGACAGCTGAATGATCAGACAGTCCAATGTCAATAGATGTAAACGCAGATACAAATGAGCCGTTATTATCAGTGATGGGAATAACGGCGTTATAAATAACGCCGTTACTAACGGCATTACTTTTTCCAGTAATGGAATTACTCTTCTCATCTCTTCTAATTGATTACTCTTCTCATCTTAATAACGCCGTTACCGTTACTGCCAAAAAATGTGGCGCGTTACTATAACTGATGAAGCTGTTTTTTTTCATCAGACCAACTAGATCTCTGAGCGAGAGGCAAATACTTTTTTTTACTGTTCTTCCTTGGTTAGTGGGCAGAGCACGAGACAAGCGCATAAATGCTGACGATTGGCTGAGGTAGAGTAAAATGTCATTGTAAGCCAATCAGAGGTAGAGTTGGGCAGGTGTTCGAAAGCACGCATAGTAGTGATGGGCGATCGGCTCTTTTGACTCAACTCACTGAAAAGAGCCGGCTGTTTTGGCTCACAAACGGCTCTTTAAATGACTTTGACTATAATATTTCAATTTTTATTACATAATTATTTAATTTCTATAGGCTAAATTAGTAAAAATAGAGTCGGCTCTTCAGATATGCGAGCTAGCTCGAGCTCCCGACGTTCACCTAAAAGAGCCGGCTCTTAGAGTCGGCTCATTCGCGAATCGCGAACGACCCATCAAAAGCTCATTCGCGAACGAGTCGATCCGTCATCACTAACGCTCATTCGCGAACGACCCATCATCATCACTAACGGCTAACGCTCATGAATTGCGAACGACCCATCATAACGCATAGTCGGACAGGACAGGACACACAAGGAACAACACAAGCCAGTCAATCAACGAGAGACAGGAATGGCGACGAGCCCAAATAATCCAAAAGTAGCCTTCTCTAAATGGAAGTATAGACATTACTTTTTCCTTCAAGAAATTAAAGGAACGAATCTGATTGGAGGCTAGTCTCACTTTGTCCCACAGCAAAAAAAATTTTTTTGATGTGTGTAGGCTACAATGTTTCATGTTTCTGTTAATAATGTATTGTATTAAGTGTCCATTTCATTATAATATTCAGATTTATCATAAATAATTGAACATGCACATGTATTTTAAGTTCCGTTAAAGAGGGGTAGTGGGGTCACATTTGAGCATTTAAAATTTTATTTTACTTGAAAGTAACGCAATAATTACTTTCTTAAGTAACTAGTTTAAAATTTTATTTTACTTGAAAGTAACGCAATAATTACTTTCTTAAGTAACTAGTTACTTTTAAAATTTGTAACTGAGTAACTCATTTAGTTACTTTTTGGAAGAAGTAACTAGTAACTGTAACTAATTACTTTTTAAAAGTAACTTGCCCAACACTGGTTATTATATCCTAAATACAATAATATTGATGTACTAAAAGCTTACATTTTAAAGCCTGTATTAATTTATTATTGTTTTGCAGCAGAAGTAATGTACTAGTAACTTTATAACAATATATAGCACATGGTGTTTTTTAATTTTCAAAAAAGAAATGGATTGAAACCTTGAATCTTGATGTCTGCCATATTGCTCTTCTGGTCACACACCAACACATTAAATGCACCAAGCTGCATATTCACCATCAGGTCAATGATGTCACCATCAGAGGGAGAGCTCAATGCAGCTAAGACAAAAAACAATTCTTCATTACTTCATTCTTAAAATGTGTGAAAGAATTCAGTGTTTGTCAGTTTCAGTGAGTGTGTTTACTGGATTTAGCTGAGGTAGGTCTCATGTCATCACTCTTTTTGCTCTCTCTCTCAGGCGAGGGCAGACTGCTGGTGGAAAGGGCAGCAGACAGGAAGTCCATAGTAGAGAGGAGAGCCTCAGTATGCAACATCAAGTCTAGGGAGGAGAATACCACCTAAAGAAACACAAAGGCCTGTTACACTCTCAATTTCCAAAACTGTTTATAATTTTACATTATTTACAGATGCTTACATTGATCTTCTGCTCAGTATTCTGGTAAACGCTAGCAAAGTTGGGCCCATTTCGATCAGCCTACAAAGACAGGAATCAAGTTTAAGATCTCCATTCATGCATTCACTGGAGCATGAACCTCTCAACCCCTGCTACTTGTTTGTCTTCCATTATGAAGATTTTAACTGTAATTCTAGGAATACATTAAAAAATAATTAATTAATAATATTAATTCAATAATAATATTGAAAGATCAATTAGCACTTTATCTGAAAATATTACAATAGCCATCTATACATTTACACATCTATGCATTTCATCAGAACTTAATTAATATGCACTCATATCTCTGGGCTTTTAACAGTGTACTCATGAGGGCCATTTCTCTGAATTGAGACTATCAGTCAGGAGCTAAAATAAAAGGCACTCCATAAACACTAAATAGCGTAATGGCTAATAGCTGGATTTACTTGTCCAGATGCTTTGATCAAGCTACTGTATGAATTCATGTGCTGACTTAAATTAAAACCCAAACACAATTCACAATTATTTTTCCTACTATGGAAGTCAATGGGTGCCGTCAACTGTCAGGTTACCAACATTCTTTAAAATATCTTCTTTTGTGTTCATCAGAAGAAACAAACTCATACAGGAACAATATGAGGGTGAGTAAATGATAACAACATTTTAATTGTGGGTGAACTACCCTTTGACAATATAGGCTTGACTATATTTTCAATCACTTGACAATATAGGAGGTTTTTAACAATGTCTGTGTAGGGAGTTTGATCACTAGCTAGAGCTTATAGACTAATGCAATGATTCAAATTATACACTTACATTTGTACATCAGAAAGAATTAGTTACCTTAAAATATTTGACTTCAAAAAGATCTGCTCCAGACTCTACTGAAGAACTGATTATACAGAGCGGCTCTCCATTTGAATCTGCAAAAAATTAAATAAAGTTAAAATAAAATGATTTATTTTATATTATATACTTAAACTATGTGTTTATAGGTTCACAAATATAAATTAATTCTGCTAATTTATGAAATTGTGTTGCTTTGCACAGAGTTTTTTAAACCAAGCGCTACAAACCAGGGAATTCTAGGCACTTCATGGAAATGGTTTTGATGTATGTTGTGGCCTCCATGTCATATTTTCGAACTTTGGTATCAATTCCAAGCTGAGCTACATGGAGAACCAAAAAGGGAGACTCTTGCCCATTTTTAGACTTTTTCAACTTCAGCATAACCTACAAAAATGGGAAGATACAGGATTCTCAGAAGATAAAAAGGTACAGGATTCTCAGTCCACACCAGATTCCTAGTCAACAAATCTGGAGTTATTACTGCAAGACAACTGAAAATAAGAACTTAAATGAGGTTAATCACCTCCTTGATTTCAAAATTGAGCAGCACATTGACAACATTCTCAGTAAAAGCACCATTGGTCAATGCAGGTTGAAGCCCTGTCCCCATAGGAGGTGTCTCTATCAATCCTTCATCTATAACAGCTTCATCTGTGGAGGAAAAAGGGTAAAATGAAGCCCTCAAAGAAACTTTACTGACTGAAGTTTAGTGACAGATTAAACCTTTAGCAGAAGTTTTTGTTCCCTCCACTGCAGCAGTCCTGCTTCCCTCGCCAATGTTCTCTGCTAGGATTCTCATGAGGACCCCAAAATCTTCCTGCCCAAGAGCCATCTAGAGATGCCAGAAAAGTACTAATCTTTAGTATTTAGTTCTCTCCAGGCAATCATCTTTGGCTCCCATTTTAGATTTTAGATTAAACACTTTCACTTTCGAAACATCACGAGAAACTCACGTTCATTGATCTAAGTTCTCCTTTGACCTCCACTCCAGGAATTTTGTTGTACCAGGTGGAAGCCAAATTACGCTTGACTAAAAGCTCGAGATTTATGGGTTCCAGAATTTCAATATCTAGATGAGCAGCATCATGCTTCAGAACAGTCCTGGAGAAAGACGATCAAATATATAAGACTGAGAAAGTTAGGAGCCATCTCTAAATCATCTGAATCAAACACCTAACAGGTTCAGAAAATCAGTGTTGTTATTGTTAACAAACTAAAGCTATTAACTTAAAGTTAAAAAATACTTAGAGTTTACTCAAAACGTTGCCTTGCCAAGGAACTGAATTAAATACATTTATCTTGAAGAACTAACATTACTAAAACTAAAACTGAAAAGTAAATAAATCTAGATAAAAACATTTCTTTAAATACAAACCCACAAAACATAATACTTACAGCATTAATACCCAAGCATTAAACTTAAACTAAAATTAAAACTAAAAATATAAAACTAAAAGCTATATATATATATATATATATATATATATATATATATATATACACACATTATAAATACTATAGTATTATAGTATTTATAATACTATCGTAAATACTAATAGTTTGTTAATAATACTAAAATAATTCTGCCACTAAAACTAAAATGACCTGCATTTAATGCACTATTCTTTATCTTGATTGTAAAATCTGCTTCAAATCTCATGCATTCATTTTAAAGATCTCCAGCTTTCTTTGTTACCTAGATAGTTTGAGTTGTGTGAGTTTTACATCCATGGTCTCCAAAACTGCAGGCAATGGGAAGCCCTCAGCTGCCAGCAGAGAGAAGCTGTTTCCCACAGTAATGAGACCCAGGTCAACCACAAATGCATTATAGGATGTGGAGGACTGAGGAATTATGATAAGGGGGGCCTTCAGTCTGATGTCCATGGCAAGTCTGAAGCTCCTTAGAGCAAAATCCCTCACACTGGAAGCTGCTTTCTCCGCGGCCTGAGCCGTGGCGGCACTGAGAGCCTCTTTAGCTGTCTGGAAGTTATCCACAAACATCTATGGAAGACAACCAACAGTTAGTTACAGCATAGTGTGACTTGACATGGATGTGAGGGAAAGTTTTAATGTGACAGCTTGGGATCCATAGTAGGAACAATTCATGCAGGGATGTTCTTGTCTTTTAAAATGCCTGAAAGCCAGATTTACAACAAAAAGTTGCAAATTCAACAGGGGTGGAAAAAGCAGTGCTGGTGTGAAACAGTATTTTTTTTGTGAGATAAAGTAGTAAAGTTGATGATTATATTATCTGGGTATGACAGGTGAGCTGTTTCTATTAAGCATGTCGAGAATGAAAGTTAGAACCAGTAAAACAAAGGCATCCATATCGTGCGAAATTCCATCTCAGATTTCAGTGATTTCTACTTCAGTATGCGGTATGAGATACAAGCAGACATGCAGATCCACACATTCGTGATCAAGTCATATAAATATGCTAGGCCTTACTGCATGTAAAGAACATGGTGAATATGCATCATTTAATGTCCACTTTAACAATATCTCACAGTTAGAACAGCAGGAATACCTCACAATTTAAACTAAGAAGTGAATGCTTATATACTTAATTACAAAAAAACACAATAGAGCATTAAAGCTGCAGTATGTAATTTCTATAACATTAGCAGCAGCAAACAGAATTGTAAACTGTTACTGACTCAATACTGCATTTCTGACCTGATGAAAGAAGGACCCACTTTTTAGGGGGTACACATTTCAGTTTGATGCCACTAGTGGTGCAGAAATTCCAAACTGCAGTTTTAATGTTTAAACAATCTCAAGTATTGATGCAATCTTTTGAAAGATGCACAAAAAGACAAACCTTTCTAGTGGTTCTTTGAACTACCTTATTTGAAAAGTAAAGTATGACTAAAAATACATACCCATTATAAAAGAGTTTATTATATATCAGTGGTATATATAAATGTAATGCAAGCGATAGTGAAATATTATTAACAATATTAGTGATTGGAAACTGCTTCTGTTTAGTTTAAATCTAATAAAATTTTCATGATTTTCATTTTCAAGCAGCAGAGCTAAATAAATTCTAAATAGAGTTTTCCAGCTTTCAGATTATATATTTTTCTATAATATTCTTGATTATTTTTTAACCAGTATTAACTATTAGTATTAACCTGCCACTAGAACAGTGTTTCTCAACCTTTTTGACTCAAAGCCCCCCCCCCAATATTTTCAGTGTTGCTGCTGCAATACTGACAAAGCTGCTTTTTTAAAAACTTTTTTATAAATAACTGTATTTATTATTATTCTTTAATATTAATTAATTTTGTGATTCCAGAAGTTTCAAGAACTGTATGTTTTTTAATAAAAACAGCTGTTTTATTAAAACAGGATGATTTCAGTTTACATCTTAATTTTTTTTAGAATTTTAATTTAGATTTAGTTTTTATATACAGATACAACTTTTTTGATTATTAATTTATTTTATTTTATGAATTGTATTAATCTAAATACTTTTAAGTCATCCATCCCTTAGTTGAGAAACACTGCACTAGAAACAAAACAATGGCAGTCATAAACATCACTGTGAATGTTGTTAACCTGGATTAACGTTTCCATCTTACAATCAAATTAAAGGTTTAATTATGTGCACAACAAATTCAGTACAGTTTAGTGGGGTGTAGACATATTTCAATGTGTGCAGAGGTGCATTTGAAGTTAAGCTGCAAAGCAAAAGACTTTAATGCAGCATGCCCAAGGCTGTACCTCATCAGCAGAGTACTGATAGCTAAAAGAGTCCTGAAAAGAGGAAGACACAGTTAACAAAAACTATGAGGGGGAAGAAAAGGTGTCGGAGCGAAAAAAAAGGGGGGAGAGACATAAATGTCCAGACAAAATACAAATAATTGTAATAATAATAATAATACAGACACTGAGAAATATTTATTTTCAAAAGCTTTGTCCCTGTTTGTTTTAGCAATAAGTAACTTATCTATTGGTATTAACTTTAGATGACGGAGTAATACAGACGACAGCATTTGAGCACATATATGAAAGGGAAGTGCATTTGCATTCATTCTCACCAATAAAGACATAAGGAACTTGTGCAAGTAGACAATCTGGATACAGCCAAGTCTCAAGATAACTTTCCCATCCACTTTGGAGGTGTCAGTGTAGCCTTCGCCTTCAGTGGCCCCAGGGTACAAGGTCATCTTAAAGCTGAACACCTCTTCTCCAACAATTGACACCGCCTGGTGGTATTCACACAAATATGACTGGAGCATAGAAACTCGGTATCTGCAAATCTTCCAAAAACAATATGACTGATCTCTTACCTTTTTATGGATGGTTTTAGGGTCCACATCAAGAACCACAATGTCACGCAGACGGGCAAAAACATCTGTTTCTTTGGCCTGGACCACCACAGATGCATCTATGCCTGACATAAATAAAAGAACCATGTTTGGTTAACTTGCATAAAATGTTCTAATGGAAAATAAATTCAATTAATATATAATGCAATGTGATCATTTTAAGAAAAGCTGACTTTGATGTACAGACACTTTCGTTTTTTTCTACCTTGGATCCGTATGTCAGCAATGTTGCTTCTGTCATCGCAGACAGCCACTCTGAAGGAGCCAAGCACAGCAGACAGTTTAAAGTTCACAACACCAGAGTCCTTCGAACCCTTGGACACTAAGAAAACATAGACAATCCAGTTAAAACACTAAAACAACACACTGTGTGACATTCTGAAACCAGTACTGTCTGCAACATGCTTTAACACAAGCAAAACAGAAACTGTTTCAGAGTCCTGTTAGTACATGTCATTTCAAGACCACTGCAAGGGTTAAAAAAAACATTAGTTACCCATGAAAAAACCTATAAAGCGGAGACAAAGACAACATGGATACATGAGGAATATTCAGGGAAAACCTAATAATTTGACAAATTTTTTTCACATGTGTATTGTCAATATTTGTCTGTGCCTGCGTTCCCACCTGTCTTCCCTGCTGCCACTCTCTGGTCTCGTCTCTTGGTTTCTCTTTCTTTAGAGGCTGTAAGGTCTTCTGGTATTGCCGAATTCATGTAGTTGATGGTAGACAGCAAAGCTTTAGTGTGCAGCATGAAGTCCAATGAGGAAAACTCCACCTGTGAAATAAAATAAATCAATAACTTAATTTAACTTTTCAATAAAAGCTTTTTCAAAAGAAAAATAATTAAGTATTTGTTTCTGAATATAAGAACAAAAAAAACTAAAGGCCTGTTCACACCAAAGACTATAACTATAACGACAGTTTTAAAAATCATTCTAAATGTAAAAGAATAGACACACTATAACGTTAAGGGCACAGAGGAACGATATCAATTTTCACAATTTTTTTCCAGATGATGAATGATAAAAACATTGACAGCCAATGAGAATTCAACCTACTGTAAAGAGATTGGACATTTAAAACATTAGACGCCAAAACTGCAGCATGCGCTTAGAATAAACAATACGATAACGTTCATTGGTGTGGATGTTAGACTATGGATGTGGATTATAGTTTATAATAAAAATTATTTGTATTTGATACACACACACACATACATACCGGTATATATATATATATATATATATATATATATATATATGTGTGTGTGTGTGTGTGTATTAAATACAGTCCAATACATACAATACAAAATATTTTACTACATTAAATATATTTATTAATTTTATTTTTACAAAATAAATCTTTATTTTACTTTTTTATCTTAATAAAAAATATTTGAATGAATGTTGGCATTCAATTATTTGGAACTGTAAAACATAAACATACCTTCAGTGTCTGTTCTGTATTATTAAATAAGGTGTTAAAGCTGGGTCCATTCACATCAGCCTAAAGGACACACAAAGGCCACGCAGACCAGCACAAATCAAACCACTTAGCTAAAACAACCCATTTAAGAGAGTCTTTTAGAGAGTGCTTTATAAGCGAGATGCACATGCTTACTTTGATGTACTCTACTTTCAATAGATCAGAGCCATGCTTGTCTGAAGAGGTAATTAAATGAAGTGGATGATTTTGCGCATCTGAAAAATATACACACAAGAATGAGAGGCAGCATCCCTGAAACAACAGGAAGTACTTCAAACAACTAAACGTTGATCACACGTTATGTACGTGCATGTACCTTTTGTCTCACAGTAATCCAGGCTGATCTTGCGCAGGTAAGATGTGACCGTGAGATCGAAGGTTCGTATCTTGCCCTCAGCACCCAGTTGAGACACACTGAGAGCCAAAACAACATCTTCCTGAGTGGCCTGCCTCGTGAGCTCCAACACCACCTACATATACACATATACATAACTTCACACTGAAACACACAATGGTCAACATAAACAAACAGGAATCATAAACAAAATAGTTGTAATCAACTTGTGGAATTCTGAATTTTTTATCATGACAGCTTTCATGAAATGTGGGGCTCTTGTGCCCACTTGTGAACTGGTATGCCTTTTTAAAAGGAGAATTTGATGGTGCGAACAAAGTAATGAGAAGAACGTACCGCTTTGACTTCAAACTGAAACTGCACTTCAGTCAGCTCCTCTAAGGTTGATCTGAGAGAGTCTTCATCCACAGACTTCTCACTGATGTCTTCCTCAGATTCTAAACACACAAGCTCGATCAGACCCACAGACAGATACATACCCGCATATAAACAGTGAGAAAATCTGTATAATTAAATGAACAGAGTCAATTAAAAACAAAAGACTCGGGTGGCATTCATTGAAGAATGTTTTGATTTTTCTAATTTTTCTAAATGAAAGAAGTGATTTCTTCTGTGTGAAAGTACATGCGAGCATCTGGATGAATTCTGACCTGATGCAACAGTATAGGACAGAACTGTGGGGTCTAAACCCAAGATTTTTGGCCTGGCATCAGACAGCGGCATCCCCAACACCTTCTGAGGAATATCATGATTACAAACAACAGGATATTATAAGGAGGAGGGGAAAAAAAGCAGTTTGCTTCCTGTACATGTACAGAAAGGTCATACTCTCAAACAAAACTAAATGTTTTCTGTGGCAACATTGGGGGAAAATCTGCATAATGTATTTAAACGTGGCAAAAACATGTTAAATGAAGCTGATTGGTTGCATTGTAGTACAAACAAAAAATTTCAAGAAAAAAGTATTTTAAAATCGGGGGAAAAATAAGAAAAAAGACCCTAAACTTTGGAATGGTTGTGTTTATTTTATATATATTATTTATTTTATATCTAGATGATGATTTCTAGAAAATCCTTCAATATTTATTTTGTGAAGTAAACTAGCAAGGGCTTTTTCTTGCTTGTTGAGGCAGCAAGTCCACTAATAAGAAACAGCACATGGCTCATTGGGGAGAGACAGTAATGCTGATTGTGGATAATGTCTTTCCTGAGTTGTGTAATCTGTAGAGACTGAAGCTGCACTGTCACGCTCACAGAGAAAATTCAAGAACTAAATATAAAAGCAAGCAACTCTTTGTTTTGGATTCAGACATAGCACATGACTCTGAAAGCATAAGTACAATGCAATTAGTTTTAGAGGCTTGAAATATTCATGGCTTTCAGAAAAACAATAGCAATGACAATAGTATCACATACCTGTGGAGTCCTACCAAGAAACTACAATTCATAAGTCATGACTTATTACGCAACACATTAGCCAATACAGAGAGACTACTGCTGTAGACCGTCTTTCTTCATTTGTCGTGTTTTCTGACCTTTTTTGTGGGAGTGCTAGGAGGGGTTGAGGTAGTCTGAGGGAGAGGAATACTGTTCACCAGTTCCAGAACACCCTGGATCTTCTGGTCAGAGATCTTCACGTGAAGTAACGGCAGCTCCCCTGATACTTTGAACCTGGAAAGGAATGGATATTAGTGCACGTGTGAGGATTAAAAGAAACATGCGATAGAGCACAAACGCTAACCTGGGCATACGGGAATCTTTGTCCACCATACATTTAGCGAGTTGAAGCGTGAAGTCCATTGGCTGCAGGATGTGCTGATGGGAGAAGCCTTCAAGACGAGCATTTTTCCATTTCTCTCCTTCAAAAAAAAAAGCCACCGGAGTGAATAAAATAGCTTGTTCAGGCAGTTCAGGTCTTTGCTGTGTTGCATTTACCTGATTTGCTATAGAGTATCTGGACACTGCGAAGCTCCAATGAATATCTTTCATATGCTCTATCCATGATTTCCTCTAGTGATGAGAAACTTGCAGAGATCTGCTGATGGCTGCCCTGATCTACACTGTTCAACTACACACACATGCACACAAATATACAGTCAGACATTATTAGCAGAAAGATTTCTCTCTTAGATATGCTTTTACTTCCCTCCCTCACCTGTAGGTAACCAAAATCAACAATCATGAGGTCTGATTTGCCATCATAGAACCCAGACTTGGGCAGCAGCAAGTAGGAGGGTTTTAAATCGATCCTCAAGTCCAGCACCTTACGTGTCTCAATGATATGAGACAAACCTGTATTCATTTAAAGACAAAGGCAAAGTATTACTGATGGCTCCTGACATACTCTCTGCCAGTGTGACCATTTCTCTTTGGGGATAATGGGAAATGAGGAGAGCATTACCGGTGGCTGTCTTCTCTTTGATCTCCTCAAGTTTGCTGAGTGTTGCTGAAGTGATGACCTCCAGGTCAACTCCTTTCCCCGTCTTAAAGAATTCTGCTATGCTTATGACGGTCAGCTATAAAACAGGTAAATGAATGGTGGTACACTAAACATGTAAGGCTAACCGCTTTCTAATTATATTTATTCTAATTATCTAAATAAATACATTTTCAAAATCTTAATTATATTATTTTATTACATAAAATTAAGCACAAATTATATACATATTTATATGAATAAATACATTATATTTAATCGATTGATCTAAATCATTTTTAATTGTCATTTTTATTATATTGTTTTACTATAAGTATAAAAATGCATAACAAAATAAATAGATATTTATATAAGTAAATACATTATGTTGAATTATCTAAATATTTTCATTATTATTTTATTATATTAATTTCTAAAATAAACATGCATTTAATACATATATAAACACACACACATACTATATATATTTACACACACACACTATATATATTTACACACACACATATATACATACATATATATACATATACATACACATATATATATATATATATATCTCAGCGGAAAATGTTGACATGTCTTTGACTTTGACTACTTTGTAACAATGACATTTTATGCAACAAAATTAAAGATAGTATTGATATTAAGATAGTAACAGTTCTATTCTGCAACTAAATTCCACTAGGTCCAAAAATCCAATGACTCCAATGTCTGAAATCAAAGGGACAACTATAGTGTGCGTGCACTTGTGTCTTACGGCATCATAGATGATCTCTACAGGCTGTGAATGAACTCGGAGTAGCTGGTCTGCTGTGCTGTCCTCTGGATTGAGCTCAAAGAGCACGCTGAGCAGAGAGGAGTCAGAGCCCCCGACTGAAGCAATGAGAGACGGCACTTCCCCCTGCTGCTGCAGACCAGTCACGTACCAGTGTGCCAGTTTAGCCTCCACTCTACACAACACACACATTTCACACTGAACCATATCAAGACCAAACTAACTGAGCTCCTAAAGACACTGTATACTTTATATAAGGCCCTATATATTTGTTGGCCAATGCTAAGGGTTTCCCAGTATGTATTCGTAATGCATACCTGATGGCCTGTGCTCCTGGTCTCTGTGAAATGGACGTACTGAGGTCAATCATCTGCACTTTGAGGATCTCTGGAACGCCAGGCTCCTCTCTGAATGTTACTGAGGTGCTCAACAGTTTGAAGTTGACTATCACAGCTACATACTGCACAAAAGCAGATAAATATATTTGAGTATACGTCCAGGCTATGGAGGATATGCTTAAAATAAGGTATTTGAAACATCTTGCACAACATGTTTTATAAAGGTCACATTAGTGAAATTTCACCAACTTCCAATTTAGGCAATTGGAAAAAGCATCCATCGTCACTAGTGTAGCTATGTGTAAAGCACACTCACACAAAAATCACTGTCTAAAAACAGTGTCTGTTGGTCAATGCACTGAATCCACATGACCAAATTTAACCTACTGCGAGTGCGAAATGTGTGCAGGGAAATCTTTCACCCTCAATCGAAATCACATGAATTATATTTGGAATGGTTGGATTTTTGTAGGATATAAATATATTTTCCACTCACATGTTTTGGTAAGGCAAGGTTATGTGAGCTCCCGCTGTAGCCAATGGCTGTGAAGAGTTTCGTTTTCTCTTCAGGAGTCATGATGGAATCAATACCTGATAACAAATACATGTACACAAATATGTACGTACATCAAAAAAAGCATTCATTCAAAGGTAACTTCAGCAAATATATCAGAGATAAAACACTCACTCTCAAGCTCTTTATCCTCCTCTTCCTCTTTTTTCTTCCCTTCTTTCTTGCCAAAAAAACTGCTGAAGAAACCTCCTCCACTCTGTTTCTGAGGGGTGGCCTTTTTAGCAACCAGCTTCTGTCCTGACCGAACCACCTGTGTAGGGAGAAAGTGAACTTGCAGTACTACACTGGATTAAAAATATCAGTAGCCTTCTGTTTTGGTAAATGTTGTCATACCTCCATCTGAACCTGTTGTCTGGCCAATACAATGTTGAACACATCCAGAGCTTTCTCCAGCTCCTGAGGGAAACACAAAGAATAAATGTATATACAGTGTGGTCCAAAAGTCTGAGACCATTACTGGAAAATAAAATAATTTTTTTTTATTATTTAATTTTAATTAATTTAATTTAAATTTTTGAATTTTATTCTTTTTGAATCATTATAAACTATTTTATCAGCATAACAAATTAATTTCTGATTTGTTATTATTTGGTTTCATACTGTATGTAGCTAATACCTTGATCTGTTTCTCTGTGTCTTCTCGGACTTTGCCCTGTGTGAGTTTGTCTTTGTATGCTGCTTTGTAAGCCTTAAGCGTGTGCCTGTGCTTCTTGATGTTGGCCCAGTCCCACATCTGGTTAAAGTGCTTGATATGCACTTCTAGTATACTGTTGATGCTGTATTTCCACCTGACCAATCAGAGGAGCCATGTAAGAAACAACAAGCTCCAGTTAATCAGCCAATCATCATTTGAAGATCTAATGCACTTACCATTGCACGGCATTTCTGTGCACTGGAACATCAGGCCTAAATTTTCTGTAGGGGCCGTTCTTCACCATGCAGTCTACAGACTCAAGCAGATCCACCATGGACAGGTACTAGAATCACCCAAAACAACATTGTTGTATCTTGATTTTGACCAAGATAATTCACCAGTCCCAATACAATTATATACAATACAATATACAGAATCATTTATATTTTGAGTAACAATTTGCAGGTATTTATGTTATATGTCTGTAATTATCTATCAAGAGTGGTCCTGTAAATTTCCCAACAAGCACACTACCGTTAAAATTTTTGAAAGAAGTCTCTTAGATTTGATCAAAAATACAATAAAAACATATTATTATATTACTATTACACTTAAAATAACTGTTTTCTATTCAAATATACAGTATTTAAAATTTTAATTAATTCCTGTGATGGCAAAGCTAAATTGAATTATTATCAATGTTGTGGTGCCTAATATTTTTGCAGAAACAGCAATACATTTTTATCAAGATTCTTTTAATGAAAGTTCAAAAGAACAGCATTTTCTTTATAGATTCTTTTTTTTTAAACCACGCAAGTCTTTACTGTCACTTTTGCAGGGCCGGCCCTGACCAGTTTGCTGCCCTAGGCAAGATTTTACCTGGTGCCCCATGCATCACAGCCCATTTCAACCAGTCATTGTGTTCATGATTATCTAGCCTATTTATATATATATATATATATATATATATATATATATATATATATATATATATATATATATATATATATATATATATATATATATAGGTGTCATAGTCCAGCTTAAGTTCAGTGATGGTTTATTTTTGTTGTAAAAAAGTTATTAATTTAGTTCATTTATATAGCCTCTCTGGATAAAACAGTGATGTCATCGTCCAAATGTCATTCATGCACAAACTTCATTGAGCACTAGCTCAATACTAGCTTCTTTTCCAGTTGACGCGGGGCGGGGGAAGTTTGATGCGCCGAGTCGGGGGACTTAGTTAAGATTTTGTGGAGTTTTTTTTTTTTTTTTGCTTTATTTGGCAGTATTATGTATTAATGGTTTTAAAATAGTATTAGTATAAAAAACTAATTTGTTCGCTCATTTTGGCACCCCTATGGATGAGTGTTGCCTCTAGCATTTGCCTATTCCGCGGGCCGGCCCTAGCCTGGGTTTCTCCATGCTGCGATTTTATTCACGGATTTATTCCTGGATTCCATGGACCAGATTTTTGCCTCAGCTAGGGAACCAATCACAGAACGGGAAGGGAGCAGCAAGACGATGACAACGTCTATGCGACACACCAAAGCAGTTTGTTTATATTTATGGATCCAACATGGCAGCAGACGCGAAGTTACCTTTCGATGCAGCCTTAGATATTGTTCTAAGTAGTTTAGTTTCCTCAGAAGTTTCCTCATCTAATTTCTGTCGCTCTACATACGTTATCTGGTATAATTGAAACGATTGGCTATGAGCTAAGTACAGGCGCATTTGATAGACATTCGTAGCACCCAATAAACGGCTCTGGCCATTCGTAAACCATGCCTCAAATACGAGAAAATTAACATGTGGTTCCCAGACCACGGCTCAAAGAGACGAGGTCTGACGTTAACCAGGCTAGGCCGGCCCTGCACTTTTGCACAATTTTATCTTTTCTTACATAATGAAAGTATTAATTTCTTTACAAAAAAATGTATAATATCTTAGTGACCACAAACTTTTGAATGGTAATTTGAGAGTACGCAATATGACACATGACAATACCTGAGGCTTGGTCATCTCAATTGCAATGTTCTGAACCTCAAGGTGCAGGTTTGCTTTGGGTGATTTTAGCTCAACTTCAGCATTAGGGTTGATGCACATCCTTGCAGAGGCAAAAATGGGTTTGAAAACTGTACGAAGAAAAAAATCAGTTCATCATGATGAGTGCCATGGTTTATGATGCTTACACTAAGTTGGTCATAAATCCTTTAACCATTAAAGTAATTTCATTATGTCTAAATGGCAAACGCTCAGTGCATTCATAATATGCATGTTAATTGGAACTGTATTACCATTCTTTCTGACATTTGTGGTTTAGCTTTAGTACTTGTAGAAATAGTACACATAGTGATTACTGGAGT
Organism: Semotilus atromaculatus; assembly: GCA_031834385.1. Classification (NCBI taxonomy): domain Eukaryota; kingdom Metazoa; phylum Chordata; class Actinopteri; order Cypriniformes; family Leuciscidae; genus Semotilus; species Semotilus atromaculatus. The sequence goes on along the minus strand of JAULUF010000009.1, from coordinate 22,557,049 downwards.
TTGTGTGCAATAAGGAGGTGTGCCATGTGTGCAGTTTGAGATCACATAGCCTGTTTAAATAGAAAATCAAAAAGAAACTGTGGCAGGTAACACACACACCCAGAAAAATCAGCATGAAAACAATAGGATTTGCAACAGAGAAACATGATATATCCATATTAATATTTAATATTTACAATTTACCATTTACTTCTTATAAGGCTTTCAACATACATGTTGTTCTTTTATTTGCCTTATCATGTCTAATATTTATATTCTTTCAACACTTTCAACAACTCTTGTTGAGCACAACACCAAAACATACTGGCAAAGCTAAACTAAACAGCTCAAGGCCAGATAATAAATTTGCCATGAACTTTCTGTGGATAAGATAATACGGTAACACTGTACAATAAAGTCTCACTTGTTAACATTAGATAATGTATTAACTAACAAGAACTAATAATGAGCAATAGATTTTATACAGTATATGTATTAATCTTTGTTAATGTTAGTTAATAAAACAATAGTCTTTCATTGCTTGTTCATGTTAGTTCACAGTGCATTAACTAATGTTACAAAAACACAACTTTTGATTTTAATATTGCATTAAATGTTGAAATTAGCATGTACTATGATTTAAAAACTCCATAGAAGTATTGTTCATTCTTTGTTCATGTTAACTAAAGTAGTAAACTAATGTTAACTAATGAAACCTTTTTGTAGTGTTACCGATAATACGTACTGTATTGATAGTCTCGCAGTTCCTCATTTTTTGAGCTGATTCCAGCTTTCAGCTTGTCCTGCAAACACAAAAAAAACAATATTGAGTGATTTTAGATATGTTTTAGATATATTTTTTACAAATTAGCTACAAATGTAAATTGATGAATAAAACTAAGAAACTTGCAGAATCTATTTCTAGAATTAAATAGAAAATAAACCCTGATTTTTTAAAATGCTGTCTCAGACCTTTGGTCTCGACTGCATACACATGTATGTTGTAGGGGGGGGGGGGAATAAATATAAATTTTTTTAAGTCTGAAAAAGCCATCCTCACAAGGTTGACAGCTAAAATCTCATTTTTGTGCAGCACATTATTTTAGTGTGTACTTAGGCCTCTTACTGAGTATATCCTCTTTACCAGTGAGCATAGCATCCCCCACACAGATTATACAAACCACACCCTCAAACACACCATTAGAAACCACCGTCATGATTGATAAACACCATTTTGCTTAGTTAACTAGATAAAATCTTCAAGGGTTTGAAGGCAGTTTCATGCCTATTTTAAGACACGTACATGTTTATATCTTACTAAAAAATAAATACACCAAAATATTAGTGAATGTATTTATTTAGAGGTTATTTAAAGCAATCAGAGATGAAAACCTCAAAGCAGACTCTTTTGAGATTTCAGACTCTTCTACCTTTTGACAAAAGGTAGACCAGGTACACAGTACTGTTAAAGTTAGGGTAGGCGGGATTTTTCTAAAAAATTTTACCCAAATTTGTTTAAACTGTCTATATATACCAATACATAATTAAAATGTAAGTTCTCTGAAAAAGAAAGTATAAAAATCTACAGAGTGTCTGTAGTCCTGTCTGTAGTCCTCTCAGTGCTGCAATAAACACAGCTAATTATTTCCATTCGGGACACAAATGAAATGATTGGCTGGGCGACTGTCACACTCCCTCGCTACCATGGCTACCACGCTTGCTGCCCACACGTGCGCACCCGTTTGACTCTGGGAGGGGAAGAGACACGGACGCTAGGAAGAATCACAATTATGGCACAGAAAGAGCAGTCCAAAAAATTTTTTTTTGAAAAATCCTGCCTACCCTACCTTTAATACAGATAAACATAGCTAACTACCAAAGTTTAGATTTCATTTTATGTAGTAGGGGTTTTAATAGCAGTTGGACAACACATTCAGGCCTGGACAGTTAGACAAAGAGCATGTTTGCAAAAACCATTGAGATATACTATTCAAATACTAATACTGCTTTTGCCTCTCTGAGAGACTAAGAAAGATTAAAAGATATAAGAGAGAGATTAAAAGTGTGTGAGAGGGAGAGATTAAAAGATAAAAAAGTGCTAGGATCAAAGCAAATTCAACCATCACTGCATTTACTTAGAAGTCACAAGCCTTGATAAGAGATGAGTCATATGATGTCTTCAGACTGACTCACAAACTAACCATAAGATCTTCAGCTGCTGAGTTAATGTCAACATCAAAGATCTTCAGTATAGACATTCACGATAAACTACAATCGACAAATTTTCTTCCTGATATGATCATAAATAAATAATCATCACGATATTAAAAAAAAGAAGTTTTTTTTATTTTTTTTTATAATTTTACTTATTTTATAATACCTACTGTACAGCCCCAGTTTTACAATGTAACCAATATAAATGGCAAGCTTTTTAAAATACACAAATGCAATTCATACTTCCTGCATGTGCTTCTAAATTAAAAGTTTAGAAGTCATTCCACTTTTGTTCATCTTCAAAACACAAATTAAGATTTTTTTTTAATGAAACCCGAGATATTTTTGTCCCTCGATTGAAACTCCTAGCCTGACTACGTCAGACTTCCTACTTCCGCTAATTTCATTTCGCTCCTGTAGTCAGTCTGAGATAGCAGCCTATCTTTCAGTTTTCCACCGGCCTGAAAACAGCCGGCCCAATCAACGAACAGAGGGCGGCTGAGAGCCGTGACTAGCCGCTAAGCGCCGAGTTTTACATTGTAGGATAGAGAAATCGAAAACAGAAACGACCGCGGAAATGGGAAACGAGAAACGTGATTGTACCGTGGATGCGTAGATTAACTTCGCATAATCTGCAAAAGTCGTTTACAGCCATGTTCACTCCGGTATTTCGCTCGCATCATCAAGTGTTTACAGCAGGTTTACAGTGGAAGTTCGATCATAGATTTGAGTTCGATGCATGATGTCTGTGTTTAGATGCGGCTGTGTTGGCGCATAACATAAATTTATCTGATTGGCTTACGGGTAACCAATGATTTTAAACTTCAGAAATCACCCCCTAGCGAGAGAGAAAACACTTCTCTATTATGCTATTCCAGACTCTGTCTACGAAGCAAAGTGAAGTAGCAGAGTCTGGTATTACCAGGCTATGAAACTCCATGCACTGCTTCAAAAAGTTCATAAAGATGTTGTAAACAATTAATATAAATCCAGTGGTTTAATTAAAGTCTTCTGAAGAGACACACTCACTTTATATGATGAACAGAATTAATGCAGGTTTTTAGACATATAAATATTATGCAAACGTACGTCAGGAACATCAAATGTGGTAAAAGGGAGTGTAACTGTACTTTCTTGATGTGCGAGAATAAACATAATTGGTTTTGGGAAATTGTAAACATGCTTGCATGACACGATCAACATCAAATCTCATTGATTATCGTGCATCAAACAAGTACAGTTGAGCTTCCGTTTATCATATTTAATACGCACAATGTATGTGCATTAATCAATGTTTATACCTGATTAAAAACTTAAATGACATCTGTTTATCATACAAAGTAATTGTATATAGGCTTTATGCCCTGCTGCACTACTTCCTGAACTTCAGCCAGCTCCTTTGTTTCCTGTCTGCCATTATTGGACAAACTGATTAAGCCAGGTGTGTCTGGTATTTGTTACTGGTCAGGCACACCTGGATTAATCAGTTTGTCCAATAATGGCAGACAGGAAACAAAGGAGCTGGCTGAAGTTCAGGAAGTAGTGCAGCTGTGCATAAAGCCTATTGACTTAGATTAAAATATTGATTAAAAAGATTACTTATACAATGTCTTTATGAAGTATTTTGGTTGCATTAACTTTCAAATGGAGGGACAGAAATCTTTCAAGTTTCATTAAAAATAATCTTCATTTGTGTTTTGAAGATTAATGAAAGTCTTGTCAGTTTGGAACAACGTGAGGGAAATTGATGACAGATTTTTTTATTTTTTTTTATTTAATCTGATTGATCAGATCAGATTGTAAACTGCTCAATATGATGTACCATTTACAATGCCTGACGACAACATAGGAGTCTTCAATACTATGAAAATCCTATATAAACACCACCAGAGAGTTTAGCTGTTATGAAATATGAAAGGCACATTACCACTATCTCTTCCCAGGAGCCTCTGTAGAATATTGGGCTGTTCACGTTCCAATAGGCACAAAAGCACTCCAGACGGCCCAGCTTGTGTAGAGAATACACGCAGACACACACGTAAGACACACAACCACAGTCGTTGTGTGAAATCGTATTATTATTATGGAATATAAGACATGTATACTGTTGGCTTACTTTATAGATGATCTTGGCTGCTTCATTTAGAATACAAGTCTTCCAGTTCTCATCTGCTGTCTATAAGAGAGAAAAACTGATACTTAAAGACCAGAGTGTGGAAATAAGAACTGCTCATTTCAAATGAATTGTAATAGTGCCTGCTTCACTTTGTGACATTTATATGAAAGTATTTTGAGAGAGCACCTGTAGACTGAGTTCTGAAAGAGTCAGGCCAATAGAAAGAGGTTTTTGTGGATCTGACACCTGAAGCACAGTGAGAAAATTAGTTCAACAAACTTGTGCCATGTAATTACACAATCAAAAGCCACATTTGCATTCAAAAATACATGTAACAGAAGACATGTATGCAGTCAACACTTACATCATCCTCATATCTGATGTGAATGCTGGTGATTTTGACCTGGAGGTTTTTGATAACTTGTGTAGCCAGTTTCTCAGTGAACGTGTCTTTCTTTTCCTCCTGAGGCTTCTCTGAAATTAAAAAAAATAATTCAGTAAACATGAATGAAGAGTTTATCTTAACCCCATCCTATTTGTCATTCTAATGCCTTAATCCAACACTTATGTAAACATATTTAATTCAACAAACAGAATAAAGTTTGCTCATATTTGCCACGATGAGTCGATCACAGTCGCTTCGGGCCACCCACCTGCTTTATGTTCATACTTTTTAGACCTCCTAAAGGGTTTTTTATGCTTTTTAAGCTTACGTCCTTTGTCTTAGAGTGCAGCATTGGGGGAGAGAGAAAAGTTGGTGAGGTAGAAAAGAATCATAGTGCAGCAATAAACACTTACCCTTGCAATAAACACACACTTGCATAAAAATGCACAAAAGCACACCAAGCAGTGAGAAGGAAAAAAGATGTCTACACATGTACACCCTCAGCAAACACTCTAAAAAAAAAAAGTATGTCTCTTTGAATAGAAGACGGGTGTCTGATTGGCCTGCTATAGTAATGGGTCTGTACGTACCCCGTGGTGGATTCTTATACACATAATTCTCCAGATCATACACAAACTCTCCAGCCTGAGAGCCTGTGGTCCATCAGATGCAGCACAAAGCAAACACACAAAGCTGTTAAGGATAGAGATCTGAATGTACAGACGGACGGATTGGTGAATGAATGAACGAAGGGGTGGCTGGATGGAGGTTTGGTGTGAATTGATTGAAGGGTTAATGAGATTCAATGAAATTAGGGATGCACCGATATTCAAACTCTATTGATATTCTGTCATACTGTGGCGCTCTCACAGATAAATGGACAATATTATAAATAATAGAAAAATGCCAAATCTTAAAATACACTATCAAAACCTAACTTCAAAAGCCTCTTATCTCACCAAGGCTGCATTTATTTGGTCAAAATACAGTAAAACATTTATATTGTAAAATATTATAACTATGTAAAATAATTGTTTTCTATTTTAATATACTGTATTTTAAAATGTTATTTATTACTGTGATAGCAAGATGAAATTTTAAAACAGTTGTGCTGCTTAAAGTCACCATGAAATCAAAATTCGCAATTCTTATTTTTTCCTGCAATACTGCAGTAATTATTATAAATTATTTATCTGAGCAGTGTGCACATCATTGTTTTTTTAAAAACAAGTGCCCTCATATTCTTTAATCAAAATAACTCCTCCCTCTAGCAGCATCATCTCTTCTCTGATGACGAAGGCTGGACAACCTGACACTCATATGATCACTCCAATAGCAAATCACAACGATCAACCAATTCCCAATGGACAAAATCAAGTCCTCCCCTAGACTTTTTATCATTGGAGAAGCTGTTTCACTCGAAAATATGTCACAATAGCGAAGAAAAGGCTTCCGTTTCATGCAGAGTGTTCATTTCTTTGAAAAAAATAAAAATAAAATCTTACTGACCCCAAACTTTTGACCGGTAGTGTAAATACTTTTATTTAGACATCATAACATTATAATGTTTAATATGAAAGATGGATCAATATTTATTTATAAGTCTGCTATAAAAAAGAACATACAGTTTGAATTAGGACAAATAAGTGCTAATAATAGGGACCCCTGGGTGCTGGTTAGACAGTACTAGAAAAACTATAAGAGAGATTAAGACACATTTCAGAATAATTAATAACTGTTGATGTTTTGTTTTTTTTCCAATAAATAAACAACCCATTTGTATGCACAGACACCGACCGACAGCTTTGATAATGTTACATACACAACAACTCCCTCTACATGTGATCTTAAAGAGAAAGCAATCTTAAAGGTTTGCCATATACTACTGATATCCTTTTAAGTTAGTGCTAGATGATGATATAAACCTCAAAACAGCCAGACGCAATTAAGATTTATTAAGCAACCTTAAATAAATAGATGAATGAATGATGAATGAGGTTGAAAAAGACTGAAGACCATGAATGGATGGATGGGGATAAATGAATTGATGAACATCCGTTAATAAAGTTATACATCGAACACTTGTGTATAAAATTGACATATAAATTGCACAGAGACCATAAGAAGAGACCTAGCAAAAATTGACTATGCACAAGTTCAAGAAATGATTACATCAGGTGTAAACAAACAGACAAGTGTTTTCTCACCTCTGCGAGCGACCAGCTGAAGGGTCTCCTCAATGCGCTGAAGCTCCTTCTGTTTGGCCTCCTGAAGGTAATGCTCTTCTTTAACTGGATCATACTTAATCGCTTCAACACACAACACACAGTTAGAGACAAACGAACATCACAGACAACATTAATATCATTCACACCTCAGAAGTCTTTCATTTATTACTAAACAGTTTTTACAACTGCCACCTAACATTGTCTTCAGATATGCACAGACGTACAGTACTGTGCAAAAGTTTTAGATCGGTAAGATTTTTTATGTTTTTAAAAGAAGTCTCTTCTGCTCACCAAGGCTGCAATTATTTGATAAAAAATACAAAAAAAACTGTAATATTGTGAAATATTATTACAATTTAAAACAGCTGTTTTCTATGTGAATATATAGTAAAGTGTAATTTATTCCTGTGATCAAAGCTGAATTTTCATCATCATTACTCCAGTCTTCAGTGTCACATTATCCTTCAGAAATCATTCTAATATGATGATTTGATGCTCAAAAAACATTCATTATTATTTTCAATGTTGAAAACAGTTGTGTACAATTTTTTTTCACAATTCTTTGATGAATAGAAAGTTCAAAAGAACAGCGTTTATTTAAAATAGAATATTTTCTAACATTATAAATGTCTTTACTGTAACTTTTGATCAGTTTAACTCATCCTTGATGAATAAAAGTATTGATTTATTATATTTCTTTCCCCCAAAAATAAAATTTAAATTCTTACTGACCCCAAACTTTTGAAGGGTAGAGTTTAATGTTACAAAAGCTTTAGATTTCAGATAAATGCTGTTCTTTTTTAGTTTCTATTCATCATAGCATCATGAAATAGAAATGTAAAAAACTGTTTTCAACACTGATAATAATCATAAATGTTTCTTGAGCATCAAATCATCATATTAGAATGATTTCGGAAGGATCATGTGACACTGAAGACTGGAGTAATGATGCTGTAAATTCAGCTTTGATCACAGGAATAAATTACACTTTACTATATATTCACATAGAAAACCGCTGTTTTAAATTGTAATAATATTTCACAATATTACAGTTTTTTTTTTTTTTTTTATCAAATAATTGCAGCCTTGGTGAGCAGAAGAGACTTCTTTTAAAAACATAAAAAATCTTACCGATCTAAAACTTTTGCACAGTACTGTACATGTGAAAAAAAGAAGAAGCATGACACTGTGATAAACACTGTGAGCGGTCAACCATTTAATAAAAGAAAAGTAATGTACAATGACCACATCTCTCTCTTTGCACTGTGGCTATCAAGTAGCTGAAGTCCAATGCTGCTCATTCAAGCAGGCATGCATTGCGGCTCTATTCTCTGCTTTGGAAACCACTCGTTAAGCTCTATCAAGAAAGACTGGTTTTAGACGAATCAATGAGAAACAAAAAGCTTGTACACGCTGGCACCATTTATCCTTCTTCATTAGAGTACTGACAGAGACAATTGCAAAGTAGCCCTAGAAAATGGCAGATAAAAAAGAGAGACCAAAATGGTTCAAGGAGTTCCTGAGGCAATTCAGTCCATTAGAGAGATAGTGTATTCATTCTATTATCTCATTCTGAAGCAATCAAACTTCACAGCACATCTTTCCACAATGTTGTTTAGAGTATGTGGCTTAAATATATGCTCCCAAAGAGAAAAGCTTGTGTATATCTTAAAAAAAACAACTACGTTTGATTGGCATTTAGAACTTGACTGTCTTCATTCCAAGAGACAGACAGAGACAGACTTCCATGCTTTAAAAGTAATTTGATTACTGCGTTTTACTTACATGCATTATACACAATTGATCGGTTTATAAGATAAAGCAGAGCACAAATAAAAATTTTGAACACTTGATTAAGAGACTTTCAATACATGCTATCAAAGGCTCACCAAAACAAACACTTGTATTTGTATGATTAGACATTGTAACCACAGGTTAAAAAAAAATAAAGTTTGCCATAATAATCAAAGAGTCAGATACAAGAGCAGCTTATCGGTCCGGGTCCCAAACCACCACCCTGCTACCCACCTTCTACACCTGGCTTACCATTGTAAGGTGAGGAAAATAACTTAGACTCAGCTGTAACATGTAAAAGACAATGTCAGTTGAAGCAGCCCAATAGAAATAGAAGATATATACTGTATCAAAGAAATTCAGTTATTCAGTATGTTTGTAGCTGCTGCTTTATTAGGCATACAACATCCTCAATTTTAAAAAGAGTTACTGAGTTTTTAGGTATTGTTCATTGTCAATGCATAACACCCCAAATTATTTCATTACAAATATCAGTAGTATTTTGTGTCTAGTGTCTAGTTTTCATTAATACAATCTTCACTAATAATTAAAGTTTCTTTGTGCAGTGAAAAGTAGTGTATAATGCAAGACGCTTGGTGAATTCAGAACAATAAACTAGCATACTACTTCTGTCATAGAAATATATTGTAAAAGTAGTAAGAGCATTGTATGTGGTTCCGAATTCAGTAACTGTATACACCCTGTTAAAAGGCAGGAAACCATCTAGGTTATAAATAAATCATGCAATTATTCTTAAGAGGAGATGTTATAACAAGAAATGAAAGAATTATGCAGACAAATGACTGCAGTAAAATCCCATGAAATAAACAGCATGATGCTTCAGGCTAGATAAAACATTTCAACTTCCACTTTAAGAGATGTGTTGCATTACGAACTTTTTAAGTAAAACAAAAAACTATAAGAACTTACTTGCACCAGGAACCACCAGAAGGTATAATCCATCTAATGTGGCCACCACTGCTTCATTGTAAAGGTTTTTCCAAGGGATCTTCAGAGTCAGTTTACCTAAAGAGCAGACATTTTCAATTCAATGTCTCAGTTAAAAGTAAGGGCCTGTTTACACCTTCTGGCACATAGCTAACCGATCATGAAAAGACCAGGAGTAAATCACCTCTGAAACGCTTAATCTGATTACTCAAACCACTTCAGGAGTCAGGAGGTGGTTTGAGACACATTCTAAAGTGTAAATGCATCTGACTGTTGAAACCACATAGGGGCCTATGTAAATTTTACTCCTCCAAAATTATTACAAAAAATGTATGTGTGAGAACGTGTTATAATATAGGCTATATGACATGTTAGTCAGATATGACAAGGGCTACTGCAAAACGCATTGCAGCAGATGAGTAACTCTTCAGCAAGCCAACGAGCAAACTGACACAAATGAAAGTGAAAGTAAGGCATCACAGACTCAACACACAGTCATCTTTATTAAAAGCATCAGTGCTGATGCCGCTCTTTCTCCTATTGCAGTCTTTGATCTTGAAATTAGCTGATGATGATGAATAAAATGCAGAAGCAACTCATATCTGTTGCTTTTACATATAACGTGGGGATTGAAGATCAGCTTTATATTTATGAATGTCTTCAAATTCTTTGCCGTTTTCAGCTATCTCCATCTTTCAAAGGCATCTCCTATACAAATCCTTGTTTTATTTCGGACTTTGTCACAAACTATTTCGGAATCATGACAAGGTTTTTTTGGATTCGTAACGTTAGACATTTTTTTATCTGACACGTTTGTAGCTGCAGCTGTGGTAACTAGAGCAGAGCTGGCAACCCGGATGCCGCAACACTACTGACTTCATGATTGGTAGATAGGTGGAGGGTGGCACTCAGACCAAAACAACACATGACAACATCAACATCAGTTGAGGGCTGCAACTTCACTTTTTAAATGACAATATCCTGGCCGGACTACTGTTGTAAGTGATATAAGTATTTGAAATGAACATGATTTCTTAAAGGTGGGGTATGTGATTCTCTTTTTTGTAAATTTTTTCAAAATCACTTGAAATCCTATTCATAACCCACTTACAGCCACTGAGTTAGAAGCACTGAAATGAAAATTAAGCAATTTAACCATCTGTGGAACGGGCAGGACTCGAAAAACTCCAGCCAATCATTTCCAAGACCACCAAGAATCATTGGACAGTAAGTCCGTCAATCAAACGGTCGTACCATACCCCCCTCCCCCATCCCCCTCACGCGAATCAGGGCCAGCGTTGGAGGAAAGAAGGGAGGACCATTTGAGTTGTGTATTTTCAAAATCTGCCGGCCGTTTTGCAAATCACATACTCCACCTTTAATGTCTAGTGACATATCAGGGCCATTTTATGATTAATTGAAATACATTTCTTACATACGGTTCCTTTAACAAATCAGATAGCTGTCCGATCAGTAAAAACACGTGATGTGAAGTGACCAGCTGTAAACGGGACTTATGACACACATTAAACAATATAAACATGGTTATTAGGTAGAATCAGAGTCAGTTAAAAATAATTAGAAGATAAGTTTTGTTCAGAAACAAGAGCAGTCGAACATTGTGGAACAACATAATTCCTTCTAGAAAAATGTAAATATATTGTTGGATTATTGAGTGACATGGCTAGAAATCTTTGGATCAAGGACATATAATAAGCAGAGTAAAAGCAGACCTTTTTATTTAAGATTTTCTTAAATGTAGTAAATATGCAGGGAATTTCACAGAAATTATCAGACTAGCATGTCGTCCCTGTTAACCAATTACTTTTTACAACTTGACATCTAGGCACACTGTCCAGCAGATGTTTAAAGTCATCTGACAGGATCATGTGATAACATGAACTGATGACTGTTTTAACAAGCTTCTTATTGGCAAGGCATCTGTGCTGCACTGTTTGCTGAATAAACTGATTCAACTCAACAGACAAATCTGTTGAAGAAGAAATACTGTGAAAGCAGACCACAAACTTTAAATTACTATATTCAAATTCATATTACAACAGAACAGAACCCTCAAGCTTTACAGCTTCTCAAATGTATTTATTACATTTTGAGTGTGATACAAGCACCGTGTAGTGAAATAAAAATTTAGTGACTTATTGCAAAGTTCAGTCTTGAGCAGCACGATATGGGAAGTGCAATTCATCACACCGAACACTGAAACTTTTTTTCTACTTCAACTTCCTTGGTTACAGGTTTATCAACACACAAGGCAGAATATTAGAAAGTACAAATGTCACACTTTTTTCCTAACAAACCACATGCTACAACACAATTACCCTAATAAAGAGAAAGTTGGACAAGACACTCACCAATCTGACCAGCCTTCACTTTAAAAGGGACATCAAACTCACTCTAAAGAACAAAGATAAAATGGGCAAATGGGTTTGAATGCATATTTCAAGCAAACAATATTAAAGCACCATTTTGTGCACAAATCTCATTGTGTTAACACTCTTGATTTAGCAGAAGCCACAGGCGTTACATACACAAACACGCTCTCTCTTATCAAGATAAATATGGTTCTTTCATGCGTTTTACAATATCCTTTAAGTTGAGACATGACATTGTTAAAATATAACACATAAATCTACATTAAAATTATAGGCCTATCTAACAAGTAATTAAACTTGGTGAATGAGGTTAACATTGTCGAATACAAACTTACCAAAGCATTTTCTTTCACCCTCAGATTTTCCAACACCACATTTCCTAAAAAAAAAAAGATAAATATTTTTTTTTATTGTACATTTTGACATTGTACATTTTATATATTTAATGGCATGTGTATTGCAGACTGTATTTGTATTATGTGGTCTGTGTTCAATTTTTAACACTACAATTTGGCTTTTATAGAACAATACAGTATCCATCCATCGAAATACTAGAACCTCATTATTCTGCCAGTGTCAAAGATTAGAAATACTGCCATGAAACACATAAACAAATGAATCCAGATATGATTGGCCACTTTTGACATTGACGAGTAAATTGGATTGGCATCACAGAAAATAAATAAATGTCAACCAGAGCAGCCTATCTGATGCTGGGATAAAGATGTCACCTTATCAAACGGTATGCTGACAAAATAACCTGATCAAAATAGCCAGATAGTCACTTGATATGGCCAAGAATTGTCTAAACCCCTGTGGAGTCTCTCACACCTATGAAAGCTGACTGTTTAAAATAGTAAAACTGTTCCCTACTCTCTCGTGACCGAAAGAACGAGATCGCGGGTACAAGTGGCCGAAATGGGTTTCCTCAGGCGGGTGGTTGGTGTCTCCCTTAGAGATAGGGTGAGAAGCTCAGCCATCCGCGAGGAGCTCAGAGTAGAGCCACTGCTCCTTTGCGTTGAAAGGAGCCAGTTGAGGTGGTTTGGGCATCTGGTAAGGATGCCTCCTGGACGCCTCCCTAGGGAGATGTTCCAGGCACGTCCAGCTGGGAGGAGACCTCGGGGAAGACCCAGGACTAGGTGGAGAGATTATATATCCACACTGGCCTGGGAACGCCTCGGGATCCCCCAGTCAGAGCTGGTTAATGCGGCTCGGGAAAGAGAAGTTTGGGGTCCCATGCTGGAACTGCTGCCCCCGCGACCCCATCCCAGATAAGCGGATGAAAATGGATGGATGGATGGTTCCCTCCTATCCTTCTCTCATTTTAACAACAACTGACCATTTTAAACTTGCAATAAAATGAAAGTAGCAACAGATATACTTCTAGTATTTCCATATTGGGGCGTAAATCAGATTCTAATGGATTATCAGAAAAGTAAAAAACGTAGGGCAGGGACTTGGTTCTAAGCATCAGTTGTTGGTTGAATTTTTTGCACTCAAAAACTGCGGCAGATGAATGACAGCTTGCAGGGGTGGCAGTTTAAAGTTTATATCAGTGATTTCAGGCCCAAAAATAAATGTCTAATCTTTCCTAACGATCCGCTAGCTGCCCGCCCCATAAGCAGGCTGTCAAAAAAACGCGTCTCTGTAGGCAGCCTAGGCTCTGAGATCTGCACACAAAAACAAATGGGTACAACCACCACTCAAACCAAAAATAAAGTGTTCCAACCAATCACCGACAGGGGCGGGTGTTGTGAGGTTTTGAGCTCGTTCACGGCTGGACGCGAAGTCGGAGCAACACCCGCCCCTGTCGGTGATTGGTTGAAACACTGTTTGTTTTGGTTTTGAGTGGTGGTTGTACCCATTTGTTTTGTGTGCAGATCTCAGAGCCTAGGCTGCATACAGAGACGCGGGTTTTTTACGGCATGCTTATGGGGCGGGCAGCTAGCGGATCGTTAGGAAAGATTAGACATTTATTTTTGGGCCTGAAATCAAATCACTGATACAACCTTTAAGCAGAGTAAATGATTGGAGAAATCCTGTATACATCACCAGACAGAACTCTTCCGGAAGATCCAGTGATGAAATTGATTAAAAATTGTGAGGTGATTTTTTTCTATTTATTTTTTTATAAAAAGAAGATATACATTTAACTGAAAGAATCTAGTTGGAGTTGTTCCAGCAGTGACATCCAGTAATGTGACTATAATAACACAGCAGAATTATAGAAATTTGATATATGACTCCTTTCAAAAGCATGTACTAAAAGATTAACTCAACTGAACGAACACACATATTTGCACAAAACCTACAGTACATTAACAATACATTGTCCACAAAAAGAAAGATTAAGCACAGATGGGAATTTTATGGGAACTGAGAGGGTCATGTTTCCATCAATGGTAATGGGAATAATAGACGGACCTCACCATATTTCTAATTAATTATTATTTTGAATAATTATTGCACATTGAGTTGATTAATAGTAGCAAATGTTACACTTGATCCACAGCTGCAATATTTGACAAATTTGGATAAATAGCCTAAATAAAAATTAGGTCATTATTATTTTAAGATATACAACCAATTGTACAGTAAATTGTGTACATATTAATGTACAAAAGTTAAACATGCTAAAACTCTAAAGTGGAATCATTAGCATTGTAATGATAGGAATGATTTGGGTCATAGAACCATTGATGTTTATCTGTAGTGAATGTAGTGCTCAAGGTTTTTCCAAAAATATATTTCTGTAGTGCTCAAGGTTTTTCCAAAAAGATATTTGAAATTTAACTTTTCCAAGATATTTGTTATCTGTTCCTACAATGTTGTAACACTCTGAATTTGCAGTATGACATACAGAGTAAGTGTAAAGCAGTCCCTTCAAAAGGAAAAGAAAAAAAGTTGGTTGTAAACGTCCGCGCGCATGTATACATAATGTGAAATTAACATGAAATTAACGTGAAATGAATGTGAAATATAGCCAGGTGAAAATGTCTTGGTGAATCTTGTTGACACCTTACAGTAAAAGACTTAATGTTAAGGTCTGAATGGAACCCATTCAGGCTACCCATTAACATTAATACATGGTGGCAGGAAGAAGTACTTTAGAAACCAGCCTTTATTAATTTGTATTGCAGAGATGGGGTTTGGGGCTGAAACAAGACAAAAGGTAGGTCAAATAAAAAGTGGATGGATCAAAAATGTGTTACATTCAGACCTTAACATTATGTCTTTTACTGTAAGGTGTCAACAAGATTCACCAAGACATTTTCACCTGGCTATACCCAATGTTTAGATCTGTTTGGGTATATATGCAAATTAGCACATGACGTAATTAGATTATGCACCGTTTGTCTATGTTAACAAACAATTTTAAAAAACTTGTAATACATTTTTTGTTTGTCTTGATGTAAGTAATCAACTCAGTAATTTTAATGGTGATATCTAAAGGTAAAAAGTTTTACCCTGTTCACGTGAGAAAAAAAATAATGATCATAGAGTATGAATAGGCTATATTTGGGTCTTTTTCAAAACTTTCCCCTAATGGGAATCCTCTGGGCTTTTTTTCCCTTACTCAGGACATATTGAGGATACAAAATCAGTTGAGTTTGCTTCTGTTGCAATTTGTTCAAGGTTGACCCCCATTTTGGCTTAAAATGACTGGACTACATCAACAACGCATCCCTGAAGTGCTAGCCTCATCAGCACTGTGAAGGCCCGGCCCTACACCCATCGGCACTGATCCTCCGACCAAATCTAACTTCTGACCTGTAATGTTGCCTGAATCATAATCACTGTTCGTTCGTTGGGCAGAGGAGAAAAACTGGCCCCCCGAGTCCCCGACTGGTTTCTCCCATGTTTTTTTTCCCTCTCCATTCTGTCACCTGATGGAGTTTTGGTTCCTTACACTGTTGCCTTGGTTTTTGGCTTGCTTAGTTGGGGACATTTAATTTTTATTTTTATAATAACAATATTATTGATCTGCCTTAGGAGGATGACGCAATTTTCTTATAGAAACAAACTTTGTTGTATTATTTTCATGTTATCACTGTGAAGCTGCTTTGATACAATCTGTATTGTAAAAAGCGCTACATAAAGGTGACTTGACTATAAATAATGTAGGCTAACGTTAAACCGTAATGGTTGTTTTCATCGCCTCCGTCCAAACAAATTGACATAGGCTACTGCCAATCTTACAGAACAGAAAGCAATTAAACATTAATGACAATAATGGACACTGCAGTAAATGTAGCACTACGCCTTGCTTGCACTACATATCGGAATAGGACGTTTTGCAACAGAAAACAAACCAGAGGAAAAGACGAGCGTTTGTTGATGACGAGCTGTATGACGAATGTACGCTTACCTCCCCATATGCCAATCTTAAGCTGCGACTTGTCCAGGTTTTCCACATAATTTCCAATGAACCTGTTCAAAAGATCACTGACTAAAGACTCAAACACCATTGTGAGTCGAGAACGACAGCGACACTGTCGCAGACAAGACGCTACTCTGCTGTCAAGCCAGCCGCCGCCACCCCGAAATGCACTGCTAATCTAGCCGCCACTATTTTCTCGGTTAGCTGTTACTCCCCTCCTTCTTCTACCTTGATGTTTTAAGGCAGTTGACACACTCCCCTCATTTCTTGTGTACAGGCGTTTAGACCACGATCGACTCATTCGGTGATCCACCCACACTGTCTGAATCTGGGGACTGGGGTCGCGCGATTACATTATAAACAGGCCGGCTAGTTGATTGTAGAACATTGTTTGCAAAGTGAAAGTGTACTGGTGGCTCATGTTCATTTGTATACCAAATGAGAGACGCCTAAAGAAGATTATCAATACATAAAATTACTGTTTACTTTAATTTGTCTCTGTGGGATAATCATATTATTCAATTTACCTAAATGTAAATATATTCTGAAATAGCCTAGGCAAATATGTATTAATCATTAACTATTTTCATTTGCTGACTGAATTAATAGGAACTACTTTGATATAGCCTGCATATATAGTTCATTTGTTAGCTGAAATAAAAATGGAGGGGCTGTGGCCTAACTGTTACTGTGATGGCAATTTCCCATGCATCCATCAAACTCCCCTTTGTCCCCTGGCTGTGGTTTTCCTTAGGGAAGTTTCCAGGCTCTTCAGAGTGACAGATCGGTCAACGTGGTCCTCTGGGAATCTGGTTAAAAGTGGATCTTATGATGTTTGAGCACATAGAGGCTTTTTGTCTTTGTGCTGAATCTTTTAAACCCAAACATGTTGTCTAGGATCTTAAACCGGTAACAGATACTGAAAGATACACTGTAAGCTGATGTTGTCTGTAAACAAGACTTCAGACTTAGTATCCATATTGCATGCACAGATGTTCAATGACAAAATATAATTTAGGCACAAACCTTAATAATTAATCATCCGATTAACAAATGCATGAATAACTATTCCTATTGTAAGATAAAAATCCATTAGGGTATGCAGAATGCTGGCAAACAATGCATGAAAAACTACTAATGAACAGCTTCTCACACATTGCATATATTAACAAAAGTATTTCATTATCAGGTAATAAAGTCAAATGTAAGTTACCTGATAATGAAAAATGTTCTCATGTTTAGCTATAGGTAATGTCTCTTTGCCTGTTCTTTTCTACTCCACTGTTTTGTTTTGTTTTGTTTTGTTTGTGTGTTTTGACAATGAAAAAAATCTGTGTGGGGCTTTGAATGACAAATAACAAATCTTCAACAAATCACACCTTCAATAAAATGAATTCCCCCCCACCACTAAAGTTCATTATAATGGAAATAACAGTTGGTGCTTACTTATTCAAGAAAAAGATGAGAGCAACAGCCCCATCTACGGGTAAATTGATGTAAGAACCTTTTCGGTCAAGTTTGGAAAAAAACCCCCACTAAACCAGGGGTTTAGTCTGCTCTGTGTATTTTTCCGACAGACATTTCAAATTTTAAGTCTTTATTCTAAAATATCGATGCCATAAAGTAAGAGAATGACTAGTTACAATGACTGGTTATAGGACATCCATAAAATTCTTAACCCTCTACTGCACGCACTAATATGCAATCATGGAAAAAAATGTTACGCGGTTTCATATAGGCCTATATAAAATAGACTCAAATTAACATGTTGTATTTTTTTTTTCTTTTTTTCCGGGGGGTACTTTTGGGTGCGTTGCCATATGGCAACATTGTGCGACAATGGAACAGCCTGATGTATTTTCTCCCAAAATGACATGAAATTCATAGATGATTTCAGACCTGTCTTTTAGAAATGAAATTGTTTTTACTATTTAAAATGTTTTCAAGAGCTGTGAGTACAAAATATGAAACTCATTTTCAAAGTATTATTTCAACAACATTTCCAAAACATCTGGCGCAAACTCATAAAAACTCTAACTCTAAGAACTTTACACCTTTCCCAACATCAGCTCAACGCTGTGCAAAGGACGACATGTAACCTGAATGTTGAACAAACACCGGAATAGATACATACCTGTCTCTTCGTCCTCTGAGTCTACTAGGCCTAATTCTGCCTGCCTCTCATTCTCCTCATCACTGATCCCTAGCTCATCCTCCCTTTCATGAGATGGTATAACCACTTGTACCCTGTACATTTCAGCCCTCCTCTCAGCCTTGCCATAGAACATTGACTGCTTCATTTTCTAAACAAAATAAGCGTATATTTTACTTTTATACTTTACACTGTCCTGTGTTAAATTCATACTAGGCATCATTTCAGAATTGTGGTGTAGAAAGACCATGAAGCTGCATGCACAGCCTGACCCCAATGGTAACATAAGAAAAACAAAAACCCTGACAGGACCATCATGCTGTAATACAACACTTTGATCCATAGAGAGCAGCATTTAGGCACTTAGAGATACAATGGTCTAATGGTCTGGGATTCAAAGTAGGCTACATTTTATAGGGATATGGATCAGTAGAAATAAAAAGGTTGTCAATATTGTTTTAATAGCCACATATTTCATGATAGAGGGTGATATGGTGTTCAAAAGGGTGATAGAGAGGAATTTTGAGTTTTTCGGGCAGGACAGGTATTCTCCGTAGAATGTGTGGAATGCTGCTGCAGGCTCACCCCTGTTTGAGCTTTTTTGGGTCAACACTTCTGTAACACATTCCAGGTGCCTGACCACACAGTCCATGACCGCTTGAGGCTAGATCCCCTAAAACTGAGCAGATTATTTACAACTGAACATAAAAAACAGAGAGTAGGCCTAATACATCACTAGCCTTACTCCAGGAATTCTTAAAGGGGGTCAAATTGACCAGTATTCATTTCCTTTTGGATACACTTTTGGATACACTTTTTTTTTTTTTCTTGAAACTTTATCATGGATTAAAAAAAAATACTGGTAATTTTCTAACAGTCACGATTCTCACGAAGTTCTTAAATGAAGAGTGTGCGATTTCAGATATGAGTAAAGAAAAGCTACAAGGACAGCTGATGGCCAAAACAAGTGGTGCAAAAGAAGTCTACCCAAAAGTTATGCTGAGAAAGGTGCAAATATAATGTGAAATGTTCTGCAAATATCTTTTTCACATGGTCTTTGAGAAATGTGGCGCATGAAGGTTCAGAGTAGAATATACTTTATATATATTAATTTAGAGTTTGTTCATACATTTGTGCATTCTAGGGTTAAATAATAATATTATGGTTATCAAGAAATAAACTGACGAGCCTATGATGGGTATTTTAAAGTTGCCAGGCTTGTTTATATAGGCTATAAATATGTCTGTGTGTGTGTGTGTGTGTGTGATGTGTGTGTCTGTCTGTCTGTGTGTGTGTGTGTGTGTGTCTGTCTGTGTGTGTGTGTGTGTCTGTCTGTGTGTGTGTGTGTGTGTGTGTGTGTGTGTGTGTGCGTGCGTGCGTGCGTGTTATTATAAATATAGAAATATATTATTATTATTTATTAACTATTATGTCACATATATTGAATTCATATTATTTATCAAAATATTGTTATGTAATACTAGCCTAATTTACCATAATAAAAAAACATCCTACGAAAGCGCAGAAGACTACAAACCAGGACTACATTACCCTTGATTCCGGTCTGCATGACGCATTTCCTCTATTCCCACCTCGGCCGGGCTCGGTAAATTCCGTAAATCGATAAGGGATTTACTCCAAAGAGGCAGGACAAGACCGTAGTTTACTCTGCATCGAGCGGCTGAGAGCTTGGAATGAAACTGCGGTAAACAAACTCACCGGTAAGACCCAGTGTGCTCAGATTTCAGTGTTCGGCGGATTGTGCACAGAAAGATCCGCGATCGCTGTGCGTTATGTATTAATATGGCAAGACTGATCTCACATGCAGTGTTGAATGGACTGGGATTTGGAGGTGCGTGGAAATAAGCAGTGTGTGCTGGAAAGAGACGTGCTTAGAGTCCTTATCTCAGCTGACAACACATGCTTCACCAGTTGCTAATAAGGAGAATTAATTCATGCACATTAATCGATGGGAACATTGTGGGTATCTGCATTGTAATTGGTAAGTTTAACTAGGTTACTTAATTACGTTATTCTCTTTAACGCAGAAGACTAATGATGATTGATATTTCCATTGAGGCAAATGTTTGCTCGCGCTTTCAAGATACTGAGGGAGACTGGATGAATCAAAACGGCTGTAGACTAAAATAAGAGAAAAAAATATATTATTTCAAACTTGGCGAGACTTGCATGTTTTTTTTTCTAAATATGTAATGCTTAACTTTTGTGAATTGCAACCTACCGTCATATTCAGGACATAATGTGTTAGATAAAAGTTTACTTTAATAGTTCATTTCAGATTAAAAATAGTGGTCGTTTTTTAAGTAGAATTTAATAGCCTATTTTACCTGCTTTATCAGGGCAGAAGTTCTTTAGAATAATTAATTTACACTGTGGTTATATCATAACAATAAGAATAAGCTCGAGGACTGATTCCTAATTCAAAAGTATTCAGATTCTCTCTCAATCCGCGTTCTAACCCTTCCCGCAAATGTAATACTCTGACATTGTTAAAACATTTAAACACTCTTTAACGACACCAATCCATCCTTAGCAGTGGGATAACATGCTTTTGTGGTTGTCCAGACACATGCAGCCCATGCTGACGCCACACCCCTCTGTATCATCACATTTAAACATCCCCTCAGACGTTTGCATGTATACTTGTGGTTTCGCCATTGTTCTTTAAAGATGTATTGTTTGGCTTTCATTACATTACTCACTCTGCTTTTTATCTAATTCACTGTTATTTGCCGAATTGCGTAGGTTTTACACTACAAGCTTAGCAAACATATGTTTGTTTTTGAGAACATAATCAAGAAGCCTAGGAGATCCAGGGCAAGTTGTCACAAAGGTTATCTCAGGTTTTGATTACACAAATATGTCTTCTCTAGCATTAGTTTAGCATGTTGGCTTACAACACATTGTTCAATACTGTTGTTATATTTTGTAATTTTATGCCATGAAGTTTTTTTTTATGGCCGAAACATATACAAATAATATTGTAGGCTATATTATCTATTTATTCGTTTTTTTTATTTTTATGGTATAGCTGGAAATCCTATTATATGCTATTTCTTGGCATGTTCCCATTCTGACAACTTTCCCCATATAGTGGTACAACGTGTCCCAACATTATGCTACATTTGTACTTTTATTCTTTGTCACATTCTTTTGGCATTTTAAAAACTGAAGAGAAAAAAACCTTTTGAAAGGAGATGCCATACAAAGATGAGTATCTTTCTTTTTCGTGAATTTTCATTGACATTGTTGTTCAAATTATGCTAAAGAGAGTTGCTTTGCATAGGTTAATCATCTGTTTTGTTACTATATGAAGGTATGCAATTAGCCTACATTGCTCTTTTTGCTTTGGCACTTCTCTTCAGTTTCATCTTGTTTGTCATTGTCAGGGTCAAGAATGAACTTTTTACAATAGTGCTTTTTTAGGGACAAGTCCGGTAAAGAAGGTTTAGACAGGAGTCAAGGACTCGTGGACTCGTGTATCCAGCACATTCCTAAGGTTTTTAAGCACTTTTATGAGTCAGTGTAACTCATCCTCCTCACTCTCTCCTTCTGAGCTTGTAATCTCTCTTTGAGACACATGGTATTGCAGGACTGTGGGTTTTATTTTTGTTTTTACCTTTTATCAGTACTGTAGACCTACTTTGCCTTTAAAGTCTTAAGTTCATCTTATTCAATGTCTGACCTGAAGGAGACAGACAGGTCTGCTTACTGTGTATGTGATGGACTGCTGATGCTGATGAATCTAGTAGCTTAGGAAAAGGCATCAAGCAGAGTACTGTCTGCTGTCCCTTTGATAAACTGCATGCTGCTTTTTATCACCGCTGTCACTTTTATTGGTAGCTTGCCCATGGGTCATTCCTCATTAGCAAGGTTCCTGTTATTTAGCATGAGTGTACACTGTATAGGTGAACAAGCTCATTGACTTGTGCTAGCGACTCATTACTTGTCCCTTTCTTCACTCCAACAACATCCCACATTATTCTCCTTTAAAATACCATTTAATTGGAAGGCCAGAATCAGCTGAGTGTAAATGTTAATTTTATCCACATCATGTTAAACGTGACTGTAAATAAAGGGCTCCCTTATGCCACGGATCAGTTGGTTTCTTTAGGGAGAATTAGGCATATGTCATATGGGACCAATGAGTAAAACGTGCCATCTTATAATAGAACCTCAAACAGTCCTTTTCTTTAAATTATGAATGGTCACTTATCACTTATTAAAATGTCATTTTGGTTTATTTTGCCAGGCACTTATGGTTCAGATAAGCCTGCTGCTATATGAACAATATTGCATGAGAAATGAGGTCTGTCTGCTGCTAATCATACCCTTCATTATATTGATGTTGAATGTGCTTGTTTAGAAAAATAGTTTTCATCGCTAACTGCCACTTATTGTCATCACTTACACTATCGTTACTAGAGTGGGATTGGTAATATTATTTTAAAAATCTTTTTGAAAGAAGTTTCTTTAATAAAAGTACAGTAGAACTATAGTATTGAGAAATATTATCATCATTATTATTATTATTACAATTTAAATTTTTATACATTTAAAAATGTATTTTATTACTGTGTTGACAACACTGAGTTATTACTCCATTCTTCAGTGTCACATGATCCTTCAGAAATCATTCTAATATGCTGCTTTGGTGCTCTAGAAACATGACTTATCAAGTTGAAACCACAATTATTTTTTCAGGATTCTTGGTGATTAATAGAGAGTTCAAAAGAACCGCATTTTGTTTTTGACATAATATAAATCTTTTGTAATATTTCTGTCACTTGTGATCAGTTAACTCATCCTTGATGAAAGTGTTAATTCTTAATTCTCAATCTTACTGACCCCAAACTTTTAAACAGTAGAGTATTTATGAAGCACATTTGACTATATACTGCATGTGTACCTTTAGACCACCTGCAATCTTTGTGTTTTAAAGGGCGTTTTTGTTTTTTAATGTAACAGGAATTGTAGCAAACATATGGATGTGAGGGCATTCAAATGAGTCTCTGAACACCTGTCATGTTCTGCCCAAATCTAGTTTTACCTTGGACAAGTGTTGGTAACACTTTATTTTGATGGTCCCTTTTGAACATGCTATTGATTATAAGTAACTTTGCAACTATATGTCAACTAACTCTCATTGGAGTATTAGTAGACTGTCTGCTTAATATCTGCAAATACTTTATTGTGATGCTCCTCCAACAGACACTCTACTGACTATAAGTAACTTTGCAACTACATGTCAACTTAATCTAACCCTAACCCTACCAGTCTACTAACACTCTAATGAGAGTTAGTAGACATGTAGGAGCAACGTTACTTATAGTCAACAGAATGTGTTAAAGGGACCATCAAAATAAAGTGAAACCCAAGTGTTGTATTTTCCATTCTACATTCCAGAGAACCACTAGAACCCGTTTTTTGAGTCAGTATAGAGGTTTTTACGAATGTTAAAATTTCTGTAGTTCTGAATGCCACATTATCAAACAACTTAGATCTTTTACAAGCCCTCATGTCATTCCAAACTTATATGATTGCCTTTCTTACATTGTGAGAAAAATGAGAAGCTTAGCAAAATGTTCACACTATATGTGAATGAGCAGCTGCTGTCATCAAGCTCCAAACGTGTTAAAAAATCACTATAAGATTTGTGGATAGTGTAAGTTTGTAAATTTAAGTCCCATTCCACTGAAAATCCACACCTCTGCAATGGTTTTAAATAGATGGTGGTTCACAACTATTTTTGTGTTCATAGAAAGAATAAAGGGGTTTGGTGCAACATGAGAGTGAGTAAACAACAGAATTTTAATTTGTGAACTATTCCTTGAAGAATTCGTATTCACACAGAAAGTTGAGTTGGCTGTCTCACTGAAACGTCTCCTCAAATGCAGCGGTTATAATTAGCAGGGGTGTCGTTGGGTATGCGGGTGTCACATCCTTTTGCTCCAGTGAGTTCTGAGCACGACTGCCAATAGAAACTGATAAAACACTACACCTCCACACACTACACTGTCATCATTCTCTCTTTTTGAACTCTACGTTCCTTATTTTGCCACTCACTTCTATCTGCACCTTCATCTCGAATGAAAATACCTAGTTGTTTGGTCTGGCTTCAGAAGTTGTGGTTAAGCTTTAGGTTTATTGAGTTGTGATGCACCTCACAAAACCCTTTAATTAAGTCACCTTGTTACCTGTCGTAAGAACCAAGTACAATATACATTTTTTTTCTAGTTCAAATTTGTGTTCATAGATCTAGTCCGCTTTTATGAGAAAGCTATTCCCAAAATGAAAATTCTGTTATTTACTCACCCTCATGTCATTCCCAGAAAACAAATCTAAATATCTTTTATGTTCCACGTAACAAAAGTAAGTCTTATTTAAAAGTTACTTAAAAATAAGTTATTTTAGTTCTTGACTTTTGAAATACGCTAATGACTGATTTAATTTTTAATTAGGAAATTGATACTTTTATTTAGCAAGGATGCATTAAATTGATTAAAAGTGACCATAAAGAATTTTACATGACAAAATATTTATTTAACTCTCTGTTCATCAAATAATCCTAAAAAAGGTATTTTGTATTTCACAAATATACATTGATTAAAAAACATTGATGATAATAATAATAATAAATGTTTTTTATGGAGTAAATCAGATAATCAGATGCAATCATGATTTCTGAAGGTTCATGTGACACTGAAAACTGGAGTAATGGATGCTGTAAATTCAGATTTGCCGTCACAGGAATAATTACATTTTAAAATATATTTAAAAAGAAAAACTGTTATTATAAATTGTAATGTTTCACAATATTACTGTTTTTACTTTGATTTTGATTAAATGCAGTCTTGGTGAGCATAACTTGGAACATACATGGTGAATAACATGCATATTTTAATTGTGTGAAAGTGTTACCCAACAAAACGTCGGGCTCCACACAGGCAGACACAGGACACCTATTGGAGCCTTGGAGTTGAGTTTGACTCTGGGGGCCTGAGGCTGTTTCTACCCCCACATTCTCTGTGCCGAAAAAGGATCCAGGACAGGTCAGTCTGTTATATTAGGAACTTCTGCTATTGCTGCCTCCCCTTCAGCAGAATGACATCGTGATCTTTTGTGCTCGCTAAGAGTTGGTTGCCAGAATGGGCAGATACAATTACCATCCGAACTGCTATGAGGGAGCAAGCTGCTCTAATTTGAACACATTCCACTGGAGCAGTAGATGAGTGAGCTAAGAAAAGTGTTGAAAGAAAAATGCAGTGGTCTGATGGATTGTTGGACAATGTATTAGGTAAAGAACATGTCGCAGGTGCTCATTTGAATGAGTAGTTCCTAAGCTAAAACATTGCATGCATCCCATTCACTTTGAATGGTGCTTTTTCTGTCAGGGTATTTTTGGGAATTTCAGGGTATTCTTTGCCCTCTGACATGAGGCTCAATATGGTTACAGGAAATCAGAGAGTCGAGAAGGGTTTTCTGAGCCAGTCTACAGCTGGCTGGGTGGCGTAGATATCTGGCATTCCCAGATTCCCTGTATTGTAGAGCTGTCACAGAAGACTATATTGTGTACTATACTATTACTTAATATCAACTTTATTTCCAGACTCTTGGTCCATTCAGAAGGCACAGACATAACATGCAACATACATAAAACGGATACATCTACAAAACGATTTAAAAAAAAAAATACAATACGGCATTTCTATAAAGGACACTTATACCAGTCTTTCTATGGTGATGTTTGGTATCGTATGCCACTAAACCTAGGATTTACTAGCAGCATAACAATGCTGTTCTGGGAGTCATTCAGGCAACAAATGAATTTGTAGATGAGTCTCCTCAATTCCTGAAAGGTGCTGACCCCTGCTTTACAAAACAGGTCACTTGCACTAGAGCATCTGGGTTTGTTGAGCAGTATCTTCATACAGTTATTATAAGCAACCCTAAGCTTCTGCATACTAGACTTTTTAAATGTAGTCCATAAATGAGCAGTATGCAAAGAAGTGCAATATGCTTTAAACAGGCTAATTTTCATCCATCATCCATTATAATTAATAATAATTGGTTTATTTGTTTGTTTGTCTGTATGTTTGTTTATTTCAGCTATTTTGGAAAAATAATTGTTCCCTCTATTTTACGATATGATAATGGATTTAAAAGATAATTTAGAATAAACTTTTTTTATTTTAAGATATTGATACTTTTGCCATCCACTAGCATAAACTTATAGGGATAGTGTACCAACATTTTTAAATTATTTTATAATTTATTACTTTCTTTGCTGGAACATAAGATATGAAAAACTATATGTATTCTCTGTGGTTTTTTTTTTTTACACAATGAAAGTCGGTGGGGTCCAGTGTTGTTTGGACCCAATTGACTCAAAATAATAAAAATTATTAATAGGCCTACACAAAAGAAAAAAACCCTAAATGTCAGCTTATCATATTGGCCAGAATTGAACTTTCAGGAATGATCTATCTTCATTCACTTGGGTTATTTAGGTACACCGTCAACTCAAGTATTATAAACATGCAAGTTAAGTTACATTTATTTAGCTATATATATAGCTTGGCAACACAGTTCTTTAAATGGACCCTGCTGGTCCTAAATGACAGATGGATCTATAGAGTGAACATAGCATGGATTCATCTCAAGACCATTTGGGTATTATTGGAGTTAATATTTTCAGACAATTGTGTTTTTGTCATGACTTTTATAAAACCTATTTACTGCATAGGAGTATGTTGATATTGTGATAAAGTGTTTTTACCCACAATGTGTTGATGGAAAATGTGTAATGTATTTGACACTTATTTGTACATGCGGATAAAGGTCATATTTCATCAACATTGTTTGTCTTGCTGAGAAAAAACATTGAAGTTTCAGCATTTAAAGCTCTTAATGAATGTTGGCAGTGTTTCATTGCATGAAGATGAGTCGGGTGGTGTCTTAGACTGTGTCCAATTTCATCTGTCTCTGTCTGTCTATCACTCCCAATCTCAGTTTACTACCTTCTTGGCCCCCCTCTGTCCTTCTAAAGTTGGAATTTGGCTTGACGTAGAGATGCTAATATTTGTCAACCATCCGTTTAACCTTCACAGGGTTATGTGTTGACAGCATCTGTCTAAACTATGGATTATGAATGTTTGCCTTTTATCAAAGGTCAGGGATTGGTAAATCATAAAAAAAGTAAATAATTTACATTTTCTTTTAAAAGTTGTTCTTGGTTTTGCAAAAGGGGGGAATGGTGCATTAACACACTTGATAAATACACTTGATGACAGATAAACTGTTTAAGTCATTTTAAGTCCAAATGGAAAATCGTAACGATAAAATATGTGACATTTTTTATTTTTCTGCTGAGATACAGGTTCCTAAAAATACACTTTGTTTACACAAATTACTGCCCATTAGGACAACGTTCATGTTGAAGACTATGAGGGATTTAGAGCCAGATGTTACTTCCTACATGTCCTGTAGATCTATATAAGGAGATTTGTTGTGTTTATGGGTGAGAACAACACCAGTGGGATTCCAGCCAATGTCTAGTGCTGTGTAGCCACACACTGAAAGGAAAAGCCAAACCTGGGTGTACTTTATCCCCCTCTCAATGTGGATCACTTTTTGGAAAGGGTGTCATGAGAACTCCAGCTGGATTCGATTACATGTGGAGAGCTCTGCGTTAATCAAATGCTTGAAAATAGCCTTTTTATTTGTGTGGTATGCCATCAGAGTTCCCTAATGCTGAAATAAATGGACACAACGGACTAGGACAGACTATTTAGGCTCCTGACTGGCATGTTTACTGGAAGGCTACGTTGTGTAATCCTCTGAGGTTCATCTCGTTGCACAGGACATAATGTCCATAACCAGATCTGTGTGATCTGTTACAGCTGTTTGCTCTGAGGTCATAGTTGTGGCATCATATGATCCGTACCTTACGTGTGGGCAGAATTCCAACTGTGGTTCTTCCTGGCAGTGTTTAAGACATTTGTTAAAGTTTGCAGATTGATACTGTAGTGGCTGTACTTATACTCTATTTGAGAACAGACTTCTTACTTCTATTTTTTTTTTTTTTTTTTGTACATACATTATGAGTAATAGCCTCATTAGCTGGCACTGGCAGAGGTTTTAGTTGCTAATCCCCACAATCTCAGTGACAGTTCAGATTAAGCTGTCTAGCGCTGCTCATTTTTCACCGGAATAGCTAGCTGCTTTATGAAAGTGTGCAGCATGTAAAATGTTGGCCCAGTCGTGTTAAACGAGCTTGATTGTCAGTGAAAATACAGTCATTAAACCAGCTAATGACTAGCAGGAGCCTGCTGATTGGCTGCTCGGCTGCAGCAGGAGATGCTTTTGCAGATGTTATTGGGGTTGACTGAAGTCTATTTCCATTTGCAAACTGCCATTACTGTTAGCAAAATATGATGGAGGCATTATTTTTGCTCCATTTCTGGAATGATCAGACTTGCTTTGAAACTATTAAATGGAAATAATAATATTTGAATGATGAGGTGTTATATGAGTGTGTGTGTATAATATGTATGTATGTATAGAAGTGTGTCCCATCTCAGTATGCAGCAAACTATAAGTACACCATTGTTAGGTTAATTTCCTTAAAGTGTAAACTTTTGTTCTGTAGGTTTAAGCATCCCATCTTGGTTTACTGATGGAAGACAGGCAGAGTGTTAAGGAAATAAAATCAGTCTATATCTGCGCAGGTTTTTTTGATGTCACACCATGTAGCTGTTCCAGCTGTGTAAAGACATGTCAATCCCATGATCCACAACATTTGTCTGCCCCCTCTTTGGAGGGGTAATTATTTTAGAATGGTGGTTTAATGTGCCCTCCTACATTTTAAAATCATTCATACTCCCCTGTGCCCAGGCTAGACTCTATATTCCTGCTGTGAGTTAATCTAGCCTGGAAGCATATTGAGTTTTGCTGATCCAGCAGGAATGTTGCTTGTCTTCCAAGGGCCAGGCCTAACAGCTAACTGGTCTGTGACAACACAGACTTTACATTTGACCAGAAACCCAAGGATTTCAGAATTAGCTGATTTTGCAGCTCAGTTTCCTTCAAATGTTTTTTTGAATTTAAATTAAACGAAAATTCATGTCATTCCAAAACAATAGGTTACTATCGTAACCCCGGTTCTCTGAAACATCGAGTGGAGAGATCCACCTATGGGAAGGGCATCCGTACCTGACCTCTGCAGAAGCATCCAATTGCACCAAGTCTGGCTAGACAGACAGAAGCGCGCAGCCAATGCCAGGTAAGGCCACACCCCCTTACCTACGGGCATATAACAGCTGGGCGCGCTGCTATTCCTCAGTAAGTATATTCGCTTCTCGTGCGGCAAGCGGGGCAAAGCTGGTGGATCTCTCCACTCGATGTTTCAGAGAACCGGGGTTACGATAGTAACCTATTGTTCTCTTTCATCATCTCGTTTCGAGATCCACCTATGGGAGAGACATGGACAGCTCCCCGATTGCCCAATACACTCACAGTGAGGTTCTGAAAGCCAGAAAAAGACGGTCACCTCGGGGAGGCGGTGCCTGACACGTCCATTAATCATGAACCTGCAAAGGTGACGCCACACCTAACTGTTCTGTGGACAAGCAGGACATGAAACATGCATGAGACACATACATGATAGTAACCCCAACCCACCAAGGCACATAAACTATACCCAACAAGGGAAGTAAATGTTTGGTGACAGGAATGAACAAGGCCAGCCGGCCCATTCACTTTTCCCACAGGGTTACAGGGAAGAGCTAAGAAGACCCCACCCCTAAAACTGAATGTGCTACCGAGGTTCTGGTGACATCCAGCCGGTAGTAACGCACAAAGGTATGAGGAGAAGCCCAACTGGCAGCGGAGCAAATGTCCTGCAGTGACACTCCCCTAAACAAAGCCCAAGAGGCGGCTAAGCCCCTTGTGGAATGAGCTCTGATGCCCCTTGGGGGCTGCACTCCCTTTGCTTCATAAGCCATAGTTATAGCGTCCACAACCCAATGTGAGAGGCGTTGCTTTGATATGGGACTCTCTCTGTGCGGGGGGGCCCATGAAACAAAGAGCTGGTCGCTCTTCCGGAAAGCGTTGGTCCTGGTCATATATGCTTGTAAAGCACGGACTGGACACAGAGCATTCAGCCTCTGATCCTCTAAAGAGGTAAAAGGTGGAGGGTGAAAAGCGGACAGCTCCAACACCTCCGAAGTGAACGCAGGGAAGCACTTCGGCATGAAGGCCGGGTTAGGCTTAAGGGAAACCTTATCTCCACTGAGGGAGAACTTAGTGCACGAGGGGTGAACCGAGAGTGCATGTAGCTCACTGACACGTTTAGCAGATGCCAAGGCCAAGAGCAACGCTGTCTTGAAGGACAGCAGCTTAAGGGAAATACTCCCCAGAGGCTCAAAAGGATGTTGAGACAGCGCTTCCAGCACCATGGAGAGGTCCCACTCTGGAACAGTTCTCCTGATGACTGGCAAAGAGCGGCGTGCACCCTTCATAAACCTGCGGATTAGAGGGTGCTGCCCGACAGTAGAGCCCTCAAAACCCACATGACAGGCTGAAATCGCAGCCAAGTAGACCTTAATGGTGGAAAAAGACCTCCCTTTTTCCATGAGGTCTTGAAGGAAACACAAAATATCAGGAACTGAGCACTGATAAGATGTGAGACCACGCCCACCACACCACTCTTCGAACACTTGCCACTTACAGCCATATAAGGACCGTGTAGAGACGGCCCTGGCATTCTGAATAGTGGCGACCACACGCGGCGAAAGCCCAAGTGCGTTCAGGTTCGTCCTCTCACGGGCCAGGCCCAGAGAGCCACCCTGTCCGGGTGGGGGTGGTAAATCTCCCCGTTGGCTTGGGACAATAGATCCGTGCGAACGGGAAGGCGCCATGGCTCGGCGTATAACAGAGGAATTATCTCCGCCAGCCATGGTGCTTTGGGCCACCTGGGCGCTATCAGAATGAGAGACAGGCCGTGCTCTCTCTCCCTGGCCAATGTGGGAATTATCAGGCACAGGGGAGGAAAAGCATACAGGAGCACTCTGGGCCATGGGTGGGCCAGTGCGTCTACCCCGAGGGGCGCGTCCATGTCCCTTAGAGAGAAGAACATAGGACAATGGTAGTTTTCGCGCGAGGCGAATAGATCTACGCTCGCCCGTCCGAATCTCATCCATAGCATTTCCACTATCTGCGGGTGAAGGCGCCAATCTCCGTAGATTGGGTTTCCCCTCGATAGCAGATCCGCGCCTCTGTTCAGAATGCCCGGAACGTGAGTTGCGCGTAATGACAGAAAAACCCGTCTGCTCCACACCAAAAGCTTGTAAGCTAGGGCGTGGAGTTTCGACGAGCGCATGCCGCCCTGACGGTTGATATAAGCCACAGCCGTGGTATTGTCGCACCGCACTAGAACGTGATGTCCCTGCAGGCGAGGCAGAAAATGATTCAGAGCTTTCCAAATGGTTAAAAGCTCCAAATAGTTTATGTGCGCTGAACGTAGTCTGTTTGGCCACAGACCGTTCACCGTTCTGCCCTCCTGGGTGGCACCCCAGCCTGTTAAGGACGCATCTGTCGTCACAACTTTCCGCATCGTAACCGCCCCCAGAGGGGTTCCCCGTGCGTAAAAGTCTTCGCTCTCCCAGTGGCGCAAGGCTGTCGAGCAGGCGCGTGTCACTGTTACCGAGCGGCAAAGGTCGCGAATCGGGCTGAAATGTAGTGACAAAACCCATTTCATAAACGCCCTCATCCTCAGGAGTCCCAACGGCACAACTTGGGTGGATGAAGCCATGAGACCCTGCAGCCTGAGACATGTGCGATATTGCACTTTCGCCCCCTCTCTGAACTGCGACAGACAGTGCATCAGAGAGCGAACGCGCTCTCGAGAGAGACGCGCTCGCATGGAGACCGAGTTCAACTCCAAGCCCAGGAAAATGACATTCTGACTGGGCGTGAAATTGCTCTTGCTCACATTCACTTGGAACCCGAGCGATGTGATGTGCGCGAGCACCCGGCCGGTGTCCTGCAACACCTTCTCCTTTGATTCGGCTATGATGAGCCAATCGTCTATGTAAGTCAGGATTCTCAGACCTGATATTCTCAGGGGTGCTAAGCCCGCCTCCGCGCACAGACAGAAAGACCGGGGACTCAAACTGAGTCCAAACGGAAGAACTGTGAATTCGTAACATATGCCCTGGTAGGCGAAACGAAGAAACTTCCTGTGCGGAGGATAGATGCTTATGTGAAAGAAAGCATCTTTCAGATCGACTGATGTGAACCAGTCGTTCTGTTTTATGGCACGGGCGAGTGTGCCTTGTGTCAGCATTCTGAAATTGTATTTCCTCAAATGTTTGTTCAACACTCGAAGGTCCAAGATAGGGCGGAGAGAGCCGCCTTTTTTCGGGACCAGAAAATAACGGGAATAAAAACCCTGGTTCATCAGATTGGGGGGCACCACCTGAATCGCTCCTTTGTTTAGGAGAGATGAAATTTCCTCTTTCAGAATGTGAGAGGCGTTCTCTTCCGTGTGAGAAAAGAGAATGCCGTTGAAAAGCGGGGGTTTTACTGCGAATTGCAATCTGTAGCCCTGCATTACTGTACGCATCACCCACTCGGGAGCTGAAACGGTTCGCCAAGCCGCTTCGTGACTCGCGAGTGCTCCCGCTCGGGACAGAGTGGAGCTGTGTGAGACCAACAGGTTTATTTGTGATGCAATGCCGCCATCTAGTGGGCACACTAGAGGCGACATGCAGGCTTTTGGAGGGATTTCCTCTCTCTGCAGTGAGATGAGTTCTCTCTGCGGAGAGAGGTTTTCTCTCCGAAACGAATTCATTTGATTCGTATTTTTTTGTGTTTTGTGTTGGGCAAACACTTGGGCCGAAGCCTTTATTGAGTGAGTGAGGGGAACAGAGTGTGGGCAGTGTGGTGTCACTGAGCTTAAACTTTCCCTCACAAAGGGTCCCCTGAACGTGGGGGGAAAACACACATTTCTCGAACACACGAACTGGGCAGTCTCGACAGGCGGTGAGCTGACCCATCCGCGGGACCCCTTGAGTCTTTTGGACGGGGGTCCTAGAAGAGGAGGAGAGTCCGAAGGGCTGGCGGCCCGTGAACATGGACTCGATGCCCCCATCGGCTGAACATCAGGCAGGCCGCTTGCGTTTCGAGTCGGTGGGGTTGGAATTCGCAGGTCTCCCGGCCGCTGCGGCGGCGGGAGCGGGCTTACCCCAGTGCTTGTTAGCAGGTGCTGGGATATGTTGCCGTGGGGGTGGTTTGTTGCGGGGCTTTTCCTTGCCCTGCTGAAACTGTCGTCCCGTGGCCGGTGGGTTAGGCAAACGCACAGGGGGCGCCTGGCGTGGGACTGCCTTCCTGGGAAGGCAAAGCTTGAAAGCCTCATCCTCCTTCTTCTTATCGTCACACCGTTGTTGCATCAGTGCGACGGCGGGGCCGAATAGAGCCCGGCCGGGCTCCACCGGCGCGCCCGCGATGCGCCGTTTCTCACTGTCAGGGAGTCCTGACAGGTTCAGCCAGAGCGCGCGCTCTCCCACCACGGAAAGCGCCATGGAACGCCCGCAGGCTTGGACAGCCTGCCGAGCGTTACGGAGGACGAGGTCGTTCACCGTGAGGATCTCCTTCCAAAGGGTTTCAGAAGGATTTCCCTTTTCCAACTGTTGCCCTAATTCTTCGAGGATCTCCGCCTGGTAGGCGGAGAGGAGCGAAGAAACGTTAAGGGCCCTGACAGCCACGGCCGAGGACTTATAAGCTGCCTGGTGAACGGAGGCAGCAAAACGGTCCATTTTGTTGGGCAAGACCGGCTTAGGGGGAGCGAGCAGCCCGCCCTGAGCGGGGTTAAGGTGCCTGGCGATGGAAGGCTCAACGGCGGGAGGTTCGCCCATACCGTGCGCTGCCATGTCCTTAACCTCGAGTCCCGTGAGACCGTGTCTGAAGTCGAGCGGGTCGCTCCAATAATTCCTCATGTGCTTAGCGCACGCCGGGAGGATGGGGAAGAGTTGTTTCCTCGGGCCGGGAGGGGGTCCCAGCACTTTCCCATCATAAATATCCCTCTCCTGGTCGGTGGCGCTCTGTGGTGCCGGCCATTCAATGTTGAGACGAGCGGCCGCTCGCTCACACACTTCCAGGAGGATGGTTTGAGGTAGAGCCCCGTGGGCGGTAGCCTGGGGAACACCAGAGGGCGGGATGGCCTCCTCGTCCTCTGAAACCCCAAGAATGGCCGCATCCTCCTCTTCGCCAGAACCGGGCGGTTCGTGGACGAGAGCGAGGTTGTCCCCGAAGATGTCCTCCTCGGGGAAGGCGGGATTGGGCTGGTCAGCCCAGATGAGCGACGTTGCGCCCCGGGAGGCCCCCGGTAGCGCGTCGTCATCACCGTGTCCCCCGTCCGAGTCAGAAGGGCTGAGCCCGGTGCACTGTGTCACTGCCACCTTAAAACGGCGTTTAAGCAGCTTCCTAGGCAGCATGAGGCAGAAACTGCAATACTCCGGGTTCTCCAGGGCTTCCCGAGCGTGCTTAGGACCCAAACAGACCACGCAAAGCTGGTGAAGATCCTTAGCTGCGATAAGGGCACCGCACGCGGCCGGGCAGGCCCGTGATAGGCTATCCCCTGGAGAGGCTGCAGGTTTAGACAGTGACATATTCCTGAAGAAATCGGAGAAATCCGTGGCGGGCAGCCGTGAGGAGAGACGGTGAAAATAGCGAGAGCGCGGGCGGCTCCGAATGCAAAAACAGCAGCAGTTGAATTTAAACAACTGTCACGTCCGGCGGAGGCTGATCTGGCCGATATGTCCTCCTGAAGACACGAGGTGAACAGTGAAAAAACAACCGAGCTGAGATATGCAGAGATCGCGAGAAGCGAATGTCAACTGAGGAATAGCAGCGCGCCCAGCTGTTATATGCCCGTAGGTAAGGGGGTGTGGCCTTACCTGGCATTGGCTGCGCGCTTCTGTCTGTCTAGCCAGACTTGGTGCAATTGGATGCTTCTGCAGAGGTCAGGTACGGATGTCCTTCCCATAGGTGGATCTCGAAACGAGATGATGAAAGAGAACCCATAAGACTTTTGTTCCTCTTCTACAAAGAAAGATACTGGTAATGCAGTGGTTCCCCAACTTTTTAGTGTCTTTAACATCCTTCTATGTACTCTCTTCCTCTTCCACTCTTCCACTTAGCCTGGAGTCACACCTTTTCTATTAAGGGACAATTTTGCCCACCTTAAATTGATTTTCAGGTGTATTATTTTTCCTTTGTTAAAAGGCAAAGTTTTTCTAACCGTATTAAATGTACCTATGTATCAAATAAAAAAAATTCCATTAATATAACTATTAATATATTAAATATAGCAACAAATGAAACAAAATCAATAATTTCAATCAAATGAAAAAGTATCAACTAAAGCCATCTTTGCACTGCAGTGGTACAAGCTGCATCCAGATGTATTTACACACTGTTTAATCTTCCTCAGATGTAGCATGAATGCAATTACAATGACATAAATTGTTACTTATGAGACCGTTTTAAAGAAAATGTGTTCAATAGAGAAATATGAAATGATGGTCAAAACGTAGTGAATCTTTTAAATATTAAACTAAAACCGGCTGTAGGTGGTGGCAAGTCGCCGTCATTCGTTCATCCTTTCATTAACTAAGCAAGTGGCTGTATTTTTGAATGGGTCATTGAATCATTGACTCTCCCAATTCATTCAAAGCCCCAGATTCATTCACTGACCAAACAC
Source organism: Semotilus atromaculatus (assembly GCA_031834385.1). NCBI lineage: Eukaryota > Metazoa > Chordata > Actinopteri > Cypriniformes > Leuciscidae > Semotilus > Semotilus atromaculatus. The sequence goes on along the minus strand of JAULUF010000009.1, from coordinate 22,520,674 downwards.
CTCTATGTGATGCTTGGAGACGTACAACAGTTCTGCTGTGGCTTTCATTGGAACTATTTGTAGCGGCACAATAAAAACTATTCAAAACTGAGCTGAGTGAAGGAATAACTTCTGTGACATGCCAATCCTTTAAGCTTGCACCTTGTTTTATTTTGTACAGGTTTGCACGGTCAACAAAATTCGTGTTTCAGCACTCACCGCCATTCTTCCCTAAAGACCAATTTATACTTCTGCGTCGAACTCACGCCGTAGGTAGCTACACCGTAGGCTGTGTGTAGTACGTGTAGCCTACGGCGTACTCTGACGTGCACCTCTCCAAAAATGCAACAATGCATCAATTATACGCGGACCGCAAGCGCTGTGTTTGGTCTGCTAGAACCCCTCCCTCGGGTTTCACATGATCCCTCTGCATGTGTAATTGTACGCTAACACGGACAATTACGCAGAAGTATAAATGAAATCCGACACCTACCCTACTTCATAGAGACTACGGCGTTGGTCCGACTCAGAAGTATAAATCAGCCTTAACACATAACCGGTGTCTTAACCCCACTTAATAAATGACACTCCCCTTTTAGCATTGGTCCCATTACTTTTCCATTACATGGTTCCTACACTATTATTTAATTGCAAAATAGAGCAAACAATACTCTATGTACATCTCTTATTATTACAATTTTGTTTGTTTAACTGTTAAAATCAATGTCACATTTGCAATCGTGTGGATATTCGGGGAAAATTGCATTACACTCGTATAATATATTATCAACTTTAAAAACGAGCTTACACTGGGTTTTATACAGTAGTTTCAAAGCAAGTTTGAGTCTTAAATGGATCTCTATACACAGTGTGTCTTTATTTGTTTTTCATGCTGGTAAGTGCTAAAACCCCACTTTTCCTGTTTTTACATTGGGGCCTTGTGCCTGTTAGAAATGCATGCTCAGTTTGAATGATATTTTATAGTTGGGTAGAATTAAATGAAAGGCAAAACTCAGCATTTTGTTCGCATACCCCCTCCGTCACCTCACGTACCCCAGTTTGGAAATCTGAGAGATTTCTCTCCTTCAATTGAAGCGTAAAATTTGTAGTGTAATGGACTTTCAAAGCGTTTATAAATTCTAAATGCAATCCATATGACTCAAGCTGTTTGATCCAAGTCTTCTGAAGAGACACACTTTATGCACAGATTCAATTTAGGATTTTATTCACATATAAACATTGTTCAGCACACATACATGGAGTACATCAAAAATGGTGAATAGAAGCTCAACCATACTTGCTTGAAGCACAAGATCCAATGAGGTTTGTTGTCGTTCATTTGGAAGTTCTCATTTCAGTACATGTGAAATGTACAGTATGTTTTCAGAGTACATTGAACTCTTATCTCAAAAGATCAAGGACAATTTGATTCCTCTTGATTCTTTAATGACCAATTTCTGTATTATTCAATCTAGAATATATACTGTAAATAGTCTCTGCTTTAATCTAGGCTGTGAATGGACTGAATTTTACTTTGAATCAATCTGTAGTTCTGTTTGAACATGCTGCATGTACAGGGGGTTGTTCATTCTGTCTTTCAGTGAATGTGAGTCATTGGGAAGCTGTCTGACACACTGTTGCCATCATGGCCATTTGAACTTCACCACCTACACATGCAAGTCATGTCAGTGATGGCCATGTCTGCTGTTCATCAAACAGGCCTTCTCGATCATCATGCTTTACCAGTCACTCGGTTTTTTTCCCTATCCATCTCTCCAAGTTCCAACCTGTCCCTTTTTTTCCGTAGTGCTCTTTGCAGCAAAAGGAACATCTGAAATTTGTAATTGTGATTGATTTAATTAAAATGGCTATCATACTTTTTAAGTATTTATTATGGTGCTATGATGGTTATGATCTACTTTTTGTGATTTCAAAATTTAATTGAAGTTATTAGATTTCCAGCTTGGCATAAATGATAAAGAGCTCATTAGTCTGTATAGATTTGATGGAATAGTTTAAAGAATTTAATTGCCACGCACACTTGGTGTTTCTTCCATGAAATACAAAGAGTTTGCGGAGAAAGATTTTTCTGTGAAATTCTCCTATTCCATTTTCCTATTAAATGGAGGCTGTGATAGTAATTTCTTACCTATGTTTGAATCAATCTGCAGTCCTGTTTGAACATGCTGCATGTACAGGGGGTTGTTCATTCTGTCTTTCAGTGAATGTGAGTCATTGGGAAGCTGTTAGGGTTGCAAAATTCTGGGAATTTTCAAAGATGGAAACTTTCCATGGGAATTAATGGGAATTTAAGGGAATTAACAGGAATTTAAGGGAATAAACGGGAATAAAGTGGGAATTTTCAAAGTTGAGGGTTGGCTCTTCATAGGGAACTTAAATATAGTTGAGGAAAGTATATTTTAGCATAATCTTGACTAAAACAAACAGATGCCATTCAAATACACTTGAATATCCATGCCATTCCTCAATCACATGCACACTGCTTACTGCATGGCTATTGAGACCACACCCCCTACTGGCACTGTGCATGCCTCCATCACATGTACAGAAGCCCAAAGCACAAGACTATTGAAGGCACACATTTGAGCCTGTGCATTAAACTAAGTGAAGTAAGTTTTGATGATATTATGGGGAAATATATTTAATAAATGTTTAAATTGCAAATATCACATACAAATGTATTCATCTAGTAGCAATGCTGATGAGTTAGATGCTAAATAAGCTAGCATAACTTTATTTACCACATAAGGCATATGCTAGCTACCTCATGTGGCTGTTTTTCTCTGCCTCCTGCAATATGTTTTCAAGATCATTCCAGTTGTTTAGCTAGCCTTACTATTTATGTATCTGTTCATGCCATTGCATTAGTATCCCTACTAGGGTTGGGCCGATGGACGATATCATCGTGAGAGACATCACGATGTTTAGCTGACCCCCCACCACCCCCATGGTTTCCATGGTGACGCATCATGCTTGGCACGCGATTCACCACAGCCAAAATAGCGCTGTATGACAGATTTAGCGCTTTTATTTCTAAATATTAACAAACTTGCTTACCATGTCATAAACTATCCTCTATTCCGATTCTCAAATATGTGTAAGTGAGTTTGTTTTGTAGTTTAAAAAACCTTTATAAGTTATCTTGATCTGTATGAATTCCCAGTTAGTTCCCCTAAATTCCCATTAATTCCCATAATTCCCATTATTCCCATGGAAAGTTTCTAATATGGAATATTTCCAAAATTCCCCAGCCTAACTTCCCATGGAAATTTACCGGAAACTTTCCTGAAATTTTCTGCTCCTTTGCAACCCTAGAAGCTGTCTGACACACTGTTGCCATCATGGCCATGTGAACTTCACCGCCTACACACGCAAGTCATGTCAGTGATGGCCATGTCTGCTGTTCATCAAACAGGCCTTCTCGATCATCATGCTTTACCAGTCACTCGGGTTTTTTTTCCCTATCCATCTTTCCAAGTTCCAACCTGTCCCTTTTTTTCCGTAGTGCTCTTTGCAGCAAAAGGAACATCTGAAATTTGTAATTGTGATTTAAAGGAGAACTCCGGTCAATTTTAACATTGAGCTCCTTTTTTTGTACATTTGGAGTGATGTCAGTACAGAGAACAACGACAAAAATCGGCGTTGCCTACACCGCGTTATCGTCTTTTTAAAATTTGCTCCCTGTTGACTTCAATGGGGCAAGTTTTAAGCCTGCTTTTAGCCTCTTAACATCCTTGATTTGTCATTACAAGTGCACAGCCATGTGAGTGGTGTTATTAAGAGTGAACACGGTCAATCTGACTGCAGTAGATGTGAAAGATATGAATAAAAATTGTTAAATCAGCCAGCTCACATACCTGAATTTTCTTCCTGTTTTCGGTCGAAGTCCACAGTAGTCAATTGTCAATTGGATTTAAGTGACAGGTTGTCACTTTTTGCCTATTGTTTTTCAAATACTGTGTATTCTGACATACTAAACCCTTGCCATGCTGTTTTTCCACATACCATTAGGGAAGTAGGCATATTCGGATGTGAGGAGAATGTACTCTCTAAAATTATTTTTGCTTCAATCTATGTTGGGTTCAAATATGGACAAACCCAACTGTTGGGTTTAAAATTGAATTTACAAATTTGATCCAATGGTTGGGGTTGTCTATATTTGACCCAATCATTGGGGTGAAACAACTCAGGAATTTATGAAATTTGTGAGTTTGCCATGATTAATCAGTACATTTAATGATCTGTGCTGGACTCTTGTTGACCTCTGTAGTGGTCGAATGGCAACAGCTGCTGCGCAGATGTTCCTACCACTCACTGAGGTCCCTTACCACACACACAATGCAACTCAATACAGCAGCAGCTCTATTGACCCTCGTCTGTTATCTGGGCTAGTCACCAGTGGTGAAGTGTGTGTGTATAGTAGTTGATGACTTGTAGACTACGTCATACAGTAATTTCATATGCTATTGTCTTCAGATTTAGAATTTTTTTTCCTCCTGAACTGAAGCTGTTAATGTTATTTTTGCTAATGTTAGATGTTGTAGTCGATATGTGTTAAAATGCTGTTATATGATCTAACTTGATTTACTTACACCTTTAATTTCACCTTTTAGTTAATAAGCTCATTTGGTAATTTAGGAGTTTAGTATGAGCTCTTGTCTTTTAAGTGTGTTTAGAGGCTTCTGGCCTTGAGTCAGCTCTGCAATCATGAGATCATTAGTAGATAGACCTGGGTTAATTACTGCGGCTTTAACTCATCCCTCATGAGGCTATAACACACACACCATCACTGGTAGGATTTCCATGTTAAATTAGCTACTTTTTTCTTTCCGAACTTGCACATCTGTTATATCTTCCACCTAACATGGCTAATGGGAATAACATTTGGACTGAATAATCTGTCGTTGATAGACTGATCAACTTTGTGATGGAATAAGAACTTTAAAGCTATCTTGTGGATAAACCTTCTCAGGTCCAATTCAATATCCATTACTGTGGTTTCATTTGAAATGTCTTTTTGAAGAGCATTTTTAAAGTTTTATGCCCTCTAGTTGCTTGACTGACCATCAGTCTTTCTTTCTTACTGTCTCCATAGATCTGCAGTGCTTTAGAGTTGCATACGCCTCAAATTTACGGTAAGACCAAGCTCTCTGTACCTCTTTCAAAATATTTTTTCCCCCGGTTGTCCTGCTCTTAATTGTCTTTCATTGCTGTAGAAAAGTCTTTCCCAGCCTTTTTTGTTTTATGTACACCAAACAAAAGAGTCCCATTAGTAGTGCTCAGGGACCCCTTCATCAACACCTAATCAAAAATATATATTTATTTATTTATTTATTTATTTATTTTTATTGGATATCAATCATTAGCATTATTACATTTACATTTAGTCATTTAGCAGACGCTTTTATCCAAAGCGACTTACAACTGAGGACTAAACCAAGCGAGTCATCGTGAAGAGGCAGAAACAACGCAAGAAGTGCTCAAAATACAAAGTTCAGACATAGCTCAGAGTAGCATGAGCCAGGCAAGCGAGGATTTAAAGGAAAAGGGAAGGATTTTTTTTTTATTTTTTTATTTTTTTTATTTTTTATGTTAAGTGCTCCCGGAAGAGATGAGTTTTCAGTTGTCTTTTGAATGCTGTCAAGGATTCTGCATTCCGGATGAGGGTGGGGAGATCATTCCACCAGCATGGAACCGTGAATGAGAATGTTCTGGAGAGTGATTTTGTGCCCCGCTGTGGCGGTACCACAAGCCGCCGCTCATTGACCGATCGTAGGCTTCTGGTAGGGATGTAGACTTGAAGTAGTGAGTGGAAGTAGGAGGGAGCTGAAGCAGTGGTCAATCTGTAAGCAAGCGTCAACACCTTGAACTTGATGCGAGCAGCGAGTGGTAGCCAGTGCAGAGAGATGAACAGAGGAGTGACGTGGGCCCTTTTGGGCTCGTTGAAGACAAGACGGGCTGCAGCATTCTGGATCATTTGTAGAGGTTTAGTTGCACATGATGGAAGTCCAGCCAGAAGAGCATTGCAGTAATCAAGCCTAGAAATGACCAGGGCCTGGACGAGAAGTTGTGTTGCATGCTCAGTTAGGAAAGGCCTGATCTTCCTGATGTTGTGCATAGCAAACCTGCATGATCGAGCTGTCTTTGTAATGTGGTCTGTGAAGGTCAGCTGGTCATCAAAGATTACTCCAAGATTTCTGACCGATCTTGATGGGGTGACTGAGGAAGAATCTAGCTGGATAGTGAGGTCGTGCTGTAGAGACGGATTGGCAGGGAGGACGAGAAGCTCAGTCTTTGCCAGGTTGAGCTGCAGGTGATGTTCCTTCATCCATGCCGAGATGTCCGCCAGACAGCTTGAGATCCGTGCAGCTACTGTGGGATCATCTGGTTGAAATGAGAGGTAGAGCTGGGTGTCATCAGCATAGCAATGATAAGAGAAACCATGTGCCTGTATGATGGGCCCCAGTGATGTGGTGTAAATGGAGAAGAGGAGCGGTCCAAGAACTGAACCCTGAGGAACTCCTGTGGTCAGTTGATGTGCTTTGGATACCTCGCCTCTCCATGTGACCCTGAAGGACCTACCTGTGAGATAGGACTCGAACCAGTTGAGGGAGGTTCCAGTGATGCCCAGTGATGAGAGGGCGGACAAGAGGATCTGATGATTCACAGTGTCGAAGGCCGCAGACAGGTCCAGGAGAATGAGAACTGATGATTTGGAAGCAGCTTTTGCGATCCGCAGGGCTTCCGTGACCGACAGCAATGCAGTCTCGGTTGAATGCCCTTTCTTGAAGCCAGATTGGTTGACATCCAGCTGGTTGTTCAGAGACAGGAAGGATGATACTTGGTTAAAAGCAACTCGTTCAAGTGTTTTCGCAATGAATGGTAGGAGAGAGACAGGTCTGTAATTCTCTAGAAGTGATGTGTTTAACGTTGGTTTTTTAAGCAGAGGAGTTACCCGAGCCTGCTTAAATGCTGTAGGGAAAATGCCAGTGTGGAGGGATGAGTTGATAATGTGAGTGAGAGCTGGTAGAAGTGTGGGAGAGATGGCTTGTAGAAGGTGTGAGGGGATGGGATCTAGAGGGCAGGTGGTAGGATGACTGGAGAGAAGTAGTTTAGATATTATTAAAATGTGCATTACCAACTATAGTTATTCACATTTAAACTAAAACCAATCAATACTTTGGGTGAAACACTGACTCAACCACTAATTTCTTTTCGAACTGAAGTGGTTTCTGTCATTTTATAATTTAATATAGTTTGTAAGTTTGACTGGCCAAAACATTTGGTGGTGAGAAAATAACACCACTGCTTCACAACACAACACGCTTTCCTGTTTACTGAACCTAAAACTAAATCGTTTTTGCAAACTTAAATAAAAAAATGATTAAATATTAGATTAAAAATGTAAACTTAATTACTACTAGTAAAAACTAGAAAATTTAAAATAAGTTACTAAAATTAGTCAAACTAAAATAAAAAATAAAGCTAAATAGAAATGTATAGAAAAATGACAAACTTAAAAAAAAAATTAAACCGAGAACTGAAAATATAAAAAATCGAATTAAAAAATATTAATAAACACTGTACTACTATACAATTAATACTAAACGAACACTGTTGTGCAAAGATACTAGTGCGATTATTTGTAATTTCTTTTTTATAGGTTTAAGTTAATTGAAATCTCTAAAAGTAATCAGAGTTTTATGCACATTTATACACTATTTGTGGAGTTAACACTAACTTGTGGAGGGTGGAGGGAGTTTAGTGCTGTAATCATATTTCAGTAGCCCACAGTTACTATAGTAACACTGGTGACAGACATGAGTCACGTCTAGAAGTGTGTCTGAGTGTATGACTCTATGGGAGAATATAGCTGCCGAGTCTTGCTGATATGAGGCAGTGGAAATAAAAGGTTGTGTTAATTGAATGGTTGCATGTGTGCGTTTCATTACAGTAAGATCTTGAGTTAGTAATCAGACTTCAGTCAGTCTGCTAACCTGAATGTAGCATGTGATCCTGTTAAATGTCTAAAAATGGAAGAGCATTCTCTGGAGTGTTATGATGTCTCGGGCTCTCTAGAGCCACCGGTGGGCTGGTCTAGTCAGTGCTTGTGGATCTATATGCTTGCAAACATTGAATGCAGAAGACTGTGCTGCGCATATGCAAATGAGAAGTTACACCCGATCAGACAGGAATTTTGTGTTGTTCACAACGTAGGCTGGTTTTCTGTACAGGGGTTTGGTGTTCTACTGAACTGAGGGGATGTATTTAAAGGAAAAGTGCTAATTTCTGCACCACTAAAAACAGCAGATGGAATTCCAAAAAGTAATTTGATCCCCAAACAGCTTTTCAAAACACTACTCCTTCACCCCATCTCCTTCAATTTTCCATGATTTGAACATACAGATAGTCCCGTCCCAAACTCATGGCATGGATTGAGGCAGAAGTTAAAAAATATATAATTTTCAAGTATAATTTCTAAAAAAAAAATAGGGAAATAAAATCATATTTTACCTGAGTTTTGAATGTGAGTCTGCAGTCTGGATTGAGTATGATTAGGTGAAATGGAATAATGACAACAACAAAAAAGCACATCCCTCTATTGAATTGCACACAAAAAAAAAGCAAATGACTCTTGTGAACATGTTGTTTTAATGAATGCTTCTAAAAGATTCGCGAACTTCAGTAGTTTACATTTTGAATCAGTCTGATGAATATTTCACTTGAATGAACTAACTGAATCACTCAGAGCAGTTACTGAATCAACATTTGAGTCGTGGTGGCTCAATACTTCTAGTGATGTCTGTCTCAAAATGAAGCAAGTTATTTTATACTTAATAGTCATGACACAATGTCTGATTCAACTCTGCGTATATTGAGTTTCCAACAATGCATTTCCTGATCTATATATGTCTGTCTAAAACGGCTTGGAGCTCTACAGCTTGTCCCTGACATACTAGGTCAGATCGCTGCCAAACCCATGCCAGTGTTCAGTGTGCCAACTGTGCACAAGGGCATCCTCATCCCCACAGACGCACATACAGACTAAAGGTTAGCTAAATGCTGAGAGATTCTCTGACTTCAAGATAATAGTTCTGGTTTTCTGTATTGGATGTTGATTTACTGCCAATTTTGAAGGGAATATTGGTTATTGGTTAATTTCTTTTTATCCTCTAGTCAAAATGATTTGAACCTTCAAAGTGAAACTCTATCCTCTGTCTAGTATTATGTTGTGTCTTCTTTTTTTCTCTGTGTGTGTGTTTAAACTAGACAGTGTTTCATTAATGCACAGTTTGGATAGTGCTGAAAGTGTAAACACAGCTGACTGGGAGTTCAGGTGCTAACCGTAAAGTGTGTGTGTGTGAGAGAGAGAGGGAGAAATGATGGACAGAATCCAGATACCTTTCTAATAACACACACAATGTCAAACAGGAAAATGAGTTGTAGGTACAGATTATGTGTATTAGAGGGGCAAAACTATTAAAAAATGTAAGAATGTAATGGTTAAAATGTTCATCCTGCTTTAATGATTAATATGAGCATTTGTATTGGGGGTAAAATACAATTACAGAATTTTTACAATTACAATTATGGAGATGTACTGTGATTTTGCCCTCTACATAAAAAAGAGACTCTTACATAGTTACAAATAATTTCTATTTCAAATAAATGCTATTCTTTCAAACTTTCTATTCCACAGTTCCCACAAAAATATTATGATAAATATGTAATAAATGTTTCTAGTGCTCCAAATCAGCATATTAGAATTATTTGCATTTACATCTTTTTTGAGAATCAGAATGTTGATGAACGTCCTAAAATCAGCGTCATTCAAATGCACACGTTCTCTCTTCTGTTATCCATACCTCTCATAATCTCCTTCCATCTCTCCACAGGTGCAGAGCATTTGTAATACGTGAGCTGACAGGATGGTGGCGCTGTCTTTGAAGATCTGTGTGAGACAGTGTAATGTGGTGAAGACGATGCAGTTTGAGCCATCAACGGCAGTGTATGATGCATGCCGGGTCATCCGTGAGAGGGTTCAGGAAGCCCAAACAGGACAGGGTGGGACATGCTTTCTTTGTTCCTAGTATAGTAAGATTTTCTAGTTGCTAATGTTGTTCAAATGCAAGCTCTAATACAGTCCCTGTTGTTCCTCAGCTTCAGAATATGGGCTGTTTCTGTCAGATGAAGACCCCAGGAAAGGCATCTGGCTGGATGGGGGCCGGACTCTGGATTATTACATGCTGAGAAATGGGGTGAGTTCTTTGATCTTCTGTCTCTCTCTCTATTTTACAAGCTGTTGTCAAATGTTCTGTGACATGCCTTTGGACTCTTGTCTTGTTTTTGTGTCTTCGCAACATATTTTGAGTGTGTGTGTTGAAAGATGAGAAGAGGTCTTAACTCTGCTCTTAGTTATTTTTATAGTCTCTGTATGTGTGAGAGAGGAAAGGCTCCCCTTAGTGTTTACACTTGCTGAAACAAGCTACAGTTTTGTGATTTAAGGACATCGGTCACTGCAGCATGTGGTTTTTGTTTGTATTTGTTTACGCTTGTAAGTCTCTGTGATTGTGTGAAGAAGTGTTGCATAGAAAGACAAAACTGAATGCTTGTTCCATCAAGTAGAAATACAAATGTGTGTGCGGTGTAAATTGAGAAGTGTTAAATGAAGATTTCGTCAGTAGCGTTTCATCTTTTGTCAGAAGTTGACATCAAAAGACCTCTTTTTCTCCCTCATATTGCACACACAGATGTTCAGCTCTCACAACCACGTCTTGCTTGTCTAATCTGTTGTATTTTGCACAAAGAACACTTTTTTTTTTTTTTTTTTTTTTCGTTTCTCTCGCAAACTCATTCTCATTCATTACAGTGTTTGCAAGGCAGCACCTAATTTATATTCCTCAAACATTCTGGTTTGGGTTTGTTCTTTTTGCAATTCTGCAAATTCAACACGAACCGCTTCGGATACAGAGCTTTGTTTTGTAGATAATCTCAGTCTTAGGTTAAAGATCATTAAAAATGTAACCAGCATCAGTGATGTTATCACAATATTAACATACTGAATTGTCATTGATATTTTTCTTACATCTTTTTTGCTTACTAATTTTTATTGTCTTCCTTGCATATATTTAACCATTTATAATAATTTTTTGCCTTTAGGCCGCATAAATTTTATTCTTGTTTGCTGCTGGCTGAAAACAAGACGTGTGGTGGATTTCATGCAAACAGCAAAACAACTATGCAGAATTTCATTCAGAATCAAAACATCTTTCTTTAAACTTTAAAGCTATTTGTTTACTGAGCTCGGGAAATATTTTTTCTCTCTCTTAGGACATACTCGAGTATAAGAAAAAACAGAGACCTCAGAAGATAAAAATGCTGGATGGAGCTGTGAAGACCATCATGGTGGATGATTCCAAAACTGTGGGAGAGCTGCTTGTCACCATCTGCAGTAGAATAGGTCAGTGATGCTCTTATTAACTTGGTAGTAAATGATTAAAAAAAGATGTGTTAGTATACTGTTTAGTTTTAAACAATGATTTGCACACAGATTCAACTCCATTGGACCGACCAAATATATACATGATAATGCATGATCTGCCATAGATTTTAAGACAAATGTTTTATACATTACTTTTTTAAAAATTTGATTTAACAAATTAATAATAAAAAATAAAAATTCAAAAGTGAGAGTGATCACATTTGTAATGTTACCAAAGGTTTCTATTTCAAATTAATCAATTTTTTTAACTCATCAAAGCATGCAAAAAAAAAAAAAAAAAACTGTTTCCACAAAAATAATTAACAACTGTTCTCAGCATTGATAGTCAGAAATGTTTCTTGAGCAGCAAATCAGCATATTTGAATGATTTCTGAAGGATATTGTTACACTGAAAACATATTAAAATATTCTCAGAGAGAAAACGGCTATTTTAAATCGTGTAATATTATTTCACAATAGTATTGTTTTTACTGTATTACTGATCAAATAAATGCTGCCTTGGTGAGTATAAGAGACTTCTTTCACAAACACAAAAAATGTATACCGTCCCCAAACTTCAGTAAAACAAATCAGTAATTTGTCTATGTATATTTCTGCCGTTATATACACACACAACACAGGCCATAATAAGGCCATAACTTTGTCTCATTTCTCCTGCCAGGAATCACAAACTATGAAGAGTACTCTCTCATCCAGGAGGTGGTAGAGGAGAAGAAAGATGAAGGGATGGGCACACTGAAGAAAGACAGGACTTTACTGAGGGAGGAGAGGAAGATGGAGAAGCTCAAAGCTAAACTGCACACAGATGATGACTGTAGGTACACATCATCACCCACCATAAGCAGATAGACATACTGAACTGCTAAATGGGCCACAATAAGTCAATAAAGTTTAGGTTTAGAATTGTTTCAGGGTTTATCTTTGCTTCCCTTTAGTCTCTTGTTATATTTTCTCATTCTTTTTTTTGTCTAAATTTTCTCTTGTTCTATTATTTTGTGTATGTTCATTTTGTTGTATATCCCTCCATATGTACACTACTGTTCAAAAGTTTGGGGTCAGTGTATATACATAAATTAATACATTTATTCAGCAAGGATGCCTGAAATTGATCAAAAGAGACAAATATTACACAATGTATAATATTTATAATATTACAAAAGATTTCTATTTAAAATAAATGCTGTTCTTTTAAACTTTCTATTCATCAAAGAATCCTGAAAGAAATGATCATGGGTTCCATAAAAATATTAAGCAGCGCACCTATTTTCCACATAGATGATCATCAGAAATGTTTCTTGAGCACCCAATCAGCATATTAGAAGGATTTCTGACGGATCATGACTCTGAAGACTGGAGTGATGGTTAATTGAAAATCTAGCTTTGCCATCACAGGAATACATTACTCTTTTTTTTATTTTTATTTTTTAAGTTAACATATTTTAAAATGTAATCTTAAATTGTAATAATACCTCACAATATTACTGATCCAAAAAATGTAGCCTTGGTGAGCATGAACTTTAGAACTGTAAACCTTTGAACTGTAGTGTATCTTCTGTGTATAACTCTGTAAAAACAGTTTGATATATTAAAAAATATATAAATAGTTTATTTCTGTTTCTCTCACAGTGAATTGGTTGGATCATGGGCGTACATTTAGAGAACAGGGAGTCGAGGAGAGTGAAACGCTATTGTTGAGGCGAAAGTTCTTCTACTCCGATCAAAACGTGGACTCGCGGGATCCTGTGCAGCTCAATCTGCTCTATGTACAGGTTAGACACGCCTCTTCTCTCTCATTGTATTATATAATGATATGAGGTGAAAGCCATGATCGGTCGATCCAACAGCCTCATGTTGACCTAAATGATCTGATTCCACGGTTCTCTACTTGTCCGTTCAATATAATGTTTATAGATTGAAATACTGTAAATCTCTTATCGACATATGACCCTAAAAGCCTCTGAGTGCTGCACTACATGCTGTTATACACATTGTATCGATCTGTAAAGTTGTGCTGTCCCCATTACCTTTTTTTATAAGCTCTCCTTCTGTCAGGGACTCGGTTGCTGATCTGGATCATTTCTACTGTGTGATTTCTAAAGGCTTTGATAACAAATGTGTCATCCTGCATGTGTTTCCCCAGGCGCGTGACGACATCCTGAATGGTTCTCATCCCGTGTCGTTTGACAAGGCTTGTGAATTTGGTGGAATTCAAACACAGATCCAGTTCGGGCCTCATATAGAAAATAAACATAAGTCTGGATTTCTGGAGTAAGACCAAGACCCAGTACTTTCAGTTATAGTACACAGTGTTTACTGCCCGTCTGCTTCATAAGCAAGGGTGCTGCATTATTAAAAGCTATGAAATAAAATCTAGATATTGTAATGACCATATGGTCCATTCAGGTAATGAGCTTAACCAACTCGAATGAAAAGTGCTTAGATGCATTTAAATATTTTATGCGTAACGTATAACTAATGACAGTTTGCGGTTTAATGTATTGGTGCTTATCTTCACACTTTAAATGTGAATTTTATTTAATTCAGCTTGAAGGAGTTTCTGCCTAAGGAATACATCAAACAGAGAGGAGCAGAGAAGAAGATCTTTCAGGTGGGCCAGTTTATCCTGCATTTGGTTATACACTTATCTGTTTATCTTGAACTTCACTATTTGTTAGCAGAGATGAATGAGATAAATTAATTAATTAGATGAATAAACGCTTTGTGAATTTAACAGGAACATAAGGCTTGTGGAGAAATGACAGAGATCGAAGCCAAAGTGAAATATGTGAAGCTTGCGAGATCACTCAGAACATATGGAGTGTCTTTCTTCTTGGTGAAGGTAAAATGCATGTGTTTTTGTGTTGTACTTGGTTATATTAGATGATCATCCCAGATGATAAAAATAATAATAATAGCTTAAATCTTTATTATAATGAGTTTGTATGTGCTGTGTATGTACAACCAAAAATTGACTCTGCTTTAAATTCCCGTGTGCAAGAAGGTTATTGAAGGTCCCACTCTGAGTTGATTAGAATAGTAGGTCGCACCTGTGATGGGCAATCACATTTCTTGGCCAGGGTCACCCTTATGGACATGCACCTATTGTATAGAATAGAGGGTATGCATTGATGTCACTTTCCCGCCGGAACACGCCCCCCTCAGCCGGACTGAGTGGCAAAAGAGCCTGCTGTATGACTGGATTTAATAGGAGAAACTGCGAAAACGGCAGTAAAACAAACGATTATCAGTTTAAACTAAAGGTTGGACTCTATTATTGTGTTCCTTACAACTTACCAAAGACCCAGTTATCCATTGATATTATCATGCAGCCAGGAATTGTGTTTCCTGACATTGCCTGATTTCAACGCCGAGGAAACACATAAAGCAAATTTGCCTGCACTTTATATAAATACAATATAGGTAAGTCTAAATTCGGGTGATCACTTATATGAATGTTATATGTAAGGGATAATGTACATTCAGCCGGTTATTCTCTCAAAATAAAGAGCTTCGCATCGTGGTCCTCATCAACATGTCTGGGGTTTATTTTGAGAACAACTGCCTGGATATACATTATCCCGCTTATTAACGTTACACGGCTACTTGCCACATAAGTAAATAATTACAGACACACACACGAGCAGTTGCTAGAGCGGCAAGTTCAAACTTAGATGGGCATTTAAGAGATACGGTAACTTATACGTTACAGTCATACCACTTATTATTACACAGCATTTTGCCACATAAATAATTATGGAGATAAGAGATATTGATTTCAGATTAAACCGTTTTAAAATCATACCTGTTTGTATCTTATAGCCTAATCCAACTGTGTACAAAACAATAGTCACAGAATGGCAGCAGCTGCGTTTGTATGAAACAAGAGCGAGCGAGTCCATGATACTGGATGGCATAATTAAATAACTGTACACAAAATATTGATTCGACTGAGTTTTAATATTTTATTAGCTCACCAAATGCAAATCTTCCACGAAGAAAAAACGTTCCTAGCAAGCATATAGCGCTGCTGACTTCAGTAACGTTAAAGGATTAGTTCACTTTTGAAAAAACTTTTGCTGATAATTTACTCACCCCTATGTCATCCTAGATGTCCGTGTCTTTCTTTCTTCAGTCGAAAAGAAATTAAGGTTTTTGATGAAAACATTCCAGGATTTTTCTCCGTATAATGGACTTTTTTCCATTTTCTGAAAATTTTCTTTTAGCCTTTTTAATATTAAAACACCCTGGATACGCACATGAAATGGGCATTTTAAACGAGAAACTGACACAAAGACATTTTAAAATGCCCATTTCGTGTGTGTATCCTGGCAGTTTTAATATTAAAAACGCTAAAAGAACATTTTCGTCAGGACAGAAGCGTGACCTTTTCAACTTAATTGCGTATTACGTGACGTCACGAACGCGCATCACAGAACAGAGCAAGGCGAGCATTTGTGCTTATAAAACTTAAACTTTTTTATTTATTTTTGAAATGACCGATGGTTTCGCTAGATAAAACCCTTATTCATCGTCTGGTATAGTTTAAAGCCCTTTGAAGCTGCACTGAAACTGTCATTTGGACCTTGAACCATTTGGGTTCCATTTATATGCAGAAAAATCCTGGAAGTTTTTTCATCAAAAACCTTAATTTCTTTTCGACTGAAGAAAGAAAGACATGGACATCTTGGATGACATGGGGATGAGTACATTTTCAGCAAAAGTTTTTTTTAAAGTGAACTAATCCTTAACCCAGATGAGCCTGCGTTATCTGTTTTCAGCGGTTATTATCTGACTGGGAATAACATACCGCTGGATGGCGTGATTGACCAATCAGAATCAAGTATTACTCAGAGCCGTGTAATAATCATCATATCGTCCAGCCTTAAAACTTAAAATAGTTGTTGTTTTTTTGTCAGTGTTTATTTAAAAACGTCAGATTTCTTGTCAAATCTTGTTGTACAGGCAATCGTAAAGCTCTTTCCTGTTTTAGATTTGTTTTGGGGTTTTTTTTTTTTTTTTTTTTTGGCATTCACGCTGAAAACAAATGCTGCTGTAACCGCAGTCAACCCCCCAATGGTCACGTGCATACCCTCGATTATGTGTTTGCTTCCAATCATATTTCTGAATCAGCTCACATATTGTAAAGGTGTTTTTGAGATCAGCAGTCGTGAGTCAAAATGTCAGTGTTCTTTTATACCCAAGTCCTGAAATGTTCTTCGATGTACATTTTGCCAATCAATTGTTCTCATGAGAGCTTTCATCATCCGAGAGGAATTCCACCTCCAGAATTCTTCCATCTCTTCCACCCCCCATTCCTGGCTGGTGGTGGTCTGCATGACTCATGGTCTGATCACAATTCAGCTCTGCTTGAGTTGTTAAGTTAAGGTGGAGCAGATAAAGATCTCAAGTTACTGATTTTAGTTTTGTTCTGGCTTTTCTTTATCTCTTATGACCAATATAATTATTGTCTGTATTCATAAACTCAAACTGTTTGCAGTTTGGCTATTTATTTCTTTTTTGGCCTATAGTGGTAAATACATCTTTGCAAAAAAGCTAAAGTGAGAAATATTGGCACAACTCGGAAACTCAGACAGGCAAGCAGAGCTCAGCTCATCCATCTGCTGCTAACAGCTTTGAGAGAGAGAGAGAAAGTACAGAAACAAAAGAAAGACGGTAAGCTTTAGAGAACCTGAGAGGATACTGGAAGAGTGTTATGTGGAATAAGTGTAAAAAAAAAAAAAAGGCAGCTGTTAAATACACCAGCAGGATTTTGGTAGATCATTTGCATTGTTCTGAACATAGTGAACTTTCTATTTTATTGTGTTGATTTTTGTTTCTTAGGAAAAAATGAAAAGTAAAAATAAGCTGGTCCTAAGGCTGCTGGGTATAACCAAAGAATCCGTGATGCGAGTGGATGAGAAAACCAAAGACGTGGTTCAAGAGTGGCCACTTACTACAGTGAAGAGATGGGCCGCCTCACCTAAGAGCTTTACACTGGTACTTATAAAACAGACATTGACTTCTAGATGACTCAAATGGCTCAAGGGCTACTGGAAGTGCTTTTTTCTTATATTCACAACTGGTAAAAAGTTTGGGTTATGTAAGATTGGTTTGTTTGTTTTGAAGTCTTTCATGCTCACACAGGCTGTATTTATTTGACGAAAACAGTAAAATTGTGGAATTTTATTGTAGCTTAAAATGTCTATTTCAAAATAATTGAAATGTAATTTATTCCTGTGATGGCAAAGCTGAATTTTTAGCATCATTACTCCAGTCCTCAGTCTCACATGATCCTTCTGAAATCATTCTGATTTGCTGCTCAAAAAAACATTTCTTATTATGATCACAGTTAAAAACAGTTGTGCTGCTTAATATTTTTGTGGAAACCATGTTACGATTTGTTTCCAGGATTCTTTTATTGATTTATTTAAGTTCAAAAGAACAGCATTTATGTAAAATATAATACTTTTGTAACATTATCAATTGTGTTTTGTAACATTATCATTGATCAATTTAACATCGTCTTTCTGATTAAAAGTATTAATTTCTTTGTTCAAAACTTAGGGGTCAGGTTTTTTTTACTAACTCACTCACTCTAAACCCATTATTTATTCTGATTCTAATTAAAATCTGACAACCTGTGTTTTTCTCCACATAAAGGATTTTGGGGAGTATCAGGAGAGCTACTACTCTGTTCAGACCACAGAGGGGGAGCAGATATCACATCTTATAGCTGGCTACATCGATATAATTCTCAAAAAGGTCTGTATTAACTCCTTTATCTGCCTTTCTTTCCTTGAAATAGTCAACAGTCAGTTGTCCTGTGCTTTTCCTGATAGACATTCTCCTGGATTATGAAGGGTTTACACAATAATAATATAATATATAATAATAATAATTCATTACATTTATATAGCGCTTTTCTAGACACTCAAAGCGCTTTACATGGAAGGGGGAATCTCCTCAACCACCACCAATGTGCAGCATCCACCTGGATGATGCGACGGCAGCCATATTGCGCCAGAACGCCCACCACACACCAGCTTACTGGTGGAGAGGAGACAGAGTGATGAAGCCAATTAGTATATATATTGGGATGATTAGGAGGCCATGATAGACAGAGGCCACTAGGGCAAATTTGGCCAGGATGCCGGGGTTACACCCCTACTCTTTCGAAAGACATCCTGAGATTTTTTGTGACCACAGAGAGTCAGGACCTCGGTTTAACGTCTCATCCGAAGGACGGTGCTCTTTGACGGTATAGTGTCCCAATCACTACACTGGGGCGTTAGGACCCACACAGACCACAGGGTGAGCACCCCCTGCTGGCCTCACTAACAGCTCTTCCAGCAGCAACCTGGTTTTCTCATGAGGTCTCCCATCCAGGTACTAACCAGGCTCAGCCCTGCTTAACTCCAGTGGGCAACCAGTCTTGGGCTACAGGGTGATATGGCTGCTGGCCATATCACAATGTTACAGTAAATGCCAGATTTAACCTGAGTTTTATGTGTAAATGTGTTTATTTTTGAATGTTTGGCCCTACAGAAACAAAGCAAGGACCGGTTTGGTTTAGAGGGAGATGAGGAGGCCACCATGTTGGAGGAATCAGTTAATCCGAAAACGTAAGACATGTTCACATTTTGAGTCAGCAGTGATAAGAACCATATTTCCTTTCAAGGTTTTGTAATTTTCTGCCAATTGTCTTTGGAAATACTTTTGTAATCAGACCAGTGCAGCATAACAGGAAAATCACTGTGGAAAAACCTTATCTCAGTTTCTATTATCTAGATTGAGCTGAGGTTACCTGTTCCACACACACTAATATATTCAGCCTGTTTTTAAAGAGTGCCGGCAGAGTCTCCTCTTCTACAAAATGGAAAATGTACTTGAACTTTTGTACCCTTCTGTGTCATTTCATTTATCTTTTTTTTTCTTCTTTCTCTCTCTCTGTCTTTCACAGATCTACTATATTGCAGCAGCAGTTTAATCGAGCCAGACGGGAAGAGCATGGCTCAGTTGCATTGCCTGGGATCTTGAGGTCAGGTTCTGTCGGCCCAGAAGAGTTAAACATGGGTACCATGCCCTCTCCACAACAACCGATCACTACTGGAGAGGTGCATCTTGGGCATATGCCACCACTGGTGAGGCCACATATACAAATGCTCACATTCATAGAACACTTGGTTAATTCAGCAAAGTTAATGAATTGTCCATTATTTAACCTCATATTGGCTATAGGCCACCTTGCTGTCTAGATATCAGCATCAGTCCCTTCATAACACCTATTGGTTGATCATCAGTTCACCGCTGTCAGTTTATATACAGTACTGTGCAAAAGTTTTAGATCGGTAAGATTTTTTATGTTTTTAAAAGAAGTCTCTTCTGCTCACCAAGGCTGCAATTATTTGATAAAAAATACAAAAAAAACAGTAATATTGTGAAATATTATTACAATTTAAAACAGCGGTTTTCTATGTGAATATATAGTGAAGTGTAATTTATTCCTGTGATCAAAGCTGAATTTATCATCATCATTACTCCAGTCTTCAGTGTCACATGATCCTTCAAAAATCATTCTAATATGATGATTTGATGCTCAAGAAACATTTATGATTATTATCAGTGTTGAAAACAGTTTTTTACATTTTTATTTCATGATGCTATGATGAATAGAAACTAAAAAAGAACAGCATTTATCTGAAATCTAAAGCTTTTGTAACATTAAACTCTACCCTTCAAAAGTTTGGGGTTTTGGGGAAAGAAATATAATAAATCAATACTTTTATTCATCAAGGATGAGTTAAACTGATCAAAAGTTACAGTAAAGACATTTATTAGAATTATTTATAGAATAGTTAGAAAATATTCTATTTTAAATAAACGCTGTTCTTTTGAACTTTCTATTCATCAAAGAATTTTGAAAAAATTGTACACAACTGTTTTCAACATTGAAAATAATAATGAATGTTTTTTGAGCATCAAATCATCATATTAGAATGATTTCTGAAGGATCATGTGACACTGAAGACTGGAGTAATGATGATGAAAATTCAGCTTTGATCACAGGAATAAATTACACTTTACTGTATATTCACATAGAAAACAGCTGTTTTAAATTGTAGTAATATTTCACAATATTACTTTATTTTATTTTATTTTTTATCAAATAATTGCAGCCTTGGTGAGCAGAAGAGACTAATTTTAAAAACATAAAAAATCTTACCGATCTAAAACTTTTGCACAGTACTGTATATTAGTGGATGAATATGTAATTATTGCCATCCTTAATGTGGCGATCAGAGCGCAGCCCAACAGGCTCTCGTGGGAACCATTAACACCAGTATGCGAGCGGTGCAACAGGCACAGGAGGACCTGGACGAGGTGGAAGAGCTGCCACCACTTGGAGATGATATGGTGAGAAAATGCATACGTGACCCTTCACATTTACTCTCCTGTACCTATTACCAGTATTTTATTTTTTGTTTAAATATAGTGAATGCACACAACTTGTATTTTTTATTTATTTCAGGCTTCTAAAATGTGGATTCAGAACAAGGTGGTTGAGTCCAAGCATGATATTCACTCTCAGGTGGACGCCATTGCAGCTGGAACTGCCTCTGTAGTTAATCTTACTGCTGGTAAAACCTTGGCTGTATTAAATCTGATTAAATTAGTAAAATGTTTCACAGCACTTACTATACAGCTGTACTGTAAATACTAATTAAAAACCTGACAGACCCTTCAAAAATAAAAGCCTTGCTCCTTTACATTTTGAATGTACATCTGCAGCTTCCGATTTAATTTCCCAGGTGATCCGACGGACACAGATTATACAGCGGTTGGCTGTGCGATTACCACCATCTCCTCTAATCTGACGGAGATGTCCAAAGGTGTGAAGCTGCTGGCAGCTTTGATGGAGGATGAGGTGGGCAGTGGGCATGACCTCATGAGGGCTGCCAGGACCCTCACTGGAGCTGTATCTGACCTACTCAAAGCTGTGGAGCCTGCATCAGGAGAGGTGCGAGCAAAAGATGTCCTGCAGATAATCACTATCTGTCGTTTTGATGGATTGTGCTGTACATTTTCTATACAGTTTTTGTTTTTTCAAACATATGCAGATGTATGCCATTTCTGTATGGTTTCGTCTTGAGATACACATACAAGAATAAATGTAATTTTGATACATTTGACCAATTCAACTGCCTTTGCACGACCATAAAGATTTTGAGTGACATGACTGTGTTTAATAGTGTGTGTGCATGTGATTTCTCATGCAGCCACGACAGACGGTTCTGACTGCAGCCGGCAGCATTGGTCAAGCCAGTGGAGATCTGCTTAGACAGATTGGAGAGAATGAAACGGACGAGCGCTTCCAGGTACACAGATGTCTTATAAAATACATGATGTACATTTGTGTTTTTGAGTGTTGCTCACCCTCTGTGTGTGCGTGTGTTTCAGGATGTTCTGATGAACCTAGCTAAAGCTGTGGCTAATGCAGCAGCCATGATGGTTCTGAAGGCCAAGAACGTTGCA
This sequence comes from Semotilus atromaculatus, assembly GCA_031834385.1. Taxonomy (NCBI): domain Eukaryota; kingdom Metazoa; phylum Chordata; class Actinopteri; order Cypriniformes; family Leuciscidae; genus Semotilus; species Semotilus atromaculatus. The sequence continues at coordinate 22,498,638 of JAULUF010000009.1, read as the reverse complement.
CAGTTTTCTGAAGACAGCGTCCTGCAGAACAGGGTTATTGCAGCTGCGACCCAGTGTGCCCTCTCCACTTCACAACTAGTGGCCTGTGCCAAGGTGGAGTTCACCTAGATGTGCTTCTAATCCAGATTGATTCAAATAAATAAAACTGTGGATAAAACTTTTGTGTTCATGTCTGTGTATCAGGTTGTGAGCCCCACTATCAGCTCCCCTGTGTGTCAAGAGCAGCTGATTGAAGCAGGGAAGCTGGTGGATCGTTCAGTAGAAGGTTGTGTGAAGGCCTGCCTGTCAGCTACCAGTGATGGAGAGCTTCTCAAGGCCGTCAGCGCAGCAGCTGGTATCGTCACACAGGCTCTTAGTGATCTACTCACGCATGTGAGGAACTACGCCACTCGTGGGGAGCCCATCGGACGCTACGACCAGGCCACGGACACCATCATGACGGTTACAGAGAATATTTTCTGCTCCATGGGTGATGCTGGTAAAATTAAATACATCATATACACCACCGTTCAAACGTTTGGGGGTTGGCAAAACTAAATATTTAGCAGCCACTACTCCAGTCTTCAGTTTAGTGTCACATGATCCTTAAAAAAAAACTTACTGACTCCCCACTTTTGAACAGTAGTCTACCTTGTATATTTTATTTGCTTATTTGTTCTAGGCTGTGTAATATTAAAGATTTGCCAATCTGTTCCGTAGGTGAGATGGTCCGACAGGCACGGGTTCTTGCCCAGGCGACATCTGACCTGGTAAACGCCATGAGATCAGATGCTGAGGTGGAGGTGGATGTGAACAACTCCAAGAAGCTTCTTGCTGCTGCCAAACTGCTTGCAGATGCCACCGCTCGAATGGTCGAGGCTGCAAAGGTGGGTTTAGCAAACCTTAGAAACACATAATTACATATACATATATACATTTAAGTAAAATGTATTTTCTAATCTCCTATACCAGTGGTTCTCAACCCTTTTCACTCGAAGAACGTATTCTTCTGTAATTGACAAAACTGCTTGCTTTAAACCTTTGTTATGAGCAGAAGTAGTAGTAGTATTGAAATAGGTGGTATTGAAAGAAATGTTACATAAATTAATCTCTTTAAATTTTTCACTCCCGATGCTTTAAGAACTGTATGTTTTTCAATAAAAAAATAGTTATTCAGGGAAAATAAAAATAAATATGATTTAAGGTTACATCTTTTTTTTTTTTATTAAAATTAATTATTACTGTACACTACTGTTCAAAAGTTGAGGTTTTTAAAAATAAATGAATACTTGTTTTCAGCAAGGATGCATTGAATTGATCAAGTGACAGTAAATACATTTTACATTGTTGCAACAAAATATATATTTAAAAAAATAAATATATATATAATATATATTTTTTAACTCTTTATCAAAGAATCCTGAAATATTTATTAAAGGAGTAGTTCACTTTTTAAAAAAACTTTTGCTGATAATTTACTCACCCCCATGTCATCCAAGATGTCCATGTCTTTCTTTCTTCAGTCGAAAAGAAATTAAGGTTTTTGATGAAAACATTCTAGGATTTTTCTCCATATAATGGACTTTACTGGTAGCCAAACCGTCCAAGGTCCATATGACAGTTTCAGTGCAGCTTCAAATGGATTTAAACGACAACAGACGATGCATAAGGGTCTTATCTAGCAAAACGATCGGTTATTTCTAAAAGAAATAAATAAAAAACGAAGTTTTATGCCTTGCTCTGTTCTGTGATCCGCGGTCGTGACTCTCCTGTTCGAACTCGTTCATCAAAATGAACGAATCTTTTTTTCAAGTCATTTCGTTCATTTTGTTTGTAGAATGAAATGACTCAAAAAAAGATTCGTTCATTTTGATGAACGAGTTCGAACAGGAGAACAGAGCAAGCCGAGCATTTGTGCTAATAAAACTTAAACTTTTTTATTTATTTTAGAAATAACCGATCGTTTTGCTAGATAAGACCCTTATGCATCGTCTGTTGTCGTTTAAATCCATTTGAAGCTGCACTGAAACTGTCATTTGGACCTTGGACGGTTTGGCTACCAGTAAAGTCCATTATATGGAGAAAAATCCTAGAATGTTTTCATCAAAAACCTTCATTTCTTTTCGACTGAAGAAAGAAAGACATGGACATCTTGGATGACATGGGGGTGAGTAAATTATCAGCAAAAGTTTTTTAAAAAGTGAACTACTCCTTTAAGCTGCAAATCAGCATATTAGAATAGGCTTGTTTGAGATGCGCCTTGCCTCGCCTGAATTGTAGTCGAGAGTAGGCGGCTGCAGTGAGGGGAGGAGTGAAAAAAGCGCAAGCGAGACGGACAGATCTCTCTTCTCACGGTGGATCCAGACACCTGCGAGATCAAAGGCGGATATCGCGGGACACACGGGATTCACGCTCGTGCAGGTGTTGCTAATAAACTGGATGTAATTTAAGTTCTGTTGCTTTTATATGAAAATAAATATAATGATCAAGACACCCAAAGTACTTGTTATTTAATTCCATTCCAAATACGCGTTTATCAATATTTTTTCTTTAATACAGACATGTGTTTTTATTATTTTATTTTCTATAAAAATGACATCACATAACCCATATCGCACTGTCAGAGAGTTTATTCACACATAACGTACGTATACACATAAAACATGATACCAGAGTTTTAAAATACATTTTTTTAAAAGAGAACAATACATCACGGTTGTTTAAACCAATGAGCATTAAGCTGTGTCGTCAGCAAAGTCGTTTCCCATCATGCTTTTGATCAGCGCAGTCGGTGGAGAGCAACTGCGCTCGACTGCTAAATCCGACACGTGCGCCTTGCGCTCGCGAGAGTTTTTTGACATACGTCTGCATGACATCAGAGCAAGGCGGACTGCCCTCGGACACATTTTTAACCGGCATGCATCTCGCGCTGATCACCGGTGATCGGTTCTGCGCAGATTTTGCTCATCTCAAACAAGCCTAGTGATTTCTGAAGGATCATGTGACACTGGAGTAATGATACGTAAAATTCGTACGTAAATCTGATTTTTTAAAAATAATATTAGTGTTTTACTGTATTTTTTATCACATAAAGGCAGCCTTGGTGACCATAATAGACTTATTTAAAAAAAAAAAAAAAAATCTATATCTTACTGACCACAAACTTTTGAGCAGTAGCATAATCATTTATTAACTGAAATACTTGTAAGGCATCCTGCGGCCCCCTTGGAAGTTTGATGAGGCCCCCTACTTGAGAACCACTGTTTTATACCAATTAAGGAGATACATTAATCGTAGCCATCAAGAAAATCATACGAATTCTTAAGTATTTAATAAATTGGAGACATATTTTCTGCACTAATCTAGCATTTCCCTTAAGTAATTTTTTGCATCTTCGGTTTAGCAACGGTTTAGCGGTGACCTAATAGATATCCAATAGACTTGTTACACGTCTGTGTGTGTTTAGGGAGCTGCTGCATACCCTGAGAATGAAGACCAGCAGCAGAAGCTGCGGGAGGCTGCGGAGGGGCTGCGTGTGGCCACCAACGCAGCTGCACAGAACGCCATCAAGAAAAAACTCATAACAAGACTGGAGGTCAGTGACTGATGGTTATGATTGAGAAATTAATTCAATCTAGACAGGATCATGTGATCTACGCAAGGGAGTGTTTGACATAAATCCAACCATTTGAATGACTCCCTGAACTATGTGTCTGTTCTCTATCTTTCCAGAATGCTGCTAAACAAGCAGCTGCCGCTGCTACTCAGACTATTGCGGCATCCCAGAATGCAGCAGCCTCTAACAAGAATACTGCCGCTCACCAACAACTTGTTCAGAGTTGCAGGGTTTGTAGAAGTATTAGTTTGTGAATATCTAAACTGAAGTGTTATATATTCCTAATGTTTATACCACTGTATTCTCTATATGTCAACGTGTGTTAGGCTGTAGCTGACCATATTCCCCAGCTGGTGCAGGGAGTGAGGGGCAGTCAGGGTCAGCCTGAGGATGGTAGTGCCCAGCTTGCCCTCATCATTGCCAGCCAGAACTTCCTTCAGGTAACCATCTACCCTTTCACTGATAATAATCACCTTTCACTCATCAGATAACATCACTCTACTTTAAAGTGCTCTTTTAAAAAGCTTCTCCTTCAATACTAAAATGTCTTATTCCATGTCTTTGTTTTCCAGCCTGGAAGTAAGATGGTTTCTTCAGCGAAGTCGTCTGTGCCAACTGTTTCGGATCAGGCGGCAGCCATGCAGCTTGGGCAGTGTGCAAAGAATCTGGCCACCAGCCTGGCTGAACTCCGCACTGCTGCACAGACGGTACTTAATCTGTCTTTTCCACACATGTATTTAATGAGTAAAACGCTGCGTTCTGTTTACCTTGAAAGTCGGATGTCGGAGCTGGAAATGACGTCACACCCGAGTTGACCGCGTTCCAATTTACAGTTGGACAACCAAGATGCACGTGTCCAGGCAAACCTTTGTTGTGCTTGCTCTTTTGGATTACATGCACATAAATAAGCGCTATTTTGCACATATAATGCCGAAGTAACATGTAGGAGTGTGTGTGTGAATGTGTCGTGACAGGAAGGGGATCCGGTCTTAAACCTGTGCCAAATCAAATGTGTGTGTGAAGCGGACCCTGCAAATGAGCGGGAATAAACAGAAGTGCTAAAACACAATATATTAATATGTTGATTCACTTCTGTTGATGCGCTGAGTGAGCAGCCATATTGGATTCTGAAGTCAGGGTTGTTTGTGGTTCCTCTGAGCTCCGGAACCCCAACTTGGGGGGCCATTCCAGTAAAATAAATTCTACTGGGAGCTCGGAATTTCCGACTTCCAAGTACAAAAGGAACGCACAAGAAATGAAAATGCAAATGAAAATTTTCGTTCCAAACCTTAATGACTGACTGACTTCTGTGGAACATATATATTTTGAGGAATGTTGGTAACTGAACAGTTTCGGTACCAAAATTCTTAAAAATATCTCCTTTTTAGTTCTGCAGAAGAAAGAAATAAGTAAGTGTTTGGAATGACATCAGGGTGAGTAAATGATGACAGAATTTAGATATTTGGGTGAGCTATCCATTAATGAAATCCTGTCATGTGATATCTAGGCTCATGAAGCGTGCGGCCCCATGGAGATAGACTCTGCCCTTATAGCGGTGCAGACGCTTAAGAATGAACTCCAGGATGCAAAAATGGCAGCTTCTGAAGGACAGCTGAAACCATTACCTGGAGAATCAGTGAGTTGATAAGTGATACTATGATTCTTTTACTCTACCTCTGAACACTATCTTCTCAGAAAAGACATATTGATTGATTGATTGATTGTGTGAATTATGCATCCATTTTGGGATGCAATTTGTTTATTTTAGTTGGAAAAGTGTACTCAGGATCTGGGTGGTACATCTAAGGCCGTTGGTTCATCAATGGCCCAACTGCTTACCTGTGCAGCACAGGGAAATGAGCATTACACAGGTAATACACTCACTAGCATAGGAAACACATTTATTTGGCTAAATGGAGACTTACCCTTAGAGCTCTGTTGTTTTAAGTAACTAATCCTAACCTTAACCCTATAGTAAGTATATGGGGTTAATTAAGGTTAATTAGGTTTTGTAAAATAGCTTAGCTGTTTTTTCTAAGTGAGCTGAAACAAACATACATTCTTGTGTGTACACACACACACACACTCCCAAACACATGAATTGTATGTGTTCACAGGTGTTGCTGCTAGCGAAACTGCCCAGGCTCTCAAGACATTAGCACAGGCTGCGAGGGGTGTTGCTGCCACCACATCAGACCCTGCTGGAGCCATAGCCATGTTGGATTCTGCTTGTGAGGTTATGGAAGGGTCGGCTAAATTGATTTCTGAAGCCAAGGAGGCGCTGGTTGCTCCTGGTGATGCAGAGATACAACAGAGGCTAGCACAGGTGAGGGAGGAAGAGATGTGAATAATAAAAAAATATGACATTTAATCATTTATCAGATATCCATTCTTGCTAAATAAGTGTTAATTTTCTTTCCAAAAACATAATCATACTGACCACAAACATATAAATATAACACACAAGTTACTCACTTTATTGTTGTGTATGTCTCTGTTTTGTGTACTAGGTAGCAAAGGCTGTGTCTCACTCACTGAACGCATGTGTGAACTGTCTACCTGGACAAAAAGATGTTGATATGGCTCTGAAAAGCATTGGAGAAGCCAGCAAAAAACTACTTATAGAGACGGTGAGCAACAAACTAGAAAATCCTTTTACTTTCCTTCAAATAATTTTGTAGCTTGAAGATTGCTAGAGCTATTCCTTAATATACTCTCTCTGCCATCAACATAGTGCATGCAGTTATTAATTGTACATGGCCCTAATGTGTCTCTGGAGTGTTTGTTACCTTTTTTTTATTTATATTGCAGCTCCCTCCTTGCAGTAAGACCTTCCAGGAGGCTCAGAGTGACCTGAACCAGACCGCAGCCGATCTGAACCAGTCCGCAGGTGATGTGGTCCATGCCTCTAGAGGGACCACTATCAAGCTTGCAGATGCTTCTGGGAAGTTCAGTGAGGACTTTGATGAGTTTCTGGATGCTGGCATTGAGATGGCTGGCCATACACAGGTACGATGTGTTGAGCAGGACAGAACGTGAGAAGGTGGATAGGTCTTCCTTTTCCTAAAATAGAAGTAATTCTTGGTTGTTTTTAGGGTAAGGATGATCAGATACAGGTGATTGGGAATTTGAAGAACATCTCAATGGCCTCCAGTAAGCTGCTGTTGGCTGCCAAGTCTTTATCTGTGGACCCTGGAGCAGGAAATGCAAAGAACCTGCTCGCTGCTGCTGCCAGGTACTTCACGCCATGTTTATTCATTCGTGTTTTATGTATGTGACCCTGGACCACAAAAGGGAGTCTTATGTGTCCATTTTTTTAAATTGAGATTTATACATTTATACAAGCTGAATAAATAAGCTTTCCATTGATGTATGGTTTGTTAGGACAGGACAATATTTGGCCGAGATACAACTATTTGAAATCAGGAATCTGAGGGTTAAAAAAAAAATCTAAATATTGAGAAAATTGCCTTTAAAGGTTTCCATTTCTGTTGGCGATTGTGCTGCATCCACTTACAAAAATACAATTTTGATATATTTAAGGTAGGAAATTTACTAAATTTCTTCATGGATCATGATCTTTACTTAATATCCTAATGTTTTTTGGCATAAATGAAAAATTTATAATTTTGACCCATACAGTGTTTTGTTGGCTATTGCCACAAATATACCCGTGCGACTTAAGACTGGTTTTGTGGTCCAGGGTCACATATGCTCTTGTTTCTATTTTTAACCTCACTCCCCTGCATGTTTATTCAGAACGGTGACCGACAGCATCAATCAGCTGATTACCCTGTGTACCCAGAATGCCCCAGGACAGAGGGAATGTGACAATGCTCTAAGAGAGCTTGAGGTATTATATATAAACAATGCACTGTACTAAGTAATTTGTCTTACTATTGAAAACATTTTTTATATTGTCTCGTTTTGTGGGTTACAGGCTGTTAGGGGACTTCTGGATAACCCGAATGAGCCAGTCAATGATCTCTCCTACTTTGACTGCATTGAAAGTGTCATGGAGAACTCTAAGGTAACAGCAACATGATTATATTGGACTGGTAGTGATGCACGAATTGCAGTTTGGGATTGGGCGGGTCAAGTAATAAAAAAATAACATTCCAAAAATTGCGGGTGTATGAGTGTTAAATCGTTAAAGACATTTCACAGTAAAATGCAACGAACATATGTCATTTTTACTTTTGTTTTCAAGAACAACATATACAGTATATCTCTTCAGGGAAAACCAATCAAGGAAAACATGCCTAGAGCACCTCTTAGTGGTCATTATATCAAACACAAAGGAACCTACATGAGAACCTACATTGCTTAATAACTTGACCTCTTTAACTCAAAGAAACACAAGCTTAAGAGAAATTATTCTGATAAGAGTGTTTTCCAACATAATGATGGAAGCAATTTTCCATAACTGGTCATCCATGCAAATTCACGTCACCAAAAGCAGCAGAATGGGCTTCATTTTATTTATCATCAGCTAATTCATTAGCCTGAACATCAGGGTTGCCAACTCTCACGCATCTGGCGTGACAGTCACGCATTCAACCTCAATCTCACGCTCGAAAAAGAAATCTCACGCTAAATTCTTTCTGTGCTGTATTTTTTTTTTCCTCATGTGCGTTAATTTCCGAATTACTAAACAAGTTCAGGCTCTTAACTACTGATTGGACAACTGCTGTGTCTAATGCCTTTATCTGATTGTCGATTTGCTGGAAACATTTGTCGTTGTTACGTCAGTGACGTCCGTCTGCTGACTGCTTTACTGACGTCTGTCTGTAAAATGCCTGAAAGATGAGTTTATAGATCTACCTGTTGAGCCACTCGCAGAGCTGCCAACCCTCCCGCATTGACCGTGAGACTCACGTAATTGACCCTTTTCACACGGCACACATCTTTCTCAAGCAGAGAAAAATCGCAAGTCAAAGAGGACACTGACACCGACAGACAAGACAGAGAAAGTTATAGGCTACTTTTGATATGGAACAAATTCTCTGCTCGCATATTCTGTCAATATTTTTACGAGATTCAAACAATAAATACAGTTTTTGGTGCTTTTAAATGTGACAGACCGCTGTAGCGCTTCAGCTCAAACGGCACGTAATGCAGTACAACTTTTTTTTTTTCATAATTTCTTTGCATAATTTATATCTCACAATTTACACATATTTATTGATCCTTAATAAAATAAGCTGTTTTACTATGAAGAAATTATTACCTCAAAATGTAGATCTGTATGCAGGTGCGATATACTTTATACTTTATCTAAATTAAATAAATGCATACATAAATCTCTCGCTTTTGCTCACATGCCAGTAATTACCCCTCCATGTGGCATATAGGTCTTATGAACTTCTTTTTCATCAAAGAATATGTCATTGTTTTCATAAAAAGCATTAACTGTTTTCAACAGTGATAAGAAATGTTACTGCTTTGTCATCAAATGAATAAATTACATATAAAATATATTAAATAGAAAACAGTTCTTTTATATTTTAAAAAGGATTCACAATCACAGTGTTTCACCATGTTTTTACTGTATTTTTTTTATAAAATAAATCCAGCCTTGATGAGCATAAGAAACTTCTTACAGACCCCACGCTTTTGAACAATAGTGTACATTATTACTGTGATATTACTGTGTACATGTGAATAGTATAAGCACTTTTAATTGCAATTGAATCTCACATACTTTGTGCCAGATTTACTAAAAATGACAAATTAGAATGAGTGTAATTCCAAAAAAGCGCAGATAATCTACTGACATTGTGCAAATTAAAAAACACGGATGCAGCCGGATCATTCAATAATGACCAACGTAAATGGTGCAAATACCAGTAAATTGACTAGCCCAAACCTTAGTAAATCACCTTGCATGATTAAATTGATGTTCTCTGCACCCCATACATTTTGTGTCTAAAAGGGAAACTCTTTCAAATGCATATTCAAAAAGCTACTATTTTTCCACTTTGTGTCTTTAGGAAATCATGGCGGTAGTTTTTAAATGCCAAAAGAGGATTTTCACTGGCGCAAGCTGTTAGTATATCTGGCCCTAAATGTACAAAATTCCTGTTAATATGCTGAACTGCAAGCATTCATATAGCCTGTTGATATTGGTAAATGTTAATGCACATCACTAAACGATGACTGAGGTCCATGTCTTTCTGTTAGATACTCGGTGAGTCTATGGCCGGTATCTCACATAACTGTAAGACAGGAGATGTTCCAGCGTTTGGAGACTGTGTGGGTGGAGCCTCTAAAGCTCTATGTGGACTGACTGAAGCAGCTGGTCAGGTACGAAACTACCAGCTTCATTCTCGACCATTAAACATTTTTACCTCTGAACACTTTTACTTTGTGTATGTGCCGTTCATACTTGTTTTTTGGTGTGTCTCTAGGCTTCTTACTTCTTACTAGTGGGTGTGTCTGACCCCAACAGCCAAGCTGGACATCCAGGCTTAGTGGATCCTATCCAGTTCGCTCGAGCTAATCAGGCAATCCAGATGGCTTGCCAAAATCTTGTTGACCCTGACAGTAGTCCTTCACAGGTAGCTTCGTTCTGTCAGATCTTGGGCATGTAGTGTTTCTTTCTGCCACATCTTAATCTGCACTTTTAAGGTCAAAATGTTGAAATGTGCGTGTTGCAGGTGCTCTCAGCTGCCACCATTGTTGCCAAGCACACCTCAGCGCTGTGTAATGCTTGTCGACTGGCTTCATCTAAGACCGCCAACCCTGTGGCTAAAAGACACTTTGTGCAGTCAGCCAAAGAAGTGGCCAACAGCACAGCCAGCCTGGTCAAAACAATCAAGGTCAAACCACTCCTCTTTATAAATGATTCCAACTTTTACCCACTCCAATGACAGGAAATTATTGCTTTCTAGCATCATTTATTTTCCTTCTCTCCCACCATAGGCATTAGATGGGGATTTCTCTGAGGAAAACCGTGAGAAATGTCATGTTGCAACAGCGCCGCTCATTGAAGCTGTTGACAATCTGACTACGTTTGCTTCCAATCCGGAGTTTGCTAGTGTACCTGCACAGATCAGTAAAGAGGTATGAGTTTCTTCTTCATTGAAATGTAATTCACAATTGAGTCATTCTTGTTGTTAATGATATTTCTGTTTTTATTCTCACAATTTAGGGTTCTGCTGCACAGGAGCCAATCATCCAATCAGCACACTCCATGCTGGGCAGCTCCTGCCACCTTTTGAAGGCCGCACGGTCATTAGTTATGAACCCTAAAGATCCACCCACGTGGTCATTACTGGCAAGCCATTCACGCACCGTGTCAGACTCTATCAAGAGCCTCATCACTGCTATCAGGTAACACATGACATATATACTCACTTTTGTTGTTAGTATGAGACCTGCAATAGAAATCAATTTAAATAATTTGTGTTTATGTGATTTGGTATTACAGGGATAAAGCCCCTGGCCAAAAGGAATGTGACTCAGCCATTGATAATATCAATAAATGCATCCGAGATATTGAGCAGGCCTCTCTTGCTGCTGTCAGCCAGAATCTTCCACCTAGAGATGAAGTTTCATCTGAGGTAAATGTTTCTACAGTAGCTACTCAGAATAGTGTTTATTTCTGCTTCAACTCTATTGAGCAGTATATCAATTAGGGATGGGTTGCATGGGTTTTATATATATATATTTTTAAACAGACAGACACACATACATATATACACACACACACACACACACACATATATATATATATGTAAATGTGTGTGTGTCTGTCTGCACTTCTGTTGGTGTTTTAAAGCCTTGTAACAAGAATTAAAAGTGAGTTTTCTATCTAGGAGTCCTTAACACATGTTGTATTGTATCAGGCTTTGCAGGAGCAGTTAACATCATCTGTTCAGGAGGTGGGTCACCTGATTGAGCCGATTTCTACAGCAGCAAAAGGAGAAGCAGCACAACTGGGACATAAGGTAAATAAAATGATGAAGCCTTTCCAGTCTAAAATTAGTTTTCATATAGTTTTCATCTCTAATGCATGCCATAAGTATGAACTCAAACCTTTCTCTGTTCCTCAGGTCTCTCAGTTGGTCAGTTACTTCACCCCGCTGGTCTCAGCCTCGATGGGCATGGCCTCCAAAATCTTTGATCATCAGCAGCAGATGAACCTTCTGGATCAGACCAAGACTCTTACTGAGTCTGCTCTACAAATGCTGTATGCTGCCAAGGAAGGTGGTGGAAACCCTAAGGTGCATGTCATCCATTCAAATATGTGATATGTCCATGTAAATTTTCAATCTTTCAACAGTTTCATTAACCCATTTTTCTTTAGGCGTTTCATACCCATGATGCCATAGCTGAAGCTGCACAGTTGATGAGGGAAGCTGTTGATGACCTCTTGCTGACCCTGAATGAAGCTGCTAGTGAGGTTGGCATGGTCAGTGGCATGGTGGATTCGATTGCTGATGCTATGGGGAAGGTAACAACCCACATACTTTTGCATTATAAACAGCCTTAATATACTTTATAATTACATTTAAATGAAAACGGTTTGATATTTTAAAGGGAACCTATTATGCAAAATTTACATTTACATGGTGTTTGAGCATAAATGTGTTGGCAGTGTGTACACAACCACCCAATAATGATAAAAATCCCCCATAAATCATAAGCACTGTCTCAGAACAAGTAGTTTGCAGATTCTGGGCACTTTGCACAGGCCCCTCCCACGACTGTTGATGGACACTGCCGTATTAGCATAGACTCGTCCTGAGTGAGCTGTACACAGTCCGCCATTGTTTCTACGCCTGAGCAGCTGTAGACAAGACTGTCCCCTAAGCGATTGAGGTGTTTGTTGTTGGATGTAAGAATAAACATAGCAGTTATTTACTCCCTACCAGTGGCGTAGCGCAAATCCACGATTTTAAGAATAAAATCATCAGTTAATCTTATCGTAACAACGATTCAGAAATCGAGGAATTTGTAGAAAGTATTACCTGGCAATGAAAATTACACACAGCGGTTGTGTGGGAAGTCAACCTACAGACTCCAAGAACCTGTTTGCTCCTTTTCCTTATAAACCCAGATAATTCTATATTCTTACCAAATGGTGGTGTCTGTCATTTATAATTAGATTTTGGTTCCCTATTGAGGGGCTTACAACTGTGAGATCAGAATTTGTACTTGAATGGGTTCTTGTTTTACATACAGGAGGTAGTTTGAATGGAGGGTCTGGGGGAGGGAACACCTTTAAGGGACACATCACTTTTCTCAAATTTCATAACTGCTTTTAGCTTTTCATTATGGTTGGGTGAATGAGACCATTTTACCAGCGCACTGAAACACTTTAAATGACACCAAACATGAATAGACACTTTTTTACACACATAATATTGAATGGGTTTTTCAGTGAGTTCTAGGTGAGGAGGAGAAGAGGGGGATGTGAGGCTGTAAGAGTAAGGTGTGAACTGCACTGTGTGATGCGTCTCAGATGTTGCTGTTACTAATGCAAGAGGGAGTTCAAATGTTAATATTCTCAGGAGAGCCTTTTGTTCTCTCGCGGGGGAGCCCAGACTTTCTGGCCCCCGCCTTACAGAGCTGAATCTACTTTAACATGCTGATTACAGTAGCCACGGTCTTCATTTATTTTCTTAATATTTCTCTTGTGGCCCATAAGTAGTGAAAAAATTAGAAGAGAAGAATTTCGTTTTAAACAAGTTGTTTTTGAAATAAGGAGTAAGCTAATCTAGCTAATCTTATATTTTCTTTGCAGCTCGTCGGTTATGGGGTGATGCACTATCAAATTATTGCGGGGAAATTGAATTGTAGCTAATTGCCTAATTAATTTAATAATAAAAGTAATAATAGGCTAATAATAATTTATTGGGCCTACATTAATAAAAAAATACAGTCTCTGGAGTGATAGGCCTAACGTTACTGGTCACGGTACCAGTAATGAAAGGGAGAGTGCACACTTTATTACAGTTCATCAGAGTTGTTTTACCAGTACTATAAAGTTGACCAGTTTATTAAACTCCGTCTGAAAAGGTCTGTATATTGTTTACTGTTAGTTGTAATGAGTGTTTTTGTGTAATTTGCTGTGTATATTGATGATAATGCAAGGGAGAGAGAGAGTTTATAGAGAAGACATGAATGCATACTACTTGTACTGTTTATTCAGCTCTTACTGTGATTTTCTGAAGTAAAAAAGACGCTTCATCTTTTGAGTACAATAAACTTCATAAAACTCATCAGTAGTTAATTTTTGGTCGTCATACAGACGAGGTCCTCTACAGCAGACTTGTACTAATAGTGGATAAAAGCAAGATGAGAAATAAGTTATAACCGTAATTAAACAAAACTATACCTGTTCTATCTCCATACAGAATATATTCTCTGGCTCTGTAGGCATTATTGTCTGACTCCAGTTTGAAATGAACACCGCTACTGAGAGTTTCTGTTCTGATATTTTCATTTCGTGAGATGAGATTGTCCTTACACCGAGGTGTGAGCTCTTGAAGCTCCACCCTCTTCTTTAAAGGGGGGCATGCTGTAAAACATTATCTGTGGGGTATTTTGAGCTAAAACTTAACATACACACATCAGAGACTTATTTTATATCTTCTAAAAAATGGCATAATAGGTGCCCTTTAACTGTTTAAAATCATTTAAAACAGCCATGTAATGTTTAAATGATCTTGTGATCCTGTAGTTAGGTGAAGGTTCTCCACCAGAACCAGAAGGTTCATTTGTGGAATATCAGACCACCATGGTGAGATACTCCAAAGCTATTGCTGTCAGTGCGCAGGAGATGGTGAGCAATCGTAATTTTCTAGATTGAATGTGTTTTATGCTGTATATCTATAAAACACAGTATAACAGACATTTATGCGTAGACTTATGTGTCCAATTTCATTGTGTCGCTTTATTCTCTCCCTCAGATCACTAAATCAGTGAGTGCTCCAGAGGATCTGGGCAGTTTGGCCTCACAGGTCACTGCAGACTACAGCCAGCTTGCAGTTCAAGGACGTCTAGCTGCTGCTACTGCGGAACCAGAGAAGGTAATTGACATACAGATGCACGGTCGGTCACTCTTTGTGTATCTCTCACTCACACGCTGACCCCTGTTTTGGTGATTTTTAGATCGGGTTCCAGATAAAGACACGTGTGCAGGAACTGGGGCACGGCTGCATTGTTCTCATTCAGAAGGCTGGAGCGCTGCAGATCAGTCCATCTGACTCGTTCACAAAGAGAGAACTGATTGAGTGTGTACGAGCCGTCACTGAGAAGGTGCCAGAACAACAGAGCATCTATATATCATAACTATCTATCAAAGAATTTGTTGTTCTCTGTTGAAATTACAGTTTCTCCATATAGTAGAATTGATTTGAATGTGTGTGTGTGTGTTTTCTGTAGGTGTCTATGGTGCTGTCTGCATTGCAAGCCGGTAATAAGGGCACTCAAGCCTGTATCACTGCAGCCAGTGCTGTATCGGGCATCATCGCTGACCTGGACACCACCATCATGTTTGCTTCTGCTGGTACACTCAATGCTGAGAACGATTCAGACTCCTTCGCTGATCACAGGTATCACACAAATATATAATACAACAGGGTAATTTACAGTCTACTGCTATTGGTGATGCACTGAAATATAAAGTTATTGGGCGAAACCAAAATTATTGGACACATTGGGTCAAAAAGTTAAATCCGAAAGCAGAATAGTAATACTTTAAATTAGACCTTTTTTTGCAATAGAATTTTGCCCCTTTTTTGGCTATAATTTGGAAAACATTTTGGTCCATCTCTATCGGTCATTATTATACAAAATAAAGCTAACGGGTTAGTCTTGTATTATCCTGAAGGAATTTATTTTGCCGTTATTACAAGGTAACTAACCAATATCACACTTAATTACACTGCTGCTTACCAAATTATTAAATAAGTGGACGTTAAATATAGAATGTTTTATATATATATACAGTACTGTGCAAAAGTTTTAGGCAGGTAAGATTTTTTAAGTTTTTAAAAGAAGTCTCTTCTGCTCACCAAGGCTGCAATTATTTGATAAAAAATACAAAAAAAACAGTAATATTGTGAAATATTATTACAATTTAAAACAGCGGTTTTCTATGTGAATATACAGTAAAGTGTAATTTATTCCTGTGATCAAAGCTGAATTTTCATCATCATTACTCCAGTCTTCAGTGTCACATGATCCTTCAGAAATCATTCTAATATGATGATTTGATGCTCAAAAAACATTCATTATTATTTTCAATGTTGAAAACAGTTGTGTACAATTTTTTTTCCAAAATTCTTTGATGAATAGAAAGTTCAAAAGAACAGCATTTATTTAAAATAGAATATTTTCTAACATTATAAATGTCTTTACTGTAACTTTTGATCAGTTTAACTCATCCTTGATGAATAAAAGTATTGATTTATTATATTTCTTTCCCCCAAAAATAAAATTTAAATTCTTACTGACCCCAAACTTTTGAAGGGTAGAGTTTAATGTTACAAAAGCTTTAGATTTCAGATAAATGCTGTTCTTTTTTAGTTTCTATTCATCATAGCATCATGAAATAAAAATGTAAAAACTGTTTTCAACACTGATAATAATCATAAATGTTTCTTGAGCATCAAATCATCATATTAGAATGATTTTTGAAGGATCATGTGACACTGAAGACTGGAGTAATGATGCTGTAAATTCAGCTTTGATCACAGGAATAAATTACACTTCACTATATATTCACATAGAAAACCGCTGTTTTAAATTGTAATAATATTTCACAATATTACTGTTTTTTTTGTTGTTTTTTTTATCAAATAATTGCAGCCTTGGTGAGCAGAAGAGACTTCTTTTAAAAACTTAAAAAATCTTACCTGCCTAAAACTTTTGCACAGTACAAAGGGATAGTTCAATAAAAATTCTGTGATCATTTACTAACCCTTAAGTTGTTCCAAACCTGTATGAATTTTTCTTCTGCTGAACACAAAAGAAGATATTTTGAAGAATGTCAGTAACCAAACATTTTGTATTCTGTGAGAGGAAATACTAGAGGGATACTACCGGGGATGGATACTAGAAACATTAAAACAACACAGGAGATAGAACAGTCAAAAATATTTGACCCCAGAGCGCCACAATTGACCAATTAAGAAGGCAGCATATGCAATTCAGAATATGATAATCACATATCAATCACATATGTACATAAGCATTATAATCAAACTTATCACTTCTCTCTCTCTCTTTTTGTTTTTAGGGAGAATATTCTAAAGACAGCTAAAGCGCTGGTGGAGGACACTAAGAACCTTGTTTCAGGTGCAGCATCAAGTCAAGAGAAGCTGGCCCAGGCTGCCCAATCTTCTGCCAAGACCATCACACAACTAACAGATGTGGTGAAATTGGGAGCGGCCAGCATAGGCCCAGATGACCCAGAAACACAGGTGAGAGACAAGGGGAAAGTAATGAGGACAGATGAGAAGTCCAACACAGAGATTTAGCAGCAGCCAGTCTGAGTCATCTTCCTGAAATGTGCATGTGTTGTTATCATTCATCTCTTGGTAGGTGGTGTTGATCAACGCAGTGAAGGATGTTGCTAAAGCTTTGGGTGAGCTCATTAGTGCCACCAAGTGTGCGGCAGGAAAATCTGCCGACGACCCCTCAATGTACCAGCTCAAGAGTGCAGCCAAGGTAGGACTGTGAAAAACACTCAGGCCTCGTTTCTGTGTAACATAAATATTATTCTCCCTTTTGCAGATTTTCCTTCATAACTCAAGAGCACAGAACTTGGTTAGAAACAGTCCTGCTAGACAATTAGCTGTTATATATTTGTCTCTGAAACTGTAATCTCCCAGTTGTCCCTCAGAAATCTGGCCGCAGGGGTGGAAATGTCTCCTAACTCAGATATCAGTAGAAGTGTTCTGGTGAGAAACTCATTTCAGTGTGTGCCATTAATCAGATTAATTATGAATGAGGAAATTAATCTGTGTTCTTCTCCATCCGCTACTGCACACTTAGTCCAACTATTGTGCCATAAATTGAACTACATGCTCTATTAATGGCATAGTTCTGCATGAGTTTGGAGTCAATAATTTTTAGAATTCAAAGAAATCATGGTTTAATCAATTTAACACTGGATCTTTTAATTAGAATTAAGCAAGTGTATAAAGTTCTAGGGTGTCCATAGCTATTTTTGTCTTTTTAATTAAAAAGATTAGGGAAAATTAGTTGTAGTCTATAAATAGCTGGTTTCTAAAGGAAACATCAGACGTTTTCCTGTAAAAGTGCAATTAATGTTCACAAAGAATGTGATGTTCTTGAATCTAAAGTGTAAGTGACTTGTGTGCGTTTGTGTCTCATCTTCTGTGTTCAGGTTATGGTAACTAATGTAACATCCTTACTAAAAACGGTGAAGGCAGTGGAGGACGAGGCTTCAAGAGGAACCAGAGCTCTGGAATCCACTATCGAGTGCATTAAACAGGAACTCACAGTAAGACCGCAAACGCAGAAAACATGGTGTGCTAATTGTCTATTTGTTATGTACCTTTTATTTTTCCAGCCCATAACTTTTTTTAAAAGTTAAGGCCCTGATATGCAAAGTTATTTTTTGTTGTTAATTTAGGGGTGCTGCTTTACAGAGTTGACTAATATAAGTGTCGAAGGTCAGTGAAGGGTCAAGAGTGATACCCAAGTTTTTGACAGTGGCAGATGGAATAATTTATGTAGCTTAGAGTAAGAATTTATGACAAAGTATCAAAAGCTAAGCTGAGGTCGAGTAATAAAAGTATGGAGAGGTTTCCTGAGTCACCAGAGAGTAAGAGGTCATTGATTAACCCTTAAAATGAAAATGAAATGACGTCACACCAGTTTGTTCTTCGATTTCCCTTGAAGTGCATCAAGGCCTTTAAAGTTAACCATCCTTTTCTTTCATTTGACCTAATTTTGTGCTACATAGACAAGCATGGTTACAAAGCTAAATGTGAAACATCCCAATTGACAATTATGTCGTCATTGTACTCAGATGTTCCAGTCTAAAGAAGCCCCTGGGAAGTCAACTACTCCAGAAGAGTTCATTCGCATGACGAAGGGCATCACCACTGCAACTGCTAAAGCTGTTGCAGCAGGAAATTCTGCCAGACAGGAAGATGTCATCTCCACGGCGAACCTCAGCCGCAAGGTCATAACCGATATGCTGACCACATGCAAGGTGTGTTTTCTGCCAGTGTCCATCTATGCTTTATTATCTGTGGGTTAGCGAAGGTGGTTTTGGTGTGCGTAATGGACTCAGTATTTTCCACCTCAGCAAGCGGCTTATCATGATGAAGTGAGTGACGATGTCAGGAGAAGAGCTCTGTTATACGGCACTGAATGTACCAATGGATATATAGATCTCCTAGAACATGTCCTACAGGTACAAACACACACTCGTTCACACACAAAATGCATCTGTACAGTGCTTTGCTGTTTCAGGATTATGCTCTTTTAAAGGTTTCTGATTGTGGTTTTGGAGGTCTCCTTCAATAGATTTACATGAATCCAAGGTCAAAAACACTTTATTTTTACTCTTAATATACATTGCGACATTGATGTAGAGTGTCATGCGAAAGTATTTGTAGCCCTTTATGTTGCAGACTAATGCTAAACGACTTTAAATGACTTTTTCCCCCCATCTATCTACACTCCATACACTATAATGACAAAGCAAACAACAGATTTGTTCTGTAAATGTATTAAAAATAGAAAACTCAAATAATTACATTGTCCCAGAAAAGGGTATGAATACTTATGCACCCATTCCCTTTTCTGGGAAGCTCAAGAGCATTAAAATTTCGCTTGTAGATGTTACTACACTTTCATTGGAGTTAACCAATGGTTAGTTTAACTGCTTCTATGGGTTAGTTTAACTGCTTCTATGGTTCTCATTTGTAAGTCGCTTTGGATAAAAGCGTCTGCTAAATGAATAAATGTAAAATGTAAACCTGACAAAATCAATTGAATGGGTATGTTTTGGAAAGGGACACATCTCTCAATAAAAGGTTTAACAGCTGAAAATGCATATCAGAGCAAAGACCAAGCCATGAGGTCAAATGAACTGCCTATAGGGCTCAGAAACACGGTTGTGTCAAGATAACAAAAATACTACAGAATCGGTCCGTTCTTTTGGGGTGACAATAACTACATTTATCATGCAACTTTGACAGCCTTTTTACATGCACAAACGTAAACGTGAAAAGTAATATCTGAAAAAAGCATAATAGGGGGAGTTTAACCAGAATGTGCATAAATATTTGTTTCAGGTCTTACAAAAGCCAACAGGTGACCAGAAACAGAAGTTGGCGATGTTCTCTAAGAAGGTTGCTGCAGCTGTTACTGAACTGATTCAAACAGCAGAGGCCATGAAAGGTAACCTCACTCACAGACACACACCTTCATTAAGAGATATACACACTCGCTCAGTGTAATCTGTGGATTTATTGTGCTGAGTAAAGTTTCCTGTCTTTCCCGTATCGCTCAAGATGTGGGTGAGTACCATGAGACTACAAATGTTATTCCATCTTTGCAAACTCCATTTAGAACACTTACTTACTTTAACCACATTTGTGTCTTGTTCATTTGTTTTGATTCATTTCACTTGTGTGCAACACTGTGGCAAAATGAATTACACTCTGGCATGTTTGTTGTAAAAGGCCGCATCCATTGCCCATGCAACTGACACACACGTTTAGTTATTGCAGCATGCCGTCTATGTGTTGAATCTAGGCCTGCCAAACAGTTGATCGGTGTGTGTATTGTGTGTTTAGGCACTGAGTGGGTCGACCCTGAGGATCCTACTGTGATCGCTGAAACTGAGTTATTGGGAGCTGCTGCCTCAATTGAAGCAGCGGCCAAGAAACTTGAGCAGCTCAAACCAAGAGCCAAACCAAGGGTAATGCACATATGCTTAATGCAATGTTTAAAGGCTGCATTTATGATTTTTGGAATGTGTGACACTAAAGACTGGAGTAATGGCTGCTGAAAATTCAGCTTTGCCATTACATGAATACCGGTAAATTACATTTTGAAATATAGTATAATAGAAAACAGCTTTTTTAAATTGTAGTAATATTTCACAATGTTACTATTTTTTACTGTATTTTTGATCAAATAAATGCAGCCCCGGTGAGCATAAGAGATTCTTCATCTAAATCTGAATTATTCCAGTCTTTTGACTGGTAGTATATTAATGCAATATGTATTAATAATAGATCATGTATATTTGTATTCTATAATAAATTTAAAACCGTGGAATTAATTTTAATTCCAAATATTTTTCCCCTCAACTGCAAATGTAACATAGGGAGCTAATGTAATAAACCCTGTACATCCTAAACTCAAACCTTTTATACAGTTACAATTTACTACTCCTCGTGTAAATGAAGTCACTGTATGTTAATGTTAAAGTTCAGACACCCTATTGTCTGGGATGGCTCTCAGATTCCCACACATGTTCCCATTCTACAATTGATGACTATTTGCTTAGGATGTGATGCACTTAAATGGGGCAGAAACAATAAAATTGTGAACTTTGTTGTTCTCTATGATAATTAGGCCATTTTTGGGGAATGAGCATGATCAACCACTTAGCTTGGAGTGAATCTGGGTCAGGGCAGACTATAATTTTATACAGTAGCTAATTCCTTATTAACTCCTAAAGAAACCATTTTCAGTTCAAAAGACACCTTTATGTTGTTGTTCCACCCATCAAATAAAAAAATAACAACTGAAATTTTCCTATTTTTTTTTCTTTGCAGCAAGCTGATGAGAGTTTAAACTTTGAAGAGCAGATACTTGAGGCAGCCAAATCTATCGCTGCAGCCACCAGCGCCCTTGTAAAATCAGCTTCAGCAGCTCAGAGAGAACTCGTAGCCCAAGGCAAGGTAAGAAAACATAGCATGAACCAAAAAAAGCTTAACTAGTCTGTATAATGTTCGCAGGAATCGGACATTGCAATAGTCTTTTCTTCCCTACTGTGATATCCTTCATGAATGAGAAAAAAGTGTAGGGTGTGACTTGATTTTGTCCCTTGGGGAATTGATTGGGAAAAAATAAGGATGTACATGGATATATTGTCTTCATAGCCTGACTTTAAAAGCAACTGTTTCTTGCATTTTTCCTTTTTCCTTTGTGAAGGTGGGAGCCATCCCTGCCAATGCTGTGGATGATGGACAGTGGTCTCAAGGGCTGATATCTGCTGTAAGTCCTTAAGCATTTAACAGTGACAATAAAATGTCATCATGTTGTATCCCTGTATGACTGCTTTGTTTCCTCACTGTTACAGGCACGCATGGTTGCCGCAGCCACCAGTAACCTCTGTGAGGCAGCAAACGCATCAGTCCAAGGCCATGCCAGTGAAGAAAAGCTCATATCTTCTGCCAAACAAGTGGCTGCTTCCACTGCACAGCTGTTGGTGGCGTGCAAGGTTAAAGCTGACCAGGATTCAGAGGCTATGAGGAGGCTACAGGTATATACGGTTACACAAAGAAAAAATATTTAATTAATTCTTATATTCAAATAGTAACTGCACGATATACTCACGGTGAAGTTCTTTTTCGTTCTTTGTTAAGGGGTAAAACAAAGTTTGAAATACATGAGCAACAGCATTTTGATGAATATGTAAAAATCAATCAATCAACATTTATTTGTACAGCCCTTTACAACACTCAAAATGAACCAAAGTGCTTTCCAGAAAGAAAAAAAAATATTAATAAAAAAATATATATATAAAATGACAACAATATAATGCAAAATATAATAAAATATATATACAAAATATATAATGCCACAAAACAAAATATAAAACAAAATGTATGTCACAAAAGAAAACACAAAATGCTAACTGCTATGAATTAAAAGCCAGTCTGAATAAATAAGTCTTTATTTATAAATGTGTTGTGCGCTTTCCTCTCAACAACAAAATAAAACACAACAAAAATGAGAAAGCATAAGAAAAAAGGATCTGATCATAATAGCAATGTGGATCTGTTTGCACAAGCTCTGCAATTTGATACTTTAGTAAAATCACATCATGTTTATTTATATATCACTTAATACATAAGATTGCTTAAAATCAAGGAGCTTTAATGTATTAAACATGAAAAGTTTTGCTTTGGCAAGCTGTTTTGAACTCCCAAAACGAATTTCATTTTGGCCTGATTTTGTTCGAAATGACGTCCCAGCAGTTCATTCTTCGAATTCGCTTGCAGTATGTCGGGCCTTAAATGTTCACATGTAAGCCTAGCCTTACCGTACTATCTTTATTTACTATGTATTTCATAGACATATTTCTTGACCTTCTTTTGTGTTATCTGCAGGCTGCAGGCAATGCTGTGAAACGTGCCTCTGACAGTCTGGTTCGAGCTGCCCAGAAAGCTGCTTTCAACAAGGCTGATGATGACAATGTGGTGGTCAAGACCAGGTTTGTCGGAGGAATTGCTCAGGTAAGATTTACAGGCTGAATTTTATCTATTGTTTTTTTTAATAATGTACTCTTTTTTTTAATAATCTATATTAATAATATATTTGATTATTGTTGTTGTTAATAATAAAAATTAATTAGTTAAAGGGGCTCTATGGAACTTTTAGCGGCCTCTAGCGGTGAAGTTTCAGATTGCAGACAATTTTTACAAGAGCGCTCATGCTCGAACTCATAAACAATACCGTCTATTACACAAATATCTCGGCGAATACTCGACGGATTCGGCGAGCACGTAGTTCACTGGAACCGTCTAGTCTGAAAAGCTGAAAAGAACCATATAAGTTTCATAATTTTTGGTGGTGTTTTGGCGGAGATATTAGCCGAAAACCATCGGGCGCGCTGCAAAATGGCGGACGCCGGTGACGCCACGATCTCAGAAGAGAACCGCTCGTATCTCTGGAACGTGAAGACCCAGAGAGCTCAAATTCGGGAGAGGAGGTCCCAGGGGGACCCTTGCCTGAACGCCAGAGTGGCGGGCCCCGGGGACGCCCCCTACCTGATCGCCGTTCGCTGGGACCTCCGATTTCGAACGGCTATAACTCGGGGACCCGGGCGAGTTGGACCTCAGGGGTGGGCTCGTTCGAAAGGCCCCGTCCAGCACTACGAACGATTTGAGTCGGATTTGGACCACATACCCAAGTGGCCTGGGTCGCATTTGAAAAGATCGGATCTGTGTTGTTCAGACTGTCATGAAAAGATCAGATACAGGTCGCGTAGGGGCAAAAAATACGAATTGGGTCATTTCAGCCTGCAGTGTGAACGTAGCCTTAGTTAACATGAACTAAGAATGAACAATACTTCTATAGCATTTATTAATCTTAGTTAATGTTAATTTCAACATTTACTAATACATTATTAAAATCAAAGGTTGTATTTTCTATGACATTAGTTAATGCACTGTGAACTAACAATGAACTGCTGTATTTTTATTAACAAAGATGAACTAATACAGTAACAAATGTTTTGCTCATTGTTAATGTTAGTTAATACGTTAACTAATGTACCTTATTGTAAAGTGTTACCTATAAAATTAAATAAATATGTAATATTTAAAAAAGTAAAATATAAATATGTACACTCAGAATGCACTTTTTTTGTTGTAGTTATTTATAATAAACATTTTATGTAAATGTATGTAGAAAATTAAATGTGTGTAAATGTGCAATTTAATACAAAACCACTAAATGTCTCAAATGCATATTTACCCCCAAAATGTTTTATATATATGTGTGTGTGTGTCTATATATATTTGTGTGTGTATATATATATATATATATATATATACACACACACACATGTATGTGTGCATGTTATTTATTTTATTAATTTAATTTAATTTATGCTGCCCCATATTAGCTTTATTCAGTTATTGTTTTGATTGCGTTCCATTGTCTGTTTGGCCCAGATTATTGCTGCTCAGGAGGAGATGTTGAGGAAGGAGAGGGAGCTGGAAGAGGCCCGTAAGAAGCTGGCACACATCAGACAACAACAGTACAAGTTCCTGCCAAGTGAACTCAGAGAAGATGAGGACTAAACAGATTTGTTGGCTTCCTCATGAGTCATGATCAAGTTGTCCACCATTTGATGTTTGCCTTCAGTGCGCAGATGGATTTCTCTTCGACCTGTAGTGCAGTCCATACAACACCAACAAAACTGATGAAGGGTTATTGAATCAGTTGACTGGATTGTGAATTTTTTAATATTTAAACTCTTGAACTATACAAACAACAACCATCTCATCTCCTTTACCGTGAATGTGTTCATGCCTCCACCACACCCTCATGAAGAAGCTTTGGATTTCTGGCATGATTCTGAACTTGTGCATGTTCGTGCCGAACAGCGGGATTACACTTGTGGGATTGGAGTGTTGAGGGTGAACCAATGAGATGGGCCTGTTTGACCTCAGTCATTAAAATAAAGCATTTTAGGGTTTCAAACAAGGTACAGACTTTGACATTTACATCAAGTTTAAAGTCGAGCAGAAAGGAAACCTGATTGTTAGAGAACAGCCTTTTTAACTCCAGTTGAATGTTTAACACTTGTACATTTGTAATGGTGAGATAAAAAAAAAAATTATGCTTCACTTTCATTGCTTCGAAGTTCACAAAATATACAAATAAAATATATTTATGTAGAGAAATGTGCGTACATGTGCAATGTAAAACAAAATCACTCAGAATGAAAAGTCTAAAATGCAGCTTCGCAAATTATTTTTTTTCTTGCTGATACACTTTTTGAGAATGCAATGACTGGATGTAATGATTCATGGATTATAAATGGAGAATCAAAAGACCATATTAACCTAAAAAAAGTACTGTGGAAAATACACCTAACCCCTTAAAACCTTTTTTTTTTTTTTTTGACCTTAAACCACATCAGTTTTTTTTTTTTTTACATGAATGAACCCAAAATATTGAATGTATGTGTTAAAATGTAATGGAATTGAATTTCTCATATTCGTTGTGTGCAGGCATGAGGATGTATGTTTAAAAGGCTGATTGAATGTTTCTTTTCACTTTAGGTAGAGCCAGACATACTGTAACTTCAACATTTATGCAAATTTAGTTTTTTTTTCTCATCCTGAAATTATTGCCAACTGCAGATTTTTTTTGTGCTACTTGGAGTGATTTTCTTTTTCTTTTCATTGTATCCCTTCTCTAAATTTTCTAAATCATTTGATGCTGGTATGACTTTCTGATTTTTAGCCTTATCTTCTGGTGTCACTTTTATGCTTGTATGATGGTCATGTGCAATCCTGGAAATCACATTAGTTTCTCAGTGCTTCATTGCTTTGCTACGACAGCCCTCCTTTCTCTGGCTTTATGTACGTTTAGTTTCAGTGCCTTAGTTTATCAGTCAAATGAACGTATCAGTTCTCTGACTGCAGGAGACAAGATCAGGTGTGTACATTCTGGCTTGCATTCACCATAGTGTGTCTGTCAAAGCGGAGTTGCTGCTTATCTGTTACTACTTTTGCGCTCTCTGATGCTGAGCTGGAAGAGTACGAGTTGGAATTTGGTAATTACTGCAAAAAGTCATTGTCTGTCATAACGTGGCCTGTGCAACTCACTTTAAGCAGTTCCTCCCTTTAGCTATAATTCTGTCTGGAAAGTGTCTGTCTGCTTCATGTTGCTGTAAATGTATATGGCTTATATACGAATTTGCGTCTATGTTAAGACTGCACATGTTTGTCTTGCATTTCTTGTGCATGCTTTATGTCATCTAATGGCAGAGTTGCAGAATGATCAATGTTGCCATCTCATGCAGTGACTATAGAAGAGTCTAAAATATTGAGAAATTCCTGAATGTGACTTCGCATTTTGAAGAATCAATTGACTTGTTTATTTTTGGGTGTCTTTGAATAATTGCTTGTAGCATTGCCGTAAAAGCGTAGACCTGAAGTTACATGTAAAGTATCTGTCTATAATGAAGAACATTTTAACTTAAAATAAAGGGTTTAAAAGTATAGTTCTCTTCATATAATGTTCATCTTCATATGGAATGCTTTTCTTATACCTTGCCTGAGAGTGAGTTGGCAATGGAACTGAAGTTGCTGGTTGTGCACTGAACAGTGTTAGAGAGTTAACTATCACAATTCTTATTTTATAAGGTTTCATATGCTATATTGGAGAATGAACTCTCACAAACCATTTAATTTATTCTTTCATTTATTATATTACGAAAACATTTGCTTGGGATTCAGCTGCCTGTCACTTCCCTTAGTTTAATCACTTGTATATTTAATGTGTACAATAATAATAATGTACTTTGTTCATTTTATAATAATATTAATATTGATAGTTGTAGTAATTGTTATTTGTATTCATAAATTTTTATTCATACAGTTTAAATTAACATTTAAAAAACATGCACTGAAAAAAAAGTTAAATTTATTTTTCTTTCGCAAGATTTTGTATACATTTTTTAAAGTAAATTTCACATAAGGAATTAAGTTAACTCTACTTAAGTAAAATTAACAAAGAAAATAAGTAACCGTAACTTGGCCAGTAAAAGTTTGAGTAATTTAGTTGGATTTTACTTTGCAAAACATTTTACTCAAACAATATAACTCTGAATTTGACCACGCTTTTACAGTGTATGCTTTACTTAGAAACAACTAAGTATATAAAATAATGGATATTGTTTAGACATTTCTACATAATTGAAGAAATGTGATACCTGAACACAGGGACCTCTGCTTGATACACAATGACTGTAACATTCAGTGGATCATTTTTGAGTATATAAATGTGTCATTTTGAGTAGCAAATAAACTCCAGATGTCACAAAATGGCAAGTTACTAAACCTAACAACACAAGCAAAGATAAAACCATGTAAATACAGCTGGAAAAACAGAAAAATTTACTGTATTAATTAGTCATCATGCACCAGTGCATGATGGGAACACCAGTATAAAAAAAAATATGAGTAGGATTTACTTAATTTTTAATCTTTTTTTTATGATTTAAGTTCTAGAAGCTTGAATTGAAAACTAATGTAGAATTTACTTGAATTCTTGACTTAACTATTTAATATAGAAATTACATTTGTTTCTTTTCTGTATAGTATTTATTACTTCACCACAGAATCATTTTTTATCAGTAGACAGGCAATAAAGGAAAACAAAAAGTAATATAAAATAGTTGGCAGCTGAGATATGTTCAAAAAGTTCATCACAAAAAGGTAAAATACACAAGTTTAGTATTTGTGACAAATCTTCCTTTAAGGAAAATATAAATATTTTGCTATCTCGCATGAACTATGCTTGAGTTTGGATGATGGATTATTAAATTTGGATTACTATGCAGTCATCTGTAAATATGTATAGTCTCAATTTAGAAAGTTATAAATCTTTTGCAAGATGCCTAAAAGAAGGAAGTTTAACTTCTACAGGTGAAACTCGAAAAATTAGAATATCGTGCAAAAGTTATAATTTTGATGATTATGGCTTACAGCTTATGAAAACCCCAAATTCAAAATCTCAGAAAATGAGAATATTACATGAAATCGATAAAAAAAGGATTTTAAATAAAGAAATGTCAGCCCTCTGAAAAGTATAATCATGCATATAGTTATATATAGCCTACTAAATATATTAGTTTCACCTTTTAATTTGAATTACTGAAATACATGAACTTTTGCACGATATTCAATTTTTTTGAGTTTCACCTGTATGTACCTTCTCACCCTTCTCCCCATATAGTAATTCTTTTGTGAGATTTATATATACATTTAAAAAAAGGTACTTGCTTTGCATCTGTGATTTGTTAAATCGACTGACACAAACATTGTCTCGTTCTTTTAAAGCATTTATCAGTGTGTTTACCGGTTTTGCTGTTATTCTGAGATATTCTTAATGATTGTGAACTGAGATAATGTAATCTGGTCCTAGATCAACTCTGTATGGCAGTACTGCACTAAGTTCAGGCTGGCTTCCCCTTTAAGCCATTGGTCTTTGGCATGGGGTAGGGCTGAGGTGGTATGTCTTAGTCAGCATGAGGGTATGGGGCTATATTGGGTTGGATCACATACTCAGAGAGGTGCTAATTTTAGTCCCCTGTGGGGAGATGATCATAGCAGATATGCATGTTTAAAGATTTACAGTTAGTACAATTGGAGTTTTAATTGATTTGGCAAGTAGAACTGCTAAATGTTCTCAGGCAAACATTTCAAGAATTATGATTTTAGAGGGAGAGAGGGAAAGATAGTGAGAAGTGAACCCATTGTGTATAGTTATGTTTTATGTGTCAACATAATGGAGTTCATGGCTATTTAATTCCATTCCATCATAATAGTAGCAATACTTTAATCTTAGATCTCAGTTAACAGATTATAACCATTCTAAACATATAAAGTGTCAATTTTACTAGTTTTCAATAGCACAACATTTATTTTGCTACTTTCTGTCAATCAATTTCAGACTAAATTTCTAAAAATAAAGGTGGCATTGCTTCACTGAAAGGTTCTTCGAAAAACTCAGATTTTAAGAGTGTGTATTACTTACTGCAAATTACATCACTCAAATGATACAAAATAGTATCAAAGTTAGCAGCATCCAGAAAATCTTGAAGTTAAATCAAAGGCATTTAGCAGGCTGAAGTGTCAGGCGTAAATGTATCGTTGAAAGGTTTTCCCCATGAGGAAGCTTTGCACGTCTGCTTGAATGTTTCTGGCTATAACTTGTTAGTCTGATCTTCCTGGAAGACTAAAAGCAGTGAGGAAAATAATTAAACTAGACTAGTTGATTTTAATCTATCTTAAGGCATACAGAAACTATTCTAAGTGTATGTTTTTCCATCAGCAACTCTTCACAAAAAGGTTGCTTTAACGCAATGTAAGACCATAAAGGCAAAGAAAGTGTCCATGATATTTCATGCACACTGAATGACAGCACTAAACATGCACATAAAAGTGGTTCCGTACAAATCAGTGCATGTAGGCTAGTTCATAAGTATAGTTCAGTACATGTGTAATAGGCGGCTACACAATAATATAAACACTGTTGTGTGATCCATAATTAAGATTAGTTGTGCATGTTGCAAAGCTTGTCTTACAACAGCTAAGAAGAGACTGTGGCAGGTGCTTCCTTCAGCAGGGGAAGGGTAAAAATAACCTCCTGGAAAAAGTTCATGGAGTGGGAATGTGAGAGTGTAAGAAATTAGCCTAATGTTAAGTGCAAACACCTCAGCTTTGTAGAAGCACTCTTATGATCTAATTATCCAACAACACCTTTACATTAAAATTGTTATGAAGGTAAAACCCGTAGAACAAACACAATGTAGCATTTCCTCTCCTAACTTGCACGTGTAAGACATTGACCCAAGTAACCTCAGTCGTAAGTGACAATTTATTAAATGGTGCAGCAAAGTCCATTTAGACGCGTCACATGAGGCTTGTATCTTCGCGGCATGGCCGACAGCTGTAGCTTTGCCACACGACACGTCGTTGTGATTCCAAGAGATTTGGGGGGTTTTACCGCGGCCGATTAAAGCCAGCACGATGCTTGAATGAATGCTAGCGTGCTGAGAGATTGCTGTTCAACAGCCACCCTATCTAAAGCTCTTCAGATTATGAACAATGCCTGAGGGACTCGTTGACATGCCTCTCTGTTACGAGACTGACCCAGAGATAGTAACGCCTTTCCTTAAGATAATCACTTTCATGAGACCCTCGTGTGCTGTATAAAACCAATCGATTTTTTCTCATAAAGACTTTTACTTTTCTTTTAAAAGAATATATGAGGGGAAATAATAAACATTTTATATGTTGGGGTTCGCATATTCAGCGTTTAGCGTGAATTGGACAGCGGGTAAATTGCTTTCCGGACAGTTTTACTCCTCTTCCCTCGATTTCTCTTCAGGTTCAGGGGGTTAGAAATAGGAACGCGGCCCCCATAAGACGTCTTGGCCCTCAGATCCCATATATAGGCATTTCAATGGTCAAATGTCTGAGGGCAGCGAATCGCCGTCCAGATCCTTAAAAAAAGACGCGAGGCAGGAGGAACCGCTAAGGGTCCTTCCCTAAAAAGTATTGGGTGTCTTGCGGAACTTCTCAGGCTCCTGTGAAGGCACATATTTGACAGGCTACAGCGAGACGAGCTCGCACTCCAGCTCAGCGTTCGGTTCAGCACAGACGCTCATCGCCTCTCTCAGTTCGGTGTGACCACCCATACACTAACACAGCCATGGATGCCATTAAGAAGAAGATGCAGATGCTCAAGCTCGACAAGGAGAATGCCTTGGACAGAGCAGAGCAGGCTGAGGGCGATAAGAAGGGAGCAGAGGACAGAAGCAAACAGGTTGGACATGGGCATCCGGGTGTCTCTTGTACAACTTTATAGATCAGACTTTATGAAGTCTGATTTTTGTTCTCTCAACTTATTATGCTGTTGCCTATGGCATTATTCTATTTTTTCTAAATCTATTTCATAATCTATTTTATTTCTATTTCTCATTCTATTTTTTTATATTTATTTTTCATAATAGATGTCCCACTAATAGTAGGCTACTTTGTTTGGACTGTCTTTTTTAAAGGCCTGCATGGTTAATTGATGTATGGCAGTTGTTCTTGTACCTATCCATGTCCATTGACACACGTGCTCTTCGTGCAGCTTGAGGATGACCTGGTCGCCCTGCAGAAGAAACTGAAGGGCACTGAGGATGAGTTGGACAAATACTCCGAGGCTCTTAAGGATGCTCAGGAGAAACTGGAACTGGCTGAGAAGAAAGCTGCCGACGTAAGCATGCCGTCTGATGTCACGCTCACCCCTGCTAGGCAGTCTACTGAACTTATAAGTTACACGTGATTTCATATTAACCAGATCTCGTACTTTGGCAATGTTTCACCGACTTAACTTTATCGGAAACTAGAAAATGTGTATTTTAAAATGACTCAAGGCCATTCTTAAATGTTGTTGCTCCACCTGGTAAACTGATGCCATATGTACAGTTGCAGGGAAGTGCAAACGACGAGTTAAATTTAGCAGTGCGCTTTATAAGGCAAGCGTCTGGGGGTTCGTCTTGCCCACCTACAAGCGTCTTAATAGGGTCCGTGTAGAATTTCACCTCACCCTCGCTAGATACTTAAGACCATCAGCCATCATCCATCTAGATAGTATGATAAACGATACAAATAATTATATTATATAGTAAAGGTCATATCTGTTAATAGTTATAGGACTAAAAATGAATAGTTACCCATTAATCGTTAGGCCTAACGTTACACAATACAAAACAAAACAATATAACTTAGCCTAATTATAATAGGAATATGATGGCCCAATTTAGATTTTTAATAAATAAAGACTTATTCGTAGACTTTCAGGGGGTCAATGCCTGAAACGATTTCTGTCAGTAATTTTGTGGGCTCAAATAATCAAAGTGGGTCATTCTACGCTTTTGTCGCCCCTAGCGAAGTTAGCTAACGTTAACGCGAAGTTAGCTGTCAGCTGTCAGCTAACAAAATACTAAGGACGCACCTATATATTTGTGATGTCTTAAATAAATAGATAATGT
This sequence comes from Semotilus atromaculatus, assembly GCA_031834385.1. Lineage (NCBI taxonomy): Eukaryota > Metazoa > Chordata > Actinopteri > Cypriniformes > Leuciscidae > Semotilus > Semotilus atromaculatus. The sequence goes on along the minus strand of JAULUF010000009.1, from coordinate 22,466,521 downwards.
CCGTCCTCTTATTTTTGTCGATGCAGCGATCGAGCTGCTGTTGCTATAGCTAGACAGTTAGTTATAACTTCAAACAAAAGCAACTTATGTTCGCGAGCATCTATTTAGCGCTCACTAACTAACGTTAAATGTAATTTGTCTAAAGTTTCAAAACGCTTTTGACGCTATAGTCTAACTTATAGCTATGCTAAAATAACATTGTTGGACCTCCAATTTATTTGTAGTTCCATGGGAAGAGGCGTCATGATGTCATTAGAAAAGAAGCCCAGAATTCCCAGTTCCACCAAACGAAAACAATCTGCATTTCGCCTCCTTGTGGGAAATTGTGCTCCACTTGTATTGCAGAAACACATCACAAGATGGCGCTGTACGCTCTGAAAATCTGTAGAGGCTACAATTTGAAAAGAATAGACGGAGAGATTGTCGCATTATAAATAGGCTAGACTTAAACAGTTAGCAGTTTCGTAAATCCAATTCATTATATTTATTTATTTTATTAAATTTGTAATAGTGTCCCTTATTGTCAGCATTCATTCTTGTCATAATAAACGAAACGCAATAACATTTCTCTTGTAATTTATAAACAGATCTTGTGGCCAACGCGGTAGTTTAAAATGCGATAATACAGCGTAGATGAATTGACTTCCGGTGTTTAGTAAAGCTTTACCACCAGACTGGGAATGAACCATAGAACGACTTGCTTCATCGGATCGCAGTCAAGTTACCGTTAAAAAAACCCCGTATAATCCGTGATGATGGCTGGTACGGCATATCTTGAGGCTGTGAAACAGAAAATCAGATCGCTTCAAGAACAAGCAGACGATGCTGAAAGCAACATGCTGAGACTACAAGAGGAGCTCGCGTCCGAGCGCGCAGCCAGGCAATCTGTGAGCTTACCTGCCATACTAATTTAAGTGCATCAGTAGACCAAATCTAGCGCGTTTTCGCATCACATCACGTCAAAAGGCAGGACATGCCATGAAAATTATGTTTAAACAACGTTGTCAGTGTTTCGTGTCGTTAGAAAGTCGCGATAAGATGGTGAACTGGCTCTTAACAGATGGAGAGGGCGGTGAAAGCTTTTTGACAGCTCCCGTCCTCCTGCCTTTCAGTGCTAAGGTTTACCAAAAAATCCTAGACGATAACCTGTAGGCTACATGTTGTGTGGTATTGGTCAACACATCACAACTCGCACAGAAAACCTTTATTAGTTTGAGAGAAACGAGAGCGTTAAGTTCTAGAGATATTCCTGCACCCCCTGTCTGTCTGCATGAAGGGACATGTGCGCCGTGAGCTCATCATGCTGTGTGTGCGCAGGCTGAGAGCGACGTCGCTTCCCTGAACAGACGCATCCAGCTGGTTGAGGAGGAGTTGGATCGCGCTCAGGAGCGTCTGGCCACTGCTCTGCAGAAGCTGGAGGAGGCTGAGAAGGCTGCTGATGAGAGTGAGAGGTGTGTATGGAAACAAAGTAGGACCTGAGACTCTTAAAAAGAATTGTGTCAATAAATTGCAAGTGAAATCAGGAGGTCGTACTACCCCACCCCCACCCCAATATGTTCCCCCTTTTTTTCCAAATAAAAAAAAGAGACGCATAAATACAATTTAAAACCATGTTATGCAATTTTCTAGCAATAACCATTAAATAAAATTAAGTCAGTTTAATAAAAGTCAATTAAAAAAAGAAATTAAAATGAGTTAAATATTACAGTTTTTATTACAGTGAATTGGATATCAATGCAGTAGATTTGGTCAAGCTATTGCAAAATAGGCCTATGATTTTAATTGTTAGATATAGAGCCAAAACCTCTGACATAGGATAGCCAAAAATCCCCATGTTAAGAGGAGGATAGACGTTTGATGTCTCGAAACTAGCTTATTTTAATGCAGTGTTAAACAATTGCTATAGTTTATCAAACATATGTAATGGGTCTCATGATTTTTAGGGAGTAATATTAACACTCAAAGTCTCTCTCTCTCTTGCTTTCAGAGGCATGAAGGTCATTGAGAACAGGGCCCTGAAGGATGAGGAGAAGATGGAGCTGCAGGAGATCCAGTTGAAGGAAGCCAAGCACATTGCTGAGGAGGCTGACCGCAAGTATGAGGAGGTTGGTTTTCTCTCTTTTCTCTCTCTCTCTTATCATTTATTATAAATAAATATAATCCAAAATATTTCCAATAAAACAATGTATTCCCCTTGGACAGCATAAACAAATGCATGTACACTCACAACTTTTCTCTTTTGTGATGGTACACAGGTGGCCCGTAAACTGGTGATTGTTGAGGCTGAGCTGGAGCGTACTGAGGAGCGTGCTGAGCTCAATGAGGGGTACAAACAAACAAATTGAATACTTTTTAAAAACATGCTTACCTTAACCTACGCCTGGCTATTTTTGTCTCATATTTTCTGTCACTCTCTCCCACAGCAAGTGCTCTGAGCTGGAGGAGGAGTTGAAAACTGTGACCAACACCATGAAGTCTCTGGAGGCCCAGGCTGAGAAGGTAAGCGTGTAAATATTTTTGTGTGTGTGTGTGTGTTGAGGTATTTATGTGTATGTATGAATGATCATCTGCGTATATTTGTTTTGTGTGTTGGTGTTTATAGACAGCCCTTTAATCCTGTCTTTTCCATCTACAGTACTCCGCTAAGGAGGACAAATATGAGGAGGAGATCAAGGTCTTGACTGACAAGCTGAAGGAGGTGAGTTCATCAACTATTTTTTTATGTGTGTGAGCATTGATATAAGAGGGCCTGACAAATTTTCTGTGTTCCAGGCTGAGACTCGTGCTGAGTTCGCTGAGAGATCAGTCGCCAAGCTTGAGAAGACCATTGATGATCTGGAGGGTATGTCAACTTGTACCTCACTGTTTTTCATGCTGCTATTAGACAAGGGTTAAAACTAGTTATTTAGGATCAATGTAAGACTTACTTTTTCATTTTATGGAGATGCTAGTTACATCCTAAGAATAACAGGTTCACGTTCTTTTTGCATTCACACACTTAAAAATAAAGGTTGTTTATTGGCATCTATGGTTCCATGAAGAACCTTTAACATCCAATGGAAATTTTCCATTGCACAAAAGGTTCTTTATAGTGGAAAAAATGTCTTTACATTATTAAAATGTTCTTCACAAGATGAAAAAAAAAAAACATGGTTCTTTAAAGAACTGATCACTGAAAGGTGATCAAAAGGACCAAAATGGTTCTTCTATGGCATCGCTGGAAAACCCCCATTTTGGAACCTTTATTTTTTAAGAGGGTATGTTGCTATTAACAATTCATATAGTGATTTTTAAAAATACCCCTTTAAATTAAATTAACAGCAGTACTTATCGGCACTGCTATCGTTAGGTATTTAAAATATCATATTTTTCTCATTATTGAAGAAGGTAATCTCACCTCATTTCATTTGTTTACATTTTTTTTTTCTTAGCCTTTCTTTTTTCTGTCTTTCTATGGCCACTTGTCACTGTTCAATCCGCCTTTGCACTGCTTCCTCTCCCTTATTTTCTTGTTTCTCCATTCTTTTCCATTCCTCTCCATTCAACACCATCCTCCGTTCTGGCCTTTAATTGGCTACTTTAGATGAATTGTATGCTCAGAAACTCAAGTACAAAGCCATCAGCGAGGAGCTGGACCACGCTCTCAACGACATGACCTCCATGTAACTATCCCCACCTGTTACTCCAGTGTGCACACGTGCCATTTCCAGATTCTCTGTCTGCTAATATAAATTAATTTTCAGGTTTGCTGATGGATTTTAGAATCCACTATACATTTTAGAGCCTGCATCACATAAGTGTTTCTATTGATTAACTCAGTATAAAGTGATGTAGAAAAGTTGATAACACACAAGCAAACACACACTTTTATTAATCTCTTGCATGCCCTTTGTTGGTCAATATCACCATCTATCATTTGTTTTAACTCTTTTTTTCTCTTTTTTTCCCCTGCACAGTTAAATTTTTTAAATCTCATCTCTGGCTCCGGGCACCATCTGAGCGGCATCTCCTTCATTTTCTTCCATGTTTCTCTCTTTTTCTCTGTTGCCGCCTTCTTCATCACACTATTCTCAGTGGGGATGGAGCACTCAGCACTATAGTCCCATCACTTGTACAGAAATTTTTTGCTTTCTGTAAAATAAAACTTCCTCCCATCTGTGTAAGCTCCCCACTCCTTTCTCTCTTTAGTATGTCTTAACTCTTGATTTCATATGTCTTTAATTTATTGTTGAGAAGCTTGAATAAAATCCAAAAAAAAAGCTCCTTCTCATCACCTCATGTTGCTTCTCTCTTCGACAGCTTATGTTCACCTGTAATGATCATATTCATACCATCATGATTTTGCACCAACGGTTCTATGCATTGTAAATATAGAACTGGAAGAAAGATTTCATCATAATCTTTAATAAACCATTTTGGGTAAATGCTATTACTAACATCTTTCCTTTAATTTTCACTCTTCTCTTCTCTTCTCTTCTCTTCTCTTCTCTTCTCTTCTCTTCTCTTCTCTTCTCTTCTCTTCTCTTCTCTTCTCTTCTCTTCTCTTCTCTTTTTGCCAGACCCCCTATATCAACAGCTCCAGAAAAACCGGGTCCTTTCACATGAGCTCAGTTTAGCACTTAATGAATTCTAATCTCCCTATATACGGGGAAAAAAAGCCAGGATGTACACTAAATATTACATTCTGTCTATTGTTTGTGGTGTACACAAAGTAACCAATAATCTGGTGACAGATAATCCATATAATTTTTCGATTATTGTTGATACTGGAGATCTTGATATTTTTATGTCAGGGCTAAAAATATATAATAAAATAAAAAAGATTTACTGTGTATGGGTTGCACCCACAAAACCTAAAGCTTAAATCTTAAATTTAAAAAATCATGGCAACCTGTGTCCATTAAATGATTAACAGCCTTGACCTTTCAATGTATTTTACGTAGAGGGAAAAGTTTACATAGAAAGGTGGAAGTGCCTTCTGCATTATATAACTCACTTTGGATCATTACCAAAGGTGTGTTGTGTTATAAGAGTTGATTATTTATATGTCAGGAGTACTTCTAAAATCAGAAAATATGACTAGAGCAAGTAACTGAATAAGACACTTGTAAAACTATCAACCCATTGCTATCACATGTAACATGCATATATGCAATGCACCACCCTCAGGTACACAAAATATAAATGTTTACTTTTTTTTTTTTTGCAACTGCCAAAATTATCAATACCTGAATAAAATATTCAATATAAAATAATCAAATCTCAAAATGCCTAATGCCTTGTTTCTTTATTGACCAAATACATAGGCTACAGTGCTGGGTCGATTACTTACAAATTTTAGTTGGTTACTGATTCTAAATTACATGACAAAAATGTAAGTTAGTATTGTAATTCATTATCACACATTTAAGGTATCTGATTACTTTTGACCTACCTCGTTTATGATTTGAATAGGATAATATTTTACCACATTGATATAAAAATACAAAGAGATATATATTCCTGTTGATTAGATATTATGCAATGTTGAGAAAACCCTTCTGAAAAGTAAAATGATTTCTGTAAATGCAATGATCAAAGACAGTGGGTCTCAGTTTTCTGGGATCGGCCTGTGTGTGCGATTCCTCCGTCCTGGAAAACCTTCTGAAAATGTAGCAGTATACTTTTTTGCTTTTCTTTTTTTTTAGAAAGGCACATTTAAAAGATAAAAAATAAGTAATAGGGATAATAAATACATTTGTAATAATGTATTGCCATCGTGAGAACAAGTAATCAGTAAAAAAATAAAAGTTACTGTAGTCTAATTACGAATATTACGAGGCTGACTGTACTAGACTGTATATCATTTATTGTTTAACTAATCTTTACTGAAACCTTGTATTTAAAACAGATCATAAATGCAAAATGCAAAAGTAACTTAAACATGTTCCTGTAGTCAGCTGGGTTTCTATGGTCTATAAAATGTATTTATACATTAATTTCACTGTATATTGTCTAAAGTATGAAAGAAATGTATGTACAGTTTTAGAATTAGAATAACTAATTTCTACATTAAACACAACAATACGCCATCGCATTCGCCACTCTCCTGTGATTAAAGGCGACACTCCCGGTCTTCCGGAGCCTCGCTTTCGATTTCAAAATAACGGCTGCGTGAATTGCCTCCGTGTGTAGGGCCAAAGCCCGTCTACGGAAAGCCTGTACCGAATTTTGGTTGTACTTCCACCAGAGTTCCACTGGGGGCGATCGTCCAAGTGCAGAATGAATGGGAGTCTATGGAGCTAGACGGCTAAATTTGTCTCTTTCACCCAATTGCCGTTGAGAAATCTCAGATTTGAATGTAGGTTTTGCAAGTTCAACACTGGGTTGTAGGTCGAAAGTTGAATGAACGAGTACTTATGTCCTTTCAATTTCTAACAGGATGAGTTGTTGTTGCCCATAACACGCTAGCATTCTGCTAATGGATGCTGATTGTATGACGTCATTGACCTTTTAAAAGACTTTTTAAAGCAAATAAGTGACTCTAAAAAATCTAACACCCAGCAATCTGCAATTTCTTTGCATCTCCTTTTGAAAACAACATTCAAATTACTAGACAAAAAATTATATCCTGAGAAAAGTGGATTTTGAGGGGTATAGCTCCATAGACATCCATACATTCTGCACTCGTCCTGTGAGCGCCCTCATATGGAATCAGAGTGGAACTGCAACCAGTTCAGAACCCGGAAGTTTACTGAGAGTGGGAGTTCTCGCCATATCACTGATCAGACATTCTCTGGTAGGGTCAAATGTGAGAAGATAATCCGTGTGAAAATGGAAGGGGATGCAGCTCCTCCAAACATCTTGTGGGAAAGCAAAGCAGGATATGTCCTGAGTAATGTTGCCGAGGTCGTGGAAAGGATTTTGACATTTGTGCCTACTAAAAACCTCTTCCGGATCGCAAGGTAACGTTAAATATTCTAGCTGACTGTAAGATGTTTTAGCCTGTTAGCTTTGAGCTAATTATTAGAAGACCTCATTCAGTCCATCATAGCCAGGTTAAGCGGTATTAGATCACCTCAATTTATAATTTAACGTGATATTCTTACACACGCTTACGTTGTTGAGTGATTAGTTTGGTCCGATCTAACAGGTTCCGATGTTCCTTCTCAAATTAAGTTAACGTTAGATGAACTAGCCTGGAATACATCAGTTGTTGGTGTAAGATCCGCATTGTTTTTAAAGTGTGATGTTGTATTAATAACGTTGTATTCAGTTGTCACTCATCATACTCATAAAGGTTTAACTATTCCTTTCGGATAATTGATTTATTTGAATTTTCTCTTAACAGCTTTTCAGCTGATCTGTTGAAAGTATAACGTTATCTTAAATGTTTACAATGCAAACAACCAGAGCTCCAGACTAAAAAAATTACTTGGGAACCGCTGGCCACTAGAAGTAAACACTTGTTGTTTGTTGAAGCGCTCGGTACAGTTTGTTCAAAAGCGCTTCCGTTCATTCATTGCGAATATTATTATTCTACCTTTTAATAAGTCCCTGTCATTACGAAACTATCTTTTATAAACCTTTATAAACTGATATAAATATATCGGATGTGAAAACTGTATAAACTAAAGTGGCTAATAGTTTGTGTGTGTGTGTGTGTGTGTGTGTGTTTGTTTTATAGTGTCACTATTGTTCCTCTCTTGATTTGTGTAAGACTATTTCTGCCTGTTTGATAAGCATAAAATGGTGTGTTGATTTATACGGCTGTATCGATTATTTAGATGATTAATCAAGTGATTAGATACTTTTGGTATTAATAAAAATGTACCTAAAATGAACAATAGATTTTAAAATGCATTGAATCAATAAAGTATCGAAAGCAAGTAGTAATCTGGTTTTATTGAACAGTACTGTTAAAATAATGAATGTAATGGTATTTGCATGCAATGCATATATGCAATTTATTGATTTATCAAAACAAAATGCCTTGATTATCTTTATTTACACATTTCCATATGAACAACCAGTTGGCAGACTGAAGTCTGTCAAAATTAAAATAATCTGAATCAGTTTGTATGTTAATATCATTTTCTTTTCTCCGTAGTGTGTGCAGGCTATGGAGGAATTGTGCACGCAGAGTCCTGAGGACGAGGCAGAGATTTACCTGGCTCTCCGCCTCTGGCTCATCCATATATGAAGAGCATGTTTTGCTTAGAACTATGACACAAGACTTGGAGGTCTGATGGTCTTTGCTGCTCTAGAAATGACAATCTCACTCTTTTTCCAATTTGTTTAAATGTTTGACTTTTGTCTGACCCCATTGCAGAATATATGTCTGCTGCCCCAGACAGCTCTCTTAATGGTAAATCATGAGAACTTCAGAGGGTCTGTTAGTCACAGACACAGGAAGGGTACGTTACTTGATTACTTCTATATAATAAAATAAAATAAAAACCTGTCAGTCACGATGAGGAGACTCACCCGTTCTCTTCGATCCTCCCTCTGCAGCCAGGAGGTGCGAGGATCAAGTGGACTCAGATCCTGTTGAGAAGCTGAGACGCTTACTACCTAGCAGTTGTGAAGTAATAGGCGTAGTCGCACCAGGAATTGTGGGTAAGACTAATTGTCCCTCTTTTCCTGTGTTCTACCTTTGCTGTGTTAGTGGAATGTCAGTGCAACAGTGAAACCCGTCATTTCTTATGATGTGTTCTGTAGTGACCCCCAGTGGATTACCCAGCAGCCCCCCACAGGAGCATGAGGAGGGTGAAGCTGGCTTCAGTCTGCTTTTCCCTGCCATGGACGGGGTCACCATCCGGCTTTTCCACTTCTGCAAAAATACCCTAAGTGAATCGGCAATGGAGGAAGCAGGTGAAGTGTGTAGATAGTTGGACAATACCATAACATTTAGACAACAATAGTAACGAAAGTATGGGGTCATTTAAGATTTTTAAAAAATATTTTTAAGATTTAAAAAAAAATATCTCATTTAGGTTATTAAAAGTGTGAAATATTGCATGCTACAGCTAATTTTTGGCAGCCATTACTCCAGTCTTCAGTGTCAGATGATCTTTTTAATACTGTGCTCAAGAAACTTTTCTCATTATCATTGATTAAAACAGTTGTGCTGCTTAATATTGTTGTGGAAACCATGATAGTTATTTTTTTCAGGATTCTTTGATTAATAGAAAGTTCAACAGAACAGCATTTTTTTTTTAAACTAGAATCTTTTGTAACATAAAAAATATCTTTGTCACTTTTAATTCGTTTAATGCATCCTTGCTGAATAAATGTATATTTATACATAATAAAAGAGAGAAATCGTAGTTTATATAGCGAATGAATTAGTTGAATGGTAAGTCATATCAAAATAATCTGTATTTCATTTCAGGGTTGATTAATAACCCTGATCTAAAGGTGGTGATGATGTTCGACTACGACACATATAAATCTGGAGGTGGACGTTTTCTTAACAAGCTTCTGGAACCTCTTTCCCAAAGTAATGTACTTATTATTGGAGGACAAGTTGAGGACGTCTTTTCCATTAACAAAACCTGGTAAGTAAAGAGAATTCATGATAAACTTGATTTTCGATTAATCAAGTTAGTTCCTCATAATCCTCATATTGTAAAGAGTTGTTATGGTCAACAACTGCCCGTATGTGAACATGAGATCTACTCAGCATGTTTTCACACTATGCCTAGTGTGAATTACTAGTTTGTAATTTAACATTGCTTTAGTGTCACTTACAGGACGCTATTTTTCACTTCTTATTTCCTCACATTTCCTTACAGTCTCAGACATTATTACAATTATATCTCCATTATATACTACATGCAATCTCTCTTTGCAGCTGTTCTCCAGGCTCTTTTGGGGCAGTAGGACTAACCTTCAGCGGCTCCAAGATCCAGGGTGCCTCAGTTCTGGTGGACCAGGATGTAAACATCCCGAAAGCAGCTGAAGCCACTATCCAGCGGCTGAAGGCCGCTAATATCCCAGAGAGAAACACCATGGGCTTCATGTTTGCTTGTGTGGGCCGTGGCCACAAGAACTACAATTGCCAGCATAACGTGGAGGCCGACGCCTTTCGGAAGATCTTCTCCAACATTCCGCTCTTGGGATTCTTTGGAAACGGAGAGATCGGCTGCGACCGTATTGTCAAAGAGAACTACACATTGAGCGAGACAGATGCTGATGGACTACAACACTCTTTTACTACAGTCATGAGTCTGGTGCATTTTGGCTAACACAGCAACTAGGAAACATGCTAGTTAACTTTGTGTTTTGAGGACAGAGACCGGCTGCTTGTTTAAGATAACTGAGCAGTTCTGATGTTGATCAGGTATAATTCTTATAGGTTCTTTTCCTTGATTTCTTGTCTGTAAATTAGGATGTCAGAGGGACATTTAGCAGTTGTTTAACATCATATTTACAAAATTGACATGTAAGAGCCCCTGCTTTGAGCTAAAAATGGTGGGTACAATTGTGCCATCAGATTTGGCTTCAAAACACAAGTTGGGGAAGTGAAAACCTCGTTCATAGCTGCAATTTTAGAGCATGCTAATTTTGATGTCTGAAAACACTGAAATGTCCTCTTACACCATGGTTTGGTAAGGTCATTACTTACAGAACGGTTGTGAAGATCAATTAGGATTTAGTTTTAATGGCATGGTGCTAAACCTTGTCTTCTGACTTCAGTTTTATGTGTAACTCTTTTGTGTAGAGCAGAGCTGAAATCTGTCAGCTGATCAGATTTATTGTGGGTTGTACGGCTCACTCAGGCCTTATATATACAAATAGTTTGTAAACATATTCAGGCACTTTCAAAAAAATTAAAAGCCAACTCTAATGGACTGGCTAATGATGGAGACGTTTATCAACCTTGGTACGGATTATGGAAATTCCGCTATCTTCACTTCTGTTTTTATGTGATTATGTCCAGAACGATTGCTGACCCACTGTTTGTATTTTAAGTTTCGTCAGCTACAGACTCTCCGAATTGTCACATGGGATTCCACAACAAGTGCTAAGAAACTACAGAAAAAGTATTAACAATGGATCATAGTATGGAAAGCTTAACCTTATCTATATACAATAATAATAGACTTGCAAGCAGTTTGAAGTGTCCAGATCAGAGTAATAAAGGACAGAAGTGGAATTTCTTTATGTATGTGTATTAACTCTGCCTGTCTCAATCAAAATCCTGTAAAAATTTAGCAGGGTAATCCTACATTTCTGTTCATCAGTTTAGTTCTTGTTAAAGGTTATTCTTTTATTCTGTGCACTAGCTAAATAACAGTGTTGATCACCAATAAGAGCTGTTTGCCTGTGGAGATCTATTTGTTGCAATATTTAGAAGGTTGATTCAAACATTGCTGTTGCCAAATCTTTTTTCCACCAGTTTTGTTCTGATCAGATACATAATATTTGGATTTTTGTCTTGCCTTTACTTGAAGGAAAATACAATTTACTACTGTCATTTTTTTATGGCAGTGTTTTGATTTTTTTTTTTTTCACTGTCAAATATATTAGGCCTAATTGTTCTGACAGGTATATAATAATGTATATAATAAAATCAATGATGTCAATTGGTGTGGTGCAGTCTTAAGTCATTTAACAAGAATATGGAACACAAATTTATATATGTGTGTGTGTGTGTATATATACACTCACCGGCCACTTTATTAGGTACACCTGTCCAACTGCTCCTTAACACTTAATTTCTAAGCAGCCAATCACATGGCGGCAACTCAGTGCATTTAGGCATGTAGACATGGTCAAGACAATCTCCTGCAGTTCAAACCGAGCATCAGTATGGGGAAGAAAGGTGATTTGAGTGACTTTGAACGTGGCATGATTGTTGGTGCCAGAAGGGCTGGTCTGAGTATTTCAGAAACTGCTAATCTACTGGGATTTTCACGCACAACCATCTCTAGGGTTTACAGAGAATGGTCCGAAAAAGAAAAAACATCCAGTGAGCGGCAGTTCTGTGGGCGGAAATGCCTTGTTGATGCCAGAGGTCAGAGGAGAATGGCCAGACTGGTTCGAGCTGATAGAAGGGCAACAGTGACTCAAATAACCACCCGTTACAACCAAGGTGGGCAGAAGAGCATCTCTGAACGCACAGTACGTCGAACTTTGAGGCAGATGGGCTACAGCAGCAGAAGACCACACCGGGTGCCACTCCTTTCAGCTAAGAACAGGAAACTGAGGCTACAATTTGCACAAGCTCATCGAAATTGGACAATAGAAGATTGGAAAAACGTTGCCTGGTCTGATGAGTCTCGATTTCTGCTGCGACATTCGGATGGTAGGGTCAGAATTTGGCGTCTACAACATGAAAGCATGGATCCATCCTGCCTTGTATCAACGGTTCAGGCTGGTGGTGGTGGTGTCATGGTGTGGGGAATATTTTCTTGGCACTCTTTGGGCCCCTTGGTACCAATTGAGCATCGTTGCAACGCCACAGCCTACCTGAGTATTGTTGCTGACCATGTCCATCCCTTTATGACCACAATGTACCCAACTTCTGATGGCTACTTTCAGCAGGATAATGCGCCATGTCATAAAGCTGGAATCATCTCAGACTGGTTTCTTGAACATGACAATGAGTTCGCTGTACACAAATGGCCTCCACAGTCACCAGATCTCAATCCAATAGAGCATCTTTGGGATGTGGTGGAACGGGAGATTCGCATCATGGATGTGCAGCCGACAAATCTGCGGCAACTGTGTGATGCCATCATGTCAATATGGACCAAACTCCCTGAGGAATGCTTCCAGCACCTTGTTGAATCTATGCCACGAAGAAGGCAAAAGGGGGTCCAACCCGTTACTAGCATGGGGTACCTAATAAAGTGGCCGGTGAGTGTATATATATATATATATATATATATATATAATATATATATATATATATATATAAAAAAATTTGCATTCCCATTTATTTCAACAGTATTTTTTTGTTAAATGTGCTATTGTGTTTCCATAACTTTCCTTGAGGAAAAAAAAATACTTTTTGTAATTTATTGCCAGAACAATATTTTAACACAAAATGTTTTAATGAAAATATAAAAAATGGCTTAACAATCTGTAAAAGGGCCCGAGAATCCGTAAATGCGTTCTGTCTCATCTTATTTTTTTCCAGTAGATGGCGCTCTCGTGCAACAGCACTTTTTAAGTGGCCATTAGGCGCTTTTCCACTGTCGGCTCATTTATTTGTTAAAATGATCCCCAAATAACATCTTAATACCAATACCAAAACCAAAAATAAATCTAAAGACCAAATAAATTGATAATTTACTGTTACATTAATTATGAAAGTAATTGAACACAAATGCTTGTCACAATTTGAGGAACTCCAGCTTTCTCTGCTGTGAGTGTGTGTGTGGGTAGGTATTTTATACGTCAATGGCTGGCAATGCCGCGCGCATCCCAAACAAACAACAGGAGGCCGGCAATGTCAATGGTAGCACACACGCGGTTTCCTGTTTCTGCGGTTAGGTAGCCTGGAGCAGGTCTTGGTCGAGGCAGTGGTCAGATAGTGGATTGCCCCAGGACTAATGCAAACCGAAGCCATTTAGGGTTGCAGTACAAATCCCTCAGTTCCTCCACACGAATTCCCATGACACTGGCACAGCAGGTGAACGCCGCTTACAGGTAAAGTGTGGGTTATTTTAAAGTTTTTGGGTTACAAAAAGAGGGAAAACATCTGTTTACCTCCTAACAATCTCTTTGGTCACATTCCATAGACACTGGCACTCAAAAAGGCCCCTGTGGAATTGTGGTAAATCTGACTTTCAGGAACAAACACAGCATTTTGGAGGAACATGGCTTCTCGATGTGCACTAAAAGTGGATCTGTTGGGGTGCAGGTGTTTTCAAACCTGTACATTGTCGCCTCAGGGCTCTTGGAGTAAAGGCATTCAGCCTCACTTTAAGACTCTTTCCCTGTTGAGAGCTGACTCAGAAACAAGACAGACAGACCAGAGCTTTGGGACCATTGTCATAAAGAGCAATGTTTTGTAGGTCACACACAGGGGGTGGGCCACTTTGCTCAGAGTTAGGTATCCCAAGTGTGCGAAATTTAGTCAGGCATTTTATAGAAAAAAAACAACAACAAAAATTTGGTGTAGAATGTCTTGAAAGCAGAGTATGTGCAGCGTAATATAGATATACAATATAATATAGTATCTGTCATTTCCTCATTGAGATGTATGGATAAATATAACAAATATTGCAAAACGTTTGAAAATAATCTCATGTTATACAGTATGGAAATTAATATAAATAATTTTGAAGTAATGCAAGTATTGCAATGTAAAAAATCGTTTTTATGGTTAGAAGGTATTTATTAATTTACATTTGTTAAATTACATTTATAAATGCATGTGCCCAATTAGTTAATCTGGTTTAGTCATGCTAAATTTCCTCTACTGTATGTTATTTTAATACTGTCAGTTACACTCACACCAGCCGAAGTTTATTGCAGAATAATAAAAAGATGCAACTAAATAATAATACATAGGCTACAATGTAATATTTTTTTTAAAAGTTTGTAATATTTCTAAATAAAATAATAATGTTAATGATGTGTTTGTTCAGTAGTACAGTACCACATCCACTGATGTGAAAAGGCTCAGCTCCATTATCATTTGAGGAGCTGTCACAACATAAGCATGTCTGGATTTTCTTTAATTAGCATCACGCTAATTAGCTATTATTAATTTAACACAATTTTGTTGTGAATTAAATGTATTCAAATATTTAGGCAAGGGTGTTAATTTAATGCAAGGCAGGCATACAACGACAAGCTAAATCCATTACATGCTAATGTGACAAACTGTTGCTAATTGTGCAAAGAGCCGGAAAATGAAGATTGATACTATTTGTTCCCTAGCCAAACCATAATGTCAGTCATAATTATTCATTCATTAATATATATATGCTCCTCTAGATGATGCATTATCATGTTTACTGTTATTAACTTGTCAATTCATAATAAAAGAGCCATGTTGGCAGTTGTGCCACCCTGACATTTAATATACAAATTGCTGGACAAGCGTTTCTCAATTATCTCAACAGCTTTAAAACTACTGATATTCATAACATTTGTTTATATGGTTACAAACCTAAAATGATGCCTTAGTAGTTAGTTTTTAATTTTTTAATTATTAAGACAGACACCATTTTTTCAGTTTTCTTAGTCTGTTCATTTGTTCGGACAGTTACACCACCTGACATTTTGGGGGTTTAAGATAACAAAACATAAAATAATATGCATTATTTAAATGTACTAAAAATGAATCCACTAAATAGGTTTTATAGAATAAAGGCTGTCATGAATTTATCAAATAATTTGAAAAGGAAATAATGCATTAGTCTTGGACACAAAAATATGAATGTCATTGAACCACCATCATATCATATCATATCATATATCATATAGCATATATCATATATATTATATATATATATATATATATATATATATATATATATATATATATATATATATATATACACACACACACACTCACCTAAATGATTATTAGTAACACCATACTAATACTGTGTTTGACCCCCTTTCGCCTTAATTCTACGTGGCATTGATTTAACAAGGTGCTGAAAGCATTCTTTAGAAATGTTGGCCCATATTGATAGGATAGCATCTTGCAGTTGATGGAGATTTGTGGGATGCACATCCAGAGCACGAAGCTCCCGTTCCACCACATCCCAAAGATGCTCTATTGGGTTGAGATCTGGTGACTGTGGGGGCCATTTTAGTACAGTGAACTCATGTCATGTTCAAGAAACCAGTTTGAAATGATTCAAGCTTTGTGACATGGTGCATTATCCTGCTGGAAGTAGCCATAAAGGGATGGACATGGTCAGAAACAATGCTCAGGTAGGCCGTGGCATTTAAACGATGCCCAATTGGCACTAAGGGGCCTAAAGCGTGCCAAGAAAACATCCCCCACACCATTACACCACCAGCCTGCACAGTGGTAACAAGGCATGATGGATCCATGTTCTCATTCTGTTTACTGCAAATTCTGACTCTACCATCTGAATGTCTCAACAGAAATCGAGACTCATCAGACCAGGCAACATTTTTCCAGTCTTCAACTGTCCAATTTTGGTGAGCTCTTGCAAATTGTAGCCTCTTTTTCCTATTTGTAGTGGAGATGAGTGGTACCCGGTGGGGACTTCTGCTGTTGTAGCCCATCCGCCTCAAGGTTGTGCGTGTTGTGGCTTCACAAATGCTTTGCTGCATACCTCGGTTGTAACGAGTGGTTATTTCAGTCAAAGTTGCTCTTCTATCAGCTTGAATCAGTCGGCCCATTCTCCTCTGACCTCTAGCATCAACAAGGCATTTTCGCCCACAGGACTGCCGCACACTGGATGTTTTTCCCTTTTCACACCATTCTTTGTAAACCCTAGTAATGGTTGTGCATGAAAATCCCAGTAACTGAGCAGATTGTGAAATACTCAGACTGGCCCGTCTGGCACCAACAACCATGCCACGCTCAAAATTGCCATTCTGACATTCAGTTTGGAGTTCAGGAGATTGTCTTGACCAGGACCACACCCTAAATGCATTGAAGCAACTGCCATGTGATTGGTTGATTAGATAATTGCATTAATGAGAAATTTAACAGGTGTTCCTAATAATTCTTTAGGTGAGTGTGTGTATATATATATATAATATATATATATATTTTTTTTTTCAATAAACTGTTACTGTGTTTTCATTAAATTACAGAAAAACACAATCACACTTGTTATTTATAATAATGTATTCTAAATTATATCATTTTAAATCATATATTGGAAGATCCTCAAAAACATTCAATAAATTATTCAGGGATTCTAAAGAAACTGCAATGCCGGATGGTCAGTCAGTGCCCTAAATGCCAAAAGAGTTTAAAAAGAGCCATCAAACCCATGCATGGACACACACTCACACCCTGAATTCACTTCTCAAATGAATGCAATGCCTCAATAATTCAGCAGAGCTACATTACCATTGGGTGGAATAATGGACAGTTGAGAATTCACAGGGGAGACAATCTACATGTTTCGTCTGACTACCTCTGCTCTGTCTCTGGGTCATTCAAGTGTTTGTGGTTTCTGACCAAACTTTTCTTAGCTGGCCTCATGCTTCTGTAGTTGACCCCACAAAGTGCCAAAACCACACCAGTATTCACACTGCAAACACAGCTTTAATAAAACCACATCAGGCAGTTATTGTCATGACTTTTCAACAAAAGAGATACGGTTGTCTGCAAATATAAACGTATATAGATCTTATTTTCAATGTAACATTTCCACCGGTCCTTTGTTACAAATGCCTTTGATATGTGGTACTAGTACTCGGTAGGTGCGCTTTTATAAATCCTCATATCATATCATATCAGGTCTCGTCTCTGTTTGATGGAGTGTTTAAGTGAAGAAAACGGGCCCTGAAACTACCTCAGAGATACTTTTGACACTGATGGAGGAAGACAGTAATCTGAGGTAACAATGAAAGGGTTGAGTGCAGATATATGTGAGTGTTCCTGCTCTGACCATTAGACATTAAACTCAATAATTCAGAACTTTCATAACCAGTCCGCTTGGACTGTGACTTTAATAACATTAACTTTGCATGACCACAATCAAAAATCTTATCTTAGAAATATCAAATATTTGAAAAATAGTGGGATTGGGCATCACTCATTTGGAATATAACTTCCTCAAGGAATAATCCCATACTGTCATGTAGGAACAGATTACAGAGAGAAAAATACTGATAAAAGTTTAAATGCATTAATGAATTACAGATTGCATGAGAGATTCATATTCAAAGTGATAAAAGTATTAAACCAAAGACTGACCCATATCACTCTAGACATTAAATTCATGATGTTGCTGAGAGAGTTCCTTTGTTTTCTTTTAAGATTTCTTTAAGACGTCCTCATGGTAGTTTAATAGAATCTAAGTTTTTAGGTAATAAGCAGAGATCATGAGCAGGTATACACCAATTCATATAATATAAAGCCTTTAAGGTTTGCCTTTAAAAGCAGTTCCAAAAGGAGCATCTTGAAAAGTTTAGATGTTTACAGAGAACAAATAATGATAAAAATGCAGCTGTAGCATTTATTCTTTTGTGTTCATCAATAAATGAGCTGAATTCTCTATACTACTGAGCATCTGGATTCATAGCAAATCAATACACAAGTTACCCAAACAAGAATATTGCTCTGTTGTATTGAACACAGTATTCAAATGGCCACCACGTCTAATCCCAAACCATCTTTCAAAGAGATATGAGCCAGGAGAAAAACACAAATAAATTATACATCATATTTTAAAAAGCTTCTCGGGTTTCTTTTTGAAAACATTCTTCTTAAGTGCATAGCACCCAAGTGAAGTGGAATTGCTCGGTAGCAGACATCTACTCCAGAGACTGTTACCATGGCTACAGAGGAGTTTTTACACTTCACATTTACATAAAAGTTTTCCGCTGGATGGAGCAGGATTTTATCCTCTACTTTCTGTAGAAGTGGGTCAGTCACAAAGAGCAAAACCTGGAGATGGGAGAGCTGGATTTAGACTGAGGGACATGAAAAGATTCAAACACACCTGGCTAGGAAATCCATTGAACAATTGAGAGAGTGAAGGAGCAAATTACAAATTACTGAAATGTGAAACCTGTATAAAATTGTAAACTTTTATATAAAACGATATATATATATATAAACATTTTTAAGTGTGATTATATCCAGCGGAAAACTTTTAGAATCGGAGCCTTTTCCATGCCATATTCTACCAGTATCACCACTTGACCGTTTCACACTACTTGCACTGTAAAAAGTTGTAACCTGCATTTGTTATCTTATAATGTTTTTACTTGATTAACAAATGTATGGATTAAATATTACTCCAGCAATATTAAATAATATTTTTGACTTAATCATTTAGATGTCATAATTTTTAGGTTACCTTTTTTTTTCTCAGTGAAAATTTAAAGCAACACAAGTAACTTTTCCTCTGCGGTCGCCCTACAGGTTGAAAGCGGAATTGTCCCATTGTATGTCTCATTAGAACTAGAAACGCGACCCGATCTGGCAATCTTACATAGCGTGAATATACCAGATAAAGGACCGCAAAACGGCGGCATAAGGGCATTTCACCATGTCACGACTTGATTAACCACTTTGGAAACGATTTTGGAAACATTATTTAAAAGGTAAAAAAATCCTACTTAGTGTTGCTTTAATGACCTGTTCCAAATAAATATTATTTTATATGCCGCTACAGTAAATGTTGTTCATAAAGGTATTCTTTGCAACAGTCTTTTCCAGCCCAGGCTCATTAGAAAAACGTAGCCTGTGGCAACATTTTTGCAAAACGGAAAATCGCCTACGTTTTTATTTTGCGACAGTTTCAAAGTGAAATGTCCAGTGAGTGGCGCTAAAAGTTTTTTCGTTTCTTTCTGGAGTTGTGCCGAATTTAGACCCCCGCCAAATGATTACCCCCCTAGCATTGGTAGGTTTAGGACTAGCTGTGGGGGAGGAGTTAGGATTAGGGGTGGGGTTAGGATTAGGCAATCAGGTTCTGATTTCAACAAAGGGGGTAATAATTTGGCAGGGGGTATAAATTCGGCACAACACCTGAACAGATTGACGTTTATTACGTTGGAGTTTGTACGTTTCACCGCAGTTCTGAATTGAAATGGTGATGGCACCTATGCTCCATTTTAAAATAACATACACCTAAATCCTAAACCTTAAGTCCACCCGTACATCCTAAACCTACCAGGATAGTGTTAACAAAAGCAAATGTGACATAAAAACGCAATCGTAACCCCAGCATTTTAGCTTGTTTTTTGAACTCTTGTCTTCGTGCTCTTTATCGTGACTCCTCTGTCACGTGATTCGTACCCGAGGTCTCAGCATCACAAGTACAATTCTGTAGCATCTAAGCTATCGAGCAAGCTTGGCATGTTAATAAAACGGAGCATATGGAGCTAATGATGCAAACTCCAAAATATATTTGTTTACAAATCACTTCGGTCAAAAGTGTTTTGGTCATAGCATAATTGTGCAAGGTGCCGTGAAAACAAGTCTTTATTAATCCATAATCTGCCATGTAATCTTAAATTGTGTGTGAAAACGATTAAAAGTGCTTGCTGTTTTACTGCCTCTAATGTTCATTTCTGTTTGGAAACTGCAGTCATATGTACCTAATGGTACATATTTTGCGTTTTGCAAAACCGTTGCCACAGGTAGGCTACGTTTTTCCATTGAGCCTGTGTTGTTTTTTTCAGGGTTAACCACCATGTGACCACACAATAAACCATCTGAACATTTAAATTGTGTGACAATTAAGGTCACACTTTAAAAGAGTTGAACTTCACCGATCATGCATGGATTCTTAGAGCACTCTAACAAAACCAGCTCTAGATATACTCCCTTTCACCCATGCATAGGGCATGGGTGGGGGTAAGGGTTCGGAGCCCGACAGCACTTCCCTGTGGCCCCTCCTGGGAGCCGCCCATCAGCTGCGCTCAGCTAAATGCACTCACATATGAATATTTCAGTGCCATTTAATGCTCCTGCTGCAGCCCCTGAGGAGCCTAGCATCAATTTGTGAACATGCCGTTAAAAGCCAGGACGTATAATCCAGAGTGAGAGCTGCTCTCTTCCCCACCAGGCCTTCAGTCCCCCGCTACTAGCGAACAGCTTTGGCAACTTTTTCCTGCCAAACTCTGCTGACTTCCCCCACCCTGGTTTAAAAATATATGTATCTGAGTGAAGAAGTAGACAAATGGTCTTGTCATTTGCCCCCGGTTGGTCAGTTTTCCCATGGTGCTTGTTGCTGTGCAGTCTGCTGGCAGTGGAGAGGGCAGTGATAGTCTGTTCATCTTCTGGCCCCATGGTGCTGCTGTAATGCTCACATGGAGCAGGAGAGCAAGGATAAAATAGCCACGCTCACACCATCTGCCTGCCCACTAGTCCCATGGGAACCTGAAGCAGAAATCGACACATTTAGATATACACACCTTATTGTTCACTTGCCAGGTGTGAAAACATGAGCACTCTGCACCTCATTAAACAGCTGGAATCCTAATCAATCCTATAACCATGAGTAGAGAGCAATGAAAATGCTGGTACACCCCAAACAAGGCTTTTCGAGTATGAGAATGTTAGCTTAAATTCACAATCATCAAAAGTCAAAAGTCAACATACAATTATGGAAAAAAGAAATGACACAAAATGATTCAGACAATTTCATAATAGTGCCACTATTCTAAAATTCAAATGCATTGTTGCAATATGAAACATTGGGGAAACTTAATCATTATCAGAAATATATTTATCCTACTAATGTGCAAAAACACACAAGAAATTTGTTGTGGATTCCAGGAGCTCTGGTTACATACTGTAAATACATGCTTAATGAGACATACTGTATATAAGAAGATAAGATAATAAAAAGATAAAATAAACAAAGTAGGATAAAAAATTTAAATTAAAAACAATAAGAGTAATATACATCTTTTTTTCAGTTGCGATTAGTTTAATTTTCATGGACTGATTGTTTCTCTTCAGTTACATGTTCTCTATGTTTTAGTTTCCTGCCACTCATTAGTTACTATGGACACTTGTGCCATCATTACAACTGCTCATCATTTAGTTTGTTATCAGTGCATGTTTAAGTTCCTTCTTTGTATTCAGTTGATTGTTGGGTATTTTTGTGTCAACACGCCGTTTCATTGTTTAATAAACCTTTTTTGGACTCCCTCTAATCATCATCTGGACAAAATGTGACAATGGAGTATTTTTTTGTCATTTTATATTTATTTTTATTACTTAATTTTATCTTTAATTTAAGAAGCCACAAAGTTCGCTGCTTCTATTTGTAGATTATTTTTTCACATGTTTCGGTTTAATGGAAAACAATGATAAGCATACGTTTTTGAGGCTTTTATTGGAAAAACGTTCTATATTTACAGTGTTGAGCCTTTTTCTTCATAACCTCTGCAATTCGCTTTGACATGCTGGATATCAGCTTCTGGGGCAAATCATCATGACCAATGGTGATCCATTCTTGTTATATTAGTGCTTAGAGTTTATAAAAATGTGTAAACATCTGCTTGTCCACTCGGTTTATGAGGATTGAACACAGGTTAATGGGGTTAAGATCTGGGGAGTTGCCTGGCCCATGGATCCAAACTTTTATGTCGGCGCTCTGCCCATGAGCTATATTGTTGCCGACAGGATGCTCCACTGTTGGCATGACACAGGACTCATAGCGTTCACCTTTTCTTCTCCACACAATCGATTTCCCAGATGTCCCAAACAGTCAGAAGGGCCTTCATTAGGCCTTCTGCTCTCCAATCCTTGTACTTACTGTAAAATTTCAGTCTGCCCTTGATGTTTTTCTTGTAGAGAAGTGGCTTTTTGCTACCCTTCATGACACCAGGCCGTTGTTCAAAAGTTTTAGTAGATGAACTCAAATCACACCCCCCTGCTGTCAATATTGAACAAGCTCTGCACTGGGTGACATGATTCCGTAGCGGATTCCTCAGGAGGAGACGGTCCTAGCACTTGCTGGACACTCTGCACTCTTAGAAGAAAAGGTTCTATATAGAACCTTAAAAGGTTCTATCAGCGCTACGTATTTGGAACCTTTAAAAGGTTCTAAACAGAACCCTTTTTAAGGGTTCAATAAAAATAACCCTTTAGGGTTCTTTGTAAACAGGAAAAAGGTTCTATATGGAACCTAAAATGTATTTATGAATGTATGTGAATGGTCACAAAATTCAAGATATGGGGGTTAGAAAATTGATATATTTATATAATTTTATGTAGTTAATCAATATCACGCGAAGAGTGCCATTTCACTTTTTCTCCTCCAAAAATCAGCATGATTAAAATGTGATATTAAGTTACAACAATAGTTTAATAAACAATAATTTAATTACAACTACAAAATGTTGCAGAATAATGTAATATATAAATGAATAATAGCCTATAAAGAACCTTTGTGCCAAAAGGGTTCTTTCTTGTCATTATAGAACCTTTTTAGCATAAAAGGTTCTTTGGAGATGAGTAAAGAACCCTATGCTTCATATATAGAACCCCAATGAACCCTTTTTTCTAAGAGTGTGGGACGTCCTGAAGCTTCTTCACTGCATCTTAACCTCTCTCCTTGAAGTTTTTGATGATCTGGTAAATGGTTCTTTCAGGTGCAATATTCTTTGCATGTGAGGCCATTTTGAGGCAAAGCGATGATGGCTGCACATCTTTCTTCTGAGGCAACCATTACTAAAACAAGAATGCAATGACACACTTTCCCATGTGCTGGTTATATGATTAGTGAAATTATGTTAATTGTTCATTTTGTGCCAGGGCCATAAAACAATTATTTGTTTTTGTAATTATTTCAAATGATCACTAGAAACTGCAAAATCAGCATCACAACATTGAAGCAGCGAACTCTGCGAAACACAAAAGTATGTCACTGCCAGTTATTTTGCCCACAGCTGTATTTGAACAATTGAAAAAATAAAAAAAATAAACCTGCATTAACTGGTCATAACATTCTATCTGGATATTCATTAAAAAAATGTGCACACCTGAAAGTCAAAGAGGTTGTTTGATGCAACAGGACAACAACTCAAAGCTCAGGAGTAAAATATGCTTTGGCATGATTTTAAGAGAGTGATTTACACAGGCATATCCCAAGAATACTGCTGGATTGAAACAGCTTTGTAAATATAAATGGTGCAAAATTCCTATTGACAGTTGTGGAACATTTTGTTAAAGGTATTTCTGCCAAAAGAGTTATTATCTATGGTTTCACATTCCCCACCCTGCACAGTGAATGTTCACATGAAAATGTCTTTATTGACAACTTCGTTTGTGTCATTTTTTAAACAAACTGCATGTTTCTATTATTGTAAGATGACATCAAATTATATAACCACATTTTGCAAAAATCAAAAGAGTTCACAATGATATTCACGCAACTGCATCTGAGAGGAGTTTGGGAACTAACCCTTGGGAAATAATGTACTGAAAACAATGAATGAACGAGCAGGAGTGAATACTCAGTTTCTCTTGGTGGTCCGCAGAGGAGCGGTTACCTTCATTAGAGTGACAGACATATTTGTTACAGCTCTTAATAAATGTGCAAGAGCTGTTCTGTGTTGGCAGGGGCAGAGATACAAGCTCAGTATTTGTAAAATAAAAGGCCAGACTGACAGCAACACTGTTATGATAATAATGGCACTACTAACTCTGCCAACAATGCAGAAATGCCCTAAGGCAGCAATCAAAAATTAATACTAATTATTATGTGAATGCTGCATTAAATCAGACGTATGTTGAATTATATATAAGCAACATGATTCTACTTTCAGAGGAGCATGCAAGAGGACCGTTTTTTTTCAGTGTTTTTTTGAGCTGGTAAAAAAATTGTCCATAAGCCGTTTATATGGGAAAAAAAGTATTATCAAGAGAAAAAAATAGGACAAACTGTACAATTACAAAATAAAGACAATAGAACAAGAATTACCTTTAATAATAATCATTACTATGGTCATGGCGTGATTTATTTATTTCCGTTTAAAATTGTGTGCATTGAATTCTGATATGGTTTTGGCACATGGAGCTGTTCTGGGGCTGGCTGGACACACAGCACTTTAAGTCTCATTTCTGATGAGAGCAGTAAATAATTTAGGGCTTAAAGCTGCCATTAGCCACACTTAAACTCTGCTAATGCAGACCCCTGACAGCTGGCCTATCCCCATTGGATGGGGGCCTGGATCAAACGGTTCTGAACGAAATAATGGGCCATGGTAAAGCACAAAATCTGTCAATAGGCATGTTGTTTTTAAATTCTGCATGTTTGTTGGTTGCACTGCGGTACTCCCATTACACAGAAGGAAATGCATTTAATGTTTACATGCATGTACAATGCACATTAAGAATTTACAGGATATTACAATTAAAATCGTTGACCTTGTGGCAGCCTTATAGATAATATTACTTTTTTTTTCTTGCTCTACTACTGCATTCAGTAAAATAATATAAAAAAACATTCTGATATAAGAAAAGCATTTCAATTATAAGTAATACATCTAATGATTAATTCTGGATATTACTTTTTCAGTCATCATGCTCTATCCTCATTGTGACATTTCAGACAGTAGGCTACTTTGTTAAGTGACCATGCACATCTCACATACTGTAGTATAAGGCTATGTTTACACGGAAACGATCAGAAGAGAAAACGCAAAAGTGGCGTTGCGTTTTCACTTTTTATTCTGCGTTTAGACGAGCGTTATGAAGGGGAAATCTGCGTGCATATGGTGACGCAAAAGTGTGTGAAATTCGATGTAGTGTGCACTCCAGGCGGCTAGGTGGCAACGAAGCACTGCCACACAACAACACCAATATCTGAGAATATTTTGTGCAACTGCTGAAAAGACTCTTGTATGTTTATCAGAGCTGCTGTGGCAACTTGAAGGTCCGACGTATGGAAATAATCCGACATGTTAGTTATTATTTTCCTGTACTGGCGAATGCCTGTGACGTAAACGCGCACGTGATCGAGGGCAGTTTTGCGTTTTTACCGGTTTTTACCCTTTACACGGGCACGCGACGGTGGAGCGTTTTTAAGTTTTCCACTCTGGAGGGTGGTTTCACTTTTTTGCGTTTTTAAGCCATAAAAACGGCGTCACCGTGTAAACGAAAGGCACATCCGATAAAATATTTTTACGTTTTCACTCGGAATCGTTCTCGTGTAAACAGGGCCAGTATCAACCTTAAAGGGATAGTTCAACCAAAAATGAAAAATGTCTGTCGTCATTTATTTACTCATCCTCATATCGTTCCAAACATGTATAACTTTCATTCTTCTGCGGAACATAAAAATAATATTTTGAGAAACGTCTCTCTTTAAGTAATCAAAACATCATTAAGTTCGCATCAAGTTACTAAGAGAAATAAAAACAAAACAATTGCAAGGCTATCAATTGAAAATAACCTACCACATTCCCTAAATATGGCTTTTGAATTATTAATTTTTTTAATAAAACAACAACAAAATATCATCATCCACATTTTTTTTTAATTCAATCTATCAACAAAAAAAAAAAGAAGCTTTACCATGATGCAAATTAAATGTCCTTTCTTGAGGTCAGGTGTAGGCTAAGGCTACAAATTAAAAGATTTTCGTTAAAAATGGCAGAAACATCAAAAAGTCATGTGACTTTTGCCTCAAGTCATGTGACTGAATAGTTCGCTCATATGTAAAATGCGATCACATGGATGGAAACATTTTTAGCTTGTAGGTGAGAAGTGAGAAATTCAGAGTGAGAAACCTGATTAATTTCAATTAGCCTAATTTAAACATAGGTTAATAATATTTTTCAACGAGAGGGCCCAATCCCTTATAGGCTAAATGCCGCACACCGCTGCTGTTTTCATCAATAGCCTACTTCAATACTTTTGATAATGATATATCGCACGGCTAACGACAGTTCTTTTTTTTAAAATAGAATCTCCCGAGCGCTGCACTCACTTCAGTTCGAGCGCTGGGTGTCGCGGTAGTTCCCTTGGGTTTTCAGAGATCGAAGAGGATGTAGAAGTAGAGGAAGATGGCATGGAAATTCGTCTTGACGAGCAAAGATTTTCATGCAGGGTAGACGTAATTTGTTTTTCTCCCTGCCGAATTGTGAGAGATGGACAGGAGCGTGGTTTTAATTAAGCAGAGGTTAAAAATATATATTTTTTATTTTCTCTATAAGCTTCTCTAAAAACTATGCATGTGATTCATCCATTATATGAACTGAAATAGTATAGGCTACGTACGTCATTGTGACATGCCGTGTTCACATGCTCCTGCATGCAGTCTGATAAATACAGTTTGAAATGCCTAGGCCTACTGTATTTGCACTTGAGCTCTAATTCATTCTCTGCGTTGACAGCACTCCTGTGTCTAAACAATATAATGGGAGACAGAATTTGTGTCAATGTCTGTAACTGTGTTATTTTGTGCTTTGTATCTCATGCCTTAATTTCCCCTTATTTAAGTTTATCTGCTTGCTAATGTAGAACTTTCCCATAAATTGTGTAGGTATAGGCTATAGCCTACATTTTCAATTTATTGTGTTAATCAAGTTAACAAAGCCTAGCTACTCTAACAATCATTTAATTTTAAGAATCTTAATTAGAAATGGTTAAATTTAGGAAACATAAAAAAATTGGCAACGTAGCTTGCTATAAACAGATTTCGAAAAAAATTAAAAATAACGGAGATCTCTTTCCCTTTTCGGATTTGGTTTTTCGCAGCCTATGTGGGGAAGAAAACACTTATATTTATGTTAGTGTGTATGTTGGACATTTGCATAGAAATAAGATCTCTTTGTGAGGAAGTCCTACATCCAGAGATTAGGCTATTATAAGCTTTCTCTCTCTGGGAGATGTGGAGACCTTTATCTATTGTGTTAGCTTCAGTTTATTTTCGAGTTATTAAAAATATTGTATATCCATTCTGACGTCCATGACAATGTTTTTGAAGGTTCAAGACTTGGTCCTTTATTTGTAGCCTAATAGCCTTTAAAAAAATCACAAAATTGGGGTTTTCATATAGGCTAGCCTAACAATATGCTATTGTTTATATCATGATACCAATATGAGAACTTGCGATTTTTTTCAATTGGCCAAGCTAAATTAGGCATTTTTAAATCCTACCAGTGCAGAAATGCAGGATATAATGTTGACATATGGCTTTAAGTCTCTCGAGTGATCATTGAGGAGGCTAGCCTATAGCCTATCATTAGCTTATAATGTTGCTTTTTTAATGGACAGGGGTGTGAAAGAGACACTGGTGCGTCGGAACACACCAAAGTTAAAAGTTTAGTTTTTAAATGGAAAAATAAAATATTGAGTTGATTTTTTTTATTTTTATGTAATAGCTAGAAAATGCACTGTGTTTGTTTATTCCTAACCCTTAATTGTCCTAAATGAAAGGGCTTTTTAAAGCAAAAAACTCTGTGTCTGTTTAAAATGTGAATAATCATGTTGTAAAACGGTCTAAAAACACTGCTTTGTCGCTTTTAGATTGACGAATCCAAATTAGGCACCAATTTAAATTTTAATAAAAAAAAAAAGTAAAATGTTACGAATGAGATTGTGTTGGATTTTTTCGGGTTTGTGGTTAAACTTTTTAACCAGTAGATGTCACCCTGATAGTAGCCTACCGTACTTCGACCTTAAGCCACTTGCAAGACTTATCTGGCGTAGGCTATATAGATAGGCTAACATGTGAATCCAGGAACCCATAAAAAAAAGGCTACCTCAAATTGACAAAATCTTTTTGTTTTTTTGGTATAGCATTTTTTCATGTCTTACCTTCCTGCAGCATAGGCTACAAATTAAGATGTTTTCAAATTGTTCTGAATCAACACGCAGAGTTATCTGATCATGTCTAGGGAGTGAAATGAATCAATACTGGGTGCAGTGTGACTTGTTGCCCCCTAGTGACGCGTCTTAGTTCGGATTTACGCCTGACGTCACGTCTTGTGCACCAGACAGCTCTCGTCTCAGCCCATGTTCCTGTGTTTACACCCCTCTCCATCTCCTCACTCTGGACTGAAGTTGCGGGGCAGCCGGGAGCGCGCAGTACCTTTTCTCTCTTTTCTCTCAAGCGATCTTCTCCTTAAGGCAACCTGTATGGTGGATATAATATTCAGCTCTTCTTTTTTGAATGATATGGGGGATCATTCCAAAAGTAAGAATTTCCGTAAGAAAATCTGTAAAACTGTTTTTAAAAGTAGGCTACCTTTTAAATTTGTTGCAGTTGAAAAAATACTTTGAAAATAATTCCTGTTTTCAGTTCTACTGATTCCCCATCTGCCCTCTGAGAAATAGGTGTTTTGATTTTGCTCTAGCCCTCTGTTAGTTTTTACAAACTCGAAGATATGATGTCGATGTTTTTATTTTTTATTGAGAAAACATTTGAAGGTGCCATCGATGCTCAATAAGCTCCTGTAGCCGATAACAGCTCACAACAATGTTTTTTCTTCTTCATGTGCAGAGAAGTCCGGACTTGCGATGTGTGTAGGCTGCGGCAGTCAAATTCATGACCAGTACATCCTGCGGGTCTCCCCCGACCTGGAGTGGCACGCAGCCTGTTTGAAATGCGTGGAGTGCAACCAATACCTGGACGAGACATGCACTTGCTTCGTACGGGACGGGAAAACATATTGCAAGAGAGATTATGTAAGGTAGGTTTTATGTTTGGTTTGTTTCTGAAAAACAATTAATTATTTCACAAATCTGTAACCAGTCGCTAATAAGCTATTTTCATATTTCTAATAATCAAAACATCTGGCAGTAGCCTAGACTGTTAAATTAAAGTTGATTATTGCTTGGATTGATGTAATGCGTTTTGTCATTGCATATAAAATGTTTTTCTTTCCCACATCAAACAGATTGTTCGGTATAAAATGCACAAAATGCACTTTGGGCTTTAGCAGCAGTGATTTGGTCATGAGAGCTCGGGATAATGTGTATCACATCGAATGTTTCCGCTGCTCGGTGTGTAGCCGGCAACTTTTGCCCGGGGACGAGTTCTCTGTCCGGGACGAGGAACTGCTGTGTCGAGCAGATCATGGTTTGGCTCTGGAGCGCGGATCAGGCGGCAGCCCTCTTAGTCCGGGAAACATCCGTAGCAGAGGATTACATATGGCAGGTCAGTATAACACAATTACAATCAACTGACTATACCGTCATATTGGACACAATCAATTATTTGCAATTAAAAACGAACAAATATTATTTGGAACGGTTAGAACTTTATGGTCAATTTTGAAACTCATGGCCCAGCACATAACCAAAGGCTAAACTGAAATGTAAACTGAAAATAATATTGGCTACTGTGGGAGGAATCGTGTAATGTTGTTACATAATAGCTAATTACAGGCTGATCCGCTTGATAACTTTTAGTCAACCGCTGAAAAGCCTGAGCGGCAGGGCTATACAAGACTCATGGTCTTTAACTATAGCCTTTTTTTTATTTTTATAAATAACATTTAATGCATTATATTATTTGTTAAATTAAATATAATATTGGAATTGATTATTGACACCTTTCAGAAAACCAGAGCAATTCATTTGCAGATTCCATTCAAAAATGGTCTGTTGCAGGGATATTCAAAATATCTATCTATCTATCTATCTATCTATCTATCTATCTATCTATCTATCTATCTATCTATCTATCTATCTATCTATCTATCTATCTATCCAAATTGCAAATGTGGATAGCCTTCTATCACGGGTGAAATGTAAATTCGCTTTCAACAGAATTATTGTTATTATTGACATTTAGATTCGCTATAGTAGCCCGTATAATGTAGGCTACTTTTTCTTTTTAATTTAACATTTTTCAAAAACTATTCAGCCGACCCGGTGTCGGTCCGACAAACTCCTCATCGGAACCACGTGCACAAGCAATCGGAGAAGACCACTCGGGTGAGGACGGTGTTAAACGAAAAGCAGTTACACACTTTACGGACGTGCTACAACGCAAACCCGCGCCCAGATGCGCTCATGAAGGAGCAGCTGGTGGAGATGACAGGCCTGAGCCCGCGGGTCATTCGAGTTTGGTTCCAAAACAAGCGCTGCAAGGATAAGAAGAGATCTATACTCATGAAACAGTTACAACAGCATCATGGCGATAAGACGGTAAGTGTCTTGCTAATGCACTTTAAATGTGAGAAATTTACCATGTGCGAAAAAAACAGAGTTTGACCAGTGCGGTTTTGAGTGATCCCTGACACTTGAACTAATCCGAGATTATTTGAATTTGGTCTGTAATTCGACTGCAGTGTTGGCTGGAAGCAAATTACAGACTCCTCCTACAGTGTGTAGTATAGTTTGGGGAATGTTTTAAACTCAGTTTTCTTCTCGAACTGTCTAATGCACTGTATGAATAGTTTCCTTTTATTTATCAAAATTTTGGGGTAAATTTAACAATGTTTCATGATAAATTCTCTCAATATGAAATGGTCTGTGGCTGTGTCCCCTCATCGCAGACTTGTTTGGTTCAGAATCTGCAGGGTTTGACGGGCACTGCACTAGTTGCAGGCAGCCCAATAAGACATAACTCTTCAATGCCAGGACACCCGGTGGAAGTGCAGACTTACCAACCACCCTGGAAAGCTCTCAGCGAATTTGCACTTCAGAGTGACTTAGATCAACCTGCATTTCAACAGCTGGTGAGTGAATAACGTTTTTCTTTTTGGTTTTCAAACTTTATAATGTAGACATAAGACACTACCAGACCAAGACTATAGTAGTAGTATTAGGCTATGTCTAGGTAGGCTATTTATTTATTTATTTCGAGTTAACTTTGCCTCTCTCTTTTAGGTGTCTTTCTCGGAATCCGGTTCTTTAGGAAATTCATCGGGCAGCGACGTGACCTCTCTTTCTTCACAGTTACCGGACACACCGAACAGCATGGTACCGAGCCCGGTGGAGACGTGAGAGCGACTGCTCGTCTGTTCCCCGGCTAATCATGAGAACAGCTCATATCGCGGACGCGGGAAATTCCATTACCATCACCGGACAGCGCAGACCTATCGCAACAACCTGCTATATGAACAGAGGAACCCTTTTCCCGAAAATACGTCAACAAATTCGTTGTGGGCCTCGGAGTGAAATGATGGAAAGTGAAACCTTGCATAGTAGACCTACACTAAAAGAAGGGACTATCGAAATGGATATTCGTTATTCGTTATGATGACCGTTTCGTTATCTGTGGTTTTTGGACATTTTTGTGAAAAATACTATCTTTTCAAAAGACTCAATTTCAGAAGATAGGATTTTTTCTCCCTTTGTGAATTAATGCAGACTATTTGTGTCTTTGAACAAAAATTAAGTTATTGTTATTTATTGTCACATCAATTCGCAAAAAAATAAAATAAATCAGCACAGACAATTATTTTATTTATATTTGTAATTAAAATGCGTTATAGGCCTAAATAAAAATCTTTAATTTGTAGACTACAGAAAAATAAGAGCATGCCTATTAAACAGACAATGATTATAGGCCTATAAGATAAACAATCATATTTGTATGCCATAATTTTATATTGTAATTATTACAGAAAGATATATGGAGAAAATTCCGTTTCTTAACGTTGCACTGTTACTTAACAATTGCGTTTAGCAGAAAAATATGCTACATAAAAAGAATGGTTAGCTACACATAATCGTTCAAATCAACTAGGCCTAATTAAAGAAAGAAAGAAATAGGCTACATGGCTATGATAAATTACTTAAATTAGCTAATTTGTCGAATAGGAAACATCTTGAAGGTGCCCAACTTATAAAGGTAGGCTCAATCTTGAATTTTATTATTATTATTATCTTAAACTGATGCCATCTGGTTAAGAGTGATGTCTGTTGTTGTTTTTTTCGTGGTCAGATCGCTAACATGATTAGACCTATAGTCCTATTTTTCCTTGTCTAGACAAATGGCTAGTTCAGGATCGGTTGTGCTATAGTGCTTTTGCCATCGCAATAAACAATAACATACGCGGAGCGTAAATTGTGCAAATTCACCAAAAAAGTTTGCACGGGAAATTGAACTAGCCTAAATTATATCCCTTATTGTTTAGGCCAATTAAATGATTTTGTTATTCGTTAACAATCCCTTTTGTATAGCCATTCATAGGGTAAATTCACGTGAATTTAAAGTTGAAAGCTGTTAGAGCAGAAACACGGTGATTTTATTGATAATAGTAGGCCTAGTTCTTACACGTTTTGAAATATGGCTGAAAATTTGAAGGTCAACAAGACTTTTTCCTAAAAAAATAATGTCTATATGATCAGTGTTGTCACGCAAGCAATACAGCTAATCAAAATATGAGAAGATGGACTTGAACAGTGAATTGCATAAGCTTGATATGGTTTGGGTTTGTTTTTAGCTACTTCTGTGCAAACCTTTCTTATTAAATTAAACGTTGCACAATCTAAAAGATAGCAAAACAAAACTACATAATCATAATAATAGCCCTAAAATTTTTTTGACAGTAGCTGGCTTTATAGTAGCTTTACCTTCAGTATCAAGGTGCTAAGATAGCCTAAATATACACAAGTTCATGCACTCAAAGCTCCCTATATAGCCTACTTCTTTTGCTTGTTCTGATGAGTTCATCAGAGACAGAAAGGAAGCAAGGCATTAAAAGATGAACCGTTGTAAGGTTTTAAGATCTGAATGTGGTTTTCTGCTTTTGCAACCCATTTGCAACTACATTTAGTGCTGACCATTTGTCATAGGATCATCCGAGCCAGAAATGAGAAGTTGTAAATGGGGTCTAGCCGTGTTGCCAATTTAACCGATTCGGTTTACCCACTGAAATAGTATCCTGACGTTTCTTTGAATAACTGTGTTTGTGTGTTCACACGGATCTTACAGCAACATTTTTAACCTATTTCTTGCAATAGAACTATAAATCAAGCAACCCCACCCACCATGAAGACATACTAAAAATAATGAATTCCCATTAGAATAAACACACACAAGGACACTACTAGTAGGCCAACTCACACACACACGCACACGCACACACACACACACACACACCATTAAAAGCATGGAGGGAGGTCAAAGCCACCCACTCTATATAACAGACTATAAAACAGAGTTCACGATGGCTACAGCGTTCAAGCAGACTCTGTCATTCAGAAGAAATACAAGCATCTGGCATTTGAGGGAAAGAGACGTCTAGAATTCTATGAAGTGGATCTGCAGAATAATATAATCCCTCTGCATAATCCAAAATACAGAAATAGCTACACAGTCAAGTTTGAAAGCTTCCTTCATATGTGGGCCGGATCAGATCAGACAGTGGGATTTTGGTCACACACAGGTATGGGTGCAGAGCTCGGGCCAAATTAAAGATGATGGTGGGGGTGAAGCGCTGTGACCATGGCTCCATAAATAACTAGGATTTATTAGATCTTAAAAACACTTTTAACAATACCGACCCTAATGCATTCTATGTTTGATAATGCACTCAGGGCCTTAAGAGTGGGATAAACAGACCTATAACTCATGTTTTTATCATTCCAGCATGAGGAGAACACAGAATGTGTTCTACAGCAGCGTTCAAAGGGTCAGCGCAATATTGCTTTCAAATTAATGGCTAGCATCACAGCAAACAAACCATCCTCAAACTAGAGTCAGTCTCTTAAATTTTGCCAGCAATTGTTCATTTTATGTAAATGTTTGTGCTATAGATATTCACTTTGAAGTTATATGACAGTACTGTGTGTGGAAATATGTACCCTCTAAAAACAAATGTTTTCAAATGTTGTTAAACAAGAAAATAACGGAACAGTTTACACCAATCTTTTGTGACAACTTCTAATGACATTGTTCAACCAAAAAACATAGAGTAACAGGAACTTATTTAAGTAACCAAGTTAATTTTTCCAAGTTAATTTCTAATTTCAACATTTACTGGTGGCCCTTAGAACCAATTAATTTCATTTCAGTTCAGATTAACAGCTTTAACATGTAAACTTAACAGCAGTGCTTAGCAGTATAGGCTACTCTTCAGCATAATGACAACCACAAAAACTTCAACTCTTTTAAATGTCAACGGTCTTTCCCTTTACTAAAACACATTAAATAACATTTAATTAAATCAAAATTATTATCCTTCTCCAGTCCTAAGCAAAGCATGCTGGGAACTAGAAATCCACTGCCCAATTTTCAAAGTTATCAAGATTACAACTTATTGTTACAATTATGCAGAAAGTTTTGTTTAAAAATATTAGGTTGATGTAATTATCAACATTTTTATGTCAGAACTCATCACAATAATGTTTGCAACTTAAAAAGGTTTAATTAAATCAATAAATTAGACTTTTTTTAACTAGCAACCATGCATTTATTTAGATTTTGGTAATATGTCCTCTGAATTTCTTTTTAGAGTGATTTACAGCAGTGAAATCTTCTGCATGCCAAATATTTTAGTAGTAGACATACACAACCTAAACTTAAAAGGAAATTAAATATGTCATTCAATTTGGATGAAAAATATTCCTTTGACTAATCACTCCTTTAGAGGCACAGTTTATCAAACACAACAACAGGGTTTTTTTAATGAACAGCAATATATTATTCTACAGCTGTCACTGGGTGTAGCCTGAGTGACTGAGCATTTCATGTAAGTGTTAAAAGAGCAGCCTATAGGGGTGAATCATCTCAATCTGATGACGTTCCTGGCTACGTTTTATTCGCATATTTATAAATGGGTTTTTTTGGGGGAATGAATCAAGGGTTCTGTTCTGTGCCAAAGTGCTCTCAAAGGATAATGTGAGGTGGAATAAATCATAAATACAGCATGAAAATCAGGAAATTAATGTCTTTTCAGAATATTAAAAACTAACATCGATGATGTACAAGGTAATGATTCTCCTTAGGGTATTTTGAGGACTTTTTAGGAGTTAGACTATGTTAGATACATCAAAGAGGGGGTTCGGAACAAAAAAGAAGCCGTTCTGAAGACTGTCCGTCCATACAATGAAAGTCAGATGGTTTCAAAACAACACTAAAGACATTTTTTGACATATCTTATTTGTGTTCAAGAACAGAAGGTAGACATACAGGTTTGAAACAGAGGGAGTAAATGTTTACATTATTTTTAGGAGACAGGATGTTTCTTGCAACATATCAAATGGTACATCATCATTGTCCCATGGTCCTGACATTATACCACACACACACACACACACACACACAGACTGAATGAATGGGTTGTGTCAGAGGCTGGCCTTGGGGTCAGCGTTGCTTTCTTGTGCCAAAACTGTTTATGTTATCCTAGAGGAGAAGAAAGAGGCCGAACATGTTCCCTGCCAAACATTTATCCTGTCTCAAGCTTGCACCCAACACATACCAGGAGCCACTGACTGAAGCTGCCCTTAACATCAAACATCAGAGATGGGCACTCGTAAATACCCTGTGCTGAACTTTACCCGGGAAAAGAAAACAGAATGCTTGCAGTGAGTCAATGCTCTGAAATGAAACTGGCACAATAAATAAGACATTCTGCATCCTTGTTCAATAAACTTTGTTAAAAGCACACTCTCTTCTACAGTTGCTGACAGGTAAGCTTTCCATGTGGCTGACATGATGACAGGGACGTGTTACAGATGCTCAGATTAATTTGGAAATTCTCGCTGAGCATCTGCATTTGAAAACATAATAATAGTATTATTTGGTATTTAAATAATTAAAATAATCTTTTCCTTATAAAAAATTTAATTTAATATCATCTAAGTGATTTCATTAGTATTCATATGGAACAGCATACATTCCTTGTTAGATTGTTCAGACCTGAGAGAACCTGAACAGATTCATCTTTCAGCTCTCTTAGTTTAATTACAATTCCACATTTAGTATTAATTATGCAAATCAGATGGAATGCCCTAAGTATATTTATGTTTAAATTAGTGAGAAAAGGCAGGAAAGAGCATGAATGCCATAAAACGTCCCGAGAAGACTGGCTCTAGTAGAAACGGTCATAATCTTAATCTGGGCCTAAACCAGAATCACGGAAGTTTTCTTTAGCAGACCGTCTCTTTGCTGCAGACTGTGGAAGTGTATTAGATAAGAGGCCGTCTTGTTCTCAGATGAAAGCTAAACTCACTTCCAAATTAGCTCTAATAAACTCATTAAGTAATTAGTCTCCGTCATTAAAACCTTGAAACCGGCAATTTAGTTTGAGTCAGACACTCGGCATACATAAACCCAGATGTGTTTATTCAGTGTTTAGAGGAGCCAGTCAAGATCATGGTCAATATGCATGGCTTTAATACAAGCCTTTGATTTCAGTTGAGCAAGCTTCCACCGCTAATACCCACTTCCTCCTCTAAATGCCATAGGTATGTGTTACCTAGCCGAGTGCAGTGCCCTGAGGAAAGGACCTAAGTGTTGATACTGTGAGCGAACGGGATGCTGGGAGAGCTTGCTGGTCACACTTCACGCTTTGCTGGACTCACTGAGACTGGTATTAGATAACGTGTCACTGCCAAGTACCTGTCGGTACCGCATGGCTAACGGAGGACAGAGTGCTCTTTATGTAAAGATTAAGACGTTGGGTTTTGCCTTCTGAAACAGAAACATAAAGATTTTACTTTCAGCGAGGACTGCAGCTGAATACAAGGAATCAGTAGGCCTACAATAACATTCAAATGTTTGGTGTTGGTTTTTGTTTATTATTTTGAAAGAAATTTAATCTTTATTCAGCATGGATGGATTAAATTGATCAAAAGTGATCAAATCAATGCTGTTCTTTTGAATTCTATTTTAAGTAAAGCCTGACAAAAAATGCATCATGGTTTCCACAAAAATAAGCAGCTGTTTTCAATTCATAATGATAAGAAATGTTTCTTGGGCACCAAATCAGTATACTAGAAGGATTTCTGAAGGATCGTGTGACACTGAAGACTGGAGTGATGATGCTGAGAATTCAGCTTTGCCATTGTATGAATAAATTCAATTTAAAATGTATTAATATAGAACATAATTATTTTCAAATTGTAATAATATTTCACAATGATGTTGCTTTGGCTGTACTTTTGTTCAAATAAATGCAGCCTTATAGTGAACATAAGAGACTTAACATAAGACTTAACCTAACCCTAACCGACCACAATCTTTTGGGAGACTTTTGCTACTTTCATCAATGCAAAATATACATGATCAGACTGTTAGCAGAAGGGGGAAATCATGTTGCTTAAGTGTTTTCCTTTCACTATTGGCAGATAAACCAACCAACTGACTAATAAACAAACAAATCAAACCAGTTCTAAAAGGTTTGAAAATAGATTTAGCAAATTAAAGTGTCAGCAACTAGCTCAGTTTACTTCTGATTGATGGAGGACAGGCAACTAGTGACATGCAGCTGGACTACATGACATCACCAATACAACACAGCAGCTGTAGTCAATACACTCAGAAAGCACTCTGTGCACTTGTGCAGTACATCACAAACTTGGAGTGAGGAAACAATTTACATAAAAGCATTATTTGAAGTGTTCACACATTTTTCATTACAGAGAAGGCAATTTGTGTACAATGAAACTTTCGAAATTCCTTCTGATCATTGTCACTCTATAAATTTACACTATATTTGAAAGTTTAGATTCTCAGGGCAAGAGGTGACCTCCAAAAACTTTACAGAGGAATCCATGGGAATAGTCTACACAATAGAGGACTCGACATTTGATAGCTTCCTTTTCAGCATAAGCCAACTGCACTAGAGCATCATGGGAGCAACGGTTAATTTGTCTTTGAGTGACAGGTCAAGAGAGCTCATTCTCTCTCCACCCACGTCGTAACAAATCACGGCTAATTGGGTTATTAGTAAATCTCAGGCTCTCACAGAGTACAACAACTGGATGGAAGTAAATCTACATCTCAGAACATTCATTCACACCAACTGAAAAAATATACAAAGGAAGAGAGAATTAGACAGAATCTAAAAAAAAAAGAGAAAGAGAAAAAATAAGATGCTAATCTAAAACTTTCATGCTATAGCTAATTCATATAGTTTTGCTATGATAGTTAACTCTTTGTTTAGTAGATACATAAAGTTTGGTAAAATGTTTATATATATATAATTTAAATTACTATCGGGGTCGTAGACACACTGGTTTGTAGTTTAACAGGTTTTTATTTTTCTGGTTATTTATCTAAAGCGGCTAATGAATTGGAAATCTCACACTTTCTCAAGAAATGGCTTAAAAATTCTGCATTGAAGAATAAAGCGGATACTCTGGCAACACACCAACTGCATACAAAACATACTGCATCACTTCAGAGCGTTATATGTCCAACTTTTACCACAGTTTACCATAGACCACACTGTAAAAAACTGCACTAAAAATCCTCTAAATAGACCAATTTATATGACAACATCTCGGATCAGTCAAGCACACTCAGAGTTTCTAGGTACATGGTTGCCATTATTTGACTTTAAAACCATCAGAGATTTTTTTTCAGCATTAACAACAATCTATGCTTTGGCACAAAACAGCTTTAAACATTTTTTTGTCTGGCATTCCCTGCAGGTCTGAGGGTACGGATTCTGACAACATGACTACAGTGTAGACAGAACGGCAGTACAGCCTGATGATTGTAATGTGACCAAACCTTTCAAACCACAGCCTGTACCTCAACACTGTTTCTGACCTGACATGTCAGAGCTTTTTGAGTAGCAATTTGGGAAAGTGACAGGCCTCTGCTTCTCCTATTACAGGTCAACTATGCGCAGTTGACTTGGTGCAGCTCCAAGACACATGTGTGCACACACACACAAAGATATATGCACAAAAACACACACACACTCACACGCTGCGGCATTCCTTCAGGCTTGCTGTCAGAGTTCACATCCGATAGTGTTGGGCTCACTCAAGCGGTCTCTACCTTGGACTCTCTCCGCAGTGGGTGTAGTTCTGATGGCTGGCAGCAACTAAACAACGGCCATATTGTTCATCTTCCAGTAATTCTGCCTTATCTTGTAGTGGTGGGATTCAGTTTCACAGTGGCTTCTCACCGAGAGGCTGGGCCTGTGTGTGTGTGTCAAAGAGAGAGGCAGAGAGATGGAGAGGAAGCCAGTGTACATATGTATGTGTTAATGGATGAGATTAATAAGTGTGAAAAGTGAAGTGCTCATTGGAAGCCATTCGCAAACAAGGTGCAACAGCAGCCAATGAGGAAATAAAGACTCTTTATTTATGCACACGTACAAGGAGAAAGCAAATGTTAAACATTTACTTTTTTAAATTCAATTACTTTATTGAAAATATCATGTGTTGTACCTTCTTGAGCATCTTAAATCGGCATGAAATAGAAAATATATTTTCTAAATATTTTCTTATTGTGAATGATGAGTATACAGACTTCTCCAATCATTTAGTCCAATTAAACCACCGCCCCTACAAGCTCAATGTCACAGTCATGTTTAGTTTCATTATCATGTTTTATCTTGTGTAGTACCAGTTTCATAATCATGTTCCGTTTTTGCTGCCTTTACGTGTTATTGGAAATTTCCTACTTTTCACTTGTGAAGTTGTGATTATGAGCTTGTTGCATTCAAGTGCTTTGTCATGGAGGACACCAGTTTTATTCTTATTTATTGAGGAAATAATTTAAAAGCCATCACTGTCCATCACTGACAACCATATAAACATTCATATGTAACATTCATACAGCTACATTCATGCACTACTTTAACGACAAGACAAGACGATGTAGCTGTTGTGGAAAAAACTAATGAAGAATACCAGCCACAACAGCAATCGTTCTCCCCTCCGCAATGTTAAAATGTTATGGAACTTGGGTATCAAAATGATCCCCGAACTTCAAAGTGGTAAATACGACTTGAGAGGGAGTTCATGTTCAATTTTAACTAGAAAACTCTTATTTACGATAATTCGTGATAATTCCATTTGTTTTGCTTGTCATGGTTTTGCCCTCAGTTTCCTCAGTTCTGTGTTCGTCGTTAAAGTTATGGTAGATGTTCTCGCTCTTTGTTTACAGTCTGTTTCATCGGTCAATCTGCATCACGCATCTCTTTATATTGGATACACGCATCTGTGACACTCACGTTCATCGGTCTCCATTATTGAGTGCAAAGCCCACATCTTAAAATTTAATCTTGAACCAATAGAACCAAGTACTGGCCTTCACTCAGAAGTCATAATACTTATAAGATGTGTAGCTACTTCTGTTTCATAACACTTTTAATCATAATGTTTTTCTTTAAAGTTTTTAAATAGGTAAAAAGTTTTAATAAACATAATGAACTAATACAGTTATTCCTAAATGTCAATACATTTTACAACCTCAACTCTATATCGTAAATTCTTTGATAATTTCTACTTTGTCAGTTTTTCCAACATGGATTTTAAAACGGCTTCACAGATTTTCTTTCCTATGAAATGTCAATTGATTAAGTGCCAAACTTATTGAAAATTCCATGTACAAATACATTAAACATTTTATGCATTTTTGAATGTCATTGACCTAAATACACCTCTCCAGTGGTCCCAAAGTCCAAAAGAGCTATTAACATTCAGATGTCCCTCAAGATGCTTTTCAGTAAACCATGTTTTCAGCTCTATGTAGCCTTTGTATATTTAGCCTGCATCTCTTTTTGAGTTTGTGTCATTTCTGTATAATGTGCATTAAGAAGGCTCTCAGCATGAATGTCAGAGAGTATCTGTGCCTGTCACTTCAGGAAGGTGTATTTGTGTTTGTTCAAAGTTTGTTGAGTAAACACTCTGTTTCCTGTCTGCAGAATTTTCTTACTCAGTGCTGCTTCCCGCTGGTGTGTACACATAAATACATGAGTATGCTGAGAAAAAAAAGTGTGGACTACAAATATTTCACACACACACACACACACACACACACACACACACACACACACACACACACACACACACACACACACACACACACACACACACACACACCGTTTCTTAATGATTAAGCATCTTAAATTAATCTGTGATCTCAAAGCTCAAAGAACACATTATTTGTGCGAGCATCATTATGCGGAGAGTAAAAGAGAGAGTCTGTGTTCAAGTAGGCTATACTGTCTAGTGTAAGGTAGATATAGAATTTATTGGCACCAAACCTCAGGTAAACTTCAGCAGTGTGTGTGAGTGTGTGTGTGTGTGTGTGTGTGTAAAGGACTACCTGTAGACGGGCTGCCCCCCTCGACTGAAAGTTAAGCTGACCTGCATTGTTCTGGGAGGGAAGAACAGGAGTTCCAGTCAAAAGCAGCCAAGCGGAGAAGGGGATCACATTGCCCCAACAGAGAGAAGAGATTTACTTCTGACATCTTTCTTTCACTCCATCACTGGCTTTCTCTGTCTCCGCATACCATCTCTTGTTCTACTATTTCTTCCTTTCCATGTCTTTTCTACTCTCTATTTTCAGGGTTAAATGAAACCAAGGAATTAAAACATTGTCTAGTAAATATGAGAAGTCATGCATTGAGAATTCAATTGAGAAAGATATGCAGTCAATATTTCAGCAAATATGGATTAATGTGAATTTTAGAATTCATATTACACATCAGCAATACAAGTCAAGTCACATTTATTTATATAGAGCTTTTTACAATACAGATTGTTTCAGAGCAGCTTTACAGAGATAACAGGAAAATAATGCAACAAAGTTTGTTTCCAGAAGAAATATAGAAGAGTAGTTTCACAGTCCAGCTTAAGTAAGTTCTGTGATGTTTAATTTTTGTTGTAAAAAAATTAATTTAGTTCATTTATAATATAGCCGCTCTGGTGTAAACCGTGATGTCATCGTCCAGCTCAGTTCAGTTCTCATAATGGTGTCAATGCAGGCAGATCAATATTGTTGAATATTAAAATGAATGTTAAATTTAACATTATTTAAAAACATTCATCATGGAAGGTTAAACCAGTCATTACCAGGAAGTGTCATTATTATCGAGATAATAGTTGTTGTTGGGGGTTTTTGCATTTTGAATTCGTTTTTATTTTTGTATTTTCTGTTTTCATTTTAATTTCGGTTTTTATTCATTTTATTGATATTTAAAAAAAAAAAATTATATAAATATTTCTAGGTTTCATTTTTATTTTTAGGCTAGGTCTGGGAAATTATACTAAACTAAATAAAAGTGATAAATATGGCTTTAGTAACTAGCTGAAATTAAAAAAGTAAAACAAATACTTTATTTTACTTAAAGGGACTAGGCTATAAGTAACTTTTTAGGTAATTTATTATCTAAAATCAATATTTTTATTCATAAATATGTCCCCAATGGTGTACAAATACCTCTGCCAATTATCTGATTTATCCTCGTAAACGAAAAATTTATTATATTTATATTCCATGTAGTTCCGCCATCTTGAAAAACTATAATAGCAGAGAGGGACAAAAAGTACGCCAACGCGTTTCCACAACGCGTTTTCATTCAGAGCCAGCGTGACGTAACTGACGCAAAAGAAAACATTGCTCTCTTAAACATTTTCTATAGCTCTCTTTTTTCATAAACAGTCAATTAGCTCAAGTTGTGAATATTTTGCTACGTGCATAAGATTGTACAGAGAATGAAAATGAATTGCTGTTACTGCTAGCCACATAAATTGTATAAACCTCGATCGCTTCTCTTCTCTGCCTTTGGAAACTTTCAATTCTATCAAGATCGTCTCTTGTAGCTGCCGGGCATCTTTGTCGTCGTTGTATTGACTCTCGCTCTCCTCCTCTTCCTCGCCTAGATCCCACTGATCCACTGCCTCTCTGTCCTCTTCCTCTTCCTCTCCCTAGTGTTGAATCATCTGATGATGATATCTAACAATGCACGTATACGAGTAAACAAAACTACTAATTACAATAGTTCATGTTTTTGACACTCATTAATTCATACTGTAACATTCGTTTGTTCGTTGTGTCAATTTGAAGTTTGTTTGAATGCAAAATACAATTTCACCGCTAGATGGGAGTAATTCTTCCTTAATGCCCCTTTAAAGGGTTAGTTTACACACAAATGAAAACTCTGTCATTAATTAGGCTAACTTAATCACCCTCATGTCGTTCGAAACCCGTAAGACCTTCGTTCATCTTCGGAACACAAATTAAGATCTTTTTGGTAAATTCCGAGAGCTTTCAGTCACTCCATTGGGAACAACTATATAGAATGACTGGATAGCTCACGACGTCATAAACAGTGAAGACACCGCTCCGCCATATTGGTGTTCCCAGTATTCCCTAGTAGGGGTGGAACGGTACACAGAAGTCACGGTTCGGTTCATACCTCGGTTCAGACATCACGGTTCGGTACGATTTCGGTACAATGGAGGGAAAAGCAAAACAAAAATGCATAAGGCATTGTATTTTTTAAATAAGTTTTATTAATAAAGGCATAGAACCAGTTTATTTGTAGTGCACTGACAATAGTTTTATATAATTAGTTTATTAATTAAATTAATAAAAAGACCTTGAGATGTGTTTGGTAATTGTACCTGAAATAATTTAAAATTAATTTGCTATATTTCAGATCAATATATTTGTTTTCCTTAATTTTAATTAACATTATTACTTAACAATGTAACATTATTCTCATCTGAATTATAAATAATGGATTTCTGTATAAAATAATACTACCATTAAAAACACATTCGATTTTCTTTTTTAATCAATGTAGAAT
The DNA here is from genome assembly GCA_031834385.1 of Semotilus atromaculatus. Taxonomy (NCBI): domain Eukaryota; kingdom Metazoa; phylum Chordata; class Actinopteri; order Cypriniformes; family Leuciscidae; genus Semotilus; species Semotilus atromaculatus. The sequence goes on along the minus strand of JAULUF010000009.1, from coordinate 22,422,265 downwards.
GTGTAACTTAAAAATAAACAGATTAGTGGTCCGAGGACAAGAAATGAAAACCAATGCAATATGATGAATGTCCAAAAGATGGGACCCACAGACTGTTTTGAAATGGGGTTGGATAAATATGTTTTGCTTTTAAAACAGTGTGTGTGTGTGTGTGATTTTGGTTGGGTGACAGTTGTAGGTTACAGTTTGACAAGAGTTTACAGTGTGACAAAAGCACAATGTTGTGTTTTATTGCGAGTGTACACAAAGTAAACACTTTTTAGGTTTAATGATCTGTATGAACAAAATGACGGAGTATGTTTTTTATGTTTCCATTGTTCGCTCGCGCCTCTCTCTCTCTCTCACACACACACACACACAGTTCGATCGCGCCCGCGCCTCTCTCTCTCACACACACACACAGTTCGATCGCGCCCGCGCCTCTCTCTCTCTCGCGCGCGCACACACACACTCCAGCATTGCAATCTTGACATCGCAGCCTGTTCATTATGCGGTCACACCAAACGCGAATAGAGCGTCAAATTCGCGTCTAGTTCGACGCTACTCCAAAGCGAATAGGACGCGCGTATAAAGCCAACGTTTGAAGTGAACGCGCGTTCAGAGCTAAGCCGAGGGTACAGATTATGTGTCCCTAAAGAACCCGCGTATCTAACAGTAGTTCCGCATTACATTAATTAATTTGCACGCGAGTTTTTTTTTTATACCGTGTATTCTGCGTGTAAATTCGTGCACCGAACCGTGACCCCCGTACCGTTTCGGTTCAATACGAATACATGTACCGTTCCACCCCTATTCCCTAGTGAGCTCACGCGAGAAAAACAAAGGCGCCGCCATCTTTAGAAAATTGTCTTTGAACTTCCGTTTTTGCGGTCGCTCTGTATATCTCTATGGCATCGCTGGTGAAGTGGATTTAGGCTACTTATTGTAGAGTTAATGAAAGTTATCACGAGCATTGTAATGTTTATCATAAGCATTGTAAAGCAGATGTCTTAACAAATGTCGACCGGGAACTTTTTTAAACGAGCCGTTCATTCATCTATGAAAGATCGTTGTGAAAATACAGACAGAAAGTCAAAAGACAACGAGCGCAGCGCTGAAAAGGGGCGGGGCTACATAAGGTCTATAGAATATTATTTACTCTTTTTCCCTTTAAGAATTTGTTTAATGCAGCATCCAAATAGGTTGTTTTAAATAAAAAAATATATAGGGATCTTCGCCGTGACGTCACGATGCGCTCTGGTTGGCAAAAAGAAAAGTAATGGCTTGCTGCGCAGCGCAAACACAGAAGACAAATGGTTGTATCGTGCTGTGTGATCGGCTGTGTTAACAGGTTCGATAAGAGTAACCTTCTACCGCGTACCTAAACAGCTTGAATCAAGAAGATAGCTGTGGATTTCTGCAATTAGGCGTCTAGAATAGGGTACACATTTAAACCCAGATATCACCATGATAAGTACTGAGTTGATTACATCAAGACAAACAAAAAATGTATTACAAGTTTTTTTTTAAATTGTTTGTTATTAACATTTGTTATTAACATTATTAACATTTGTTGTTAACAGTTATTAACATTATTAACATTTGTTGTTAAAGGTATTGTAGGTAGGATTTTTATAAAAAAAAACTTTTCCAAATTTGTTAAAACTTTCTGTATTTATCAGTGCATAATTAAAATGTAAGTACTCTGAAAAAGAAAGTATAAAAATCGAGTGTCTGTAGACCTCTCACGACTGTTTTAAATACAGCTCATTATTTCCATTCACTCCACCCCCTCCCTTCTGGGCTCCTTCCAAAGCCACGCCCCCAAAACGCATGAACGCGCGACTCCGACCGCTGAGCTGAAGACGCATTATTTACCTGAGACGAGCGGAGAGGAAGGAGCGCAGTGCATGTAGTGACATCATGTCAGAATCACATGTAATAAAAAAATCTAACTTTATCATTATGAAGATAAACAAATAAGTATGGATGCATGCATAGTATGGATCTACTATGGAAAACTATTTTCCATAGTACTCACTATCGAGCTAGCAAATTGATATTGGTAAAGTTTAAAATATATTGATTCGCTAACGAGCTAGTTATCTATAAGGCAAAGCTAAAAACAGGTTGCATGATACACGTTTTTCCATTGCCATCATTTACACTGTGATGAAGATGAATTTCGTGTAAGATTCATAACATATGGGTGTTCTGCATGTAAGAGTTTCCATGATGAAAGCATTGTTGACTCTGATGAGGACTGTTCTCTGTGGCGTGCGCAGTCTTCACTCGCGCTCCTCAATCTATCGCAGTTGTGGAGACTCTCTATTCATTCTGGTGAAATCACAAAATAAAATGCCCACAAACGTGTTCCTGCTTGATATAGACTGTAACCAATGATGAACATATTCGGTTTTGATGAGAGAGAAAAAAACTGTACCGAGGGCGGATTAGAACCCGTAACCTCTGACACGCTTGGCAAAAGTTCTGCCACTAGACCATTGAAGAACTCAAACAAATTTTGCGGATTGATGCATTTATTTACGGGTTGAGCAGAGAGGCTGCACAGTTTGACAAGTTTGTACCTATTTTTTAAAGATTATGGTTTGTACCCAGCACTTTTGAAAATGCACTTCCGAATGCGTCTCTGTCCCCACCACATTTCAAACCAAACTGACGCCCGTGCTTTTGAATTACTAAAATCAAACGGGTACGCGCAAGTGGGCAGGTCCTGTGTGGCAAAAGGGTGGTTGCCATGGTTGCGAGAGAGTGACAGTCGCCTAAGCCAATCCGTTGTTTCGTCCCGAATGGAAATAATGAGCTGTGTTTAGTGCAGATTAAACGGTCTAGAGTCACTCGATTTTTATACTCTTTTTATCAGAGTACTTACATTTTAATTATGAATTGATATATATAGAAAGTTTAAACAAATTTGGAAAAAAGTTTATTATAAAAATCCTACCTACAATACCTTTAACATAGACAAACGGTGCATAATCTAATTACGTATGTGCTAATTTGCATAAATACCCAAACAGATCTAAACATTGGGTATAGCCAGGTGAAAATGTCTTGTTGAATCTTGTTGACACCTTACAGTAAAATACTTAATGTTAAGGTCTGAACGGAACCCATTCAGGCTACCCATGAACATTAATACATGGAGGCTGGAAGAAGTACTTTAGAAACCAAACCAGCCTTTATTAATTTGTATTGCAGAGATGGGGTTTGGGGCTGAAACAAGACAAAAGGGTAAAATAAAAAGTGGCTGGATCAAAAAATCAAATTACGTACACAATGCACGACTAGAGAATTTCATCTTCATTCTCTTCACAGGCCATCTGCATTGAGTTTGGTTCTTTCTGCCAACCAGTTCGCGGCCACGCCCATATCGTGACGTCACATTTGACTCCGGCGAACATCCCTATATAATTAATATATCATAGAGTGGTTTGTTGTGGTGGTGATTATGACCATATCTGTGGTTATGTCACAATCGTCCTGCATTGTGGGACATATAGGTGCCTGAAAATGTACATATGAAGTAGACTCGCTCCCTCCGTCAAAATCAAGGGAACGAGGGTCTGTCCATAGGCCTATAAACTTCCCTCGCCCACTTCACTAAGTGGCACGCACTTCAAAATGGTGGCAGGGATTCCCCCGAGGGGAAGTTTGCAAGTGCATGCCTAAAAGTGGACTGGAACGCAGCCTAGAACGTCATGAGCTATCCAGTCATTCTAGATCAGGGGGAACAACGCATACACATTCAAGGTCCAGACCGATTGGAAGACATCATTAAAGTTATCCATGCGACTCCAGTGGTTTACCATCAATTTTTTAAAGCGACGCTAGTGCTTTGTTTGCGCAAAAAAATAATAATTTACCTTTATATTTACAAAATAATTTTATCCAAAGGGCGTTCAAGTAACAACTTCTGGTCTTCAGTCAACAACATACATGTGGCGCTGCAGGTTTTTTTTTCGTAAATAAAGTGGTAAATTATGGGGGGGTGTTGTGCAAACGAAGCGTAATCTGATAGCTATCGGATTTGATACAAAATATCTTCCTTTGTGTTCCGATCCGAATATGATCGAAATTCTTACGGGTGTGGAACGACATGAGTGTAGGCTAATTAAAGGAGAACTCCGGTCAATTTTAACATTGAGCTAATTTTTTTTGTAAATTTGGAGTGCTGTCAGTACAGAGAACAACGACAAAAATCGGCGTTGCCTACACCGTGTTATTTTCTTTATAAAATTAGCACCCTGTTGACTTCAATGGGGCAAGTTTTAAACCTGTTTTTAGCAGGTTTCTTTCTTAACATCCTTGATTTGTCATTACAAGTGCACAGCCATGTGAGTGGTGTTATTAAGAGTGAACACGGTCAATCTGACTGCAGTAGATGTGAAAGATATTAATAAAAATGATGTTAATTCAGCCAGCTCACATACCTGTATTTTCTTCCTGTTTTCGGTCGAAGTCCAAGCAGTCGATTATCGAGTTCGCGCGCGCGGCCAGGCTGTATGAGATCCCATTCTCCCAACTCGATAATCGACTACTTTGGACTTCGACCGAAAACAGGAAGAAAATACAGGTATGTGAGCTGGCTGAATTAACATCATTTTTATTAATATCTTTCACATCTACTGCAGTCAGATTGACCGTGTTCACTCTTAATAACACCACTCACATGGCTGTGCACTTGTAATGACACATCAAGGATGTTAAGAGGCTAAAAGCAGGTTTAAAACTTGCCCCATTGAAGTCAACAGGATGCAAATTTTAAAAAGAAAATAACACGGTGTAGGCAACAAAAAATTGACCGGAGTTCTCCTTTAATCACAGAATTGTAATTTTTTGGGGAACAACCCTTTCAGTTAACGTTTTATTTATTTATTTATTTATTTATTTTTTATTTAATGAATTATAACCCTGGGATGCATTCCCAAGGGTGTCCAATAAACAATCAGGATTGAAAGAAAGAAAGAAAGAAAGAAAGAAAGAAAGAAAGAAAGAAAAGCTTGTTGGCAAGTAGCCTGATCGAGGTTCAACAGACTCCGGTCATGGACCAGTTAAACAAAATATTTCATGCGAGATCCCTGATGGTCCAACTGTGAAGCACAAAAGAAGCATGTAGCAGCACTGACATACGAGGAGATGAATGGTGTTGCCGAAATATAAGAAGCTACTGAGTCAATAGGGAGATGCTCATATCTCAAATATGCCTTTTGTCTGGTGAAGGACTCCCTGTCTGTGTGTCTGTCGGTGTGTGCATCTGCCAAGACATCTTAGAGATGGAATATATTGTTTTAGTCTGAGACCACAGAGTCATAGCTGCATGAATGAGTTGTGATGGTGTGTGTGTGCACCCATCTCTTCTTCTCTTGCTGTAATTTGACACAACATAGAAAGGAAAAGGGCAACATATTGCAGACAACTAATCAATAACACAGTGTACTGCAATAAAAATCAAATGACTTTTGGTTTATGTTAGTAAGAGAGCTGTTGGACCGCTCCATGTAAAATAAAACAGCTCTTAACTCTATTAGGCTAGTAAGGCTACTAATAGGCCTATGTCTGGATTATTCATAGGTTTAGTGAACATGATTTTAAACATATTTTCAAAAGCACTATTCATTTCTTTATGTATGAAATGTTTGATGAGGAAAAAATTACTGAGTGCACCATTACGATGATTGGCTGTAAATATTTACTTTAATTTCTAAACTGAATTTTCTCCAGTCTGTTCTGGCAGCTTACCTTCTTGCAATGTTGATTCTGTAAAAGCAAATTCCTGTAACAAACACTACAAAAACACTCTCTGAACTTGTGAAACAGTGCATCCTCAGCCACTTGAGAGAATAAACACAAGACTCACAGTGTCGCTGCCACCTAGTGGACTCCAGCTTTACGTCACTTTTTGGCAAGAATCTCTTTGACTTCAGTTCCCAAGCATTCTATAACAGTAGTGAAGTTACTCAACTAACGACAGGATACTGTTACAAATGTGGGCACATTTTTAGCTTGAAAGTGTGAGGGTGTCACCTGAAGTGGATAAACAATAGTTTGGTTTTTAAATTGTGAGTCAAAGTTAATTATAATTTCTACATAGTTTCACTTGAGTTTCATCAAACAATCATGAAAACAAATTATCCACAATGATTTCTAAAGGATCTCGTGGCACGGAGGACTGCTGAATATTCAGCTTTTCCATAACAGGAATAAATAACATTTTTAAATTTATAATTAAATAGAAAACATTGTAATACCATTTAACAACATCTTACTAACCCCAAAGTTTTGAACGGTAGTGTATGTGTGCATGTGTCCTATATGATACTCTTCACCTTTGACCCTCTCCAACTGGATGACAGCTTGCGGTGCCTCAATATCCCCCTTTTCTCTTCTCCTATTACACACACGTCCTTCTGCCCGGACTCTCTCCGATCCTTCCTATACTCCCCCATTTTATTTTATTCCCGTGCTCCTAAATCACGTTTGTTATCTTCACTGATTCTTACCCCTTATGCTCTGGCCTTTATCCCTGGTTCTCTTTCCTCCTCCCCTCATTTTCCAGTCTCTCTCATCTCATCAGTACAAATCTATCAACACAGTAATGTTTTCTCTCACTTATTCTGTGACTGATATCATGAATGCTGTCTATTGATCACATCTGATCTGATCAGTAGACCGTTTTTTTTTTACCTCTTATTACCGCACACTAACATTCTCCTTGCTGTCTGATAGTGAGACTCCAGCCTTCTCAGTGACTGCATAAGCCAGAGCCAGAACAGTGATTGATCTGTGTGTCTGCCTGTGTGTAAGAAAGAAGGACAGAGAGAAAAGAGAGGAGATAGACGACTTGTCCTCCACCCTCAGTGTCAGAATAAGGGGGAGATAAGAGATAAGAGAGAAGGAAGGGTCAGGAGAGGTCAGGTGGGTTATAGGAAAGGTCAAGCTGTGTTGGTCTGTTTATTTTACCCTGTCTCTGATTTCCTGCCTGCTCAGGATTCAGCCCATTCACATCTGTCCTCTAAACAACCTGGAAACGGCCTTTGATGTATCTGCCAAAAACATCACAGGCTCATCACATAAAGACTGATCTATCTAAATTCAGCACAATGGAGATCATAATAACAGAGTTTAAATCAGAATTCCTTTTCATCTACACAGCGCATATACTCACTAGAACTAAAAAAAAAACGTTTTACTTAGTGTTTGTGCTAGTTGTCATATGCTATTTCATTTTTTATTAAGATTTTTTTTTAAAACTATATTCGGATGCTATTTTCTATCCATTTATCTATCTATCTATCTATCTATCTATCTATCTATCTATCTATCTATCTATCTATCTATCTATCTATCTATCTATCTATCTATCTATCTATCTATCTATCTATCTATCTATCTATCCAAATTGCAAATGTGGATAGCCTTCTATCACGGGTGAAATGTAAATTCGCTTTCAACAGAATTATTGTTATTATTGACATTTAGATTCGCTATAGTAGCCCGTATAATGTAGGCTACTTTTTCTTTTTAATTTAACATTTTTCAAAAATCTATCTATCTATCTATCTATCTATCTATCTATCTATCTAACTATCTATCCATCTATCTATCTATTATATATCGTCTGTCTACCCACTCGCCATCCATTTATCTATTCGTCTGTCTGTCTGTCTATCCAATTTTAATGGGTGTGAAAAATATTACATAATAAAATAATAAATGAAATGTCTTTTTTTAACCAGTACTTCAAGTGTCTGTTTGTCAATCTGTCTATTCATCCATCCATTTAGACCACATTTTTATTGGATTTAAAGTATAAAATATATAAGATACTATTTAAAATATTTAAATTGAATAAGCTGTAACGGTTTGTGCTTCTTGTCAGGATCTATCCATTCATCAATCCATTTAGATAAGACAGTATATTCAACAAGATAGTAATATATTTTGGTATAAGGATTGTGGTTCATGAAGGAAGAGAGGAAGGGCAAGCCAAAGAGAGCGAGACAGGAAGAGAATAGTTATAATCCAAACAGAGGCTCAGATCCAGAGAAATCAAACAAAAACATATACATCAGAGGAAACACGCCCAAATACTCTCAAACAGTTCAACCACACACACTCACACACAGACAGAAACGCATATACACACAGCCGTGCTTACTGTGCCAAACAGCTGGGCTTCCTCTAGTCTCACTCACATATCTGCATTTCTCACACTGTCAGTGATGTGGGTGCAGATAGCATCTGTGTGTGTGTGTGTGTGTGTGTGCACGTGTTGAGTGTTTATAGAGCTTTGGCGCCAACACGGTGAACTGCTGCCCACGTATAATAGGTTAGACCCTCTCAATCACCCAAGCTGACAACAGTGGGCTAAATTAGAATTATAACACTCCAAAACACTCTTTAAATCACAATTTTAAAGAACTACAGGAAGGAAAAGCCTTTCACAGAGAAGATGAAAAAAATGTGTACTCAGTGCTGTGAGGAAACACACCACAATGTATTCACGGGTTAAATGTCGTTAGTTAAATGTGCCCTTTAGAAGAGTGCTCATCTCTCTCTCTCTCTCTGTCAGTTCAGGTATGGAGCTGCTGACAGTGATAAATAGCTCTCCGCTAACAGGAGGCAGACAGACGCCAGGCGACACCACTGACCTGAGATCAGTCATTCAGCATCCTCAACAGATGAACACAGCTGAACCTGCATCACTGAAACATGACCCTACAGAAAGAGAGAGAGTTTTGAAAATTAACAACCTAGTTTGCACAGGCATCTCATGTAGTAATTCTCATGTGTTTGTGCTCTCCTTTCAGACCCAAAGTACTTTGAAACCATCTGGGCAGTCCTGGGGTGCAAAAGGGGTGATAGTCATAGAAATGATCCAATTTTCCCTTTCAAATATGGCGATCTAAGATACTTGCATCATGATAGAAAGAAAAAAAAAAATTATGAAAATGAAATGTTAATAATATTGATTGAATCAATGTTTCCATGATTTAGTTCACTATAACTTCCCTCCTGTGTCATCATGTGCTGGTTAAAGGCATTGTTTTGATGGGATGCTCTTAACCAATTAGCAGAAAAGCTCTTGAAAGGTGTGAGACAGATGGATCGATGGCAAGCTTTCTGCTGCAATCACACAGAGTGGCTATGAATCAGACTCATGTGTGATTTTCTGCATGTGTACGCACGCACACGCACGCGTGCACGCACACATACACACACACACACAAAGGCATTTAACATCTACATAAGACAACTTTTCACTTACATCCTGACAGTAATAGCACAATCCTATCCATCATGTTGTTTATTTCTTGAAGTTCAAATGGTCTTCTGCATTATCTAAAGAGATGATACAGACAACAAAAATGAACATTGTTATGGAGAAATAATCTTGAATAGGAATCATTTGATTCATAAAGACAAAACACTCCAGATACAGCCTGTGTCTTATATTATGAGTGACTTTATACATGAGAAAAGAAAGTAGATGTTTACAAATGAAGTAGAAAGAAAGGGTTTTCCCATCTTAAAAGTAGACAGCCATAAGATTAAAAAACAGAACCTTCTCCAATGCCACAAATCATTCACATCATCTGTTGCTTGGTATACACATTAGTATTTTTCATGAGTTGTTGAAATCTATTGGAATATTTTGGAACTTGGGTCCTTCTGTAATGTATTGAAAAACTTATATTCGATCCTATTTTGTAGATTCATTATGAGCTGTAAAGATGAGACCACTCAAGCACATGCATGGCTTTTTCACTCCAGACTGGCTTTGTGTGTAGTGAGTTTAAGGGTTATGGTCATGAATTCAGGCCAGTGACTCCAGTTATCAGAGATATGTAGGGTGGGGGCAAGGCTTTTGAACTGACTCTTGACCCCACGGCTTCTTGGGTATTTCCTATGTGTGTTCAGAGAACAGCCATTTAACAAAAATGAACCTGCCATAATGCTTCTAGTCCAACTTTAATTTATTTTATCACACTTTATGTGCGCAGATAAAGCCAAATATTTATGTGTGTGAATCACACACATAAATATTTGGCTTTATCTGCGCACATAATGTCTGACAATTTCCTATCAAAAACAAAGCTTGCTGTTTTTATGACTTCAAAACACCATTCACTCTGATCCTGATCTTTAAATTCTCCTCACATCGCCAGGCAGTCAGAATTGCAGAATTGATGACTAGATCTCAGACTAAACAAAGGGACATCATCATATTCACCAACTGCAGGGCAGAGGAGACACTGAAAAAGCTACATTTTCCTCTTGTCTTGTAGGAGAGCAACAACAATAAGACTTCACTTGATTTGATCCAGTTAAAAGTCTGAAGGTTCATGCCTCATCTGCAAGAAGAACACTTCTTCAGTCTTCAGTAACTCTGCTTCAACAACAGTTTACTTCTCAGAACCATGTGAATCATAGTATGTATTTTCAAAGCTATATGTAGCTCAACAAATATACTCCGAAGAATACTTCTGAGAGAAGGCACATGGGAGTTTATTCACAAGAAGCAGCGTCATGCCTTTATTTATGGAAGGGAAGTGAATAGTGTTTATAGATATGAAACTCAGATTATCTTGGTTGCATTACATTTGGAGGAGTTCAGAGAAGAGCAAAAATTCTTTTGTTTTACTTTCACAACAATTTAACAGTTATCAGATTATTGATTATGGGTTCTGTTTCCCTTTTTGCTTCCAACAATTTCATAATTTATGTTCCAAATAAATGATTGTTTTAAACATAACTGTTAAAGAAAATATCACTAGCTAAAATCATATTACAAATACTGAAATACTATAATAATACTAAAATAAAGTGTTACCGAAGGCTCTTATGTTAACCAAGGCTGCATTTATTTGACCAATATTACAGTATAAACAAAGATATTATGAAATAATATTACAATTTAAATGTATTAACTTTCTTTGATGACAAAGCTGAGATTTCAGCATCAAACTCCAGCCTTCAGTATCACATGATCCTACAGAAATAATTATAATATACTGATTTGCTGCTCAAGAAACACATCATATTATTATCAGTGTTGAAAATGGTTTTATCAATATAATGCATCCTTGCTGAATTAAAGTATTGATTTCCTTCTCCTTGTATTAGACCACTCAGACAATATTTGGTATTGAGTTATTGCCAAATGTATGTTCATTAAGCAGTTTCCACTTTGACCATCACAGCTGTTGGTTTTCTTTAAAGATTTGCTTAATTGTATAGTGTGATACCTAATCAGAACATTACCATAAACTACAACCATAAAAATGATCTGTTAGTAGATCCCTAATTTGTAAAGCACAAACATAAAGTGTGGCATGAGTCATAGTAATTATTGCAATCGCAAACATTAATAGAGCTTTTTTTTTACCAGTCACCCTGTCAAGTATACGGTGCCAGACAGGGGAAAGACTTAGTGCCTGAATCACACTGACAAGAGTTCAAAAATACAGTGACTTACTTGCATTCATAAACTGACTGTTGTTCATCAAACGCTACATTTGTTATTGTAACAGGAGGTGACTAGGAGCCAGCTGACCCCTGACTGCGTCATAACAACCGAGACAGACCACCATCATGACATGACTCATAAAATGAAAGCCATGTGAGTCTGAGGTCTGGTCATCAGGATCTGCTATAGCCTATAGGAGAGAAGAAAAAAAAACCTGTAATACAAAATGTTATTATATATTGAACAAGATCACTCATCAGAAAATGTAAATGGCATCTATGATAAAAACTTATTTGAGTTTCAATTACTCAAATAACGTTTTGCTTGTCATAAATAAGTGAAAAGAGAGGAGTAGGATAATGGTTTTCAATTTAGCAGTTAGGATGTCAGTACATAAAATTTAAGTAGATAAGATGTTTGGGGTCAGTAAGATTTTCTAATGTTTTTGAAAAAAGTCAAGGCTGCTTTTATTTGAACAAAAATACAGTAAGAACTGTTCTATATACATATTAATCATTACTTTAGATAAATTAACTAGTAAAATCCACTAGAACCAGTGACACGAAACGAAAGTGTGTGTAATTAAACTAGTCGTTATCAGATTTCATAAGTCTTATTTCTAAATGTCTGCCTCCCTTTGCCATAAAATATTATTATCATGTGTCATTAAATATTGCCCAACACAATAAAAAAAACAGTTCTATATTTGTGTGAAGCTGTATATCAAAAAACTTGATTTGTTAAAAAGTACAAACAGAGAAAGCGAATGGGAAGGAGAGCAAAAGAGTAAAAAGGAGTAAGAGAACTGTGTCTTTCTGAGACGCCAGATTATCTGCTTCACTGCTTGAGTGAAACACATTAGCAAGCTGGATTATTCAGCTCAGTGCTTCAGAGAACAAGTGCTGAAATGAAAGCATGTCTGTGTGTGTCTGTCTGTGTGTGTGTGTGTGTGTGTGTGTGTGTGTGTGTGTGTGTGTGTGTGTGTGTGTGTGTGTGTGTGTGTGTGTGTGTGTGTGTGTGTGTGTGTGTGTGTGTGTGTGTGTGTGTGTGTGTCAAGTCAAGTCAAGTCAAGTCAAATATATTTATATAGCGCTTTTCACAATACAGATTGTATCAAAGCAGCTTCACAGTATTAATCAAAACAACATAACAATGTTAATTTCTTAGTGGAAAAAGCATCCTGTGCAGGATCTGCTCTACATTCTGTTAAAATTTCATATGGCTACCTAATACATTTCTTATATAAATTTACATTTTTAGTTGCAGTATTGTATAGAAAAGTAGAGTGAAACAAAGATACTGCATTCTGCCTTGATTTCACTATGATACTGCAGTTTGCCTTTGTGTGGCATGAGTCAGGTTTTATAGCATACTGTATATGTATGCTATAAAACAATTTTGTATGCTATAAAACCTCTAAGGAGCTGTCAAAATGGCTTCACTTTTACGTGGAAAAATGCTGGTGAAACTTGCCTTAAACAACAAGGAACCAAAAATTGGTAAATCTTAACCCGTTTTTTTTTTTTTTTTGTCCACATCCACACCACATCACTTTACACCACATCACTGGGGCCCATCATACAGGCACATGGTTTCTCTTATCATTGCTATGCTGATGACACCCAGCTCTACCTCTCATTTCAACCAGATGATCCCACAGTAGCTGCACGGATCTCAAGCTGTCTGGCGGACATCTCGGCATGGATGAAGGAACATCACCTGCAGCTCAACCTGGCAAAGACTGAGCTTCTCGTCCTCCCTGCCAATCCGTCTCTACAGCACGACCTCACTATCCAGCTAGATTCTTCCTCAGTCACCCCATCAAGATCGGTCAGAAATCTTGGAGTAATCTTTGATGACCAGCTGACCTTCACAGACCACATTACAAAGACAGCTCGATCATGCAGGTTTGCTATGCACAACATCAGGAAGATCAGGCCTTTCCTAACTGAGCATGCAACACAACTTCTCGTCCAGGCCCTGGTCATTTCTAGGCTTGATTACTGCAATGCTCTTCTGGCTGGACTTCCATCATGTGCAACTAAACCTCTACAAATGATCCAGAATGCTGCAGCCCGTCTTGTCTTCAACGAGCCCAAAAGGGCCCACGTCACTCCTCTGTTCATCTCTCTGCACTGGCTACCACTCGCTGCTCGCATCAAGTTCAAGGTGTTGACGCTTGCTTACAGATTGACCACTGCTTCAGCTCCCTCCTACTTCCACTCACTACTTCAAGTCTACATCCCTACCAGAAGCCTACGATCGGTCAATGAGCGGCGGCTTGTGGTACCGCCACAGCGGGGCACAAAATCACTCTCCAGAACATTCTCATTCACGGTTCCATACTGGTGGAATGATCTCCCCACCCTCATCCGGAATGCAGAATCCTTGACAGCATTCAAAAGACAACTGAAAACTCATCTCTTCCGGGAGCACTTAACATAAAAAAAAAAAAAAAAAAAAAAAAAAAAAAATCCTTCCCTTTTCCTTTAAATCCTCGCTTGCCTGGCTCATGCTACTCTGAGCTATGTCTGAACTTTGTATTTTGAGCACTTCTTGCGTTGTTTCTGCCTCTTCACGATGACTCGCTTGGTTTAGTCCTCAGTTGTAAGTCGCTTTGGATAAAAGCGTCTGCTAAATGACTAAATGTAAATGTAAATGTTGTCAATTTTGTCTGTTTACCTCTTTCTAGCTAGCATTAGCTTTTTTTCACATAATGGGATAGATAATTGTTACAAAAATACTGCCTTTATTTGTCTGAGCAAATAAATTGTCCCATCCCCCAATTCCCAAAAACACACACACACACACACACACACACACACACACACACACACACACACACACACACACACACACACACACACACACACACACACACAAACTATGAACTTAAATCAAAACTTGATCACTATGATCGATGCAAAAATAGTTTCAGCCCTGGCTGACAATAAAAGGTATATCGTATCATATGTAATTTTTTTGACATGATGAATTTGTTTTGATTAATATATTATTCCTTAGGCTTCAAGATGAGTTTATTATGTTATTGTGACATGAAAATGTGTTTTGACAGTGACTTCACGTCTGACAAGTTAGTGTAACTACACCGAATGTTTTTTTTTTTTTCAGTGACTTAACTCCAATAAAACATGCATTAAAAGTTCAGTAGCTGCTTTTTCCTAACAAGCTCATATTTCATTTATTGATATATTGATTCCCTGAATGATTGGTTATTATTAACATATACTGTACTTATGACAACTATAAGCAGCTGCTGCAGCTGTGTGCAAAGGTTTGGGTGATTTATGATTTATGATATAATCAAGTGATTATGATCACTTGCTACACTTACTGCTATATGTTATTGTATGGCCATGTAAGTATACGCAGTAATGCAAAGGCAAAGCGCAGTATAGCCTATAAAACTATCAAATTTTGCCTGACTGTCAAAAAACGAAATGTTTAATATTCACCTCCCTTTGATCTATCTAATTGTACCCTTTGTTGTTAAATTTATTGGATGCTTATATTTTGGTGTAAGAAAAACACAAAAAGCTGTTTTTCTCAGTTTGGCGTTTTTGCTGATACTGCTCTTAGCCTTTGCACAATGGTATTAATGATTGGTTAATTAATTTGAGTATCCCCAACTGAGCAAGCCAAAGGCAACAGTGGCAAGGAACCGAAAAACTCCATCAAGTGACCTAATGGTGTACTAAAACTCCATCAGGTGACCCAATGGAGAAAAAAAAAACTTGGGAGAACCCAGGCTCAGTCGGGGGCCAGTTCTCCTCTGGCGTTTATGAACTAGAGTCCGGATTTACAGTAACTGTAAGATAAAACATTTATATGAATGCCTGGCTGAAGAGATGCGTCTTTAGTCTAGTTTTAAACTGGGAGAGCGAGTCTGAGCAACGAACAATATCAGGAAGGCTATTCCAGAGCTTCGGAGCTAAATGTGAAAATGCTCTCCCTCCTTTGGTGGAGAGGAGCAGTGAGAGGAGCAGTGAGAGGAGCAGTGAGAGGTGCAGTGAGAGGTGCAGTGAGAGGTGCAGTGAGAGGAGCAGTGAGAGGAGCAGTGAGAGGAGCAATGAGAGGAGCAGTGAGAGGAGCAATGAGTGGTGCAGTGAGAGGAGCAGTGAGAGGAGCAGTGAGAGGTGCAGTGAGAGGTGCAGTGAGAGGAGCAGTGAGAGGAGCAATGAGAGGAGCAGTGAGAGGAGCAATGAGTGGTGCAGTGAGAGGAGCAGTGAGAGGAGCAGTGAGAGATGCAGTGAGAGGAGCAGTGAGAGTAGCAGTGAGAGGTGCAGTGAGAGGTGCAGTGAGAGGAGCAGTGAGAGGAGCAGTGAGAAGAGCAGTGAGAGGAGCAGTGAGAGGAGCAGTGAGAGGTGCAGTGAGAGGTGCAGTGAGAAATGCAGTGAGAGGAGCATTGAGAGGAGCAATGAGTGGAGCAGTGAGAGGAGCAGTGAGAGGTGCAGTGAGAGGTGCAGTGAGAGGAGCAGTGAGAGGAGCAATGAGTGGTGCAGTGAGAGGAGCAGTGAGAGGAGCAGTGAGAGATGCAGTGAGAGGAGCAGTGAGAGGAGCAGTGAGAGGTGCAGTGAGAGGTGCAGTGAGAGGAGCAGTGAGAGGAGCAGTGAGAGATGCAGTGAGAGGAGCAGTGAGAGGAGCAGTGAGAGGTGCAGTGAGAGGTGCAGTGAGAGGAGCAGTGAGAGGAGCAGTGAGAAGAGCAGTGAGAGGAGCAGTGAGAGGAGCAGTGAGAGGAGCAGTGAGAGGAGCAGTGAGAGGTGCAGTGAGAGGTGCAGTGAGAAATGCAGTGAGAGGAGCAGTGAGAGGTGCAGTGAGAAATGCAGTGAGAGGTGCAGTGAGAGGAGCAGTGAGAGGAGCAGTGAGAGGTGCAGTGAGAGGTGCAGTGAGAGGAGCAGTGAGAGGAGCAGTGAGAGGTGCAGTGAGAGGTGCAGTGAGAGGTGCAGTGAGAGGAGCAGTGAGAGGAGCAGTGAGAGATGCAGTGAGAGGAGCAGTGAGAGGAGCAGTGAGAGGAGCAGTGAGAGGAGCAGTGAGAAGAGCAGTGAGAGGAGCAGTGAGAGGAGCAGTGAGAGGAGCAGTGAGAGGAGCAGTGAGAGGTGCAGTGAGAGGTGCAGTGAGAAATGCAGTGAGAGGAGCAGTGAGAGGTGCAGTGAGAAATGCAGTGAGAGGTGCAGTGAGAGGAGCAGTGAGAGGAGCAGTGAGAGGTGCAGTGAGAGGTGCAGTGAGAGGAGCAGTGAGAGGAGCAGTGAGAGGTGCAGTGAGAGGTGCAGTGAGAAATGCAGTGAGAGGTGCAGTGAGAGGAGCAGTGAGAGGAGCAGTGAGAGGAGCAGTGAGAGGTGCAGTGAGAGGTGCAGTGAGAAATGCAGTGAGAGGTGCAGTGAGAAATGCAGTGAGAGGTGCAGTGAGAGGAGCAGTGAGAGGAGCAGTGAGAGGAGCAGTGAGAGGTGCAGTGAGAGGAGCAGTGAGAGGAGCAGTGAGAAGTGCAGTGAGAGGTGCAGTGAGAGGAGCAGTGAGAGGTGCAGTGAGAGGTGCAGTGAGAGGAGCAGTGAGAGGTGCAGTGAGAGGTGCAGTGAGAGGTGTAGTGAGAGGTGCAATGAGAGGAGCAGTGAGAGGAGCAGTGAGAAGAGCAGTGAAAGGTCCAGTGAGAGGAGCAGTGAGAGGAGCAGTGAGAGGTGCAGTGAGAGGTGCAGTGAGAGGAGCAGTGAGAAGAGCAGTGAGAGGAGCAGTGAGAGGAGCAGTGAGAGGTGCAGTGAGAGGAGCAGTGAGAGGTGCAGTGAGAGGTGCAGTGAGAGGAGCAGTGAGAAGAGCAGTGAGAGGAGCAGTGAGAGGTGCAATATCAAGCGGTTTTATCCCAGGTGCATCGCCTTGGAAAATATCAGATGTGATGTTGATGAAAACATGTGACCCTGAAGATCGCAGAGATTAGATACAGTAATTTTGTGCTTTTTTTAGCACCACTTTTTACTGGATTGCTTTTGAATGTGAACATTACTGTACATGTGGACATACAGTTCCCAACCAAGAAATTTAGTGTAAAAACGGTGGATTGCATGTTTTGCATGCAAATACCTATAAAACCGAAACATAAAAGTCTGTGCAGTTTTTGTAATGTCAACAATAGCCAGTATTTTGAAACCTGGTGTAGTTTGATTGACTGCATGTACCTTGTGAAGTGAAAACAAGTGTTATTCTTTGACAGAATAATTTCATTTTGAGTCAGATTTCCAGTGTTTTGGTAAAGTTAGTGTGTGCAGAAAAATACGTGTTCTATTTTGAAATGAAGAGTTTAGTATATATTTAACAAAATGTGTTTTTGAGAAGAAAATTATCCATTTGGCCAATTGTGTTTTATAGGTGTGAGTCGGTGTTAAGAGTTTAGAAAAAGTATCTGAAGTATGGGCAAGCGCTTGTTAGCAATTGAAAAAAAACTGTAATACGGAACTTTATAGGTAACCAATGTAATGATGATAAAATCGGTGTCATATGATCATATTTTCTTGATCTAGTAAAGCGGCTGCATTTTGGACTAACTGTAGCTTATTTATTGAGGATGCAGGACAACCAGCTAATAAAGCATTACAGTAATCTAGTCTCGAGGTCATGAACTAACTTTTCTGCATCAGAGACTAATAGCATATTACGTAGCTTAGCAATATTTCTAAGGTGGAAAAAGGCTGTTTTTGTAACATATGAAAAATGATTTTCAAAAGACAGGTTGCAGTCAAATATAACACCCAGGTCTTTTACTGTAGATGATAAAGTAACAGGGCATCCTACTGTGTTAAAGTTGTGTTGTGAGAGGTTTTGTGGACGGTTTTTAGAACCGATAAGTAGTACCTCTGTCTTGTCTGGATTTAATAAAAGAAAATTACGCATCATCCAATCTTTTATCTTTAACACAATCTGTCAATTTTGATAATTTAGCGTGTTCATCTGGCCGTGATGAAATATAAATTTCAGATAAGTATGACCTGAACCAGCTTAATGCTTGTCCTTGAACACCAGTATAATTTTGTAGTCGATCTAAGAGTATTGTGTGATCTATATCGAAAGCAGCACTAAGATCAAGTAAAACTAGTATTGAGATACAGCCTTGGTCCGAAGCTAAAAGTAAATCATTTGTTATTCTAACCAGCGCAGTTTCAGTGCTATGATGCGGTCTGAATCCAGACTGAAACTTTTCATAGATGTCGTTTTCTTGTAAGAAAGAGCCGAGTTGAGCGGACACAACTTTTTCTAATATTTTAGACATAAATGGAAGATTTGAAATGGGTCTGTAATTTACTAGGTTATTTGGATCTAATTGTGGTTTCTTAATAAGAGGTTTTATAACTGCCAGCTTGAACGTTCTTGGAACATGACCTAAAGATAAAGATGAGTTAATAATATTGAGAAGAGGCTCTTCCACTGTAGGTAACACTTCTTTCAGTAGTTTAGTTGGTATAGGATCTAATAAACATGTTGTTGTTTTAGATGAAGTGATAAGTTTGTTTAACTCTTTTTGTTCTATAGTTGTAAAGCATTGTAATTGTTCTTGCGGGGTGATAATTGAGGCTGAATTATAAGGCGCGTGCAAAGATTGAACGTTTACAATTGTGGTTCTGATGCTTTCAATTTTCTCAGTGAAGAAGTTCATGAAATCATTACTACTAAACTGTAACGAGGTATTTTGTTCAGACGACGTCTGTTTATTTGTTAGACTAGCCACGGTGTTAAATAAAAACCTTGGATTGTTTTGGTTGTTTTCTATTCATTTGCTGAGGTGCTCAGCCCTGGCCGCTTTTAGAGCCTTTTTATAACGTGACATACTGTCTTTCCACGCAATTCTAAAGACCTCTAAATTTGTTTGTTTCCATTTACGCTCTCAATTACGGGTTTCTCTCTTTAGAACAGTGGTCGCCAACCCGTCGATCGCGATCGACTGGTAGATCTTTATCACTGTCCCAGTAGCTCCCGAAAAAAAAGTTTTCCGTTTTGCAAGCATCTTTTTTTAATCCAACTGCGTTATTTATTTTTCAATGAAGTTACCAATCAGATAAGAGAAGAGCGCCCGTAACTCCCGAAAAAAATAGTTTTTCGTTTTGCATGCATCTTTTTTTTTAATCCAACTGCTTTATTTATTTTCAATGAAGTGACGAATCAGATAAGAGAAGAGCGCCCGTAAGTTAACTGTCGCAAACGTCAATATGGATCTCCATGGTGATAGCCCGTGGCTGTGAGGTAACAGTCAAACTACAATGGCGGAGGCTACACGAAAGAAGGTAAAAACATACCATTTTCATCCAGAATGGGAACAGGAATTTCTTTTTACCTTGGTAAAAGATAAGTGTGTATGTATGTTGTGCCACCAAAAACAATCATTATGTAAAAGAGGGAATTTGGAGCGGCACCACAATACCAACCACCCGAAATTTAAAGATTGCTACCCGCCAAAGAGCGCCATCCGTGCAAGGAAAGTTGACGAGCTGAGATCTGAGTTAAAGGCCCAGCAATCACTTTTTACAAAATCTGCTGATCAAAATAAGGCTGCGACTGAAGCATCGTTTCGTGTAAGTCACTTTCTGGCTAAAAACAAAAAGCCTTTTACGGATGGCGAATTATTCAAGGAAGCAATGGCCATTACTGCAGAGACTATTTTCAAGGATTTCAAAAACAAAGACGACATAAAAGCCTCACTCCGTGCTGTTGCTCTCGGCCCTGCATCAGTGACAAGAAGGGTCGAGTCACTGTCAGAGGACGTGGATCGACAGGTGTTAAAGGACTTGTCACTCTGTGAATATTTTTCACTGCAGTTCGACGAATCTCTGGATGCAGTGGACACAGCTCAGCTTGTTGTTTTTGTTAGAATGGCTTTCCAGGATTTTACAACGAAAGAGGACTTCCTCACTCTTTTGCACTTAAAGGAGAGAACGCGAGGTGAGGATATTTACAATGAGTTTAAAAAATATGTAAGAGAAAATGATATCCCCATTCATAAACTGGTAGCAATTACCACCGACGGAGCTCCGGCGATGCGTGGTGTGCGCCTTGGTTTTATAGCACTGTGCCGTAATGACCCTGATTTTCCCGACTTCAAGAATTACCATTGTGTCATTCATCAGCAGGCCTTGGCAGGAAAAGTCGTGGACTTCTCTCACGTAATGTCATTGGTGGTCAAACTAATAAACTCGATACGAGCAAAAGCACTTCAGCGTCGCTTATTCAAGGCGTTACTGGATGAGCTCGATGCTGCGTACGGAGACCTACTACTTCATGCTGATGTGCGTTGGTTGAGCCGCGGGAAAGTGCTGCAGCGGTTTGTTGACTTACTGCCTGAAATAAAGACATTTCTGTCTGCAAGAAACGAGGAGCACAAGGAACTGTCAGATGATGCGTGGCTGTGTGACCTGGGGTTTCTGACAGACTTGACCGCAAAGCTGAATACACTCAACAACGAGCTCCAGGGAAAAGACCGACACCTGCCCCACATGATCAGCGCAGTAAATGCTTTTAAGTCTAAGCTCGGTGTTTGGATCACACATCTTAAAAACGGGAGGCTAACACACTTTCCCAACCTGGAAAAAATGTCACAGAGCATTAAAGACAATGATGTTTTTCACCCTGAGAAATACTGTGCTCACCTGGAAAAAGTTGCAACAGAGTTCAATATGCGTTTTGGTGAGTTAAACGAAATGGAATGTATTGCTGCGTTTGTCTCAAACCCATTCATGCTCATTGATATAGAACAGGTTGCAGCCAAATTCCAGCAAGTATTTTCTTTGTCAAGTGGAGTTGACATGGAGATGGTTGATTTGCAAAATGACATTGAGCTGAAAGCCAGATCAAGGGACAGTGACTTTTGGGGACTTGTCAACAGAGATAAGTTTCCTCTCCTCACTGCATGTGCACTAAAAGTGAGTGCCTACTTTGGATCAACTTACCTCTGTGAAATGGCATTTTCACAGATGAAAATAATCAAATCAAAATACAGGAGCCGCCTTACTGACAGACACCTCACAGACTGCCTCAAACTGGCTGTCTCTAGCTATGAGCCAGACTTCAGAGGACTCACAGACAGTATTCAGTCTCAGCCATCACACTAATTTGAGCGAGTAACATTACTGCAGCAGTTTAGCCTTCTGGTGGCATTATGAAAAGTGATGTTGCATAAGATGGGACATAAGTGCACTCTTAGCTTAATTGAGATTGTTGAAAATTTTGTTAGTACAGTTCATTTATAAAATGTTAAGGGTACCTTCAGAAACTTAAGTGAATAAGCACTTTATTGCTGACAATGGCATTTTTTTTTTGTTCAGTGCCATATGATCTGATCATATGATGATCCAGTTTAAAGTTAAAAAAGAGAAAAGAACATTTAATGAATATTCAATTCAAATTCAATTAAAATACAAAATAAAAGGCCTCAAGTTGGAAGTACAATCTGGGCTGTCTTTTTCTATCTATTCTTCGATTAGGTAGATCTTGCCTTTCATTAAGGCCGAGGTCAGGGATCTTTAGCTTGAAAAGGTTGGTGACCACTGCTTTAGAACATGCGTAGCATTGTTGTACCATGGTGCTATACTTTTCTCTCTGACATTTTTTTATCTAATGGGTGCAACAATATCCAATGTTCTAGAGAGAATGGTGCTCATAGTGCTAGTTAGTTCGTCTAGTTCATCTGTTTGTTTGGGTTCAGGCAGCAGCTGAGACAGATCAGATAAGCTATTTGAGAAATGATCTATGGTGGATGGAAGAATTGTTCTACCTGGTCAATAACGTGGCGCAGCATGACATATTACAGCAGTACGTAATATGCAAGTTACCATATAATGGTCAGTGACATCATCACTTTGTAGAATGATATCTATATCGGTTGGATCGGTTCCATATGATATAATTAAATCGAGTGTATGATTAAGACGGTGAGTTGGTCCGGTGACGTTTTGCTTGACCCCAAAGGAGTTTAGTAAATCTGTAAACGCAGCCCCTAACGCATCATTTGAATTATCTACGTGTATGTTAAAATCTCCAACAATTAATGCTTTATCGACATTGACCAATAGATCTGAGAGAAAGTCTGCAAACTCTTTTAGGAAATCAGCGTAAGGCCCTGGAGGTCTATATACGGTAGCCAAGGCTAGAGATAATAGGGATTTTTTTTCTTACATCTGAGAGCGTAATATTTAGCACAAGTACTTCAAACGAATTAAACCTGTGACCTGTTTTCTGAGTAACATTAAGGATATCTGTAGATTGTTGCAACACCGCCGCCACGGCCAATCAGACGGGGCTCATGCTTATAACAGTATCCTGGCGGAGTAGACTCATTTAGACCGAAATAATCATTTGGTTCAAGCCAGGTTTCAGTAAGGCACAGTACATCGAAATTATTATCTGTGACTGTTTAATTTACAATAACTGCCTTAGGTGTGAGTGATCTAATATTTAGAAGACCTAGCTTTAGAAATTGTTTTTGTTAACTAATAGCGAGATTTTCTGTTTTAATAACAATTAGATTTTTTCTAGATCCCGCAGTAGATTTATTATTTGATCTCAGTAAACGAGGAATAGACAGAGTTTCTATGAAATGTTCTACACTAGTATTAATATCAATTAAATTGGTGCAGCAGAGATTGTGATTTGGATTTTTGGTTACTAGTCAAACGGTGTTTAACATCTTGGAGATGTTATCCGACAGAAGATCTGCTCCGATTCTACTTGGGTGTAAGCCATCAGCGCGGAAGAGCCTCGGTCGCTCCCAAAACAGATCCCAATTATTTACAAAGAGCAGTTTCTGCTCATTGCACCATGATATTAACCATTAATTTAGCGCGAATAATCTACTGAACTTTTCATGCCCTTGTCGGTACATGGGAAGCGGTCCAGACACAACTATCGGTGTTTCAGGCGATGTGCTGCGTACAGTCTCGATCAGGCTCCTGAAGTCTTTCTTCAGAACCTCCGTCTGGCGCAGCCTGATGTCATTCACTCCCGCGTGCAGCACGACAGCTCCAACGCGCTCGTCACCATTCAAGATCTCAGGTACCCGCGCAGCGACTTCAAAAACACGAGCACCAGGAAAGCAATGACTGTGCACCTTACTTTTACCTAATGTAGCGTGGACGTGTCGGACGGTGGACTCGCCAATAATCACAGCATCGTGTTTCGTTTCGCGCAGAGAGGAGAAGCGGTTCTGGGTTGAGATCTCGAAAACCGTTAGGTATAAAGTTAGCTCTTTCGTTCGTTCGTGCGTGTGTGTGTGTATACACTTGATGAAAAGCGGGATTGACGCACTGCAAGCAGAGAGAGAGTTTCGGAATCTTCGGCGGACAGCAATCGAACTCGGGTTTGGAACAGGCAATCGAGCCAAGTGTGAAAGCGCCCTAATCGGACTTGAGCACGGTTCGCGGGTGCGCACCCGAGTTCGGAAGACAGTGTTCACATCATCCAAACGTACCTAACTCTGACGTCATTCGATCCCGGGAGCACACCTTAAGTGCTAATGTGAAAGCGCCCTGAAAGCGCCCCTAAAGGAGAACTCCGGTCAATTATAACATGAGCTAATTTTTTTGTACATTTGGAGTGGACTTCGACCGAAAACAGGAAGAAAATACAGGTAAGTTATGTGAGCTAGCTTAATTAACATCTTTTTTATTCATCTTTCACATCTACTGCAGTCAGATTGACCGTGTCCACACTTAATAATACCACTCGCATGTCACTTGTAATGACAAATCAAGGATGTTAAGAGGCTAAAAGCAGGTTTAAAACTTGCCCCATTGAAGTCAACAGGGAGCAAATTTTAAAAAGACGATAACACGGTGTAGGCAACACCGATTTTTGTCGTTGTTCTCTGTACTGACAGCACTCCAAATGTACAAAAAAAAATGAGCTCAATGTTAAAATTGACCGGAGTTCTCCTTTAGGGTCACGGATCTGTTTTTCTACAGCTTCCAGCTCAGACTGCACGGTGAGCAGCGCGAATTTATTCTCATCTGCACCAAAAGGTAGATAACAAACATCTGATATATTCGCCATTTTAACAGATGGACAGTAAGTTAGCAACGATGTGATGCTATTAATATTAATACTAATTTATGACTGAAGTCTTGGATATAATCCGTCTTTTTAGTGGTAGGCTATATACGGGTGTAGACGCACGATAGACGAGAAAATGTTTGTTTGTAAGTGAGTGTAAAGAAGACTCGCTCAGCCGTGTGACTCACAGGTGTAACGGACCGGTGTTGGGTCACAATCGGCTTGAGACGTCTGCTCAACAGTCCGAGTTGTAATTGAGATAAATGATGGTTCAAAACAGAAAAAAAAATACGAGGCGTAGACAGCCACGAAGCAAACAAACTCACAGTAGGCAGCGAGGCAGACAGAAGCAATCGAACGAGTGATTGTGTGTGTGTGTGTGTGTGTGTGTGTGTGTGCAGGCCAGCTGACAGTCTTGCCTGGGCCCGGGACAAGATAATCTTAGAAACTTTTTTATGGCAGGTATTTCTCCTAACTTATTAGGCAAGATTATTGTGATTATTGTCACTGAGAATTGGGTAAGAGACAAACATAAATTACTTAATTAGGGAACTTGAGAGATGAAACCACGCTGATGACCTTGGTCTGTGGTGGAGTAGTGAGTTTGATGTAATTAAACTGGAGGTTCTGTGGAGTGCGGACTGGATTGATTCCAGAGCTTCCGAACAAATGGGTTTTTGGGGTTTGGACTGGTGAGGCATTGAACCCGAGGTTACCCCGTGAGTCAGTCCTAGAGCTCCTCCTGTCCGATTTTAGGGAAAAATCGGGTCTACCGGAGACGTCCAATAGATTTCTTAGGCGCGCCAAAAGAACACCACAAACACTGTGTAATCACCATGGGGAAATCTCAGAGTAAAAATGGAATAAAAAATTGAAAAATATGATACACCGGTGTTTTGCCAGATGAGAAGTTGAGAAGATCTATGTATCATATTTTTACTCATTTAATTCATTTTATAACTGTATCATATATCTCTTTTAATTTATTTTAATTTTCCTTGCTTTTATTATGTGATTATTTTAATTCCTTTCTATAAAGCACTTTGGATTGCCATGAAATTTGCTATATAAATAAACTTGCCTTGCCTTGCCTTGATGAACCCTTTATAAAACATTTTTTTATTATTATTTGTGGTGTGTGGCTTTTTGAAGCATGTTTAATTGTATAAACACAGTCTTATTGCTGAAAATCATGTTCTATTGATATCCTTATGAAAACTGATCCCTCAGGAAGTATATATATTGATCAGGATTATCCTTTACTCGATTGTACCACGATTGCCAGCTGGAATCTGTGTGAACTGTTTTGATTTGTGTGTTTACTGTATATGTGTGGTTAGTGTTTTTATTTTTTTATTTTTGCAGTGATATATTAGTTGATTGGATAGTTGTGCTAAAGGTAAACAAATAGAAGAAACTGCAAATCTGCCCAAACTGCCCTATTAAGGACACACTCTCACAAATACACGCATTCACTGTCGGTCATGTATGAATAATTCAGCTGATGATAGATGGATCAGTTTGAGTGATATCCTGAGGGCTGTGTGATCATTGATCGCTCAAGGCATAAGATTGGCTCATCTTTTAACAAGTGTGTGTATTTGTGTGTGCGGTAGGGTTTTCTTGACTATTGAGATGTGTATCTCGAAGTGAAACGGCTTCTTAATTTTGTCCATGGGGAATTGATTGGATGGCTGGATCGTTGTGGTTTGCTGTGATGTCATGTGAGTGACAGGTTGTCCACCTTACGCCAGTAAACACGTCATCAGAGAGTAAAAGAGATAATGCTGCAAGGTTATTTTGATTTAAAGGAACCGTATGTAAGATTGTGGCCAAAACTGATACTGCAATCACTTTCAAATTACTGTTGAGCGGCTGTTGTCAGTGATATAGTATTTGGAATGAACATGATTTCTTAATGTCTATAGTGACATATCAGGGCCATTTTATGATTAATTGAAATACATTTCTTACATACGGTTCCTTTGAGATTATGAGGGCACATTCATAAAAAAATAATAATACATTTAATTTTTTATAATAAATACTGCAATATTTTCTAAAAACAAGTCAATTTTGATTTCATGGTGACTTTAATCTCACCAAGGATATTTTTGACTCACTGTGCTATGGTTAACAGCCATTATTTCACATGCTTTTCTGCATGATGATTCTGTGCAAACCAAACACTGTGTGTGCAAATGTTTCCTCTTTTCTTCTTTCTCATCTCTCTTTGTGTAAGTGTTTGTAACATGTTCCTGTTCATTATGCAAATCTGTGTGACAGGTCACATAACCCTGGCAGACTCAATGATTCTTCAGAGGGGGTAATATGCTGTTGACTGGGGCACTTAAATGATATGTCATCCTGTGGTCTATAGTCTCTTTCTCTCTCTTCCTCCCTGCCACAGGTATTCAGATTTCACCTCCTAAAACCACCTTGTCATCATTTACTCCTCACTGAGATAATCACTCCTAGTTTATAGTCAAACAGTCTCCATGTCCAGCTGATCCTGGTGATGGGAAGTGAAATACAGAGGGTTAAATACAGGTAAGGAGCATTACAATGTGTCTTACATCATTTTTGAAGATGCCTCTGGTGTCTTTAAAACATAGAAGATGAAGAGGTTCAAACTCAAAGGTAGCCTATGTCAGAGAAGACAGGACAGGATCACCGCACACACACACACACACACACACACACACACACACATGTCTGGTTCGCTATCTTTGTGGGGACTCTCCATAGGCGTAATGGTTTTTATACTGTACAAACTATATATTCTGTCCCCTTACACTGCCCCTGTCCCTAAACCTACCCATCACAGGAGACATTCTGCATTTTTACATTTTCAAAAAACATTACTTAGTGTGATTTATACGCTGTTCTCCTCATGGGGACCGCTGACTGGTCCCCACAATGTAGGTGATTTCAGGTTTTACTATACTTGTGGGGACATTTGGTCCCCACAATGTAATATAAACACAAGCACACACACACACACACACACACACACACACACACACACACACACACACACACACACTCAAACACATACACACACACACTCAAACACATGTGTATGTGTGTTTGTGAGTGACACAGATGATGGCCCATTTTAGCTGAAACTATGTGGCCCATTTTACCTCAGTGGGTTAAGGTAAATTGGGCCACCAAGAAAAACATAATTTTTTCAAAAAAGATGTTCATGTAACAAACTAACAACATTATTTCTGATTGATGCCATCAAGACAGATATTATGGATAGTTTTTTTATGTGCATGTTTTTTTATTTTTATAGATTTATCATCCTTATAATAGTTTAGTCAGATTTGGTTTGCCAGGCTACTACATACCATGCAGCTTTCTAGTGTAGTCTTGATTTGAATTATTCCCCCGCCCACCATAGCAATCATAAACCAATCAAATCACCTGTTACTTGTCAAGCACAGTTATGACAACAGTTTGAAATCATTTGCAGTCATTGGCTTTAAATTCCAGAGGGGCTGGGACCCCCAAAATTTAAATTGCCCATTTTACCTGATGGCCCATTTTACCTGATATCACCCTACCTTAAGTTTAACCAACACATTTTTTTTGCAATGTATCTTTAAATTACATGGCAAATACTTTTATTCTCTGGCTCCACGTATGAGGAAGCAATGTTTACTTGAAAGACTGCCTGATAAAGATGGATAGTGAGTATTTAGTAAGTCAGATACTCACTGTTGTTGTTTTTAAATATTAAAAGAAGGATGTGGGGCATTGCACTAATCCAGATCTAGTCCTTGATATAAACTGCAGGCAATGCATATTCATATGTTCATGCTACTTTGTCTTAATGCAGGTACATAAGCTCTGGACGTGGTGAGACATGTTCACAAGTCTTGACGTGTGTCGCTAAGTGATTGAGATAAGCAGCAGTGTGCTGTGACCTTTGCTGCCAGTGTGCTTGTGCCCTCCTGCAGACAAGGGGCTTGAGATATCTTATGCCTCAGTCACACCAGGAAGTCGACCAGAATAGCTCTCAACGTGTGAATGAGACTGATGAGTTTGTTCCGGACTGTCAGTAATATGTGTGTGTGTGTGTGTGTGTGTGTGTGTGTGTGTGTGCGTGTGTGTGTGCGTGTGTGTGTGCGTGTGTGTGTGTGTGTGTGTGTGTGTGTGTGTGAGTTGGTTTATGTGATTTATGAGGACACAAATTTGTATAATGACATGTGTATTACACTGGTATTACAACTGGTTTATGAGGACATTTCAAAAGTCCTCATAAATCAAATGGCTTAAAAAACATAAAAAACAATGTCTTATTAAAAATGTAAAAATGCAGCATGTCTCCTGTGATGGGTAGGTTTAGGATAGGGTTAGTGTAATAGGATAGAATATATAGTTTGTACAGTATAAAAACCATTACGCCTATGGAGAGTCCTCATAATGCTGTCGCACCAACGTGTGTGTGTGTTTGAGTGTGTGTGTGTGTGTCACACACAATGTTTTCATCATCACACACACATCAGTTATCAATTTTGAAATTTGAATATTTCGTTCTAAATGTGTTGTATATAGACACACACACACACACACACACACACCACTGACATCGGTTCACTGATATACACTCACCTAAAGGATTATTAGGAACACCATACTAATACTGTGTTTGACCCCCTTTCGCCTTCAGAACTGCCTTAATTCTACGTGGCATTGATTCAACAAGGTGCTGAAAGCATTCTTTAGAAATGTTGGCCCATATTGATAGGATAGCATCTTGAACCTTGGAAGAAGCCATCAGAGGATGGGTACATGGTGGCCATAAAGGGATGGACATGGTCAGAAACAATGCTCAGGTAGGCAGTGGCATTTAAACGATGCCCAATTGGCACTAAGGGGCCTAAAGTGTGCCAAGAAAACATCCCCCACACCATTACACCACCACCAGCCTGCACAGTGGTAACAAGGCATGATGGATCCATGTTCTCATTCTGTTTACGCCAAATTCTGACTCTACCATCTGAATGTCTCAACAGAAATCGAGACTCATCAGACCAGGCAACATTTTTCCTAGAAATGGTTGTGCATGAAAATCCCAGTAACTGAGCAGATTGTGAAATACTCAGACCGGCCCGTCTGGCACCAACAACAATGCCACGCTCAAAATTGCTTAAATCACCTTTCTTTCCCATTCTGACATTCAGTTTGGAGTTCAGGAGATTGTCTTGACCAGGACCACACCATCAATACAAATGTATTGAAGCAATAAATTAGATAATTTCATTAATGAGAAATTGAACAGGTATTCCAATCCTTTAGGTGAGTGTATGCTATTCCAAAATGGACTTTTTAAATTGCACAGTTAAATATGTGGGTTTGCACACAAAATGTTTTTGTTTTTTTTATGGCACATATGAAAATGTTTGTTTAATGCAGTTTAAATGTTATGTGGCTGTATAAGCAATTGTGTTTTAAAATTTAAATTGATGATAAATTACTATTTCCCTTTGCAGTTTGACTGGCCCATTTTACATGAACAGCTGGCCCATTTTACCTGACACTGCTCATGCAAAAAAAGTTGGCACAGCTGATGTTTTAAGAACTATAGGGCCTAAATAATTATATTTTATTACATAATTTCAACACAAAATTATCAAAAACAGTCATTATTAATCATAAAAACACATGGAAAAGGCATATATGGTATTGTATTATTGTTCCAAACGATTTACCAAAAAGTGGCCCAATTTAGCTGATATCACAGACTATATGGCTGCTGTCATTGTGAGCTCGTGCGCAGATCCTGTAGCCACCAACATTATACGGTCACGTGCGATGTATGCTTATTAAGACATAACCGACTGTGTTAAGTATACTCACCAAGACCGAAATTGACATGATTTTCGCATGTTTTTGACTGTTAAAGCGATATAATCCACGAAAAATAACGTTTGTTACCCGCGAGCTGTTTGTGAGGCGGCTTGTATGTGTGCAGAAAAAAAACATCTCTCAGACAGCGCGCAAGTAGCCTACCGAATAGTTCAACGCATTCTCATCCCAAGGCGTCATATTCTGACACTTTGACAAAGCGTCTAAATCCAACGCCCATGGAACCCTTTAGCGTCAATATAACACGCAGAGAGATGGGTAGGTTTAGGTATGGTGTAGGGTTAGGGTTAGACCGCTAGGAGGCGCCTTCTGACCCATATATTTCGGCGTCTCATATTGACGCTAAAGGATGCCATGCGCGTTCGATATAGACGCTTTGGCAAAAGCGTCATTATATTACGCCTTGGGATGAGAACGGGCTGAATAGTTCAAGATCGCGTGAATGTTTAAACTGGTAAGACTTAAAAAGACGTGCAAATGGTATACTTTAGTTACTCATGATGCAATGCTGGTCCGATTATGCAAGTGACAATTCCGCTGCATCGCGCTTTAACGATTGCCTTGTGCAGCCTATGTTGAGAGATGAGAGAGAGAGACGAAGCACCACTGAATCACTCGCGCTGTTTGTGAAATTGCGTCTCGTAGAAAGTTTTAAAATGACTTATTTTATTTTATAGTCTGTGTGGATTAATTTACTAATACAACCTACATGCTAAAGTGAATCAATGTTTGCGGGAATTTCCCGCAGTAAGTGGGAGACCTGCGGGCTGAAATTCGAGCCCTTTTGACCCTAATAAACCACTGTATTCCACATAATGCAAAAGCATTATTTACATATAACGCTGTGGCAAGCAGGGCCAAGAGCTGTGGAAACTGAGCGAGGTCGGTGGCACAATTGTTAATGAGGCTGAAGCTGGTGCGGTCTCGAGTCCCACAGAGGAGCTCCGGTAGGATGAAAGGAGGAGTTATGACAGTGGAAGACAAAAGAGGACCAGGCCTGGACTTTATGTTGTTGTTTTGTTTAAGTTTATTCACCAGTCATCCGTAAGGGCTATACCACTTTACTTTCATTTTGTTTTTGGTTTATTTTGTGTAATTAAAGTTACGTTGAACGTTTGCCAGTTCCCTCCTCCTTCTTCCCTGAACTTGAACATTGTTACAAATGCATTATGAAAGCATTAAAGGTATAAAGTAATGCAGGTACTTATCATATTTCACTAATGAGGCCTCAAAGTAATAGTTTACCCAAAAAATTTTATTCTGTCATGATTCCAAACCTGTACGAATTTTTCTTTTGCATAACTTAAAAGATGTGATTCTGAAGAAGATTTCAACCTGTTTTATCCATTTAATGAAAGTCAGCCATCTATGACATGGTAATCTATGACAATCTTTGAAACCAAACTTTTATGATTATTCCCAAATTTGACAGAAGCAGTTAAAATGACATTTGGGAGGGGACTAAATATGCTAAGCTAAATCTGTATCCACTGAATCACCTGTTCGACTACTAGTAAGACTGCTACTCTCTCTCTCTCTCTCTCTCTCTGTGTGTGTGTGTGTGTGTGTGTGTTATAGCCACTCACAAACTCTCACTAAGGTGGTCTCCACAGCTTGTGTAACATGATCCTTTCAACAGAAAATGCACAGGACGAGAGGGGGAGAGAGAGGCTGGACAAAAGCTCCTAACAGCAGTGCTGTCCAGTAGGTAAAAGTGGAGTTATCCCGAATGGCTGTGTTCGATTGGTGTGTAATGCATTCTGAGGGCTGGTGGTGGGAGCAGGATGGATGGCGCCACGCTGCTGCCCCACTGATACACTACACCAGCAAACACAGCCCATGGGAAGCAAGCGCGTCAATACACACACACACACACACACACACACACACACACACACACACACACACACACACACACACACACACACAAATATACCTGCAGGCCAGCTGGAAGCCCAAAAGCATCTGAGAAGGTGTTGATGTTAATCAATGCAAGAAAATGTGTATGATTGTGACAGGATAGGGAACAATATGGGTGTGTGTTTGCTGCTATTTGTGTGTGTTCTAGTGTTTTGCGGTAGCAGTTCATTAATCTCAGGGCTGGCACCAAACCTGTATGTATTTGTGAACCCCTCCTACTCTGAAGGTCATCCCTGATGTCTTGGAAGGGAGGAAATCCAGATCGATTATGATAAAAATACACCTGCGAAGGACACAGACACACCCAGAGATACTACTATTTCATTGAAACACTTTATCATTTGCAAGGACACTTTACTATCTAGGAATAAAGCCTCAAATAACATATTGTGTAAATGATGGCTAGGTAGAAATATGGCAATGGTGAGGATAATGAGTTCCTATTTCTGGATATTTTAATATCAAGCTCCTGTTAAAGTGTAGGAAGTGTACTCAATATATTTTTACAATGACCAATATTGGAAAAATGTGTATTGCTACCCCTAAAAAGACAATTTTAACCAGTTATAGTGCTGTGACTGAAATATATTTTAATATTAACAACATTTTATAATATTTGAGTATTTTATAATAAATTATTTATATATTTTACATACATTCCTGTAATCAAAGTATTTAAGTTTTAATTTTTGTGCACTCTGTAAAAAATACATCTTAGTATGTAAAATCAGTTATAACAAGTAATATTTAAGTAACCTAAAAATGCACTTCATGAAAACTAAAGCGGATATGTGCAAATTAAATGTACATTTTATAATAAATATGAATAGATTAACCTGCCTGTATTATGTTACACCAACATAACAGAACAAAGGGCATGTTGTTATAGGGCAACAAATTGTTATAGGAAAACACATTTTCACAGCATACTCTAGTCTTCTCGAACATGTTCTTACTGCATATACATGTGAAGCCAGGCATAACAAAATCCATGGTACCAGAAATGTGCTTTTATATCTGTCCCCTCAACTAGAGAGGACATTCAACACACAAACAAACACACACACACACACACACACACCAACACACACACACAAAACGTCAGTCTGTCTGCAGCCTAACCACAATCCTCTTCCCTGCTGTGGTGACCGCAAGCAGTCAACAATGCCACAATCAGCATCATACTGCATAACAGAACAATCAATACACGCGCACACACAAACCACCACCACACTGTTCATCACGTAAATCGATAATTATGTACACCACCACATAGCTCAACAGCAGTTATGCATACTTCTTAAACATCTATAAATACATAAATACATAACTATATAAATATTCACAAGTGCATGCTGCCTGTACTGACAATCTCTTCCACACACAAGGACAAACAGAAAGGATATTGCCAAGCGCATACTCATATCAAGCTACCAATGAGCTGGTAGCTTGGTAAAATGATATTTTACCTGGTCTAACAATGCTCTTTCAAAATGCTCTTTTCGGTGTAATGAAGAAAGGTTGTTATATTATATCATATTTACATGTTGCCACATAAAGCCATTTTTTATTGTGGTAGGCCTACTAATGATAACTGAGAAATGTTGAACCGGTTGCACTGACTGTGCAGTTAAATAATAATAATTAAATAAATTATTACACATTAACATTAGGAAGGTTCTCTTTCCTTCTACCCTCCATCTAAAATCTACCTCCCCCCTAAAAAAAAAAGACCCATCTCAGAGTGCTTTATAGAATATACGGTTAATGAAAAAACAAAGGCAGCAACAGAATTGCTGCAATAAAGACTTTATTTGCAAAAGGACATTACTGCAAGATAACAAAGATATGCAATATAGCTGCCATTTATTATGTGAAAATCCAAAATGTACAAACAGAAAAAGCACCAGATGTCACGCGTGTGGTGCGGACAGAAGAAGGCTAATAGCTCCAATTCAAACAATTTACTAAATATAATACAAATAGGTACAGACAAGCAGGCAAGCAAGATGAACACACACACTCAAAATAAGACTAACTACAGACAAAGGACAGACTGAACTGAAGGAACTAAATACAGATACAAACGACCACTAACGAGGTGAGGACAGGTGACACAGATGATGACGAAGAACAGGTGGGTGATTGAGGGAGTGAGTTCAGGTGTGGAGTCAAGGAGGATTCTGGGAAGGGTAGTGCAGACGAAGACAGAAGGTGCAGACAATAACTGTGACATTACACCCCCCCTCCGGAAGCCGCGACCTCGCGCCGAAGAACATCAGATAGGGGTGGGAGGGTGGGCGTCCTGAAGGCTGACGAGGGCGAGGTCAACCTGGAGCAAGATGCCTCCAGGACGGAGCAGGCTTTTGCCAGGGCAGAGCCGGTGGCCAGGACTGAGCAGGATGAGCAGGCGGCCAGGGCGGAGCAGACCCCTCGGGCGACCATTGCGGCGAGGACCCCTCGGGCGGCCATGGTGGTGAAGACCCCTCGGGCGGCCATGGCAGAGACGTCCCTTTGGACGGCCACGGCGAGGACATATGCCTCCCCCTCAAAAAAATACTTGGGGAAAGTGACAGGATTCGGGACAGGCTCTGGGACCGGGACAGGCTGGGCAGAATGGACGTGGACAGTCTCTGGCTGGGCAGATGGGACAAGATGCACTGGCTCGGCAGGGCTGACGTGGAGCACAGGCTCGGCAGGGCTGACGTGGAGCACAGGCTCGGCAGGGCTGACGTGGAGCACAGGCTCGGCAGGGCTGACGTGGAGCACAGGCTCGGCAGGGCTGACGTGGAGCACAGGCTCGGCAGTACTGGACGGGACAAGCGGAGAAGGCTCTGTGCTGGACGGGACCAGTGGAGAAGGCTCTGTGCTGGACGGGACCAGGGCTGGCAGATTGTGTTCCAGATCGTGGATCGATGCTCTCCAGACACCGGATAACGGTCTCCCTCCAGCTGAGTCCGGTGGTGTCTGAAGGTCGATCCGGTGGTGAAAGGTGGCCCCGAGCTGGAACAATGTACACAACCTCTCGTCGTCAAGGATGATGTGGATGGCAATGCGGAGAAATCCCTGGATGAACGAGAGGAAGTGTTGGCTCTGACTCTAGCTCTGGCCCTTCTTTGAGCGCCACCACGCATTCTAACTCCTCTCCCTCGCCCCACTCCTCTCCCTTGCCCTTGTCCTTGTCCCTCTCCTCTCCTCTCCCTTGCCCTTGTCCCACTCCTCTCCCTTGCCCCTGCCCCTGCCCCACTCCTCTCCCTTGCCCTTGTTCCACTCCTCTCTCTTGTCATGATACACGTCTTCCTCTACCTAGTGCAGACATTTTTCTTTCTTTCTTTTATTACTCTATATTGTTCCCTTTCCACAAAAGATCAGCCCAAGGGTCCTCTTTTACTTTATACCATATGGTCATGCGATTGAAAGAACCTCAACACCTGAGTGTGTTTCCTAGTTGGGAATCAGCTGTGATTTATATGTTTGCATAATTCAATCAGCTGTTTCTCCGCAACAATAAAATAAGATAGAGGGGATATATTTGTATTTCAATTCACAATATAAATAGCTGTTTACCTTGACCTTAGCCTGTAAGGTTAGGTTTAGAACATGGTGTTATCTGTTCTGACATACAGTGTAAAAGCATTGGTAAATTTGGCAGGAAAAATCCATTGTTTTGGTCTTGTTTGAGCTTGTGTGTAAAAGAAGTTCAAGCATTTTAAATGTGTGTTAGCCTAATTGTATGCAGTTTGTGTTAAAGCAACAAGAAATGTGTTAATACTAGTATAGCTTACACAGACGGATGTAGTGCTAACTGTGATAAGAGTTTAGGAAAATTGTTCAAATCTGTCATAGCAGATAGCATAAATAAAAAAATCTGTCATAGCAATGTAAAAAACAGTCCCTCCAGTTTTTCGCAATTCCGCGTTCGCTGAATAGGCTACAACGCAAAATCAACAAAATGTCGCATGTTTTTGCGATCCTGCATAATTCCTAATTTAACCGCAAAATAATCAAAAAAATGAAAAAGATCTCACAAAACATTAAATTATAATCACCCAATTGAAATATCTCTAGCTTAATTAAAGTTTCAATGCATTTTTACATGGATAGGCTACAGATGTTTTATGCACGTTTGATGTCTGTGAGCGGTCAGAAACATGGCAAAAGAAAATGTGTCTCACCTGCCCTCTCACATAAGCGCCAAGGACCGCTGAAGTGTCAAATCGCTAAAGATTCTTTCTTTTTTATATATATCCGACTATGTAGCTGAATCAGCCGATATCTGAACAGTTTTCATTGGGCACTGCTACGGCAAACTTATTCACTTCTCACAAAAAGTATGATAAGTATATTTAAGTATATATATATATATATATAAGTATATTTATAGAAAGAGAACTAATTTCAGCCAGTCGAGTGACAGTCTGTCTCTGACTGAGTGACTGCCTGACTGCAGTGTGTGTGTGTGTGTGTGTGTGTGTGCGACTGACTGACTGACTGACTGCGTGTCACCGCCTGTCAGCGTTAGAGTATTGAATTCTCTTTATAGTGCTTGAACAAATACACATAGCTACAATTACTTCAAAATATTCATCTTGGCGAGTATTTACGTAACACAGTCAATCAGTAATAGTAATAACTAATTTGGGATGTTTGTCATTACTGTAGTAGGTCTTAAAGTGACAGTAAACTAATTTACCCGCTGTTGTCAGTGTTGTTAATGTTAATCAAGCAACAACAATTAATGTTAATATTTACATAGGTCAGGTAGACATTTATTTTTTATTTTTATTTTTTTATTTTTTTATTTGATCAGGGACAATGCACAAAAAAACATTAATCTAAGAAAGAAGAGATGTCATGTGGCAGGTTATAGCAAAAAATGCTAATTTCCGCCTGCAGTCCCTGGACAGGTTGATGATATACTTACAAAAATTAAAAAATATGTACAGAATTATAATACACAGAAGCATCACTTTACTCATATCATATAACACTCTCTACTACAGGAATCTATAACTCATTTATTCACAGTTTACATCCTTTGTATCACAGTCATTCAGTGCGTAGCCTACAGGTTTGCTTTGTTAATAACCACTGTTTGGTCAGGCGTGTAAATGTGCTATAGTTAGTGCAAGAGATAATTTCATTTGGAAGAGTATTCCAAAGGCTCACTGCTTTATAAGAGAACGATTGTTGACCATATGTGGTTCTGCATCTTGGAACGCTGCACTCTCCTCTAACTGTAGACCGTGTGGTTCTAGAATTTCTCTACGAATTTAGTGTCACAAATTTTCTTAAAGAAGGAGCAGCGATGATAATTTTAAATAGAGAAGAAATTTGATTATATTTAATAAGGTTTTCAAAATTTAAAATGTTATATTTACTTAGTACTTTACAATGATGGTAGTAGAGAGATTTTTTATCATGAATTTTTATAGCCCTTTTGTATAATGATTCAAGAAACTTTAGCGATGTTTTACACGCCTGAGACCAACTAGACATGCAATACAAAAGATGTGAAACAATCATAGTATTAAGGAATGTGTTTGAGGCTTCCGTAGTTAATGAATTCCTAATATGTTTATAGTTCATCAAATAAAATTTAAATTTATTAATGATAATATTTTTTTATGTGACTTTTAAAACCAAGGTTTGAGTCAAGTACTAAACCTAAATATTTTGTTTCATTTACATTTTTAATTTTTTGTTTTTACTTGAATTCCTTGAGTTTGTTGTATTTTACGTTTATTTGAAAAAAACATTGAGACTGTTTTATCAACGTTTAAGGTCAGGCAGGACGTCTGCAACCATTCTGCAACTTTCTGCATCTCTTTTGATAATTTGTCAGCAACCTCCAGCTCGTTTTCCCCAAAAGTGAAGATCACCGTATCATCAGCGTACATGATTACATCAACGTCAGTACACACTCTGGGGAGGTCATTTATATAGATGCTAAATAGCAAGGGTCCCAGAATAGACCCTTGCGGCACTCCCATCGAAGTAGCTCTAAACGCAGATTGGATATTATTCACTCGTACACACTGATGTCGGTCGCTCAAATAAGATCTTATCCACTTTTGGGTGTGCTCAGAAAGATTGTATTGATGCAACTTACTATAAAGTATCTGGTGATTGACAGTATCAAAAGCTTTACGCAGATCAAGGAAGACTGCTCCCACCACCCTTCCCTGATCCACATTATGCCCTGATAGTTTCTAGGAGGTAGCAACAACAGAATCTGTTGAGTATTTCCGTCTGAAGCCAAACTGCATTTGGTTTAAAAGAGCTTGTGAGTCAAAGTGGGTAGTAAGTTGCTCCGCCACAGTCTTCTCGAGCACTTTTGACGCAGATGGAAGGATGCGTATTGGACGATAATTGTTCATGTCTTGTTTGTTTCCGGATTTAAATATAGGGGTGACAATCGCCGGTTTTAGGGCTGCTGGAAAGATGCCCTCACTAATCGATTGATTGATCATTGTTGTTAATGGCTCAGAAAAAATGTCCCTATATTGTTTCAGAAAAGAAGTGTCAAGTCCATAAATATCTTTTGCTTTGCTGCTGTTTAGAACAGTAATTATTTTTTCAACCTTAGTGTTAGTTATTAAGCCAAGGTTAAAATTAGGTGTATCACTGATTATGAGAGGAGGATGAGCAATTTGAAAATTGTTAGCCAGTTTTTGGACAATTGTTAAAAAATATTCATTAAAATTTGTTGCAATTGCAAAAGAGTCGTCGATCATTTTTCCATTAATATTGAGATGAATATTCTCACATTTTGACTTTTCTTTTCCAATCAATTTATCAATAGTTTTCCATATTTTTCTACTATTACCTTGTGCATTTCTGATGATTTCAAGGAAAAAACTGGCTTTGGCCTTTCTAAGCTCAGCTGTAACTTTATTTCTTTGACTTGTAAAGGCAAGTCGATCCGTTGTTAGTCCTGATTTTAGAAATGTTTTTAGCGCCACATCTCGCTTTTTCATCATATCCCAAATAGTTTTGTTAAACCATGGCAAATTTTGTTTTGTATGTCGATTTCTTTGCCTAATTTTTGTATATTTGGTTAAGATGTCTTTTACAGCCACCATAAGATCATGACAGCCCTGTTCACAAGATTTTTTCTCCAGGATATCTGTCCACTTTGTTTGTTTTAACTCTTTTTCAACCAGTTTTAAATCTTTCTTTGGGATGAATGTGATAGACATTTTATTATTTATTAGATTTTCATTCTTGCACCTTGTTTTTATCAATTTTCTAGCTACTAGGGTTAAATTATGATCAGACATGCCTGTGATTAAATTATAAGTTTTAATTATTCTCTCAGGTTTGTTTGTTAATATTAGATCTATTAAGGTTTGAGAATATCTTGTTATACAGGTTGGTTTACTTAATAGTTGAATCATTTGGAAAGGTTCTGTTATTTCCTTAAGTTTGTTTTTACATGATTTCTCAAACCAATTTAAATTAAAATCACCTAAAAGAATGACCTCTTTTCCATCACATTGTTTAAGTAAATTACCAAGAGAAATAAAGAAATCATTAGTAGCTTTAGGAGGTCGATAAATTGCTAATACACAAAAATTCATTTCAGGAGATAAAGTGATAGTAATCCCCACACACTCCAGGTTACAATCACTGATGTCCAGTTCACTGATACAATTCACTGATGTCCAGATGTCGAATTGCCCATAGGTTGTTTTAAAAGTTAATTTGATGAGAATTTGATTAGACCAAAATAAACAAGCTTTATGCATTTTGTTTGTGATTTGTGTGATGTATGACTATTTTGCATCTGACATAATACTATTATGGTAAATGTGATGTCCTAATTATAAAATATAAAAATCGCAAATTTTTTTCACAAAGTTCTGGAAATTACCACCACAAAATCAGTCATTTTGATCGCAAAAATCACACAAAAAAATCATGAAATCCTGGAGGGACTGATTATAAGTGCTCCAGAAAATAAAACTACAAATCTGTTAACCAGTGAGCAGGTTGGATATTACTTTTTTACAATCGCTGGGACACATTTTTCAATACTTGAGTCACTTTTTCAAAACAATTCACACAGTGTGCAGACTGTGCACAACAGCAGTCTACATGGACCAGACTGTGGATAATTTTGCCTTGGCACAAAATACATTCAATGACTACTTCTTTCAAATTTCATAAATTCTTATTTTGCTAAAGTCCAATTTGCAAGTTAATTTACTCAAAACTGTTCAACATAAATCATTTTGGCCCTCAAGCGGTTAAAAACAAAACTGCATGCATTTAGTGGAAGAACATTGTTTTGGTTGTGCTTTGGTTTGGTTGTGCTCACAAAACATTCACTGATAGGCTCAAGTTGTGCTCACTGGAGACTGAGAGTCAAATGATGTTCAGCTCCACCTCTCTGGACTATCTAATGAGGTGAAGGGATAAAGTTGTGGATAGGGTTAGGATGTTAGGGCTGGACGTCTAGGGAGGGGGAGCTAGACATAAGCTCCACTCATTTGCTCTGCAGTAGGCTTGAGATGAAAAGTGTGTTTGACATCGGCTGCAGCTGGATGTAACCGATCGGCGAGATTTGCCGCTGGATTAGGGGAGGAGCTGAAAACAGAGACGTGAAGTCTGACACTTTCTGCTTCTCGGAGTGCTCACGTGTTTTTTGCATACTTTATATGCAATATTTGTCAAATAAACTGATGTTTCAGAGATGTTTTCATTTAATACTTTATGTAGGCCTAATGCATAAACATGACACAATATAATATTGTGACATGAATAGAGCATTTACTGCTATAAATACTGCAAATTCCTTAGTTCTCATTATCTCCGAAAAGCCAAGCCAGTGTTGATTCTCATTTTAATATGATCTGTCGCATTCTCTGCAACACTAAATATGTTTAGTTTTCCTACAAACCGACACACAAAGTGAAGCATTCACGTGACCGGAAAGTGAGGCTTCGTTTTTCATTGATCGAAGCGTAAGAGGTGGCCATTCCCCTGGTGGAGTCGGCCCTCGCCCCTTTTTAAGCCTAGTTCACACTACATGATTTTTAAGCTCGATTTGCAAATCGTTGAGCTCGCCGACAGGTCAGGGTGTTATCGCGTGCAAATCGCGGGAGATTAGCGGGCGATGAACGCTC
The DNA here is from genome assembly GCA_031834385.1 of Semotilus atromaculatus. Classification (NCBI taxonomy): domain Eukaryota; kingdom Metazoa; phylum Chordata; class Actinopteri; order Cypriniformes; family Leuciscidae; genus Semotilus; species Semotilus atromaculatus. Next base: position 22,380,823 of record JAULUF010000009.1, on the reverse strand, counting down.
GCCAATGTGTTACGGTGCGTGTCCACTGGCACGGTGCGAGCGGAGCGGAGCGTGCGTTTTCAATTCATTCCTATGGAAGTCGAGCTTCACGCTCGCGCATTGCATTTTGGGATTGACAGCGGACCGGAGAAAGCGTTGAGAGCGACCGAAAGCGTCAAAAAGGTTGGGCAGTTCTCGACTTTATGCAAATATCAAGCGAAAAACGCAGTCGGCAGCCAATAGAGAGCCTAAGTCCCGCCCCTCCGCTTCCGGCTCATGGGACCTTATTTCGGAAAAAATATACACGGTACTAGTCAATGGGGAGAGACAACTTATCTTTTTATTCTGTCTGAGCTGTGCCCTGAATTACACATATGATGTTTGTCAATTTAAAAGGTAATTATGAAAGTCAAGAAAGTCGCAGTTTGTCATAAAACAGGAGAGTAACTGTAGAGGCCAAAGTATAATTCATTGTAATGTGAATAAGAATGTTAAAAAGGTAAATAATTTCATTTAGAAGTTCATGTAATGGTTAAAAATGTTAAATTATACTTAAAAGGTTAAAAGCATACTATAATTCATGTGCTTGTAGGATTGGTAAAAATAGTGTACTGCCTCTTTAAGAAAAGGCCAACTCCGGCTACATTACGTTGATTCTCATGACTCATTATGTGACTCAGATATTGAGAGCTGTGGAAGCGAACGGTTTTCTTACCTGATAACTGCTAACTTATAGCTATTTCTATTAAGAAATTTTTTTTTTGATTAGCAATTAGAACAAGTGTATTAATCAGCTCACATTTTCTTTTGTAAATCGGAAACCAAGGAATAAAAACCGGAGATTTTCATCTTTTATTTCAACAACGTTTCTGAGGTGGATTTATTGAACTGTGTTGCTGAACTTGCAATATACACCGCGAATGGAACTAGCTGCTTGGATTAATGTTAGATAGTTATTAGCGTAAGCCATTGCACTTCTCAATATTTCAAACCTCTACATTAGTAAGAAAACCTGCTTGACATCGGACAACGAGCCTTTGGAGAGGTTTGCGGAAAGTGGAACATGAATGAAAGCCACGATCGAGGGACTTTCTCAACGAGCCGATCATGCGCTGTGCTGGTGGCTGGTGAGTGAATGATAAAGTGGATTGCTAACGGTCTCAACGAGCGTTGTTGTTGCTGTGTGACTGTTGCAAGTGGAAACTGTAAAAAAAAACGGATCGACTATCAAAGCAATCATGACGGAGACAGGAACAGAAGCCACGGTAAGCCTAACTGAAGAAAAACGAGTGGTTAAACCAACACTTAAAGCACTGGAATATAGTCTGCACACAAAAATAAGTTCCAGAAGAGCTATATTAGGACAACTTACTGTGAAAAAGAACGAATTGCATGCTTTAATGGATGATGATGCAAATATGGAAATCATTGCAAAGGAATTGTTGGCCAAGTATGAAACACTTATAAAGGAATTCAGAAAAATAAATGCTGACGTTAAAGACTTATTCTGCCATATTGAATGCGTAGAGAATTTGAACACAGATCAAAGGGATTGGTTTGAGCCAAGAAACAACGAGCACAGAGATTTTGTGCAAGAAGTGAATGCATGGATACAGAATGCAATACTACACAGAGAGGAGGCTAACAAGGTTAGTGAGCAGATACGTCCTGAAGATAGTGTGTCAGTCACGTCCAATAAGTCTAGAAAATCTAAGTCTGTTGCTGCTTCTTCTACAACATCGTCTGCTCGTGCGGAGCGCTTAAAGATTGAATTAGAGAGAGCTGCTCTGTTAGCCAAGTCAGCTACATTGAGAAAAAGACAGACTTTGGAGCAGCAAGAACTACAGCTCAAGGTTGAAAAAGAACAGTTGGAGCTGCAATCAGAGCTCGCTGCAACTGATGCACGATTAGCCGTGTTAAGAAAATATGAAGGTTCAGTTGTGTCAAGTAGAACCAAAGGCAGTAAGGTGGAAATATTGATGTCTGCGCCAAGGAAACGTGATGTCAGCCAAAGTAAGAGAAGCGTAGCTAGCTGTGGAACTTTGCATAGCAACACTAGTGAAAGAGGTGCAGATGCGATGCAAGCTTCTGTCACTTCAGATAATTTGGTTACTGTCATGCAACGCCAAAATGACATCACTGAAAGCTTAATAAAGCAGCAAAGGCTATCTACATTGCCATCACCGAACATTCCAGTTTTCAAGGGAGATCCATTAGAATATCGTCTCTTCATGAGAGCCTTTGAGCACCGCATAGAAAGCAAGACTGAAAACAGCAAAGATCGGCTTTACTATCTAGAACAGCACACAAATGGGCAGCCTAATGACTTAGTGCGCAGCTGTTTTCATATGGATCCAGATCAGGGCTACCCTGAAGCCAAGAGACTGCTAAAAGAACGCTTTGGTGATAAATATAAGATATCCATGGCATACCTTGATAAAGCTTTAAACTGGCCTGCCATTAAAGCAGATGACACCAAGGCACTTGAAGCATACGCCCTCTTTATGACAAACTGCAATAATGCAATGTCGGATCTGGAGTACTTAGAAGAGATGGAAAATGCCGCTAACATGCGCACGATCATCTCAAAGCTCCCATACAGGCTGAGAGAGAGATTCAGGAGTGTCGCCATAGACATTCAGAAAAAACAAGATCGGCGGACAAAGTTCAAAGACGTAGTGTCATTTGTCAACACACAGGCTGAAATGGCAGCACACCCTGTGTTTGGTGAAATCTCAGGACAAACAAAGCGCCAGACTGAAAGGTTAAGTGGAAAGAAAAACGTCACAACGTTAGCCACTGAAGTAAAAGAACAGAAAGTTGAGAAAGATTTTGCTGGTGCTGGAAACAAGAAAGCTCATGAGAAGGGAACAAGCATGGACAAAGCCTTCAAGAAACCTTGTATCTTCTGTCAGGGAGATCATACCATGGAACAGTGCAAGAAACTCCAAAGAAAGCTGCACAAAGAAAAGCTTGAATTCCTTAAGAGCAAAGGACTTTGTTTCAGTTGTTTTATAGGAGGACACATGAGTAATGCCTGTGAAGAAAAGAAGAGCTGTCAGATATGTTCAGCGACACACCCTACGCTCTTACACATAAAGCAGAAATTTAAAGACTTACCAAAGGAAGAGGCTTCACAGGAGGAGCCAAAAGATGAGTCTCTAAAGGAAGAACAAACCGTTGTCAGTGGATTCGTGGATGCAGGGGAAGCATGCTCTCAGACTGGGGTCGGGGGTACAGGTAGTGTCCTTGCCATTGTACCTGTGAGAGTAAAGGCAAAGAAAGGCAACAAGGTGTTGACTTGTTATGCATTCATGGATCCAGGGAGTAACGCATCTTTCTGCACAAACAAGCTGGCGAACGACCTTCACCTGCAAGGAAAAAACGTGAACATCCTACTCACTACTATGGGAGACCAAAAGACAGTCTCCTGCAAAGCTGTATCAGACCTAGAAGTGAGTAGCCTAGAAGGTGACGACTTTATCGAGCTTACAGGTGTTTTCGCACAAAAGGTTATCCCCGCAAGTAAAGAGAACATTCCAACCCAAGAAGATGTGGATAGGTGGCCACATCTACGAAGTGTACGAATTCCATCGATCAACGCGGATATCGGTCTTCTGATTGGGACTGATGTGGCAAAGGCTTTGGAGCCAGAAGAGGTAATCCACAGTGTCAAGGATGGACCGTATGCAGTACGCACAGCTTTGGGGTGGACAGTAAACGGACCGCTGCGTGAGAACAGCAGAAGCTGGACAAAGAATGGATACCCGCAGATCCAGATGAATCGGATCTCAGTGGCTCGACTTGAGGACTTGTGGACTCAGCAATTCAAGTATGATTTTCCTGAAAATGCTCAAGGAGAGCAGTTAGAAATGTCTAAAGAAGACCAACTGTTTATGGACAGAGTCTCTAAATCGGCAAAGCTGGTCAACGGCCACTACTCTGTTGGTCTGCCGTTGAAGAACAAAGATGTGAAAATGCCAAACAACAGAACAATGATAGAGCAACGAGCGCTCAATATAAAAAAGAAGCTTCAGAAAAATCAGACGTTCAAAGAGGACTATGTCAGCTTCATGAATGAGGTGATAAAGAAGGGCTACGCTGTAAAGGTCCCAGATGAAGAACTGAAAAGGAGTGACGGAAAGGTGTGGTTTATTCCGCATCACGGTGTCTACCACCCTAAGAAGCATAAAATGCGAGTGGTATTCGACTGTGGCGCTTCATTTCAAGGAACCACACTCAATGAACAATTACTGCAAGGGCCTGACTTGACAAGCAGTCTGGTTGGTGTCTTGACTAGATTCCGTCAAGAGCGAGTCGCAGTCATGGCGGATGTGGAATCGATGTTCCACCAGGTCAAAGTCCCACCAGAAGATGCTGACCTCCTCAGGTTTTTGTGGTGGCCGGACGGCGACACCTCAAAAGAGCTGCAAGAGTACAGAATGGAGGTACACTTGTTTGGAGCCACCTCCTCACCAAGTTGCGCGAGTTATGCGTTGAGAAGGTGTGCCGAGGACAACAAGAACATGTTTGATGCAGCAGTAGTGGATACAGTCTTAAATAATTTTTATGTAGATGATTGTTTGAGATCAGTTGCCACCGAACAAGAAGCAGTCAGACTATTCCAAGACTTGAAGGCCATCTGTCAAACAGGAGGTTTTAGACTGACGAAATGGACGACGAACAATCGAAATGTGTTGTTAAGCATTCCACTTGAGGACCGGGCAACAGAAGTCAAAGATTTCGATCTTGACCAGGATTCACTCGCCATCAAGAGAGCTTTAGGAGTACAGTGGTGTATCCGGTCAGATCAGTTCAAGTTCCATGTGCACATAGAGCAGAAGCCTCTCACCAGGAGAGGTATCCTGTCTACGATGAGTTCAGTTTACGACCCACTGGGAATGTTGTCGCCAGTCATACTGCCTGCTAGAAACATCTTGCAAGAATTGTGTAGACTAAGAACAGGCTGGGATGACACTGTGCCAGAACACTTCGCACAACGATGGACAGAGTGGACTGAAGAACTTCAACAGCTCACTGACTTTGGAGTGAATCGGTGCTTTAAGCCACCTGAGTTTGGCAAAACAATGCAAGCTCGGCTGCATCACTTTTGTGACGCGTGCGAAACAGGCTACGGTACTGTTACTTACTTAGTCCAGAAGAACAGTAGCAACCAAATACTCTGCTCATTTGTTTTGGGAAAGGCAAGGGTTGCCCCCCTCAAACCACTAACTATCCCTCGGATGGAGCTGACGGCGGCTGCCTTAGCTGTGAAGGTGGATGTCATGCTGAAGAAGGAACTACAGTTGCCACTGTCAGATTCCAGGTTTTGGACAGACAGTACTGCCGTACTTAAGTACTTAGCAAATGAGAACATCAGATTTAAGACATTTGTGGCGAACAAGATTGCCATAATCTTGCAAGCATCAAAGGTGCAGCAATGGAGCTACGTCAACACTCAGTTGAATCCTGCTGATTGCGCCTCTAGGGGACAAAAGGTGAGTGTCTTCATGAAGAACGAAGTTTGGATTGCAGGGCCTGTCTTCCTCAGTAAACCTGAAAGGGAATGGCCAGACAAACACAATCACCTAGAAGAGCTCACGGCTGAAGATCCTGAGGTCAAGAAAGGCATACTTGTCAATGCTATAACAGCAGAAGAAAGCTCTGATGCAATGCAACAACTAATTCGATACTATTCTTCATGGATACACCTCAAGAAGGCTGTGGCGTGGCTCATACGACTCAAGGGAACCCTGGTAAATCTGTCAAGGAAGAGAAAGGAGATGAATGGATTGTACAGTGATCAACAACGGGTGAACAGGGAGATGTTGAGCTACAAAAAGAATCTCAAACAGACTTACCTGACTGTGGACAACCTGCGACAAGCTGAGACGGATATCATCAGCTATTGTCAGCAAAGTAGTTTCCAGGAAGAGATATCTGCTCTTCGGAGAAACGACTCCATCAAGAAGAGTAGTCGAATCTTCAGACTGAATCCACAACTGGAAGAGGGAATTCTTCGTGTTGGAGGGAGGCTCAGTCGAGCATCCATGCCAGCTGAAGCCAAGCACCCGATTATCCTGCCTAAAAACCATCGTGTGGCTGATCTGATTCTCCAGGATTCACATGAGCGACTGGGACACAGTGGACGTAATCATGTCTTGTCTCATGTACGTCAAAAGTACTGGATTATTGATTCTTCCTCGTCAATCAGAAGAATGCTGTCACGGTGTACTATCTGTCGAAGACAACATGGGGCATCAGGCACACAAATTATGGCGAATTTACCAAGAAACAGAGTTATACCAGATGAACCACCCTTCACCAGAACTGGAGTGGATTTATTTGGGCCATTCCACATTAAACGTGGAAGATCATCTGTAAAAAGATATGGGGTTATATTTACCTGCCTTGCATGTCGTGCTGTCCACATAGAAATGGCAACATCATTGGAAACAGACTCCTTTATTCAAGCTCTGCGTCGCTTCATTGCAAGGAGAGGTCAGGTGAAGGAGATGAGATCGGATAATGGGACCAACTTTGTTGGAGCTGATCATGAGCTCAGAAAGGCAATAAAAGAGTGGAATACTTCACAAATCGAGAACAGCTTGCTCCAACGTGACATCAGATGGTTATTCAATCCACCATCCGGATCCCACCATGGAGGGGTGTGGGAGAGAATTATCCGCTCCATCAGGAAAATCATGGGTGCTACGCTGAGAGAACAAAATTTGGATGAGGAAGGTCTTCAGACGTTCTTTTGTGAATGTGAAGCCATTCTGAATAGTAGGCCTATTACCATGCCTTCCAATGATATTAATGATTTGGAAGCTCTTACTCCACAGCACTTACTCCTGCTCAAGACTAATCCCAACTTGCCACCAGGACTCTTCCATAAGGATGATACTTATGCGCGTAAAAGATGGAGGCAAGTCCAGTATATGAGCGATCTATTCTGGAAGCGTTGGACCAAGGAATATCTGCCTCAACTCCAGGAGAGGCAGAAATGGAACCATCCATCACGGAACTTCATCCCGGGAGATGTAGTCTTGATTGTCGATGAATCAGCCCCCAGGGGATCATGGCTAATGGGAAGAATTGTTAAGGCTATGGAGGACGAGCATGGAGTGGTCCGCAAGGTTCGAGTCAAGACAAAGACGAATGAACTTGAGAGGCCAATAACTAAACTCTGCTTACTTCAGGAAGCAATATGAGAAGGACTGTTATTGAGCATTACTCAAAAGAAAGACATTTAAAGTTGTAATTGCTTCTAAGATAGAAGGCAATTAGGGGCCGGGTATGTAGAGGCCAAAGTATAATTCATTGTAATGTGAATAAGAATGTTAAAAAGGTAAATAATTTCATTTAGAAGTTCATGTAATGGTTAAAAATGTTAAATTATACTTAAAAGGTTAAAAGCATACTATAATTCATGTGCTTGTAGGATTGGTAAAAATAGTGTACTGCCTCTTTAAGAAAAGGCCAACTCCGGCTACATTACGTTGATTCTCATGACTCATTATGTGACTCAGATATTGAGAGCTGTGGAAGCGAACGGTTTTCTTACCTGATAACTGCTAACTTATAGCTATTTCTATTAAGAATTTTTTTTTTTGATTAGCAATTAGAACAAGTGTATTAATCAGCTCACATTTTCTTTTGTAAATCGGAAACCAAGGAATAAAAACCGGAGATTTTCATCTTTTATTTCAACAACGTTTCTGAGGTGGATTTATTGAACTGTGTTGCTGAACTTGCAATATACACCGCGAATGGAACTAGCTGCTTGGATTAATGTTAGATAGTTATTAGCGTAAGCCATTGCACTTCTCAATATTTCAAACCTCTACAGTAACAGTTAGTTTTATGTAAAAATCGCTCAATGAACTACATCTCTCGTCTCGCACCAAGCTCGTGTGTGTGCAGTCTGGTACAAAACACACAGGCAGGACGGCGTAACGTTACGATTATAACATTAGACTATATAAAACATGACAGACGTTAGCTTCAGTAAAGTTAGCTTCATTCATTGAGAGAAAAGATATGACGTCTCATGCGCGCCTTTTGGGTTTTGTAGTTTTTGTAATTACGTATTTTCACAGTCTTATACCACGACAGTTTTACATCAAACTGCGACTTTCTTGACTTTAAAATGTATCTCTATAGAGAGCCTAAGTCCCTCCCCTTCCGGTTAACCACCATGGGCCCTTAATTCGGAAAAATATTACATGAAAGTCAATGGCGAGAGACAACAACTATTTTGATCCCGTTTGAATTGCGCCCTGAATTACACATATGATGTTTGTCAATTTAAAAGATACATTTTAAAGTCAAGAAAGTCGCAGTTTGATGTAAAACTGTCGTGGTATAAGACTGTGAAAATACGTAATTACAAAGACTACAAAACCCAAAAGGCGCGCATGAGACGTCATATCTTTTCTCTCAATGAATGAAGCTAACTTTACTGAAGCTAATGTCTGTCATGTTTTATATAGTCTAATGTTATAATCGTAACGTTACGCCGTCCTGCCTGTGTGTTTTGTACCAGACTGCACACACACGAGCTTGGTGCGAGACGAGAGATGTAGTTCATTGAGCGATTTTCACATAAAACTAACTGTTACTCTCCTGTTTTATGACAAACTGTGACTTTCTTGACTTTCATAATTACCTTTTAAATTGACAAACATCATATGTGTAATTCAGGGCACAGCTCAGATGGAATAAAAAGATAAGTTGTCTCTCCCCATTGACTACCATGCATATTTTTTCCGAAGTAATGGTGCGTTCTATTATTTATCCGTCTCGGAGATCCGAACAGGAAGACAGACGTTGCCTAGCAACACGCCCCCTTTCCTCGGATTTCTCCTCTCGGACGTCGGACAACTGTGAGGAGACCGAGCAAGAATACCGTTACGGAATTCAAGATGGCTGCGCCCTGTGTGACTTGTATGAATTGTTTTCATTGTTTTTTAACCGCTTTAGTATTAAATGACGAATTGAATCACTCGTATCGTATTACTGCGTCCGTATCAATTCCTGTGGGTATGGGAATCGGTTGTTGAGAGTGCAATATTGAATGAAGCCTTGTTTCAAACGGGTGTTACTAAAGTGGCTAGCGTTGCTAACAGAAGATTAACATGAAAAACATGAAATAAAGTGAACATTTTCATAACAACAGCTTTCCGGGTGGCGTCCATGTTTTTCTCCGACTCGGACGCGCAAAACATAATAGAACGCTTGAAGTGTGGACGTGACGTCATATCCGAGGTCCGAGTCGGTTCGTTGGCAATAATAGAACGCACCATAAGGTCCCATGAGCCGGAAGCGGAGGGGCGGGACTTAGGCTCTCTATTGCTGTGAGGTTCGGGATGTGACGTCTGTTTTGAGAGTTTAAAAATATGCAAATTGTGCCGGAGTTTATGCTGCATTTAGTGCGTAAATAATTTTGTTTACAAATTAGACGCTTTGCAGTTGTTATATATATGTTAAAGATTTTATTTTGGATGTGTTCATTGTGATTATATTGTCTGGATTTGTAAAAGTTTATAAAATTGAAAGGATATTTGCTTGGTGCATTTGGAAACAAAGATTGTCTATTTCTAAATGTAATCGCGTGCATTGCTGATGATTATACTGTCCGTGTGTTGAAAAAAATTTAGATTAAACACTCGCAACAGACACACCCCAAAGCGGGGAAGTTACAGCGTTGCCAGCGGCACTGAGCGGAGTTTTGCCGCTGTAGTGGACACGCACCGTTAGTATGAAAGAGCCAACAACGCATCAAAGACGCTCGCAGACGCGTCGCCGAGCCCAGAAAAATATCTAGCATGCTAGATATCCAGAGCTGTCGCACGACTCAACCTCACGTGGTGTCATGAGCTACAGCCAATCAGAGCAACTAGAGATTAAACATACATGCGTAGACATAAAAATATAATTACTTATGCTTTTCGGAAGTAGTATATCCCTGTTTGTAATCATAGGTTTTACTAAAATACTTTTAGGAAAAAGGAAAGTCAACTGTATATTGCCGATGTCCACAATATGTTGATGTCCTGGGTGTTCTTTTTTAAAATTAGGTTGTAGAGTGTATATATTTTCTCAGAGCAAATCATCGCGCAAACAGTTTGCAGCACTAGTTTCTGTCTGACGTCCATATTCGCGTGTTGTGTTCTTCTTCGCCATTTCCGGTTCGTTTTATCGAGTGATTTTTCATGACAAAACGTGGTTTGTAGACAAGATAGAATTGTTGGGTGACAAGAGTTGTTGTCAACTCGTGTAGTGCGTTACCTCCTGTTGCGGATCAATCACGTTGTGTCGTGTGGTGTGAACAGCTCAACAACTTGAACACTCCTGATTTCACAGAGAGCAAGTCATGTAGTGTGAACTGCACAGTTCAGCCCGACATTTTAAAATCATGTAGTGTGAACTAGGCTTTAGGGCACTGAAAGCCCATGGACTTATAACCCAGCACTATCGTGTCTACTATCCAATAAGATAGTCTGCTTCGTAACTGGCAGCCCCTTTGAGGAGCCTCCAAAGCACACAGTTGCACTGACTGCTGGAACGGGCTAGCGCTCAATGTATACCCATAGTGCCCAGACCGGGCAGAGTGGGTGTGGCACGAAGGTCGGCCGATGCGAGCGGCTCAAATGGAGGGGCTCAGAGTGCCCTCAGGACTGTGGACAGGTCCCAAGATAGAACCGTGTAGGAAGAAGACTAAAATAGGCAGTCGGCCCTGCCCGTTTTGGCTGGCTAAAGAGCCATTGCCATTTGTCTGTGCAGGACAGGTGATCTGTTCTTCCCCTTCCGTGTCAGCCACTGACGCAATGCAACTCCGGGTGCACACTGTGCGATTTATAATAGCCTAGTCCTTCACGATTGTTGCTTGTCTGACTGTACGAACATGATCACTGATGTAATCCATGTCACACTGTAAGATCTCAGTTGTCATTAATGTCAGACTGTACGAAAGTCAAGATGTGTTAAAAACGGACGCAAGTTTCACATCATCAATCAATGACGCGTTTGGTGACAGACAGTGAGCTAAATTACATAGGGGACAGAAATGGTGGCTACAAAGAAATCTCATGTTCATTTTGGTCATGGCTTGTCTTGAAAAACAAAGACAATTTGACGGTCGTCGAAGGAAAATTCCCACTGCAGGACTGAGAGTCAAATCTTATGACACTGCCATGCAGAATTTTGTTGGAGATCAAACTTTATAATAGGCTGTCGGTGAACATCAGATTTTAGCCTAGGATCAGAGGAATCTTTTAGGATTTGCACAATTTGTCTCAGATGGTCAAATCTTGGCCAAAACCGTAGCCTACAGTGTGAACCCACATCGAAAGGGAACTGTAATGTAGCCTATCTGTTCTACACTCAAACAAAGCATTGACTTCTAATGTTGGTGTCACTTTATTTTGATGGTCCCTTTAACACATTCTGTTGACCATAAGTAACGTTGCTCCTACATGTCTACTAACTCTCATTATTTGATAGTTGAGTATTAATAGACTGGGAGGGTTAGGGTTAGATTAAGTTGACATGTAGTTGCAAAATTACTTATAGTCATTAGAGTGTCTGTTGGAGGACCATCACAATAAAGTATATGCAGATATTAAGCAGACAGTCTACTAATACTCCAATGAGAGTTAGTTGACATGTAGTTGCAAAGTTGCATAGTCAATAGCACGTTCAAAAGGGACCATCAAAATAAAGTGTTACCCTTATGTTTTATAGTGAGATAATGATATTTTCTATCCCCTAAACCTGACCGTCACATAAACATTTTTTAATTTATTTATTTTTATTTAATATATTATTTAGTATATTTCATTTAGTTAACTATTTATTATTAAATCTGTAGCATATAGTTGATTTATACACAGATTAAACCTGATCAAACTTGTAAGTGTAATGCATTATCATCATCATAAACACACACATCTTGTTGCACGTGCGCACAGACAAGGCATGCTTTTAGGACCTCCTCTTAGCAAAGAGGCTGTTTAGATTTCCACGCTGTATATTGATCCCAAAGTGTGATGCTTGCTCACCCAGATTCTGATCTGAAGTAACCCACTCACACTCGCTCTTTCAGATTGGGAGGGTTGTGTCTCCCTCTTTTGGCTTAAGTGTGTTATAGCAATCTTCGCCCAGAAAAAGGAGAGCCAGCCACTGCAGCCAGCCAGGACAGTGATAATGGAAAAGAGACAAGAACACAGATTTTTGTTTACATTGGCATACAGCGGCGATTTTTTTTTACTGCCGCTTTATATCGATTTAAGTTTGTTTTGATTTGTTCCCTCCTATAACTATATGTGAAAAATATCTACCTAAATCCCTCAAATGTGCACTGTTGAAATAAAAGCGTAAACATCTAGGCTACAGTTTGAACTCACTTTATCTTATCAGTCCGTTTGATTGTTTAGCTAATTTCATTGTCATCTCTGTAGAAATTGTGTGCTGAACCGTTTTAAACAGTGACATCAGCATTATTCTTCCTCTTTCAAAGAGCATATGAAGACGTCAAGAGATCAAAGTTGACCAGCTGAAACCGCCACGCAGTTTCTTCCTCGTTTCAAACTTTTCATTTGACTGTTGCCTCTGTAGCGTGTTTCTTCACCTTTTACAGCAACTTTAATGTAATCTGTCGCAGCGGGGTTTGTCGGTAGGTGTTCAGGAGACACTTCTGATCTGAGGACTAAACATTCAAGATGGCTTTACTGTTCTGCGATGCCTTTTGGGTAAGTTATTGGTTATTGTAAGGATCTCACACTTAAGTAAAATTTCTCTCTACGGGAAATACAACTTCCTATATACTTCCTATATAATTTCAAGAATAATGGATTTTTTGTGTTTTCTGAATTGAACTAGTAAAAATGTTCACTCTAATAAAACTTGCACTTGTTTTTATACAGTGTTTCCTTTTATCAACGTCACGTTTTAAGAGTTACATTTAAAAGTTTAAGCTTGCAATAGTATAATTGTAAAGTCCAAGCTTGCAAAGTCCTATTCAAGAACATTTTCATATTTTATTGATTACTTGTTTTTAACAGTCCCACACTGCAAAGTGTCATTAGGTTGTATGTTTGGTGTCTTTTTAGGGTACAGACTTTATGGACCAGTCGGGTTATGAGGCCATATTGCAGAGGTTACATGATGGCAGACATATGTGCAAAGATGTAGAAGACCTGTTGAAAATGAGGTATGGAAAATGAGCTAATTATGCCGTGTGTCTCTATAAATGTCTGTGTGTGACTTCTGCTCTCCTTCCCAGAGCACTGGCGGAGGAGAAGTATGGACGAGATCTGGTGGCAATTGCTCGGAAGGCAGAAGGTCAAACAGAGATTGGGTCAGTTGGTCTGTGAATATCATGCAAACTTATACAGATTCAAACACTCTGAATTCAAATGACATGTTGATTCAGTGAATGCCACTTCTGAATAACTTAACTATTCCTTTTAACCACCTTATATTCAAATAAAATTGTTTTAGCTACAGTACATTATGTATTCAAAGGTAGGCCTATGTGAAATAAGTGTGTTTTATGTACTCATTTCACTGTCTGTTTTTTTTATACTCAGAACAATTAAGGCATCGTTTGACAAGTTAAAAGCAGGTATGTGATGAGATGCAATTCCTTTTTGCCTCACACCTGGAAAAATACTTGAATGCTAGAGTCCTCAACTTGAGTTGCATTGTTTTCTAGAGATTGAGAAGGCAGGAAACCAGCACATCCAACTATCTGAAAGGATAAAGGAGGAAGTTCTCAAAATAGAGGTGTTTCGAGAACACCAGAGGGAACAGAGAAAAAAGGTTAAAAAAAAAGAAATAAAAATAATCAAATTATCCAAGACAAATTATGCACACAACCCAGCACTTTAGATATGTTTCCATGGTTGTAGCTGTGGTTATTCAATATGGAGGAAGGAAACTGGCACATCACTTACATTTGATCACTTAAATAAACTTAGACACCATTTGTTGTATTTTGTAAGGAGTGAACACCAATTAATTAATGAATAATGGAACTGATAAAAGATAGAAACTTATATCTATTTTCTGTCCTAATTAGCTTGAAGAGATTATTGAAAAACTTCAGAAGCCTAAAATGGTGTTGCACAAGAAGACCATGGAGGTAAGTTCAGCAAATGAGATTAAAACAAGTAGGCTATCTATTTTCAAACCCTAGGTCCTCTTGTTTCCCATTTTTGAAATGACTGTCATTAGTAGTTCGGGGCATATATGAAACATCATTCTCAGGGTCCACCCAAAATTCAGTATCAGCCAAAAGAGGAAGAGAGTTAGAAACTGAAAGAAGAAACAGACATGCAGTGACTATATTTGCGGAATGTATTTTGACATGATTAGACGGCACACATTAGATAAATGCAGGGTTTTTTCATTGGCTTAGGGTTTGAAGACTAATTCAAACATTTATTTTGACCACCAAGAAATGTGTAGAGAGAGAGATAGGAAAGTAAAAGAGAATAGAAACAGATGATGACAGAGGAATGAGAGAAAATAAGAACAGGTTGGTTGGTTTGTAGGTAAGGTATGCATGCTGTATCTGGATATAATAAGACTTGAACTTCCTGTGCTGTACAACCACAGAAACACCACATAGTGAGACACGTTTCTCATTATGTGGTGAGAACCCCCCCCCCCTCCCCTCCCCTCCCCTCCCCTCCCCTGTTCTCGTCTATTTTGCACATTTACTTACTTTGAATCTATTCTCTTTAATTTATGTCCTATACAGTCAAAAAGGTTATATGAGCAGAGGTTTAGGGAGGCTGATGAAGCTGAGCAAGCAGTGGGGAAGAAGACAAACGTGAACACCTCCACCCACCGGCAATCAGAAAAGGTGTGAGGGCGTAAACATTTAACACATACTATAACATTTTATACTCTAAAAAAAAAACATTAAGTTAAAAAACCGCTGTGGTGAAATCAAGTTTTTAATGTTGTTTATGTCTATGTGGTGTTTTAATATGCTTTAAGACAAACCATGTGCAAATTCACAAGTCAGCACTATTGCTGAGTATTTTCTCACACACCTTTTTTTTGTGACTTTAGCTCATTCACTGTAATCCCCCAGAGTTAGATAGTCCATACATACCCTTTTCGTCTCCTTGGGTAACTGTCTGACGCACCCACCGCTAGCTTAGCTTAGCACAAAGACTGGAGGTAAACGGCTCCAGCTAGCCAGATACAAATCACAACATGTAAATTGGAAAATGTTGGCGTTATTTTGTCACTTGTTGAGAGCAGTATGCTAGCTGTAGCCGTTTACCTCCAGTCTTTGTGCTAAGCTAGGCTAGCGGTGGGTGCGTCAGACGGCACGCACGGACATGAAAAGGGTATGTGGACTTATCTAACTCTGGGGGATATGGTGAATAAGCTAAAGTCCCAAAAAAGTCGGCGTGTTCCTTTAAAACTGCAGTGAACCAAAGGCAGTTTTAAAAACGCAGTTGGAAATCGCCAGTGTTTCTTACCTCACAAACTACCTTGTAACCAATCACGTCAACGTGCCTGTGGGCTTTAGCATATCATTAACTATTCTCTGAAGCAGGGGAGTCTCAAGAGAAGCCAGGTCCTGCCCTGGTATATTTTTCTGTTGATATGAAAAATCATGTACATTTAGCAATATTGCTAATTTGTATATATGATGTATATTACAATGTTATGATGAACTATATTGCCTTTCTCCACCAACATTCTGAGTTCTTCAAAGCGTTTCTAATGATTGTAAGAGGGCAGACTGAGATGGTGAACGTGAACATGGTTTGTGTAACATTAGCAACACATTATTAGCTGTTTGATAATGTAGTCAACCAAAAAGCTAATCATATTAATTACCATCATGTTTCCACGTTGTAAATGCAGCGATACCATTGTGCAGTGTTTACCTCAGCCTGTGCATCTCTGAGCTGGTGCGATTGAGTGGAGGTTGGGCTCATTTGCATGTTCATGGGGCCTCCTATACTAAGAGAAGCAAGGGTGTAGAGTTACATTTAAGCTATTATAAGGCATGACCAAAAAAAATTCTCAAGAAAAAAAACTTTAAAATATGTAATTTTGCTGATCAAAGATGCGTTTTAAGGGATAAAATTATTGACCTGTAGTGGGGGACTTTAAATATTTTACAAACACTTCCTATAGAGAACCGTTCATTTTAATTCTGGAATTTTGGGCAGTTGTGAAAAATTACCTATAGCAGGTTTGTGGTCACAGTAAGGCCAAAATGAGGATTAAAGCAACGCAAACTTGTTTCAGTCTGACTGGGCATCATTTGACATCAGTGTTGAAAGAAACTCTAATACCATCAGAAAGTGCAGTATGGAAGTAAAATAATGCCAAATGTTTTTGAAACAAAAAGCCTGTTGAATTGCACTACTTGAAAAAAATATGCATTGCATTAACCATGTTTGCATTTTAATGCATTGTATTTTTAGGACTTGCATTTTTTATTGGCTCAAATTTGACATGGTTAAATATTTAAGCTGTGAATATTTCAATTCAAAACATTTCAAACACATTTTCATTATTAAAAAATCTGTTCATTATTAAAAAAAAAACTGTTTAAAAATACAACCTATAATATTCAACAGGCAATTTTCGGTCCATTTTATTTCGCATTACAAATTCGCTTCCACAAATTCAGTGGTTCAAATTCAACATTAAATTAACATTGACATCCAGGAACTGCAGAAAAGCAGTAGATTACTGAGCATAACATTTGATCTGTACATCAGCATCAGGGGAATAACATTATAATTTTGTTCATGGTAGAGAAAGAGGCATGTAGGCTACACAGGGAGCGTGAAGACACTGAATTAAACATAAAACAGCCCTCATAATAATCACAAATACACTTACATTTCTATAAATGTGTTTTTATGAATGAATGGCTTGCTCTAATGCCAAGTTCAGACTGCACGATTTTAGCCCCGATTTTGGCTCGGCGACAGGTTTTGAGAAATCGCCGACAAATGCCCGAAATCACAGGTAAATCGGTGCTCGTTCACGCGAGTGACAATCATGCAGTGTGAATGAGCAAAGACGCGATCTGAGAGAATCGCCGACGAGTCGCCGACACCCGTGAGATATTTGGCATGCTAAATATCTGGACCTGTCGGCGATTCAAAATCCTGCTGTGTGAAAAGTGTTCTGACTGAAAACTACATCGGCGATGACCGACAGCCAATGAGAGAGCAAGATACAGGACAGCGGGGAGTTCGGGAGGAGTTATAGACCAGAATATCAGTATTTTAATAGATATATTTACAATTATATCAAACAGAAACAAAGTAGCCTACATATTGCTTGACCAGCAGCACATTGCAAAATTATTTCTTTACCCTCAACTCTCTTTGTAGAACACACAATCCTTGCTCAGAGCTCAACAAGTTGATCTCTCTCCCCAACCATTTCCTCCTGCATAATCTTATTTTTTTTCTCCTTTTCGCTGCAAATCAGCTCACAGATTGGGATCGCAAGCTTCTTGCAGGCTATAATTTTTAATAACAATTTGAGTCTCGCGCGAGAACTCCGGTCTCACGCACGCGTGATCTTGCGTTATTTTCTTATCACTTCGCGCGTGTGTTTGGTTGTGAAACGTAGTTTGCGTGTCAAACAGTTGTCGGCGATTCTTCCTCTTGTAAAGTCATGCAGTGTGAAACCTCCTGTCGCCGATCCATCGTTCAGTGTGAACACAGCAGCGACTGAATGCTGGCCAAGATAGTCATGCAGTGTGAAAAGAACAGTGACCCGACTACTTTGAAAATCGTGCAGTCTGAACTCGGCATAACTGTTGCTCGGTCTTCGTTAACAACACGCGCTTACACCCCCTGCTGGTGAGGTAGACTAACAGCAGATGGAGATAATGCTCGGTAATCTTGTGCTTTTCGTGCAGTTCCTGGATGTCAATGTTGAATTTACTGTCGAATTTGAACCACTGAATTTGTGGAAGCGGATTTGTAAAGCAAAATAAATTAACTGAAAATTGCCGGTTGAATATTATAGGTTGTATTTTTAAACAGTTTGAATATTTTGGAAGTGAAATATGAAAGTGAATGTAGATTATTAAATTTTTAATAATGAAAATGTGTTTGAAATGTTTTGAATTGAAATATTCATAGCTTAAATATTCAACCATGTCGAATTTGAGCCAATAAAAAATGCAAGTCCTAAAATTACAATGCATTAAAATGTAAGCAATGCATATTTTTTTCAAGTAGTGCAATTCAACAGGCTTTTTGTTTCAAAAACATTTGGCATTATTTTACTTCCATACTCTTTCATTTCTTTAGAATAGAGTCTTTGAGTGAACAGTTTTGTTATGTTAGGCTACTGCTTATGTGCAAACTGACACTTCAGGTCAGGTCCAAATACTGAATAGCTATTTATCAATATGTTGTACTATGTTGTAGGTGATGAACAGGGCCAGATTATGCAGGCAAGCAGCCAACCTGGCAGGTTCGTGCTAACAAACTTCTCTGTTGTTATGATCCTGCTGGCAGAAGGAAGATAAATGTAATGTAATGTCTGTGTATGTTTGTTAACATGAACATTAACATGTTTGAAAGCGTAAGTGTGGATGAAAGTACATGATCCTTCAGAAATCATTCTAATATGCTGATTTGGTGCTCAAGACCCATTTCTTATTATTGTAAAATGCTTAATATTTTAGTGGAAACCTTGACACATTTTTTGGGGATTCTTAGAAAGTATAAATAAACGTATTTATTTGAAATAGAAAAGACATTAAAAATGTCTTTACTGTCACTTTTGGTTCAATCCTCCTTCCTGAATAAAAGTATTAATTTCTTATTTTAAAAAATCTTTCTAAGCCCAAACTTTTGAACAGTGATGTAGATATGAGAGCTTGAAATATATCTGGAAATGTCCAAACTTTGTAAGTGAAGCAGTAGGCTATTTGTGACATGTTGATGATAATGAAGAGCTGACTTAATTTTATTTCCTTTGCTGGTTCAGAAAAGCAATACAGATGGAATGTTGATCAACTAGAGAAAACATCCCAGGACTGGGAGAGCACCTACAGGAGTGCATGTGAGGTAAAGAACATGTACACAAAAACGTGTATAAGCAGAAGGAGTGTATACAGAAATAAGCAAAACTTCATGATTTCTTTAGGGTGATGACTAAGTAAGATATAACACAATCTCATAGGCATGTGATAAGCACTCCTCCGTTGAAGTTTACTGATGTAGAACAAAGATTTAAATGAGTCAAGAAAATGTCATTGCCAAAAATAGTTTAAAAAAAGGAAATAATTCTTAATTTTCGGGGCTAGTTTTAAAAGGAAGTTACATCCAACATTTTACAAAAGGAACAATATGTTTTGTAATTTTTGTGTTGCCTTCTAGGTGTTTCAGCAGCAGGAGTCTGAGCGCATTAATATCCTGCGCTGTGTGTTATGGGATCATTGCAATTTGCTTTCGATGCAGTGCGTCCGGGATGATGATGTAAATGTCCTCCTTTGTCCATCTTTATAATTAAAAGCCTAGCTATATGCTGTTTACATTTACAATTGTAACAACTATTTTCTTTTGTAGTGCTATGAGGAAGTAAGGAAGATTCTTGAGCAGTGCGACATCATCACTGACAACAACTGTTTCATTAAGATGAAAAAGACTGGCTGTCGCCCCCCAGGTAAATTCATCACATTTATCATGATTTTCTTCAGAAATGTAACAGACAGCTGTCTTTTTAAAGAGTTGACATAGGATGATGTGATGCTTTTAAGAAATGCAACATAAATTGACAGTCAGTCTTCCATTTCTCTTCAGCTCCCATTGAGTTTCAGTGTTACTCTGACATGGACACCAATGGAGGAGTCGGTAGGGTTGAAACGAACAGGTGAATGTCTGAATAATTCAGAATGAGTTAAAGTCCCCCTGTAGTCAATACTTTTATCCCCCTTAAAACTCATCTTTGATCACTAAAATGACATTTAAATGTTTTTTTTTACTCAAAGTTACTCGAATGTAACTTGACACCTGACTTCATTTAGTATATGGGGCTCCATTAATATGCTAATTAGTCCCGCCTCCCTCACTCGCGCCCGCTCACAGATTTACCCGGCCAATTTACTCAGGTAAACGCTGCACAATGGTATGACCGTTTACAACGTCGGACACATGATGGTAATTAATATGATTAGCCTTTTGCTTGACTATGTTATTAAAAAGCTACTAATGTGTTGCTAATGTTACACAAACTATGTTCCCATTCGCCATCTCAGTCTGCCTTTTACAATCATCAGAAATGCTTTAAACAACTCAGAATGTCAGTGGAGAAAGGCAATATAGTTCATCATAACATTGTAATATACATCATACACCCGCTATATTGCTGAATCTACCCAATTTTTCATATCAACAAAAAAATATTGAAATAATATTGGGATCTCTCGAGACTTCCCTACTAGTTGATGTGATTGGTTACAAGGTAGTTTTTGAAGTCAGGAAAAACGTCTCAGGTTACGACTGGAACCCTCATTCCCTGAGAAGGGAACTCGCGCTGCGTAGAGAATCGACACATTGGGGAACGCTTTCAGAGTGATGCGTCTGAAGCCTGTATGGAACTAGTCCAATCTTGATTGGTATTGCGTCATGACATCACCTGTGACTTTGCATGTGATGGTGATGCGGAAGCTATAAAAGGACGCCGGATCATAACAGCATCAGCTTCTGATCGGTCGAAGCAAGTCGTTCTCAGGAGCGCGAGAAGTATGGCCGGGGGACGCAGTCGTAACCCGAGACGTTCCCTTTCGAGGGAACTCGCGCTGCTGTGTAGAGAATCGACACATTGGGGAACGAAATGCCCACTGTGCCACACAGATATACGCCCTGGTGTGAAGCAATCTGGCACACTCAAGACGAGAGAACTTGTGAACCCGGTGTAGAGGGCAGATCCAAACTATAACACAGACCTCTTGAAGGGAAACTCCTGCTAGCAGAGCTTTAGAAGAAGCCACTCCTCTGGTTGAGTGGGCTCTTATCAGGAGAGGCGAAGACAAGCTGTGTGCCTTGTAAGCTGAAGAAATAGTTTATACTATCCATCTGCTGATAGATTGTTTTGAAGCAGGGGAACCCTTCTTGGGTGACCCGAAACACACAAGTAGCTGGTCTGACTTCCTCCAGCCCGAGGTTCTTTGAACATAGGCCTCCAGGGCTCGGACTGGGCACAATAGACGTTGTGTAGCTTGCTCATCCGACACATGCAAGAATTATAGACCGTGCAACATTTGTCGGCACCTTAGGCACATAGCTGGGTCTAGGGTGGAGAATGGCGCTTACTTTGCCAGGAGCGAACTCGAGGCAAGAGGGAGCAACAGATAACGCCTGCAGGTCCCCTGCTCTTTTTAGGGACGTAATAGCAAGCAGAAAGGGTACCTTTTAAAGATAAAAATTTCTCAGACACTTCATCCAATGGTTCGAAGGGTGCTAGGGATAACCCCTCAAGAACCACTGCCAGGTCCCATGTGGGGACCCTGGACTGGATAACAGGCCCCATCCTCCTAGCTCCACGAAGGAAACGTACAATAAGTGGGTGTCTCCCCAAGGTGTCCACCCTTAAAGGCATGTGGAAAGCAGCTTTGGCCGCCACATAGACCTTAAGCATGGACGGGGAGAGCCCGTCAGAGAAGGGACTCTGGAGGAACTCCAGCACTGAAGCCACTGGGCAGTTAACTTGGTCCAACTGATGTTCTCTGCACCATAAAGTGAATACATTCCATTTTAATGCATACAGTTTCCTCGTGGAGGGGGCTCTAGAATTTTAGATGGTCTAAACAACTTCAGTTGAGAGACCTGCATTTACGAGTTGGTCCCCCTCAGGGGCCAGACCCACAGCTTCCAAAGCTCCGGCCGAGGGTGAAATATTGTGCCCTCGGCCTGAGAAAGAAGGTCCCTCCTGATCGGGATTTGCCACGGAGGGTCTGATAGAAGAGCCATGATGTCCGGAAACCATACTCGGGCCGGCCAGTACGGGGCTATTAGGAGCAAGCTGATCCCGTACCGCCTAACCCTCTCTAGAACCCCTGGGAGCAGAGCGATCGGGGGAAATGTGTACAGACTTAGCCTCGGCCATGTCTGCACCATGGCATCCAGTCCGAGAGGAGCTGGCTGCGTGAGGGAGAACCAGAGCGGGCAGTGAGTGTTCTCATGAGAGGCGAACAGATCTACTTCCGTCTGACCAAACTACCTCCATATCAACTCCACCATCTCGGGATGGAGTCTCCATTCCCCAGGCCTCAGCCCCTGCCTCGACAGGATGTCTGCTACCACATTCTTTTCCCCGGGAATAAACATAGCTCTGACTAAGAGAAGCTTGTC
The DNA here is from genome assembly GCA_031834385.1 of Semotilus atromaculatus. NCBI lineage: Eukaryota > Metazoa > Chordata > Actinopteri > Cypriniformes > Leuciscidae > Semotilus > Semotilus atromaculatus. Next base: position 22,358,471 of record JAULUF010000009.1, on the reverse strand, counting down.
CTGGGACCACAGAAGAACCTGATGTGCCAATCTGCATAGAGGGCGCTATCTCAGCCCCCCCTGTCGATTTATGTATGAGACCAAGGATGTACTGTCCATTCGTACTAGAACATGATGGCCTCTAAGGTACGGAAGGAAATGTCTGAGTGCCAGAATTACCGCCAGCATCTCCAGGCAATTGATGTGCCATAAAAGATGATGGTCCTTCCAAAGACCCCTGGTGTAGCGGCCTTCCATGACCGCACCCCAGCCTGTGAGGGATGCATCCGTGGTCAGAATTTTCCTCTGGCATGGTGCCACCAACACAGGACCTAGGGACCAGAACCACGATTTCTTCCACATGACCAATGAACGAAGGCATCTGCGCGTTACTTTGATCGTGCAAAATGGGTTCCCCCTCTGGGAAAACCCTCTGGTCCGGAGCCACCAATGCAGGGCCCTCATGTACAGCAGGCCAAAAGGAATCATGTTGGATGCTGCTGCCAGGAGACCCAGAACCCTCTGAAAGTGTTTGACAGTGATGGCCTGGCCTAGCTTTACTGTGCATTGCTTTGGTCAAGATGGTGTTTATATGAGCAGGAGTCCCATATCACTCCCAGGAAAATCGTTCTCTGTAGAGGAGTTAATGAACTCTTCTTGACATTGAGTCTTAAGCCCAAGCACCTTAGATGATTCAGAACAACATCTCGATGTTGAAACGCCATCTCCTCTGACTGTGCCAGAATGAGCCAGTTGTTAATGTAGTTGAGGATTCGAATGCCTTGAAGTCTCAATGGAGCAAGAGCAGCATCCATGCATTTCATGAAGGTGCGAGGTGACAGTGCTAGGCCGAATGGAAGAACTCTATATTGATATCCTTTTCCCCCAGAAGCAAACCTTAGAAACTTCCTGTGTTGGGGAAGGATGGATATGTGGAAGCAAGCGTCTTTTAGATCTATCGTGACAAACCAGTCCTCGGACTCACGATGATAGGTATAGTTAGCATTTTGAACCTGTATCTCCTCAGAGACCGGTCAATACCCTGAGATCTATTATAGGATGTAACCCCCCATCCTTCTTGGGAACTATGAAGTACCGGCTGTAGAACCCGGCTTCCCTCTCTTGAGGAGGAACCTGCTCTATGGCTTCCTTTACTAAGAGGAATGAACTTCTTGTTCCATGACCTGACCCTGCTCTGGGCTGACCAGTGTGTGCACAACCCCGCTGAACTTTGGTGGACGATACTCAAACTGAATTCTGTACCCCTTTTCCACTGTGCACAGGACCCACTGAGATATATTTCAAAGACCTTTCCAGGTGTCTAGATAATCTACTAGGTGGACCAGTCTCTTGAGACTGGCCTCTGGTATTATATTTGGAATTTCAGTGACCTGAAGCAGTTGGATGGCAGGAACTAACCGATTACATTTTTCTGCAGACATCGTGAGAGGAAGCGAACTCGACAGGGCCGCAATATTTTCAGGCAGACACTGCGATTTGCGTTCGCTGAAAACCGATGCGTCCCGAAGCGCACTTAGTGGTGGGAAGCAAACATCAATTTCCTGAGGGCTCCGCGAAGGCGCGAGCTGTTGGTGCTCGATCGCGGCAATCCCTCAGAGGCCTGCGCAACATGTCAGGACCTCTTCGCCTTAAGCCTTTCTCGCCTGAATGACAGTCCTCAGATCTGCCTTTGGTTTGGGGGACTTTGACTGAGGGTGTTGCCTTTGGCTCCAGGCCTTTTGTGGGTGAGCACAAGAGGCAACACTCTCCTTCTGCTGCTGCAGGTGTGAGGAGCTGGCAGCAGCCTTGTGGGACTGCCCCCTGGCAGCAGAACCACAAGACTGAGAACAACGGCGGGGGATAAGCTGTTTAAATTGAGCTGACTGTCATTTCGTCGCCAATATTCAGCAATGGTGTTGATTTATGAATTAGCACATGGTTTGTTAGGCAAATTAAAAACACCACATAGACATAAAAAACATTAAAAACTTGATTTTCACCACAGGGGGACTTGTATAGAGATATGTGTTCTTTGAAACTTGATTGTGAAACTCTTTCATATCTGAACTCTACAGATTATCTGTCCTGCTTCCAAGAATGCCTTCTACTGGTCAGTATTCCTTATCTGAAGTCTTAAACTTACAGTTTATGATTTAAGACATGACAATTCACAGTGAATTTTAGTGAAGTCAAGTAGTTGAATGTGGAGCATTGAGCGTCGCTGTCCTTGCATCACAGGCTGCCCTGAAGCTGGCAGTAATTTGGGTGGAACATATACAACGGCTCAACAAAGGGGAGGAGTAACTGAGGAAAAGTACATGGTGTTATATAATTTTAAAGCTCAGGTAAATAAATACAGTATCAATGTATTATTTATAGTTAGCTGTTATCCCAGAGATACAAACTTGTTCAAATATTTGTTGTTACTAGTAATACTTTGATTTAGAGGAATTTGATTTAGAGGCAGTAGAAATAAAAAAAATATGTAAAGTGTAATTCAAAGAAATTCAACACAGTTGAAACCAACACAGTTTGCCTGACATCCTTGTTGAAAAGTTAAAAAAGTAAAAAGCTTTATAGGTTTATAAACAAAGTTTATAGGCCTTACAGACTGATAAACAGAGTTGTTTACTCCATTCCCTGCCCTTTCTAGGAAGATGACGAGCTGTCTGTCAGTAAAGGACAAGTTGTTACAATAACTGAGCAAGGCGAGGACGGGTGGTGGAGAGCGTGGAGGGATGGAATATCTGGGCTGGTCCCCGGAACGTACTTGACCAAAGTCTCACCGCACAGTACACATCTTGCTGCCTCTCATCCTGAACGTAATCCCATCAAATAGAATTTAGCAATCATTACACTAAGTTTTACTAAGATTCTCTGCAAATTATTTCAGTCTACAAGTTCTATGAAAGATATTAGCTTTGTTCACAGGCATCTTTAGGATTTTTTTAAGGTAAAAAATTAATATAATGAATAACAGAACAGTTATTCTGCAGCCGTTTGTATAATGATTCTATTCTAGATGAGGCTTAATCTAGCTTTTATGCTTTATAGTTTTTTTATTGTTAACATTTAATTAAATTGTTAACATTGTTAACATTAACGTTTTTTTTATTGTTTTAGAATTATGAATTCTAAAGTTTTTTTTATATGTGTATTACTGTAATATATGTATAAAATTTTGTAATGTTATTAATAGTTTATCATGGCCTATTTGTCTGGTATACAATAGTGCATTCAAAATAAATGTACCCTACTTTGAGTTCAAGTCCACTCAAAAAACACACATGCAAAACTAAGGGTGATCGAAATTAATTCACAATCTCGAATATCGAATTCAAAAATGGAATCGTCGATACTGCCACGCCCCCATGTCACGTCCAGTCGATTTGCAAAGCGGGAAAAAACACGCGTGTTGAAGTGCTGCGAGTCCGAGTCCTCTACCTAGCTATAGCTACAGCCTATGTATACAACCAGTCAAAAGATAGCATGGCAACTGCAGACGCAGGAGACCCATCGACAGGACTTGAACCCCTCCTCTTTCACTGAAGTCGCCGGTGTGGGACAGTTGGAGTATTTGTGATTTTCAGTGAGTTATGTTGACAACTTTCACATTCGCGTTCAAAGTTTGCGCTTCAAAAAAGCCACAGTTTGCAAGCTCTGCTACTGTATGTGCGTGTACCATATTCTTCCACTTTTTAAATTAAAACTTTAAATTGACAAAAACAGCAGACTCAGACTCAGAACAGTATGAATCTTTATACAATAAATCTTGCATGGCATAAATAACTTGATTCTCCACCTCCACGAATGAGTCGAGTGTCGTTCATTTCCGCACCGAGTCTATTTCTGCTGCCACGCGCTGTTAAAGTGACAGCGCACAGTTCGTGGTCAAAATGAACATAATTTGACATGAAAATGTTATTCATCATAAATGCATTTAATTAAATACTACATTAAATAATATTTTTCACAGTCATGTTTTTACTTTAAGACCGAGGTAAAGCAAGGAAAACATAGATGTATCTGTTAAACCGTGTTTGTTTTGTTGTGAACTTGATCTTCTGTCAGAACGTGCGGTGAAGTCTTGTCATGGGTAGGCTGTGACCTATCAATGTGGCATAATCACAGTGGCGTAATTTGCCGCTGCAAAATCGGTGGCGCGGTTACAGTGTATCTCGTGGCTCACGCAGTCTTCACAAAACAAAAATGCACACAAACGTGTCCCTGCATAATAAAATACAACCACTGATGAACATATTCGGTTTTGATGAAAAAAAAAAAAAACTATTCGATTGCGGATTAGAACCCAGAACCTCTGACATGCTCGGCAAAAGATCTACCACTGGACCATTAAAGGACTCACGACAAGTTGTCGGATCTATGTCTATATATATGTCGTGATTCATTCATTTATACACACATACGCTTTTTAAAACAAAGTTCAGCCACTGTATATTCATTCAGGTAATTTAGCAACCCAAGTTAATATCAGGCATCATCACATCGCTGCCTGCATACAGAGCAAAGTCAGAATCGCGAATTAAGTGAGAGCGAGTGGATCACGTGATATGAAGCAGTCTCGGTCTCTGCCTCAATGTTGATCATTCAAGACAGCATGAGAACTGACTGCGCATGCGCAAATCTCCGTAAACTACGTTCTATGGACCAAAGAGGCACTGCGAACCTCTGCCTCAATGGCCATGGCCTTGAATTTCCCGCATGAAACAATGGTTTTTACGAGCAAACTATGGCCAAAGGAGTATTATATGAGTATTCCTGATTTTTTTTGTTACAAAAATTAATATTTGGAATAAAATAAATGCAATTAATAGTGTGGTGAATTAATAAAGCTCTTGGAATTATTAAATGTAATGTCAACATTTCCTTTGGTGAGGCACTGCCTACCCTGACTTTGTCCCTGTCTTCTGTGAATAAGACTGCTGTTACAAAAGAGAAACTACATGGCAGGTTATTTTGCTTAAGTTTCTAATTGACTGAAGATATAAGTTATTGTGACATTATTATTTTGTTAATAAATGTTTTAAATTTGACAATGTAGTGTGGTACATTGCGAACAAAGGTCATATATTATATTTCATAAAAGTCTAAAAATGGCATAGCAAACTGTGCTTAAAAAAAAAAAAATCGAGAATCGAATCGAACCGTGACCTTAGAATCGAAAATGTAATCGAATCGAGGATTTGGAGAATCGTGACACCCCTATGCAAAACCCACACAGGTATGCCTTAGCAAAGCATAAAGACATTCAACTGAAGACATACCTGTAATATAATCAGAAGTATCGTGAGATGAGAGATGTGCAAACATTGGTTTGAGCCTATTTGGTCACTTTGTTGGTAGTTTTTGTGTTACCCAACTGCTAATATGGAATAAAATTACCCAAAATATGGAATAGCAGCACTTTTAATATAAGAGACCAAAACTACATAAGACTAGAAAATTGTGAGTTGGCGACCATTCAGACACCTTCAACATTTTTCACTTTATCAGAGTTTATTTGCTATAGTTTCGAAAATTGTGATAAAATATGACAAGAACTCAAGAGTTATCAAATCAGTTGATATTTCACTGGTTTTGGCCATCCCTCTGTTAGACTATCTCACAAATCAATTAGGTTGAATAGCTGTCAGCTGTTACATTTAAGTACACATTTAGATAATACCAATTTAGGTCAACCAATTACTAAACAATGCTTAATTTTGTTCAGTCTGTGGTGTAAAAAGGTCGCCTTTGCAATTGAAGAAAAAACATGGTCAGGTCAAAGTGTCTGAATAATTTTGGGTAGTCCACCGTATGAATCATTTTTGGGTACCTATAATATGTCACAATTTACTTTATTTAGCTAACCTCACTTACATAAATTAACTGTAGTGTCCTGCTGTCAAGGTTTGGGATTGAGGAGATGAGGCGAGGACTAAATCGCAGAGGCTTATTAAAACAAAAACTACCCCAAGAGGGTAAAATTTGACTTGACAAAACCACAGGAGGAACACACAACAACACAAGGGTAAACATTCGACGACGAACCAGCATAGGACTGCAAGCACAGGCTGCGTCCCAATTCACATACTATCCGTCCTAAATAGCCCATTACGCGTTGGACGAGGATTCGATTAGAACTACAAACACGAGTGAAAACTACAGACATGGAGGACGCATGAGTCCGGCGGTTATGTAGACAGGTTAGATAAAGGGGTTTGAGTGATTAATTCATGTAATGTAAATGTCAAATTGCAAACACACGAGAGTCTCCGCATGAAAAGACCCACGGCAGATGAACGCGCTACTACATTTCTCTCCGAAACGGTAAGAAATTAAATTAGATTGAATGGAGGATTTTAACTGTGACAAGATGATTGACAGGGCAGTTTACTGTGACATGCAACAGATCTGTCCGTTAAAGATGACAAAGTAGTATGTCCCAAAGCTTGCCTACTCTTTTGCTACACACTCAAAAGTATGTACTTTATCTTCACAAAAAGAGTTCATACTTTTAGGGTGTAGTATAAGTAGGCGAATTGGGACGCAGCCAGGGAGAATAAATAGGGAGAGCAAACAAAGTGTACTGAGGGAGGACATGTGGGGCAAATTAATCAATAATTAGGTAACAAGATGGGAGGGACTAGACAGACAGGGGAGCTCATGGCACAAAGAAACACATGACAAGACATGTGCTCACACAAAACGAGAATGAACACGCAGCTATGCTTGTTCGACTTGAACCGGCGCTGCACAGACCTATCAGTTTATGACATCAAAGTACAGCGAGAGCGATTTTAAAGCAGACGGCTCCCGCTGCCCGCACGAATGTAACAAGGCATACAGACGCATGGCTCGAGAACGCTCAAAGCCGCGCGCCCACTCAAAGACATGACAAAACCGTGTCAGAGCTCTGTCACAAAATCAATAAATAAACTAGACAGAAGTGACAGAACCCTGACACCTGGGGTGTATTCCAGAAAGCAGGTTATGTGACTTACCCGGGTATGTTTAAGAGTAAGTAAGTGGATAACCTCAACTTTCGGTTCCAAAAACGGAGGTAACTTTCAGGGTATGTTAGTAGTCATAGCAACTCACTCTCTGAACTTAACCTGCTCCGGAGCAGGTTATGTTCCAGGGTTAGTTTGTTTCAGAGAGGTGACGGAGCATAGCGTGCCCTTTTGAAGACGGTCCAGTGGATGGAAGCACACATAATACGAAATATTTTCAAGAGGGTGAGGGTGATACGACCACGTATCGATGTGTTTTCGTATATCCAAATGAATATTTGCGGGAGTGTTGCCGTTTTTCAAAAGAAAGGTTAATTTATTTAAGGAAGATTTTGAAACCATACCAACATAGCAAACGTGACACATCGCGGATTAGCGCTTAACACGGAGCACATTTTGTGCATTGCCCTTTGCTTATTTGCGACAGGGAATTTTTTTTGTATACAATAGGCGATGCAGAGCATGTGGGAAAGGCAACTGTGTGTAGGGCTGTACGTACAGTATGTATTGCACTCAAACGGTTCCTACACACTTTTGTGGAGTTGCCTGGCCATAAACCACTGAGGGTCATTAAAGTTGAATTCCACAGAGTGGCGGGTTTGTCCGTTCTATGATATTCTATGACAGACCATTTTAGTTAAATAGCACTACTTAATCTATCCATACTGCATACAGTCACAATCATTTTACATGTTTCTAATTATAACTTTCAATTTCAGGGTTCCCAAATGTGATTGGGTTCATTGATGGAACCCACATTACCATTAAAGCTCCTTCAGTCAATGAAGGAGACTATGTTAATAGGAAATCAATCCATAGCATCAATGAGCAGGTGACAATAGATTTTTTGGGTGCTAAATGTTTGGGTGTTTAAACCATTAAATCACCCTCATTACTGGTCCCCACTTGTAATATGTGATGCAACCCACCTCATCACTAATGTTGAAGCCAAATGGCCAGGGTCTGTACATGATGCCAGAATGTTTAGAGAGTCACCATTGTGCCACAAATTTCAACAGGGTATGTTTTGCCTTACACAATTAATTTTAATTTTTTTATGCAATTATACACTTTAACTACCTATAGGACACTTCAATGGTTACTTGCTGGGGGACAGAGGGTCTGCCCTATATGATGACACCCTACCCTGAACCTGAGCCTGGACCACAGGCACAATTCAACCTGGCCCACAGCAGAACATGAGTCAAGGTGGAAATGACCATAGGCATCCTGAAGGCAAGGTTTCAGTGCCTGCATGGGCTCAGGGTAAGCCCAGAAAGGTCATGTGACATCACAGCTGCTTGTGTTGTTCTTCACAACATTGCCACACTAAGAGGTGAGAGGGCCTCCCTTCTCTTGATGAAGATGGCCAAGAGGAACCCCCAGTGAACCAAAGAGGGTATGAGACATGATTTGCCAAAATCACTTTAATTAAAACCAGTTAACAGTCAAGTGTTGGTCATTGTTTCTTTATTTCCTGTAACAAAAGACATTTGTATTTATTGCTTTAGATTTCATTCAACAACAAATGACAGATTAATGTTCACATACTGTTTCCTTAAGCTGGTGCTCCAGCAATTAAATTTCAAGTCTGGCCTTTTTTAGGTTGAGCCTTTTCTCCTCCATTTGAAGCTGTTTAAGATCCATCTCCTGTGACTTTTTCTGATTTGCTTTTGAAGGTGGACCTTATACAGCTCTTTGGCAGGCAACTAGAAAGACAGAATAATTAAACATGACTGAAAAAGTCTGTAATACAAACACAGACCAAATATTTAAATGAGGAAGGAGAACTGCAGAACATTTCTTATACTGCTAAGATTCTGTGTGGAGGTAGATGGACCCTCATCTGTATTACAATCTCCTGCCATATTCTGTAAAATGACAATTTATTTATTCTCTTGTGTAAAAAAAGGGGGAATGCATTCTATGCATCATACCTCTATGGGCCTCCCCACATTTTCTGTTTCTGTCACAGCAGAAGTGGTCTCTTCATCGTCATCCTACAGTGAAAATAAGGAAGGATGCTTGGTCTAGCAAACAGAAGCCTAAAGACAATAATCATTTACAACTGTGACAGAGTGTGGTGTTGCAGGAGGATCCAATAATAATGTGGCCATCAGCAACTGCAAGATAATTAAACCAATAAGATAAGCATGCATATTCAATACTTAAACAAATACAACTAATAAAGAAGGACATCTAAAGTACTAGTAATAAGATTGCAGTATACAGCATATGCAGTCAAAGCAGCATGCATACTGCACAAGTGAATCAATGACTAAAATGCATTCAAAATGCCTTTTTTTTTTTTTAAATGGTGACATTGTTGATGATTTTCTTTATTAAAACACTGACAAAAACAGTGAAAACATCAATAAATCTTAAGTATTAATATGGTACACCTACATTTTACTAAGCCACTTGTCTTGGTAGCTGAGTCTGACGAACTGCCCCCTGGAACCCCTTCGCCCACAGGTCGCCCTTTATTAAGGGACAGTGCAGCTCCTCAGCTGGGGTGAGGGAAGGTGGAGGTGGACCCCCACCTGTTTTACGGTTACGGGCCTCAGCCTTCTTTCTATTGGCTACATAGAAAACTAGATTACATTAAATACTAAATTACATGGCTTCAGTAACAAGTTTAGTAAGTTTAGAAAATATTACTTTGCTGGAGAATGTTTTTGTTTTCCAATTATGTGCATTACTACTGTAATAGAAATGTATGGAGGCCAACAAATACTTGTCTATTTTTACTACATGCCCCAAAGAATTTTAGTGTCACAATGATTAAGGGGAAAATAGCCCATTTATAATTTTCTAAACTCACACATTTACACATTGTCCGTTATTTTTTGCCAAGCCAACGCTCTTTCTTTTGCTGATGCAGAAGTATTGTTTTTTTAATTGTTTTTTTTTTTATAATGGGCTTATAGTCTTCATAAGCAAGCATTAAAACCTCCAACTCAGTTTCACGGAAGTATGTAGCTCGCTTTTTTCTCCCTTGGTTTCCATGGTGACTCCTGAAATCGGCGATCCATTGAAAATGTCTTTATGTACTCGCCGTGCGCGCGCATTAACGCTGGGTTACCAATAGGAGGTTGATTAAACTAACTCCTCACAGGTGTTTTGGAACCGACATACCCAGAGTAAGCAAGTTTGGGGTTAACCAACCAAGAGTTCAAGGTTTATCTGACGGTAAGTTAACCTTGCTTTCTGGAATACACCCCTGCACCCACTAGTAAAAAAATATAAATAATTATATCTGGTGTCTGAGTAATTTTTGGTTTGACTGTATAAATGCTCATTAATGCAATAACTGCCTGAACCCACCATATCAACAATTAATCAAGTTTTCTTTCTTTGGAGTGGTTTGGAGAATGGATTGATGTTAGGACTAAATTGTGTACATATAAATTAAAACACCCAATTGAATCATGTATTTATTTTAGGCTTGCTCCTACAAACTGAGCAGACAGATTCATGCAAGCATTTTACACTAGATGAAAAATTACTCAAGAACTCAAGAGTGCAATAGACATGCAAACATGGATACATTTCATTTGACAGTAAAATGTCTGACCTCATTATCACAATTGTGTAACCTTAAATTTGCATTATTTTATTTCACTATTTGCAAATTGATTATTTTATTTGGGGAAAATAATAATCTATTTAAGAAAATGTTTTTCATACATTTTTATTTTCCTTATACAAAGTTTTATATAAATTTGTGTTGAGGTTATTTTGTGCTCCTGCCCCTTTAAGGCAGAGCGCGCTGGAGAATAAAAAAGAAGAGAGGAGAGAAGTGAGTTGCATGTGAGTTAGGCGGCTGTTCATGCTGTTATGCCGACGCTTCTGATTAAAGAAGAAACGTGAATTGTAAACCGTGTTTCATTTATGTTACCCACGATGAAGAGACTGGAGTAATCGCCGATACCGCATCAAGAAATAAGGGTTACAAATGCTTAACCCCTCAATTTCTATATGTACAAGCTGACATAAGTTTTGGATGTGGCAGTGTGTGAATACCACTCTTAATACTGAGTGCCTTAATACAAGACATACCCTGTTACTCAAACTTTGCATACATATCAAAATACTGGGCATGCAAATCCTTTTTGTTTCATCGCATATTTCCTTTCACTAACTGTTGGTTCCCTTTCAGTCGAGAGCGTCAGACGTAGTCGACGTTGACTAAATGGGGATCACACTAGGGAGCCAATCGTCTGTGATTACTATTGAACGGGCCAATGGAATTGCCGCGGTCATTCCCCTGTGTGCTCCGGCACTGGTGATGGGTCCTATTTCCTGAAAGAGCAACACGGGTGCGTCTTTTTCAAGATGTCATTCCACCCGTGTGTTTCTGGATGCGGTCGTTCCCTGTTCCTCTTTGATGGTCACAACTGTTGTGTCACGTGTTTGGGCTTACAGAGCGCTGAAGCAGCTTTTGTGGACTGTTTCTGTTCCCATTGCGGGAATAAGACTATTGCAGTGTTGAGATCGAGACTCGCCTTCGTCTGCGAAGCGCGAGTCCCCATTACCGCGCCCCGCCCTACAGGTGCCGCGTGGGATGGGTGATAGGAGGATAGTGTTGGATGTCTCGCCTGGTAACCATTCCCTGTGGGCTCCTCAGTCCTCCCTTCCACCGCATCTGTTGGAGTCCCCCGTGGAGCGTGCTGGTCCATCTGTAATGGGTGGGCCAGTCGTTTCACCCAGGGCTCCCCCAGAGGACAGGAAGCCGATTGCAGCATCGGAGGGTGAGCTGGCCTCTGGAGATGATGACTCGACTGCGTTATCTCCCTCTGGGAACATAACGTTGCCCGAGCTGTATCCAGAATTGTCAGCTATGTAGAAACGGGCCTCCGAGGCTGCTAGGCTTGAGTGGAACTCTCCACCATGTCCTGTTCAGTCTCGGTTGGATGATTGGTATCTCGGGGCGGGCCGTACTGGCTCTCAGCCCGCCGCCCCAGTACCCTTCTTTTCCGAAATGCATGGAGAACTTACTAGGTCGTGGACGGTACCTTTTACTGCTGAAAATTGCCTGAGTGGTTCTTCCCCCCTCGCTACCCTTGATGGAGAAGCGGTGAAGGGTTATGAGGCTATCCCTCCAGTGGGGCAGTCTGTCGCGACACAGGTGCACCTGTGCAGCCTGTGGGCATGCCGCCTCCTCTTTTGCAGTGCATGACGTTGCTACAGGTCTATCAGGCCAGGGCTCATGGACATGCACAAGGGTAGACCAGACCGTGTGCTCATAGGTGAGCACCGCACTGCATCCGACCTCGCCCTCCAGAGCATGAGTGTCGGGGTGTCCGCGATCGGTCTGGCGATGTCCACATAAGTGGTTTAGGAGTGCCATTGTTGGCTCAGCCTGGTTGATATGGTGGATGCGGACAAGGTTCGGTTCCTGGTCTCCCCAATTTCCCAGGTTGGCCTGGTTGATGACGCGACAGAGAACTGCACCCAACAGTTCTTTGCCGCCCAAGCGCAGACGGAGGCCATCCGGCACATCCTGCACCGGCGCCGGTGGCAGTTCCTCCGCTTGCTCGTCGCCGAGGGCGTTCCCTGTCGCCGCTCTCGCTGGGCCTCCGCAGCAGCCTCCACCTAGGCCTCAGTATGGAGCCGGCCGCAGTAGGGACACCTAGCACACTCCAGGCGCTGCTAAGCCAGGTGGCAAGCGACAGCGTAAGCATTCCTGAGCGGGCCGCTCAGGGATGGAGGAGGGTGCTCTTGGAGTTGGTCACTCCCTCCCCCAAGGTGAGGGCCGGGTGAGTCTTCGTTGGTGTGTGTGTTTGTTCCACCACTTGTTCCCAAAAAGAGCGGAACAAGCGGTACCCACACTTCAAAGAAAGAGCAAAATCCTCTGTTCCTGGGTCGTGGGCAAGTCTGGCGGTGTGTTACCCTGTAAAGCCTTGCACCCCTCAGCCCCCTCTTGTTCGCCAGCACAGCAGCTGAGTGCGGTTCGAGGACCCGGTCATCTGCCTTCTCACGCTTCCCTGGCCGTCTCGTGGAGACAGGTAAGTGTCGTACACCACACTCAGACCCTACTTCGGGCGCCTTCGGGCCTTCCGAGCCGGGTCCCTGTCCTCCACCTTGCTGCCCCACCTTGGGTACATCTGTGGTACCTGGCCCGGTTCATGGAAGCCAAAAACGCTTCCCAAACCGGTCCAGATGGCAAACTATACCAACAGACTCGACTTGCGATTCTCTTTCGCTAGAGGCTTCTGCCCAAGCTCTGTGATATTGATCACACCTTTGTGACTTTTGTCACACCTAAGTGTTGAGCAGTGGTCCTTTCTTGTGTGTGCCCATCGCAGTCTACTGGCGAAGGATGCGATGTAGCCTCTTCCTCCAGCCAATATGAAGTCCGGCTTCTATGAGCCCGTACTTCATTGTACCCTATAGAGGTGGGTCATGACCATCTTGGTCCTGTGTTAATTGAAAGTGGCCTTTTCCGGGAGCCTCCGTTCAATTTGTTACACAGAGATGCATTTCCAAATGCTCCATCCCCAAGATTGGTCTGCAGCTTTCGACCTGAGTAGGGTTGGGAACCGAGAACCGGTTCTTATCCAGAACCGGTAGTGTTTTTTCAAAAATACCGGAATCGTGCGAAATTCCTGAGTTTCGGTTCCGAAAACGGTTCTGGTATGATGTGTGGACGAAGTGCTGTGAGATTATCCTGTAATAGCGACGTCTCACCACGTGAATATTAAAATTGTAGCCTAATGAATGCACTGTCCCTCGCGCTATTCGTATAGCCTAAGTTTTTTTTGCGTCAGATATCAACGCAGAGAGAGAGAGCGCGCGCACCATTACAGTGAGAGTTTACACCAAACAGTAGAGCTGCACCATTAATCTTTAAACGATCTCGATTCAAACGCCCACGCGATCTTATTCCTAAATGACAAAAACTTCGCACCGGGACATTCAAATCTGTTTGTGCTGTCACTGACCCAGAGAGAGCAGTTCTACATGAAACAGCTTTACTTTCAGTCTTTTCAACAACACAGTATCGATATTTCTGTGTTAAAAATATTCAAATGATCACAGAAGTACTGAGATAAAAGTTTATAGTTCGAGAATAAACACTGATGTCTACGGTACAGCAACTAAAACAGAGTTAATCACCTTTTGAAAGTCGCTTCAAATAACGAAAATTCGCTTCAGAATTTACAAAATGTAGCTATATAATGAGCGATTACATCATGAATGCCTTTTTTCAAACCGTGTTTTTGTCTTATCCTGAATCACTACAGTAAGGCTGTAATAAGCGTTTAGACCCGGACTACTTTACACTGGTTGGTTCGGCACCGCTGCGGAGTAGCCCAGTGCCTGCGTGACTCACCCGCGTCATACACATAAACATAGAGAAGTAGCTCCGGCTATAATGTCCTTCCGCAAGACCCATGCATTTCTGTTTATTAACTGCTAGAGCAGTTTAATCCAGTAATGAAACAAACAAGTGAAGTCTTTATGAATCAATCATTCAAACCGATTTAAAAAATATTATGTTTCACTTGTTTGGATCTTACATGTGTGTTCAAGCATATTCTACCCCTTCTGAGAGGGTATTCCACTGCTGGAGATACAATAAGCTATAGGAGAGGTCCCAAATTATCCTTGAGAATGCAACATTTTTTATTTAATTTAATTTATTTTCCTTCAGAAAAATGTGTTGCTAAATAATATGTTGAATTTGTTGACATTGCCAGTCTGTTAAACTCATTTGACAAGTATCAGAAATAAAACACAAAAAGGATTGTGTATTTTCCCCGTACTACTATTTGTATTAGCCTAGTTGTTTTAATACTTTTTATTAAATGGGAACCGGAACCGGAATCGTTTGGCGGAACCGGAATCGGAACCGGAACCGGAAAATTTCTTACGATTCCCAACCCTAGACCTGAGAGACATGTACTTCAGATCTTTATCCTTCCGCACCACAGGCCATCCTGTGTTTGCGTGTCCGAAAGGTGTGAAGTATCAGTACAAAGTCCTACCCTTCTAGTGCTCATAGCCAGTTGGGTTCTCAGGTCAACTGGGAAAGAGTAAACTAAGTAAGAGGATCTCTTTTCTAGTTTGGAGATGGATTCGGCCACCGCATCTCTAAAGATGAGTGTGTGGATAGTTAGTAGTGTGCTCCAGAAGCTCCTGGGGCATATGGCAGATGCAGCCGCTCGGCTTCCTCCATATGAATTCTGCGGCAGAGCGACACGCTCCGGGTGAAAGGACCCTGGCCTGCCGCCAAACCCTCAATCCGTAACAGACCTGTTGTTTCTCCGGACCAGCGGTCCTTAGAACGAGTGTCCATCAATACCGGCTGAGGGGCCACATACAAAGGGCATGCAGTAACAGAGGTCTGGGAGGCCCTCCGACTGCATTGGCATCCATTTTCTACAGTGCGATCGTTGCGCTACGCTTCCCTCGCATGTTACAAGCCCGTCACCTCCTCCTTGGAGTCAGAAGCTTCTGAGATTGCTTCATTCCACTATTTCTTCCGGCCTGCTCAATCGTGCCGCCAACTAGCCTCACGACAGCCTATGGCCAGGGAGAGTGGAGACTCCATCCCCAGGCGGTCCAGCTGGGCAGGGACCACTTCGGGGACGCTGTTTGCCTTTCCGCTGTTTGCCTTTCCGGATTCGTTCCTCTGCCAGTTGTATTTTTCTGTCCAAGCGGTCAACCCTTGGACAGACACGGGCTCTCAGCTGACCCAGGGCCCCGCAGAAATGCGTTCCCCAGTGAGCCTTGTAAAGCGGCTATGCGATTCATTGTCACTTGGCGCCCTCTCAAGTCAGTGATTTTTATCACACTCAGGTATTGAGCAGGGATGCTCCTGGAGCTCAGTGAATTCCATCACACTGAGGTGTTGAGCAGAAATGCTCCTGAAGCTCAGTGATATTCTTCACACCTAGTGTTGAGCAAGGCTCCTGTCTTGTGTGCGCATGTCGCTTGCATGTACTGTGCTAGGTCAGGAGTGGAGCAGGCCTTGATAGTTGCCCCTCATTTGGACCAACCAGACCTAGTTCTCCCCTCGACAGCCCTTCCTGAATTCCCCTGAAAACATTCTCAGGGACAGGGCATGATGACACCCGCTTTCGGACCCCTGGAGGATTTCAGGCCGGTCCTAAATTTGGACGCAGAGGTTCAGGTAGCTACCACAGGATTATGTGGTAGTCACCATCACTTCTGCAAGAGCACTCCCTGAAATAGGAAGTTGTGCTTATGCCAAATAGAAGTGGAACCTATTTGTTGAGTGAGTCTTCTCTCCATGAGGAGATCCTGAAAGCGTTCGGCCATTTCAGTGCTCTCTTTCCTACAAGATGGGTTGGAGTGAGGGCTGTGTCCTCCACCCTCAAAATGATGCAGTAGCATGGGAAGCACGTCCTGATCGTCAGGTTCCTGAGGGGAGTGAGGGAAATGAATCCCCTTGTGCCCCTCTTTATCCTCTTGGGCCTTATCTCTGGTGCTACTGCACTGCAGAGACCGCCCTTGAGCCACTGCAAGTAGTGAGTTAAAAATTCTGTTTTAAAGAAACAGTTCTCCTGCTTGCCTGGTTTCTACTAGAGGGTAGGGACTTGCTCGCTTTCGGTCAACGAGTTGTGCCTGGAATTCGGGCTGGCTAACTCTCACAAGCTGAGACCCCGGCCTGGATATGTCCCCAAGGTTCCTACCTCTCCCTAAAGGTGAAACCAAGTAGTGAGCCTGCAAGCGCTGCCCCGGAGTAGGCAGACCCAGCCCTGGCTTTTCTGTCCGTTTGTTATTGCTGTTGAATGTGTACAGAGTTTATGCTTAGGACCTCAGACCAGCTCTTGTCTTTTAAGGAAATCAGCGGAAAAGGGTTTCCAAGTGAGGTTGGCCCACTAAATTAGTGGTTGCCTTCATCTTGGTGAAAATTCCGAGATGCATGTGTCCACTTAGGTGGTGAGCTCCTCTGAAGTGAGTATGTGCTCTCGCCTAGGCGTTGACACAGTGTGGTTCGCTGACAGATATTCTAGAGTTGGGGGCTGGGCGACACCTGTTGTCGAACCGCTGCTTCTCGTGGGCTCCCTTCTTATGAAGCCAGTTTCGACGTGAGCCTGGTTCGAAGTGTCGGCTTGCTGCGCCATTCCCCTCCTATGGACTGGATAATTGCGCAATTCTTGCTCCAGTAGAGTTCTCCTTATTAGCTGAACCCCGTCGAGTTCCTCCATACCCTTTTGCTACGGACGTGGCGGTCTGGTTGCGTATACAACCCACCGTTCTTGAAGGAGGGAACGGAGGACATAGTCCCCTCGCCACTACTGCTGGACCACCACTGACTCCGGGGCCCGATCGGCTTCTCAGCGAAAAAGCAACTAGTGCTTGCATCCACTTCCATATTTATACCCATGCTGCGGGGGTGGAGTGTGTGATGTGAGTCACGCACGCCAATTCCATTGGCTCATTCAATAGTAATCGAAGATGATTGGCTCTCTAGCGTGATCCCCATTCAGTCGACGTCGACTACGTCCTCAGTTCCCTCCTTCAGGGAATGGTGGGTTGCATACGCAACCAGGACGTTCTTTTGAAAACCATGTAGCCATTAGTGAATATAACGGAATTATGATCTCTGACTTTTAATAGTATTTTTTTTTGTTTGGTTGCCTAGTTTTAGGAGAAGAGTTGTATTCGGAATGGCAAATTAAAAAGATAAGGCTCGCAATCTCCATTCTAGTTTATCCCAAAGGTGTTTGATGGGGTTGAGGTCAGGGCTTTCTGTGGACAAGTCAAGGTCTTACACATCAAACTAATTTTACCATAATCTTTATGGATCTTGCTTTGTACACTGGGGCACAGTCGTGCTGGAAATGAAAAGTTTGCCTTCCCCAAACTGTTCCCAGTTCCCACAAAGCTGGAAGCATAGCATTGTCCAAAATATCTTGGTATGTTGAAGCATTAAGATTTCTCTTCACTGGAAGTAAGGGGTCAAGCCCAACCCCTGAAAAATAGCCCCATACCATTTATCCATCCTCCACCAAACGTTCAGTTGGCACAATGCAGTCAGGCAAGAACCATTCTCTTGGCATTCGCCAAACCAGACCGGTCCGTCAGACTGCCAAACAGAGAAGCATGATTATGGCGGCAAATCAATAATGGCAATAATAACCGAGCCCACAACTGATGCTGGCGCACGTGGTAAATGACTTCCGCGAGAGGATATCCGATCTACACTCATTCAAACCCTGCGCTTAAAATAAATATTATTTTAACAAATAAGATTATGGAATAGAAAATCTCCTGCAGCGGGTGGATTAGAGCAACAAGTAGCA
The DNA here is from genome assembly GCA_031834385.1 of Semotilus atromaculatus. NCBI lineage: Eukaryota > Metazoa > Chordata > Actinopteri > Cypriniformes > Leuciscidae > Semotilus > Semotilus atromaculatus. The sequence goes on along the minus strand of JAULUF010000009.1, from coordinate 22,340,197 downwards.
ACAAGCTACATGACACAATTTAAAAGATTAATATTACACTTTTACTTAAAGCTCACCACCATTGAGTATTTGTATCATAATCCGGTCGCGGTTCAAAATGTTTTTTTATTCAAAAAAAGATGTTGAAATATTTTATATTTAGCATTTTATATGCAGCTAATGGCTACACCTTGCTTAGCAATACTGTAAACATTCTTTATTCATAAAAAAAATGAAATCCCCTTGCATTTATTAGTTTCTTGTTTCAGGTGAAGAGATGTGTTTTAGCTTTCTTATAACGGAGGTCAGAATGAGGAAGTGTACACAGGACCGCTTCATGCAGAAGGGCAGGATTATGGTCACGTTGAACCACGTGAGATGATTGACAGCTGTAAAGCAAATGAGAGCGCGCTGAGATCATAACTGACGTAAATCAGGAAGAGGAGACACAGATCTCGCTGTGTTCGCTGTTTGAGCTTCAGATCGCTTAATTCAGTGGTCACTTAATTCTGTATGACAAAATATTTTACAAACATGATGATAAAATATCATTTTATTTTATTTTATTTTTATAAAGAAATAATGAATATACAATATGCGGACAAAAGTATTGGGACACACCTATTATTTATTGAATTCAGGTATTTCAATCAGACCCATTGCCACAGGTGTATAAAGTATCAAATCAAGCACATAGCCACGCAGTCTGCATTTACAAACATTTAGTGAAAAAATGGGTCATTCTGAAACGCTCAGTAAATTCAAGCATGGGCCCACCTTTGCAATAAGTCAATTAAAGAGTTAGTTCACCCAAAAATCTAAATTCTGTCAGTAATTACTCACCCTCATGTTGTTCCAACCCCGTAATACTTTTGTTCATCTTCGGAACACGAATTAAGATATTTTTGATTAAATCTGAGAGCTGCATCACTCCTCCATAGGCTTTTGAGGGATTGAAAGTTGTTCTCCCGAAAAGTTATTAAAGACTTCGTTGAAATAGTCCAAGTGACTACAGTGGCTCAATCTTAAGCTTATCAAGCGACGAGAATACTTTTTGTGCGCAAAAACAAACAAAAATAACGACTTTATTTCAACTATTCATTTCCATCTCTGTTGGCCTCGTCAGTAGGGCTACGTCACACGTAGGGTCCCTATTGGCCGACACTGGTCATGTGTGTGATGCATGTGACGTACACCACAGAAGCTATACGGTCGAGGCCGACCGAGATTGAAATTAATAGTTGGATAAAGTCGATATTTTAGTTTTTTTTGCGCACAAAAAGTATTCTCGTCGCTTGATAAACTTAAGATTGAGCCACTGTAGTCACTTGGACTATTTTTACGATGTCTTTAATAACTTTTCGGGAGAACAAGTTTCAATCCCTCAGAAGCCTATGGAGGAGTGATCTGGCTCTCAGATTAAATAAAAAATATCTTAATTCGTGTTCCGAAGATGAACGAAAGTCTCACGGGGTTGGAACAACATGAGGGTGAGTAATTACTGACAGAATTTTCATTTTTGGGTGAACTAACCCTTTAATTGACTTATTGCAAAGGTGGGCCCATGCTTGAATTTACTGAGCGTTTCAGAATGACCCATTTTTTCACTAAATGTTTGTAAATGCAGACTGCGTGGCTATGTGCTTGATTTGATACTTTATACACCTGTGGCAATGGGTCTGATTGAAATACCTGAATTCAATAAATAATAGGTGTGTCCCAATACTTTTGTCCGCATATTGTATATTAATTATTTCTTTATTGTCAACAAGGCATTCTCTGCAGTGAAAGAGTCAGAAGTTGAGGTCAGACATTTTCCATTTGTCCTTGTAATTTTACATGTGTTTTGCATTAGGTTTGTATTCAGTGTGTGTGTGTGTGTGTGTGTTTTTTCATTATAAAATAATGTTTGCATATGACCTACGTATAAGTTTGAGCACCCTCAAAGTTGCTTGGGCATTAAGTGAACTGCATGACCAAGTATATCTTATTTCTATTACATTTAATGTGGTGTGTTGTAGTGGATTAGTTGGTTTCAGTTCAGCTTTCAGCTATCACCACTGTGACTCTGAATAAGACATTTAAAGGGTTAGTTCACCAAAAATTTAAAATTTTTTCATTAATGGTTCACCTTTATCTCGTTCCAAACCTGTAAGACTTTTTCATCTTCGGAACACAAATAACTATAGTTTTAATGAAATATGAGAGTTTTCTGTCCCTAATTGACAGCCTACGCAACTACTTTCAAGCCTCAGAAAAGCAAAGACATAATTAAAGTCATCCATGTGACTCCTAAAGTCCTAAAATCATGTGAACTTCCTAAAGCGACGCAATTGCTTTGTTTGTGCAATAAAAATAAAAAACATTTTAAATTTTACAAACAGATTTATTTACAAAATATTAATCTCCAACGTTCGCTGTGTCAATGCAACACGCATATTGTGGTGCTCTTGTGAACGTGGGTTGGTGATTAATAGTTTTAGTTTTATTTATAGTGTACTTTAAATAATTTATTTTACATGATTTTAACTTTCGCATTCCATTATGTCCTATCTTTTAAAATATGGATTCCCATTATTGCCTCAACTGCTGTTATATTTTGTGCATACACTGTTAGACATTTTATCGTATTTTTGCGGTAACTTACTGGCAGCACTGTTGCCAGTAAGTTACTGTAAGTTTACCTTCACAGTAGCTTACCTGTAAATGTGTTTTACAGTAAGATGCCCTTACCGCAATTTAATTTTACAGTAAGATGCCCTTACCGCAATTTAACTTTACAGTATGATGCCCTTACCGCAATTTAATTTTACAGTATGATGCCCTTACCGCAATTTAATTTTACAGTATGATGCCCTTACCGCAATTTAATTTCACAGTATGCCCTTACCGCAATTTACTTTTACAGTATTATGCCCTTAAAAGTATAAAGTATAAAAAAAATCCAAATAAGTGACTTGAGTCCATGTACATCAGTATTCTTTATTCACTGTCACAATCAATTACATCCATTTTATTTATTTATTGTGATGCAACATTAGGCAAGGCAGTTTTATCTATATAGCACATTTCATACACTTTGGAAATTCAAAGTGCTTTACACAATAAGGAATTAAAATAATCACAAAATAAAAAAGTGCCCCTATTATGGATTTTTGAAAATGACCTTTCATGTAGAGTGCAACATAGCTCTAAGTGAATGAAAACATCCTGCAAAGTTTTAAATCTGAAAGTGCACCATATATAAAGTTATTGTCTTTCAAAAGTAAGAGTTGACTTGGAGTCAATTACTTTAATTGTTTTTAATTACATTAATCATTTTTCAAACGAGTCATAAGCCGTTTCGTTGTGACATCAAGACGAAACATTAGCATATTGCCCACCCACTTATTGCGCGCGCAGACACCAGGGAAACTTAAACCTCAAATAACCGCAGCTGATCCTGTGGACACTGGATAGATCATGTTGAGAACACACTGTGCTCATAATGTGAAGGTAAAGCCATTTTTTTCCCACTGCGCAAGGGCGAGCATGTGAAGAATCAGTGGTTAAAATTCATACCACAGTAGTATAATCCTAAATTTTTGCTGTTACCTTTATTTTACTGACGACCGCTTCTCAAAACATAGTTTTGAGTTTTAAATTGTGTAGTTCTCCTGCTAACTGGCTAACTCTTACTGAAATACTTCAGCTAATCAGCTGTGGGCCACTATTACCTAAAACAGTGTCTATTAATGCAGATTGTCTGTCGTTCTCACTACTTTGAGGAAATATTAAGCATGGAGCAAGAATTGTTTTACCAACATTTATGTTACATCAGCCATTCACGCTGGAGCTCGGCTAATGTATGCACTGTTATTGATACAGTTTCCACATGTTCGACGCAATAAATTAGAAATATAAATGTATAGATATAATGTACCTCAAACTGAGTAGTGTATCACTGAGAAACGTCCTGCTGGAGTCGTCCTTGCGATGGAGGTTCAGGTTGAATAACTAGTTCTTCCAGTGTTTCATTATTGGACTCACGTTCGGATTGATATGATAAAATCGATGTCATCGTTCGTTACTGTGTTTAGTTTACGGTGTAGGAAGCCTCAGGACAGCTGACGTTGTTATGGCAATGGGAATTTTTGTTTTCGACACGCACGCTCATGGCGGTAGATCAATCACAACAGACTGAGCTGTCTGGCCAATCAGAGCAGAGTAGCATGTGGAAAAGAGGGATTTAGAGAGATTGATTCATCTGACGAGTCGTTTGAGAATCATTGAAAAATGTGGTGATGTGCAAATGTATATTATGAGAAAATTAAACAACATTAGGAAACTTTAAAATGGCATAATAGGGGCACTTTAAAACAGTTCCATAAAAGGAATTATATACAAAAGATATACAATACAGTTATAAAATTAATTAAGAGTAAAAAGATGATACATAGATAAACTTCTCATCTGGAAAAACCCCAGGTTCACTGCCCTGATGGTCCGCACCCCAAAGGTTTGTCCGGAAGCTCTAGGAATGGAATCAATCCGGTCCGAACCCAGACCGTTAAACCACTGATGGCTGATCTGAAAAAGCAACAAAAAAAAAAAGAAAAGAAAATGTGTGAGAAATGGTCATGAGTTTATTTAATCTAAATTTGTTCATGGACAGACAAGGTAGCAACAGCAGTTATTCCCAGTCGAATACTGTTTAAATAGTCAGTCTACAACTGAAAAATAAGCAGAAATGTTTCTTGATTCACACAAGTGCTCCTAAAAAGAAATGTAAGTGTAGAGCACTGCAAGTTATGCATTACAATATGTTAATCACATAATACATCTGATAGTTAGTCAAAACATATACTTACAAAGCCAAAGATGCTCAGTGCAGTGGCTCTTTTGCAGCATTTGGGCTGTAGCTCCTGTTGACACGGCGAAAAGAGAGAAACAGAAGAAACATTATTTTTCATTAATGATTATTGGCTAATGACTATATGTTATGAACATGATACATCACATATCTAGGATGACAGCTAGATTGATCAATTACACAATCAGATGACAGTTTTACCAATGGGCATTAGTTTCTCAAATATTTTGCAATGAATATTTTTCAATTAATTTATTAGTCTGCCTTTAATTGCTTTAAATGCGTTACTATTTTGAACATGTCATATCTGTCCTGTTAAGAGTGAATCCAGAATTGATATGTAACGTTAGCTGTCACATATCTCTTACGACGACGACGACACTTTGAGGATTCGCGAGCCTGCATTAATTCGGCAGCACTGAATAAAAACTCTGCCGTTCTCCACAGCGCGAAAACATAAGCACAAATTTGCACTGGAGCGTTTGGCAAATATTTTTCGCCAATATAATATAACAGTATCAATTGAGGGTGCTCTTGCTTGCGCTTGAGGGTGCATAGCACCCCCAGAACCAGGAGTGGGGGAGAGAGAGCGCGAGAGAATGCCTTTGGGAAAACGCGCTAACGTTAGGCCTAAAGTTAACGTTACTTTCAAACGCCACACACATTTAACTGCCGAGTAAAATATCGCATAACTGGTCGCAAAAAAAGACAGAAAACCATTGTTTGTGTAAATACTAGATTGGGTCCATTTAACGTTACTGGAAAAGTCAGACAGTCGGCAGTTTTTGAGGAAAACTATCCTTCAGACTGTCCTAGCTCAGCTGTTATTAAAAGCCTATTTAATTGATACTGGTAATGGTTTACATTGTAAAAGTAACTTATAAAATACATTTGTTCAGTAAAAAGTACGTTACTTACCTCAGAAAAACTCACAGCTGGCGTCTAGCGATAGCTCCACTCCCAGCAGGAACCAAGGGACGTCCGTTATTGCGCGCACTCGACACGTGACGTCACACAAACCTCATTTTTCATTCTGCCGGTTGTTGCGCGGGCTTGCACGCGAGCAACAATGTACATTTTGTGAGGTGTATGTAAGCAAAGTCAAAGATTATATGTGTGTGTATACAGTTTGCCTGTTGTTGTGGATTTTTATTTTTTGTTATTGGAGAAAATGATAATATAAAAAGTAATCTCGTCTCTCACTAAGAACTAATTTTAAATCCATCCATGTGTTTTTTTTATTTGTTTAACTTTTAAACATCCAGCTTGTTCATAAATAAATGAGAATGCAGATTCATGATTTTCATCTGCAGAACAAGTTGTGGGGAAAAAACTTATATGACATTTTAATATGCCTAAAACATAAATAGGCATACAATACACACTTTAAGAAATCTGTCTTCTTCATTTACAGTAGCACTACTGTTTTTGCATAAACAGTAAAGTACTGCAAATTTCCAAATACAGTAAGTTACTGTAAATTTCATAAAAATACCCACAATGCAGTGCATATTACAGTAGTTAACTGTAAATAATATAAATGGTATTTTACTGGGCTTTTTTGCGGTAAGTAACTGTAAAATTACGGCAAAGTCTAACAGTGTACATCATGTATGATACTAAAGTTTTGTAGTTTTCTCTCTCTCTCCCTCCCTTTCCTTTTTTCCTTTGTTTGTTTATATTTCAGTAGAACTAATGTTTTAAATTCTGTGACCCAATAATTAAATTGCTGTATAAATGCACCTGACATCATAATAAATATCTTTCTGAGCTCTCAGTGTGAGATCAGTCATTACAGTCTTTGTTCTGCATTTGTGACATTTGACAAAGTGAATATTTGCATATATTGCTGACTAACAAATTGGGAAATTAGGATTTTTATTTACCAAGTCTGCCTTACGACTGCATTTACTGACTGGCTTTCCACAGAAAAGATGAAGATTGTCTGGGTTGCTCTTTTCCTCTCAGCTCATTGTGAGCTGACTTTAACATTGATCAGGAAACATGTTTTTATTAATAACGCTGTATCTTGGAGCGATGCTCAAAAGTTTTGCCGAGAGAATTATGCCGACCTATCCTCCATAGACAGCGAAGAGGAACTTACCAGGTTCAAAAACGATACAAACAAGGAATTGAACACAGAGAGCTGGGTTGGTCTGAGCAAGCCCTCTGCTAACGGTGAATGGGTGTGGAGTGATGGAAGTAAAGAAACTTTTCAGAAATGGAAAAATGATCAACCAAATGACCCAGACACTGACTTTTGTGCCAAAAGTTTAAATGGTGAATTAATGGACTACTTTTGTAATCACAATAAGCCTTTTTTCTGTTACAACTGGGTGCCTGAACTGATTCTGGTAACGGAAAACAAGAGCTGGGAGGAAGCATTAGAATACTGCAGAACTGAACACTCTGACTTGGCCTGTCTGCCAACCAGTTTACATCTCTTTCAAGCTCAAAACAAGACGGCAGTCACTCAAACCCCCAGTGTGTGGACAGGTTTGCGCTTCTTGTCAGGTTCCTGGTTCTGGGTGAGTGGGGAATCTCTGGGAAATTTAGTCCATCTGCCAGTATGCCCTGCCAATGCCCAATACTGTGGATCTCGAAACCTAAAAGCTCAAAGTTGGGAGAACAGAGACTGTACGGAGAAACTTAATTTTGTATGCTATTAAAGAGAAGGGTAAGAAAAAAAGCATATATTTGTGTTTCAATCAATACATTGCTCATATTCATGATGTCAAATGTTTCATTGTCTATTTGTTTAATCCATTACAAATGTTGTAAATAAAATTAAAATGTATATTTGAAGACACACACACATTTATGCTTGGCAGACCTATATTACATATAAAGTTAACATTATTATATGCTGCTTTATTCATATAATGCAGTAGAATATATATTAAAATAATGTAGTATTTTTTTTCAGAGGCGATGGGAAGAGGACCAGATAAAAACAAATGAAGAAATTATAAATAAAAATTTGCCCTTTATTTAACTTAAAAACAATGTGAATTAGCACAACATCATGTCTAAAAGTTATGTTGAAGTAATGCTTGTGCTCCTTTATTTGCATTCTGTATGTATTATGTATTCTGTATATATGCTATACGTATATAAATAGTTTAAACTGAAAAATGCCTGATGATACATCACATACATTTGGTTTCAAACTATACATTTAGTAAGTTTATATTTGTTATGTGCTGTACTTTTAGAAGCTTTGCAAAGTTTTGCAAAGAACACTAGTTCAGTATCTAAAACAAAGATAGGTTTGACCATCAATTGGTTTGAAAAAAATGAAATGAAAAAAACAATAAATAGAAGAAAATAAATTGTAAAAAAAGTTTTTCCTTTTAACACTTTGTGGACACCTTATGCACAAGAAGCCAAAGTTAATTTTATTCTTCCTGCTGTGACATTTTGATGACTGCTATTAGAGTCCTCATGCAGAGTTTATTAATACTGTACACTAATAAAAGTCATTTTGACGAAAATGTTAAAAAACAATTTTCTTGAGTCATGCTCAAAAGTGTTTTCAGATTGCCTGTTTGTTTTGTCAATTGGTTTTTAAACTATGTGCAATAGATAAAAATCACATTTTAGACAGCATTTTTAAATGTATTTTTTTCTCTTCACATTTTCTGAATTTTAATAAGCAATATAATGTATAAAAAAAACAATCACTTAATGGATAAGTTTAAGTTCAGTGATTTATTTAATTGACCCAGATCAACATACATTACAGTACTTTGCAATAGACATTGTTATCCTTCTGCTGGGAGAAATCAAAAGAATGTATTTGTTGAATATTTTAAACATGTGTCATGTGCTGATCTTAATGCTATTTGACCCCTTTGTTCCCTTTCGAGGAAACTCGCGCTGCGTAAATGACACGTTGGGAACGCCCCTGCGTGATTGTGTCTGAAGCACGTATGTCAACTAGTGCAATGGTGAGAGTGAGCGTCATGGGCGGGTGAGTGCTTCTGTGCAAGCGCTCTGTGTCGAAACTGTCTGTCTATTTATTGTTTTCTGTCACAAGCATTTAAAACAATACTATGGCGAAAGAGATTTATACGTTGTGTGCTTCTCCCTGCCCGCACTATTTAACAGGTGGGGATACACACAATGTATTTGTCATGTGTTTGGGAGGGGAGCATGCTATGTCAGCCTTCGAATGACATTTTTCGAGGAAAGTGGCCGGTTCGCGATCCTCATGGATCTGGACCCGCTGCTGATGAGGCAGCACGGAGAAGGCATTCTTGGGGATCGCAAATGGATCTCTCAGCAGGGTTAGAGATGGGCTCCGCGCCCTTTCTCTTCCCTTACCCGAGGGATCTAGCGTTCTCTCGCCGGTGTCGGAAGCCTGCTTCTTCCGCCCGGCAAGATAGCCCAATGCTTCAGTGCTCTAGTTCTGCGGAATTGAGTATTGAAGATGACAATAAGGGGGAGGAGGATTCGCCACCTCTTTCCAGAGGAGCAGGTGGAGGTGATTACTCCTGCCATGACTAAATTAAATATTGAGTGGCCGGCCAAGGGGCACTCGTCCTAAAAGTAAACATGACTCCCTGTCATGAGATGTATCACCTCCATTTTATCCCAATCTACACAGTGAGCTGTCTAAATTTTAGCCCCCAAGTCCATGTATATTCCAATATAAGGGGGCTGAAAGAATATGGCTATGGGGCGATGCCCACGGCTGAACAGACGCTAGTTATCTGTCCCCTGGTTCAGCATCGTCAGTGAAGAAGCTCAGGCTTGACAGGCCTGACGTGAAGTGACTCAGGCTGAGAGGATACTGTGAGCTTGCGGGGCTCCACAAAGCCCACAGTAAATGACGAGCCACTCCACAAAAGGGCAAAGTCAATTTATTGCACCAGAGTATACAGTGAAGTGAGGGGTATTGCCAGGCATGAGGTAGTAAAGAGGCTCATTCAGTCCATGGGGAAACATGTCCTTCAAGACACCATCATCAAAGTCCACCCCATGGCAAAGCTCACAGAACTCCCTCACGTAATCCTCAAATGGACGATCACCTTGGCTGAGGCGGAAGAGACGAATTGCTGGGTCCATGTCTGGTCTAGTATACTGTAATGATAGTCCACTGAAGGCAAGTTTGAAGTGAGAACCGAAGTGCAGCTTTATTTCCAAAACCCGATTAATCATAAAACAAAGGCATGGCAAGGCATGAAACTAGAAACTCGAAACAGGAACAATAATATGGACAGGACTTCTCAACAGTGGTACATGAAACAATCAATACTAGACAAAGACACATGGTAAACATAATGGTTTAAATACACAAGACTAACGACTAGACATGGGACACCTGTAGACAATTAAGCAATGACAACATGACACAACAGACAAGGGAACACATGACAGGATCACATGACTAGAACAGGGGATCACATGACAGACAAGAACCAGGAACAAGAAACAAAACCCAAAACGTGACAGCAGGGGCGTTACCAAAGCGCCATCGTCTCATTCCCTTCTCAGGGAACTAGGGTTACAGTCGTAACCTGAGACGTTTTTTACCCTTTGTAATGGGCGATGGACATGGGTGCTAAAAAGGTTCATTTAAAATTATATCTTCACACGCTACAAAACAGTCAAATATGTTTTTGTATACATAATAATTTGTTCCAATTTTTTTTTAGAGATAACATACTCTAAGTTACATCATTATTCACTATTCAGTCATGTAAACTCAGGTTTTAGCCAAACAAATAAATGTTTCCTTGTCCCAAGCACATAAAAAAAAAAAAATTTTAACTGAAATTAGTGATTTTAGTGAATTTTCAAAAGCTCAATTCTATTTTACAAATACACTACAATTATTTTGTTAGACTACACTTTTGATTGTTTTACTCCCAAATACTTGACTGCAAGTGTAATTCGCACTTTATGCTATGCAACCTTGTTTTAATTGCAAGTTTAATGCTGCTGCTTGATGCTTTATCAAGATATTTCTCTAAAAGTAAATGCACACTATAGGAATGCAAACTCTGAATGAGAGGAAATGAAAGTTGCCTGAAAATAATTCAAATGACACAACTTTATAACAATCTTTCTTCTTCATTATAACTACAAGGGATAACTTCTACAACACATACTGTAAATAATGAAGGGGGGGGTCTGAACTATGTCAACCAGTGACTTCAGTCTAAAGCTTCTTTGGCCTAACAAACACTTGCAATAAAACATAATATCACATTACCATGACACATGGAATCAATTAGTGTAAAATGTTTACAATATTGTTTACATAACAACTGAATGATGATTTTCTGCTCGTCAGACTCTGGCAAATATCAGTAGAGCTGTAAATAAAGGAACAATCCAATACTTCACAATCAATCCAGTGTGCGGCAATTCAAGCTGTCAAAGCTTTAATTTATTTTTTCCCCCTTTTTTTCTTTTGTCAAACAAAGGTATTGATTTAATACTAGCGTAGAAAAGTGGTAGCCTGATTTAGTTTAAACGTGTACAGTACACTGGCTGGGAGGACCAGCCATTCCCATGATGCCATGAGGTCCTCAGGCATCTATACCCGTGCTGACAAGCAGTTCATAGGCAGGGTCATGATCTCTGCGGCAGAGGACCACACATGCACACAGCAGCCCAAGCATCTGTGCAGAGAACAGGAAACTACGGTCAAGACATACATTTACATTAAGGATGATGACAAAAAAGATTATGAGAAAGTATTTAAACTATTCTGTATTATCTGTAAACATCAAGGCAGTATAGTTAATAAAGGATGCATATATGCTCAACGATGTTTTGATCAAAGAACTAACAAAAAGAGAATAGCTGCAATCTTTCCACCACGCGACCACAGAAGAAAACAAATAACAAATGTAATTGCGACTTTTTTTCTCGCAAGTCTGAATTTATCTCACAATTGTGGGGAACAAAAGTCCGAATCGTATAAAATTGTAATTCCAAGGGAGAAAAGTTAGAATTGTGAGAAAAAAAGGCACAATTATCTTATTTATTATTCCACGGCAGAAACAAGCTTCCATAAGATTCTGATTGTTCAGTAATACAGACAGTGACATGATGGTGCGTTCCAGATAAACAGAACTCTAAGGGAGCATCTCAATCAACTCCCTAGGTCATGAATCAGTATTGTGTACATGAATTTGGGTCCTTGTGATTGAATGGAAAGCGTGTTGAAGTGACAAATTCAACTTGGGTATTCGGTGTATATCAAACCGCTCGACTTGGTGTCACGAACAATTGAGTCCGACGGTCAAATAGATCCGCAAAGGATAGACGATTTTAAATGTAGAAGGTAGGCTGTTATTACCTCTGTTAATTTGCGCTACTTTCATGTCTAGCATCCCACCTCTCGCTCTCATGTCTCATCTAACACAAATGATGCCATCTATCGTCAGTTATAGACTGTTTTTAAAATGACCTCAGAGGACATCTTGTTGCTAGGCCGATAGTTTTGTACATTTAATTTGTTTTTGCTTAATATAACATTCAGGTAAGATTATTAAATAATTTGGAATCAATCTTTCATGTCCACGTATTTATTTATTTGTAACCTGATTAGCCAGGTTACTTTTTCCATGGTGTTCCATTATTTTACACTCCCTGTACTTGTGCTATGGTATGACAATGGTTGACCTCAACTGCAAATTACCTGTATTGCAGCGAATGTTAATGCAGCCAGTATGACGTACAGCATAATGTCCTTAAGTTTCTTTACTACAAGAACTTCACAGCCCTGTAACAAGAAGGTCAGTTGTAATAAATTAGTAATTTAATATTTTTGGACTTCTGGAGAATGTGTGTGAGGGTGTTACCTCTGGGTAAAGGTCTCCTGGTCGCATTAACGTCCCAGTGCAATTACTGATGGTGGGTTTGCAGCAGCTCACTGGAACGCTATTGTTTTTGGACTCAATAAACCAGTGAGTGTTCATCCAATCAGAGTAGTTATGAATGCCACAACAGTGGAGCTAAAAGTGAACGATTGTAAGAAGAGAGGTTTAGAGAGAATTGGTGGAAAAATTATGAAAAAAGAGAGGCAAAGGAACTGATGGTGTTACTTGTCGCTGCACATAGTCAATGGCCCTGCTTGGAGCGTCTGTGTTGGTGCCTTTATATTCATTATATACTTTCTGAATAGAGTGATTCACCACAGCTTCGACCTTTTGGAGAAGAAGAAAATATGTTTTAGTGTTTTAACAATGATACTGTCAAACTACCCACATGCACATGTCGTTTTTATTACCTTGGCTCTGTAAATATACCCTAGCACCACTACAACCACCTCTGTAGCGAAGACCAGTAGCAGCACTGCTGAGAACTGCAGAAAAATCAAAGAACAATCAGGAAAGATTCAGAATAAAAAGCTGCTCTATATATGTTGAAGTGAGGGGTGTCAGACTTTAGTTTACCGTGACCAGGCCACAGCGGCTTTCTCGAATGGTGGCACAGCAGCCAATGAAACCAATGACAAAAAGAAGCGTGCCCACAGCAATTATCACCATGGCAGGAATGAAAGTGTAGATATCCTCAAAAAAATGATCATAATCATCATATGTAATAAAAACATAGGCCCCAATGTAGCACAGTATACCTGCAGCAGCCTGGGAAGGGTGCAACAAAAAATATTGTAAGTGGTTCTGAAATTGCACACAATCAATTTTTATAAAAACCTGTTTTGAGAGATTGAAACATCTTTCTTTTGTCATTTTATGTTGATTGTCAAACATAATTGTATTCGGTTATCTCTCCAACAAAAGTTATCTGTTGTTTTTTAGCCTGATTTAGAGACAATATCACAAACAACTTGCGTTATGTCTGTCTGAACGAATCAGTTGTCTCTAGGCCTGTGAGGGTCCAACTAAAATGTGGATTAATTCTTATAAAAATTATGTCACAATTACTATTACATATTTATTAGGTTATATAAAGTATTTAAGTTGTGTATTGACAAACATGAACTAATTTTAGTGTTATGCATCACAAGCCACCATATTTATATATTATAGGCTATATACTGTATCATATATCCTACCAATTATATAGGCTTACCATTGGATCTCACAATCGTGTACTTCAAGTTTCATTATTAGACTTGATTAAGATAAACAATTTATTGAAACAGGTACTGATAGCCTAATATCTCAAAGATGAACAAAAACTAAAAAGTGCTACAATTATCCCTGCTTCAAATAAATCCCTATAGGCTACAATGATATTGTAGAAAGACATATGAAGAGTTCAGATGCAAAAGCCTCTAAGTGCCATTTGAAATTTTCTTCTAGAATGATAATTTTTATCAAGCTTGTATATTTAAGTTCAGTTATTTCACTTAAATGACAATTAATAGGTAATCTTCATTGCCATTTAAGTGAAATTACTAAACTTAAATATACAAGCTTGATAAAAATTATCATTCTAGAAGAAAATTTCAAATGGCACTTAGAGGCTTTTGCATCTGAACTCTTCATATAGTCTTGATTTTCCTTGCAATTACAGTCATCACAGTGATTGGGGATCTTATTTAGCGGATCTTATATTATAGAATATGGATAGATTGAAAAAAACAAAAACATGACAGATCTATTGAAATTCGTCGGGTGAAATTTAGCGCTGGGATTCTTTTAATGATGATTTGAGTCAAAAATCATAATAGTTTAATGTCTATTAAAAGCCTGTCGAATATACATGTAAACAACAGCTCATTCGCATAGCTCGTGTAACGTTAGATCCCTGCAGAGCTATGCCATAGTGCCCGCTAACCACTGCATTCCAGCTATGTAGCCAACTTACCCAAAATATCAGATTTAGGAAGACCAAAACCGTCTTCGAAGAAATAATACCACATTGTCCCATGATCACGCTGAGGCTAGGGTAAATATTTTAATCCAGGGAGAGATATTTACGTTAATAGCAGATGCATATCGTGCGATTGCTCCGCTAGTCAACAACACTTAACAGAGCATCCAACTGGACAGCGGCAGTCACGTGTCCCACTGACCTCAATAATGCGAATTGTGCTATTTGTTCTGGTCAAAGAAATTTGCTGTCCTTTATATTTGTCTAAAGCTAATGAGCTTGTGTAGGCTATATTTATATCTGAGAAGATTATGGTCAACTGATTTTTACATTGACAGAAACACAGACTCAAAAGGTACAAGTATTAATATAGCAGACCACACATAAGTATTTGGTAATTGGTTGCACTCTTTGCACACTGTTTGTACAAGTATTATAGTTCTCAGGGCAAGAAATATATTATATAGCAATGAGTTATTTTTATATTTTGTTATTTTAGTACATTTATAACTCATCTTGTAGTGCTTTGAAATTTGGATTTTAATGGTTTGTCAATGTAACTGTTAAAGCTGAGATGTGTGAAAATATGGTTAAATTATTCATCTGGATAAGTGTATTGCTGAGGTTTGTCTTTGATTTCCACTTGTGATGTTTGTGTGATGTTGGTAAAAATGTAAACATTCAAAACTTGAACTGGCCGTCAAAACGATCCTGAATTCAGCGAAGAACACAAATGTCTCAGTGATTTAAACAGTTTAAAGCTAAGATGAAACAACGCTGACATTCTCAACAGCACTGATGAACACGAGAAACATTGTTCCATTAATGATTCAGAAGACTTTTCAATCTATTATTGTACCAAATACAGTTACATTTAACCAGGTATGAGGTGATATGTGTGGTTTTACATATGGTTATCATTATCTAAATGTATATGATAGCCTATATGGAAGATGGTTAATTTTAATAAAAGCCAAATATGGATGTTATACATAAATGTACATCTGCAACACAACCTGTTTCATGATTTGAAACATATCACCTTTTAGCAGATGCAGAAACTAAGAAATTATTTTTTTTCTATTATATTCCTTTTGTTTAAGAAAAATCCTTTTTTTTGATATATAGCTCAGATTTTTGAGATGTTCACCTGTTTGGCAAGTGTTTGTCATGTTCAGACAATAAAGAGTATATTTAAACCCACAATTAGTAGGCCTAACTGTCTGATTTTTTCACTCAGGAGCAAAATCCGCCTTTAAACCTGAAAGAAATAAAGAGTTGACATTTATCGTGATATTTTTTTTGTGCCAGCCCTGCTCCGAGTTCTTTCTTATAGTGTGGTACTTTGGTTGATCACTTTTTAGTTGTTTTGTTTTCCTCGCTCATGTCTCGAATTTCCTTCTGATGTTTTCTGTCCAGTAACACTAGTGTGTAGCCTAACATTTTTAGTTTTCATAAAACACCAATTGTTAGTCTAAATCATATTTTCTACAATTACAGCTCATTGACCAATTGAAGCACCAAGAATAACTGTTCTCTAAATCTCTCAATCCTAATCACTCATCTGTTTAACACATTTACTGAACTTTCACTGAATATAGAAATTTAGATACAAATTATGACACTTCTAACATTGTAGTTGCATGCAGGAGCAAATGACTTCATTAATTTAGTCTTTATTTAATACAAATTATTGGAAAAAAATAATACAATTCTGGAACTCTAAAAATAAATATACAATTAACTTGTTGCATTTCTTGTGACATGGAGGTGGTTAGGTTTCGTTAAGAAACAAATTACAGTTGATGAAAAAGCAATTAGCCTACAAATTCCGTGTGAATTGAACATTTGAAGATTTCAGGCAATGGAAGTCCTCATCATTTTTTTATTGTCTTGGATGTAGCTTTCTAATATCTTCATTAATATCGCAGTCTCCTAGAACAACCAGAAACAGTTCATATGAATCAATTGTTGATCTGTGGTTAACATGCAGAATTGCGCAACTGACATTTTAAAACAAACAAGCAAATTAATTTAAATCACATTATTCATGAAAAGTATTTACAACAGAAGAATATTCTCTCTCATATTTCATCAGTCATTTCCGACCAGAGTGTATAACCACACTTCAAATCGACAGAAGATCCAGTCTCTGTTCTTACCGGAACTTTATGGCGGATCTCCGGCAAGTCGAGGTGTGCCTGAAGCGCGATCCTCAGCATCTCCTGGTAGAGGTCCGCGGGTTCGACCTCCTGGGGATTCAGAACAGCCTCCAAGGCTTTCATCGTGGAGTCGTCCTCGGTCGGCCGGCGTTCGCTGTCCACGACACTTTTCTTCCCCATAAAATGACCTTAAGTGTCAAATCACAGTTCTGTTCTAGGTATGTCACGTTATATGTAGCACAATAATAAGTCATGTATGCACCTCACCTGTTGCCCATAAATTTCCTCTCGGGTTAACTTTGATCTTTGCAACTTTGTTTCTTAGTTCAGTCAAGTCAAGGCTCACTGAGGACGTTATTGGAATGTAAAAAGAGAACAGCACGAGGTACGTGAGAAATCCACTGTGACAAAAACTGGCTACACTTAAACTGGACATTTCTAAACGTTGTCGGTGTCTCCTTCTCTCTCTCAATGCGCGTACATCTACTACGACTGGGGGAGTCAGGTGTTGCTTTTATATCATGCGGATGGGAGGGCTGGGTATGGTGTCGTGTAATGATGACTTATTGCGTTCCATTCAGGTCCAGCGAACAGCTGCGACGTTGTCAGTATCTGCAAATATGGCGCGTGTTGTGAATATAAGCGAGGCTATGAAAAAGTAATTTTCACTTGCCAACACGTGCCAACGTTTTGCAGAGTCAAATGTCTCTGATCTGCAGCTTTGAGTTCAGCACCATGGACAACACTCACACCACATGCTGCTAACACGGGAGTTGCTGTTGGTTTCCTAAAGGATTTCACATGCTTTGATAGTGTTGAACTGAAAGATGTTTATCCTACCTTGTTGTTTAAAAAAAAAAAAATGTTTGTCTTAATTCCTCATTCTGTGTAATGTTCAAAACAATGTCACAGAAATCATATTTTTATAAATAATAATTAAATAAATGGTCAGTATGTTTTTGAATGGGTTCATATAATACTTCTGGCACAGGTTATTTAATTGCCATTTGTAATCAATATAATGTGTTCTTTGCATCATGATCCGTTCATATGCTTGTTAAATGCAAAAAGGTCAGGTTAAAAAATGATCTTGTGAGTCAAATCACAAAATATGGTAAATTGCTGATACAGTTATGACATGTGAAATAGATTTTTTTCAATGATTGGGTCAATGGCATGCCTTACTCTAAAAAGCTTGCTTAAACATTATAGAAGTGCATCAGTAAAGAAATCAACTTTTTTTAAAATAAATATTTATATCAGGTTCTCCTCGTCTTGTTTTTCCTCCTTTCACAGAAATCAATGAATTTCCCTGTGGGAGGAGGGGTGTTTCCATCAGTTTTCCGGGTGGGAAGAAGAGGGTGAAGACGTGCGGGTGAACTTGCTAAGGGTTGAATGTGAAAATGCAACCCATTACCACCAGTGACACCTCTTTTCCCAATAGCCTGACATCCTGAAACCCTAATGGTGTGACTCCACTGAACACGCATTCGGTTCATTTTTTTTCTCTGAAGTCTGAAACAAATGGGCCAGTGACTCACAAGGGACACAGCACGCCATAAAACTCAGATGTGTGGAAGCAGATAATGGCTGATTAATGCTGGGAATTTAAAGGTTCTAACCTTCCCCTGCCTCACACCTTTCTTTATGACCACGTAAGAACTAAGCTGTACGTTAGAGTGCAGAGAGAGAGAGTGTGTAATCCCTGAACTTGTCCTGTCTCTCACCATGCCATTTTAACATTTACACACTTTTTAAAGTGTGAAAGAAAAAAGCAGAATGATTCATGTTTTATGACGCTGAATGTGATAAACACTATCTAATTATCACTTTGCGTTAGTGCTTGCCCTTTTTTAATGGATGCCAGTGAGGGAATATGTGTCTTGTGTTTTGACAGGATAAATTGAAGCAGCAGAGACAGATCAAATAATTTTCAGAGGTAAGAAATCATTCATAGATGGCCATTAAAAGTTAATATTAATGATGATTTAAGTTTCTGAATATATGGAGTTTATCATAAAATTTCCATAAATGGCAAAAAGAATGTATTGATTCAAATGTGAGACCGTTCATGTGAATGGTTCTGATCTACAAATTAGAAAGACACATCACACAATACACTTATCACCTTATACACTTATAACTCATCCTTTTAAAGATATTTTTATCACATCATTCATCTTGCATTAGTTCAGTACACTGGAATAATAGCTATTAATGGGTGTGATGGTAGCTCACTCAGTTGGTAGCACTGTCTTGTTGCACAGAAAGAAGTTCCCTGGGTCGAGTCGAGGCATTTCTCTGTAGAGGTTACATAAGTTAATTAACAGAAGTTCATTTAATGATTTTGCATCAAAAACAAAAACAAAATTCATATGATTTATGACAAATCCAATTACTCCTTACGGTTGCATAAATAGGGGTTCATATAAAGTGTTTTCACAGACTGTTAAATGTCCATGAAAGTAATGTCAGGGCAAGTAATTTATGGAGAAGTCACTTTAAATCAGAGTCTGTTGTAAAAACAAAACATACTTTTATAAGCCTAATCTCTAAACTGAATGTTTTGATAACACTTTACAATAAGGGATCATTTGTTAACATTATTAAAGCATAACATGAACTAACAATGAGCAACATATTTTTACAGCATTTATTAACTTTAGTTAATCTTACTAAATAAAAATGTTCATGTTAGTTCACAGTGCATTAACTAATGGTTACAAATACAACTTTTCATCTTAAAAATGAATTAGTAAATGTTGAGATTGACATTAGCTTGATAAATGCTGTAGATGTATTGTTCATGTTAGTTCAGAACTGTTCAACTAATGCAGTTAATGTTCTTTCCTGCTGTATTATCCCACAAATTAACACCACTGCTGTTTTCAAAATATGTTGTAAAATAACTATCCTAGGTTCAGAAAAATGACAATTACACTATCACCTTTTTGAGCCATATAAGTATAAAGTTTAATGAAAATAATGTTTCTTATTTTAATGCTTTTCTTGTGCTTGTATTTTTGAAGGAGGACAGTTCAAACACACTAATTAATCACAGTATTTCCATCTTTATCAGTCTGGACTCACACTGACAGTGCTGAGTAAATATTTCCATACTCAAAATGTTTCTCTTTATTATCATGAAATGCTGTTCTAATTTCCTGGAGGGATGTTATACTATGAAGCACATTATTATGGTGATCAAGCTCAAACAATTAGGTGAGAATGACACACTAATTTATGAGTAGGTAATTAGTTAGTGTGTAGTGTGAGAGTAATCTTTGGAACAACAGGTCCTGGCCAATTTCTTAGCATCTGTCATTGTTTACTTTGTTTAGATTACAAAAAAAGTTATTGGTCACTTTATTGTCTTTGCAGAGATACTGTCAGCAGTTTCAGTTTTAACAACAACATCAACTTAACTAAAAAGACCACTGCATATTGTAAGTTTACTCTAAAGAAACACATCGATGGACATTGGACAAACATTGCCACTTTAATTGCTTGGCTGGTTCCCATGGCGCTATGAGTACATCTGAGAGGCCGGCTAATCTTATCAAAACAAGAGATTCACACAATATACTGTATTGGATAATAGCAGTCATATTACCACATTGTCAAAAAAAGAGGATCAGCTTTTAAGAAAAACAATTTTTGGGTCCACAAAATAATTATTATACTCCCGTCTGAATCAGCCAGTTTTCAAAGAAAGATGACGACATGCTGTCTGATCCTAAGGACTGAATCAGTTCCCAATCAGCTAACTTTTTATGACTGAGGTCAGCCTCATGCAAGCATAACTTTGTTTCATTTTTCCAATGTGAAGATTTGGTGAAGCATGTCAGTATTTGTATTGTTTATGTACATCTGACTGTAGGATATGCAGCTGGATCTATTACATACACCCAAATGAGTCTTATAGTTTCCACCTCACTCTGGAGAATGCACACCTCCGTTGCACCTTTGTGTGGCAAGTTTGAATCACTTGCCACACCATTAAACCCTTTGACAACACACACCTGCGCTGGGCATTATGACTCACATTCAGCCTGACAGAATGACAACTTTGACTGAGTCATTCCCTGATCATGTCATTTCTTGAATGTCAGTTGATGGGATATTGCCGTTTAGTTATTAATGGCAGTGAAGCATATTATAACTCAACCCCCACGTTTTATAGCTCTGGATAATAAACAGAAAATATTTACAACCAGTTTTAAGTTGCACAAGACTTGTCAAATCATTTTATATGCAAAATTAAACTACACAACAGAAACAGAATCAAAATGTGAATAACCCTTATTTAATCATTTAATCACTTCTTATTTTATTATTATGAACATCCATGAGTTCAAATATACATTTCTTGCATGAAAAATTAGTTTTCCTTTATATGGATGTAATGATGTGTGATGTACTGATCCATGTGTTTACAGCAGATGGAAGAAATACAACAATGAAGGCTGATTTAAGAAGTCTGTGTTGGTTGTATTGATTGTATATTGATTATGTAAGTAATGTAGGCTACAGCCAGCAGGTCTTTATCGTTAAATAAACATTGAATACTCACCCTGAATGGGTTTATTTTACGATAATGACCTCCTGACTGAACATTATCCTGCTTATTACACGCGGCTACATGAAATATTGAACTTTTTGCTATCACAATGTAAGTTGAAATTATAATTTTACCTTTATATTATCTACGAAAATATAGTAATATTATATTATATAAAACCGATGGCCTAGCAACAAGTCGACCACTGCCACAATAGTAGCCTAAAATTGGTAAGCTTATAATGAACTGCTCTGATGTCAGTTTCTCGAAAATCGAGTCGTGTCTAGTTGTCTGCATTAAGCATCAAAGTATTTGTATTTGTGTTTTGTATTGCCAATTGACATGAATGAATATCCAGTTTGATGAACTACACGAGTCCTGCATAATGGTCAATTGCGGAAATGATTCAACACTGACCAAAGGATTGGTCTAACCTGTAATCTTTCAAAAGGCATTATCATATAATTAGCCAGTCATGATTTCATTCAAAAATGTTTAGCCTTTTCTCTTGTTAAGATGCACAGCGCGAAGGCTGTGAGATTGTTATCTGAATGTCAGAGCAACACACAGTTCACACACGGTCTGCAGTGCCAGATTATACCACCAGTGACAGTTACCACAGTGACGGCATAGACACACTTGCTGCCTCCAACTTTTAGTGGATAAGAGATAAAAGTTGTTAAAATGCCAGCGCTATTGTGACATTTCAGAAGCTTCGGGTGCTTCTAATACAATTCCCTATTTAGTGCAAAAATTACATTCCACGTGTCATGATTATCACCTTGAAAAGATGATAGTATAATAGACTACCATATGGGTTTTCCTTGAATATTTCAACCTGACCTTTTAATAATGTTATATGGTATAAGGTGTTTTTGCACATGATCTTTTAAAAGCACAATGTTTACACACTCAAACAGAACAGGAACCTTTTCCTCTCATCCTTCTCACTCTGCATTTGTTTTTAATTAATTAATTTGCCTGTTCATACTCAGTCTGGATTCCAGTCTAACCCTCCACTTTGTAGCTTATTACTTCACCATGACGTGAGCAGACAATTACGCATAAGTACATGCTAGGGACTATAATTAGGCTCCCTCATGGTAGGCATTTGCAAAACCTCAGGCTAGAATAGATATTCGTTCATTCGACTAATTTATCACAATCAAAGTATATGGCAATGCCTTATCTCCAATCCTCTGCTGGATATGAGAGACTATGTTAATGCATTCATTACTCTGCACACTCTTCTCAGATCTCGTCTAGGTTTTGGAATGTTTCATTTTGTATTCATAATGTTTTCTCCATATGTGTCAGTGTTAGCCGTTTACTGTAGTTTGCCCACACAGACCAATAGACACTTAGAATTAGGTTGGTTTGGTAAAATTTCCTTCTATTTGGATATAACAGTATCCATTACGTATATATATATATATATATATATCTTTACATCTTATATCTTTTTACCACTCACTTTGTTTCATTTTATTATTTTTTAATAAATATATTTTAACTAAATAATAATTTAACCCGGTCTCATGAAACTGCTACAAATTTAATTTCTCGTGCCATTTATACGCTAAAAATAGTTTTCGCGTGCATATACGCACTTTATGTGTGTAATACTAATACACACGCACTCCACACCCCTAATCCTACCCAAGGGGTTTACAGTGCGTAGCAGATGCACACACAAAAACATTTTTGGCGTATAAATGGTACGAGAAATTTTTATTTGTGGTATAGATACACATTTTTATGTGATCGTGTTGGTCCTGCATATGAAACAGTTTGTTAGTGTGAGATTTTTTTTGAAGAAAAAAGTTTAAATGTTATCACAGTTGTTGACACAATCCTTTATTATAGTCAACATTATAATCAGTTAATCTAACTTCATGATTACCTGCATTAATACCTCTTACTCATAGACTCTTACTGTTTACCGACCCAATATTACCAAAAACAAAGGCAAAACATGACAATTATCCATCAAAGTCATTCAAATCAGGTTCAGGTCACCATGAGCTATAGTAAAGTCATTTTTAAAATGCATACATAAGAAACAGAGTCCATGCAAGCTCGTCTCATAAACAAGGTGAAATAGAGCAGTGATTATATAATTGTCAATTCCATTCTGAGACAGTCAAAATCCACAAATGTTTATAAATATGAGATGTTACATACTTGTACTCTTTGGAATGATTCCTTTCCTTTTCACTTAAGCCAAATGCAAATTCACAGATTGATCACCTGCATCTTCTACACAGTAAAATCGAATAAGTTAGACTTATATAAAAAACCTATTGCCTAAAAAAAATTATAGTAAAGAAGTAAAGTGAAATAGGAATAGTAATTTGTTCTGCCAAATGCTTAGTTCACAAGAGTTGCGCGATTTACACTATTGGATGTTAATATCCTAGGATATAGTTCGTTCATTTACATTTATTCATTTAGCTGACGCTTTTATCCAAAGCGACTTACAATTGCTATACATGTCAGAGGTCGCACGCCTCTGGAGCAACAAGGGGTTAAGTGTCTTGCTCAGGGACACATTGGTGTCTCACAGTGGATTCGAACCCGGGTCTCTCACACCACAGGCATGTGTCTTATCCACTGCACCATCACCACCCCTGTTCCTGCTTCATTTTTTACTTTCTGAATTATATATATAAAAATAATTTTATTTATAAATGAATTTCACTGTATATAGTCTAAATTATTAAATAAATGTATGTACAGTTTTAGAATATGATAATATAAATGGTGAGTTCAAACAAAAACATTTTAGGGAAATCAACATCAATTTATGAAGTCAGTATCATGTGATGCTCTCAAAATTTTCAGTGTATTGACAATGACTTTGGTAAATTTGTAAATGCAATGAAACTAGAGAAACATAACTGCAGAAGTGGAGGAAATTAGTCAAAAGACTATTAAGAATAGCCCCTACCCCCCCCCCAAAAAACATATTATTTGCTTGACAAAATAGCACTCAATGTCACTATATAATAAATAAATAATGTTAGCATCAGTTTCTGTGTTCTCTATTATATGCCTCACATCAAGCTCAATTCAGCCATAGATAGTCTTAAAAATGTTGCTCCCCTTCTTGTTGTGCAAAAAGTTAATTTCTTCTGTGGAGCACAAAAGATTTGAGAGTTTGTATTATAAAGTGCCGTAGCATTTTAATGGACAACATTCAATTGCTTTCTGAAAGTTAAAGATTATAATTTGAAAAATCCACAATCAAATGGAAATAATATGCTCTCTCATCTTGTAAAATAAAAGGTTGTTTATAACTAAATTATTATATTTTTAAAATGATAATTTACAAACAGCTAGTGAGCCAACAGCACTGTACTTCCTTTAGAAATAAACAAAGAGGTAATAAAATGTTGTAGTGCCACAGCTCCTCTTGACATTTTCACACACATATACAATGCCCTTTCAAAAAACCTCTGAGGATTATATAACGAATTCTGAAAGTACCACTGCAACAGAAGATTAGGGTATGTTTCTGGATTTACATATTTCATTTAAAATGTTGCATTTATCAAAAGAATGTTTTTACTTGCATTCTGGTTGTAAGTGCAGCTGCATCATATCTGCAGATCAGTAGGCGACCTTTCCTATCAATAACAGACATACTTATCCTTTTTTCCCTTTAGTTTTCCCTTTGGCCTATTATAAACCCCTTTATTTCGAGTTAGGCTGAGGTCTGAGGGTTCAGCTTGCGGGATACTTTGGGGCTCTTTGTGGCCTTGCGTGAGGTTTGGGGACTGGAGGAGCTGGGAGCTGTTCTTCGTTGTAGTAGTGGGCTGCTTGAGCCTTTGGATCTGGATGGAGCCTGGAGTGTTTCTGGGGCTTTGAGAGGTTTGAGGTTTAAGAGACCACAGAAGTAATTACACTGATGCTGAATGTGAAACAGCTCAAAAACCTTCGGATTAGCTTCACAGGGAAACCCCTGATACCTGTATCAGAAAAAAAAAAAAAAAAAAAAAAACAATTACAGAATATTATAGCACTGTAAATCAATCTATACAGTTTAAACCAATTAAATCACATCCAATACCAATCAAAAGTTTGAGGTTGGTAGGATTGTTTATGTTTTTGAAAGAACTCTCTTAGTCCATATCATTTATTTGATCAAAATACAGTAAAAACAATAATATTGGTAAAAATGACAATTTAAAATAACTTTTTTTCTAATTTAATATATTTTAAAGTGTAATTTATTCCTGTGATGTGAAAGCTGAATTTTCACCATCATTACTCCAGGCTTCAGTGTCACGTGATCCTTCAGAAATCATTATAACATGCTGATTTGGTGCTCAAGAAACATTTCTTATTATATTATTACAGTTGATAAATATGCTGCTTAATATTTTTGTGGAAACCACGATATTTTTCATGATTCTTTGATGAATAAAACTTTCAAAAGAACAGCATTCATGTGAAATATAGTTTTTTGTGACAATGTAAAAGTCTTTGCTCTTACTTTTGATCAACTTAATGTGTCCTTGCAGAATAGAATATTAACTATCAGAAAACCTGAAGTACCCACCCCTTTGACCTGATTGCTATTCCGATATTTGTCAGTATTGTATCAACTCCTGCAAAAAACAAAAGTATCAAAGTCAGCATTTGAACTAAAACTAGTGCGAAGACATGCAGAATCATTTGTTTTGGATATATTTTCTCTAACTTACCCTCAAGTCTTGAGAACAGCACATTTCCATTGGTCCACTGGTGTATCCAGTGCTGGAGAGAAGAACATTTTTGTCCCACCTCTAACTTCTCATTTAATACCAGAGACCCCGTACAATCCAATCCACAATATCGTTTATAGACACCCTTGAGCTCTGCCTCCACCGTTGCATAAGGAACACTGCTTGCTGGACAGTACATGAAGTATAGAGGGATCACCCTGAAAAATATACATAGTCACAGTGACAACACATGTGAGATCAACTAGGTCCTCATATGCTATTTGACTTTGATATGCTATAATAAATCTATGGAATGAAATCACATGATTTGAGCAGATCTCGGTAGAGAAAAAACCTCACTTACTCCAGCGCTGCACCAAAGCTCTCTATCACTCTCGTCTCTGCAGCAAAGATCTTGAAGTACTCTCTGGCCATGTTCTGAATTCTACATAGCTATAAATTATAAATTTATTGTCCTATAAATTAGGAACTTATGGGAATTTCTAAGTATTATATGGGATAAAAGTGTTTATCAAGTGATTAAAAAGTCAAAACTTTAAAGATCTGTCACCTGTTTTGTGATTTGGAGATTCCTTTCAGCCAAAACAGTCTCCTCTCTGCTCTCATATGCAATAGGGCTCCGCACTTTTATAAAACATGAGCTCCCCGACTCAAACACAGGATCTAACCCATAGATCACTTTCAGCCGTCTGGTTTTGTGCTCACATCCCATCCCGACCTGAGCTTCTTCTGTTGTGACACGGCCGTAGAACTTTGAGCCCCAGCAGCCTGCATCAGTAAGACCTTTACTAAAGATCAGAGGAGTCATCTCAATCTCCTCCCCAACTACATATGAGAGAGAGGGAGAGAGAGAGAGAGAGAGAGAGGGAGAGAGAGAGAGAGAGAGAGAGAGAGAGAGAGAGAGAGAGAGAGAGAGAGAGAGACGGTACAAGGTTTATATGTATACTGAGGGGTCAACAAAAGACTGAAAGCACTTGGCTATAAAGCTGCTATTTTTTCTACCTTCCTGGCGCTCCTCACGATGAAACATATTGGAAATAACTGTAAACAGATGTAACAGACAACAGGAAACACAATCACAATTAGAATATATTCTCTAGAAAAAAAAATGGTGAGAATTTTATCATGGATAATTTAGACAAAAGAACACATTAGAAAGTTAGGAGCATAGATAAGACTTACACTCTGCACTGAGAAGATACTCTGTGGAATCTTTGCCATAGACATTCGTAATTGTGCATCTGTAAACACCACAGTCTCTTTTGGACATCCGTATAATAGCCAAGCACACCTGAGTCTCATCTCCTGCACTAAAACAGAAAACAAAACTATATTCCAGCTGGCAGCAGGGTGCACGCATGCTGTATTGTCGTGTAATATATACGCGAAAATGAGGTTTTTTTTTTACGTGCATATGAGACGCAGTTTTTCGCGTGCATTTGATACGCAGTTCATTTGCGTGTAATACACACGCACCCCACACCACTAATTCTACCCAAGCGTATAATACACACGCACCCCACACCACACCTAACCTACCCTAACCAACCAATGCGTAGGCCTATCATATGCACGTAAAAACTCACTTTAGCATATAAATTACACGACAATACACATGCGTGCTATAAAGACGCATTTAGTGTGATCGGGTTGAATAATATGATATAATACTATGCATCATGTTGTATTTTGCATGTTGTCATTTGACACCATTGATGATAGACCATTAGGGTTTGAAGCGCTGGATAACACTAGGGGTCAGTAAAACTCTAGGAGTGCGTACCTTCTCTTTATCTCTGCAATCTCCACCTCATCCTTGTACCACCTTATTGTCGAGTCGTTTACTATGTTGAAAAACTGACACCAGAGTTTCAGATGTCCAGAGGCATCAAACACCTCTGGTCGAATTTTACGGATAACCTGTGGAACTGCAAGGAAGAAGAGGGAGGGAAGGAAATATAGGGGATAACAAAGTGCCAAAATGGTAAGATACACAGCTTCTAAAGGCAAAGTGAGAAACAGCTATTAGCAACACAAAGGCCATGAGTTTGATTCCCAGGGAATGCATAAAATGCAATGTAGCTTTGCATAAAAGTGTGCCCAAATGTCGGAATGCAAATGTAGCAAAAGCTACTGTACTGTATGGCACACACCATTGTCTTATGGTCAAACACACCGTCACATTACAAGCATTATTGATAGCTACTAGAATTCAGCTTTTCTGTCTGTTGTGAACCAACTGTCTACTAATTGAAAATAACTGCTGTAATTGTGTGGTCAGTGTCCATTTCTTGATATCTTTACCTTTGAATTGGTTTCCTTTGTCTTTCTCTGTTGATTTGGGATTAATGTTCTCATTTTCTGCAGGCTTGGGGAGGTCAGCCGGGACACTCTTCCGGGTGAGACGAGGGGAGTGCGTTTCTAACGATGTCTTCAACTGTGAATTACTGACTGATTGTAATGGAGATTCAGGTTGTGTTTTCAAAGATAATATGTCCCTCTGATATGCATCTCTATTTGCTTCTTCAAGACATATGGCCATTCCTATTTCACTCTTCTCTGTTTTAGTGCTAGGGAATGAAGTCTTTTGATTTGTCCTGGTGGCAAGTTCACTGTGGGCAGCAGTAGAGTTGTCCTGATGGTCTGTATTCTTCAGTGGGATTGTTACCTTACCAGGCTGTATGACTGCAGAATTTACTTCCTCCCCGTATTTGTCATTGTCTCTAGAGTTTATATGTGTTGCAGCATTGATCATGGTGCTGGTGGTACTCTGATCTGACATCTCAAGGTCCAATGCAGCTGATTTCAATTGTTGTATGAAGGAGTCAGAATCAGTTTTCAGATTAAGATCTGTTTTTGGATGACGACTGGTTTCAGTTAATTCAGACTCATTTGTCTTTATGCTTTTGTCAGTATTGTGATGTTGCGTAGGAACCTCTTCTGGTCTAATAAAATCTGTTGAAACCTTCTCAGTGGAAGGATGACTTGATGATTCAAGTCCTTGAATCAGGGTTTCTTTACTTGGTGGCTGTTGATCAGTCTTGTTGACTTCAGAAGTTTGTGAACGTAGGGAAAGATCAAACTTCTCATCACACAGAGCTTCAAATTCCAAAGCGGCGGTGATTTTGTTTGTGGTGTCTGTGCAATCAGAATGAATAAGTGTACTTGTTTGACTGACAGTGTTGCTATTTGTCACACTAGAGGTTACTTCATTTGCTTCAGTTCTGATTTGAACAGTATCTGATTTATTAATAGCACTTTTGCGTACAGTGTCTTCTGTTTTGTCTGTGCTATTTTGAGATGTGCCGTCCACATCTGTAATATATATTGCAGGAATGGTAAATTCGGTGGGTAAAGCTTTTGAATGTTGGGAGAGGAATGTAGAGGGGCCAGAACGATCAATGCCTTTTTTTGCAGAGAAACTTTGCATCTTATGAGTTGATACTGGTACTTCAAATGTGGTAACTTTAGATTGTTCCTGCGTGTCCATTATAGCAACACTGTTTGTAGCTACTAGAGAAGAGCTCTGACACTCTCTGGCCTTAGTATCTTTCATTTCAACTTTAGTAAAAGAGGAGCTATTCATGGTTTGTGGTTGCACCCCATTCGAGTTTACCTTGCAAATTTGAACAAACTCTGTGACAATGACTTGATTTGTGGAATGGTTTGAGTTTGCTGTTAATTTTTCTTTTGAAATGTTATTCTGTACGTGCACATTTGTACTTGCATTTATGTTTGTCATCTCCTTTTCTTCCATTCTGTCCAAAGATATGGATGCAGGTTTTGTTTCACCCTTAGGTTTGTCAGACTCTTTGATGAGTTGGTTTTCAGCTTTGCTATCCTTCTCACACACGCTGGTTAATGTGTCATCTCCTAATGAGGAACTCATAGCTGTTGTAACTTGGCCATCATGAAGCATGTGTGAAACATGACCTGAGGAGATTTTCTCACTCAGCTGAGTGTTTTGAGGCCCAGTGACAAGTGTACTGCTCTTTGTTGATGCCACAGACTGGTCACCTGCTCTCAACTTCTGTCCCTGTGATGCAAGGTGGCAGGAACTGAGTGTGTCCGTAACACTCGCAGTGACCTCACGCATCAATGGGGGTTGCTCCTTTAACTTCTTGGCTACTTCCTTATGAAAAGGAGGAATATCTTCAAGAATAGGTGAATCTGTAGGCTCAGTGTGAGTATCGCCTGCAGCCTGAAATCATAGAATTATATTTATTTATCTTCAGAAGCCTTAGAAGGATAGTTCGACCAAAAATCATAAGCCTACCCATCTTTAACCCTAAACCTAGGTTCCTATAACCCGTGTAACTTTTCTTTCTTCTGTGGAACACAAAATAATATTTTTTTTTCTATGCAATGAAAGTCATTTCATTGGACACTACACTAACATTTTGGGTCGGTTTAAAGATTTGTAAATGTTTTTTAAGAAGTCTCTTATGCTCACCAATGCTGCATTTATTTGATAAAAAATACAGTAATATTGTGAAATATTTTACCGTTTAAAAGAACTGTTTTTTATTTTAATATATTTAAAAAATTCTAATATACTGATTTGGTGCTCAAGAAACATTTCAGTTGTGCTGTTTTATATTTTTTGGAAATTGTGAAAAACATTTTTTTTTAAGGATTACTTGATTAATAGAAATGTATTTGACAGAAATATATTGTTACAGTGTAAAGATATTTACTGTCACTTTTGGTCCATTTAATGCATCCATGTGGAATAAAATTATTATACATTTCTTTCAAATTAAAATCTTACTCACTGTGAGTATGAATGCATGAAAAAAAAACACTAAGATTTTCTTTTGAGTTCCACAGACAATAAAAAAAAATTCTTTAATTATCCCTTTAATATACAACATATACTACTATATATTCTCATTGACCTATTTACATTTAATATAAAAATGTAAAAAAACAGACATTTCTTTAATGAAAAGCTGATTTCCTCATACCACAGAAATAAACCAGTGGCCAGTTGCATAAACTACTTAGTCTTAAAAGTTAGTCATCTAATTATTTCCTTAAAGATTGGTTCTAACTTTTTGAAGTCTGTTGCATAAAAAGGTTTATCTGTCTAATTTTAATCAAAAGCGGCTGTGATTTTGTTTGTGGTGTCTGTGCAATCAGAATGAATAAGTGTACTTGTTTGACTGACAGTGTTGCTATTTGTCACACTAGAGGTTACTTCATTTGCTAAAGACCGATGCTGCTAGTTTGTCAAACTAGTTCTTAAGACCTTGGGTTCTTAGTGGCTCAGTATATGCACCTGGCCCCAGATATACTGGTTCTGTTGCACTGTACTAATGCCAGATCCCTGACTACTGTAAATCTGCAGGCAGATTCTGCCGCTTAGCACTTGAGTCCTTAATCTAAAATCAACAGAGCATTATATTAACTGAACCTCTGTAATATTAGCACTTGATTATCTCTCATTTAGCAAGGATAAGAGAAAAAATAAGAGGAAGAACCAGAGAAAAGAAGCGGATTCAACATTACTTTATTTGAAAGACCCCATTGCAATATTAGATAATGTGAATTCCCTAATTATATGATTACAAGTTAGAATGAGAAGCCACCTGTTTCCAGTTGACTAGGTCTATCTTTGCTTCGTATTTAGTATCTATTGCCTTGGGGAAGCTGTTGCACTGGCCATATTTAGAGAGTATTTTAAGGCTTTATGAGATCGGAGGGGAATGTGGGATTAAGGAGAGCAGCTGGTCTGTCCACAGCACTTATGGCTTACACAGTAAAGTTGTATTTTGTATCTACTTTTAAAACGGCATGTAGCAACAGGTGATTTGGGACAGCAAACACATCTGATGGATCTCAGGATCTCTATACTACTGTGTACCCTAGAGCCACAATGTGCGTAATGGGAATATTATCATTGTCTCTGACCCTACTTGTGTGTCATTTAAGATGGGTCTTGTCACATCATCAAAGTCATGCTTGTGGCACTATTTATAGTTTATGATTGTGGCTGAGGGGGGTTACTGGTCTCACTACCACTGGGTACATTACACTCGCATGAAGTCACGGCCAGAGCATGAGGAAACACTCACCAAGCTCCTAAGGGAGCATGCGGATACATTCCTCTCCCCTGTGTCCACATTGACGTCATTCCCGCCACAAGAATGAGGCAAGATCCTCACACATGTACTTACTGGGTTTCTATTCCCGTGTTCATCAAAAAGTTTGAGGTTTGATGTCCCTTTCTCAGATGATTCTGTTTGCTTCGTGATTTCAACTACCCTGTTTGTCTGGGTTGTCATGGAAACCTTCAAAGCTGGTCGTTTCTGGGTTGCAATGGGCTTTTGAGCTGTCTTTGATTCTGAGGGACTTTCCTGTGCATTCTCTGACAGTTTTTCACTCTTTCTGTCTGTTATGTCCATTTTCTTTCTAGATTCAGTCACTGAGGCGATCTGAGCGCCCTGAGCTCTCTTTGATTCTTTTGAGGGACTTTTGTTCACATTCACTGACTGTTTTTCTTTTCTTTTTGTATCTGTTATGTCCATTTTGTTTCTAGATTCAGTCACTGAGGTGATCCGAGCACCTTGAGCTGTCTTTGGTTCATTTGAGGGACTTTTGTTCACATTCACTGACTGTTTTTCATTCATTTTTGTGTCTGTTCTGTCCATTTTTGTTGTAGATTCAGTCACTATGGTGATCTGAGCACCTTTAGCTCTCTTTGATTCTTCTGATGCACTTTTGTTCACATTCTTTGACTGTTTTACATTCATTTTTGTGTCTGTTATGTCCATATTCTTTCTAGATTCAGTCACTGAGGCGATCTGAGCGCCCTGAGCTCTCTTTGATTCTTCAGCGGCACTTTTGTTCACATTCACTGACTGTTTTACATTCATTTTTTTGTCTGTTATGTCAATTTTGTTTCTAGATTCAGTCACTGAGACGATCCGAGCACCTTGAGCTGTCTTTGATTCATTTGAGGGACATTTGTTCACATTCACTGACTGTTTTTCTTTAATTTTTGTGTCTGTTCTGTCCATTTCGTTTCTAGATTCAGTCACTGTGGTGATCTGAGCACCTTTAGCTCTCTTTGATTCTTCGGAGGCACTTTTGTTGACTATCTCTGGCTGTTTTGTACTTTTTTGTCTGTCTGTTATGTCCATTTTGTTTCTAGATTCAGTAACTGAGGCGATCTGATCGACTGTGTTCTGTACCTCCATCTTCTCATTGGAAGTCCCTCTCTCATTCATCATCTCTTCCCTTCTTCCAGTTGGTCTGTTTTCCTTGCTTCTCTCTGTCGCAGCTGTTGAGATTTTGAGCTTCTTCTTGATATAATGCTCATTGGTCTGTTTGCTGGAGGCACTATGCACAGTATCATGGATATACATTAGCCCCTCACTGTCTTTGTCTCTGTTTGCGATCATTTCAGAGTTCGAGATGCCATGGAAAGGTGCTGCTGCTGACACTTGAACTGGAGCAGCTAGTCTGTCCTCTACTGGAGGTGTTTCCACCTCTACGGCTTTCTCCTCTGAAGGGCTGCCAGCGCCCCTGGTCTCCATGGACCTACGTTTCCTCTGGGCTCTTTCAGGACTACTCATCCTGTCGTGCTCAAAGGCTGCTGGGACATTCTCTTTGCCTATATTGCGGTGCTCCTCCTGCTCATGGCGACGGTTCTCATTACGCAGTTTAAGCTTTGCAAAGTAATTTTGATGAATCTTGTACTCGCTCATTGTTCCGACCTCCAACACACCTGAACATGACACAATGCCTCGACTGTTCTGTGCTGATGCTTGGTAAATTGCAGCATCCTCCAGAGTACAGCTAAGATAGAAATACGCACTGTAAATGTTCACTAAACAATAATCAAAAGAAGAAAAAAAGTTTTTTGAGAAAAGAGCATACTTGTATATTTGAAGTGTGTGTGTCTTGTCATCACGTGATATTTCATATTTGGGAAGGCCGCAGTATCTGTCCAGCTGTATGTCATCTTTGTACCATGTCACCTCAGGGACTGGGTAGCCTGCAAATGGGATGGTCAAAAACAAAACCTGGTGAGAAGAAAGTTTGGACCACTTTAGTGATGTTCCATTATACAGTATAATGCATTTGCTTGCTTTGATGGGATACCTGAGACCACACAGTTGAACTTGACGTTAGCATCTTCAGACACAGCTTTGGACTTTAAGGTGGACTCAAATGTTGGCTGTGTCTCCTCAGTTAATTGAGCCATGACACTGCAGAGAGTGCTCCTAAAATGGAGGTAAATATATAATTGATCTAAGGCTGAATTTGCATAAATCATTTGCATCATCTTCAGCACAGCACTGTCATCACTGTCACCATTATTGTTAGCATTCATGCAAAGTAAGATTTACAGTGGTTATATTAGCTAGGTGAGAAACAATATTAAAATAAACAGAAAATTCTATAATGGTTTGACTATAATGGCAGGTAATTCTGATGTGACAGTATTATTATGTGTTTATCATAAGCTTTCCTAATATCTTACAATGACTTCACAAATTCAGACTTCACCTAACAGCCACCGGTTTCGCTTATAAAACAGGTTTCTGAATTCTACATATAGAGTCATTAATTACTCCCCCTCATGTTGTTCCAAACCCATAAGACTTTCGTTCATCTTTGGAACACAAATGAAGATCTTTTTTAATGAAATCAGAGCTCTCTGTCCCTCCATTGACAGCCTACGCAACTACCACTTTCAAGCCCCAAAAAAGTGACATCATTAAAATAATCCATGTGACTCCAGTGGTTTAACCTGAATTGTATGGTGATGCAAGTGCTTTGTTACACAAATTTTTATTTTATTTTACCACTTTAGTTACAATATATTAATCTCAAAGTGCATTCACGCAACAATGTCTGCTCTCGTCAACACGCATGCATCATGCGTGAATGCACGTTTGAGATTTGTAAATAAAGTGGTAAATTATATTTTTTGCGTGAACAAAGCACTTGCATCGCTTCATAAAATTGAGGTTAAATGGAGTCACATGAATTACTTATGATGTCTTTACTACCTTTCTGGGCATGAAAAAGATCTTCATTTGTTTTTCTGAAGATGAACAAAAGTAAGGACATGAAGGTAAGTAATTAATGACAGGATTACAATTTTTGGGTGAAGTACCCTTCAATCTAGACACATTAAGTAAGGAGCATGGTTGAAATATCAATTGTGAGCAGGATATTTGTTTTGTGCATCAAATTATTTATGTGCATTTAGGATAAAGTACTTAAAATGTTCAACACCATAATTTTCATTGCAAAATTCCATTAATCAATTTATCATACAGTGGGAATTTTCAGGAAAAATAGAAAAGCATCAGAATTGTCCTGTGTATGTTGGATGTTGTTAGTAGAAAGAAAAAAACAATTAATAAAATAAAATAAATTGTGTGAAAAGTGTGTTTTAAGAGACTATTTTCTAAAAGTCCACAAGGACAAAAGTGCCTGAAATTGAAGAAACACCCATAAATCAAAACTGCTGAGAAATTTGTTCAGTTAGCTAGTTCTGGAAAAGATTTGTCTTTTTACCTGGATGGCTTGAACTGAGAGAATCTATGGCCAACATAGCTAAGCAGAGATGAAGCAAGCACAAGAATCAGCCATGCGCAGTTTGTTTTAGTGATGAACAAAATCACACAACTATCGCATTCAGGTCTATTTGTAATTAAGGACATGAATTTCAGTATTTTGGGAATTATGTTGGCCAAAACTGAAATCGATAAAATCTCCATAGTAATTTACAATGCATGTCACATTTGTACATAAAGCTTTCATAATATTTAAAGGTTGTGTTTTTGACTAAAGAGATTTGATAAAACTCTTGCTACTGCAGTAAGTTGGGCACTGGTGAATACTAAAAGACATTTATTGAGGGTGGCCATGCGCACTATTATTTATAACCTTATGACCTTCACACAAGCCTTTCAAGAGTCCGACAGACCAGTGGTGGAGCTCTGAACTATTGGCAGTAAAGTAAGGAAATCAAATCTTCTCTTCAATCACCCTGTATTCTAGGCTTACACAGATTTTTATTATTATTTGTTTATTCAGAATTATAAACAACGTAAGCTTGAATTAATTTGTAATATAAGGAAGCATATGGCTTTTAATATGCATTATTTATGTGCTGTTTATTTAGGCTCATAGAACTAAATTGTTGTTTAAGCCCTACTGCATTATTTATCACGAATCTCCAATTTAACAATCACTAAAAACATGTATATTTTGAAAGCAGTCATTTAACAGATGATTAATCAGCATATTACAGGGACAGTCCCTCTGTAATAACCAGAGTTAAATGCTTTACACAAGGGCACTGATTTTACATCAGGAATCATAAACCTGTACCTGCTTTCAGATCGGACACTGCTCAGGTAGCTCCTACTGCCAGACCTTCTATTCTGAGAGGTGATATCGCTGGCGCTGTAGTAAAACCTTCCATCACTCGAGAGCGAACGGTTCATCAGCCTTCTGGAACTCATCTTCTCAATCTGTAAGTCTCCACATGCATTCACAGAGTCAGCTGCTTGTATCCAACATTCTTAAAGCCTGTCAACATTAAACGCAAAAGTGTTTGCTTTCCCAAACTTAGAAAGTTAAGGGGTCGAGCAAAAATCTTCTGTCATCACAGCCAGCATCCCAGCAGTAGATTTCTCACTGGTTTATGTCTTTACTTTGACACTCAGGACAGGGGTGCACTCTACAAGCTCAGTGTTTTCTTTCAGTGCCGTTGGACTTCTGGGGTGGTGCACGGGGGCATAAGACTCTGCTGTTTCCAATCAGTCCTCAGCTTGCGTGGCCTTGAAGGCTAATTATAGCAGGGCCACAAATAGGCACACAAGCACATCACATTTTCCAAAACTGACTTACTAGCTTTTTTTTTTTACTAAAACATAATTCTCTCACTGAAATCCATGATCGAAGTCCCTCTTACGTTTTGCAAGCTCACTACCAGCACCACTAGCATAAACAGGTAAGCAGAACCATGTTAATATGCTCCCAAGTGGGTGTTGAGAGGATACGTGGTGTTTGTTAGTCCTGTCGTAACCCAGCATAACCCTTAAATGGACCGTCTATTCAAGTAAACCTGCTCGTCTGCCTGATGGCATTTATCTGAGCTCCATTAAATCTGACTATAAAGTCAGGCATCTGGGACATGGGGATCCTTTCCAAGCACCAGGAGGCTGTAGTTACATGAACATCTCATGATGATAGTTTTCATCCTGTGTTGATCAATGAAGTATGGAAAGCTTAAAGAAGGATTTTGATTTGTGGTGCCACATGCAGGCGAACATCAGGTCACACCAGAAACCTTCCAAAATGTACCTCTCTTGTATGACATGGGCTGGATATGGCCTACACTACTGTTAATCTTTTTTATTTTTGTTTATGAAGTCACATTTGTTTAAAAAATACAGTTAAAACAGTAACATTGTGAAGTATGATTACTTATTTCTATTGCAATATATATTAAAATGTAATTTATTCCTGGTGTGGCAAAGCTGAATTTTCAGCATCATTATACTCCAGTCTTCAGTGTCACATAATCCTTTAGAAAATTTTTTTATATCCTGCTCAAAAATGGTGAAAAGTTGTGCTTCTTAATATTTTGTGGAAATGTGATAAATAGAAAGCTCAAAAGAACAGCATTTATTTGAATTATGAAATATTTTGTAACATTATAAATGTATTTACTGTTACTTGATCAGTTTATGCCTAATTATTAAAGCCCATTGTTAGGATAATAGTAGGTAGCCTTAATTCAGTTGATTTGTAGCACTGACAGTTACATTGGACCAGTGCAGCTCTGAGCTGTGAGCAAAATGAGTTATTGAAAATCTAGGAGTATGACCAAAACACATAAACATTTAAGATGGCAATCTGACGTTCCATAGCATGCTTGTACTAAGGCTGGATAATTTAGTGTTGACCGTGTTGTGTTCATTCTGCTGCTTTATGAATTTCCCCTCACTTTTTACCTTTTATTGCCTGTTGATTGTCTAATCTCTTCTGTGAATAAAAACCTTGTGTATTCAGTAATATTCACTATCTAAAACAAAGTCTGAGGTATGGGGCTTTACACAGATAATATCGCACCTTTGACTTTTTCTGCCATATTTTGTCATGACATACTTTGTATATAAGCTCTCCCCTCTCATCTTCCCTTTAGATTTGCCTGAAGATTAGCAGTAGCAATATATGAAAATTTGTTGAGATTTGGATGAGAGGAGTGTTTCTGCCGACTAGTGGTAATTGCTTAACATTGCAATGATTTCTGCAGTGATCACATGTTGACTACATTAAGAGATTAGTTAAACGTCATTTATCATGCACTTTCACATCAGTAGACTACACTTATATGCAAGTAATAACATTTAGAGAAGGCCTCATTAATGTTCTTAGAGGATCGCAGCAAGGTTTCTGGCAATTATTTTAAAATTGTTCAGTAAGAATGTTGAGAAAAAGACATTTACAAACTGTATCAAGGCAATTTTATATACTAAAAGTAGAATCAAGATTATAATTCTACATCGATCACTGCAGACCTACATCAAGTGGAATTTCTTATTTATTTTTTTATGATTTTAGGAAACTCACAAAACTGCATACAGTAAGTACATTAAATTTGGTTTGGAGAAGGTTTATTTATTTTTATTTTTTTAGAAAAACATAAAAATAAACTGCTTTAATGTCTTCTTGGTACAACACAGGGTAACCAAATTATGGTATGAATCAATGAAAATAAAATATGTAATTTTACAGAAAATAATAATCTGATGCTGTACAGTGAGCAGGAAGATCACATGGCTCAGGCACAATCGAGTCATTGTATAACAGTGTAATTCATTATCCATTTCAGATAGTCTTCTGAAATTCAGTATTTCAATCTGCTATTGCTTTGAGTGAAAAATACCATTTGAAATGTCTGAAACAGTGTCCACCAGTAAGAGATCTGAAGAATTAGTCAGTCACAGTATATATTAGAGCTGATTTATAGTGCCACCTGCCGATTTTAACCGGCACAGTGTCAGACGAACAATCAACACATTCTTAGGTTACTGAATTTGTAATGCACTTCTTAACCATCTTGTTGTTTTAGGTTAACAAAACACTTTTCTGATGGTTTATCAGTGTAATTTTGTATTGCTTCATTTCTGTTTGTATTATTATCGCATAATCACCAGTACAGAGACAAACATATTAGGATTGTGATGCAGGTGGTTTCATCTGTGCCATCAGTGGTATTGTTGCATTCTGTTTCTAGTTGTACTAGGCTATTTTATTAAGCTACACACACGCGCAACACAACAGCACATAAAATAATTACATCATACTATGTTGCTTTCTTGAAATTTAGGGTTTTCAACCCCCAAATGATTTAGATCTTTTCAGGACATTTGCAATTGCTGCAGGCCTGACAACTGAGAGTACCAATGAGTTCCAGTTAGGTTTTATTTTTATTTTTTTGACATAAGCTTTTCTACCAAAGATATTTATCAAGTTAGTATCAATAGTTAT
The DNA here is from genome assembly GCA_031834385.1 of Semotilus atromaculatus. Taxonomy (NCBI): domain Eukaryota; kingdom Metazoa; phylum Chordata; class Actinopteri; order Cypriniformes; family Leuciscidae; genus Semotilus; species Semotilus atromaculatus. Next base: position 22,300,585 of record JAULUF010000009.1, on the reverse strand, counting down.
GTGTGATTACTTCCACAGATGACTTTTGTGTCTTAAATTTACCATCGCTTTGTCATTTAAAATAAATTACTCTGCCAATAGTCTTACAGCTATACAACCCTTTACTATATTATGTGTCTCATGAAGGCAACAGAAAAGAAACAGAAATTCAGCCATTCTGAGACTATATGCCTTTGGATAAGATCATTTCATAATCACACAACTGGATTACCAACAAATTCATCATCACCTACAGAAGACATCGTCACATTTTAATTCTGAAAATTAAGGCTGTGTAAGTGGAAGAATGATGTCTCCAAAATATTGATGCATGCTTAAAAAATAAATGAACAAATCATAGATAATTCAATGTTTTTTTCAGAAATAGTTTAGACTTTCAAATATTTCACATTACTTTGTCCCTCCAGTGCACTTTCTTCAACCTTTATCAGAACATTTTCATCTCAAGGCCGCCATCTAAGTATCAGTGCTCATTTGTATGGGATAGAATATCGTTTCTCGCTCTGGATTGATTGGTTAAAAGTCAGTGGGAATTTTCAGATGACCCATACCTTGGTGTTAAAGTTACACAAATGTATTATTAGTAACTCTTTACCATAAGGTTGAATTTATTAATCCATTAGGTATCATGAACTAACAATGAGCAACCATATTAAAGCATTTTTTTAATTTAATTTAGTTGAAATGTACTTTTATTCATTGTTAATTCATGTTCGTTCATAATAAAGATGAATAAATAGTTTATGAGTTCATGATACCTATAATGTTAACTAATTAAACCTTATAGTAAATTGTTAGTAATTCTCATCAAAACACCACTGAAGCACTATTAAAAGAGACGACACTGTCAATGGCTTTGATCCATGCCATCGACCCACGACAATACAAATATGTTTATAGTATGGCATGGATCAAATTTACACCCTGTACCAACATATTACACTTACAAAATACCTCATTCAAAAAACCTCCAAACTCACTCTCAAACTTTTCAACATTAAAGATATAGTTCACCCAAAAATGTAAATTCTCTCATCCTTTACTCGTCCTTATCATGTCATACAACTTTGATTAATCTTCAAAAAACAAATGAAGATATTGAGAACCTGAGAAGTTTCTGTCCCTCCATTAAAATTCCAGGTAACCAAATCTCCAAAAAGGTCATATAAAGGTGTCATGAAATGAATCCATACGGATTGGGCAGTTAAATCCAAGTCTTTTAAAGAGATACGATCGCTTTATATGATGAACAGAATTAAACATATCACAAATGGTAAAAATTTAAGTTTTTTTTTATTGTTCATCAAAATCTCTCATAATTCATTCTCACATTGGAGCTTCTGTATGTTTACCATATGTGATGTGCTTTATGAATGTGTGTCACTCATTATTTAGTAAATAAAAGACTACATTGAATATGTTCATCATATAAAGTGATAATATCTCTTCTCAAGACTTGTAATAAACAACTTGATTCATATGGTTTTGTTTTACGACAAATTGCGTGGACTTTCAATAAAGGAACATAAACCTCACAGGGTTTATTACAAATATCTTTGTTTCATTAGATTAGATTAACCAAAATCGTATGGGTTTAGAACAACATAAGGGTGAGTAAATGACGACAGAATTTTCATTTTTGGGGGAACTATGGCTGTCTCGGCCCCTGTCTATTGTCTGGCCAATAAAGGCAACTTTGTCTTTGATTGCAGTATGAGGTCTTACTTGTCACAGTCTGGTTGAACATTTCTTGAGTGTAGATATTATATTTAAATGATATTTAAAGGATGTGTGGGTGACAGCAGCATCAGACCTATACATACAATTTTTTACCCAAATGCTGCAGAGAACAATTTCACAATAACTAGAGTTGAAACACACAGGTTCTCGTCTTGGCATGGTAGGAAGTCCACGGCTTTGGCTATGTAGATAATAGTAATTTCGTTTTGAAACTCATGGTACATGGTATGATATTAATGCTTAGAACGTCCCACTCTCAGACTAGACTACACTCTCAGGAGAGAGGGGTGCTTATGCACTCAAGTCTCAGTTATTTGTTAATGAGATTCCCACCAATCCAGCGCAACTTGCAGGCCAGCCAGCGCCTAAGGGGGCAAAAGTATTCATAGTGGAACTGCTGGAATTCGGGTGTCCTCCGGATGTCCCTAAGAAAGGCCAAGTCCAGCTCAGATTCTGTTAGCACAATAAGAAGGATAAGAAGGGCAAAGAGCAGAGCCAGGGTCACTAAGAAAAGACGGGCCAAACTACAGATGAAATCATTCACCCCTTCCTCTGGGCCGTGTTGGGTTGGCCGAGTCTTCTCCAGGTGGGAACGTTTCCCTTTGGGCTTAACGGCCTGTGGCCTTGCCTGGTTTTGAGTGCACGGTTCTGTTCCTCCTTCATCTTGGATCCTGCGTGGGCCGTTTATGTGGCGAACCTGAGCCTGGTCTGAGGGGTCGCTGGACACAGGTGTGGGAAGCACACTGTCAGAGGGATTGTAAGAATCTTCAGAAAATTCAGCTGTTCCGCTTCCTCCCTCTGCTCCATTTCCATGGGAGCGTAGGAATGAGTTGCCATTGGAGACTGACCGTACTGGTGTGGAATGGCCACTGTCACGCAGGGACTCCAAACCTGAAACAGAGTAAGGATGTTCAGTGATTGTGTTTGATGCATTGATGTCTATTCGCTTTCAGGGGTTTGTAACAGTCAGAATTGAATTTAGAATGCCTTTTCAATTAGACTTTGAATTGAGGTAGCAAACAGGATTGCTAGTATAAATAGATAAATTATTCATTTAAGGAAGTATAAATTAACTGAAATAAGTGTCATTTTATAGCAAGGAAGAATGATGGCTTGACAAAGCATTGCCTGAAAGTTTCAAAAGTTGAAAGTTTTAAGAACAGAAGTTTTAAGTCTTAGGAACAGACAAATAGATATGTTTGAACTGTCAGCAACATAAATTTGCACTTCATACTCTACTTTTCAAATGTTTGGGGTTAGAAAGGTTTGTTTTTGATAATTTAATACTTTAATTCAGCAAGGATGCATTTAATGGATCAAAAGTGACAGTATTTACATTTATAATGTTACAAAAAGAAATCTAATTCAAATAAATGCTGTTCTTTTGAACTTTCGATTCATCAAAGGATCGTGAAACAGCTGGATGATTTCCACGAAAATAATAAGCAGCACAACTGTTTTCAACATTGATAAATATGAGAAATGTTTCATTTCAGCAGCAAATAAGCATATTAGATTGATTTCTGATGGATCATGTGACACTGAAGACTGTAGTGATGGCAGCTATATTAGATGGCAGCTAATTTAGTTTTGACATCACAGGATCCGATTACATTTCAAAATATGCTAAAATAGAAAACAGTTCTTTTAAATTATCACACTATTACTGGTTTTTTATTTTAATAAATTCAACATTGGTGAGCATAAGTTACTTACAAAACACATTTTAGAAATCATACCAACCGCAAACATAGTGTATACTGTGTATATATTATATACTTTTTTTTTCTTTTTTTTTTTTACAAATGTTTTGGCCAGGATGGAAGAAAACTTAATTTCCCAGAAAGCTGGTTACATTTCTCTAACTAATTCAGTAAATTGCACTTCCTTTAATAAAAATAAAAAAAGTCATTTTTTTGCTAGTTAACATTTAAGTGACATTCCATTATTATTCACAAAGACCATTCAGAATCCAGTTGATTCATTCAACTGGTACCAATGTACTGATAATATGCACTGACTTTGATGTACTGTTGTAATCAAAATGATTAAACCCCCATTGCAAATCAGGTTTATTGGCAACATTTACAGACTGTCAGCTTTTTTAAATGAACAAATCAAACAAAAGTAATTGAAGTAGTTCATCAACAAATGTTTGAAGTTGTTTCCCACTTCTGCAGTCTCAAAATTATTCAACCCCAGGAATAGAATCACTCACAACAGCACAAATCTGCAAAACAGGTGTTATCTCAAGCACACCTGATGCAACTAATCAAGGGCTTCATTAGTTGCACCAGGTGTGCTTGAGCTAGAACACATGTGTGGCAAGTAGGGCAGGGCAGAGAGCGAGAGAGAACAGTGCGAGCCGGTGGCGTGATTGATAATGAGCGTCACCTGCGCGCCACACCGGCCTCATATCTCACGGAGGAGCTACGGAAGCATAAAAGGAGCGACGACAGTGAAGGAAAAGAAAGGACCAGGCCTGGACTATTTTTTGTTACTTTCATAACATTACATACATAACATTTTGTGTTTGTCTATTTATGATTAAAGTTGTTGAACGTTTGCTGGTTCCCGCCTCTACTCAACTAACCATGTTACAACACAAAATATCTGTACTGGCTAGGTTTGTTGATTGTCACGCTTGACTGCATGTTAGAAATATGTCAAAAGAGTGGTCCAAAAAGTTAAGAGAAGATATCATCGCCCTTCACAAACAAGGAATAAGATACAAAAAGATAGCAAAAGGCACTACATGTTCCTAGAGACACCGTTGAATGCATAGTTTGCAAGTTCAAAGTTAAAGGAACAGCGGTTACACTACCTGGACAGTGCAGAAAAAGGAAGCTATCAAAGGCTGCAACCAGATTTCTGAGAAGGTAGGTTCAGAAAAACCTCTAGTGACTGCAAAAGACCTGCAACAAGACAGTTTCCATGCCAGAACTCCAAAACATCCACCACTACTGACCCCAAAGCACAAGAAAAGGGCTCAAAATCAAATAAATAAGCCACAGAAGTTTAGGGATTCTGTTCTGTGGAGCTTGTGGACAACCTTATGGATCAGCGGTATGTCTGGGGGAAGAAGAATGAAGCGTATGCTGAAAAGAACACTCTGAATACAGTTAAACATAGTGGTTCTGTGATGCTCTGGGGCTGCTTTTGCTCTGGCACTGGAAACCTGCAGCGTGTGGAAGGCAAGATAGATTAATTGAAGTATCAGGAAATCCTAGGAGAAAACATCATGTCATCAGTGAGGAAGCTGAAGCTTGGGCGTCATTGGACCTTCCAACAGGACAATGATGCCAGGCATATCTCAAATTCCACCAAGGCTTGGTTGCAGAAGAAGTGCTGGAAGATTTTACAGTGGCCATCACAGTCACCTGAGTTGAACCCCAAAGAAAATCTCTGGTGGGATTTGAAGAAGGCGGTTGCAAACCCAAGAATATTACTGAACTGGTGACCATTGCTCATGAGGAATATGCAAAAATTCCTCAGATTCCTCAGAAACGCTGCCAGAAGCTGGTGTCTGATTATACATCTCTTGATTATACAAGATGCTTGCCATAAAGGGGTTGAATCATTTTGAGACTGCAGAAGTCATTAAAAGTCATTTTCAGTTGAAATGGCAAAACCACTTGAAACATTTGTGTTGAGCAATTGCTTTTGTTGGATTTGTTCTTTGCAAACAGCTGACAGTCCTACATGTTCCCAGTAAACCTGATTTTCAACGGGGGTTGAATAATTTTGATTACACTGTAAATGTAATTAGTGTATATTTTAGAACCACACAACAACACAGGAAAATATGGCTCCACCCACAATCCATAAAAGCTAAACACAATCCATGCTAACAATGGTGGCACTCCTATCCGCTGTATATTAACAAATTCAAATGCAGTCACACTGAAATAAGTTGGACGCCCAGCTGTTCCAAATGACTAAGAGCTTTACCTTCAGTGCTGGTGGGTTGAACACCAAGTCTGGATGAAGCTCCAGAGGAAGTGGAGGAGCTGGGCAAGGAAGGGAACAGAGGCAGAGCTCCTAGAGCTTTCCCTAATAGTCTAGGTCCCATCGTCAACACCCGTACCTTCACATCCCGGTAACAGTGGTTGATCATCCGCAGATGAACATTCACCTTTGTTGTAATCCGTATGAGACACTTCACCATGGTTTCAGAATGTAGCCGCTAAAGTGTCTGATGTTCTCACCCCTGCGTCAGTGTATCACCAATAGCCCCCTTTCCTCCCTCTATCCTCCTGAACAAAAATGACATAACACTACAGTGTGTGTGTGTGTGTGTGTTTGAAAAAGTAAGTGTGAGAAAGCGAGAACACCCTAAAGCCCTAAAGCTCCATAAGTCCCTCTATGCCCAAAAGCCCAGCTGCCCTGCATGCTCCAGCCCCCTCAACCCCATTATGGGCTATAACAAAAGAGCACATACACAACACACACTCATTCTGACACAAACCACATGACATACATGGACATGCTCTATATTTATAGACAGTGTAATAATAACGGTGATGATACCTAGTTGGACAAGGTAAAATCTGTCACTCCTCATTGTCTCTGTATTTTCTTGTGCATGACACAAAGTGTCATGAAACCCACTTGCAGAGCTTGTGAAGCCTTAATTTGTACTTCCTGATTACCTCCTGCTTTAGTATAGTGAGTTATTTTTAATTTACCAGTAGCCTGTGTGTTTTTGCAAGCACACTGTGTCTGTTTCATTAAAGTACTAGACTTTTATTCTTTCTGTACAGGACAGGTACTAAAACAAAACTAACCTTAAACTCAAAATATATAGCACACTTATAGAATACCCTCAACACAGAAAAATGCAACCATGATGGCATTTGGCAATGCTGTAAAGTGACTGGAACAGGTGAACGTCTGGTCACATTGTGCACAATGAGAGCAGCTCTCATGTTACAGAGCAACAGAGGGAGATGGAGTGTGGTGTATTCCTATCCAGAGCACACTTTTGTTATCTTCTCAGCTTCAAGGTTTGTAATCATGACTATGTACACTGTAGTTCAAAAGTTTGGGGTCAGTAAGAAATTAATACTTTATTATGCAAGGACACATTCAATTGATCAAAAGTGACAGACGTTTACGTAGTTTAAAGAGAATTGTAACAATCTATTCATCAAAGGAACCTGAAAAAAAATACTTAGTTTACACAAAAATATGTAGCACAACTGTTTTCAACATTGATAATAATAAGGAATGTTACTTGAGCAGCAAATCAGCATATTAGATTTCTGAAGGACCATGTGACACAGAAGGCTAGTAATGAGTTGATGTAATAATGCTGAAAATATAGCTTTGCCATCACAAGAAGGAATTTCAATTTAACATCTTATTTTATTTTATTAATTTTCTATTTTATTTATTGAAACAGAAAAAAAAAATATTATTGTACTAATATTGCATTTTTGATCAAATAAATGCAGCTTTGCTAAGCATACAAAACTTATTTTAAAAACATTAAGAAATCTTACCCCAAATATTTTAATAGTAGTGTGCTCTGTGTAGGTTTTCGCCTAAATATGTGTTGATGAACTACTTCAACTAACATTGCAATCAGAGTTGTGTTGTGAACAGAACTGAATTGTGAATTTTAAAAAAACATTCTCAAAAAAATCTATAGTATTGTAATGGCTGACACTAAAAAATTAGCAAAAAGGTTAAGGCATTAAAAAAGTAATGCAAGTTATAGTCCAGTAATAGTCCACAATAATGAATCCTAGTGGAATAATAAACCAAACCAAAAATATCCATGATGCCTTTTATTATAGGGTATATACAACGTTATACCACCAGATGGCAGTTTTTCAGTGAGTATGGACCAACAGATCTTGCCTTGAGTTGGATTCAGAAGACAGAATGCATAACTTTTCTAGTTACAAATTAAATTAAATTTCTTGTTATTAGAAAGGAGCAGTTATATGCTTAAGTGTGTGTGTGCACACATTCGTGTTCTTGTTTAACCTACATTGTGAGGACCAAATAATAGTAAATTACATTTTTGACATTGTTAGGACAGGTGGTCGGGTCCCATAAGGAAACCGGCTTATAAATCATACTTGATGTTTTTTTTTTTTTAAATGCAGAATTTTTTCTGTGAGGATTGTGTTAGGAGTACTGTTAGGGGATAGAATTTACAGTTTGTACAGTATAAAAACCATTATGTCTAAAGTCTACATAATGATATAAAAACATGTTTGTTTGTGTGTGTGTGTGTGTGTGTGTGCTTGTAGGCACATGGGCATACCCTCCATGATGGAAATATGGACCGCTCTCCTTCGTGTTCGGGGAACGCTACTCTGTCGTGGGCCATGAGTGATGGAGGGACAACTCCTACTGGGGACCATCCCAGCCCTGAACCCACAAAAAGATGTGACATATCAATTGACATGCTGTCAAACACAGTAAAACTGTTAAGAAAACAAGTCAGTGTTGAGAAGACTTACCTGTGGATCTCTGGAGGCTCTCGTCTGATTTTGGCACTCTGTTCCATCACTTCCTTGGCCACTTTACCGCTATGAGGGAAATTATGCAATCAAATTCTTAGCGTTGCTTGCAGCTAATCCATTAATTAACATATATTCACAACACAAGCCTAATTAAGCAGGGCTCACAAACCCATGAGGTTCACTTATAGCAGATACTACTCACCTATATCTAAAGCGGCTCCCTTTGAAGAAAAGATTACTACTGGACACAGTTCGAACTTGACTTGATTTCTCAAACCTGTGAGAAATGGAGAGAATGAGAGAGAGATTTAAAAATGAATAAGAAAAATAACTGTTTGTCTATACAGTGGTTTTCAACCTTTTTGACTCGTAGGCCCCCCATTGTCCAACATTATATCTGGGTCCCCCATATTGGCTATAAGATATTTCCTCTCGTATTTATGACAGTTTTTATTTTTATTGACAGAAAACTGGTAGAGTTCATTTTGTATTGTTACAATGTCAGTAGTATATGTAAATGAGCAATGTTTTCTCTTTCTCCATGTCAAATCCATGTTTATTCATGCAAAACACGTCAAAGCTCTATTGCTTTCACGAAAAATGCAGATTATACCTTGAAAAGGATTTTTTTCTTCTTTCTACTGCATAGGCAGCCAAGTTTTATTGAAAGCCATTATGCCAGCGATTAAGTACCCCCTTTAAGTTGTAAGTTTTCATATAATTAATTTTAAGTCCTCTTGTAGACTCTTTAGAAGATTGCTGAGGCCCCAAGGTTGAGAACCACTGGTTTAAACTAAATTAAATCATAGGCAACATGTTTTATGCTTGATTGTTTGCTCTTTCTCTTTTTATGCTATTTCCATGCTTGAACCCACTTTCAGCTTGATAGATCAAAAAGGTTATGCACACTCACTGGTAGAAAGCTTGGTTTTCCACCCCACACTTCCATAAATGCTTGCAGGCCTCAGGTGTTGGAGCAAAGTAAGTCAAGATGATCTTCTGATCCTTAGTAAAGGTCACAGGAGGTCAATAAGTGAAATGATTTAGTGGTTAAATAGAACAGGTTGGTTTCCTGATCAATTCCTAGGTCCTGCATCAATCTGCATTCATCTTACTTTTGACCATTTGTTCTTCTGCATAACCTGGGGCTGCCCTGCTGTCACCTACCTCTTGATAAGTTGCATATATATGAAATGTCTTTCCTTCGAACTTTAGTTTGGTGACCTCGTTCCTGTACAATATGACAAAATACTGTCAAAGTTATTCATATACACAGTCATTTGATCTTGACTGCTAAGCAAATGAAAATGATATGCGAGATTAATTTCGCCTCTCACCATTTGAGGAAATGAATCCTCCTGTTCCCCTGCAGTACCACAAAGCCAAAGGGGGTAAATGCAAGAAATGCTGCATTCCCAGAGACATCCTGTCATAAAAATTTTAAAACAAATTCTGTTTACACTTCTTTTTGAATGTAAAAATTCTGATTAAAAGACTTAATTTCCTGTATATGAGCAGCTGATAAATTTGCATACTGACTTTGCAGGGGTGTGGATCTACTCCATATGTTTCTAGAGACTGAGCTTTCCTTAAGAAATTCATCTCAGATGTCTCAGGACTCTGGCCTCTGTAGGAAATAAACAGACTAGTTAATATTCTGTGTTTGTTCTGGGAGATAAATTTCATAAAATATATTTAATCTCTCCATTAAACACCAGCGCTGCTTTAAAAAGAGTGACATACTGCATGTGACAGGCTAATTGAATGTAAGCTTACGTCAGCTCGGATTTGTGGATCTCAGCAATGCGGCGCTCCAGGCGCTCAGAATGCTTTGGAAAAAACTGAAACTTAGAGCTGTAACCTTCCGGATGCTTCCCTGGGTCATAATCGCCAATCTCAGCTAAAATAAAAATGAGAAAGAATAAAACAAAAACAGTGTCATCTTGAGAGTCTCGTCTTACTGTAATGCCATTCATATAACAAAGCTCTTGAGATGTCACAATTCAACAAATATTGTAAAGAATGGCCGCTGTGACTGTGGTTTGCTGTTACCCTGCAGAATAAATGCGGCCAATGCAGCAGCATCTGAACTTTTGCACAGAAGTCGGCCATGATACAAATCTCTTTTAATCTGTAGGAAGACATGGTATCTGAAAACAATGCAGAGCATACATTGAACTGTCAGTGTGTTAATCATGCGTACATCAGATAATTGTAAGACTCTGTAACTTGTCTAATATGATTTCCTATAGATTCTTTAACTATGTCAATTTGGAATAATAATGGACTCCATGGTAATGAGCAGTACCTAGTGATCTCTTCTTTAAGATCTGCAGGGTCCGGAGGATAGAATTTAACACGCAAACACATGGTGTAGGGTGGCTGAGCTAGGACACAAAATATCCATGTGAATGTAATTAACCAGACAATATAAATTTTCTGCCTTTTAGAAGATTATTTGAATGCAAAGATTATTCTTTTCACAACATGCACACAGTGTAAGAAGGATTTTTCACATACAATATGACTTACATCTCATTTGTTTGGTAATTGGTTTGCTGAACTCCAGCCAGTGCTGAAACAACAAAATAAAAAAGAAATGATGTCTAGAATGCAGATAGAAATTCCAGTTTAACACATTGTTATGACTAGCATTGTCAACTGATGACTGTTCACAACATTACATATCGATTGCATCACCCCTTGCAGCTCTTCATCTGAATCAGCATGTGATCTTTGGGTGTCCTACTTCAAGCTCATGCACAAACATTAACATTGCTTTTATCAGGCATGGTTATTAACAAGTCAGAAACTTGGGACACAGATCAAGGCTGCGATGAATATACAGTCAATTTGTTGTGCAGTCTGAAAGTCTACTTTTTCCACAATCCATGGTTTGTGTTTTGTTGACTGGATTATTTTATTTTCTTAAACATTTTCAATTACATTGGCTGAATAATCAACATCAAGGCACCCAACATTACAATCCATTGAACTAACTGTACTTCTGCACCTCACAGCCTTGTTTTTATTTGTTTAAAATTAAATATGGTGTCCACCTTAACTATCATGTCCAATCTCAGTCAAAATATAAAAATAACCATTTTCCACAAGCTTAGTAGAATATTAACAGTTAATTTTATATTTATACTATAGGAACTCACTCGTTGCTTGTCTGGGTCCACAAATCTGATGCCAAAGTAGTCTTTCTCCAACAAGTTTAGATAATGGCAGACCTGATCAAACAGCCATTGACCTTTTGCATCCCTCTGGAAAAAGAGAGACACAGGAATCAATGTGACAATGTTTGTACACAGTCCTTGGGATCATATTGGATCATATCAGTTCTACAGTTTGTTGGACATAACTCAACTTCTTTTGCTGACCAGTGTAGTGGGTAACACATTACAAGTAGCATTAGTTGTGTAACCAGATTACTTTTTTCAAGTACTGAGTAAACTTTTAAACATACAACAAAATATCTGAGTTACTGTACTTTTTCGTAAGCTACTTTGTTTTCCCATTTATTGACTGACAGCTCTCCAGTCTCCATGTTGAGAGAAATTGGGAGTAAAGGTGCAGAGGCGTTGTGTGTGCTGTGCAAATATGATGGTTATCCTTCGATGATCCAATAAAACCATACAAATAAGCAAAAATTACTTTACTGTCATTTCACTTTTTGGTGTGAAAGAGCCTCGATATTTGTCAAAAATGTTACTTTTGTTTTTTTTGCAATAACAACCTACCAAGCCCAGCCCAAGTGAGAAAAAGAAAAATGCTAAATAACGTGTAACATAACCTTCCATAAAAAGTCACTAAGTATCACAGTTAGTTACTTTTTTAGGGAGTAAATTAGTTTCACAAGTAACTTTCCCAAACACTGTTGCTGACATCCCATTTAGTGTAAGGTGAATATTCCTTAACAATGTACTCATTCTAAATTGTGTAATGTTTAGAAACAGGAAAACCGAAATTGTTGGACTTGAGCAAAAATTTCCCCAAATTTTTCCAAACTATGTTTTTTAACCAGTTCTCACATAAAAAAGAAAAAGAAAAAAGAAAAGAAAAGAAAATAAAATAAATAATGCAACAACAATGCAGCGTAACAGGTTAGTGAAATCTACCCCTCTATTTAACACATAATGGCTTTAAATGTTGCACAAATTCTCTCTGGGGATGTCTAACCTTGTGTACATTATATCCTAGAAAGTATTTTGGTCAGATCTCTGATGTAAACAGCTGCAAATATACTCAGGGTCAACAAATCTGACAACACGAAAATATAGGTTACCAAAATCTGTTACCCCTCTCTATTTAATATAGGCCTAATGGCTTAAATGTTACCCAAATTCACACTGTTGATGACTAACCTATTGTAATTTATATCCTAGGAATATTTTTTGCCTGATGTGAGCAACTGCAGTTATACTCAGTATCACCAAATCCGACAACACAGCATCAAAGGTTACCTAAATCTGTTACCTCATCTATAGCAGTTCATCCTGATGTGAACAGCTGCAGGAATACAGCAAGGTCACCAAATCCGACAAGGCAGCATATTAGGTCACCGGAATCCACAAGCATATTAGGCATTAGATTTAGAGTGAATTTAATGAACCTTCAGTAAAATAAAAAATAGTATTTGTAAATAGGTAGAATTTACACCCAAATAATTTTTTTACCCAAACCAAAATTAAACTTTTAATTTAGCCCAGAAATAAAGTTTTTCACACTCAGTGAAGATACAAAAGATACACTCGCAAAGATACAAAAGCTAATCTCCTTTTAGCAGGCACACAACGTCATAAGACGTTGATATTTTTTTGTTTTTAGGTTGTGTTATAAAGTTACCAAATTCCAACGTCTCCTTGACGTCATAATGGTGACGTCCACACAACATCAAATTGGAATTTGGAAAATTAAAACCTATCTCCAGAGGGAACGAGACGCTGCGTCAAAACCCTGTGGGATCGCCTCTGCGTGATTGTGTCATGACGGAGCATCATGCGTGACGGAGCATCATGTGACATCATCGACCAGGAAACTATAAAGCACACCTGAACTAAACAGCATCAGCTTTTGATAGGCTGAAGTAAGTCAATCAGAGGCATGCTGGGAGTATGGCAGGGTGACGCAGCATCTCGTTTCCTCTTCAGGAAACTAGGGTTACATATGTAACCGAGACGTTCCCTTTCAAGGTACCTCGAGCTGCATCCAAACTCTGTGGGAATGCTAATACCCAAGCCGCCATAAGAGCAACTGTCCGTCTGTGTGAAATCAATGCGCACATATAGGTGAAAGCACCTGCGCACATGGATTGGTGCAGCCATACTCCTAGAGGAGTGGGCCCGTACAGCCAAATCTGAAGGCTGACTGGCCGACTCATAAGCAAGAGAGATGGCCTCGACCACCCACTTGCTCATCCTCTGCTTAGATCCCCAAAGCAAACAATTTGTGTAGAAAAAAAACAATAACAAAAAACAACAATGTTTAGACTTTCTCCACAGTTCTGTGGACATAAGCATCTAAAGGTGATGATACACAGGGCAACTTTTTGAGCAATGTTGCATGGGCAATCTTGCAGAGCGATTGTTGCTTGGCCACTTTCTCATTGAAAATGGGCAATACATTTCATTCTGGATAATTTAGATCGGTCGTGGGCCCTGTGTCTCATCTGGTTGCCCATTGACGGCAACATTGCCCAGCAACATTGCTCAAAAAGTTGCCCTGCATCATCACCTTTAGGCCCTAACTGGGCAGAGCAGATAAAGTTTCTGTAGGTCTGACGTCCAGAGGAAGACAGAAGGCCAGCAGTACTCTACGTCTTACAGTATTAGTAGGAACCTTAGGAATGTAACCTGGCCTTAAGGTGAAAAAAAAACCTTTACCATACCAGGAGCAAATTCAATGCAATGCAACAGGTGCTCTCCACACCAGGAGGTGAAAAGTCTCCACTTCAAAGCATACAGTTTCCTTGTGGATGGAGCTCTGGAGTGGAGAATGGTCTCAAGAGGCCAAGCCCACAGTTTCCACAGTTCTGCACTCTTAGAAGAAAAGGTTCTATATATAGAACATTAAAAGGTTCTATAGGCGCTACGTATTTGGAACCCCTAAAAGGTTCTATACAGAACCCTTTTTAAAGGTTCAATAAAAAGAACCCTTTAGGGTTCTTTGTAACCAGGAAAAAGGTTCTATAGATCTTATGTAGCCCCGCCCCTTTTCAGCGCTGCGCTCGTTGTCTTTTGACTTCCGGTCTGTATTTTCACAACGATCTTGCATAGATGAATGTTTAAAAAAGTTCCCGGTCGACATTTGTTAAGACATCTGCTTTACAATGCTTATGATAAACATTACAATGCTCGTGATAACTTTCGTTAACTCTACAATAAGTAAATCCACTTCACCAGCTAATTGACCCTTCGCGTGGAGCTTGATTGACAGGTAATCTGACCAATCATACTTCGCCATCCGCCATTTTGTCCGACAAAGCAGTCAGGAGAGATATTAGATTAACATGGGAGGATTTGAACTTGAAAAACGGAGTGTATTGATGCCTTTCCGTGGTTAAAACAACATTCCTTCTTATGTTCACTCATGTTTATTTGATGCTATAAATGAACTAGAAGGAAGAGATGATCGGATCACGAGCAGCTTTAACTGATGCTCTACAGCAGTCTGTCACGACACATTAAAGAGCTACAAAACAGTATTTATTGTTTAAATTTCTTTTAAAAAAGGAAGATGTCCAAATTCAAAAGTTGAGACTTTGTTTAATATGTTTAATATCAAAAGTAACCGAAAAGTAACCTGGTCTATCCTGTCTGTCAGCGTGTTGTCAGTCTCCTTTCTGCTCCGCGATGTATTTTTCACTGCGTGAGAACATGAGAGCGGCGTAGCTTGTCGGACATAGCGACAGTAACTAAGGGGGGCGGGTCTTTGTGAAGGGTCAATTACTCCTCGACAGCGATGCCATAGTAGAGATATACAGAGCGACCGCAAAAATGGAAGTTCAAAGACAATTTTCTAAAGATGGCGGCGTCCTCGTTTCTCTGGTGCATAAGGTCTATATGGAACCTTTTAGGGGTTCATTCATTCTCATTTGTTTTGTCCTTTCCAAATTAAATATTTCATATTATTGACAAACATCAAGACCCTAAAATGTATTTATGAATGCATGTGAATGATCACAAAATTCAAGATATGGGGGTTAGAAAATGTATATATTTATATAATTTTATGTAGTTAATCAATATCACATGAAGAGTGCCATTTTAGTTGTTCTCCTCCAAAAATCAGCATGATTAAAATGTGATATTAAGTTACTACAACAGATTAATAAACAATAATTTAATTACAACTTAATTACAAAATGTTGCAGAATAATGTAATATATGAATGAATAATAGCCTATAAAGAACCTTTGTACCAAAAGGGTTCTTTCTTGTCATTATAGAACCTTTTTAGCATAAAAGTTTCTTTGGAGTTGAGTAAAGAACCCTATGGTTCTATATAGAACCCCAATGAACCCTTTTTTCTAAGCGTGTGGCAGGGGTGAAGGATCAACTCACTCCCCTGAGAGAGTAGGTCCCTCCTGATCGGATTCTCCAGAGGAGAGCCTTCGAGAAGAGACACTAGGTCCACAAACCAAACTTGGGCCGGCCAGAACGGGGCTACTAGCAGTAGACTGACCCCATCCTGGCAAACCCTTTCCAGATCTCCTGGGAGCAGAACAATCAGGGGAAATGCATACAGACGTGATCTCTGCCACGTCTGCACCATAGCGTCCAACCCCAGAGGGGCTGGATGGCTGAGTGAGTACCACAGTGGACAATGAAAGCGCAGTCGGTGGAGAGCAACTGCGCGTGACTGCAGAATCCGACACGTGCGCCTTGCAGTCGCGAGAGTTTTTGATAATAATAATAATAAAACTTTATTTTATATAGCGCCTTTAAAAAGTATCTCAAAGCGCTTCACAAGAATAGAAACATAATAAAACATACAATTAAACAGACGATGCATTACTGACAGCAAAACGAATAAAATACAAATAAAAAGATTATAAAATATAGGATTAATAATAATATATAATAAGACAATTTTAAACAATTATGTAAAAACTACCCTAAACAAATAAGTTTTAAGTGATGATTTAAAAACACTAAGAGATTCAGCTTGCCTAATCTCAATAGGCAGGGAATTACAGGAGTAATATGGTCCTGTTTCCAGACTGAACTCGAGCGGCAGAATTTTGTACCAACTGCAGTTTGTTCAGGGTAGCTTTTGAAACCCCAGCCAACAAAGCATTACAGTAATCGATACGAGAAAATACAAAAATGTTAATTAGCTTTTCAGCCACTGGGAATGACAACATGGGACGCAATCTGGCTATATTTCTATATATGATATACATCAGCATGACATCAGAACAAGGCGGACCGCACTCGGACACATTTCTAACAGGCATCCATCTCGCGGTGATCACCGGTGATCGGTTCATTACAGATTTTGCTCATCTCAAACAAGCCTATTTTTTAAGAACGAAACTGTCAGTCCACACCGACGTGCATGCACCGCCCCCAAACAAACACTTTAACCACATGTATACCCACTCGTAATGTAGTGAGGGCAGGGAGGGACACGATTCAAAAGACTGTTTGCTTCACATGAAGTAGCGAGTCTGTTTCGATAACTACAACATTCAGCTCCTCAGAAGAACTGGATAATTGCAGTACTCAATCGGGGTGGATGTAACTGCAAAGCGTGCTCTCCGAGATGAGACACTGGAACTGGCAGGTGAAGGAAAGGAAAGGGCAAAGCCCATCTCTAACCCCTCAACCAGATCCATTTGCGAGCCAAGCGACTCGAGCCACCTTTTCTGCCTCGGCAGAAGCGGGAAGCGAGCCGCCAGGAACGCAAGCCGAGTTGCCCTCCTCAAAGAGCGATCGGCGGGAGCACAGCGTTCTCAACTGTCTCACAACAATGCTCAAATTCAGCCCCTTCGAGGGCTGACTGAGCGTACTGCGCTTCCAAATGAACAACACACAATACATGTGTATCCCCACCGTTGATGTAGATTGGGTAGGGATGAACACTAAAGAAATGTTTTTCGCTCGCCATAATAAAGTTTTTTTTTTTTTTATATATATTTATGGGTGAAAACTCCTGCCTAGCAAATTCTATGTCAGACAAAAAAAAAACACCAGGGACATAGTTTCCTGGTTGATGATGTCACATGACGCCATTGGACTGGTTTCATAGATGCTTCATGACGCAATCACGCAGAGGTGTTCCCACAGGGTTTCGAAGCAGCTCGAGTTCCCTTGAAAAGGAACATCAATATTGTTTATTTTCTTTTGACAATATACAATATCACTCAATATTACACAACACCTATTATTAAATACTACTACATATTTGCTGGTGGTAATGCCGTGAATGAGTCTTACCTGTCATGACATTCCCCACTCAGCCTTCTCTTAAAAAATAAACATTTTATCACAGTAAAATCTACATATAGTTTTCAATGAAAGTATTGTTTAGTTTAAAACTTGTTGAAGATTAGCGAACAGGCTGTTGATTCATTAAATGATTAGCTACTTCCTCACAGAACTGTTTATTCAGCGTAGTGAAGCCATGTATTGATATACATTTTAAAAAAAATGGCCTCTTGTCTCCTTCCCTTCGTACAGCCAAAGCTGGAGCGTTAGCTTTAGCCGCTGTGCTTTTTGGGCTATAGTGTATAGTAGTCCCTAAATGGAACATACCACAATTAACATTGATAATCAAGTAATTAAACTAATTTATTTAATAATCAACACTCAAATAAAACTTTATTTATAAGTTGTACAAACATTTAAATTGCACATAAGACACATATTCATAATATAATTATGTTTATACTCCCATTTCTTATTGAAATATTAACATTAATAGGTGGCATGTGTGCTACAAATAATGTTTAGTGAGTTGACGCATCATTGGAAAACAGTATAGATTAAAATAATAATTATTTAAGAATCCATATCAGTATCGATTTAAATCAAGAAATCGATATTTTCCACACAGCTAACATTTACCTGTCTATCCATGTTGTGGCCCGAAATAGACACTGATTACAGACAAAACAATCTCCACTGTATGAAGATTTTTGTGTTGATAAAGGCAATTTTGCTGTTAGGGGAATGTGTCTCTCTAAACACCATTGCTGAATGAGGTTTTTTGTTATAGTGGTGAAAAGATTTTTATGCCAAGCCCTGGTTGTGGCAATAATTTCAGTGGCATTCAGAGGACAATTAAGGAGAGAGGGTGTCAGCATTTGGCCTGCCTTCTGCTTAATATTTCAGAATCTCTCTGGAGACATCAGAGCTCAATCAAATATTAACAATCACACAGCACTTTGAAGGCATCTTAGAAAGCTTTAGAGCCGTGTGATAGAGGAAAGTCAGATTTTAAAATAATCATTGCCTGCAAAAAGCAGTTCAGAAAGATGAGGGTCACAACAGCAGCTTTCAGGACTAAACAGTCAGATGTGAACTAGCAGACTGGCTTATCTGACATTATAAGCACTAATGTAGAGTATTTCCCCGGTTCACCACAACACAGTTTGACACATGGGTGGAAAAACACCTAGAGATGTTATACACAGCAACATCTGCAAGATGGTAAATAAGGCAAGTATTTTGTTTGTTTTTTATAAGTGTGCTCATGATTAGAAGAGAGACAGAGTTCATGTTAATCAAGTTCATGTTAGTCAAGTACAAGTAATGTCTGACACTAGTAATCTCAGTATGTTCTCAGATCTAAATTCACTCGAGATTAAATATTTAAATCAGCTCCATATCAGCATCACAAACAATATTAATAAATTATTCCTTTCAGGTCATGAGAAGGGAAACCTATAGAGGGAGTAGATCACTGAAATGAAGAGTAATTTTGAAAAATATATTGCAAAATATGTACAGCCATGTGAGATAAATCCAGTTATATCAGTAGCTTAAATAAAATATGTTTTATTTTACAAGAAGCAAGCTTTGAAACCACCAACTGCCATATTGGCCTAAAATGATCAAGAACTTAGAGCCCTTTCGAATACATACATATATATATGATCAGGTCTACATACACTGTGTGTGTGTGTGTGTGTGTGTGTGTGTGTGTGTGTGTGTGTGTGTGTGTGTGTGTGTGTGTGTGTGTGTGTGTGTGTGTGTGTGTGTGTGTGTGTGTGTGTGTGTGTGTGTGTGTGTGTGTGTGTGTGTGTGTGTGCGCGCTTGTGTATATACAGTATATACACTACCGGTCAAAAGTTTTAGATCGGTAAGATTTTTATGTTTTTAAAAGAAGTCTCTTCTGCTCACCAAGGCTGCAATTATTTGATAAATACAAAAAAAAAAACAGTAATATTGTGAAATATTATTACAATTTAAAACAGCGGTTTTCTATGTGAATATATAGTGAAGTGTAATTTATTCCTGTGATCAAAGCTGAATTTACAGCATCATTACTCCAGTCTTCAGTGTCACATGATCCTACAGAAATTATTATAATATGATGCTCAAGAAACATTTATGATTATTATCCATGTTGAAAACAGTTTTTTACATTTTTATTTCAGGATTCTTTGATGAATAGAAAGTTCAAAAGAACAGAATTGATCTGAAATGGAAAGCTTTTGTAACATTAATCACTACCATTCAAAAGTTTGGGGTCAGTAAGAATTTATTTTTTATTTTTGGGGGAAAGAAATTAGAAAATACTTTTATTCATCAAGGATGAGTTAAATTGATCAAAAGTTACAGTAAAGACATTTATAATGTTAGAAAAGATTATATTTTAAATAAACCCTGTTCTTTTGAACTTTCTATTCATCATAGAATTTTGGGGGGGGGAAATGGTACACGACTGTTTTCAACATTGAAAATAATAATTTATGTTTTTTGAGCATAAAATCAGCATATTAGAATGATTTCTGAAGGATCATGTGACACTGAAAACTGATGTGTAATCAGCAACAGTAATGATGTTGAAAATTCAGCTTTCAAATTACATTTAAAAAATATATTAAAATAGAAAACAGTCATTTTAAATTGTCATAATATTTCACAATATTACTGTTTGTCTTTTTTTTTTCATCAAATAAAGCAGCCTTGGTGAGCAGAAGAGACTTCATTTAAAAACATAAAAAATCTTACTGATCTAAAACTTTTGACCGGTAGTGTATATATACACTGTGTATTAATTGATACAAACATTTCATTGCTTTTTGAAGTAACCAAGTAAAATCCCCTAAAACTTCTATATAAAGCATGTTTTCACAGAATGACTTGCATCCTGGTGGGCTGTGTATTCATTGAATTTTTCATCAAAGTGTAAATTCACCCTGACCTGGTTTATTTAATCATTTTATCTTTTAGTTGCATTGCTTAAGGATCATCTTACAAACATTATTTGAGCAGTAGCAAAATAAAGGAGAAAACCACTATTACACACAAAATATACTGTATAACAGCAAGTTCTCTTATAACAAAAAAAAAAAGCAGGGATTGAAGCGATAAAGTTATCCTTTCACATTTCAACATACTGCCAAGCACACTACATTGTTGAAAACAAGAGATCCAGATTATCTAATTATAAAGACATGTACTGTCAACTTCTGCAGGGAGTGCGAGAAGAGGACTTGGAAAAGGTAAGCAGGCATGCAAAAAATACTTTTAAATTGTCTGACAGTCAAAGAGATATAAATGTGCATGCTGCTGGTACATCTTTATATTTAACCATCCAAGTCATATAAGACAATCAGTAAGTGATTTCAATGAGTAGGTGAATTTACATTTATTAATTTAGTAAATGCTTTTATTCAATTTAATGAATTGAATTTAGTGTCATGTATTTGGCAGATTTAAGGTATTACTTAGATAAGTTAACATTTTAATAGATCATGGATTCCCTGGCAATTGAACTTGGTGTTACTATTATTCTCTATTTTTTTAGCTACAATAATTTGCATTAAACACTTTTAGAGAAACCAAAATTTCAAAAAAAAATATGTATAAAAATATTTTATATATTCTGCACATCATATAAATACCATGAAATAAATGCAAGTATTTTATCATGAACAGAATGAAATCTCTTTTACTCCTTTTTTCTCTCATTTGTCATGTGTCAATATAGAAGATTTAGAATGACTGACTGTGGAGTTTGATCTGATGAGTCCGGGGAACTAGCCATACCCTACGGTCATTTTACAAATTACACAGTTAGTTGAGTTTATAAATGCCTCACTCTTCGTATTATTACTCTTTACGCAACAACTGCTAGATTACTAAGTAAAAAAAAACTAAATTACATTTCCAATAACATTTCCAAGCCGTAATACATGTACAATAGGACAAGGATATTTATTTTCCACAATACACATGAATAAAAAAATTTCCTCAAAAGTATACTGTTTAGTAGCAAGCAATAACCTCAAGCAGTTGCATAAACATAGCAATTATGTAAAGACTGTGACTTAAGTACTAATATCACTTAGTCAAGGGGCAGTATCAAATTAGACCAATCTAAAAAAATGGCCTTAAAGAAAAAAATTTGATGACAACTTGTAAGACTATATAGTCTCTCCTTTTTACCAAGAGAACCATGTCACTTTCTTTCTTTTTCTCTCTCAAGTGCAAACACACACACACACATACAGTAACACAAATCTCACCTTCAACTCTCACTATGGTTTCCCTTCTCATGACCTGAAAGGCATAATTTATTAATATTGTTTATGTTGCTGATATAGAGCTGATATTAATATAAATAATATTTAATCTCAAGTGAATGTGGATCTGAGAACATATTGACACACTGTCAGACATTGCTTGTAGTTTCTGACATGAATTCTGTCTCTCTTCCAATCATGAGCACACTTATAAAAAACAAACAAAATACTTGCCTTATTTACCATCTTGTAGATGTTGCTGTTTTTCCACCCATGTGTCATACTGTACTGTACTTGCATGAACCAGGCAAATGCTATACATAAATGCTTAACATCTGATAATCTGATTTATTTTATAAGCACACTCAATACAAATGTGATATAACACACATGTGTATTGTGGGAAATAATTATCCTTGTTGTGCACTATAAAAATACAATACTATTGTTTTCATTCCTCAAAGGATTTGATTAAAGTTATTGATCATTTGGGTTATAGAAAAAGAGATGCCACCCCCATGAAAACATATGCAAATCATAATGCCTCATGTTCATGCATGCTACTGTGAGATATGAAGGAAAAAGAAGCAATTAGATAATGCAAACTGAGCAAGATGTGCCTTCCTGAGGACATGCCAACAACAACTGGTACTTTCATTTCAAGTTAATTATGATTCGGAAATGCTAATTAGAACAATGCAGCTAAAATAGGATAAGTCAAGAGTGGTACAGTGGACAAATTGTATAACATTTTACAAGTGAATTATCTGAATAGTTGGCATTTGACAGACATGTGTGGCCAAACAATAAGCAGTGAAATATAGCTGAGAGGCACCGCTGACCTACACAAAGGTGAGCTCTGTAATGAAGGTATATGTGTGAGTGTCTCAGATATCTGGTCTCTTGATGTGTGACTGCCAGGAGCCAAACGCAGTCAGCAGTCTCTCAAAAGAGAGAGGCCATATTTCACTAATAAGCATTTCAACACTAACCAAACTCCACTGTCCTGATCAATCAATTACAGAGGACGATCCCAAGTGGGACAGGGGCGGAAAGGACAGGAGAGGAGAGGATTGTCTCTGTTTGCAATGTCTAGCCGCCATGTTTGAATGAATCCTGTGTAACAGACGGGTATGTGCGTGTGCACACGTGTGCTTATATCCTGTCTGACGAGAGCAGGAGCAGCTGGGAACCGATGATGGAATCGGCTTGTTGCCATGGAGACCACAGCATCACACAGAATTCCAAGGACAATGGAATGTCACAATCTGACGCTGATATTCCCAGACATATCACAAACATGACTACACACAACTACCATGAATGATGACCACCACCAAATGACCTATTCCAAGAGGTAATGTTTCATGTTGTCAAATATATAACTTATACACAGAACACTTACTATTTCAAATCCATAAACTTCTTTTCTTGGAAAAAATCATTTATTTCAGTGTTTAAGAATTCTGCCTCAACTGAGCTCTGAACATAATCCTTCAGTAACTTGTGCACATGGAGTTCAGTCATGGAAACTGTCCCACCAAAATGAGTTTCAGACACGAGCATATAAATATTTTTTAAGCATTAGCCCAAAATGGATGTCAATTGTGTTGACCTCTTTGTCAAAAAGAACTTCAAGATATCCACATTGGCTGTCACATTTGATAGATCTTTACTTGTATAGCCAGCTCTAAAAAAATCTTGGGTTATTTTTTCTCCCCAAACCCTGGGTTGAGCAATTTTTTAGGGTTATTTTTTCTGTGTTTGGGTTTGTGTTACCCAGCTCATGGGTCAGACGTAACAACCCAGTGTTTGGGTAGTTTTTGTGTAACCCGGATCCTGGGTCAGACGTAACAACCCCGTGTTTGGGTAGTTTTTGTGTAACCCAGATACTGGGTCAGATGTAACAACCAAGGGGTCAAGTTATTTATTGCAGGCTTTCTGCGACCTCTTCAGGAGAGAGCAGTGCAGCTCGGTCAAATTGGTGAAAGTTTGTGTACATATTGTGTTATAAATTTGTTATTGTGCTGTATATTGTTTAATCTTATGCAAAGCAACATACAGGGGCACGATGTAAGTCACCTACACGAGTGCCATGTGACTTGCGTCGGTCTAGTTATGTGACTTCTTTGTATAAAAGTTTATGATTTTATTAAAAAAGATACAGAATACTTAGGATGTTAAAATATGTCCTCAGAGCTGTTCACTGTTTGTTTATGGACAGGTTATCGGCCATTCACCGCATATTTTGGCTACGAGTGAAACGTAAGGCAGCAGTCTGAAGTTAGAAGTCGTCGTCCCCCCTTCATGGTGAAGAGATGAGTCCCACATTAGGACCCAAGCAATTCGATTGGTTCAAAGCACATTTTATTGGTAATCGCTTTAGTGCCTGGTTACAAATCAGACAAAATCACTTTATTATATAAGACGTTTGAACTACGTTAACGACCATTCATGTCTTTTAACTTTTATGTTTCATAATAGTATATATAACTGAAGCTATAGATTGTAAAAATATGAATTATATATAATGAATTTCTCATTCTTAGTGTTTTTTTTTAGTTCGCTTACATTCAATTCAATTACTATACAATAGCTGTCTGTCTTTCTGTAAAGCTGTACTGTGAAAAGCAGTTTACAAATAAATATATTACTTGATGGCAGAAAACTGCTAGACTACCTGCTTAAAATGTTTCTCCAACAAATGTTTTTCTTGTAGCAGCGGGATTTAGCTGTAGGCCTACATAAAGCTACCACATAAAGCTAAAACAGCTCACGTTAGCTACAAGAAGTTATTGCAAGAACAGCTTTAGATCAGGCATACTACTGGAGTCCTAAGATGGGACTCATCTCTTCACCACAGAGGTGTGGTGATAGGTACTTTCTTTAGCGCCTGATTACAATTCCTACAAAATTATGTTATGATAAATGCTGTTTGAACTAAAATGACTATTTATTTCTGTATTAGTATTCTGTCTTAATATAGCATACATATACGCGTATTAGCCTGATATCTTTATACACGCATTTTCACTTGTCCTACATTAACAATCATCTTTAAGGTAATTACATGTTAAATGAAGTGTTAAATGTCCAAATATATTTCAGTAATAAAAAGAATGCAATGATGTTCAATTATTCACTTAATTATTCACTTAATAGGCTATTGTTATTATTATTAATAATAATTAAACTACTTAACAGTTTATCAAGTGAAAGAAATGTTCAATTCGTTTTTTTATGCACTAGGCTATATAGTGACCTATATATGTTTTAAAATTAATATCGTTCATATATACTCAGGCCTATAGGCTAATCAGTAATTGATAGTTGAAAGGGACACGATTTTGAGGGAGGACCCAATTTGTCATGACACCGGCACGAGACCAGAGACTAGTCAATTACACTTGAATTACTTCTAAATGTTTTTATTTTTACTTCTAATATTTGTTAAATGAGCTTAAATGTAGGCAATATGTATTAAAAACTAAACAAAATATGCTATACTGTGAAATATGATAGAAAATAAAGGAATTATCATGCAAACCAGTGGATGTGTGCAGTATTTTAAAAAGGTTTAAAGGATTTAAGTTAATCCGTAAACAATCATTTATGTATTAAGTAAAAAAATAAATAAATAAAAAAAGCTAGTATTATAGTAAAAATTAATCAACCAATTATGCTGAGTTAAATAACACAATTTGCTGGGTAAAATTAACCCAACATGTGTCATGTCCTATATTACCCAGCCCTTGGGTTAAAAACAACCCAAAGTGGGTTGTTTTTAACCCAGTGTTTTTTAGAATGAGAGCAGCTGCAAAGTATTAGGCATATTATAGCTACTGCAATCTTTCAGCAACTGTTGTTGATTCAGAACATCTGTGAATAGCTCAGCCCAGGAGGAAACTCATTAATAAAAACATGGCTATCACTTTCATTCCACCTGGGATATTTTCATATAGCTTTTCAAGGACAATATACTGTATGTATGTATGTATATATATATATATATATATATATATATATATATATATATATATATATATATATATATATATATATTCATACACATGCATACATACATACATAGCCTACATACACACACACACACAACCACTGCTCTTCTTGGCAACTTAGCATCTCAGCCAATGATTTTGCTATGATATTAAGATGACTCATAACTTATAACAATCCCAAACTTTGCTTTTAATTATTCACTTAAAAATATGATGCAATACAACTCAATAAATTACATTAATGGCACATTCTAATCAATTAACTCAAATCAATGAATCTCCATTCATGCTTTTGGGCTGCCTTAAACAAGTAGTGGAAACAAATGCAGAAGACAGTATAACCTATTGAAACAGTCTGGGAATTTGTCTAGAAACATAGTTGAATTGCACGGTAATGTGGCTTGTAGTATGTTTGGCCAAACAAGAAGAACAGGAACAGCAAGTGAATCACCATTACAGTGTTGCACGTATGCTACAACAATCTTTCAGCAGCTATTATCGTGGATAGTTCGCCCCGAGAGACAATTTAATGTATGAAACATTTACACTAGTGGCTCTTCCCACTGAATGTGACTCAGGTCTCTCGGGCTGGCGGCAGGCACTACGTGACAGGTGACCCGCTGCTCTCTAAACGATACAGACGGGTCACCGAAACCAGCGCTGATTCATTCATCAAGGAAATGTCCTAACACGTTAATTAGCCATTACGCATTGCAGCCCTTGTGCAGTGTCCAGATTCGTACAGATGCTCGCGGATTTCCCCGCTTGAATGCGCAACATCAGCAGCGCGAACATTAAAGCACGTGTGTCGGTGATGGGGATAACCCGCTTGTGATGATGAAAACATGTTAATACTTACCTGAACCGTGCAAGTGTATTCCGAATCGTCCAGCAGTCGCACTGTACAGTTGAATTCCCTGTCAAGAGTCCGATCGCTGCCACTCATCAGTCGGCTCAACATATTGGCCAGTCAGTACAGACGCACGAGCGTTTAGGACGAGCGCAACATGTCACTCACTGCAGACATGCCAGACAGACCCTTCTCGGTGATCAGAAGCCCTTTTGAGTCATTGCACCCCATCATTATCCTTCGGACTGGTCGGTGTGGTCTCCTCTGCCGTTGGTGGTTCTATGCCAACGTTGGAGGTAGTCCAATGCACTGAATAGACTCAGGCACAACAGCCCATCCATATTCATGCATTATTTCAAGGGAGGGCTGAGGCAAAATGTATTCATAAACTGAAAGCCAGTGAGAGTCAATGTTCATAACTGTGTAGATGAAAATAGATTTGTCATATGGACTCTGGAGGATCATTTACACTTAGCTATTAAAAATCTGAGAATGAACACTATAGCATAACTTAATAACTTAAGTTTCTGCCCAACAAAAGGTATTTTACATTATTGTTTACATCTATTATATAAGATGGTCTTGCCAAATATGTATTCACATCAAGAAATATATTTTTTATTTCCTCTGAGATGTTTCAAAATCTTCTTGCTATATCCGTGATTATATGCCATTAAGATGATTCATAAAAATCAATCCCAAACTTTGCTTTTAATTGTTCAGTTTACATTAGGCAGGAATATAAACAACTCGATTTAAGGTAATAATGACATAAATCAATGCAATCACAAATAAATTCAACTTCCAGGGATGAGGTAAATGAAAAAAGAGATAGGCTACGTTTGTAACAAGTATTTGAGTAATATGAAATAGGTCTATAAAACAGCTTTTGAATTGCACAATAAGTTGATGTTTCAGTTAGAGTCATAAATATGTGACAGACATGATGTAAGCCCTTAAACCAGCATTTGTGTGCATGCAGTTTGCACTTGACAGAATTTATAATTAAAGGGGTCATGAACTGAAATTGTAATTATTTTATGTTTCCTGATGTGCACTTATAGTGCAAAAAGTATGATTTTTACATAAAAAAAGTATCAATTTATAAATAAAAGGCCATTTTCTACCCTGATTATAGCCCTTTGATTTGAACTGATGTGTCGTGTCTATGAGACTTCGGTGTAAACGTCCACTGCTGTGACTGGCTAGCATATTTGCACATGAAACAAGTATTGCATGTGGAACTCTTTTGAAAACTTTTACTAGATTTTTACTATCACTGCTGTCAAGGTTAAATAATCATAGAATTAACATGGCTACTTACATGTGACTCGTGTCCATATCTTACAGTAAAAGGGTTTGCAAAGCCTGCGCCGAAATAGCGACCAATTACCAAAGAATCCACTGTGAGATGCACCAAACAAATAAAAGACATTCACATTGCCTTGTTGAAAATAAATAATGACTTTCCTAGAATTAGAATCCTTTGCAGGTAATATTGTTTTTAGTCCAGTGATCCTGTATCTCTATTCTCGTCTCAGTAATGCTACAAAAGATACGATGATGTAGAAGTAGGCGTTGATCTGATCCTACAGAGGCGTCTCTCGTCGCGTCATAATGTGACGTAATCCGAAATTAGTCATTTACGGAGCAGGGTTTCAATAAAATCTGTTTTTGGACTAACGAGGAAGATTTGAGTTCTGCAAGATTTTTTTTTTTTGTACAATGACCTCTTACATGTCAAAAGATCAAAGACATTTTGATTTCTCAATTCATGACCCCTTTAAGAGATGAAGGGAAAAAATATATTTTTTATAGTTTGCCAGATATATCTATACATATAAATAAAATCACCAGCATGAATTTTCCCTTTTGAATGTGGGATAAACAAAGAAGGGCTTTGCTAAATAGAAAAATAGAGGTTCAACTCAACAACATAATCATTCATTACCATATCATTATAGTTACCATACAAAAACTACCAAAACTATTCTTTGTTTTCTCTAAAGGTATGTTAAGACATATGCATTTAAAGTTGACAAAGGCACACTTCAAGTGTATAAAATACAATTTTAACAAAACAAACAACACTGGTACAAACCAAAAAACGTAAGATGTGGCATTGTAAAGGTGCAGCAGGTCGATTTACATTACTGCAAAAGTGAGCAATGCACATAGAGGCCAATTTGAATATACAGCTCAAGATAATGGACTCTGTGCAGCTTTTAGTACATGACAATGTAATTAAGGCATTTTGTTTGACATCAAGGTTATTTTTTATTGGTTGTAGGCAACAGTCAAGACTTTCTGTTTTAAGGGGATCAGACTAATAAATCAGATTATCTTCAAGGAGAGAAGACGGCAAACTAGAAATCTAGGTCTATGTGCTGGTGGCAACACTGGCTTTCTTGTCATTGAAGAAACTCTTAAGCATAAGCACCTGGCCAATACAGACCACAAACAGGATGATGGCCTCCCCAATGGACCAAATGTGCACACGCTCATTCAGATCTTCAGCCCTGAGTCGATCCTGAGCCTCTCGAAGACGATACCAGGTCTGAGAGTCTGAAACCACTTTCAGGATCTCATGGATAGACAAGCAGGCCGACTCCATCTGCGTGATTTATTCAGAGGTTCATATCAAATGCATATATGCAGAGTGCATGCTGTATGTGAGTGCACGCCGTATGTGAGTGCAAGCCATATGTGAGTGCATGGCGAATGTGTTTCTCACCTGTGTGAGTGCTGTCGCTCCGTTCATGTCAGGCAATAATCTGGCATCCTCCCCAGTTCGGAAATCCAGGTATACAGTTTTGTGAGAGAAGGTCGAGAACTCATTGCTGAAGCAGACCTTGTACACTCCCTTCATGGTTGTTGTATGGGAAAAGCTGTCATATTGCTTTTTTCGTTCCTGATAAAGCATGTTATTCACTGGATCTGTCACAAAACAGTCAACATCATAGTTTCCTCCAGCAATTACCTGTATGAAAAGGAGAGAATTAATACTGGAATTTGGGAATATGGAATACGTCGTATCATCAGATGTTTAACAATGTTTAACAGTGGTGAATAATAACATCTGAAGCCACAAAATCACGGTGAGTATATCTGTTGGTGTTCCAAAGAAAAAGTAAATATTCAACAAACGTGGACTAGCAAAAGGTAAATAATCATAATCAAAACACAAAGAGTCAATTAACGTTACCTGAAAGTCTATATCAAACTTGACTCCTTGCTCTAGGTCTTCGTAAAAGCATTGTTTCTCGTTATCGGGCAATTCAAAAGTTAATTCGGTGGCATTTATAAAGGCTATGTACACAGCCAAAATTAAAAGACATGGGTGTCTCATGATGGAAGAACACTTCAATTATTATTCTTTACTATGCACAGAAAGCCTGCTCCATTGAGTTATAGCTGGTTTGCCGAACTCACTCTGCCACTTGACAGCTTGAAGCGACACACCACTGACGTGGCAGGAGGACGGGATACTTCCGGGTTATTTGGCGTTTTATTTTTCAAAATAAATAAAGGTGCGATTATTTCATTAATTTAGATAAAAAAATTTTAATTTTTTTAAAGCCTGTTCTATAAACAGTTACCAGTAAGTGGCAGTAAAGAACAGGCAATGATATCATTCTTATTACCTTATTAGGTTACATGTCCATTACATGGACAAAGCAAAGTTGTTTCCAGTACATAAACTAGTTAGTGTACACTTTATAGTTAAAAGTTTTCATGCTCTGATAGCTCTCTATGGAGTGACTCTGGAAGTGGGGTAGGAAATACATAATTATAGGCTATAAAAATAAGCAATTTAACAAAACCTAGGCTATGTATTTGAACATAAATTAGCCTACTTAGAAGACTTAAATACATTTTTGTATTCCTATTTTGTTTTTCACTTTTTCACTATGAGTTCTGAAATATTCTTTGTTTAATGCTGTATAGCAATCAACAACAAATGTACATGATGCTTGCGAGTTTTATGATCCTTATTTCCAAATATTTGATTTTCAACACAGCCTTCAAAATGTTGACCTTTCTAATCATTGTTATTTTTTCATTGGCTAGGAAGAAAAAAAAAATAGTCTGGAGCCTTAAACTTTGGCAGGATGTAGCACAAGGTTACACAAATATGTGCTCCTCCATGTTTCAGGTCCTCGCCTGAATAGAAAGTATCAAATACACACCCAAACATTATTCTAACAATTACAGTGACCTTATTAAGAAAATGTAAGTGGCACTGACCAAATCCCTGTGCCACAATGTTGTCTCGACAATTTTCTCAGTATTTACTAAAGCAGGGGTTTTCAAACATGTTATGCCAAGGACCTGCAAATATGATTTATTTATAATAAGGTATTTCCATGTGTAAAGGCAAATTCATCCCGTGTGAGGAAAAAGGGGAAATATTTACTTTCATGAAGTTGACTATCTTTTGCACCAGTCTATCTGATAAGGAAATGGCACCCCTGTCAATTTAAGTGTATTTTTCGGTTAAATCAGACTACTAATTATTAATAATTAAGCCAGCACTACTAATTATTTCAAATGTATTATGACACTATTGATGATCCTGTGTGTATGCCAAAGCCGCATTTTACAAACAACGGACTCTTATTTTGAAATTCAAGGCTGGAGCACGAGTCCACTGTGTTTACTGCGAAGTTCTCTTTTCCTGTGTGTAGGGTGTGGGCGGTGACATAATCAATGGGCGGTGACTGACCTCTCCGTCTCTCTGTAGACACTCTCAATGCTGAAGGAGCTCAAGTAGTTGAAGGTGAATCTACCAGGTGTGATAATGCAGGAATACACAAAGGCAGCGAAGGAGTTTGTGGAAGAACACCCTACAGGTGTCACAGCTGTCCTGGTTACGGGTAGGCAAAAGTTAAACCATAGTTTCTTACTTGTTCGATAACAATCAGGGTTCCCACGGCAACCAAAAACATGTTAATATGAGGCACTTATTAAACTGACATTTACACTCGTGGAAAATGGATTTCATGAATAGATTCTGAATGCGCCTGGGGAACATTTTTTAAATTGTATTAAAGTGTGTATATCATTTTGCAGTTACTCAGCGCAGAAAGTGCTTTTAATGCGTGCAATGTCAAATGTTACAAAATTCCAGCAATCAGGACCGGCTGTTTTTTGTAAAAGAAAAAAGTCATGGGATTTTATTTATTGAAAGATGTGGAAACACTGTTATATTTAATATAATGAGAAATAATGATACATCTAAGATATATCTTATTTTATCTTATCGATATCTATATGAGCCTCTTGCATGTGTATTGGATAACCTTTGCCTGGGCTTATCAAACGTACTGACGTTTTGAGAGTAGGTTAGAGGTGAGGTCTCCATAAATGCAGTCACTTATTTCTAAGCCCAATTTTAGTATTTTCTTTGTTGATTTAAAGTTATAGAGTGCCGAAGTGATGACGTCACTTTGTAGGACAACTCGGCTGCTAGCGGCGCATGGGTTCCCTCGATCGAAAAGCTATGCATTTTCCCCATAGACTTTTGGAAAATCGCAAAAAATAAGATCTGTATTTAACAAAGAGTTGTGACCCTTACACGTTTTGTCTATCAAGATAATCTTTACAAGTTAATCCAAAATTTATACATTTTGAAGCCTATATAAAGTTTTTAAAAAACACAAGCAGACACAATAAAGTTTAAAAAACCACAAACAGGTTATAACTGTGTGTTCTATGTCATAGATCAAAACGTGAAAATATTTAGAGGATTTGTTCACCACAGACCTTATTTCAGGCGATTTAGCAAAAACCCATTCAAAAATCCCATAGACTTTAGAGCGAGGGAACCCGCAGTGCTAACATGCTAACTCACTTCCGCGTTTTGGCCTACAAAGTGACGTCGTAACTTCGGCACTCTATTCTATGACTTCCTTTGTTCGTCATTTAACAAGAAAGCTGTTAAAACTGCTCTGTTAATTAAAACAATTATGGTTGCATCATAAGAGTTAGGCTACCTCTTGATTTCCTAAATATAATTTTTTTGTGTTAAATGTTATTTATTTATATTTATTCATTTATTGTAGGCTATGTTTAATTTCAGTTGTTTTATATTTTTTTGTGAATTGTTTTTTTTTAGTAGACTATCTCTGTTTACTGTATCTTGCTTGAAAATTTAATTTATTGCCTTGCTCTACCTTGAGTTTCTTGTCCTGTTTTCTTAAGTGTTTATTTGTGATATATGTATGTCCTGTGATTTTTGTTTTTAAAAAACACCACTTTTGCAAAGTGAAAAGGTTAGAGGTGACGTAATGATGTTGCTGTACCGGTAGGTATCGGTCTCTTTGCCCTGCGGAGATGGCTGGGTGGTGGAGTCTGCCGCAGCAGAGTGACCTTGGTCGGCAAAACTGTTCTGATAACGGGAGCCAACACTGGTATCGGTAAAGAGACTGCGGTGGACATGGCCAAGAGAGGTTAGTTCATTTGAATGGAGTTCCTATTTAAAGTATTAGTTGAATTGGCATCATCTTAGGTCTATGTAGCAGCATGTGTATTGATATTATATCAGTAAGGATGTTCAAAATTATAACAAAAATAATAGCCTTTCAAATCAAGTTTAAAACGCTTGGTAGGGTTACCCTATCTGATTTTTTTTTTTTAAAGAAAGCAAGAAAAAGACCAAAATATGTAAAACACTGAAAACTTAAAGGTGCAGTAAGCGATTTCTAAGAAACACTGTTGAAAGTGGATCAGACGGAGCATCACAACACACTTGTTGCCAATCAGGGCATTCTCATTTGGGGAAGGTGCCTGTTTGGGAATTTTGGAGGCAGAGCCATAAAGGTAGGTGTGCAATCCTTTTGGGTAAGGGCGTGTTTGTTTTGGTGATTTTAAATATCAACAGCATTTTTCAGAAATCGCTTACTGCACCTTTCATGACAACCTTAAAACACAGTAGTGAGGAGGGCTTGACATTAACACCTGCCCACCCGCCAAATGCGTGTGGATTTCAGTGGTGGCGTGTAACGCAGTCACTTTGGCGGGTTGAATTTTATATAATATAAATTTTTCAGTTGTAGTCTTTTAAAGGTACAATATGTAAGTATTTTGTATCAAAATATCCAAAAACCATTTGCACAGTGTTATATATTTCTTTCAGTTGTGTACTTAAATTATGCGGTAACACTTTATTTTGATGGTCCCTTTTGAACGTGCTATTGACTATAAGTAACTTTGCAACTATATGTCAACTAACTCTCATTAGAGTATTAGTAGACTGTCTGTTTAATATCTGCAAATACTTTATTGTGATGCTCCTCCAACAGACACTCTACTAACTATAAGTAACTTTGCAACTACATGTAAACTTAATCTAACCCTAACCCTACCAGTCTATTAATACTCTACTAATACTCTAATGAGAGTTAGTAGACATGTAGGAGCAACGTTACTTATAGTCAACAGAATGTGTTAAAGGGACCGTTGAAATAAAGTGAAACCAATTATCCTAAATGTTTCCAAGAATTTTTAAATTCAGAGAAATTCACTATTTTAAATAGTGCCCGTCCATTGTCACTTGTCGCCTGTCAATGACACAATATCTGCGTTATCCCTGGTTTCCACTTGTACCCCCATAGTAACCATGGCGACAGACGTGGACAACTGCGTAATATATAGTGGCACGCTGTTGTTGTTTCGTTCAAACATTATGGTGCATGGCAAGCAGACCTTGGGGCAAAAGGAGAAATAAAATGAGGATCAATATCAGTGTGGGGTTTTCGAGATCCCGAGAGTTCCACGTCCGCGACAAACTTCGACAAAAGTCTCATACAGACAAACTAACACATAGAATAACATTATAACTTTCAACTCACTCAAATGCAGTTTAGTATGAAAGTGTAACATTAGACCGCAACGTTAGACAAGTGAAACAGCTCTACGTTACCTCACACGTTTAATTCGTCAAATAAACTGACCAGTTTGAGTAGTAATTCAGCACTTGCGGGTAGTTCGGTAGAATGAAATGTCCTCATTCCTTTATATCTGCGGGACTCGTGTGTGTGACGCTGATATCTGATGTCTCTCATTAGCAATCGCGACCTGGTTTATACCACAGTCATGTTAGAAAACATGAATGTATTCACTCATAAACATTATTTCCCCTTAAACATTTTTAATGTTAGATCCATCGGCATGACGACAAGTTCCATGATTCTACGCTCATTCTGCGTCATCAATCTACGCCTTTGTTATTGTAAGAGGTTTAGGGACCCCTTGAGGTGAAAAAATTACATATTGTAGCTTTAAAAAGGCATCTGAAATAATAAACTAAGTGCAATGAAGTGTTGTCAAAAGTATAGATTTTTCGATACATATCACTAAAAACTCTTCTGCAAGATACACAATACCAGCTGGCAGCTGCGCGTTCTAGCTTTATAATCTCTCAGACAGCAAGTTCAAACACAAACCCTTTACTCACTCGTTTCATTTGCTCTGGATGAATATTGTTGTGTTACAGGGCTTGAATTTCGGAGAAGGATTGCACTTATTGAGGATAATTTTACTCATTCATGCAGATTTTGTGCTCACAACCAAAGTGTGTGCACATAAAGATATATTGGCTATATAAAACAGTATAATGGGTCTGTGCGTCAGGTCTTAAAGTGACAGCAGCCTAACCGGCTGCCAAATTATAAAATAATATAAAAAATATCTATATGGCAGTTTTTCACTATGGTATTGAGGCCAGTGAAAAGTGTCTAGTAACTACCACTAAAAACCACTAGCCACAGTGGCTGGTGAGCAAAAAAGTTAATGTCAAGCCCTGGTAATGAGGGTCTAAAGAGGTCCACTCTGTTTTGTGTTTTTAGTGACTTGGCAAAAAAACTGACCTTGATTTAGAGGACAAACATTTAAAAAAATATTATAGTTTAAAACAAAATAGCTTATTTTTACTGAAAAGTACCAAAGTCACTATTTTTTACAATCTCTGGACAGTTACACCACCTTGACATTTTTTTACTTTTAAGCTCCACAAAAATTAAATTGATTGCATGTTTATCATAGTAGAGGTGTATTCAATTGAATTGAATTGAATGTTTAATGTATTTTTTTATCCTCCTCCTCTCGTCAGTTAGGATTTGGCATTCTGATTACCCCTGAATCAGACTAAAATTCTCTAATTATGTTGTCAAAAAATGTATTCATGATATCTCCAATACATTCAAGTTGGTTTTGTTCTGTTTACCCTAAGGGGGGGGGTATTGCTGCTCTCCCTGCTCTTATACATGCTAGGCTGCATGGATGCGCAGGGAGTTCTCGCCCGGAACAGAACCATAACGCCAATCCAAACTGTATGCTAATTGTCAATCGTATTTGACGATAGTGGTCCTGACAGAGCTGGTTTAGCAATCCATCACTTATGAAACCACACTAACATGGCCCAGTTTGTTATTCTGAGGCTCATGAAACCCCTTCAAAGTTAGAAACTTCTGTGGTCAGCAAGATAGTGCATAAGAGCTTTGTAGTATTGTTGTATTTGTTGAAGGCTTGATGGTTGCAGAAAATATTGCATTGTCACTCACAACATTTACTGTTTATAAACCTCCATTGTTCAGGTGCAAGGGTGATTCTGGCTTGCAGAGACATTGGCAGAGCCAACAAAGCAGCGGATGAGATCAGGAAGAGGAGCGGAAATGGCAACGTGGTTGTGAAGATGCTGGATCTGGCCTCCTTGCAGTCTGTCCGAGCTCTGGCCAAAGATGTACAGCAGAATGAGGAGAGATTGGATATTCTCATTAATAATGCTGGTAAGTAATGTCAGACAGATTAAAATGCATAAGCACATGGTTGATATAGTAACAAAGTGTTTTATTTTTTGGCAACAGATTACAAGGTTTGCTCTCTCAGCAAATGAAATCTATGTATTTACTTATTCATTCATTTAAATTTAATTAGATTTCTTTTTTTCCTGCCAACAGGGATAATGATGTGCCCACAGTGGCAGACAGAGGATGGCTTTGAGATGCAGTTTGGGGTGAACCACCTGGGCCATTTCCTGCTTACCAACTTACTTCTGGACTTGTTGAAGAAATCAACACCCAGCCGTGTTGTCAATGTTTCTAGCTTGGCCCATGAGAAAGGTGTGGAATCCCATCTATGTCTTTATGTGCTTAGCTGAATTATGCCTAAAAAAAAGCTTGCACATTTTTATCATTATCATTTTATCATTTTTTTATTATAATTCTTTCAATTATTGTAAGCAGTAATTGCTTAATAAACTCCTTATCCAAATCCCTGACAATATGCTCAGTTTTGACAAAATGTAAGGTAATTATATTTTACCATTGCAGGGCAGTGTGCATTGATGGTATTATTTTCCATTTCCAACATATTTTATTTTAATGTATTGCAATGTAAACACATTTAAAGTGTTTATTTGACGCATTCAATTTTTTGATTCCAAGGCATGTAACTCATTCAATTTCAAATTACTTTCCGTTGGATAGGCAAGATTTATTTTGATGATATAAACCTGGAGAAAGACTATGATCCACACATAAGCTATAAACAGAGCAAGCTGGCCAATGTTCTGTTTACCCGTGAACTAGCTGTCAGGTTGAAAGGTAAGCTATAAAGAAAACTTTCTCATTCTTATTGAATTGAAACATCACAGTGTCACACTCTCAATCATGCTGGTTTCAAACACTTTCCCTGTATGTCATTCAGGCACAGGAGTGACAACTTACTCTCTGCATCCTGGGGTGATCCGTACTGAACTCGGCCGACACTTTTTATCCGCTCTGCCTCTGTGGAAGAGGTTTATGTTATTGCCCTTTTTTTTCTTTGTCAAAACACCTTGGCAGGGTTCACAGACCACCATCTATTGTGCGGTGGATGAGAGTCTGCAGAAAACCAGTGGCCTTTACTACAGGTCAGTGGCTTTTTCGGTCACATGTGTTAACTGCAATTTAGTATGATTATGCTAATCAAGGCATGCATGGAGGTGCAAACAACTTTTCTAAAGTTAGCGATGTGTGTCACCTCTCCCAAGATATCATAGACAGGCAATTATAGGAAGCAATTGACAAACTTGATACAACGAACAAGCTTTGAAGTTTTACAATAGATGTCTTTATCACTTTAATAAGGTCAAAATAGAAAAACCAACAAACTTTTTTCCATATAGGTTTAAAGCTTTTATTCACACTGTTGTCTGAGCATTGTCGTTAAATAATGATCATTTCATGCTTTTGTTCATTGCTCTCTTTTGGTCATTTTGCAGTGATTGTGCACCCAAAGAGACGGCTCCTCAGGGTAGGGATGATGCTGCAGCCCGCAGACTGTGGGATCTCAGTGCTTCCATGGTGGGCCTGGCTTGAGACAACATCTTGTCCAATGAAAATCAATCTCTTCATTTAAAAAACAGTGTGTCGCCTTTTCCTACCTAAATTTTACATTCCAAATTTTCAGTCTATTTAATCTGCTTACTTAATATAAAGAACGGAGAGCCTGTTTGAGTAAGAATGTAGGAAAGTTGTCATGTTGGTGATGCCTATGCAATAAGATAAACTGCAATATGAAGTGTAAATTTAAGCATGAAATAATTAGTGAGATTGTAATGCTATTAGCCACATTGCATATCCTAGCTATACAAATGAGACATTTGATATACCTTTCATCTTTAAATTTCATTGCCAGTGCTTGTGTAATTTGATACCATGTATCACAAAATTCTATGCATAAAATGAATGTTGGTTAACAATTTCACAAAGCCTTTTCTTGAATGATGAAGTGGACATTAAATAAATTGTAAATTAAAGGTAAAGAGCATTTTATACAGTAAAGTTTGAAGAATTACATGAGTTGCATTTGTAATAAAATTGGAAGGTTTAAATTCTTTTCTCCTTACATAAGCAGAGTTTATCTGAATGATTTTGCTTGCAGATTTATTTTTATTGCTCCTTAATAAAACGTTGGTATTGTTTTCATTAAGCCGTGAGCATTATTGTCATCAGAAGATAATGTCTGTATTAAGAAAAGTAACACATACTCTTCCAATTTGCAAAGTAAATGTATCTAATCTACTGCTAACTTATTATAGAAATTAATGTGATTGAGAAGTGTCCTGTTTGGTAAAGCTGAAAAAGCAACAAAAAAAAATAGACTAAAAATACAACATCATCATCATGTGCAGCCCGAGTTTACATTGAGATATACATTAATTATGGTTAAATTAATCAATATTGGTTCTCATTGGGACCATAATTTAGAAATGCAAAACTCAAACATGATGGTTATATGGATGCAAGTAAGACATTAAATGACAGTCAATAATGCGGCTTCAGCAGTTTCTGGAAAAAAGCTGGGGAAAAAGTCAATCATATAAGAGTTAGAAAAGGTTTTAAAACAGTACGTTATACGTTAAACGTATTACCAACTACAGTCATTGGCATTCACAAATGTGCACATATCACCAACGCACCCTGACCTGAGAGCCCAGCAGACACAAAGCTGTATGTGTCAGCCACATGCCCTTATCAGTTCTCCGTCCAACAGATTCACCATCTTTAGCTGGGCTGGAAAAGTGATAAGGAGATGTGAGCGACCATTTGAACATATACTCTGAGAACTCCAACTGCTTCCATACAAATCTCCGGCACAAGTTCCCACCTGCTCTGTCCAGCATTTTTCTTTCAGCCAAAAGAACAGCAAATGAATCTTCATGACATGTGTCCCCATATAGGAAGCTGCAGCTGAGATTACCAGTTTAGAGAGGACATCTGTGATTTTTCCAGGGCTCTCGGCAGGTTTCCACCAGGATAAGTCTAAATCCGTCTTCCACAAACCATAGTTTTGAGGCAGGAGATCTGCACGGTGTTGTACAGCCTCACAGTCTGTATGTACGCCACTGTGGACACACCCCACATATGAGTTTTATTTCCTCTCCACCCCACCTATCTGCAAGTCAACCATGACATGCTATTGGTTCACAATTGGGGATCATAGGTCAAACCCCTTCAGCAGCCAAAAGAGAGTGTTTATTTGTTGGTTGTGCTGTCAGTCATGATCAAATCAGCCAATGAAAAACAAAAGACCAGATCCAATAGGTGTGTTTTATACCAGGTGTGACTAAAATTGACATTCCAGTCTTCACATACCTATCCATCTCCTCTTCTTCTGCTTCCCTGGCTATGGCACACCCTCTTCAGATTAGAGACAGAACACTTCCTGCTGTTGTTTTTATGGGCTTTCACCTGCCAAAATCACTCAGCATCACTTGTCACTTAATGCTCGATAAGAGATAATGAAAAAAGAAGGCTAAGAATGTAGAGTTGGTTGGGAAAACCAAGCTTTTGCTGAGTTTGAATCAAGGACTGCACTGAATCTCACATGCACACTCACTCATAACCAGCTAATAGGATAGGAGACATTCTCAGTAACTTTGGGTAACATGCAAGGTTCTTGATCAAAGTTATGAACAAATGTTCTTCCAGTAACGTAAATAGAATGTACATTCAAAGTTATTTTTGTCTTTAATAACGTTATTAAAACATTATCACAAAAATGTTATTTATAGATCATTCATGAAACATTTTAGTTGGATGTTAGTCTAATGTTTTTTGTTCAGA
The DNA here is from genome assembly GCA_031834385.1 of Semotilus atromaculatus. Taxonomy (NCBI): domain Eukaryota; kingdom Metazoa; phylum Chordata; class Actinopteri; order Cypriniformes; family Leuciscidae; genus Semotilus; species Semotilus atromaculatus. Next base: position 22,260,185 of record JAULUF010000009.1, on the reverse strand, counting down.
TGCTTTAGAGAACATTCAGAAGTAACGTTCCAGCAAATGCTTGCAAAATGATAAAATAGCGTTCTAACGTTCACATAACCAAGAAAAACGTTTTCATAACTTAATGAGAACGTTAGTAAAAACATTCATAGAACAGGTTTTTTGGTTACACTTTATTTCGATGGTCACTTTAGACGTTCTACTAATTATAAGTAACTTTTCAACTACATGTCAACTAACTCTCATTAGAGTATTAGTATATTATAGTAGACTGTCAGTAGACTGTTAGGTTATGGTTAGGTGTTAGGGTTCGGGTTCGGGTACTTATAGTCAGTAGAGTGCCTGTTGGGGGGACCAACAAAATAAAGTGTTAGCAGATATTAAGCTGACAGTCTACTAATACTCTAATGACAGTTAGGTGACATGTAGTTGAACAGTTACTTATAGTTAGTAGAATGTCTAAAGTGGACTATTGAAATAAAGTGTAACCAAAAAACCTGTTCTGTTAAAAAATTTTATTTCAGTCATTTTAAACCTGCTGAATACAAAATACATTTTAACTGTTTTTTCAAAACAACATTGGACCCCATTGACATTCATTGTATAGTCCCAAAAACCACATATTTTTTATACATTTTAGAAAATGTAAAATTATGACAGCATTTTCCTTTTTTTCTTCTTTTCTTTTTTTTGTGGACTGTCCCTGTAACAAGTGCATGCAGTAACATGCACTGTTTGCTCACATCAAATTAAATTTCCCTATGCAGGATTTAGGGTGTGTGTGTGTGTTTGTCATTGTACACATGTGCCTCAAGGTGGTGTGAGAATGCAGGTTTGTAGCATTCCAGGGAATCCAAACTCACTGTACGGCTAAAGACTAAGACGAGTTAAAACAAGTAAAAAGCTTAATCATCCTTCAATGCGACTAAGAACTTATCACTTGCAATCATGTGTAATGGATGTCAGACAAAAGGAATATATAACGCTTATGTCTGGTACAAATTAGGCTGAAGGGGAAACAGACACGCACAAATGCACAAGTACACATGCATTCAAATGCACATCCCAGACAGCTGTCCAACAAATTAAATCACGCTCATCTCTCAATGACTCAACAAATGCTTCACTGACAGAACATGGTGCATTGGTTTATTCTTAACACTAAAATAAACTTAAACTTCACAGTTAATAAATGTTCATAAAAGTCAAAGGTAACCCACTGTAGGACTAATTATGAAATCATAGCTAGAAAATACAAATGACTTTATATTTTACATACGGTAAATTTAAGGCTAAAATCATTTTCCATAATTAGGTTTCAACATCTGACCTTTGACATTTTTTGGGTGCTGTCATTTATCACTGACTTTGTCCTATTAAATTATTTTTGCCTGAAACTTTGAAACGTCACACGCATTTAAATGCATTTTCACTCTCTGAAAAGTAGTGAAAAAGTCTTAGTGTTTCAAAAAAACATTAAAAAGCTTTATTAACAACCCAGTTTATCGTGTGCTGATATATTTCAATTGGAACTTACATTTGAAAATGTCAAAAATTCAGATGCAACTTAGCTGCCAGGAAAGTAGTGAAACCATGTCCATGTTTCAAAAACATTCAAAAAAAAAATTCTTTAACTTTGTTTTATAATAATTGGAATTCCAAATCAATGATTGTAGCACAAGTAAAAATCAACATGACACTTCTTTTTCAGTGTAGCTCACACTTTCCACACGTCATTTTTGGATCATTTGTTTGTCAGTGTAGTGAGACCATAGGCAGTGGCCTCTTTCCTGACTTCTGGTTGTAGTCTGGATCACATCTTCCAAACTGCCATAGGATAATGTTACAAAATTCCTGACTTCCACAACAATCTATGGCTTATATTCTTCATCTCTGCCATCACCCTCGCTGCTATTTTCCTTGATCTTCAACTTCTTCCTTTCTTACTACGACCTTATTTTCTGCTGCACTGTCGTCACTATCATCAATACTTTCTGGGAAAGGTACAGCTTTTCCTCTCTGTCTTCTATAAAACTTATTAACATCAAACTAAAACTCAGGCAAAAATACTATAATACTTCCTGCCAGTACTGAACAATTAGTGCAGCTACAGCATGTATCCCTTAAAAGGACTTTGTCATTTATGCATTTGATCTTATTTGATAGTTATTTTACAAAATGTGCATTCAAAATTATATGTATTTTTTTTATGTATTTCCTAGTCTAAAACAAACAATGGAGCCTTGACATCATGTGACCTAACTTTTTTTTATTGAACACCAAGAACAAAAACAAAATATACATCTACAATGCCATTGATAAATGCAGATATACAAGTATTAAGCACAGTACATGTCAGTTAGATAAATAAATATTTATAAAGAAAATTACATAATTTTCATGTGACCTGCTAATGTCTTAGGTTATTATTATTGTATTTTAAATGCAATTTTCTTTGCGTCATTTATAAATGACGATGCCCCACAAAGAGTGTAGAGGGTGTAGTTTATATGATTCCCAGAAACCAAACCCAGTTTCAAGCATTATACTTCCTTATTAGACTCTTCCTTGGACAACTGTGGTTTGCCTAGCAGGTTTATATACATAACTAAACATGGAATTTTTGAAGAGCTATAATAAATATTTTACATTTTAAAAAGTGTATCAAATCAAATGAAATTCCCAAGTACACTGATTTTATTGACAAATGTAAGACAACTTTACTGCCGAGAGATGAGCCGTTGTTCCGCCTGACTGGTTGTTTTGCGAGTGATGGTTAGTGATGTCTTAGCATGGCTGTGTCAGGGAAAGAGAGCCAGTGACTCTGTGGGCTTTGTGGCCAATTATCTAGTTGAGTTCCTCTGGATGGTGTGAAAGTCGCATGCAAAGCAAACAAGCTTCAGTCGTTCTTTATCTGATCCTGGAGTTCCGTCCAAATCACACACCAGGATCATTCATGTGGATAATAGGATATATGCTAAAACATCTTCAGCAACGCAGCAGGATTACAGAACACACATTCCCAGCATTACTATTAGCCCATTCATCACTCATCAAAAAAATAATTAAAACAAGTTTAATTCTTAAACTATTGTTTGCATTATAGTTCATTTTTGTGAATATACATTTGGGACATTAAATAATGAATATTGCACAATTTTCTTTGAATTATCTAAAATCTAAATTAAGGACAACATAACTATGTATGGCTTTCAATACTATTCAAGAAGCATTTTTTTCTCTCTTATTTAACAGATGTTTGAAATTTTACTGACTGCTTGTTATAATGTTATTGAACATACATATTTTGATTAATATATGCAATACTGCAATAAATTTGACTGACTGCTTGTTATAATGTTATTGAACATATTATGATTAATATATGCAATGCTGCAATACATTTGACTGCTTGTTATAATGTTATTGAACATACATATTATGATTAATATATGCAATACTGAAATACTACTATATTACAATATAGTTTTATTCAAAATACATATAGAAATAATTGTATACAATTGTAAATAAATGTCATTTTAAATGTCATTTTATTTTCATTCTTAAAAATAGAAGTGGTTGTTATAAGTTTTTCAACATCTTACATTAAGAACAGTAATAGCATATCCATCGTCTCACTCACAAATTTTAAAGTGTTAAAATGTAAAGAACACTCCTTGCTTTATTTTCAGGTGACTATATTCTGCCTGATAAAACAGTTTCATATGAAAGGGCAAAGTCAGACCGACTCCTTTGTCAAATTTTTCCTTTGAGCTGAAACATGAGAAGTTATAAAAAAATATATATATAAATATAAAAAATAATCCTGAGCTATACCCTGTATACCCTGTGTACCCTGTGGGGGGGGGGAGTTGAATGTCTTTTTTTTTTTTTTGCCTTGGACTTTTTTTACTAATTTAGTTTTAGTTGAAATATGAAATGTGGTTATTTCTGAGAAATACGATTATCAACTTCACACTTTCACATCCAGACAAACAAGTTAAAGCAACACAAATTTGGTTATCACTAGTTTTGTCATCAATGTTTGGAAAACTATTAAAATATTCATAATTTAAAGCATGCAGCTATAGGCTACTCATATAAAAAGATACAAATCAGCTTGGTACACTGAAGTTACTCAAATGGGCTTTATTAATTACTATTTTACAATCATATACTGAATAAATTGAAACGTACATTTACACTAAATATCCCATTTAAATTAAAAGCCACACAAGGACTTCTGTAAATATTTTTGAGGTTTACACACACAAAAAAACTGTTGATATGATTATTTTCTGCCTTTCCTGTCCCTTGAAATAATGGGCAGAGGAGAGCTCAGTATGCACTAGGTCTAGTTAACAAGTAATCTAGTTATGTACCATGCTGCTTTATGCGTTTGTACAATTGCACTTCTCAGCCACTAGAGGGAGACACCTCCCTGGTAATGGCTTATCCTAACTGAAGCACCATAATAGAATAGTATACTGGCATACTACTATTTCTATTTCTCTCCTTTTTTTTTTTTTTTTTTTTTTGCATACTACTATTTCTACAATGACTTTGTGAATTCGGAACTGCATACTAGAATACCACCTCTACTATTTCTGTCATAGAAAGATATTGTAAAAGTAGTAAGAGTAGAAGGCTATTTATGCGGCTCCAAATTTTAGCAGCTGTGTCCGAAATTGCATACTTCCCTAGTAGGCGAAAAACAGAATTTTTAATAAAAGAATTAGCCTATGTCGGAATTCACAGTAATCATAAAAGAGTAGGCAAAAAGTACCCAGTTGCAATACAAGTAGCTACCATTGGATACGATGGACACGTTACTATCCCATGAGGCCATAGTAGAGGATGCAACATATGCAACAGGGAGGAGGTCACAAGATAACGACAACACAGCGAATGTAGCCTAGTATGTCTGGATATCATTCATACTAATACATTCATACTAGAGTTATAGAGTATAAGTATGTATATAAGTATAGAGTATCTAGTAGGCTTATTTTGCAGGACCAGAAATTTCTCTCAAATTGAATTGAAATTGAATAAAATAATACATAAATCAATAACACAGTCTAAAAATAGGTTTAAATTACAAATCAATTTAAAAAAAATAAAAACTAAGCGTAACTCTATTACGCCGTGCTCGTTTACCGGACCTCACGTGCATCTGCAGAGTTAAATAAGTACCAAACATGAAACGTCACGAGGGCACATTAAAACACCTCCCAGATAATGAATATCAAGATGGTCTTCAGAGATGATCAAATCAACTTTCACTCTTTCAGTGCCATAACAAAAGAGGGGCGGGGACAGTTACAAAACCGGTCAGTAACGCGGGAGTTTTCATAACAGCAGCGTGATTCAAAGGAAGTGTGTTGAATAACCTCACCTGCAAAGACATGGATGCAGATAAAAGTGAAAAAAGTTTAAAGACGATGCAACTTTTACAGGTGAGGTGCGCTCCTGTTTCTCACTTCCCGACTTAATAAAGCACGTGGTGATGATACTAAGTTAGTCTGTGTGTCATAAGTATCTTGCCATATATCTGCATACATGACAGCTAACGTTAGTGTCTTTATTGCACTGTTCGTGTAGCTCGAATGCGTAATTGACGTTTGATTCACGTATGGCCTAAGCACTTTTTAACTTTAGGTCCGCTATGATAGAGAAATAATTACGACAAAGTAAAATATCGCCAGATAGAACTACTTGCCTCTCCTGACGACGAGATGAGAATATCGAAACCGGTTTAACCGTTATTTCGATTATTTATGGCTGACGAGGAACTGAAGAACAGCAAAGCCTATTATATTTTGAATAAAATAAATTTAAGTACTGTAACGGACGAATAAAAACCGATGCGGTCAGTATTATATTGTAAACTTGAGAAACTCCTGCAGTCCCATACAGTGACTAGCGCCCCCTTTGAGCCAGGGCGCATATGCTGGTCGTTAAAACAGGATTATTTTTTTGAATGTAATGTATCATTTTTAGGAGACGACACCGTCTCAGAACCCTGGAATGGACGAACCAGTACGCCGGACTTCCCGCCGAATCAGAGAGAGAAAAAAACAAGAAAAGAAACAAATTTTAGCCCCAAAATGTCTGACGTTTAGGTCTAAGGTGAAAAACACCAGAAAGGGAGTCAAGAGAAAGGTAAAGAGACGACGTCCCTTATGGAACATTAAATCACTAATTGTGTTTGTGAACATGTATTGACTATTACATATTATCTTAGAAAAATGACAGTGAGGAAGAAGAAAATGTTCAAGAGACACAAGCAGAAAATGACAAAGACTTTCTTCCAGTAAGTGTAAACACTACACGATCACGTCTACAGCCAAAATGTCCACTTTCCATCTGAATGGCAAAATCCACCTTTTCTGTCATCTCAAACAGGGTTATCGTGAGGGTTTGTCTGAATATGAGCTGGAGCGACTGGAGAATATCAGAAAGAACCAGGCCTTCCTCAATTCCCTGAAGTTGCCGCAGGTAAAACTTTGTAGTGAGGCAGGAGAGTAATGTTTTTACACATAAACTTCCTTTACTTTATGCCCTTGACTTAATAAATTAGTACATCGGTACTTGTTTGCAGATTTCTGAAGCTCTGAGACCGAAGCCAAAACCTTCTCTGAAAGGCCTGAAAAAGTAACTATTAATAGTAACATTTCAAAATGGCTCAATGAAAATGTATATAATAAATATTTATTTTAATATAATAGTGTGTATATATATATATATATTATTTACAATTGAAGTGCTCCTAAACTAAAGAAATAATTTAATTTAGGGAAAAGACAGAAACAGAGATGCTCCCTGTTCGCAAGTCACTGCGGTTACAGAATAAGGGTCCTCAAACAGCTGTTACTCTAGAAATGACCCCTTCTACAGCCAAAGAGCCTGTAAGTAACCATTGAAAGTATGAATGTTACATTTTAACACATTTTTTACAAAACACTATGAAATTATTGGATATGAAATTAAACAAATGTGTCTTATTTCAGGAAAAAATTGTTAAAAAAGACCCTGGACCAATACCACTGGATCCAATCAACCTGGAGGAATATGTCAGGGTACCTGAAGATTTATTAAATCTCTGGAATGAGGTCAGTGTTTACACATGCACAAGAACACTCCTATATTAATCGGAAATTTGGTCATATTCCAATTACTTGTGAATCACGTATTAACCCAAAATCTGTGTGATGTATATCTTTTATAGGTCCCATTAAAACAAGATACAGAAACATTGGATTTGAAATCGTGAGTAACATCGAAGTAACGTCAAAAAGAGAGTGTTTATCTATGCATGTCATTTTGGTTTCTCTTCTGTCAGTTTAAGATAAGGTCAATCTTGTAGTAAATTGTAGCAATATATGCGATGAGAATGTATCACTTTTTTAAAAATCTAATAACATATTTTTTTCAGGTACCAAGAAGTGCTGCAGAAATTATCCATCGATGAAAGTTGTGTAGTGAAAGTTGTGAAAGGTCGGGTCTGTTCAGCAGCTTTTCACCCCTCCGCTTCTAGCTTGCTCATGGCTGCAGGAGACAAGTTCGGCCACCTGGGACTCTGGAAGCCAGTGAGATAACAGTTTAAAAAAGTTGAAAGTTGGATAGTGGGAATGTGATTAAGTGACTAATGGCTATTCCAAGGTTTTCTCTGCTATGCCTATCATAATGTACATTAACTGTGTTTCCCTTAGGAGGCTAAATGGGGCGATGATGGTGTACTCTGTTTTGAACCCCACTCTCGTGCAATTACCAGTATGGCCTTTTCATCTAACCCTTCTAACCTCATCACAGTCAGCTATGATGGCTCTGCACGCAGCATGGACCTGGAGAAGGCTGTGTTTGATGAGGTGAAAACTACAGCCAGTATTTGAAATGTTTACCCTGGTCATATGTAGGGTTTAGGGATGGCGAAAACTAAACATTTTCTTGACCGACCACCGAGCCTCATCAGCCGGTTGAAACCGGTTAACCGATTAGTTTAAAATAATGCTACGCTATTTGAAATAACAGCCATTTTGAGCCGCGCCTGCAATTTCGCTACTCTGTCGCATCTCTCTGCCGCTCTGCCTCCCGCTCAAGGAGGTTGCACACCGTACGAGAATCACAGCACCGCGTCGCGCAGCGCTATGTCTTTAAAATTCGAACACATTATTCTCTATGAGTGTACACACACACCAGCGACGCCATTCGGCGTCTGTCCGCGGTGCCCAGCTACGGCTCAGGACTTTGTTTAAAACCCTGCCGCACCACAGAGCGCCATTTACATAGTTTTATATAAAATTTACATTTATTTGTCTCAAATCGTCGTTAATGTACATACTGACTTCACCTTGTGCTGCAATATACATTTAGTTTTACATTAATTTACAGAAATCAGCTGCTTGAATGGATTTTCAGGTGATATTCTCAATTCATTCAGTTAAAGGTGCCCTAGAATGTGAAATTGAATTTAGTTTGCCATAGTTAAATAACAAGAGTTCAGTACATGGACATGACATACAGTGAGTCTCAAACACCATAGTTTTCTCCTTCTTTAAATCTCGTTTTTGAAAAACACCCCTGAAAAATAGGCGAATCTCCACATAACAGACTGTGACGCAACAGTCGGGATCATTAATATGTACGCCTCCAAATATTTGCATATGCCAGCCTATGTTCAATGACAGGCAGAACTGCGCAGCCGAAGCATGGCAGTTGATCAGTGTTTGGATGTACAAATGAACACAAACGTTTTTTTTAGTTCCTTCACCCGAGCCTCTGAAGAAACAATGGGTTAACTTTATTTTCTCTGGAAATGCGCCGACCAAACATTTCACCGACTACTGTTTCCTCAACTTGGGACAATACAGAGGTGGCCTCGATGAACGTCTGAAAATAAATCATCGAGCTACCAAGCAACAATTTCTGATGAATTGTTTAGACAGCGAGACAGGTAATCTTTCTCTCAAAATCGTTCAATACTGTTTATGCATCAGTAAGTCAAACAGTGACTAAAATATAAACTTCACATCGTTTATTTTAGTAGGATGAAAAAAAACTTATTTAAATTGTGAATAAATTATATACAGGAAGCGATCAAAGAACAATTCCACATTGCGCGAGTATGTGAGTTTATCTGGACACTTGCCAAACTCGTTATGAATTAAATTACGAACAATTCAACGAACTCTTACTGTATTTACATCATCGTGTTTGCATTGGTGAAAGCATTAGAGAGAGTGCAGAAACTGCATTGCGATGATAAGATCTTCATTCTCGCGATCAACAGACTGTCCTCTGCTTGCTCAATCTAAATACTGTAATATAAATATATTTACGCTTCTCATCCGGTGTGCGACACCCTTCACACACACACTGCCCCAGCGCCACCCTTCCACTAACGTCACTTTTTTTAAATCCCCTAGAGTTTTGTCGTCAACATGAGTCCTGCAAACGCGACACCGAGGAGCTTGTATGTGAGTGTGAGGGATTTGTTCACTTCACACAAAAATATCTTGGAATGAGATGGCTAACTGTAGTAGCGTTTAGTCCACAATCTATAATAGGCTAATTTAGAGATCACTCTTTTTTTTTTTAACCAACTACCAACAACTTTGATCGGTTAACGTTGATACGGTCAACCATCGGTCAAACGGTCATCGGTTAACATCCCTAGTAGGGTTGGGGTATCGTTTGAATGTAAGCCATTCCAATTCTGCTCATCGATTTCGATTCTTATCGATTCATGGCTTTGATTCCAATAAGGTAAAAAAAATATAAAAAAATAAATAAAAATTTAGCAACAAATGTAATTGCAGCTGTATACCATGAACAAAAATCAATAGGCTTAAGAACACATACATACGGAACTTTTCCTATGGTTTTAACAAAAATACCACAGCAAAAAAACTAGCCTAACTAATATAAATAAATAATAAACAAGCAATAGCAGGGCTCCAGACTAACTTTTCCACTGACTTTCCCAGTTGGTCGCACCAACACATGATTTGGTCGCACTTTTTTTTTTTTTTACGCTAAAGCGTGATCTTTAGCACGCACAGCTCAAACGGCAATGCATGACTAATAATGACTATTGGGACTGTCATATAGTAACATTATAAAGAGAACAATATTGTAATAAAATATTGAATTATTTGGGTTTTGCCGTGTCGCGTTGTTCCAGGAAGAGCATTCACGTCATTTTGTGCAGATATGATTTGTAATATTATGTTTATTTTGTCTGATTAATCTCATATAGGATGCGTTTCTTTGAGTTAAATAACACGCTAGCAAAGTGCTCAACGGTTATTCATTCAGCGTGCACCGCTCAAGCAGCAATGCACGACTAATAATAACGATGATTAATTTGGGACTGTCATATTACATAACATGAGAATATTTTATTAAATCATTGTGAATTCATTGGGTTCAGTTGCCATTTTCAGTGCGTTGTTCCAGGAAGAGCACGACCACAACAGTCACTCATTCTAACAAACACACATCTGAGACGGCGTTGGTGACACATTCTATTAGTCGTTATATTTGATTATTAAATAATTAATTTAATTTAAATTATCAATCACATCGAAACATATTACAATCCTACTAGCTACTTCTCTACGTCAATGTCTATGACGAGTCACGCAGTCACTGGGCATCTCCGCAGACGACCCGACCCGGGATAAAATAGTCAGAATATAAACACTTATTATAGGCGTACCGTAGTGATTCAGGATAAGTCAAAAACACGGTTTGGAAAATGGATTCATGATGTACTCGTTCATTTTGAACATAAGTTACGGACTGCAGCAGCTGCTGATACAACGGCGTTCTGTTGCGTATGCGTGAATTTAACTTGAGTAGTACATGACCACATAAAATTTTAACTCGCACATTCTCAAAAAATGGTCGCAGTCTGGAACCCTGAATAGCACAAATAAATACAACTGAACAACGATACAGATAAAATAAACAGTGTTTTAAGATTTTTAGGTAGGTGTTGTATTCAGTTGCAGAAACTGCAACGTAATGTAAAATAACCGTGCTTTATAAATAAAATATACATTACAAATAGAGTTAGAAAAGTTATTCAGTCAAGATCGGTGAGGGAATTTTCTGCCTTTTGTTGTTTGATTAATGTTAATTACACGGACGGCAGTAGGAATATTGGGCTGCTGTCACTTTAAGACCCAGTGCACAATATACTGTTACACATGCATTTTCTTTCTCACCTGTTTACTTTCACTTAAGACAAAACTGACTGTTTACGACAACATAATTTTGTGTGTATTTGTCCGTTCAAGTGCAAGAAGATGCGAAAAAGAACTCCGTATTTGCGCACTATATGAGAGGATTTGGGATTTGTGCACAGCACAGAAAACAGCGCACAAGTTTACTTGCGCTTGAAAAATAACATTCAAATGCACACAAAGGAATCGATAAGAGGAATTTAAATGTTCATTTTATAACAATTATCCAATTCCAGAAGTGGAATCGATTTTCGATGCCCAACCCTAGTCATACGTATTTATTGTGTGATATGTGATGCACCATTGAGCAAGTTGCTATTCTAGGTTTTTGTGTAGTCAAGCTACAGTCTTTGTCCATGTATATATACCAGTGTGTGATTGATTATTTTAAGTACTAAATGCATTTTGTTGCACATCACATACACTATGTCACATGTCAGTAAGATTGTTTTTTTTACATAAATTTATATGTTTATTCTGCAGGGACGCATTAAATTGATAAAATTACTGTAAGACATTTATAATGTTACAAAAGGTTTCTATTTCAAATTAATGCTGTTCTTAAATGTTTCTTAAGCACCCAATCAGCATATAAGAACGATTTCTGAAAGATCATGTGACACTGAAGACTGGAGGAATGGCTGCTGAAAATTCAGCTATGCCATCACAGGAATAAATTACACTTTAAAATGGATCTTAATTTTTAATAGAAAACGGTTATATTGAATTCCAATAATATTTGACTGTTTTACTGTAAATTTAATGTAAATCAGATAAATCCAGCCTGAGACTTCTTTCAAAAACATTTAAAATATCCCACTGACCCCAAACTTTTAAAAGGTAGTGTATAAATGACAAAAATATTGCATATTGGCTACAAGCATGAGAAAGAGAAGTGGCAAAACATTTAAATTAGTATTTTTGAAGATATAGGAATTTGTCATTTGCAAACAACAACAACAAAACGTTTTTTTACACAGATTAGTGTATCCCTAGTAAATCATCTTACCATCCAATATCGTTTTTTTAATTCTATTTTTTCGTGCCATCTTACAGATGTACAGCCTTCCACACTTTTAAAGATAACTACTGTTTTGTACTCAGGTGTATCGCTCAACCTCTGGATTGAAAAGTTTTGACTTTTTGTCAAACGACTGCTCCACTTTACTACTCGGTGAATGGGATGGAGATGTTGCTGTTGTTGACCGTAGAACTCCTGGGTGAGATCGAAATGTCAATATAAATGTTAAACCTAAACCTAAATACCCAATACAAATATAAGTATGTACATCAAATTATAAAGGAAATGTGTGATTGCAGGGTATATGAATCTTTGCATACCATGGCTGAGAAACCTATACGCTGCGTTCATGTCCATCCTGTGCAACAGCATTACTTTGTAGTGGCAGAGAGCAGGTATCACATAACACTTCTCAACTAGACTGTTTCAGTTCATTTTCACCAACTAATGATCATGATATTTCACAAGTTGCTGAGTAAATTACATGCTGACAAAAGTATTTTCTTTTTCTCCTTCTAGGTTTGTGAACATATATGACTTGCGTCATCTAAAACAAAGGAACGGTCTACCAGTCTGTGAACTCAACGGTCACAGCCGCAGCGTCTCCAGTGCCTTTTTCTCCCCACACACAGGCAACAGAGTTCTGACCACCTGCATGGACAACAAGATCAGGTGTTTAGATCGCAAGCGGCACTGCTAGAAGTGCTCGTATTAAATCTTCTTGCAAATCTACCAATAGAGGGTGCCAGAGCATCATGGCTATGTGCCAGAATAGGTTGAAAAGGCTTTGTATACATTTTTGCGTGTGTGTGTTTTTCTTTCAACTTTACTACCTATAGTTCTATACTATATAAAGCAATTTACTATAAAATAGTCTTCCAAGAATTGTAAATGCCACCTATCCTCCAAACCGCTTATCCTCTTTAGGGTCTGCTGGAGCCTGAAGAATTGGAAATGTTCAAAAACTGTACTGTTGTACAATTTGTAATACAAATGTTTTATTAACCTTTTTCAATTTTTTGTTTTAGGGTATTCAACACTTCCCAAATGGATTGTAATATTCCTGTAATACAATCAATTATGTAAGTATGGGTGTTATCATTATGTGTAAAATAATCTGTTAAAGGTGGGGCACTAAAATGAAAATGAAGCAATTTAATAATCTGTGGAACGGACAGGACTCGAAAAACTCCAGCCAATCATTTCCAAGACCACCTAGAATCATTGGACAGTAATGGTGCGTTCACGTGCTATGGAAAAGATGATATTTTCCACTTGTGAAATGGTATTTACCAGTGTGTTGCGTTCAAGTGCTTTTATTGTCGTAATGTGGTGAAAAGATGGACCCAGACCTGTTATTTGACTAAAACAATTTTAGATTGCTTAAGTCATCTGCTATAGCAAGATAATTTATCAAAACTCAAACAGTAAATAATATGCTGTATATTTTCTAGATCATGAATAGTAGAGATTTGTTTAAGGACAAGGGAGTTAATAGAGCTAATATTTCTGTTTTAGCTGCAAACGCTAGGTCTATCCTTAATTGAAGCATCGCTAGCCTAATCTTTCCTACCAATTCATTACTAGGAGGCTTCTATTGACTGCTAACGTTAGCTAGCATCTGCTCTGGGTAGGTAACACCAAACCATAACGGTATTTTTAAAACTGACACTGAGTGTTAACGCATTATATTACAATTGTTAATGACACAACATTGTATAGGCTACAAAAACTATCCGCCAACAGTAGCAAAAAACGTTTAGTTGTGTACAATGCTTCCCATTCATGACTCTTGCGATGCTCTCCGCCATTTTGAAAAGGTCAAAGGTTATCTCATCTCGGCAACTCGTCCATCAAAATATTCTACGAGTTGCCCAGTGGAAAATACCACATGAGGGGGTGTTCATGTGCATTTTCCACGTCGGTTTTTGGTATTTACCATATTTACCATAGCACGTGAACGCAGCATTAGTCCGTCAATCAAACGGTTGTACCATACCCCCTCCCCCCTCCCCCCTCGCACCAATCAGAGACAGCGTTGGAGAAAAGAAAGTAGGACCATTTGAGTTGTGTATTTTCAAAATCTGCCGGTCATTTTCCAAATCACATACCCCACCTTTAAATAGCACTGTTCAAAATATTGGGGTCAGTAACTTATACATTTTTACATTACTTTTACTTGCATACTTGTTTTTACATAAATGCTGTTCTTTTTAAACATTTTATCCATCAAAGAATCCTGAAAAATATGCATTCATTTTATGTTTTCCACAAAAATATTAAGCGGTTTTCAACATGGATAAGAATAAAATGGAAAATTTGAAAATCATTATTTTAATTAATAATACTGTTTCACAATATTACTGTTGTTATTGTACTTTTGATGATAAGAAACTTCTTAAAGCATTAAAAGCTTACTGATCCAAATCTTTTAAACAGAAGTCTCTTTACAATCATGATACAGACTGGTTTAAAAAAAAGGGCTGCAAAAATTAGCTAAGCATCAAATGTAGCTTTGAGACCCTACACAAAGTGGGTGTCAAAATCATAAATGTACATGCCAAAAAACTAAAATGCAGTTATTAACAGTAGCAACAATACATTATTTTGTGTGCATTTATATTTTATAGATGTGATCATATTTTATTCTGACTAGATATCTAGATTATGCAATATTCTACGTTAAAACAATTTTAGGTAAATTTTTTTTATTTTATTTTTTAAATAAGAGGTGCCCATTGTAACAGCCTGTTAAATTCTTTCTATGTAGGCACAACATGCATACAGGTCGGTGGTTGTCCAAGCTGAGTGCAGTATGGGACCCCAAGCACCAAGAATGTTTTGTGATTGGCAGCGTGGACAGGCCTCGTCAAATTCAGGTATATCACGAGAGTGGTCATCTCCTTCACACTTTTCGCAACATGGACCACCTGACCACAGTGTGCTCCATCACAGCATTCCACCCAAGCAGGAACACTCTGCTTGGAGGCAATTCAAGTGGGAGACTGCACATCTTTACCAACTGTTTCATCAACTAGGAGAGATGCATTTATTTACCTGTTTATTGAATTGATTGTGTTGGTTTTCTGCTTCCCTCTTTTTTTTAAATACGCACAACATTGTTGTTTTATATCAAATATGTTGTTGGTTTTCGTTCTTGTAACATTAAACATGTAATATTAAAGAAGAGGATATAAAGACTTGAATAATCTTAGTCATATTTTTTCTTTACCTGTATTTTCTTGTGAACATGCTCATCCTGAATTAAAATGCCAGGAAAGTTTATGGTTTTGGTTTTCTGCTTCCCTCTTCTTTTTTTACACACAACATAGCACTTGCTTGTACTGTTGTTTTATATAAAATACGTTGTTGGGTTTCGTTCTTGTCACATTAAACATGTAATATTAAAGAGGAGGATATAAAGACTTGAATAATCTTAGTCATATTTTTCTTTACCTGTATTTTCTTGTGAACATGCTCATCCTGAATTAAAATGCCAAGAAAGTTTATGGTTTTGGTTTTCTGCTTCCCTCTTCTTTTTTTACACACAACATAGCACTTGCTTGTATTGTTGTTTTATATAAAAGACGTTTGTTTTACGTTCTATCATTTTCATTTAACATGTAATATTAAAAAAGAGGATATAAAGACTTGAATAATCGTAGTCATATTTTTTCTTCAGTAGCTGATTGTAATTTGTACCAGTGTTTTTTTAATGAACACATGTTCATCCTGAATTCAAATGCAAAGAGTTTATAGTCCAATCTAAAAGTCAATTTAGCACATTATCCATTAACACACTCACTCCAATACATATAAACTTTAAAAAAAAAACAGGTTTATTTAAGAATCTGCAGAGTTGCCTTGAGAAACTATTTACTATGAATATGACCGGCTTTATCTCCTCAAGTTAGACCAGAACTCAAAACAGTCAATGATGAAAGATGCTCATCACAAGTAATTATTCGATTTTTTTCAAAGTGCAAAATAAATAGCAAATCAATACAAAAGAACAGTAATTTTCCACTCAACAGGTTGTTAAACCACACTTCAGATTAGTTTAATTCTGGCAACAGTAGTGGTGTTCAGGAATGGGCGGCTTATGGTCCTGTACCCCGGTGAAGAGCTGTAGCTTTGGTACATAGGGCCCAGGCACACGCTCACTCTTTTTTTGCTTTTTTACCCACACAAGCCTATCTACTCATGCAGATATCCAACCATTTACATGGGCCTTACATATTTTTTTCTTTTACACTAGAAATTTCTTGGTGCGTTTCTTTGAGTTACTGTAAGTGAAGGCAATATAAATGAAAATAACTGAAGCTAATACAACAGACTGCTCTGAGGTACCACACCGATGAAGGCCACAAGGCTGCATGCACCTCCTATTTCCATATTCCCAACCAAAATTATATTTGGAGGACGGCGTGTATTACTTTAAACAAGACTGCACGTGTATGCACCTGCATGTCACAAAGCTAATGTATCGGGTATTAATGTAACCATGTGATCCACTTCATTCTAAAAAAACAGCGTTGATGTTTGTTCGAGCTGAAAAGAGTTAAAGGACTCTTTGCAAACTATCGGTCCATTTCATTTGAGACAGAACCGGAGTGGCTACCCAATGAGATCAACCAGGAGGTCAAGATGGCCTCCAACTACCTGCTCATTTGCAACTCCAAAAAGATGAGCATTGGTTCTCATGGAGGAACATCTCAATCAACTCATGGTTGATAAGTGCCAGCACAGGCCTTTTGTTCCTTAACATTTATTCAGCTTGACTTTAATTCAAAATATTTTTAAGCTGTACTATAGTTTCCCACATCTTTCCCAAAATTATAATAGTCAAGTTCCTGGATGGCCACTTCAGATAGCTTAGTTAGGTTCGGTGCATCATTGTTTTCCATATTCTCTGGTGCTGTAAAATTGAAGTTCTCATCCTCATAGTCCTCATGGGATTCCATGTCTGGTGGGCCATCTGCATCAAAAAACAAAATGAAATTTATATGAGAAACATTTAACTGCCATGTAAGAGGATGTTGATCAAATACTGTTGTATTCTTCTCACCTTGTCCATCTGGAGAGACGTCCATTCCATGTTTAACCTTCATGTGTCTGCTAAGATTTCCCTTCAGGTTAAATTTACTCGAACAGCATGCACACTTGAAGGGTTTACTGCCTGCATGGAGGTGCATGTGGCCCAGGAGGTTGTACATTCGGTTAAAAGACTTTCCGCACACCTGTGGGAAATGAATCAAAAGAGCTTCACAAATCAGATGGTGAAAGTGTCAAAGAGATGGTGTGAAGATGTTCTAATGAGATGTTTTAAGTCTTACCTTGCACTTGAAGGGTTTCACAGGCAGGTGTACGATCATGTGAGTTTTGAGCGTCTGTTTCTGGACGAAAGATTTAAAGCACACGTGACACTGGAATGGCCGGACGCTGGCATGGATTAACATGTGCCTCTTTAGGTTTGCAGACAATGTAAACTCTCGGGCACATACGTCACACTTAAACCCCTTTGTTCCCTAATGAGGAAAAAAGCACAACCAACAACTAAAATGTGCAAAAGTGCTAAAGGTTTGATTCAAATTGTAAATTTTAAATCATTTTGAATTTTATAACAGCAGTGTATAATTAGTCTAAACAATCAGCATCCATTATGAACTATTTGTTATGGTTTCAACTGAACTACTCTACTGCAGTGTTTACACTGAATTGGGTACCAAAGCCGGCTAGATAGATATTGTGCTACAATGGACATTGTTCAGAGGAAAATGGCTGAGAGTGAAATTGAGAGGGAATTGAAAATGGAGGGATGAGAAAGGAGAAGAGAGGCCTTTACCAGAGGGAGGAGAGAGAGAGAGAGAGAGATAGGGAGAGAGAGAGAGAGAGAGAGAGTTAAAGAAAACCGAGTAAAAATCGCATTAGGGTAAAGTAAGAGGTTGTAATAAAGGTCAGAGAAAAAAAAAAAGGCAAGGAAGAAAAAAAGAATAATAGTGCAAACTGTCAGGTAAATAGTTGGTAAATCACTTCAATGGGTATTTGTACTGAGACATCATTTTACAAACATAATTTCTAATGTAATGTAATTTAATGTACAGTATGAAACGTAATTCACTTTTTTCTTTAGAGTATTTTAAAAAGAATAAGTTAGTTAAGTATGATCAAAATTGAAAAACAGTTGGAATGACCCAATATAGTCAATACCAATAATTACTGAAAATGTTACTATCATAAAATTATTGTTCACGTAGTATGGGACCATACCATAAAAGAGAATAAAGAAACCAATACAACAGCAGCAAGGATATACAGCTGTTCAAAAACACACTAATAGTCTCTGTACCTTGGTAGCGCGGGTCTGAGGCTTGTTTGTCTTGTGCGTTAGAGAGTGCTGGCGTAGCTGATGCAGTTGAAGAAACTGGAGGCCACACTGACTGCAGGAGAAGGAGCGCTGCGTTTGGTGCTTCAGCAGGTGATTCTGCAGCTGGCTGCGGTAGGCGAACGACTTGTTGCACTGGCTACACTGGAAGGTGGAAGGTCCTTGGTGGCTCACCTGATGACGCTTCAGGTGGGCATAGGTAGGAAACTCCATGCCGCACTGCGAGCAGACGTGACACCGGCCTCTTTCATGCTTTACTTCGTGAGCACGGAGTTCACTGGGGTAGGCAAAACCACGACGACAAAAACGGCAACTGTAGGGCTTCACGTCGGTGTGCTGCAGCATGTGCCGCTTCAGGTGGCTGGTCTGGGTGAAGCCCTTCTTGCACACGGTGCACTTGTGTGGCCTTGTGCCCTGGTGCGTCAGCAGGTGCGTCTGTAGGTGGCTGGGCTGCTTGAAAAGTTTGCCGCAGTGTGGACACGCGTGTGGCTTGATGCCATTGTGGCCCAGGATGTGCGTGACCAGATTGTACTTTGAGGTGTACGACTTCTCACACATGCGGCACTTCCAGCGCTTCAAGCCCTCACCAACGTCCACGCAGTACGACTCATTGATCTGGATGTTGATGTCCAGTCGGTCAATACGGCGGCCACGGGGTGCCTCCCCTTCCACAGGCTCTGCCCAGAACATCCCCTCACTGTTCTCATCGAAGTCCCCGACCCCTTCCATGTCGCCTCCTTCGTAGCCGACCTCGCTAGCCTGAAAATAGCTGCTAATTTCCTCGCCGCCGCTTCCTGCTTTCCCCATGCTATTTCTCCCGTTTTCCCTGTCCTCGCTCACCTCATCTACTACTTTTTCATGTGCGTGGCTCCGGTTGCGTGAAGGTACCTCATGAGGTGTGTGGCTGTGGGAATGTGGGTGTAAATGTTGGTCAGGCGGAGGATGCGTACTCTTGGGGTCTCGAACGCAGGTGGTGCAGCAGTTGTTGGGTTGGGGTTTGGGCAGGACCCTGTAGCTGGAGGGGTCCACCATCTGCATGCTATCTCTGGGAACCATGTTATTCATCATGTGAGTGCAAGAGGGCAAACCTGGGGTCACAACCTCTCCTTTAACATGTAATGCCATGTCTTGGTGCTCTACAGGGGGTTTGCTGTTCTCAGGTTGCCCCTGCCACCTTCTCTCAACACAGCTGGAGTGCATGTGCCCATCCTCACCCAAATTCTCTCCAAGATAGTCGCCGTTGGCACCTATAAGCTGGTCGGCATACTCATAGTCCATTCTGTCACCTGGTGGAGCGGGGGACTCTTTGGGGTCTCCGGTATAGAAGCCGTTGGGTGCGATGGTGGCGCCAAAGACCTCGTTCTGTGAGATGAGTCCCAACACAGCAGCTTGGGCCAGCGACAGGACCACTACAGGGTCTGTCTGCGTGCCTGCGTCCATCTGCTGGTGCATGGCCTCAGAATAACATCTGACCAGCCGCTGTGTCTTCTCCTCCTGTAAAGCACACACATAAGCACATGCGGATAAGTTTAGTAGGCCTAAAGTAAGTCCTTTAGTAAGTCCTAGTTTCTCTATTAGTTTCGAAACTACCCAAAATCATTTGCAAACTTTTATCTAAAGATATTGTGTGGTTAAGGTATTATCACACCATTGGCTGAACCGATATTGCCATGTCTGCTTGTTAAAACAAACTATTGTAATTCTGTTAGGTGCCACTAGTGGTGCAAAAAAATAAAAAATTGTCATAATTTACTCACCCTCATGTCATTCCAAACCTGTATGACTTTGTAAGAATGTTAGTAACCAAACAGTTTTGGTTCCCATTGACTTCCATTGTATGAACAAAAATACACACATTTCTCAAAATATCTTGTGTGTTTCACAGAAGAAAGAAAGTCAGATTTGGAATGACGTGACAGTGAGTAAATGAGGACAAAAGTGATAATTCTTTTGGTGAACTCTCGCTTTAAAACTAGGTAACCCAGTCAGCGCTGTCTGGTATTCAAACTTGCTACCTCTCCATCTCACTCACAAAACCTCATTCCCTCAGACAGGTGTCCCCTTTTAAGGAGGATTCCACACCTTAAGAAAATCCAAACTCTGCTTGAACATCATGCAAATCATGTAACAAAGTAATTATGTAATGATGACTGTGCTAGTGGGTATTTTCAAGAACAACCGAATATCTTTAAAAAGGACAGTGAAAGTCTATACAGACAGACTAAGGGAAAGAGAAGGAAGACAGACAGACAGCAAGGAGAATGAGTGAGTTAACAGAAAGAGAAGAAGAAAAAGAGAGGGAGGGGCAGAGAGTGGCTGGGTGAGAGTGAAAGCAAGCAAGAGAGTGAGAAAGAAATAGAAAGAGATTGAAAAAAATGAAAGACAGGCAAGATGAAGGATAAGGGTGTAAGAGAGACAATGGAGACTGAAAGCAGCTAAAATTCAAATTTAGAAACTGATCAAATTACAATTTGAAAAAAATAAAATCACTGCAAAATAAAACATTGTGGTCATTAAAAACAAGAATCAATCTGATTCAGATATATACAAAAATATGTTGAGCCATCTGATCAGGCCATTTAATTGGGCCATTCAGTTTAGTGAACACACACACACACACATCACACATACACAAACAATCTGCTAAACAAACTAAGCCCTCAGAAGGCATCGGTGCAGTTGCGAGTGGAACTCACCACATTTTTCTTGGTCTGTGGTTTCAGGTGTTTGAGAGATCTCATCCTGAGGCAAAGTCACAGGTTTGAATTCACCCGCTGCCCTCCCCTTCATACATTATATGTTCTCTGGACCAAAACAGACACTCTCTCTTCTGTGTTTCTCGTACTCTCTCTCTGTTCTCTGTGTATGCGTGTTCTCTTTTTCCTCTCTCACTCTTTTTCTCTCTCTGCTTTCCCCTCCCCCACTCCCCTCTCTCTCTCTCTCTCTCTCTATTTTTCTGTCTCTCTCTCTTTGGCGCAAGCACACACACATACACAGTGCTCTTTTCCCTCGCTCCCTCCCCCTCTTTTTCATTTTTTCTTTCTTTCTTTCTTTCTTTCTCTCTTTCTTTCTGTCTTTCTCTTTTAGCCCTCCAACTGTCTCACTCAGACATTCTCTTTTGCATACACTTGTGAAACACGTTTGAGAACACAAACATTTATGCTGTGAAAAGATTGTGAGCTCAGCCATAAAGGTATGGGCATATATGTACATCACAGCGAGCACACAAAGAGAAGATGTGTTTGACAGAGCGTAAAAACAGAAGCGAGCTGCAAGAAAGTATTTTAAGAGAAATACAGAAGACATTCTATAAAACAATCGATACGAGATAAAAAAAATAAAGAGAAGTACAAAATGGATATGTATAAGCAGAGGGGAAAAAAGGAAATCATCAGACAGGTTCAAGTAAATGTCTAGCAGGCTGAGAGAGCATACATGCATCTGAGAGAGTCTGTGCCAGACGAGGACCTTTTGGCCTGTGCGCTGAGAAACAGGAGCGTTCAGCTTGTCTCTGTTTTAATGCTCAGCAGACACTATGTGATGTGTATTTATGATCTCACATGTTAAAATCCATTTTTCATTGTCAAGCTGTTATGATGCATTTAAGCTTTAAGCTGCTCTTCATATGCCTTCAAAAACATTTATATGGCATTCTCTCCATGTGAGTCAGTCTACGTGACTGTCACACATTCAAAAGATACAGGTACACACACACAAAATGAAGCATGTAACATGAATGGAATAATATGAAATGGAAAGTCACCCTATCTATTTTCTAAATGCATGCTATTGATCTCATTTACTGTGAATGATTCATCCATGCATGTTTTTTTTATCTTGTAATTTTTAATCAGATAACTCGATCTTCCAATGAAATGATAGACCTCTCTCTGGTGACACATGCCAGACTTCTCCAATCATTTGGTCAGCATAAACCCCGCCCCTTTCTTACAATCAACCTCAGGATTGCATTCAGATATGCCTCCATCCAATCAACAGCCAATGAATTGAACCAAATCCACACCATACTTCTTTTTGATAATCCATTTTACTTAATTTAAGGACAAAATCACTGATAAAAGGATGTCGATTTTGATCGGCACTTTATGACATCCAGTTAAATTCAAACCACAATCAGTGCACAATAAGTAAACAATTAAGCAATAAGGTATGAGAAGCTGTGCTAGGCTGTGTCTGAAAGCTTAGGCATCTGACAAACAATGACTTTGCAAGCAGTGTTTGTGCACTCATGAAAACTGGCACCTCACGAAACTGATTTCAGACAGACTATCGAGGCAGCTTTAATGATCTACAAAATAGAGAGAGCTTTTGTGATAACCAAGCAAATATTTAATTAATACAATAGTGATTTCCCGCTATAGAAATGACATTGAAAATGTTGGTCAAAAACACACAACCAACCGCAACATTTAGAAGGCATCTTCATTTTTCTAGCTCAACTGTCACAGAATGGAACGCACAGGATTGTGGGATATCAAAGGCAGCAAAGGACACATCTATACTGCCTTCAAAAATCGATCAGATGAAGGTATCTCAGGAGACAGGAAGTGAAGCTAACTTTGGATTTGGACGTGCCTTGATGCCTTCCTACCTTGGAATGCATCTTCCAAAGGCAGCATTTTTAAGATATTAAGAACTAATCAGTGTGCATTACTTAGTTTGAATTTAATTACAAAACTATATATAAATAACTATGAATATGGCACTCAGATTCATGAAAGCAGAACAAATCTGTGTGAAATATTCGTAAAGCCATTCTTGAAACGCAATTTATGTAAAACAGGTTTTATGAATCATTCACCCATACAGAAATTCATTCTGCTTGTGTTTCATGAATGAGGCCCATTGTTCATTAGTGATTAAAGTTAATTTATAACTGGTATATAATTACACCTTATTTCTACATTAATTCGCAATTGAGCGAGTATTGATTTTTAATGGATTCAAGATAAGTGCATATACCTCCATATAAAATGGCTGAGAGAGAGAAGGACTGTGAAAGAAGAGAAAATGGAGGGATGAGGGAGGAGAAGAGAAGCCTTTGCCTGTGAGGAGGGAGGGGGGTATTGTGAGAGCAAATGGTGAGAGAGCAATCGAGGGAGAGAGGGGAGGAGATAAAGAGAACAGGAGAGGGAGGGGGAGAGGGAGGGAGAGAGAGAGAGAGAGAGAGAGAGAGAGAGAGAGAGAGAGAGAGAGAGAGAGAGAGAGAGAGAGAGAGAGAGAGAGAGAGAGAGAGAGAGAGAGAGAGAGAGAGAGAGAGAGAGAGAGAGAGAAACAGAGAGAGAGAGAAATGGGAAAGAGAGAGAAACAGAAAAGAGAGAAATGGGAAAGAGAGAGAAACAGAAAGAGAGAAATGGGAAAGAGAGAGAAACGGAAAGAGAGAAATGGGAAAGAGAGAGAAACGGAAAGAGAAATGGGAAAGAGAGAGAAACAGAAAGAGAGAAATGGGAAAGAGAGAGAAACAGAAAGAGAGAAATGGGAAAGAGAGAGAAACGGAAAGAGAGAAATGGGAAAGAGAGAGAAACAGAAAGAGAGAAATGGGAAAGAGAGAGAATCACACGAAAAGGGAACGATGGAGGAAAAAAGTAAGAAAAGAGAAAAAGTAAACTGTGTGTTAAATGGGAACAACTGGAAAAGAAAAAAAAGGAGAGAGAATTCAAAACATTGGGGGAGGGGGGAGGAAGAGAGAGAAAGATTGAAAGGGTCTCCACTGAGAAAGGTCTGCACATCTTAGTAATATACCAAGGAATGTGGTACAGTGTAATGAATTAAAATAAAATAAAAATCAAGTGAAATCAAGTGTGCAAAGAAGTTGAATAATACTCAGCAAGGACAATCACAAGATGCAAATCAGATATAAGCAATGTTTTGACAATTAATACGAATAGTGTTTAGCATTTCTAGCCTAGTCAAAACAGAAATGTAGCATTAACACTACATCAACACTAGAACTGACAAAAATGTATACACATTTTCAAATCCATTCATATTTCTCTGAATCTGATTACAGTAGAGCTAAACCCATCTGTCACAGGACAGATCACAATAAGAGGCCTGATAACTATTTTGACTAGTGTAGCAGAACTGATGTTTTGAATCCTTTTGTAAATCGCTAAAACACTAGCAAAGGACAACTAACCAATTAAACTAAAATACAAACAGAGTCAGACAGAAAAAAAAACACTACTAGCCACCATCTATTCAAAACTACTTTTAAGTTGCTGCTGCTTTAAAAGCTCAAGCTCTTTAAAGTCGGATGGGTTCTTATTGGCAGACTGGCAGTCAATGTTTTTTTCATTCATCAGATTTAAAAAATGAGTCTTAAAGTGATTAGTTGTTATCATCATAGCTGTGATTTGGACTCCCCTATTATCCTAGAATTAAAGGGATAGTTCACTTTGAGATTAATTTTTGGTATGTTTTAGCTTACCTCAAGGGCATCCAAGATGTAGGTGTCTTTGTTTCCGCAGTAGTTTCAATTGTGATATTTTTAGGTCAAACCGTTCTTGTCTGTCAGTCATATAATGCAGGTCTATGGTCACCACCTCAAAGAGCATGCACAGAGAAGTCCAAATTAAACATGATTTAATGACTTGTAAATGTAAGAACACATTGATGCCCTAAGACACGAAACGAGCGGTTTGTGTGAGAAAACGAACAGTATTTATATCGTTTTTACCTCTTGTAACCACAGCCACGTCCAAGTGATCTGAGGGCGCTTCGGTCTGCGCAAGCGCCTGAAGTGATCTCTCACACAAGCATACGTAATTGTTTTCTTTTACGATGGTTTAAACATCCCGGATAAGCGCAAATTAGTGCCATTTTAATTAGCCGTCTTACCTACAATCTCTGTTCTGTGTAAACAACGAGTGACGGTGCTTGCGCAGACCGAAGCGCCCTCAGATCACTTGGACTTGGCTGTGGTTACAAGAGGTAAAAACGATATAGGCCATCAATGTGTACTTACATTTACGAGTCATTAAATCATGTTTAATTTGGACTTCTCTGTGCATGCTCTTTGAGGTGGTGACCATAGACCTGCATTATATGACTGACAGACAAGAACGGTTTGACCTAAAAATATCAAAATTTAAACTACTGCGGAAACAAAGACTCCTACATCTTGGATGCCCTTGAGGTAAGCTAAAACATACAAAAAATTGTGAACTATCCCTTTAAGCCTGTCACACACAGAACAAGAACCATAAATATAACTATAATTAAAAAATATAATGTCTCCTGTTGCATCATCTGTGATGCTATTGGAAAGGACCTCTCTCCTAGAAATACTAAAGCCTAATTGGAATTACGCTATAGTAGCACAATAGCCAGTAGCAGCTTTTCAATTACTCTTCAAAATGCACAAACTGAAATTGCGAATCAAAAATACAATTTCGCAGAAAAAGGTTTTACGCACGAATGCGTGGATTTTCAGGCAATTCGAAAAAGGAATATTTCGCAAAACTGCAATGATAGGAGTTTTTGCGCATTTACTGGTCATCTGACGTAGATGGTGCGGTATGTTTGGACGGAAGACGAGAGAGTTTCGCGTAAATCTGTAATGGAAACGCAGCTAGTGGCATTCAAGCACATAAATTAAAAGTGGGAACGCCTCCTATATATAATGCAGTGCTGAACGACATTTACTCTTTCAACTGAATAAGCCACTCACGAAAAACCCTGAGCATAGTGTAACACTGCATGAACGGACGCAAAGTCTCGTTCCCTCATTTCAGGGAACTGAGGTTACATCAGTAACCAGAGATTACCATCAGTAATCTCAACGTTGCCTCATCTGTGACGCTATATGGAATGTGCTCTAATCACACAGTCTTATGTGAAGGGTGCTCAGGCCCTGATCACAAGCACTTACACGGCCAAACATGTGAATAATACAAGTAAGCATGCGAATAATACAAGAGATAGACGCGGCGAATCTCACCCCTTAAAATAAATCATTAATGATATAGAATAACCCTAAGGGATGTATCTAGCTACAACGACTGTGAGAAGGAAACAGTGAATCTCAAGCAGTAGTCTAGTCTTCTTTTCAAGACTGAGTAACTGGGACAGCTTTCCTCGAAAGGTGTGGACCTTGACGCTTCGTGAAGGGATGATGTTTGGGCCACGAGTCCTTAGGACGCACCGGTAGCAGTCGGAATGAGCAGCGCTGCACAGATAATGAGCAAGAGAGAAAAAAGGAAGAGGGGCTTCAGCACACTTTGGTGTGAAATGTTTAATCACTCTCGATTGTTTTTGAGCCTTGGTGAAGTGCTCTGCAAAGGACAAACAGGGGCGTTAAGAAGGACGTCCTTCTCCGCATCCTTAATATAATTGACAGTCAGCCAGGTGGCAGTCCACTGTCCAACACAACCAAACTCCCCATCGTGTGGCCAATGGATTGGGCCGTCACCTTAGTAGCCCGCAGGCGAGGTCAGTAGCCAGGGAGGAACTACTCTTCCAACCTGCTGCGCTCTGGTTCCATATGGGGACCACTCCAGGTTGAGTTCCTCCACTGCTTTAGACAGCACGCGGAAGAGCTCCTCGTCCACATATCAGTGTTGCTGCTGTGGGTAGCGGAGTCATCTATGGGGCTGGCAGACCAGTCCACTGTATCAGACGACGCCATGTCTACTGCTGCCTTTCCTCACCGGGCACTCCAAATGAGATGGAAGGGGGCGGGAGCTTGTTTCCCAAAGCATCACAGATGACGCAACGTTGAGAGATATATTGAAAGGGAACTAGCTATACTATGTTGAGAGATATATTGAAAGGGAACTAGCTATAACTATATTAGAGATAATTAACTGTTTACTATAAGCACGTGCAGCATTCACCTTGTCATCCACTGTAAATTCACTAACACTTTAAAGTCGGGTGAATTCTGATTGGCTGTCAATGTTATTATCATCGTCAGCTAGAAAAAATATATTTTGACAGAGATATCAACGATATCATTCCTCTGTGCCATTATCGTTAAAGTGTAGGCTCTGCTATTCTTAAATTTGGAACGATTTTTTAAATTAACATCTATCTTTATCATTAACATTAGTTATCATCATACTTGGTGTGAATAGGCCTTTGGAATGATTAATACAACTTTATAGTTATTGTTCTTTGTGTGAAAAGACTTTAACATCACAAATTAATGATATTTGGAAAGAGAAAAAAAGCTTGAGCATTTAAAGCGATATATCAACTGCATGTGATAAATATCATTCTTGGTGTGAACAAATCTTAAGATGGTAATATAGTAACTGATCTTCAAAATCTTAATATTATTGGTCTATCACTTAACAAAACCATACACTTCATAGTCCTATACATTGATTTTTGGACAGCATCGTCTTCAAAAGTCAAATTTAAACACCATGCTTCATGCAAGGTGAGTCTGAACACATGAGATGCAAACTGTCACCCAAATGGTAAAAGTAACTAGCTAACGTTAAACAGCTACTTTTCTTTCAGCACGCAGAGCATCTGATCTGAAGATGCGTGACAATTATGCACCTGACCTGCGCTCAGAGATGTTGCCAAACAATCGCAGTGATCATCGGTGTTTAATATATTCACTCACTATCTTTAAAATAAATATGGCAACGAATATCCATGAATCACACCACGACAACTCCCAAGCAAATTCACTAGCCAGCTAGCTACATCTTAAAACTTCCCCACATTATTCAGCATCACCAACTACATTAAGTCCAAATGTAAAGAGTTGTGAAAAGAAACTTCAGAGAGGGAAACTTGAATCCAGTCTGCACGGGGATGGGCCTGTCTTAAGTTTTGCTCCGGTCAAACAGTGAGCTAGGCTAACCGAAGGCGAGTGTGGCCTGCTCTATTCGTTTATGCGGCTCTTTTTCACTCCCTCCATTCCCCTCCCGACGCCATCTGTTTGTGCCATGAGAGAATGTGGAAGTAAAAAGAAACCGCGACATTTTGGCTCTATAAAATGACCTAAATACGGAATCGCTCCCTCGGAAATACGAGCTCAAATCGTAATGTAGATGCCAGATGAAAAGCGGAAATGTAAATATCAGCATCCAGTTCAGAGTGCACATTATATTTTGAGGCCAGTTATACAGAAATCGGTGAGTTTCGTTGGGATAGATAGACAGTGGGACAGCCGGGCTTTTTTCGGGGGCTATTCGATCAGTTTCGTTTTCTGTTTCTATGGCAATAATGAACGGACCGTTGTCGAACTTACCACGCTCCAAAAATCGGGTGTATACGTTGAAAACACTTTGGAAGATTTGAATGTCGCTTTCTAGTTTGAATTGTTGCTGGTCTGGTTCTCTGTGTTCGGCAGGAAGGAAGGAAGGAAGAAGGGAATGAGAGAAAGAGTGACGTGAACGAATAAACAGCCCGGGCTCCTCCTCGCTGTCACAAGTAAATGATGGAGCTCATGGGCACACAAATATGTGCCCATACCTTTTGGATTTAATGCAAATATTGGCAACACAGGCAATGGTATTTGTAAAAGAAATTTACAGAAATTGAGAAATATGACCAAATTACATGCTTTTCAAAGCACTGAATTTATAGATTTAAATCATAAAGCAGTATGATTATACTGTATTTGTGTTCAATTTGTATTTTAGTTTTGGTTAATTTATATAAATTACAAGATTTATACATAAAATGGACGTTAGAGGACGCTTCACTACCCTTATTTATGCATCGCTAGAGCAGCATGTGTAGTTTCTCGCACAAACAGAAGAGGTCGCCCTGTCATTGTTTATGGTGAATTACTTAATAAAATTAGAGTAGCCTAGTTTACTTTAAATTACCATACATTGGTGAATTTAATGTAAAAAATAAAGCTAATAAAACCTTTTAAAAGATAGCACCTATCACTCTACAACTCTCCCCTGGTTTCCCATTCAAGCTAAAAGCAGGGTTGAGCATGCCCAGTTCCTGGATGGGAGACCTCCTGGGGAACACGACGATTGCTGTTGAAAGAAGGGTGTTTGGTCTGTGGGGGTCCAGTTGTGTAACCTAAGCATCCTGGCCACTTTGCATATTGTCTTTTATCAATCATGGCCTCCTACTTATTCCCATTTGCACTGGTGGTAAATTACCCATTCTGTGACGTGTTTGAGAGTGTGAAATGCAATATGAGTGTAAAGTGCTGTAATTCAGGATTCCAAAGTTGGCTAAATTACATGCTTGTACAGGGGTTTTATTAGGTGTGACAGTAAAACAGTAGGCAAGGCAAGTTACAGTAGCTACAAAGCAAGGGTTTAGTGGAAGTATAAAAAGTGCATTAATGATTGTGGATCAGTTGCTTGTGGAGAAGTTCATAATGAGAATAAGTGAGGTAAAGGTTTCTCACCTCTATTCTAAACATTTGGCTTTTCAAACAAGATTTTTTTTTTTTTCCTGTAAGCCATTTGTAGTGTCAAACAATTGTAAAGCACACATAAAATATCTTTTGATATATTGAACATTGATATTTGATTCAAGTTTATTTATACAGTGTTTCATAAAAGTTAATAATATAGTTTGTTATAAAATTAAGATGTTATAATTTGATGGATTTTTTTTTTTCTGCTGGATTCCCATGAAGTTATTGCTCAGGGTCAGTCCTGATCTGAACTGAGATAGAGATCTGTTTCTTTGCATTGCATCATGTCCCCTCAACATCTGTGACCAACTGGGACCTCCAAGCTGGAAAACTAAGAGTGTGAGTGTGTTTTACACTAACAAAATTTTATTAGGCTTCAAGTGTTTCCATTCCATCTGGATGTACGTGGAAGGAGTATCATTGTGACTCAAAATGTGTCCTGACTGCAGGAATTATAACATACAGCTTGCTTATACACATATACAAGTGTGTATCTTGAGTACATGTGCACAAGCACACTAACAGGTGGTTACTGATATAAGCCAGAACATTATTTCAGCTCTTGACATCTGAATGTGTGAAAGAATCCTTTCTCCTTCTCAGGGTGTGTATCCACACCCACAGCAGGGTGTGTATAGATCCAGTGGGAGAGATTAGATTGAGAGTTTCTGGCCGTAATTCAGTGCTGAGTGAATCATAAAAAAAAGAACATTCACACACACAACACATGAAGCACATATATACTCTCCCACATTCAGTGACACACCACCCCCTGTGTACAATGTGAATGGAGTGGCATTCAGTGCTAGGTTGACAGGTCTGTTTTAGCCCAGTTCCCATCATGCAGAGCTGGCATAGTGTTTTAGGACACAACTCTCATTAGTATCAAGCCTGGGCATACTGAGTGGAACTAATGATGAGAAGTGAGGTCTAAAACAGCACTTTATGTCCTGACTGGTCTTTTATTAGTGTCAGCGCTACTTTCATTTCAGAGATCCGGAGAAATTTTTTTTTCTGTCAAGATGTTCAGTTAGACAGTTTGTACTTGTTTGAAACCAACCTGTTACTGACAGAGAAACTGGAATCAGTTTGTTGAGCAGCTAAAGAAAAAGGTACTTTAAACATCCTGCTCTCAGTTCCTTTCTGTCTTTCTCTCAGTCTCCCACCCCCATCCCTTTTTTCTTTCACCGTTTCTCTCACTTGATTCCTGTTTTGTTGCTCTGAGAGATTAGGTAACGGTCTCTAGAGCACTGTCCATTCTCATTCAATTTTCATTCAAATATATCTCGCAAACAAGCCTGAATGATCCAAAAAGTGTCCTCTGAGCAGAAAATAAGCCGATACTTTAGTTTAGTGTTGCATAATGACAACATTATCAGCATTTCTACTCTGAAATAACAGTTTATTTTTATGTGTACAGTTCACATACAAACAAACTGAGTTATGACAGCTCATTATTTCAGAGTTTGCTGCATGGTCAGGTCATCATTAGACTGTTTTTCTTGTTTTAACGTTTCAAGAATACAGCTGACGCATAGACTCCTGTATCTGACATTGGTGTCAAGTTTCATTTTGATAAAAACTTCACTTAGAACCAAACTGCTATGAAACTGTGTTAGATTCTCTTTCCCTTTCCCTTAAAAGTCACATCCTCATTTCATCCTAATTTTATCATTCAAATAAGAATTTAAAGGATAATCCTTAAAAAATGCTTTCATTATTTTCTCACCCTCATGTCGTCCAAACCTGTATGAATTTGTTTATGGAGTTTGGGTTCCTTCCTATTGTCACCCTTTACTTGCTTAGCTGGGTTTAAAATACATTAAATAGTCAGTATTATTATCAATTTAACTCCACAGCTTTATAGCTGAATCCAAATTTGTTTCATAACTGATGAATTTTGTAACATCAGTACAGGTATTGAACTGACTGAGCTGAATAACGACACTGTTGACTTCTTATAGCTGAATTGAACACATTTCATAATTTATTACTTTTACACAGTGATTGAAGTGAACTGAATCGACACTGAATTGACTTGAGCTGAAACATGACACTATTGCAGTTTTTAGAGCTCATTTGCTGCAGAATTTCAATTTATTTCATATTTTCATAATTGATTTTAATTACCCTGTTTATTGCTGTGAAGCTGCTTTGAAACAATAAAGCGCTGTATAAATGAATACGACTTGACTTTATTCAGTGGAACACAAAATAATATATTTTAAAGAATGTTGCTATGCTGTTTTTGTCCTAGTCAGTGCGGTCCAAAACAACACTGAACCACACTGACTATTGAACCCTATTGACAAATTTTTTTGCACAAGGCATCTTCTTTTTTGTTCCACAGAAGAAAGAATTGCAAACAAAAGTTTCATTTTTGGATGAACTATCCCTTTAAGACTTAAAGACTATCCCTAAAGTCTAAGACGGATTGTGGCTGGTCCTGTAAACTGGTTAGAGGCATCATTTATTTAGTCATATGGACTGCTGGTCACTCTGACTAACATGAGTTCTTAATCACCACGTCTGCGAGCCTGGGAATACAATCCCTCTGTTTACGCAAGATATCCCTCTCCCTTGCCACAACTCATCAGACTGTTCACGCCATGCACTGGGGCAGAACTGCCCAGCAGCAAGAACTGGCTTAAGTCCTAGAAGTATTAACAGTTTAGTGACTCCTGGATGTTGTGGTTTCATTTGAATTTGAAGAGGAGGATATGGCAGCTTGCTGAGTCAAACGCATGTGACTCGGTGTGTATATGCAAGAAAGAGAGAAAAAAAGAATGAGGCAGGGATGATTTGGGTTTAGCTCAGCAGCCAGTCCATTAGGGGTACCACTACCAGATATATTTCGGGGGAAAAAACACTCTGTCTCTCTCTAATATCTTTGGTACTCCAATAGAGTGCCTGAGTTGCACTGTCACGTCTAGACTATTTTGGTTGTCTGCTCTATCTGCTGAATGCATTTGGTCTCTCAGCTCTATCATTGTTTCACACACCAAACCACATTTGATGGATTGTCATAAGTCATCCATCTAGCTGTGCATTTGTATCTCTTCCAAAGAAACGAATATGTTGAGAGATTTATGTGAAATTACATACTCCCTGCAGCAGTGTAGCGTAACTCCAAAACCGCATGACATTTATGAATTTAGGTGCAAACTGTGATAGAAGGCTCAACATGATAAAATAGGAAGTTCAGGTAACAGAAGCATAAGAAAAATACTGAATAAGACCAGGAGTTTACCTTTAAATAGCAAACCTAAAATTGTAGACGAAGCTGGTGTGGTCCACTGTGTAAGATTGGGCACATGACTCAGGGCTCTCATTTCTCATTTGTTCAATTGTGGAGTAGACTGAACAGGTTACCTAGGAGACAAGCTAAATGCTGGTAAGGACAGACACTGAGCTTATTTTGTGTATGTAAGAAGACAGTACAGCATGATGCAGAAGTATAAGAATCTTTCTCTCTGGTATAGATGAAACACTGTTTTATATTTACACAAGTTCTCCACGGCATGAATTCTGTTATTTCTGCACAAACAGGGTGCAGTTGGTGAATGAATACCAAGTGATCAAAGCAACATTATAACTTTGAATCTCTATCAGGGTGCACAATAGAGTGAACGGTTCAAAAGAATGTCATTATAAGTAAAAAGAGGATGGAAAAAACTGTACCCGTGACTGAAATATATTCTTTTGGTAACTAACTCCTGTCTAAGAGCGCAACTGCTCATTAAATTGCATTTGATGCCAGTCTGCCGTAAATTTACTAGAGATTTCATGGATGCCTGAGCTCAGCTCTGGGCCTTGCTGCTGATTTACATCTAATCCCCTGTAATTTCCTTTGAGCATGAATTATTCTCAATTTGAAGGACTATCTAACTTTGGGAGTCCCAGAAAACCAGAAACCTATTTATCACCTGGTTAGCTGCACTATTATTCAACTATTAAACATTTTTAACTTTAAAAAAACAAACAAACAATTGGATCTGTATGACTACATTTAAAAAGTATTTGTTTTCATTATGTATTTTAGCTATATATATTTTTTTTAAAGCATTTATCTAAGTA
Source organism: Semotilus atromaculatus (assembly GCA_031834385.1). Taxonomy (NCBI): domain Eukaryota; kingdom Metazoa; phylum Chordata; class Actinopteri; order Cypriniformes; family Leuciscidae; genus Semotilus; species Semotilus atromaculatus. The sequence goes on along the minus strand of JAULUF010000009.1, from coordinate 22,226,097 downwards.
TAAATATAAGTAGCCTATTTAAAAAAATGTCTGGTTACCGACATGCTAAAATATCTTCTTTTGTGTTCAGCAGAAGCAAGAAATTCATACAGGTTTGAAACAACTTCAGGGTGAGTAAATTATGACAGAATTTTCATTTTTAAGGAAAGTATTCCTTTAAACAAAACACAGATTGATTGAACATATTTTGGACATACAGTATAAGGACCTATTATTAATTCTATTTATTATTTAGTCTGTATCATATAATGTAAACATGCTGGTCACATTTATGACCAGTGGAAAACCATTTTGTAACTAAAAAACAAATAGCCTAAGTATAATTAGCCTAAGCTATAGGCTATTCATTCAAATTCTAAAATTGTAGATTTCAAAATAATATTAGCCTATTAAATAACATAGGCTAATAACATTACAGTAAATTAAATGTGAATTTATTCTTGGATTTGCCTATCATTTTTTGTCCTCCACAATTGCCTGATAGTAAAACACAAAAACACTTTATGGTTCTTGTTTACCAGCTGAGAATTGTTGACTGATAGTTTCCCACTGGTTACAATTGAGACCAGAGTTCGTCGGATAAAGAGAGCACCTCTAGTGTGTGTGTGTGTGTGTGTGTGTGTGTGTGTTAGAGGTGTGGCTCCAGTCAATGGTTTGAGGAGGAGGAGGAGGAGTGTCGAGTATCTCAGTCAGCGCAGTGGTAGATCCATGAGCAAAGAAATCAGCGGCTGAATTTTATACAGTTTACCGGGACTGAGAGGAAGGAAACATGCTGGAATACAAATCTAAATGCTAATTTCCAAATCACACCAACTGGCAGTCTCTTCGGAAAGAGATGTATTGGCTTTAGTGGTAAGTTACGTATTTAAGTAATAAGTTAAAGGGGGGCAATGGGTAGACCAAGAGGTGCGATCTAGGATTCAGTATTGTTCGTATGAATATGTAGGACTGACCACGTTTATCTGTTGAATGCTGGCTGCGTAAAATCACCTGTTGCAAAACATCACTTTTTATTTTCAGTCAGTAATTTATTTTCGTTTAAGCGATATGGTGTATTAGGATTCAGGCTGTGTAGCGTGTATTTGTAGTGGTATTAGAGGGTGGGTGAGTTAGTTGGGGGTGGGTAGGCAGGTAGGTGGGTGGGAAATGGGCTCAAATAAACAAGGTGGTGCTGGATTGTGCGCATGTGTTATCAAACAGTCAAAGTAAAGCTCGAGATCGAGCTTACAAGTAGCCTACTTGTGAGGGAGAATAAACGTTAAAATGTAGGTGAACTATGAAAAAGTAGTCATTTTTGTGAAGGGGGCGCTGATAAAAGCTTTATTTTTGATGTGCTTCCACCTTCTTTAATGTAAATGTATAAAACATATTTATTACTATATTATTGCTTTATAGATTTGAGATTTTTGTCAATTTAGGTCTGTGTCACTGTTGGGAAAACCAACCAGACCTTCATCAAGATCTAAGTAAATCGCTACCCATCAGTTGGTAGTCAATCCGTACAGTTTAGGCCAAACATGTTGACCACAAATGACCAGCATTGTCCAGCCTGAAACCATGTAAAACCTGGAGCTATCACACACAGTCTTTAGAAATGTAGGTCTATGTTCTCAATAGTCCAATGATTCATGACCATACGCAAGTCCAACAATTAAAATAACTGTATAGCCTAAATCATATTCGGTTAAACTGGAAAAGTACATAAATCAGACCCTCGTAAATAATCAGTTTGATACTTAAGTTGATATTGAAATTTACTTTACGTGTCAAAGATACTTCAATAAAGTAGTGCATTAACATTGATTGATATTAATCATCTTAATTATGAGGGGGCTCTGAAAACTGATATAATCTTGCTTAATTGTGTTTGGTGGACTTTTAACTCTGGTTACACTTCAGATCATGTGACTTTGGAGTATAGTATGAGGGAGGTTTGATAATGATTAACATGTAAGATAACAATTTAAATGAAATTAGTGAAGACATTTTTTTTTTTCTACAAAAGACCATTTTAGTGACAGAATTTGTTTTAAAAGTACCGTAATCTAAACCTTGAGATACGTGGTAATATTTTCAGAGTAAGACTGAAGATTGAGTGTTGCTAAAAAAAAAATAAAATAAAAAAAAACCCAGCTTGAAATTGTAGTTCATCTAAGTGGTTAGATGAGTGAAGAGAGCACATGGAAGCAGACCTTCATTGTTTGCATAAACTCTGCTCTCTTTAGAACAGCATCAGCCTTTTGGATCAAAGACTATGAGGACTAGAGAATGAATACCTTGTATGTCCTATCAAAGCACCTTTTGATGTTTATATTATTTGGTAAAGATAGTGTGAGTTCTCCTGTTTTGAGTCAGTAGGGAGTCAACAAATGATAACCAGCTCTCCATTTGGTTTATCACTTTGCCAGAGGAAAAGCCCTAAGGACTCACTATGTAAAGGGAAGTAGTAAAAGAAAAAGACCAATGGTGTACTGCCTTCTTCCAGCTAGTATAATAAAAGTGTTAGTGGAAAGATGCTAGGCAGCTTGTAAATTTTATTGCATATATCAGAGATCTGTTTGAAGTAAATAATAACAAGTTTGACCTCGGTATCTGTGCCATTCTTCTCTAGATGTAATGCTTGGCAGAATGTTCAATTGTCTATGGCGACAATGAGACGCTTCATTAAGAGTGTCCTAAGAATGAAAGATTTTACTGTATGTTTACACTTGTTCACATTGCATAATATTTTCTGCTGTTAAAAAGTTACATCAGACTTTTAATTAATCATAATCTTAAGTACAAAAATTGGTTGTTGGGTCAACCAAAAACTCAAGTTGATGGGTCAATTTATTAATCCCCTTTTCAAGTCATCATCTTTTGAGATCATGCATGTCAGATCATTTCAAAATTAATGGAGGGTCATTCATTTGCAAAAGTTCTCATAATAAGGGACGTTTTTTGTTTGTGTGTACATGACCGGTCTGCTGTAGCAGTAGTTTATAAAAGTGTATGCAGCATGATTTATTTTTATCTCTGTCTTTAATCATTTAAAAGTGCCTGTCTTCCAATTCTGGTTCTTGGGTCTTCTCAGGAGCACAGGGCAGTTATGTGACATCTGCAGGCTGTATGGGTTTTTGTGTACATCTTGTACTTTTGTCAGTACTACACACATTTAGGTAACTATAATAACTTTGTTACATCTATGCACGATTAAGGGTATTTTGCTGATGTATGCATCTGTAGTATGTTTACATGGCCAAACTTTGAGCTGTTTAATGGTCAAAACTGTTTGCGTTTCATGGTTTGCAATGCTAAAGACAAAATGGTCATCTGATCTATCTGACAGTTTATTTACTGGCAGTCCAGATTCGGAATTGACTGTTGATTTAAATTTTCTCCAAAAATAATAATAAATAAATTATACCAATATTAAAAATAAGTTGAAATTGAGAACATAAGCGTGATCAGTTTGGAATTTTGTAATTTTATCTCTGTGTTGTGTTTGAGGCTACAGACCCTACACAGCCTTCCTGTTTTCAGGACATATCACCCTTAAAAGCTGATCAGGCCAAAAGGGAGGAGTTGATGCATTTCCAAATTCTGTTTGGATAAAGTCATGCAGAGGAGGACATTAGATTCAGCCTCTTTCCCACAAAACACTGAAGCATGTGCTGTGGATGTTGAGATCAGCCTCCTTTGAACTGAAAAAAACATCTATGAGTTTTTGAGTCTTGAGTTCTTTAATTCAGGCGTGAGGTGGTTTTATCAGCTGTGAATGGATATAACTCATTGTTGTAGCAAAATTAAATTATTCTTAGTATTCCCTCCCAGGGAAGCCACATCATTCAGTCTGTTCATTTCTATTTAATCATGTGATTTAAATGTGCTTCTGTTTCTCCCTCTGCAGATTCCAGATGGTCTAATTGGAGTTTGCTACGTGGATAGTCTCTATTAGGAGGAATGTGTTGTTTCCCCACAAGGATCTGATATCTCTCCACCTTTGACCTCTTTGAGGGCATAATTGCAGTATGGCAAGGTCTCGGTGACCTTAAGTATCCCTGAAAGAATCAACGACAGGGTGTAAACATTTCATTTGAATACCAAAGATACCTGGAATATTACAATCTTCAATTGCAAAGCAGTTGACCATGGCGACCAAATGGAAAGTATCCATGGAAACCACAAACTCTCTCTGGCTCTTGTTTTGGACCATATGGATTTTTTTGGCTGGAGTTTTACAAGCAACCGTGGTTAATGAAGATGATGTCACAGCACGCATCAGTTTCTCATATAGTAAGTGCATTTATTCAGCAGATGCTTTCTTATCTAAAGCTATTTACACTTCACTTAAGTTACTACTGTAAAGACCCGTTCACACCCAATGAAAACTATAATGATAAAGATATACTTCAAAAAAAATTCTAAATAGAAAAGAAGGTAACACTTTATTTTGATGGTCCCCTTTAGATATTTTGTTGACAATAAAGTACGTTACACCTACTTGTCAACTAACTCTCATCAGAGTATTAGTAAACTGTCTGCTCAATATCTGCTAACATTTTATTTTGATGGTTCCCCAACATATATTCTACTGACATAAGTAACTGTGCAAGTACATGTAAACTTATTCTGCTAACCAGAAGCCCTTATTCTACTATTCCTATTCCTAACAGTCAACTAAATCCTAATACTCAACTAATAGTCTAATGCAAGTTAGTTGACATGAAAGTGCAACTCTACTTATACCAAAGAGAATGTCTAAAGGGGACCGTCGAAATAAAGTGTAACCTAAAAGAATAGCAGATGAAGAACTATAACTATAACAATAACAGCACAGAGAAACGATATCGTTGGAATCACTTTCAGAAGGTTTTTTTTCCAGCTGATGAACGATAAAACAATGACAGCCAATCAGAATCCATCCTGCTTGAAAGAGCTCGAGCATTTTAAGTGGCAACAATATTATACAGGGTTCCTCTGCAATTTGGAAAAGTATGGCATTTGGTTTGAGTAATTTACAGGTCTAGAAAGTTATGGAAAAAAGAAAGCAGTGTATGGAAAAATATTAGCATTTCCAGACTATTGTCCCTGTTTTCTATAATTATAGTTTTCTATAATAGACAATTGAGAATTTAATGGAAATAAATGTATCATACAAGAAGTGTGTTTTCATGGCAGCTGTTTAGGGATTCTTTAATGAGTTCTTTGGGGTTCTTTAATTGTTCTTTAAAAGTGGGGTTCTTTAATTCTTTAATGAGCAGACCTAAGGCTTTGAAAAATGATGTACTTCCCTAACTAAAGCCAATTTTTGAAAACTTTTTACAATACCAGTCTTTTTTATAGACCCTTGAACTTGGCAAATAGGACAACACACACAGCCGTATTGTGCCATCAGCCCATTTAGTGTCATGGTCTCTCTGCTTCCACAGAGGATGGCCAAAATTTTGAGCAAATAGATCTCTGTTAATTCATATGCATCTGCTGATGTATAGTAAGATGACTCTTTATAGTAAGATGGCAGTGACGCTCAAAGGAAATAGGTTATATATAAAACTAGAAATTGTAATGCGTAGGCACGCAAAGAAATCCTGTGTGCATGTGAATGGTTTCTCAAGGGCATGCAAAAGTCTGTAATTTTAAGGGTTCTGTATGTTGACCCCTGAGAAAATGAACATATTTACAGATTACTGTACTATATACCAAATTTAAAGCTCAAAATAAAAGTTGTATGAACCATTCATGTTAAATATGGTCTGAAAATCTACAGAGGTTTTGAAATTTGAGTCTGGAAAAGTATGGAATTTTTTCAATGGAAAAATGTGTAGAAACTTTTACCAAGGCTGCATTTATTTGATCAGATATACAGTAAATTTAAACTCTTTTCTATTTTAAAGTGTGATGGCAAAGCTGAATTTTCAGCATCATTACTCCGGTCTTCAGTGTCACATAATCGTTTAGAAATCATTTTAATATGCTGATTTGGTGCTCAAGCAACATTTCTTATTATTAACAATGTTGTAGTATCAATGTCACAGTTGTGCTACTTAATAGTTTTGTGGAAGCCAGGATATTATTTTTTCTTTGAAGAATAGAAAGTTAAAAAGAACAGCTTTTGAAATGGAAATGTTGCATGAAATGGCATTTTATGCTCACAAAAGCAGCAATGTCAGTAATGAGCACTGTATTCTGTGGAAGAAGCTCTGCTGGCCCAGATTCCCTCAGACTACCACTCATCTGCTATAATTTAGCTCAATTTTAGGGCTACTTGAACTACCATGATGTTTCTTATTCCCGAAAGACCCATTACGAGACTGTTCCAAATGTTGCATTCACTCATCTTAGCCAAACACACAGGAGGGTTTAATCCTTGATTGTAAACATTTACAAGAGCTATTAGAACCATTTGCAAACCCTGGCTGATGTACTGTATCAGAGTAACAGCCATACTCATTAATCATTTGAGGTTGAAATGCAAATGTAATGGTTGTACTTAGAACAAAACGGCTTGTAAAAGGTTTTATGTCAGTAAACACTGACTTTAGTGACCTCTGTGCCTTGCCAGGAAAACCTTCTGGACATGTGAACCGACATAATTTTAAAGGGTCGGTTTGTGTGCCAGGTTTGTGTAGTTTTGAAGGAGCATTTCATGTGAGGAATGTAAGACGCTTTCTGAATGTACTGTGCGAAGCATTTAGATTTTAGAAATTTGTTGTTCTTTTTATGAGGTATACAAAGTCATATTTTTGCCTCTTGGTGTGTTCAGATGCAGAAGGGCGATCAGTGAGAGAGTTCTCTGTGGATGGTGTGTATAACTATTCAACTCTTCTGCTGAGCCCAGATGAAAACAAGATCTACGTGGGAGCCAGGGAGAACATATTCTCTCTCAGCCTGGACAACATCAGTGTGACGTATCTGCAGAAAACAGTAAGTGTGTGCGAGAATGTTTGTAGTAGTGTGGAGGAGTGCATTTTGATGGTGCTCAGCGTCGTTTTGTCTCTTCTGCAGCTCACATGGAGCACTCCAGAAAGGAAGAGGAGGGAGTGTATCTTCAAGGGAAAGGACCCCCAGGTATAAGTGTGTTGCGGTTATTGTTAATATAAATGTGACGCAATATATTAAAACAACAAACTAAAAGATTATCTGCCTCTTTTGTGTTTCAGACTGACTGTTTCAACTACATCAAGATTTTACTGCATTTGAACAGCACACATCTGTATGTGTGTGGAACATATGCCTTCAGCCCCATCTGCGCTTACATTGTGAGACCTCTCTTTTTTAAAAATTTTTTTATCTATTTTAAAACATAAGTTCTTAGAAATCTACTCTCTATATGCATGTCGGATTCATATAGTTTTGGGAAAACTTGAGAATTTAAATTTAATGTCTCTAAAAATGTGGTATTACGTAAACAGTATTAATATAAAAGTGATTTTTAAAAGTAAACCTAATCTGATATTCATATCTGATAGTCATGAAGGCCTGTTGACAGTTTCTCTATGGTGTCATTTATTTTATTTTTATTATTATTGTTGTTGTTTTTTACACACACACACATATATATTTCATTCTTTTACTGAAGCTTTGTTTCTTCATGATGTTGATCAGGGCGCCATATTATATTTTGGGACAGTTATTTCACCTTAATTTTTTTTTACCTTTTTTCCTAAAAAGAAATATTTTAATGGAAAAATGTAAACCGGACATTAAACATGAGTTGTATTTAAATAGCTTTTTCTAATGCACATTTTTTTCTTTTTCTAATTATTTTTGAATAAAATAATATATAGGACAAAAAACTGAGCTTTATGTCCTTGACCCTTTTTTGCAAGTCTGTCTGGTGTATTTAATTTAACGAATGACGTGTTTGTGTTTTTCATGAAATTTGTAGAACATTTCAAGTTTCTCTCTAGAAAGAGATGAAAAGGGGGAACCCGTTATGGAGGATGGCCGTGGACGCTGTCCATTTAATCCAGAATACAGATCTACAGCTATTACAGTGGGTGAGTATACTCATGCAAAAACAATGCAATCTTTTTATCTGAACTTCATATATAAACATCATTAATTTTGATGAAAAAGTTGATTTAGTGTTAATGAGCACTTGAATGTTTTGTGTTATAGATGGGGAACTGTACACTGCTACTGTCAGTAACTTCCAGGGAAATGAACCCACCATATATAGGAGTCTAGGGACTGGCACCCCTCTCAAAACGGAGAACTCTCTCAACTGGCTCCAGGGTAAATATATACAAACACACACACTTCCTCACAAGGGACCCTCTAAGAGATTAAAATCTAAAAATAAATGCCAGCATCAGTGATTACAGAACCATGCTTTCTCACGCATGTTGGAAACAAAATTACTGACTAAATAAACAGTTGTACTGTTGTGTGTGTGTGTGTGTGTGTGTATGCGCTGTGATCCGTCAGACCCAGCGTTTGTAGGTTCTGCTCATATTACAGGTCAAGACAGTGAGAGAAGTGATGATCAGATCTATTTTTTCTTCAGTGAGATGGGAAAGGAGTTTGACTTCTTTGATAACACCATAGTGTCCAGGATTGCACGTGTGTGTAAGGTAAGATGTGTAAGGTGTTTAAGCAGTTCACACAACAGTGTTGATAAAGTCAGCATAAACCTGAAAAGAAAAAAACACACGTACTGACACACATTCAGAAATCCACTCTATATATATACATACACACTATCAGTATACACTAAATATATATTTATATCTTCTAAAGATTCCTCATCTCATTCTTGTTTGGCACTAAAGGTCAAAATTGACTGTTTACTTTCTTTATACATGTTTCCTGGTGTTATAATGCAAAATCCATTAGTTCACGTTATATTATAAAGTCTTCATAATCTTTAATTTAAGTGTAATATTTTGCTCTGGCTTTGTATAAACTTTTTTGTACACTTAGATATTGTTAACCAATGGCTAAATAGCCAGTGAACATTGCTCCATTCTCCATTTTGAAAGAACCCTATTGAGAAGCACAAATGATGGCAGGGACAGTGCCTAGAAAGACATTTACTTAAAGGGGTAATTCACCACTGGCAAGATGTGCTTTTAATAAAACTAGCTGGTTTATGCAGTAGATAGCCTTTTTTATCAGTGCAACATTGACTAGAGAAAAAAGAGAAAAGGGGTGTTGGTGGTGACACTCCCTTTACCAAACTATATTGTGCAGGGATGAGGGATACAAAAATGCGGACGTACAATTTGAAGTTTTAACAAAAGTCAGCCAGGTGACATTTTTTGTATTATCCAGTGGACTTTAGCTGACAAAAAAAACAGGAGATCTTGGTGCAGATAACATGGGGAAAGAATACACATTGTTCATTTACATAATACTATTGGGATTTTAACGATACAAAGCTGGTTGAAAATCTGCACACTTGTCATTTAATTAGAAGTCATTGAGCCTAAAAGATGAAACTGGCACATATTTTCATATTTTGTAGTAAATTGTTGGGACACTTCTGAAACCGGGGCGTCTGGTCACCCTAGTTTCATGTTAATTTAAGAAGCAGATGAACAAGGTGAATCACAGAAGGCTGTGAACTCTGCCCTATTAATGTTCACATATGTGTTACTTTCCCTGCCTCCCTGACTTCAATGGGAGTACATTGATAACACCATGTTTGTTTGTTTTTTGACATGTGCCAAGGCCTTACAATATTATTATTTGAAAAACCCTGAATAATTATATAAATACTATAGTATATTAATATGATAATCGTTCAGTACTATGCTATCACTATCTGAAACTGTCACTGTCACTGTACCATTGGTACTGCAACAATACTTTTTTCCTCGTAGATGCTCTGAAACCAGGGCCGGAGTTCTGATGCCCCCTAGTGGTCCTTCAGAATATTATAAAATATTGTAAGTGAGGAAAATATGTTGAAAGTGTGTGTATTTGTGTGTATAACCTCAGGAGGATCAAGGTGGAGAGAGAGTCCTGCAGAAGAAATGGACCACATTTCTTAAAGCTCAACTCTTATGTTCGCTACCCGATGATGGCTTTCCTTTCAACATCATTCAGGATGTATATGTGCTTCCAGCACAACGCAAGAAAAACACACTCCTCTATGCAGTGTTCACTTCTCAATGGTACATGGAAAAATAGTGAGGGGCACAGGAAGATAATGTTTTTCTGTACTAATACTAGTAATACTATACTAATACTATATACTAGAAATCGTTTGCTCTAATTTAACACTGCAAATTCTAGTGTGTCTGTTCTAAAAATTTTACTTTTTTTCTAATTTGTTGCTATATTTTTTGTAGGAGTAAAGGTCTAGCAGGCAGTTCAGCAGTGTGTGTGTTCAGCATGGATCAGGTAGAGCAAGCGTTTACTGGCCGTTACAAAGAGGTAAACCGAGAGACACAGCAGTGGTACACACACGCTCACTCTGTACCTGAACCACGACCTGGAATGGTAAGATGACGCACACTCCCACATATACACTTTACCAGTTTTGTATAAGTGGATTTTATAGTTTCTGTGAAGCTTTTTGTGAAGATTGCTTCCCCACCCCTTTCTACAGTGTATTACTAATGCTTCAAGGCAGCTGGGAATAGACTCATCCCTGGATATGCCAGATAAGGTACTAAACTTTGTGAAAGACCACTTCCTGATGGACAGACCTGTCAAAAGTCAGCCTGTGCTCTTCACGCACTCTGTGCACTACACACAAATCGCTGTACACCACGTGCAAGGCCTCCGCAGAGCTTACGATGTGATGTTCATCGGCACAGGTATGTTGTGTTCTTTGGGTGTCTGATTTTCTTTGATTTCAATTTCATTTCTAATTAGCTGTTGATGTTGTGCTCTGTGATTTGACAGATGATGGCCGTTTACAAAAGGCGGTGAATGTAGCTGGTACGATGCACATCATTGAGGAGATTCAACTGTTCCCAGAAAAACAGCCTGTACAACACATTGAGCTGGATCCGGTTAAGGTGTGTGTGTGTGTGTGTGTGTGTGTGTGTGTGTGTGTATTAACTAATGTATTAAATACCAGATACCAATACTTTGACTGCATTTATTAACCTTGGTTAATGTTAATTTCTGCATATACTACATTTCATATTCATTAGCATGAATAATTAACAACAATCTGTGGTATATTTAACAAAGCTATTTTAATAAATGCTGTGAAGTGATTGTTACTTGTAGGTTCTTGATAACTAATGCATTAACTAATGTGAACAAAAAGTGTTACGGTTTATTTGTACTTTTGAAAAGGTGCATTCATTTTATACACTACCATTCAAACGTTAGGGGTCAGTAAGATATTTTAATGTACAAGTCATATACTATTGTCTTATATCTGCCAAAGCTATATTGAATTAGTTAAAAATACAGTACAAAATGTCATTTTATTTCTGTGATGGCAAAATTGTATAATTTTATACAACTTTTTTAACATTATAAATGAAAATACTGTCACTTCAGTTGAATGCATCCTCGTTTAGAAAAAAAATGGTACTTATTACTCGCCCCAAACTTTTGCACAGTTGTGTATTTGAATTACACATTTACTTTCACTTGTTCTCTACAAAGATTGTATTTCACTCTCTTACTCTCAATCCTCTCTCTCAACATACAGGGTTTGTTATTTATGTCGTCACACTCTGGTATTGTGCAGTTGCCTGTGGCAAACTGCAGTTACCATAACAACTGTGGCGAGTGTGTTTTGGCCAGAGACCCATACTGTGCTTGGACAGGAACACACTGTTCTGACGTCACACGAATCACACCACAAAAGTAAGTCTTCCCTGTTTCAAATTGTCTATTGAATGCAAAGTTTTCAGTACCAATACCAATCTTTTACCATCCTATGTGTTTCAGACAATGGCAGCAAGATATTGAGGAGGCTGACACGTCATCAAAATGTAACGGCACAATGTTCAGTGTGGACTCTGAAAGCTCAGGTAAACCTGCAAATCCTTGCATATACAGGTGAAACTCGAAAAATGAGAATATGGTGCAAAAGTTCATGTATTTCAGTAATTCATATTAAAAGGTGAAGCTAATATATTTAGAATATATAACTATATACATATGCATGATTATACTTTTCAGAGGGCCGACATTTCTGTATTTAAAATCCTTTTTTTTTATGATTTCATGTAATATTCTAATTTTCTGAGATTTTGAATTTGGGGTTTTCACAAGCTGTGAGTCATAATCATCAAAATTAAAACTTTTGCACGATATTCTCATTTTTCGAGTTTCACCTGTACAAGCATCTTATCATCCATCTGAATATGCTATAGTAAATATTTCTTCTCTCTTTGTAGTGTTACCACGTTCTTTCCCAAATTCCCAAGCATCTAATTGTGAGATCATCATCGTCCCAGCTAACACCCTTCGCCTGCTGCCCTGCAATCTTCGCTCCAATCATGCCCACAGAAAATGGTTATACAAGCCAGATGTAGGTCGCTTCCGGTTCCCCAGCCCAGATGGTGGATTGGTAGTCAGCGGCCGAGCAGGCGGAGATGAGGTCTTCTCTTGTTGGTCAGGAGAAAATGGCTTCTGGCAACTTTTGGCCAATTACTGTGTAAAGGCAGAGCCTTTATCCGAGACCACAACCAATACTGGGCAGATGGATGCATCTCTTATAATCCAAAGCATATCGTCGGACATCCTGTCCGGTGAATCGGCACGCTCTGCTCAAACTCGCATAAAGACGTATGGCACAGAGCTGGCAGTAGTTTGTGTTTTGTTAGCTGTGTGTGTGCTTTCGTTCGGGCTGTCGGTAGCCTATAGACACAGGGGCCGGATGAAGGAGGTATTAAGAGGGGGAGAACAAACTGGAGGAGCCCAAAAGAGCACAGTCAGGCCTGGGGAGAGTGTGCCCCTCAATGCTGGTGTGCTTCCAACCTCCCCATCCGACCACAAAAGCTACCAGACTTTGGAGGAAAACTGCGGTTATATAATTGCTCCATCAGAGACAAGCACACAGCACAACTCCAAGGAAGCACAGACACTCGCCCAAACGCCACAGAATGGGTTCAAAGAAAGTCATGTGGAGGTCAGTGACATTAGCCCTCGTCCCCGGGTACGACTGGGCTCTGAGATCAGAGACTCTGTGGTGTAAAACATAGACATTGCTAAATGAGTTTATATGATTTATGCATAAACAATCTAACAGTCTTAATGTTCACTTGGGCAGCTGTCATGAAGATTAAGCGTACTGAGCCCTGAGTATTAAGAATAAATGTGACGTGCTCAGTGTGCAAATTGCCAAATTGGAGTTATTCAAGACAATGCCCTCAAATCCACTCTCACATCTTCCTCACTCTTTAATGTTAAACTTTAAGTTATGACACAGTTTATTGTGTTGAATAAGTGTTGGAACAGAGATGCTGGCAGAGACAACAACTGGAGAAAGAGTGGACCAGATGGATGAGCAGAGAGAAATGGGCAACAAGCCTTCTTGTGTGACTGGTACTGGTGCTTTATCACTGCCAATACTTGAGTAATGATGCTTCACTCAAGGTGAAAAAAAAAGGTTTTATATGTCTATTTGTATTACTTTGCCATTTTTGTACAAAGATTCAATGCATACGTGTTTAATGAGCGTATTTTAATCTTAAAAGCTGACTATGAAAACAAAAGCCCATCCTCTGCAGATAGTCATTATACCAGCATTGAACACCAGGCAGTTCAAACCAGAGAGCTTGTTAGTGTCGCAGAACTTGGTAACTTTCTAAACATTTTTAGAAATCTGCTATCATTTTTATTTATTTAGTTTTTTTTTTTTTAAATCAATTTTTAAATTTCTTAGCCCTTTTTGGGAATTAGTATGTTAGTGTTATCGATTCTGTGACTTAAATGTGTTTTTATTAGTAAAGTGCCTGGTGTTAAATAATGGTATGATGTGTATGGAAATTTTAAAAGTGAAAAAAATTATTTGCTTTTAGATAAAATGTAGCAAGTGTGTATGAGCATCAAGAAACAATGTTTCTCAATACTTTTGAATGTACATTTGAAGAGCACAAGTACGAGATTGTGTCTTGCCACACAGGTTGGTGGTAATTGTGTTTGGTGCAGCATATAGTGTAGTGGATGGAGTCTAAACAGACAGAAACAAAGACTGATACGGTACAATACAACAAAATTACAGTCGAAACAGTATTGTTGGCATTTGGTAAAGAGTGAGGTAAACTGCAAGAGAAAAGACTGATATACATTGTGGATTAATTTGATGTAAATGTACAGTGCAGCATGTACAAGGAAATCATACGTGGCTAATACAGTGAGATAATTTGGAGATTCAAGTTGGAAAAGGCTGAAAACGTCTGCAAATTTGCAATCTGCTTTAGGGTTAAAAAAGAACATTTTGAAGAACATGGTTACGTTAATGTGTTATCCAGACTTAAAACAAACCCTCTCTTACACAAACACTGCTAGTATAGACTTCCACTTGGAAAAATAGTTTTAATCCACATTAACCGTGACATGTTTGATGTTGTTTAATCATGTGTTACATTCCACTGTGTTTTTAGCTTGTGTGTTTTGAATGAAAAATGTAAAGTAGATTGTGATTGTATATACTTTGACACTGTTTTGCTGTTGTTTTACATTGTACATTCACGCACTTTATTTTTTCTACCAGTATTTGTAATTGTAAGCTGTAAATGAGATAGGCCACTGTCAACGTCTTGGTTTCATAGTCAAGGTTTGTACATTAAAAGCAGTTGTAAAATAGGTCTGAAAGAGTGTCTCCGCAGTCCGACATGCAAAATAAAATTTTGCATAAACTCGAACGGTCAGTCTGAGTATCTGTCTTTTGAATTAGGGTAATTTTATATGCAGTTGAGAAAAACAAATCAGAAAGCTTCTTATGATCGATTTATGTTCTTGAAATAAGACCAAAACATGCATTATACATGATAATTATTATACACTGAGGTCCAAAACTTGAAACTGCACTCAAAAACTGAGATTCAAAAATCTAATTGAAGCTTAAAGCTTAAGAGTTTAAAATACTAAGAAATGTTTCGTTTTAATCAAATTATAATGTGGATATCATTTTTATTGAAAAAAGAAATGTATAAAAATTATAACAGAAGCAGGATTCTTACTGATATCATCAGATTGAATAATATATTACATTACATATTTATGAGAATTCCCAACCTGTGGAGTGGTTTTACAGAGATTTAGAATAATGCATATTAATGTGCAAGATCAGTTAATTTCCAGCCATTGCTTTTCCATTGAGCATTTTTAGCATCAACATGAGAATAGATGGAAACCAATTTAATGACAATAAAGGTTAATGCATTAATACGGCCTAATATGAAACATTTCTCTCAAACAAACTTATTTAGATTGTCAGTGAAATATTCTGCAGTGATGGCATCTCTGACAGCTCTGCCAGCAGGATGGTCCCGAGTAATGGGGTCAACATCATCATCATCAGGGGTGAGATAATATTCATCTGGCACTCGCTCCTTCCTTATAGTGGCAATGTTGTGAAGGACAACACATGCACCCACAATCTGAGATGCCCGCTCTGGTGACACTCTCAGGTCACGAAGACAGTTAAACCGTGCCTTTAAAACGGCAAGAGTCGTGTCAATCTTGAGCCTGGTTTGACTGAGGGCCATGTTAAAGTCATGCTGTGCTGTTGTCTCAGGGTCAGGGTAGGGAGTCATCAGAAAGCTCTGACATGCATAAGTCTCGTCTCCCACCAGCAGACCGTCAAACAGCCCTGTCAATGAACAGAAAAAAGACGTGTCACAATAACAGTCCATTTTTGTAAAGTGTTGTCTACTGTTCACATTTTACCATACCTTCCTGTAAACGCTGGCACAATGACGAGTTCTCAAAAATCTGGTTGTCATGCATTGAGCCAGGCCATCTGGCATCCAGGCTTGTGACCATACACTGATGGTCACAAGTAATCTGTAATGAACATACTGCCGGTGAGTCCCACGCCACGTTTAACCATTACAATAATTAAAGTGGATGCATATATTGGTTAAATGCAATATGCCTACCTGAACATTGAGGCTGTGAGTAGCCTTTCTGTTAAGATAATTAGCCTCAATTTCTTTTATTGGAGTCGAGATTGGAATGTGTGTGCAATCTATTACTCCAATAGCTCGAGGGAATCCTTGCAAAAGATCACAACATTACCAACTCTTAATATCGATAATTATGGTGTATTACTATTAGTGTGTTGATCAATCTTACCAGCTATATTGGAGAAGCTCTCTTTTATGGCCACAGTGGGTAAATGACCAGGAAACACGACGAAAGTTTTCAGATATCTCTGGAGTGCGATAACTACCCTACGAATTGTTCGGCAAACTGTGTTCTTGCTGAGCTTCTCGGCGTCGCCCACTTCATACAGGTATGTACCACTCGCAAAGAAACGCAAAGCAATACAAATCATTTGCGGGACAGTGGTTGCATGGCTTCGCCGCGTCGGGTTTTTAATATGGGGCTCTAGAAGCCGACAAAGATACAACATTCCCTCTGCCGAAAATCGGTATTTCTCGTGTAAGTTCGCGTCAGAGAATGCTAGGGGGTTTTGTTTATCTCTAAGAACTCTTTCTCTGCGTAAAGCCCTTTGTACAATTTGGGCTCCGATATCAACAGGATTATCCAGAAACGGTGAAGCCATTTTGCTACTAGTACGCTACCTGAATGGACTTGGTTACGTCAGAGTTGTGTGTCACTTTGCTCACAGCTGATTGGTCTAATATCTGTTTACGAGCTGTTATCATGAAAAAAAAAAAAAACCTGTCCCAGAGCAGTTTACCGTGTAGCATTTATTTTTTTACCATGGCTGTGTACGATAAAAAGTCATCTTTCTTGAGTTGAGAAGTCTGCTGTAGTTGATGTTTTATTTCATCAGAGTCGGATCTTTTTTCTGGTCTGAACGATTTATAAATCAGACTGATTTACTAAGAATCATATTTTTCACTGGTGTAAAAGTTGTATCAGAAATGTTAAACGTGCTTGTGTGAAACTGTTGCCAACACACACATTGTTTATTGTTAGACACATATACTCTTAATTATTTTATGATCTGAATCATTGCTGCAACAAACTGAACTTAGGCACAGTTAGTTACAGCACCCTTACTAAAACCGTAATAAACAGGAAAATGTGTACATATGGCTTTATGTTGTTCTTTACTACTGGGGATGTCAGCGATTCACGAGCTGTTCGAAAGAACCGATTCGGTGTAACTGATTTGCTAGCTCCGCCTCCTCTCTGCAAAACCCCGCCCCCCGAGGACATGTCAGCAAATCAAAATAATCTACATCTAAAACAGCATCCCATGCGTGGTCAGATTCGTTTATAGAGTGTGTGGTTTCTTAGGACGGTGGGTACCTAATTCAGTGATTCTTTCAAGTAGCAGCAAGTAAAGACATTTTCTGTAGAAGCTGACAGCATATTGAAGGGGGTGGATTAGAATCCACTACTGCTTCAATGTATAATGATGAGTGATTATTATCAAGGTATTAATCAATATTTTTCCTTCTAAAATCAAATGAGTTGAATTTATTTTATTTTATTTTACCAGGAAGGTCCCATTGAGATACAATATCTCTTCTACCAGGGAGTCCTGGTCAATGACTTCACTGGAGATTTTACTTTGTTATAGAAGTTACCAGTGTGATTACTGAAATGTTCTTTTCATATATTCTTTAATGTCTGTATTTGATATCTGAATGCAGTAGCAGTGCTTGCTTATTTAAGTCTAGCTATCCTTGAGAGAAAGAACGCATTATCTTGATGTTTTGAGACGACTCTCCTGTTTATAGTTAGAGCCTGGCCAAATCCAACCTTGGAAAAGCTGCGTCTGTGTGTGTGTTAGTCTTCTTGGTTGCAGGTTAAGGAACCACTGGCATTATTGGAGATTTACTGAGTTGTTGTTCTGGACATGTTGGCTGGAAGGTGACGATGTGCCTAACTTCAGGGTCCGAGTGTCAGCTGCATAATCTAGGGAGATATGCTTCAGTCTATCTATCCATGTGTGGAAAATTTGCTTAGACCTTGGAAATGGTATAACTGCTGTGATCTTTGTAACTGTAAGCAAGGCGGCCTACGAACTCCTTGAAGTTGTCTTCTGCTGATGAAACTGCAAACTATCTTCAGTAAAACTTTTCTTTAATTTATTATTTAATTCTGACTCCGGGTCTTCTTTCAAACATCTGGTCCTTGGGTCCTAAACTGTATAACCCATTACAATATTTAACAAGGGTAACCACATTTCTGTTTTTGTGACACACAGGCCTCATATATTATGCTTTTTCCTGCCCACACAGTGGTGGCATATGCATTAGTCCATTCCAACAGGGTACCCTATGGACACCACAATTATAGCGCATTGTGTCAAAGCCAACTTATAGTATATGAAGAGATTACTGACATACCAAATAAGTAGAAAACAAATAACGATGAATGAGTAAAAATGTACTTATGTAGAAGCTGGCCTGGCACTGAGAGTTCACTACTACTTTTAAGCATTGCTTTTTAACATCAAATCAGTCTGATTAGACACATTCACTGCATTATTTGAATAATCAATAATCACGTTGGAACTGCTTAACAGTTATATGGTTAAGGGTTGCGGTTAATAGAAATTTACCCTCAAATGCAAGTTAATTCTGTAAAAATAAGGAAACAAAAAAGTGAATAGTTAAAAACCTTAAATTCTAAAACACGCATGCATATAGTATTATAGGGATAACAGTTTAATTGGTAGGTGTGAATTAAAATGTACATTTTTATTAAGAAGGGCACTTTATACAAAAATACAAGATTACAAATCCAGTCCAGGCATTTTGAGACTCCCATTTATTTGGGCTTGCTCAGATTATTTGAACATAAGAAACTCTCTCCTCCTCCATAGCTGAACACAAATCATTATGTACTGTAAGGTTGATATGCCCTTTCAAGCACATTACGGAGTTTGGGATGAAACATTAAAGAATCAAAGTCTCCACATCTACACAAAGAAAGATTTTTTTTTTCTTGACAAAAGGAAAAAAGATCTTGGATGCCATGTCAGTCACTGGTTATTTGGCTTTAGGGTCTCCTTTCTCATTTGCCTTTTTTTGCTTCTGCTGCATGATTTCAGCATCTCTGAAATAAAAAAAATTAAAAAATCAATAGGTTGCGCTTTGTAATTCAAGGCATCTACATGTTATTGTTCTCTTTAGATGTACCTTTGCTTACGAGCAGCTGCTGAGAGGCCATCTTCATTTCTCTTCCCTTTGGTATTATCAGTTTGCTTTTTAGCATTCTTTTGACGGGCAAGCTCACGCTGATTTCCCCCTGCAGGACGAGAGATTTCAATACTCTTAATGGCTTGTTCATGCTCTACTCCCTTGAAAAGACAAAGATTGCAGACAGGATTGAACATGTATCAACAAGATGTCACTTTGTTTAAAATCTCCAATCTGCCATCGGCAAATCTATCCAGTGTCAAGAAATGTATTTAGAGAACGAGGAAGGTTGATGCTGTGTACAGTAAAACACGTTAACCCAAATCTGTGTACAGTATAACATTGTGGCAGTGAGACGACGTGGCAATGAAGGCGCCAGAGAGCCTTCAAAATAACAACATCCGCACAAAACGATAGACTACTACCTACTATCGCCGATACCACAAAATAAACAACATTCTGTTGTCTTCTAAAATAAAAATGACTTTCGCTGCATTTGCTGAGTGGCATTAATGTTGCATTACAATTGACGATATAATTTAAGTTTGCTAATGTTAAACATCTGTCAACTTTTCAACTTTTTGACCATGTTTTAAAAAGTTTTCCGTGTCGTAGTATATATATAAATAATTAGTTTTCACTAACGCCACCCTAAAGCTGCATTTTGCCTGGTTTAAAAGCTTAATCTTGTGATTTCCTTTCGTGGACTTTACACAGAATAAGCTAGCTGGCTAGTTAGTTAGCCTCGCTATTGTATTGCTCCTGAAACCTGGATTCCATTAAATAACTTACATTAGTAACAGTAGAAGCTTGATATAATGTCAACCGAATTAATAAAAATCAATACCCACTCGTCATGATCGCTCTTTTGTTGTCGCCGGAGCGCAAAGCTCAACCAGGCGTTACCTCTGGTACTTGTGATGGTTGGCGGACCCGAGTCAATTCGGAAGATTTACGACAGCGCAGTGTCGGAACACAGCAGCGCGTTTCCAAGTGAACATCCCTCGTGATTCTCGTGGACGTCATTACGTCACATGAAGATGTTAAAGAGTCAACAACTTATTTTACAAAAGTATATTATAAACATGTAATCTCTGTATTTTTTTTGCAATATAAAAAAATCACACTTTACTAAATAGTTAAATAAATAAATAAATAAACAAACACTTCTGCACGTTTATTCAGAGATAATAGGAATTATACTAGTGACTAATATGTTCGCTTTATTCTCTGAATCTCGTTGAGGAGCTCTGATCTACTTGATTTTACCATTAAAAATATATAATAATCTGCGCCACCGTCATACCTCTCAAATATCTATTTTTGTAACAGCAACATTTTAAGATTTTGTATTCCTGCACCACATGGGTAATATTTTCCAAATCAGTATTTCTCATCAAAATCTAAATATTTAAATTCCAACATATATTTATATTAAAAATGTGTTCAATAAAAGTGACTGAAATATAGCAAGTCATTTTTGTATGGTATTTATGGAACTAAATGAATATTTATTTCTGCTCAATTCAACAGAGTGACATATAAACGCCATCTCCGTCATCTACGACAAATTTAAACATGAAATTTATTGTAATAAATTTAATTTAATTTAGCGAAACTTCACAGTGGAGTGCATGAATTTGCCCAGCAGATGGCGCCAGTGCAATGATGTTTCTTTCTTTCTTTCTTTCTTTCTTTCTTTCTTTCTTTCTTTCTTTCTTTCTTTCTTTCTTTCTTTCTTCTGTTCTTTCGAAGTATTTCGAAAGGAGACGAAAACTTTTTTCATTTTAACAATGAAATACGGACACCAAACAATTTATTTATTGATTTTAAACAATTTGTTGTTGTTATTATTATTATTACTACATTTATTTATTAATTCTTTCTTCTTTTTTTTTTCTTTTTTTTTTTCTTTTTTTTTTGAGAATGCCTGTTCAACTGTAGACACCGGTAGACGCTAGTTTTTGCTTTGGGTCTTTTATTTTGTTATCTGGCGCGGTATTATCGTTGGTTACTTCATTCATTGTCGTTGCTTATTTTTTTACACATGGCGGTATAAGTGGATATCTAGCGTCCTGCATCATCAGTCATGAAGCTTTATAGAGTGAACATGTCAGTGTGAGATTTGTACTTGGGTTACTCATTCTTCACAGATCTGATCATGTCGGCGGCGTGGACAGCGCGCCATGGGGAAGTGGGTGATCTGAGAAGCAAGAGTAAAGATGAGCTCCTTGAGATACTCTCTCGACAAGAAAAGTTACTGTCTAATATGTAAGTGATGTCCTCTACCTTTTTATTTTAGCCCCATTACCCTGAATATATAATCATAATATATGTATATTAAACTACATTAAGATTACTGGTTAGAATACTGTGCTGCTTAAATATTCTGGATCATTCCAGGTCCACTCACTCACTGGCGCCCCCCACAGTAAACTTTCTTATTAGTCGTGTAAATAACATAGATAAGTGCATCATCCATCCCATGACATGAGTGGCAGTGTAACGTTACTGCAGAGGTGGAAAGTAACTCATTACAAATACGTTCGTTACAGTACTTAACTTGAGATTTTTCGATTAGATTTGTTCTACTTTCTTGACTATAATTAAATTGTGGTACTTTTACTCTTACTTGAGTAGAATACAAATAAAGTATTCAACTTCAAAAGTACTTTGACAAAGGTGCCGACGGAGCAACAGGGCCAGCTGACATTTGACAGACACTTTTCAAACTACTGCGGTGGAGCCTTGCGTTTCAGCCAATAACAGACAGAACTGAAGCGCTTCAGCCAATAACAGACAGGTCTGACTCGGGTGCAAAACCAATCAAAACTTCTAGTTCGGCTGGGGGGCGGGGCGTTCAAACCGCGCTTTGACATTCAATCACTGGCGCTCGCTTGTGTTTGAATCAGTATCGTTAACGTTTCTTTTTCAGTGAAAGTGAGCTATGCTCATATTGAATTATGGCATCTCCTGAAATGGGTCATCCCATTGATAATATCAGAGCACTGAGCAGTTGAAGTAAATAAAAAAAACTCGGCTCAGTCATAACATGGACACAGTTCAATTAAATGGTAAAGCTCGCCCTCTTTAACAATACAGTTAAACTAAATATACGAAGCAAACTTTGTACAAAGTTGAAAAAACCTCAACAACAGTGAAATAAGATCGCATTCATTATTTCTGTCAATCAGATGCATGTAAAATTGTAGTTCGTTGACATAGACATAGTTTGACATATTACATTGTTGTACTCTTTCCACCACTGGTACACTGCTACACAAAAGTTGGGGCAAATTATAATTCAAAGCAAAAACACTCCTTTTAAATGTAATGCAAATTAATTTGTTACATTGTTGAAGTAATTGATGGATTATGCAGCATTAACTAGGTAACCTTCCTATTTATTACTATCAAGCTGCTTTGAAAAAAAAGTCTAATGTTTAAAGTGAATTGTACTTTTATGATATTTTCAGGAGATTTGTTCAGAGCCTCCCAGATAAGGGAAAGAAGATTGCTGACTTTGTGGTGAAAGTACACCTAGCACTTGGACATCTGGAGGAGGAAGAGAGAAAACAAGCAAATTTAATCTCTGTCCGGACCGAGTTACAGGCTAAATATCAACAAGCCCTTTCCAATCGAAGCACAGATAAGCATTTAGGCTCAAATTTGGACATGATTATTCCATCCCATGATGGAAAGGAAGCCAATGTTAATATTGATGAGGCTAACATACAGGAAAATGGTGGTTTGTTTGGCCAAGAGGAGTCTTTGACATCGCGGCCGCAGGCTGCTGAAACACTAGGAAAAGCCGGTGGGAATGCACCAGCCTCACTGATGAAAGACACAGAGCTTGTGGAGGCGTTTGGACGAGTAACACTTGCTGAAAGTAACAACGCCTCCAACCAAGGCACCATCAAAACCCTGCCTTCTAGTAAGCCCTTTCTGGGTAATCAGCTTCAGAAGAAACCACATTACATAGAGGTCCTGGAGAGGACAGAGAAAAGTGTGAATATGAGGAAGCCCAGATTCAAACCAAACCAGTTAGTGGAACTACACTGTCATTGCATGGCTTTGTATTTATGTGTTTTGTTTTTTTAAATAAGCTGAAAATGAATACTACATTAATACACTTCATATTTATATGATATATTTTTATAGTTGTAAGGAGAATATTGGTCCAGTTGTAATAAAAATTTACTTTTTACTTTGTTGGCGCACATTACTAGTCTCACTGTGAACAATGAATCTGCAAATTAATGAACCAAAAACATTTTTTTGTGTAGGTAATCTTTAGTCAATCTTCTATTCCAATTAAGATCTCTGATCTAGAATGTGAGGAATATGATTTTATGGATGTTTAACATTAAATTACATAATATTAAATGGCTTCAAGTCTCAGGTTCATTTGCCCTTACATGGTACTAGTAACAGCCAAGTCATGGGTTCAAGACCTAGGAAATACATACACTTTTAAAATCCATAGTTTAAATGCTCTGTAAGTCACTCTGGATAAAAGTTTCTGCTTTCTTTAGGTTAAGTGTAAAATCGACATCTACATCACCTAGTCAGGCCTCTGGCAGCACCACACCACTTACTGCAGAGGCCAGAAGACAACAAGACCGAAAACACCTGGATGACATTACTTCGGCTAAGCTTCCACCCCTGCACCACAGTCCTGCCCAACTGCTGTCATTAGAGGAGTCATTTGACCTTCAGCAAGAGCAGACCACAAGGCACCTGGTAGGTTGAAGATGTCTTGCTCATAGATAAAGTGAGATTTGAATGATCAGTGTGTTGAATGACATTTCTAAGCGTCTGAAGCCTCAAAAATCTACTTGAATATTTCCCGCTGATAGTATAACCTATACGTGTTTGCCTCTTGTGTGTTTTTGTTCCTGCCTCATTATGTATTCAGGAAGTAGTACATTCATGTAATTGTGTATACTGTTAATTTCAGGAGTTGCAGGCCAAACAAGCTGCCCAGAAGCTGGCAGATGGTCTGAGTATCAGGATGGAGAGTTTCAACCCAGAAGGAGGCCCACTGGAGGCCTACAGAGAGGTGCGTGATGATGGGGCCCAGCTTTCCTCCGAGGAGGACTGACCGTGGGGCCCTACAGGCAGGGTACTGGCTTGCTGATATGTTTGGCCTCTTGCCCTGGACCAGCTCTCGGCCTTGAGCCCATTTTTCAGGACCCTGGAGAGAGGCTTTTAAGCCTGAGGACAAGAGGATGTCTCTTCATGAACTGCACTGACAATGCTTTCAGATTCTGCCAGGGAAGATAAAACAGCAGGTTGAATCAAGTTGAGAGTTGTTGTGTTGAAAACCTGAACATTTTTGCATGTGGAAATGTTACTATCCAACAGTAACAGATTATTTTGGCAAGCCAATTCCGAAAATCTACCTCGGCAGGTCCACACCTGTTGTCTTGTATAGAATAATATAATTTGAAGCTTTTATCAGCTGTACCTTCAAGGGTGTACTTCATGTGTTATTGTAAAAATGGTAATAGAATATTTTTGTATGACCTTTCTTACTGTTTATTTAAAACAAAACCCTCTGAATTGACCTCCAAAGCTTGTGATTGGTTCTTTGAATCGGATAACAGAAACCACAGTTTCATAAACTAAAGGTGGAAGCACTTAATGTTTTGTCACTTGAGCGCAACAGCTTGGGAGACGTCTGTCTCCCTCCCTTTTTGCAGCATTGTTTTGATAACCGCCCCACTGGTTTGATTGGAATGAGTCAGCCGTCGTTTGAAGGGAGGGATGTTGTTATCAGTGCAGAAATCTGTGACATGCCTCAGATGATTAATATATGTAATGTGAAATATCGAGGCTTGAAGGAATTAGACCAATTGGTGGAGTACATCTGGATTGTATTTGGATCGTGTTACTGCATGAAGTGGCAATGCATTCTGGGATGGCAACAATAGACAGACGTGACATATGGTAAATGCAATTTCCAAAGCCATCAACACTGATAAAGAATTCCTCAAATTCACTCTTTTATCCTCTTAAGATGTAAAATGTTTTTTTCTTTTTTTCTGGAATCTTTATATTTAGATGGAGAAAAAGGAGTTTGAAGGAAGGAAATCCAAATCCTCGCCGCTCTGCAGTTGATGACCTGTGATAACCTCTAGTAATTGCTTCTGCCCGTTGATGGGAACTGCTGCCTCAGAAAAAAGATCCTAACACATCTGGCAGGTTAGTGTTTAGACACCATGTGTGACGAACTCCAGAGTGCCTTACCCAGACGTCCTGTGATAAATATGTCCAGAAAGAATCTCCTTTCTACTGGTATTAATTAAGTCTAACTTGCATACAGAGGAAAAAAGACTGTTATCAATTACACACTAGATTCCTGCGCTGATCAGATTCGCTCATGAGTACATAGATATGCTTGAGTTGGACATGCGTTCTGACTGTATCTTTAAGTTGTTTCTTTTTAGCTGCAGTGTTTGCTTTCCACATACTCTCACACCCATCGTCTCGGATCAATGAACGGCTCGTGAAGTCATCTGCAAGTGGCCTTGCAGATAACTATCAAATGATCTACCAAAAGTGTGAAATTGTGCCCTGAGAGAATGAGTGTTTGCCATTTTTGAGCTGTGAGGGGGATTCAAGGATACAGTTGTTTTTTTTTTCTTGAAGTGACACTTTTAACAGACTTGCCAATAAAAACACATCTTATTGCAGTGGAAGATATAAACTATAATTGTGTAAGACATAAAAAAGTTGTAACAGTATGATCAAATAACGAACGGCATGATCTTTTATAGCTATATATATTTTTAAGGCACCTTTATTTTGACACTCTCCTCAACTTTGCGCAATGTCCATCTATACCCCCAAAATGTTAATTCGGTTTCACTTTATTTGGATGGTCCCTTTAACACATTCTGTTGACTATAAGTAACGTTGCTCCTACATGTCTACTAACTCTCATTAGAGTATTAGTTGAGTATTAATAGACTGGCAGGGTTAGGGTTAGCTTAAGTTGCCATGTAGTTGCAAAATTACTTATAGTCAGTAGAGTGTCTGTTGGAGGACCATCACAATAAAGTATTTGCAGATATTAAGCAGACAGTCTACTAATACTCCAATGAGAGTTAGTTGACATATAGTTGCAAAGTTACTTAAAAGTCAATAGCACGTTCAGAAGGGACCATCAAAATAAAGTGTTACTGATAATTCTTGTTTAAAGTCACCTGTCAGGGCTTGACAATAAGGACTGCCGGATGGTTCAGGGCCACTGTGAAAGTCTGAACTGTCACTGTCCCGAACGGGCCAGTGTTTGAATCCTCACAAAACTATCAGTTGCCTGTATTTTAAGCCTTGCCAATTTAAACATTCAAGCAAAGAAGACACGAAAGAGAGCTCATTTCGGTACTCCCCCGCTGTGTGAGAAGTTTTCAATGCGCACACATCCAAAGCGTGCACACAGAGAGCCACCTCTCAGATAGAGCGCAAATACTAACTGAATTGAGTTATCTTTCCCCTCTTTTTGTGCTTGAATGGATAAGTACAGACAAAATGATGTAAAAATGTCCATCTAAGCGAGTATTCTCGTAAACACAGTCGGTTATGTCGTAAGTGAATGTAAACAGTCGAGAAAGACAACACGTTTCAGTAAGTAAACATGCATTAGCTCTTAAAGTTAAATTTTGTAACTCTAATAGGGATTAATCCATATTTTAGTGAAGACTGTGTTATGTTACGTTCATGAAAACTTCTGTTAGACCTATCTGAAAAACCTGAAAAGCACTGTTTTATTTAATTTGTGTCTTTGTTCTATTGTACAGTAGGCTATTTATTTGTGCTATAGCTTGCAATTTGATTATCTGTTGAAAAAAATCCTTATCTTTAAGGCCTGGCAATAAGTTTTAACAGCTTTATTTGTGCAATTTCTTTTTGTAAATATATATTTATTTATTTTTTACAACTGGAGTACCTAATTTTATAATAGCAAGCCTGAAAGACTTTCTTGACTCTTGTCATGTCATCAGATCACTGATCTCATTTTTGATTAATTTTTTCCCCACTATTTATTTTTCTTGATTATTTAAAAAACGACATTTTACTTTTTCTGTTGTTGTGGATGTCCCAATTGGGGTAAAGGATGTGCAATTTCCAGAGAAATGTTCATGTTATACACTCACCTAAAGAATTATTAGGAACACCTGTTCAATTTCTCATTAATGCAGTTGCTTCAATGCATTTAGGGGTGTGGTCCTGGTCAAGACAATCTCCTGAACTCCAAACTGAATGTCAGAATGGGAAAGAAAGGTGATTTAAGCAATTTTGAGCGTGGCATGGTTGTTGGTGCCAGAAGGGCCGGTCTGAGTATTTCACAATCTGCTCAGTTAGAGGGATTTTCACGCACAACCATTTCTAGGGTTTACAAAGAATGGTGTGAAAAGGGAAAAACATCCAGTATGCGGCAGTCCTGTGGGCGAAAATGCCTTGTTGATGCTAGAGGTCAGAGGAGAATGGGCCGACTGATTGAAGCTGATAGAAGAGCAACTTTGACTGAAAAAAACACTCGTTACAACCGAGGTATGCAGCAAAGCATTTGTGAAGCCACAACACGCACAACCTTGAGGCGGATGGGCTATACAACAGCAGAAGACCCCACCGGGTACCACTCATCTCCACTACAAATAGGAAAAAGAGGCTACAATTTGCAAGAGCTCACCAAAATTGGACAGTTGAAGACTGGAAAAATGTTGCCTGGTCTGATGAGTCTCGATTTCTGTTGAGACATTCAGATGGTAGAGTCAGAATTTGTCGTAAACAGAATGAGAACATGGATCCATCATGCCTTGTTACCACTGTGCAGGCTGGTGGTGGTGGTGTAATGGTGTGGGGGATGTTTTCTTGGCACACTTTAGGCCCCTTAGTGCCAATTGGGCATCGTTTAAATGCCACAGCCTACCTGAGCATTGTTTCTGACCATGTCCATCCCTTTATGGCCACCATGTACCCATCCTCTGATGGCTACTTCCAGCAGGATAATGCACCGTGTCACAAAGCTCGAATCATTTCAAATTGGTTTCTTGAACATGACAATGAGTTCACTGTACTAAAATGGCCCCCACAGTCACCAGATCTCAACCCAATAGAGCATCTTTGGGATTTGGTGGAACGGGAGCTTCGTGCCCTGGATGTACATCCCACAAATCTCCATCAACTGCAAGATGCTATCATATCAATATGGGCCAACATTTCTAAAGAATGCTTTCAGCACCTTGTTGAATCAATGCCACGTTGAATTAAGGCAGTTCTGAAGGCGAAAGGGGGTCAAACACAGTATTAGTATGGTGTTCCTAATAATCATTTAGGTGAGTGTATATTTTGGTTGCATTTGTGAGCTAATAAAAAATGTAACTGGTTGTGTAAAACAGCCACATAATATAATCAAATCATAATCTTATTGCAGAATTTTTTTGAGGTATTGGAAAATATCATATCGCTGGCTATTAGAATTTATATCAAATCTTATCATGATGAAAAGTCCGCTTTACACCCCTAGTTTTGATAATGCTCTGGTCTTAAAAGCATTTTGATACATTACTGCTTTGAGACATAAATCTGTCATTGTCCCTGACTCTAATCTTTTCTCTATCTATAGTTCCAGTTTCACAGTAAATCTGGGCTCTAATAAGACACTTCTCAGAGAAGGTCACATACCCTAATGTAGTGGTTCACAACCTTTTTTTTTTACTCCAAGGGCCCCTTTGTCCAAGACAATATTCAAAGGCCCTCTCATCTAATCTGATATGTACCTCTCTAGTACTGCTGTTGTAATAAAACAAACAAACCCCAAAGTTCAGTTAATGTGGTTTTGTTGTTGTTGTTTGTTGTAATTATTATGTTATGTTATTGGGTACCCACTAGAAGTTAGTTGAGGCCCCCTATAGTAGCCCGGCCCCCTATTTGAACCATGCTGCTCCAATTTAATCACTTAAATCCATGTAATGTGCTTTTTTCCCCCCATATTTGATTCTGTAGGTCAAATGTGTTTGATAGAAATTATTAATTCTACAGTGCTTTGTTGCCAACACAGAAATCTATACCCTAAACGTCACCCTGTTTTGACTGGATGTTTCTGTGCCGGATATAGACTAATTAAGACAATTAAAACAATTTTTTTTACTTTTAAATCTGATTTGTGTGTGGTTTTGATACAGCGGTTAATGCAGGAAGGAGAGGGTGTGTCAGTGCTTAGAATGAGAAACCTCAATATTGACTGTTGGCTGTAAAGATGTCTGGATTTATGCTGTTGCCTACGATTGGTTTTGGAAATGTTGTGAATGAGGGTGCTGCTGTTGAGAGAAACACAGCTTATATCATTCCTGATGTCTTCCAGCAATGCGGTCATATGACTAGGAAAGACATCATGATTCCACATCCTCCTTCACCAAGTCCATATGAATAAGTGCAATGATCGGAATATTTAAGTACGCAAAAAGGAGTGGGAATGATCATCTCTGCTATCTTTAGTACTTGACTTTACCAACAATCCTGACAAAAATACAGTGGTGGCAACACCATGATTGTTTCAGACAATTATGCCATAGATCTTTGATATATCATATTGTCATGCCTTATTATTTACATTGCACTCTAAGGCAATTATTAATTGAACATCATTATTTTACTATCGTACTATGACCAATAAAAATGGTGATACCCTGCTACTAATTCCAGGTCAAATCAAATCAAGAGGTTTTTTCTTTTCTGTCATAATTTACTCGCACTCATGTATCTTAAAATATCTTCTCCTGTGTTCCACTGCTTCCACAGAAGAAAAAAAAAGATTACGGGCAAGTAAACAATAGGAGAATGTTCCTTTTTTAGTTGAGTTGAGTGGATCCATGACAGATTAATGAACCTAAAAGCATAATTATTTAGCCACTTTGTTTGCAATATGTCCTTTTCTTCAAGTATCATAAAGGGTTTTGGTACCCTGGCAAGCCAAAACTGTTTTTTGAAGAGACAGCAGATGGCAGCAGTGCTTCTGTGTTTCACATGCTGAACAAAACCCTCTTTTTCAGTCTTTTCGATTGAGAGGGTTCATATCTTATATGCATTTTGTCTGAGTCGATTTTTAAAGTAATTATTCCTAGCCATGAGAGCCTTTTTTATATTACCATTTAGTGCAATTTACTGATGTGAGCTCATTGAGATCCTTCAGCATCATTTAGTTGCCATTAGTGGCTCCAGCTTTTTGCGATTCCTTTCAATGGTTAAATCATCTTGAAAGTGTTATGGGTAATTTGATACACATGTATGCTGAAATTATGGTTATGTTTAGCTCAGAGCTCTAATAACTATATAATATCAGCCTGAGTGGGGTTTACACCTGCAGAAGATAATGTTTATTCCCTAGATGTTTCTAGAGCTCTACCAGAACATTCCACATTCCAGTTTCAAATCATAGTCCACATGTGCTTAAACAAACTGTTGTTCTAAGAAGTGTGCTTAACAATTATGAGATGGCTCTTCCATCTCAAAAGTATGGAGAGATAGAGAGAGAGAGATGGGGAGATTAATAACCGCCAAAAAACTGCCAGCATTCTGCTCAGCCTGGCACGGCTGTAAAGCCTGTCAAAAACTCATCACGGTGAGGAAGCCGCCTCAGCAGGGATGCTTCGAGCTGCCAGGGCACGGTGGGGGAAGAAAATGGAGCCGCTTGCCCAGCAGCGTGTGATCATAATGAGGAGGAAAATTCCCATTCTTGTATCCAGATTAATGTAACAACAACAATGTGCTTTTGTCCAATTTTTTTTCTCCCCCCCTCTCGTATTACTCAAAGCCTCCATTCCCTTTTCCATCCATCAGTTTTACTACGAGCATAGAGTTACTGAGTACAGTTGCATTGTTGGTTTAATGCATCTCTTGGGTGGGATCTCACATAGATGTACTTGCATATTGTGCGAGTTTCTAGTTCTTTAGCAAGCCGAGGAAAATTGATTCCGGTTACCAGGCATCCGAGTACCATCTCCAAGCAATGAGCCTCTCTATCTGTGTACATGTGTACATGAGGTCAGTCTCAAGCTGTCTGCTGATGAATGCAGTGTAATGCTGTTTTTAATTATTTCCATGCTATTCAAGTGAAATCATGCTTTCTCATTTCTGAATGCACCAATTGACAAGCACCAGGAGTGTGAATTAGCAGCAACTCGGGGAATACTGACAGACGTTACAAATGGAGAGTGCTAACTTCATTTAAAGGGTCATGAAATACAGTCGGAGACATGTCAAATATTGTCAATGCCCACTTTGCTGCGTTGCAGGTGCGAGAGAGGCAAACCCAACTGTAAAAACAACATTATTTTGGGACTCGACTGCTCTGTGTGCTAGATCTGGTGTTTGTCATTTAATTCTAGATTTATTTCCCAATTGTCAGATTCTCTTATAATATACGACTCCAGCATGACTTGTAAAGATTTGCTCACTGGGCCTTTGGTCATACAACAGAAGTAAAAGCATGCAGTAAAAACAAGGCAGTTCTCCTCAGCCAAGCTCATAACAATTACAGGGCCTTGATATGGACCCATAGCCTTGTTTATGTGTTGTAATTTTGTCTGCGTGCCAAGACAACCTTGAGTGCTTGGAGCCCTGGTGATTCTGATTGGCGCTACGTGTTGACTTTGCTAGTCTGCAGCCTGGCTTATTAGACTGCAAGATTTATTTGTGTGTGTGGATCTGTTTGCGTCCTAATTTGTTTATTTACACAAGCATTCTCTCTACAATCCCTCTGTCATGAAAACCGGAGCCTCATCTCCTCAAAAGGCAAACATATTTTTCTAATGAGGGAAGAGATGCTTTCCAAGCCCATAATGAACTTAAGCTGAGGAAAACTGACTGTATTAAAATATATAATTAGGTTTAACATGCTTTTAATTGACTACTTCCTCTGCACTGTCATTTTTTCAGTCAGTATTATAACCTTTGACCTCAAGTGGCCTGTTTCTAACGTAATACTTAACCAGAATTCAAATGAGTGGAATTCATAGAAACACCTCCTTTTTATGGCCTGAGGAGTGATTCAATGGGCGTAGAGTTTTATTCTGTGCTTTAACTACATTTCAACGGGATGTTTGTCTTCCTGTGCTTTTCTGTTCGGTACCAATGTTAAACGAAACATTATTGCGCACAGGACCGTGACAATTGTTGAAATGTATCACAAATTGGCAATCGCTCATCGCCTCAAGATGGTAATGCTGTCTTTTACAGGTGCCACAGTTTAGAGTAATAGAAAGCAGAGCAAGAGAGAGAGGAAACAGCTTGGATGACTTTCCATATCCTCCTTTTGCTTCTTTACCATTGAAAATTTATTTTGCCCTTCGTTCTTTTTTCTTTTCCTCCCCTTTGTTTCCTCTCATCAGATTTCACATGCAGCGTGGGACCCCTTCACAGACAGATGGTGTCGCTCACACAAGCGGTGCCCTGTTCAGTCACATATCAGATTCGTTCTGTGTGGATACTCAGGCATGGCTCTTTGGGAGAGGGAGGAACCCTGCAAAAGTGACAGATCATTTGATGCCCCCCACTGATCTCATGTCTCATCATGCTTTGATAAGCATTGTGAATTTCAGAGGCAGGAAGAGGGATGACACAAAGTGATTCGCTCTGCAGGACTTTGGTGGGGTTTTTTTTGTGTGTTTTTTTTACCAGGAAGAGAAATATGTCACCACAGACAGTTATTGAAGTACCTTTAATGGCCAAACATAATCCTGGACATTCATTAGTTACAGGACATTCTTTGAACATTGATAATTCTTTGTTCCTCTTTTTTCATCTCATGTTTAGACAGGTTTGCATGCAGTAAATTTCTGCAGATAGTAATTTCACCAAGATGATACAGTTCCCATTGATGTTATATTCATCCTCTACTTAAAATACCCCCTCTCACGTTTTTTCTCCTCATTACTTCCCAGAAATAATCACAAACGTGATACCCAGACAGACTGTATAAAAGCACCTACCGGCAGAGGCTCTTTGCAGTGTCAGAACTGTCTTTGGTTCTCTTATGCATTCGGCTCATGCTTTGACAGCTCTAGCTTGTTGGCTTCCCTTAAAAACAAAAGGAAAAGAAGACTGAAAACAAACTAATGAAACATTTTAGAATAAACTGCATGACTCAGTTTGGTTAAATTAGTTAATTTATTAGGAATTATGAACTTACTATAAATTAACGATATATATAATAAATTATTTAGTATTTCAGACTTTACCCTTATTGTAAAGTGTCACTGGGAAAGCATAGCACTTTATGGCATTTGCTGAAATGTATGACAATCTGTCATATATTTAACATTTAATGACTTTCTGCACAGTACAACATGATTTATCTATATTTTTTCTTCTCTATAACAAACCGTATTGATCACAAAGACACCCATTGGGGCATTATGGGCTTAGCTTGGGCTCATTTAGGCGATGATGAAATAGGTTATTCCTTTAACGTCGAAACACCCCAGACGCTCAACGGGACATATGGTTTCCCACTCTCATAGAGCCCCAGACAGTTCTGTTTCCTATAGCTCCTGCCCTCTTGCCCACCCTGGTATTAAAGTATAGCCTACACAGAGAATGACAAAAGTGAATGATGGGGTTAAGAGAATTTCTTAAAAGCAAAGCAGGAACTGGCAAAAGGAAGTAAGCAGCTGTGATTGAACTTGAGCTCCAATGTGACTTTTAGTGCTGACACCTGCAACCCATTTTATCTCAGGTTCGTATTTTTAGAGACAATAAGGACCAAAGTTTGTGCTGGGGAGTAGTTCTGTTTGATTTGTTGAATGATGAATGTGGATCTCAAGAGGACCATTCTAGTTGAATAAAGTACATTACTACATTTGCATGCACAATTATAATTGAGATATAGGCTAGGCTGCATCTGAAATCGAATACTTCCCTACGATATAGTAGGCGAAAAACAGTATGTGACAAAAGAAGTGTCTGAATTCACTGTAGTAATAAAACAGTAGGCAAAAAGTACCGGGATGACCTACTACTTCCGGCGAGATTCTGAAGTGTGCATACGATGGACACTTTACTATCCCATGAGGCCACGGGAGAGGGTTTATGAACGACAGTGAAGTGATGTAACGCTTCCTTTTACAGTACAGTACTTACAGTGTACTTACCTAGAAAGTACTGGCTAATATCAGGTAAGTACATGGAACAGGGGTAGGTTTAGGGGTATGTTCAGGGTTAGTACTAGTTATTACCCAGTAATTGTAATTACTAAAATAAGTACATAGTATTTACATGGGTAACTGGACTGTAAAAGGAAGCCTTACCGACGCTGGTAGGTCACATGATAATGACAACATGGCGGATGTAGTATGTCCAGATTACGTTCATACTACACATACGTTCATAAAGAACATTTTTAGCGATCGTGAATTAATTACTCATTCAAAATAAGCACATACTTAAGAGAGAATGCAATTTTGGATGCAGCCATTGTCTCCATTTCTCTAAGTATGCACAATGTGTAATTGAATATTTGAATTAAATCTATCACACATCTGTCTTTCAGAGAGTGCTCACAATAAGCAAGCTTATAATCTGATTAATGCGTGTACATGCTGAACGAACCAGATCTACAATTGCATAATTCGGTCCGTTAGTACAACTTTGCAAGAACCTTACTGGTGCAATTTCACTACCTATGTGAAAAGAAGTGTGCTTAATTGTATTAAATGTGCATTTGTAGTGTACATCAAATCTTAAAGTATATATATTTTTTAAAACTGTTCTTGCAGATAATATATTAATGAAATAAAATGCCACTTAAAGAGAGTAGACTTTCATGTTTTTTTTTAACACAATGCACTTTGTAATAATGCCAAAATAAAAACTTTACTTGTACATTTTAAATCATAGTTATGTAGTGGTCTATCCAATCCTACTTAAGTAATAAAAAATAAAAAAAACTCATTTGAACTGCATTTAATATAAATACCAATTATATTAATGTACTTTTAATTGCAATTGACGTAATTGTCCAAAAAAATTACATTGTTTGCACATGTTTTTTTTAAGTATTTTTTTTCCTGTAATAAGTATTATTTTCAAAGTATGCTAAAGAGTACAGTGTTTACATATTAAAACAATTGTTACTTTAGTCCGACTAAAATCAAACTTTTTAAAGTGAATGTAAACATTCTTGATGTGTTATACAAAGGCCTAAAATAAAGGCACAGATAGAAACCGGGAACCAGAGCAAGCAATGTATGCGTTTAAAATAATAGCTCTGAGGTCCTGAGACAGGAAATGATGCCATTAGAAAGATCTCAGCAGAGCAAATCAGCGTCTCAAACATCTGTGCTCTACCCATACTCATCTGATGTATGGAACAGTTTAAGCCTTAAACACATCTTTACTTAATCACCGCTTGAGTCATTACTGGTATTTTTGGCTTTAATTGAAATGATCCATTCGGCTGTTGAGAGTGGCGGCGTGTCAGCTTGAGCGCATTGAACCAAAGTGTTGAAACCTTTGGATTAACTGTACAGGCACACGGCTATGACGACGGAGGAGTAATTTGTCCACCCATTAAGCTAATGTGCTGTCCCTGTTCAGCCACATATCACTGAGGGTGCATAGGGGAGCTCTCGAAAGAGGTGGCTCTGCTGAATTGTAGCCAAGCTTATTCTATCACCTTAACATTGCCAGGCCATATGAAAGAACATCTGAGCAGCTCGATGCCAGAAACAAAATGCTTTGGCTTTTCGCTGAGGCAATAAAGCTATTTTTTTTCACCATAGCTTAAACAGGGCCCCCTGAAATGGCTCTTTTGTCTTGGCTTGAGTTTCTCTTTACCTAACTTTTCCTTGTCTGTCTCTCCCCAAATATTGTTCCTCAACATATGATTTTTAAACGCTCTATGTCATTGTTAGCATTAACCTCACCCCTCATTTCTCGCCTCCCTTGGGTTTGGTAGTGGATGCCAGTTTGTAAACATAGGCATTGCTCAATATGATCATTCCTTTATATTTTCCATCATCACAATTGTGCACACATACTGTTCTCATGATATGAAGTGTAAATACCTCAGCGCTGTCTGTCAGTGTGTGCCCAGTGCATTTGCAATTAGGACCGAAGCAAAACACACTTAACACCTTTCTCTCTCAGGAGATATATACGTGTGTGTGTGTGTGTGTGTGTGTGTGTGTGAGAGAGAGAGAGAGAGTGAGTGAGGATGAAGATGAGTGTCTCCAGTGCAGAGCTTTGTTAAATAATAATCGCCCACTGTTAAAGTGACTCCTCGCAGTCTGCCCAGAAAAACACATCCCGCAGTGAGAGAAAGGCTTTCCTGCGCAACCATGGCCGATACACCCAGCTCTGGGTCAGAGAGGTCTGAGTGACATCATCAGAACTGGACAGCTCAGTGCCAAGAGCTGAGCATAACTGCCTAGACGATTGAAGTGCTGTTGTAGTCTCCCTGAAAAGGGGAACATAGAAATATTACAATACAGACTGACACTTGTTGTGTTTCCCTCGATATCTGTATTATGAGTGGGGGAAGGGAACCGTGTGCCTGATAATAACTCTCCATGGTCACCCCACCTGCGCCCCATCTTTCGGTACTGCACCATAACAAACAACATGAACCAACCAATGAAATTAAATAAACAATAATGTTCTCATTATTAATTATACCCGTTACATTACTCCCCCTACATTACTATTTTCTCAAGCATACTCAGTAAAATGGTTACATTCAACTTTGTCTCCTCAATTCCAACATCAATATATCAATGCAATTCAACAAATGCATACTGGTTACAGACTGGAACTCTTTTGTTACATTCAGTTTTGGTTCCTCGTCCCCACATAATGCCTATTGGTTACAGATTGGAACTCTTTTGTTAAATTCAGTTTTGTTTCCTCGTCCCAACATCAGTACATAAGTTTCAGTTTGTCTGGCTCATCCAGTAATGGATTGATTAATTTAGTCTCAGACTAGACAGTACATTCGATGTCAGCAACACCCACTACTGTTTCAAATCCCAGACTATGTGAGGTGCATGTCAAATGTTCATGTACTTGCACTAAATTTGAGTCCCTGAGGAAGAATCCTGTTCAACTACTCAATTCAGTATTTTTCGAGTCCTGAGTTAATTGACTTGAGAAGACACTTAGTTTCTATTAAATTATCAAGAAAGTATTTGAACTTACATTCCATAAAAGAATACTGGCTGATGATAGTAAGGTTGATTTGTTATGTCCACGCTTGAGGCATGGTATGGAACGGTAGTGCAGTAAGGCCATAACAACTGGGGGACCCAGTTTTATCATATCTAAAGATATTCGGTGGTCTACGTTCCCGGTCGCTTAAGCATAGTCTCTGTTTCACTTCCATCACTGCTTCCAGAGAACTGTGGTATTTCCTCAACTGTTTCGGTTTCAACTAAATTCTCCGCTACACCAGGTAAGTCACTGGCTGGGGTATCCTGACTGAGACAATCATCATTACTCTCGAGCTTGGTTGTTTCTACTGCATGCCTTTCCACTTGAGGCGTTTCTTCACATTCAGCCACATCCTGTGGTAGCCATGAAACCGTGAATGTCCATGACATAATAGTCATCCTCATCATCCTCTACCTCTCCATCCAGCTCTCTCCTGACTTTCGCTGGTCTGGCATCTTTTCTTTTTGGTTTTACAGGTGGGAGCCCCTCAGTTTCCGACGGTAAGTGATCACATGGTAATAAGAGATTTCTGTGCATGACTCAATCTCCCTTTTCAGGGGCGAATCTACCGGGAATCTACCCCATTTGGCAGCAACGAATTAAGAGTTATGCCCAATTTGACAATTTACGCGTACGAATATCCAATGTCCGACTGCAGTGAATGCAGCCAGCATGAGATGACGCCAGAGCGGCTGTTTCACACATACTCCATTGTATGCGGTGCATATTTTTTTCCGTACCCATGTTAACAGGTTAGAGCTTTCACACTGCACGCGAATGCGATCCGGCGATCCGTTCCAGGAGCGGTGCGTATACAGTAGTGCAGAGATTTACGCACCGAGTCTATTTTTGCTGTGCTGCACATGCTGAATTTAAGTGACACTGCATCGTTTGTGGTCAAAATGAACACGGATTGACATGAAAATAAAATATAGTAATCTATATTTAGATAAATAAAATAAAGGCA
This sequence comes from Semotilus atromaculatus, assembly GCA_031834385.1. Classification (NCBI taxonomy): domain Eukaryota; kingdom Metazoa; phylum Chordata; class Actinopteri; order Cypriniformes; family Leuciscidae; genus Semotilus; species Semotilus atromaculatus. The sequence goes on along the minus strand of JAULUF010000009.1, from coordinate 22,187,721 downwards.
TTTAATTAAATTATACTACTATTTTTCAGTCATTTTCTTTTTAACTTTTAAGCCCGGGGCAATCAAAGCAAGGAAAACTACACAGTATCTCAACAACGGGACATGTAGCCTACTCTTCTCTTCGTGGAGGTGAACTTGAACTGAATTAAACAGAATTGTGAAATATTCTGCCTCATTTTATGCGAGCAGAACTAAACTATGTTTTGGGGAAATATTATATTCCTGACCACTTTTACTGTTTAAAGCACAGCCAGGATATGATGCGTAATGGAAATTCCAAAGCGCTCTTCTTTGGTCAGAACCAAGGAGATACACCTGTGTACTTTAATTGTCCAGTGGTAGATCTTTTGCCTAGCATGTCATAGGTTCTGGGTTCTAATCTGCACTAAGAAGTATACGGTTTTTTTTTTCTCATCAAAACCGATTGTTGATCAGTGGTTGTATATCAAGCAGGGACACGTTTGTGTGCATTATTGTTTTGTGATTTCACCTGAACGGATAGGGATTATCTCCGCAATGGATTGAAGCGCACGTCCGTGTGAAGACTGTGCGCAAGCTACAACAGAACACTGTATCCGCGCCCAGGCCCGTCGGAACAGGACAGGCAAACCAAGCAATTGCTTGGGGCCCCGAGCTGGACTGGGGCCCCAAGACAACGACTGTTTAAGAATAAAATGCAACGACAAACTGTGAGCGCCCCTTTGATAGTCAATGCAGTAAAGTGCAATGACACTGTTATCGGAATCCCCCTCAAGGGGGCCCCCTCAGTAGTCGCTGACAGCAGCCAGCCAACCACGTGATCTCTGCTGCCGGCAAATACAAACCCCCTCAGCAGTCATCATGAAGCGGAATTATGCTTCAGGAAGCCAGAAAAGAAAGAAGAGAAAGGAAGAGGAGGATAAGAAAAATACCAGATAGTGGTAAAGTGATAACTTACACTGCATAAAAATAGTTCTACTTGTCTTGTACAAATGGTGTAATTTTGCAGCAGGTAACGTTAGGCTAGCAAAAATATGTTTATGTTTGCTACCTTCCTGACGGCAAATGCTGCTTGTAACGAACAGTTAGTGCACATTTTCTTTCGAACGGACGGAATATGGTTAACGTTACATACTGTAATATGTTTTTTAACGGTTTAAGGAAGACGCAGATCCGTTTATCTTATTTAATGACATGACATTGCTATAGCTTTGTAATAGGTTTTGATGAAAGTGGCATAGCATGCTATACTAACTTTTCCACCGTGATAATCTATTTACTAATGGGGGTTAGGAAAACCACACAATAAATTCCGTGCATCAAACATTAGCTTGGGATGTTTTTAAGCATTGGTAGTGAAAGCAGCATCCCTTCCCTTCTAATATCAAAATGCTAACATATCTTTAAGTTTTCGGTAACACTTTATTATAAACATCATTAATAGATGGTAAATTGTTAGTTATTTAATATTTAGTTAATTGTCATTCATTTAACTGTTAGCAAACAGTCTTTTTACTTAATAAATAATTTGTAACCTTACCCATCTATGAACATTATTTAACCTGAAAAAGGCAGAGGAACATGATTTTTTCATAGCTTATGTCACTGTAAAAAAAAAATTTAATGCAGGGAGGGGGGGGGGGGTGCTCCATGTCTATTTTGCTTGGGGCCCCCAAATTCCTTCAAACGGCCCTGTCCGCGCCACTGATCGCAGCGGCAACAAGCACTTTGATCACTTGATTTAAAAAACAACACATTTCAGCACTAGATCGCCTCTTATTTAACAAATGAACGAAATGAATGTTCTATACTATTTCTCATCAAACTGTGATAACTGTGATTAAATTCAGTATATATACATCTGCCATGTTGCCACCCCTCAGAAATTCCTGCACCCCTCTCGCCACCACATAAATATTTCTCTAGATCCGCCCCTGTCCCTTATCCATGTTCAGGTCTAACAACAACATGAATTGAGTCCTCCCAATGATTTCTCAATTTTCCAGGTCCACCTAATGGAGTCAAATTCCAGACCAACACACGGTCGCCAGGACTCAGTACTGTCCTCCTTACTTTGCCATCATAGTTTCTCTTATTTTCTGGGCAGCTTTGTGAGCAATTTCCCTTGCAATCGTGTATGCTTCTTGCATTCCACGTTTCCATTGTTCCGCATAATTCTGGTGACAACCTCCATCTACATTACCCAGAAGATTGAACAACAAAAGAGTTGATTTTCAAACTCGCCTCCTTGATCGTGATGAATGCGGCATCGGAAATCCAAACTTGAGGGCATTATCATTGAATATTTTGTCCGCTACTACCTTGCCTGACTGGTCGGGTACGCTTGCGCAAAGCGCGTAAAGTGATTCACAATTACTAAAATATATTCATAACCACCTTTACATTTGTCTTTGGAGGAAGTCAACAGACACAATTTCAAATGGATGGGTTGAGGTGATGCTTACGAGAGGTGTTGAGTTTCTTTTGTTTTAAACACGTACAACTTATAACATGCTGTTCTCTTTTACGCTGCATATATGGCCAAAAGAAGTGGTCTCGAATCAAAGATAGTGTCTTGTCGTTCCCTGATGTCCCATTTGGTCATGCAGTTCTCTCAACACTGTATTTGTAAGGTATTACCAGCTGTTTTCTGTGGGGCGTTTTCCTCCAGAAGACCCCATGTTCATCTACTTCTAGCTTGTCCAATTCCTTGGCTATACAACGACTCTGTGGGCTAAAGTCCTTCAGCTTGCAACACGATTGCTGTCCTCCGAACAACTTACACTGCAACACCGGTCCAGTGTGTGGGCCATCTTCCTGATCTTGTTGGATTTACATCCTCAGCAGATTGACCATGTTGCAGTCATCTCTGACTGTAATCCTACCGACTGCACAGCAGCTCCTACTGCATCATATGAGATTTCCTCAGTAAAGTCATCCAGCATTGTCTCTGCATCTAATGGCATCCTAGATAATAAATCAGCGTCTGTGTTTTCCTTGTCTGGGCGGTACTTAATAGTAAAGTTGAAGTCAGATAATTCTGCCACCCATCATCTACTTATAGCATTTAACTTAGTGGTGGACAGAACATATGTTAGTGGATTATTGTCACTGTAGACTGGAAGAAGAGTGGTAGTAATAAAGGTAGTCGCGGAACCTCTCAGTTATTGCCCATTTAAGAGCAAGAAATTCCAATTATACCTGAATGGAGGTAATAGTTTTTCTCATATCTTGACTACGAACGTGATCCATATGCAATAACATGGAGCTTCCCATCTTATTGCTGATATAATACTGCTCTAAGTCCCTTGTTAGAAGTGTCTGTGTGTAACACAAATGGCTTAGAAAAGTCTGGGAATGCAAAAACTGGGGGTTTAACCAGGCAATCTACCAACTAAGAATCTGTTGATGGGTATCAGTCCATTCAATGAGTGTATGTGATGGCACTACACTCACACTTCTCTTTCTATTGGATGTCCTCCCTTTTGGGTACAGCTTTTGGGCAACTTTCTCCTCTGTTGCCACACCAGGCCCTTTAGTTAAGTCATACAGGGGATCGGCAATGCGGGAAAAGTCTTTCGCGTAGTGACGGTAATAACTTAATAACCCCATCACTTTTCTCAACTCACCAACTGTACTTGGTCTCTTCTCTTTCAGAATTCTGATGGCAGCAGTGTCGGCAGGGTCCAATTTGTTTCCTTCGGCAGACACCATCCTTCCAAGGTAACATCTCAATTCTGAATAGCTCACATTTACTGGGATTTAATTTGATGCCTGCTTCAATTTGCAAGGGGTTATCTGGGTCGACTATATCTGCTATGTCTCTCAACCCAATGTCTGGTAAGTTGTCAGCTTTCCACGTCTCATCAATAGCAAATACCTGTGAGCCGGTGTCCCAAAGCACCTGAGTTCTCTCTCCCTGTATGTAGCAGTTGACGAGACACTTCTTCCCAACCAATTCAGGCACTGTCGAATATTTTCATCACAGCATTTCTCCTTTTGTCAGTGATAGTTTTGCATGAGTGTGTTTGCAGATTTTTTGGATGTATGCGTAAGCTCTGGGTTTTTCTTTGTTCTGATCGATTTCTCTCTGTACCGCAGCTGACAATTCTATGGGACATACTAGTCAGCTCAGCTACTCCCTGTCCCTCGGGGGCCACTGTCCGTTTAAAGGAGCCTCTCTCACCATATCAGGTTGTCCCTGGTATCTCCTGCAACCAGCACGGAAATGTTCGTCACTTCTACACCTGTAACAATGCTGGCAGTATTCTTTCCCTCGCTGCTGGCACCCAAAACACTTAGGCCTAGGACGGGGCATGGGGTATCTCTGTGGTGCAAATCCCTGCTGAAACTGGGCCAGCGCCACAACTCGCCTGGGACATGCACCGCCACGGTAGTCCTGTATTAGCATGCCATTTTGACGAAGAGCAGAAGGGCTCTCTGTGTCCCAAGGGGCAAACTGAGGCTGAGAATTAATTGTGTGTTGGGCTGACTCACAATCCATTTCCCTGTTGAAAAGTTCCATTTTGTAACATGATCTGTCTTTTGGATTGTCTCGGATCTGCACCATCTCGGTTTTGAGGTCTTTTAACAATACCATATCTGCTTTGAGACCCTTTAAATCTGACAACACATCTGGGGACAAAGTAACAGTGTGCTGCTGAGCTGTCTGTTTTCTATCTCCACTATAGCATCAATGGACTTTACAATGTGCATACCTGCATACCGCTGTGGTGTCTGCAGCCTTTTATCTTGTCTCTCTTTCTCATGCCCACATGCTATATTGAGTCTCTCTAGAAGCAACTCATCTGAGGTGGTAGGTTGCAACAGGTAGGGTTGGAGGTCACTTTTGATGTTATCACTCTGCAGACCTGTAAGTATAGTGTGCATGAACATGCTCTGTAAGAGTTCAGGATCATACTTCAGATTCGACTCTGCCTCTTATGATGCAAACAATATTTTTTGCCTAAGGTCCATCGCTCAAAATTAAAAGTTCTGCGGGGTCTCCTTATTGTTCTGCACTTTGGTGGTAAGCTGTTCATAAAGCACTGTGGCACTCCGTTCCTGATAGTGTGAACGGATAATTCTCCTTAGTGTAGGCAGAGATAGATCACTTTATAGATCACTAGCTTCGCAGTTGCAGACCAGATACCATGGCCCTGATAACAGCATCAACTATTTCTGCCTCTGAATACCCTCTGCTAAGGCCATTCTCAATTTGATGCGCTAAACTGGAAAACGTGAGTCGGTCCTTTTGGCCCGGTTCACCAATCTAGCCTAAGATTTTATAGTCTTTTCGCCATGTGAGGCTATTTACCTGGGTTGTTGGTAGGTTTTTCTGGAACAATTCACCATCACCTCTGCTTTTCATTTCCCTTGTTGTCAATTCCTGCATTTCAATTACTTTTTGTTGGACTGCCAATTTTAAACTCTCTAATTCTCTCAATAATTTGGATTGTTCATCTATTTTAACCTATTTCTCTTTGGTGTTTTCATGAAAGAAAAGCAAGCCTTTGACAATGTCCAATATTTCGTCAATATACTGACTGATGTAAGAAACGAGAGCTTCGGCTTTTTTCTGCAATCTCTGACTCCATTTTGGCAGATGAGTAATGGGTTGGACTATGGGTTTGTGTTTTGCCTTGCCTGGTTGTTGTTGTTGCCTCCCTAGTGAATAAAACACCTCAGGATGCACCTTGGGCCGGACAGGGCTGCCACCACTTCCGTAGCCAACACACTGCGCTGTCTACCACCTGGGTCAATTTTGGAGAATCGTCGATGTGTGGTCACTTCCTGTAAAAGACGTCTCTTTAGCCTGCTAACTTTTGCTGCCAGGAAGAACTTACTAATGTCGTGGATCAGCAATAAACCCCCCTGTATGAAGGGATGCCATTCAATCATTAGAGAGACTATCCCTCTGGAACTTCTAACGTTTTATTCACTCTACAACTGACACTTTTATTCGCACTTGGACACCATATTTGGACAGGATTAATGCCTCTGTGATATTCTAAGGTTTGGTATGGTATAGTGCCTCCAGAAGTTCTATTTGTTTTCTTTTTGTTCATAGAAATTATGTCATTATTCACTCACCCTCACAGGCCTGATAGCCAAGGGGGTAATCCACCAGCCGGAAACTGAAGTCTGCCAGGGGGCTGCCATTGGCTAACAAACCTTCACCTGCTGTTAGCATCCCATTGACTCCCATTCATTTTTTGCGTCACTTTGACAGTGAATAACTTTACATCTGAGGCATTTAAAGACTCCATTTGACTCCATTTGTCCATTGTTTATTTCTAAAGATACACGACAATGTATAAAGGGCTCCATTACCTTGTATCTTACGTTATGGCCTCATAGAAGCAGTTTTTGTAAAAATAGGCTAACGATTGCATCATAACACGCGACTCTCTGTCGCACAGTCGAGAAATTACCGTACAGACAGGAGGATAAGCTCGCGGGCAATCTTTTACTGTCTATGAGGTAATTGGGGGGACGAGGAGGCATAAAGTCCGATAAAGTCAAGGGAGAAGCCCATAGAGAGTCCATAAAAGCAACATAATATTTTCAACAACGTTTTGAGGAATTTAGATTTCTCTTGGCACAGCTAGTAGACTTACCACTGTCAGACAGGTTGCTTACATCACATCTACGTCGTCAAGCTCAGTGTGAGCCTGCGCAGTACGCTTGGCAATCAGGAAGTGAGTGCTTCTAATTGACTTCACTTTTCTCCGTTGAAGTCTATGGGGTCACTGTGTCCATTTCTTTTACTGTCTATGCTGATAGCGCTCCGGCGCCACGCCGGATTTCTGGCGTACAGACGTGTCTGCGAAAAAATAAGGGGAAAAAAAAGGTTCGCATGATCTGACAATTCCCTAGATCTGAGGCGCTTTCACTAAAGTGACTAAACCACACCAGTAAGCCTACTTCAGCCAATCTGTAATAGGGTATAGGGCTGGTCTTGGGTTTTGGCCAATCAGATTGATTCAGCAGTCACTCGACGTGCAAATTTGTTTTGTGTTTACTATACACTACGAATATGTTTCCCACACTGGCAGCGCGAAACGTAACCAAAGTCATGGAGTGCAACTTTATGAAGTCAGGGGAAGACGCCAAACTTGTCGATAAAGGCATAAAGAATAAATGGCGCTGGTCTTGGATAGAGGAGGTGGGTAGAGACGAAAAGCCCTTTGGAAGCTGGTGTCAAAAACTCCGGCTACCAGAAGCATGTTTCTGCACTTTGTGCGCAAGGAAAATATTATATGGAACTAGCGGGAAAAAAGTGCTGCCACGGCACGGCACGAGTTAGACCCTAGTCATCAAGCAGCTGTCCGAGCAATTCAACACACCTCACGTTTGCCGGGGGCAACAGCCACAGCAGATATCCGACCCTCAATGACCGATTGCGTGGCTGATTTGAAAATTTGCTTGTGCTTAGGGCTGGGCGATAAAACGATAACGATTGTTATCAGGATATATTTTTTCTCGATAAAACGATATCAAGAGTTTGATAAATGTTCAATAATGTTTATGCGCCAAAAGCGGAACGAAACTCATTTGAACCTTGCAAACCTCACGAACCTCACGGACTGTTTATCCACTCGGCTCAAAGTCCAAACAGCAGCGCAGCGCGAGCTCACTAGAGCAGACGCGTTTACTCTGATCGGTCTCGGTCACGAGATGCAGTGAAAAGCGCTTGAATTCAGCGAGAACACAAATGTCTCAGTGATTTAAACCAGTTTAAAGGCAGATGAAACGGCCATGATAGTGAGGTGCTGTAGGCTATGCCTGGTTTTTATCTGTGGCTATCATGATCTAAATGCATGATGCTGGACCAATGGTTAATTTGAATAAAACTCAAACAGTCAGAATATTACATTGTACCAAATAAAAATTAGCACATGCAGAAACTAAGAAATATTTTTTTTCTATTAAGATAGTAAAATGACAAATGTTTGAATGTTCTAACTCAAATTTGGCAAGTGTCTTGTCAGAATTTAAAAGAAATCTGTCCGACAAGCTGAAGAATAACATGTTTTCACTTAACATTGATGAGGGCATTATTGTTCTATTAATAGCAAATGGTTTTGAATAAACATTACATATGGTTTTGTTGCACTGTAACTGTTTCAATAAAATATTTAAAATAAATGGTGCATATTTTGCAGAAAAAATTATATCTCCTTGTTCATGCCCTTAAGTCAATGGTTAGGCTACTAATCAATTCCTAGTTTACTTTGGAGTATTATAATTGCCACCCACTGACGGTCCTTTCTTGGTATGGCTGTAGTATCTGTAGTCTCAGTATGCTATACAAGCAATAAGTATGCAAGTGACTAGTTAAAAGCAGAGATGGATTAATGAACAGGCCTACCAGGCCCAGGGTCACAGGAGCTCTGGTGCCCTACACAAAGATGCTACTGTAATATAGGCTTGTATTGGATTTGTTCATCTCATGTCTGAATGATGTCCATTTATATCCACAAAAGACACCAGAATCTATCATCTATCATTTGACTATTTATCAAAATGTTCTCCCAGGGGAGCACACCCCTGGATCCCGCTTGACAATTATGTTGATCAGGGCATATATCTTGTCTTAGCCTCCCAGGGACGGCTCCTAGCCCTCTTGCCTCCCAGGGAAAAAAGTTCAGACTCAGGATTTTTTTCTTCTATCACCCCTGCCCTCATGGAATTTCAAACCTTTCTTTCCAAAGAAAGATATTTTGAAAAATGTTTATTTTGTGTGAAGTATCCCTTCAACGTAACATTTTACATGTTACATTGGTGTTAAGATCCAAGATGGCGCCAGTGTTTGTGGCTGGCTGTCTGATGCAGAGCAAACTGTTCGTGATTTTACTGTTTGTGTCACTGTTTATGCAATGTATTGACTCTCTGCTGGTTTATGATCGTCAAACGCTCGCGTTGGTGAAGTCGCCCAGTTAGAATTGTGACTGGGATGGTCGGAAAACTTTTCTCCCTCCCCTAAACATACCTGCTCATCTTGCACGCAATCCGGCTTCCCTTGTCCGGAGAGGACGTTCAAGACGCAGTGGGAAGCGCAGCGGCCAGCTGGTGAAGTTGAAAGCTTACCTATTCTGTCTGTGGAGCCCGGCGTCACTTTGGTTCGCCTTTGGTTTACTATGTATCCTGGTGTGCTATGGATCCTGCCGGGACCTGGTTGATACCGGTTGTTGGCTCAGATATGGAGTATTCTTGCCAACACTCACCTCGCCCTAGGAAAGGTGGTGTTAACCATGTAAACCTTCGGTCTTTGAGTTATGTAACTCGTATGGCCAGTTCCCCTGCTCCTGTCAGAGCTGCCCTGGTCAACGCTAGATTGCTGGTGAATAAGACCTTTATTTTAAAGGAGCTTTTTTCCCAGCATAACTTGACTTTTCTATTCATGACTGAAACTTGGTTAAATATTGGTGAGTTGAGCCCTTTTTCTGAACTTCTACCGCTGGACTGCACATATTTTAACTCCCCAAGGACTACTGGTCGAGGAGGAGGACTTGCCGTTATTTTTAAGGGAAAAATAAATTATTTTATAATAAATAAAATTAACTGCAGGCAGTTGTTAATGATAAAATTTTCGAGTTTTGAGTTAACAATGTTTGAATTGGGCAAACTTCAGCCCGTTCTGTGTGCTCTTATCTATCGACCTCCTAAATATAACAAGCATTTTATCAGGGACTTTACTGAATTACTGTCTGAAATTATGCCAAAATATGACCGGATCTTAATTGTAGGAGATATGTATGCTGTCCCACGAATTTGTTGGCTAAAGATTTTTTAAAACTTATCGATTCATTTAACCTTACACAGTTTGTTAGTGGTCCAACACAGATTCATGGCCACACATTAGATCTTGTCTTGACATGCAGTTTGCCTATTTTAAAGGTGGGGTATGTGATTCTCTTTTTTGTCAATTTTTTTCAAAATCACTTGAAATCCTATTCATAACCCACTTACAGCCACTGAGTTAGAAGCACTGAAATGAAAATTAAGCAGTTTAATCATCTGTGGAACGGGCAGGACTCTAAAAACTCCAGCCAATCATTTCCAAGACCACCTAGAATCATTGGACAGTAAGTCCGTCAATCAAACGTTCGTACCATACCCCCCTCCCCCCATCCCCCTCACGCGAATCAGGGCCAGCGTTGGAGGAAAGAAGGTAGGACCATTTGAGTTGTGTATTTTCAAAATCTGCTGGCCGTTTTGCCAATCACATACCCCACCTTTAAATATTGAAATACTAAAGGCTGTTTTTTCTGACCATGCACCAATTTTATTTGATGTTTCCCTTCCAAACAATACTGTTAAGCATTGTGCTCCACCTCGTATCCGCAGGATGATTAAACCTACCACTGCTGCACAATTTTCCGAAGCATTTAGTAATGTTATAGAAACTATAGAGCCGTCTGCCTTCCTATGTACAGATCAGCTTATTTCCTGTTTTTCATCCACCTGTATAAATATTCTTGATAAAATTGCACCACTAAAGCCCAGGCGGTCCAAACCTAATTACCACTATTGGAGCTATCATTTCACCTCCAGCCTTTGATCCTTCCATTTTCATAGTGTGCTGCAGTCTTCATTGAGTTTGAGCCTGTTTCCATCTTGGCCCTTAATGATATTGTTACACATTTAAAACCGTCGATCTGTCCCACTGATATTATCCCACCATGTATTTTTAAGGAGGTATGGAACACTATTGGACCAAACATTCACACAATCATAAACAGTGGTCTTACTTCTGGTTATGTGCCACTTTGTTTTAAAGAGGCTGTGGTGCAGCCCCTTATTAAAAAACAAAATCTGGACACACATAATCGTTTAGTTCTTTTAAATTATCGGCCGATTTCTAAACTTCCTTTTGTGTCCAAGATTTTAGAGAAGGCAGTCCTAGTGCAGTTACAAGCCTATTTAGATCTGCATGGTATTCTTGAGGGGTTCCAGTCTGGTTTTAAAGCTTTTCATAACACAGAGACTGCACTTATAAAAGTTTTTAATGATCTTTTGATTTCAACAGATTCTGGAAATTCTACAATTCTGATGCTTTTAGATCTTACAGCAGCATTCGATACGGTTGACCACAGTGTTCTTATCTCGCGTCTCGAGCACAGCGTGGGGATTAAAGGTACTGCATTAAAATGGTGTAGATCATATCTTAAAGTTGGCTATAGGGGCTCTACTTCACCAGCAGCACCAGTGACATGCGGAGTACAGCAGGGCTCTATTTTGGGACCGATTCTTTTCTCCCTTTACTTGCTTCCTTTAGAATATATCTTAAAGAAGCATAACATTAGTTTCCATCTGTATGCAGATAAAAAGTAAGGGTGCCTATAAAGAGTAAGGGAAAGAGTGCCTATAAAGAGTATTCGACCAAAAGGCTGTTAGATTGTTTTTATGACATTTAAAGCATGGTTGGCTTTAAATGTTTTACATTTTAATGAAAATAAAACTGAAATTATGATTTTTAGACCTAGTAGTGCTACTAGCACCTCCAAATTGGACCTGGGACCCCTGACGCTCTACGTCAAGTCTATGGTAACGAAACTTGGTGTAAAGATGGATAGGGATCTGCACCTAGAGAAACAGATAAACTGTTGTCAAAGCTAGTTTCTTTCAACTTAGGCTACTTACCAAATGGAAGCCATTTCTATCTTTCAAAGATTCGGAGAGAGTTATACATGCTTTTATCACCACCCGCCTGGATTATTGTACTGCTTTATATATAGGAGTTTACCAGGCCTCTCTCTCTAGATTGCAAATAGTTCAGAATGCTGACGCTCGACTCCTTACAGGAACCCGTAAACGACAGCACATTATGCCTGTTCTTGCGCCTCTTCATTGGCTACCAGTTCGTTTTAGAATACAGTTTAAGATTTTTTGTTTGTTTTTAAATCTCTTCATGGGCAAGCTCCAGCTTACATAGATGATCTACTGATGATGCATGCTCCTCTGAGGTCATTTAGATCCGCTGACCAACTACTCTTATCTGTTCCTAGAACAAGACTTTAAAATAGGGGAGATCGAGCATTTTCGGTCATGGCCCCTATAGGCTGTGGAATGATCTGCCTATTCGTGTCAGAGTAGCTCCCACCCTTGACACTTTTAAATCACGACTTAAAACTCACTTTTATTCATTGGCTTTTAAACCAGCCTGAGAGTTAATTTCTGCACTTGTTTAACTGTGTCTTGTGCTCATGTCATGTGTTTATAATTTGTCTGAAATTATGTCTTTGGCGAACCTCGGTTGTTTTAAATGTGCTTTACAAATAAAATTGTATTGTATTGTATTGTATGTAAATGTGTGTTACATAAATCTTTATTTAGCTGCTTGATAAACTGCACCAGCATCCTCCTTGCTCACCTTGATTTTCTTTTGTCTTATTTCTGCTTTTGTTATGTCCCCTTTCACACTCAAATTATGTGCCAAATGACTTGTTAAACTGATGTGTGCTCTACAGTCTTCATTGTCATGTGTATTTATACTGTAGCTTTTGCTTGATTGTTTCATCACAAAAGGAAAATTTCCTCCATAAACCTCAAACTAAATGTTCTTTTCCTTTCCCGTTGGCCAAATTTAGCTGTTTTTTGCTCTTTCTTCCCACTTCATAACCACAGCATTCCTCTTCTTTGGTAAAACAAGACATAATTCACTTGTGTGCATATCAATAAATAGTTTCCATCTGCTTGGCTGCAAATACATCGCCCTTCATCATTTCCAGTGTATTGCATAGTTGGATTTTATGTGAAGTTTGTGTACATCATTGGCTCCTGTTTGTCACTATAAACAGCTGCTGAATCAAGTAGTCCTTAAAAGTTTGAAGTTTAGCATTTCTGTGCAACTAACAAGGATTGTTTTCAAACAAGTTTCCCAAATATTCAGGTAATTGTTACGATACAACTACAGAGTCTGTGTTCACATTTTTCTGAGGAATTAATATACCAATTAATTACTTATAGTTTTCTCTGCATATCATAATCTGGGATAGACGTATTTAGTTAGGGATAGTACATTTTGGGGTGTGTGTTTTATTTCTTTGTAAGATATTAATAATTTAATAATAATAATTGATGAAAGTGATATTTATATTTGATATTTTTATGAAAAACATTAATGTTACAAATGATTTCTATTTCAAGTAAATGTTGTCCTTTTGAACGTTCTATTCATCCGATAATCCTATAAAATGTATCAGGGTTTACGCAAACAAAATAATGTTTAATGTTTACTGTCAATAAAAACAGTTTGAACAAATAATAATAATAAATGTTTTTTGAGCACCAAATCAGTGCATTAGAATAATTTCTGAAAGATCATGTGACACTGAAAACTGGAGTAATGATGCTGAAAAATCACCTTTACCCTCACAGGGGAAAAATGAAAACATTAATATAGAAAAAAGTTTTTTAAATTGTAAAAATATTTCAATGTTACAGTTTTTACTGTATTTTTGATCAAATAAATGTGGGCATAACAGATTTCTTCAAAAACATTAAAAAAATCGTACAGATCACAAACTTTAACAGCACGAGTCCTTTATAATTTAAAAAGTTTATCATAGACAGGAATAGTTTAATAGAACTAATCCGTCATTTTACACTGTAAAAAGTGATCAGTTGACATCCTAAAAAAACGTGAGGAAACCCATTGCCTTAAAGGAGCCGTATGTACGATTGTGGCCAAAACTGGTACTGCAATCACTTTCATATTACTGTAGAGCGGTGTATCCCTCAAAGCAAAGAATCTGAGCAAAGAATCTATTCAAAGTGTAATTGAAAGCATTTAAAATCTAGATTTGCTAGACAGCATCCAGACAGCAGCAATTCCATCAGAGACAGCAATTCCAATTGCTAGACAGCAATTCCATCAGATTGAGCAAATGAAGAGAGACGGACCAGAAAGCTGAGCCTTTCATAATTTGTACTTTTTGTCTAGTCACGACTTCTTCCCAAGCCCACGGTATGCTGACCTCTAGTGTTTGGAGACCTTTGGTCCAAGTGCTCATTTAGGTTGAGGCCTGGCTGGGTGCAACATGTCCCGAGTTGAAATTAAGTGTTTGTCTTTTCTCCCCTTACCTCCCATCCTGCTGTCTGTGGACTACGGAGGCATTCATCACTGCAGGGCAGCAGTATTTACGAGCCTTCCCTCTCTTTATTAATCTCTCCCAGCTGCCCGTGCTTCGCCACTACATGGCTCGCTCGCACTAAACACCTTCAGGGGCGACCGGCATCTCCAACATGTGGGCCGGAAACAGGCCTTTTAATCCAGCAAACTACAAATAAACCCCATTAAAATAAGGAAAGGGTTGTTTTGATTTTTTTCTTCTTCTAAAAGATAGATTTACATGGAGCATTTTTTTTTAATTGTTGTGTTTACTGCGCTCGTTTCAAGGCTTTTATAGTGAAAGGCGACTCCGTCTCTTGGATGAGACTGGGATGGTAAAGGCTGCTAACTAGCCCCTAATGATCAGTCAAAGCAGTTGGATGCCCTGTGGACTGAAATAACTGTTTTCTCATCTCTTTAAGAAGAGCTGTATATAATCTTCTGGTGCTTTCATGTGAATTAATCCTTTGTGGCTCTCTTTCAGCATTTAGTGCGAACGGGCAGAATACCGAATGTTTTACTGAAGTCTGGAGATTCTTCTCATTTCTCGCTTGCTCTCTCCCTCCACACATGCACGGCCTCCCTCCAGTCTCCTGCTCTCTTCGCATGGCAAGAGTCCCACACTCACAATCAGCTCAGATTCTTTGCTTGTTTTACTGGGCTCCCCCCGCCGCCGCCTCCTTCTTTCCTTTCCCTCTCTTCCTTCCTTTCCCAGAAATGACACTGTCAGATTTTGAAACATCTCTTTCTCCGTTGGCACTTGCTTTGCGTTTCCTCTGTGTCTATCTGTTTCTCTTTCGAGAGGACCACACAGAGGGATGACATGCATGAGGTTCGTCCGTACTGGGTGGCCTGAAAAGCCTGGAAAACACGGGGTGACAGGATCGGTCTTCAATCAGCGCGAGAAGTAATGCGTGAGGACAGTGCAAAACCAGTCTCCTGGAGACCCTGGGAGGAAAAACGAAAACCTGGATAATTGCTGTGCAAAGTAGCAGATATGCTTTAGGTCTTTGGCAGTGTCCAAGGCTGAATCTCCCCGAACACCCTGTCTGATGCACCTCAAATGCATTAGCCAAGAAAGGAAAAGCAAAGAGACTTTATCCTTCACATTATGCGCTGAAAGCCATTCTGAATTGTCAGACCTCATGTTGATTCAGTCTTATCTCAGGGGACAGGGAGACTATTCTCATTCAAATGAAGCCATCTTCATCCCCTGAGAGGCTAGTCAGTGCACTAGCTGTTATTTTATAAGCCTTAGTTCCTCCAGCGTCCAAAACATGTAAGTATTGTCTGTGCACAGCGTCTACAGTGAGGACACACAACAGCTGGAGGCTGCATGGAAAAAAGTAAAGTTTCATGCAAAGTATGGCACATTGTTTTGCTAGGATTTGCAGTCCTCTATAGAGCTGCCATTGAAAATACACACAATTTCCTGTATTTTGATTGGATCTTGCTGCAATTCTCATTTGTTCTGCAGTACCAGGCAGTATGAGTGATACTAGTTGATTATTCTGAGTATCGGTTTCATCTCATTGGCATGATCGGAGTGTATTAGGTCATACAAAATTCAAAGAAGTGTGATTTACTGAAATCAAAGAAATTCATCAGACAGGAATTCTTGGAAATTGAGTGTTCTTACACCCCGAATCATAAAATGTATCAAATATAAAGAAGTATATATAATTAAAGTTTCTAAATGTCACATTTGAAACAGATATAAAAACTTTAAGACCTTTTTTTTTTTTTTTTTTTTTTAAACCTTCCTTTTCTATTTAAAAAAAACGGTAACACTTTATATTACGACCCGCAAACAACTGCGTAAGTAAACCGATATTACGGTGTACGTTTCTGTAATTATAGTGTACCTCCGTGTAGGTATAAGGGAACAATATGTTAAGTTGTGGGTAATAAAGGGGTAACAAGCAGATATATAAACCTGCAAAGAACTTCGTAAGTAAACCGAAATTACGGTGTACGTTTCTGTAATTATAGTGTACCTCCGTGTAGGTAAGGAAACAATATGTTAATTTTTTGGGTAATAAAGGGGTACAAATATACAAGCAAATTATTTATAATGTAATTATTTTAAAACTAACAGGTATTCTGTCAATATATTCCTGGCAAAAATTGTACGTCTGTTGTATATAAAAGTCTTTATCACATTTCTGGCAAAATATGTTCTTGTGCAATGTAGTTACAGGGTAATCTGTGGTTTGCAAATTAAACGTACATATATATATATATATATATATATATATATATATATATATATGGCTGTATGTAAGCACAGTATGATAAAAATTTAATTTATTGGCTTTTCTTACTAAACTACTTAAAAAAAAATATATATTTCTAACGTACCATGTAGTACTTAATACTTATCACATTGTATTGCAATGACACTAAAATGTCAGGGCAAATACTGTGTAATTAAAAAGTTTTTTTGTTTTGTTTTCATAATAAGAGTACCTTTCTCTGTAATTACTGTGCAGATAGTGTTGTTTCATATTGTTACATAGTAAGTGTTTGTTACCCGTTTCAACTGTGTATTTACAGGGTAAGTGTAACTCCTGTGGGCTGTAAATTAAAGTGGTGCTTGTTACCCCTTTATTACCCAAAACTTAACATATTGTTCCCTTATACCTACACAGAAGTACAATATAATTACAGCAACGTACACCGTAATTTTGGTTTACTTACGCAGTTGTTTGCGGGTCGTAATATAAAGTGTTACCAAAAAAACTCTTATTTGAGTTGAATTTCAGATAATCTTAAAAGGATAATTCATCCCCAAAGAAAGATTCTGTCATTTACTCACCCACGTGTCATTCCCAACTAGTCTGACTTTCTTTCTTCTGCAGAACACAAAAGAAGATATTTTGAAAAATTCAACTGTTTCGGTCTATACAATGAGTCCATGGGGTTCAAAACAACACTGGACCCCATTAATTTTCATTGTATGGAGTACTATGGACACAACATTCTTCAAAGTATTTCCTTTTGTGTTCTGGAATTTGTTTCTCCACTTAAGTTGCAGCACAATTAGCTCTTCCTTGATTATTTAACAACTGAATTACATTGACCCCTTCGTGCGTTCTTATACATCTGAAAAACAAATGCACAATAGGGCAAATTCATACCAATGAATGCATGTAAACCCATGTAAATGGGGCATTTAGGCTCTGCACGCCCATAGCTCTGTATGTTTATATTAAGGAGCTTTAGTTTTAGGAAGCATCAAGCCTCAGTGCTGGCAAATGCAAGAGATCTGACTCCCAGTCAACAGTCTTTTCCCTCAATGGATGAACAGCAAAGATGTTCTATCACTCATTGCTCTACATATCAGCACTTCAACGTTTGTTTTCCTGCTCTATCTCTGCTCATGGCGCCTTCTTCAAATGAAGATCCCCTATTGTAAACTTAGCTTTTGCCCTCATCCATTATCATCACAATGTCAGAGATGGGAAATCATGGGTAATGTTATTTTGGGGATGAAAGAATGAAAAACACTGTCAGGTCCAATTTCCTCAGCTTTGTCATCCCGCAGCTGTATGTTCAGGCGAATGGTACAGACAGCACAGCTGTGAATCATAAGAGCTGAAAATATAAACTGTTTAGTAGTAGAATCCGATGCTCTTTGTGCCAGGATTGTGCCATAACATTCATATGAAATCATTTCAGCTCAAATCCCAAGGACGACCTGCTGGAAGAGGGGAGGATTTAATACCACTGTCTTGCTTGCGTAAGTGTGATGGATGTGCGCTTGGCTGTTGAGACATGAAACAGAAGGTTTACATCCTGTGGTGTGTGGAACAACTTCAAGCCCGAGCAAACCATCGGCAGAAGATTGTCAGGAACCAAATGGAATTCAGGTCATTTCACTTCACTGTTTGCAGAATTTTCGTGTCACGGAATCACAAGTATTCTCAATTTTCCGCCAAACTTTTTTCAGCTTCATCACAGAAAATCACCAAGCCACCTATGAGTGAATGAGAAGATCTGAGGACAGCTGCCAACAGTTAGCTCAGTTTAAACGTGTAACGCAAGATACCAGTGCTCAAGATTATAGACTACAATCTATAGTTATTTTATATACACAATTATATTTGAGCTACAGTCTTTGTCGGTTTATCCAAAACTAGTTCTGAATATTTGTTTCAAAATCTTATGAAGCAAGTACATGATACAGAGGCCCATTATAGCCTGATTAACATATGTGACAGGGCGAATCGCATTATCTAGGTCTGTTAGTCCAACTTATCAAAAACTGGACTGCTACGATTTCAGACTAAAATTTAAAATGACAAATTACTGCGCATGTAAACCTACTTATTTTGAAGAACGTTGGGGTTCAAAACAACATGGAATCATCATTAAACATTATTCCAATATTTTCTTTTGTATTCATTATAGGTTTGAATTTTGGGCAAACAATCCCCTTAATGTTTCTGTTTCACGTTTTACAAATGAAAAATGTATACAGTAAATTAGGCATAATTTCAAGTAACTAAACCAAACCACAACTCTAGTACATGTAGTTAAAAGCACAATTTAACCATGTCCCCTTAAAATAAAGTGTAATCTCACATTTATATTTAGTGAATTGTTCACAGAGATGCATAATTCTTTTTTTCAATTCACACCTAACAAGAATGCTGAATTCACAATGATCTTTGTGACAGTTTGTAAATGCTCAAAACTCCGCTATATGGTTGCTATCACAGGGGGACGGAAACACAATTAGTGGGCTTTCAGGCAGCTGTGTGAGTTTTCTGTGCTCCGCTGGGAGATCCCTTGGCCTGCCGAGCTCCAAACAAACACCACTTTTGCGTCCTTTGCAGGGTGAGTCATGGGGTTTGCTGGGATATGATCAGGATGAGATGTGCAGGAAATGAGTTGATGCTTTCATGCCCCTGAATGCAAAATTACTGAAGTGCCTTCCTTGCCAATGTAGGGTGTCTTCAAAGAGCACAGAACTGGTTGTACCATCTATGACTCAAAACCAACATTTGCTTTCTCCTCGGGTAATTCCTCCCTATTGTTTTTCATCACACAGCTGTAATATTTAAAGAGCACAGGTGTAAAGAGCTTTGTTTAGGATTTCATTGAGCCCAGCAGTTGACAGCTGGACTGCCCCTGTTCCCCACCCTGATACTTATGCTCAATTATCACAACTTCATTTAATTGGCCCAATAAAACAATCCAGCTGCATAAACATGTAACAGTGGGTGTGAGATTTAAAACAGGGATCTCTGTCTTGCCATGGATATACGGCCGTCTGCCAACGCAAATGAATCATTTCACACTGCGACGTGGTGGTTAAAAGGTGGCTGAAGTAGAGCGCAGCTCCGCGGCACCTTGCTGGGACAACGTGTTGCTTTCTTATGCATCCATCACAGTGAACGACCCTCTTCCCAAATGGCTGCCACATAGACTTTGTGCTGCCCCATTTGGGGTGCTTTCATGGAGGGTTCTGCTGTTGATCTGCCCATGCGGGGTGTGAGGATGGGGGCTCAACGTTAAGGTGATATGGGGGAGGGTCCCTGGAAGCCGTGATAGAGTAATTACATGAACTGCCCATTTCAATAGAACTGATGAGCTCAAAGTCTCTGTCTTTCTTGCTCCAAAGCAAGTTCTGATTGTGGAGGCGAAATTGAAAGGACCTTGATAATCTAACAATAATGCTTCTTGCACAACATCATTTTATTAACCTTAATGGTGCTTTGAGTTACTGCACAATCGGCTGTGACTTATACAAATACACCGTACTCAGAGATCTTGACAGATCTTGTTCATACACTCAAGTATCCCTGTCTCTTGAGGGTTGTAATTACAGAGTTTGGACATATTTCTCTGTTCTGCTTATTGTCTGTCCTCACTCAATGCTTTGACACATGTAGTGGCTCTTTCCTTCATCCCAACAGACTGACCCACCAGCCATTCAATCATAATTGATTAGTTTAAAACTACGCAGAAAGCTTGTTTCCACCTTGGCCAGACTGGAAACAATCCTTTAAATTACAAGCATGACATGAGTCTAATGAACTGAACTTCTCTACATAGAGAGAGGATAAGAGCTTATTTGGAATGAAACAGGGTTATATCAGAAATTCAATTTTGGGTTGGTAAGATTTGTAAAACGATTTAAAACGAAATCACTTATGCTCACCAAGCCTGCATTTGCTTGCTAAAACTTACTCTAAAAGCAGTAATATTGTGATATATTACAATCTAACTATTTTCAGGGAACATTTCTTATCTTTTACTCTTTGATTAATAGAACAGCATTTATTTGAAACATAAATCTTTTGTAAGATCATAGATGTCTTTACTGTCACAAAAAAAAAATATATATATATATATATATACATATATATATATATATATATGGGCCTATAGGATATGAGCACATAATACCAATTACCAGCAGGTCTGGTTGGACGGTCATACTAAACCTTGGCAGGATAATCTCAGTCATGTTGTTTTCAGACAAGACCTCCTAAATGTGATAATATTGTCCCACAAGGACCAGCCAATCTTTCAGCCTTAAAGTGAGAATGTGACAAAGAAAGACATGAATGATATGTTTTTCTTGACTGATGATCTAACGCAGAGAGAGGACCCTTGGTATGGCAAGTTTATACAACACAGAGAGTTGGCCGAGCATAATTCACTTTGAAATTATTTTCATCATTCTGAGGCAAAAAGAATTATTTACGATCCCGGTGGTGATACAGGAATAGGTTCAAGCCCCTTTCCATCTGTGTCCAATCCCAGGCTAATGCTATCATCACCTGTTTCCATGTGCCTCAAGAACATCTGGACCACATTAAAACAAACACACACACAAGGTGCATTTTGTTGACTCTGTGTTTGTGCATGTATTGGCACATGCTTTAGCATTTGGCTCGCATTTGTAAATTTAGCTAAAACAACAAATTAAGATCAAAGAATGGAATGAAAAGTCCTGATTTCCAAAATCAATGCTCTTAATTTTTGAGGTACCAGACTCCTTGGGGAGCTTCGAGCTTGTGTAGATTTATTGCTTTGTTAAACAAACAAAACAAAACAAAAACACGATTGTAATTCATCTGGCCGTATCTTTAGTGATCGCATTTCAGACACTTATGATCTAGTTTTAACGTTGTTTTTCTAAAGTCAATGCGTATCAAATTCCAAGTATTTTTCTCATAAAAATACAGTTTGTTTTATGAGAAGATGCTGCTAATAATTCATAAAAATACAAACATAAGCACTAAATATGAGTTGGCCTGTGAATCACTTGTCATTAATAAATCTGTTTCCTGATTTTAATTGCACAAGGGGCAGGTGCCCTTATTGACAGTGTACTTTTAGTCTAAAATATGCCTTTGGGACCACAGCACAGCTGCATTGCATTTTTAACAGTGGTACATGGACAGGACAGAGATGGGAAGTGCTCTGTTAGGAAACTTTTTCTCCCCAAAACAGACTGGAATCTCTTTATCCATTCGTGTTTCTCCCATGCAACAGCTGTGCAGCTGGTTCTAGCTGGGAATTAAGTGCAGTACGTCTGCGGTCAGGAGGGACCTCTGCTCCGGCCCTCCCATGTGCATGTAAGGAAGCTATAATGTCATCCAATTGGGGCCGTATTATTGTTGCATGAGACTTGAGGAGTGATGTCAGAGGAAAGAGGAAACTAGCTAACTCCCAACTAAGGGAGCAGAGGTCCAACTGAAACTGGCCAGAGCCCAACATGCTTCAAGTGTTTTTCTTTTTCACTGCCCTTTCATTTTGTCTTGCTTATTAATTAGTCATGCAACAATGGGAAGACAGGTTTGGAAATTGCAGATGATTATGTTATGACTGTTATGTTATGAAGGGATGCCGTGGATTTGAAGGGGGAAAGAAAGTACATGAAATTGTGTGAAACGTCTATTAATGTCTTCTGGCAGAGGAATTGCTGAATACATTTAATACGATTTGGCACTTGGAAGAATATAATGTGAAATGGTTGTGTTCACACTCAGAACTCTGATTTTGGATTACATGCATTGAGATTATTGAAGTATTTTTATCAGGAGAGAGGCAGGATATCTAAACACAAGTGTCTATTAAATCTACAGTTAACCTCATTGATATCTAGGAGAAACAATTGAGAAATTTAAGAGCTCTCATAAGGGATTTATCTTTCCAGAGGGAATGTCCTTAACTGAAAGTCGGATTTTAAAGTGGCCCAAACACACTACTGTATGATTACAACTGATCTCTTAGATATGGCAGAAGGGGAGAAAGTGTCTCCCTCTGGAGGAGGAGCTTGTGAAGGGTGCTGCAGTTCTCCGGTTCCCACCAGTTTAGCTTTCACCGCTTATCTTGATGAAGACAAATGAACACATTCTAGCGTCTAATGTTGCAATCTCATTTTATAACATCTGCATTTATAAATGTGACTTGCATTAGTTTTATGAACTATTTGGCAAAGTGTAGAAAATCCATAGATATTTAGAGAAGATGAATTGTATTGGAAACACATGCCAGGGCATATTTAAGAGATAATACACAAATGTTTAATTCTAGTTCAGTAGATGGGAAGGTTATATGGATCTTTTTGACCATAAATCCTCTAAAAGAGCATAGGCTAATGATCAGTGAATGATACTTATCAGACTCCATAAGTGCTTCATCTAATAAATGTATGTCTCTGAGGAGAGATATTAGAATTCTGATCATGATGGATACCATTTAACATTGGGAAGAGTCCAAGATGGTTGAAATCCGGATCCCAAAGGAACAGTGATCATTCTCACATTGAAAAAGAAGAGATAAATTTGTAAGGCTGTGAGAAAGTTAATATTCATTTGAATTCACTATGCACTACCAGGGTCATAAAAACTAAAATACACCCTTAAGAATCACACATAAAGTCTGTAATAACGCTATTTATTGTTTTATCATGTTTTCCTTACTAGAGCAGCGGTTTTAAACTACTGCCATGTAGAAATATTGGTGTGAACTTGGTACACTGTAATCATATGAGACTCCAGAGATATATAAATACTATTCGACAGACTCCTAAGGAGGGAAGGGTCGATGACACCATTGTGCAACAACGTCAAATGGATTAAACAATCCTTGTAAGGCCTTTCGCCTGCAACCTTCCAACACTTTCCTGTGTTGATTGGTTCACACTTGATGAAAACATGCAACACTCTTTGAGGTGAAACAACCCACTTTTGTTCTTCAAACGTTGTCACACTAATTCATAAGGAAACAGTTCAGACTCATTTCCATGTGATCCACTATCTCTGTAGTGGTCTTTCTGTGGTCTAGTTCAAAGCTCTGTGCTGCCCTTTTCTGCTCTTCCAGATCTAGACCAGTGCTTTGTAATGTAGCCAAGTCTTTTCATCATTCGGGTTGGTCTGACTAAAGATATCAGCAGATTGGCTGGGCTGCTGGGAAAATCCATTGTGACTATGTTTCTTTGGGAATGCGATTTCTAATGTAGTAGCACTACTGGGTGCTTTTTTTTTATCTGGCACATATCACAATCTAAAGAGCTCTTACCAAACAATTTCTGACTCCGACTGTTCTCACCCTGGTTGAATACACAGTCATCTGAAAACTGCAACAACTGAAGCAAAAATAATTCAAATTCAAAACGAAACTATTTCTGGACAGGTATTTTTTTACCTATTGTCCTTTTTTCCCATTGTCATCATTTTCCAGACATAATTCTGTAAGACGGTTAGAAAATCACCTTCAAGAGAAAACTTTTGAGTAAAACATTTTAATGAAGAAATTATCTCTATATCTTAACTTCTATATTCATAGTACATAATTTTTTAAACCTAACAATAAATGGGCATCAATGAGGAATCATTGTCAAAAATACACACCACTGATTTTCTGCTTTCTTTTTTGAGGTAAATCATTTTTGTTTACATTGGTCAAGACATCGACAAAGTTATACATTGTAAAAACAATCAAACAATAAAATGAAAAAATAAACACATAAAGCAATTACACAAATTTTAGAATTAATACTCATTCAACGAAAACATCTTTTATCTGAGAGCTTCAGTGGTCTTAGTAAAAAACAAATATGCCTACTAGATTTCTACCCAGTGAAAAGGTAAGTTAATTATGAGGTTTGAGAATGACACTCCTCAGACCTCCTTATAGCCAGTGTGTAAAAACACTTAACGTAGTAGATCATCAGAGAGAGCGGTCGCAGTCTGTTAGTGTCTGCACGCTGCTGGTGCAGTGGTATAATGTGTAGCCCTCCCTCACCGGGACTCCGAGTGCTTTAGTATGGTTAGTGAAGCCGGCGAAGGGAGGTCACAGCTGGAATGGGTGTAGGCAGTTAATGGTGGCGGTGGACGTGGGATGAAGATTAAGGGTAGTTCAGATAACAGCAGAACAGGTGCTCCAATGCAGAAGTGATGAGTGGTTACTGTGTGTGGTATTTTACCACTATAGACAACCGAAGGATAATGGCTAGTGGTTAACCTCAGAGGAAGACTTCACGCTGCTAGGAACGTACATGTTTGTGCTTTAAGAGTTCTTTCCTGACATCTTCATCGTAATGGTTTTCACCTCTGTGTACTCTTTCAGTCCGATCTCACCCCTGGAAAAAAGAGAACAACGGTGTCAGCGTAAACAAGGATGTATAGAAAACACGATTATTACGTTATATCCTTTTTTAATGCACTTACAGTTCACGACCATTGCCGGACATTTTGAATCCTCCAAAAGGACACTGGCATGTCAGGGCATTATAACAGTTAATCCTGTACAACAAAGACATTTCACAATCTTAGTGATTTCATGATATTACATTCCATTCTGTGAATTTATTTTAAAAAAACTTCCGTGGTTAAATATGCAATCACATTGATGAAATATCTGCGAAATATTAGGTTTCGCCCTCACAATCACATGGATTCCTATTTTAATGACTGGATTTCTCCCATGAAAATTTAGCAGGTAAATGTGACTGAACCTTAAGGCGTACGTATAACCCAATAATATTAGGGACCCAAACAAAACAAGTGGATGGCATTTTTGTTGCTTTCCATTTTCTGGTGATATGATATAACTCTTACCAGACAGTGCCGGCCTGCACAGCAGCAGAGACTGTCATGGCCTTGTTGAGGTCTCTGGTGAAGACTGCTGCTGCCAGACCATATTCTGTGTCGTTGGCTCTCTCGATCACTTCTTCAATCGTTTTAAACTTCATGATCTGCTGAACTGGCCCAAATATCTACAATAAAAGTTTATTATTATTATTATTATTATACTTTGACATTGGAATTTCGACGTATTATTCTGAGATAAAGAAAGCTTACCTCCTCCTTGGCAATGCGCATGTGGTCCTGTACATCGGAGAAGACCGTGGGCTCCACAAAGAAGCCTTTAGAAGGAGGAGCTTTGCCGCCACACTCCAGTTTAGCTCCCTCAGTGATGCCGCTCTGAATCATCTCCAGTACACGTCTCTGCTGCTCCACACTCACCTGACAGTCAAACAGAGATGATGAACTACTGAATCCTGTCTTTTTTTAATGTGGTTATATGGAACTTTTGTAACAGGCAACAAAAAATAAATAGCTTAGATTATGCAGATAATATATATTTTGAATAGTCTGATTATTAATGTTTCAATGTACAGCTTTTTGCTTAAATTCTGATGGAATTTTTAAATTAATATATATAAGGGCTTGACATTAACTTTTTTTGCTCACCAGGCACTGGCTTGTGGTTTTCCAAAGTTACTAGCCACTCAGCATTTTCACTGGCCACAATTTTGACATCGATACCATGGGGGAAACTGGCATATAGATATTTTTTTATATTATCTCTATAATTTGGCAGCAGTTTATTATTGGGACTTTTTATTATTGGGAGCGTTTCTGATATTTCCGTATAGATATGTATTGGAAAAGCAATATTTTTGTCAACACTACATTGCACTATTATTTCAGATGCCTTTTTAAAAGACTACAATTGAAAAATTTGTATATTATATATAAAATTCAATGCGCCAAAGTGGCTAGTTGGAGTAACTGTGTTACACACCACTGCTGAAATCCACCCGCATTTGCCGGGTTGGCGGGTGTCAATGTCAAGCCCTGTGTGTATATGCATATATATATACACAGCAAAAGTTTGGGATCAGTAAGACTTTTCATGTCTTATGCTCTTATTGTCAATATTGAAAACAGTCGTGCAGTTTAATCTTCTTTTTTTTTTGTGGAAAACGTAATGCATCATTTTCAGGATTCTCAAAAGTACAGCATTTATTTTAAATAGATATCTTTTAACATATAAATCCATTTTAATGTCACTTTTGATCAATTTAATGCATCCTTGCTGAATAAAAGATTAATTTCTTACAGAAAAAGAAATACTGTGCCCAAACTTTTTAAAGGTAGTATATATGATTTATATATGATATATTATTTTCTTTAATTATTTTATATTTCTATTATCTTTTTATTGTTTTAGGCAATTAATTGGGTCTTACCTGAGGTCCCTGCTCAGTGGTTGGGTCAAAGGGATTTCCCAGTGTCCTTCTCCGAGCTCTCTCAACACTCCTTCGCACAAACTCATCATAAATGGCCTCCTCCACAAAGATACGGGAACCAGCAGTGCAGCATTGACCGTTGTTGAAGAAAACACCCTGATGGGCCTGTTCGACTGCCAACTCAACTGAGAGAGAGAGAGAAAGCACATTATTAAACATCTGTCAGTAATGGACTATACATGGCGCATAAGCATCATTAGTGAAAGGTGTGAAACTGGGATTATGTAGACAGTCAAAAAAATACATTAGATAAATATTTTATTTAAATAAAAGTAAATAACAGCCCAAACAACAGGTGATAAAGAAATCTGGACTGAATTTCCAACATTTCAATAAGTCTTTCAAAGTAATTATTTAACAGACAATAGCTTGAGCAGATTATCTCATTGTTCTTCTGGTGTGTCTGCTGTTTATGCATACATACATGCGAGTATGTGCATCTGTGTGAGATAATGGACACCTGGGAAAAGGGTGGACTGGCAGGCTGTGGCTTTTGAAGGGTTAATGGAGCAGGCAGATTTACGGCTGTGGTGTGATGGGTCCGGACAGGGTCCATTCGGCTGATTTACGGGGGGGCCTTGCTCACGGCTGCTGAAAACATTTAAAGCTCAGACTTACACTGAGGTTTGTTGGGCTACTTGGGGATACTAAGGACCAGGAGTTTAGGAAGTGAGATAAGCTCATTTGCATGTATATGGGCTTTTCCGGAAAAAAAATCTTTTTTTGCCCAGACGCAGCTCTAAAAGATCCCTAAGGGTCTTTTATGTGAAGTGACAGAGAAAGGCTCTGGGGTAGCACCTGTGCACAAACTGTTGCAGTAGGACAACAGGAGGGCGGCCGTAAAACAGTGTCTGAATACTTACAATCAGCATCTGCAAAAATGATGTTGGGACTCTTTCCCCCGAGCTCTAGCGTGACTCTCTTCAGATTGCTCTTTCCTGCTGCTTCTTGGATCAGCTTGCCTACCTGTGGAGAGAGAGAAGAGCCGCTTTAATCACTGGGACACCACAGAAGAGCTTTACTAAATCTCAACATCAGTGGGATGCTGTCATTAATAAATCCTGCTGCATGAGGAGGCTCCCTTTGACAAGACAACCAGCTCCATTATCAGGCCCCTGAGCTTCGGCTCACATCCTAAATATCTATTAGTGCTTACGGTGACAGCCAAACAGAATGGAATGTCCTACACACAACAGTATCTGTTGGTTAATTCGAGAACAGGAAAAGCTGACTGCAGGTTTGTGTAGGATGCTCAACGCTGTTTGGAGTCACAAAATAACAGTGAAACAAGACCCTTAAAATGCATTTATTGGCTTTGTTAGTGCATAAATGAAAACATATGTATGCGCGATTATTGGTTTCTACAAACTCAAGGAGCACATTTCTTTTTAACATAAGTCTACTGCTTAATAATTCCACGTTGTTTGCGGCTCTTCCCTGAAACGATTCAAATACAAACTGAATTTCACACTGCTCTTCCCTTAAAGTTTCACATTAGCGGTGGACTGGCTCTCATCTTATATGCAGTTCAGGCCCTTGTAAGCACCGCAGACATCGCACAGCTGCTGGCCGTGGCATTGCTTCACATCTCAGAGAACATTATGCTCACATCAAACTATTCTCTTCCAAAAGTGTGTGTGTGTCTGTGTGAGTGAGAGAGAGAGAGAGAGACGTTTTCAATCTTCACAGCCAGCTCAGCGCTTTAGAGGCTGGCAAGCAGCACTCCTAACCATAAACAAACATTTGTACATTTTTCCTTTCTGCAAAACATACTTACTGACAGTGAATATTTTCTCTATCTGTTTTCCATCAGATAGCGGAAAGAGAAGGGGAGAAGACGGAGGGAAAACAATCTTCCTCAGTTCCCTCTGACACTCGTTCAGTGGAAAAATGGACGAACGTCATACCTCTCACTGATACTATACATATGTGAGTGTTTTTGTCAGTTTTGGGGAAGCTACTTTAGTTTTTCAAGCCTACAAGATAGTTGAAGTAGTTAAACTGTAGTAAAGCTATAGATAGCTAAACCAGATAACTATAGTAATGAGGAGAACGTTCAAAAGAACAGCCTTAATTTGAAATAGAAATAGAAATCTTTTGTAATGTCTTTCCTGTATCTTTTGATCAATTTAATGTATACTTACTGACTAAAATGATTAATTTATTTAAAAAAACTTACTGACCCCAAACTTTTAAACAGTAATGTATAACTATCTATTAATAGCCTATAGTTGGATGGATGAATGAACATCAAACTTGAACTGATACATTTACACAAAATTCAAATATAATATTCACTAAAGTATAATGTGACTGATTTGAAGTGGGGAATTTTTTTTTTAAATTACCATGTAGGAACTCAAATCAGCTCATTTACAAGAATCATCTGAACAAACTGATTCACTAGAATAAATCAGAATTTCCAATGCCACATATAAGGGAGAGAATCGCTTAGGACAAACTGATTCACTAGAAATGAATCAGACTTTTCAAAGTCACATGTAAAAGAAAGAATCGCTTCGGATTATTCAATTCATTAGAATGAATCTGACTTTCCAATGCCACATTTGAGTGAGAGTGTGATTTCCTCAGCTCAGACATTAAAAAAAAAGATGTAGTAGGCTACTTGGTTGCACTAACTGGTGTAACGCTAATCGCTGAAAAAAGTTACTACTGCTGCTTTGTTTAGTTAGTTACTCCTGGTTTGACCACAGGTATGACCATTATTTTTTACATAATAATAATAAAACAATTAAAAAACGTGGTTCAATGTGCTTTTTAATTCATATAAAACATAAGAAATATAATGAAATATACTTCATTTAAGAAATGACACTGCACACTTGTCACAAAGGGGCTAGACTCCACAAATAGCAGCAATGGGCTGGTCATAACACACCACAATCCTTCACTCCCTCAGGGAGATGCTCCCCTGTCCCCCCACCCCCGGTCCAGTCCTCCCTTATACACAGACGGCTGAAGTGACTCAGAGTCTGTGTATGTACACACACACGCACAGCATGAGAGATCTCGGCTGCCTAATCAAGTCCAGATAAGGTCCCATTGACAGCCACAGCAGCAGTGCTGACGCGAAGAGAGGAACAAAACCTTCACTTCGCTGCAAGTGAAGAGGAAGGGCGGGAGGGTGGGGTGTATGGTGATGAGTTTCCTCTGAAAGTCAGTCATTGGAAGTGTGGGTGAAGACGAGTGGGTTGGTACAGTTTTCACAGTGACGCTACACTCATTTGAGGATTTGAGTGGCCTTTTGTTTGTTTCTTTCCAAGTCTCAGTCATCACATTCTTGTTTTATCAATAACATTTTGATTTAAAAGAAAGAAATAGTCATCGCAGTCATCAAAGTAGCAGAAAACTGGGAAATGACTTAACTCTCATTTCCCACAAAATAAAACATCTGTTGCATTCCAACAAGTGTTTTTCGAGGGTACAAGCTTAGTTTGTTTTCTGTGGAAACAACACTTCTGTTTGTGCTCCTATCAGTGAGAGAAGTCTTCTGCTATACACAGACCCATAAACACCATTCTCTGTTTCTTTAACAATGAAGATAAACACTAAGTATATTTACACTACTGAATACTGTTCAATAGAGGTTTTAATATTATGCTCACCCAGGCTGCATTTATTTGTTAAACAAATACAATAAAACAGTAATATTGTGAAATATTATCTATTTTAAAATGTAATTTATTCCTGTGATGGTAAAGCTGAATTTTCAGCATCATTATTCCAGTCTTCAGTCACATGATCCTTCAGAAATCATTATAATATGCTGATTTGGTGCTCAAGAAACATTTCTTATTATTATCAATGTTGAAAACAATTGTGCTGCTTAATAATTTTGTGGAAACCGGAAAGAATTTTCAGGATTCTTTGATTAATAGAATGTTGAAAGAATAGCATTTATGCTAAGTAGATTTATTTTTGTAACATTATACATTTATTTACTGTTACTTCAATTTAATGCATTCTTGCTGAAATAAAAGTATTAATTCTTTGAAAAAAATACTGACTGAGAACTTTTGAAAAGTAGTGTACATGCACTTGCAACAGACGTTATCCACGTTAATTGAACAACAAGTGACTTCACCACTGTAGTAATTTGCAACGCAAATATTCATGTATACTAGGAGAGATCAATGAAAACTGTAGCTCCACTATGCAAAAATCCTCGCTGTAACTCGATTATAGCTATAGCTGTAAACAAACTCACTTTTCCGGTCAAGCCTTAGCACTATCTACTCTAAACATCACCAAATTGACTTCAATTAATAACAAAACACATGCTACATGTGTAGGAACAGATCAAAACATACACTGAAATATTTCGATTTATGAGATGCTCTAATTGAATAAAGGGCTTAAGGGTTCTTACCAGTGAGGCAAGTGTAGCTAGAAATAATCACTGTTTAAAATACGCTGTCACAGCAGAGTTATTTCGCTGTCAGTGAGGCCTATTTTCAAGCAGTAAATTCTCTGTGCCTAACATGGTGCCTATTTTCAGTCCCTGGCTTTCTATTAAATTTATACAGTTGGCTTCAAAGAGTCATTCTTCCTCTAAGGGGCCACAATGTAACTGTCTGATGCATAGAGCTCAATAGAAAGGGTAGTCATTATACAGTATGCACAGGACACTTATAAAGTGTAAATGAACTCAGGTGTCCAACCAGACTGGCACAAATCAAGTCGGGGGCCTGGGGTCCATTTCTTGTTTCTGTTCCGTGCTTATGACAGACCACCTGTGGATTAACATCTCACTCCCACATCCACCTAAAGCCTGTTTATTAGAAATGATTTTAGAAAGCCAGGTGGTCCGCTAAGCATTGCTTGTTGTGAGAGCGTGTAGTATGAGATCAGAGAGTCCCTCTATAAACGCAACTATCTCAGACTTCTCATTATAGTCACCAGCAGTATAAACACACTAAAGGTGATGATACACAGGGCAACTTTTTGAGCAATGTTGCTGGGCAATCTTGCCGAGAGATTGTTGCTTGACCACTTTCTCATTGAAAATAGCCAATACATTTCTTTCTGGATAATTTAGATCGGTCGTGGGCCCTGTGTCTCATCTGCTTGTCCATTGACGGCAAAATTGTACCTTTAAGGCAAAATTGTACCTTTATTGTACCTTTGAATTGTACATTCAAAATTGTACCTTTAAGGGTACAACCGCTTGTCACTGGGCCAGTGCGAGTGGGCTAAATAGACAACTCTGTACTTTATCTTTGTTCATAAAAGGTGCATATCAGTACCTAGTAATATGTACTCTTGGTACTACTATGAACCACAAGACTACGTGTCCACATCAAGAGCGCCATTTGGGACAGGGCCGATGTCACACTTGTGCAAAAGAGGATGATGGAAGAGGGAGTGATTCTTCCATTGTCTGATAGGAAAATTACCTCAGTCGATCCTGTGAACGCCACTTTGTCTATGCCCATGTGCGAAGCGATCGCGGCTCCCGCGGTTGGCCCGTAGCCTGGCAAAATATTGACGACTCCCGGTGGAAACCCAGCCTGTGAAAACAGTATGAGAGGAAAAAGCTTTAGACGAGAGCTGAGCCAAGAACACCACAGGCCGTGGAGGGGGAATCCAGACCCACCCCAACCTCCCTACAGGCCCTGTGGAAGAGAGGATGGACAGAACATCAAAAGGAAGAGGTGAATGTAGGCCTCATAATCCCAGAGAAAAGGAGAGGCAGAACAACAAAGGTCTGTGTGTAGTGGGGAACGAATGATGAAATATCACTCATTTGCATGACTCGTGTTGATATTTCTTTTGTATCACTTTGATCATTTTACTGCTTTATTATGAATGTGATGTGGTCAGAATAGATTGACAGATGTCGTATGTTTTATCCTTTTATTCAAAACAATGTTGTAAAATGACTTTGCTGTACCTCTTTGATCAGAGCACCAATGTAGAGGCAGGTGAGAGGGGTCTGCTCAGCAGGTTTCAGTATAACAGTGTTCCCGCAGCTCAGCGCTGGCCCCAATTTCCATGCTGTCATCACCAGGGGGAAGTTCCACTGTACAGACATAGGTCAGGAACTTACTGTGGGAGTTCGTTCAGACAACCACATATCTTTGTTTCTTCAGACCATAACTACTTCACTAATGATTTCAGACTCCTGCACACTCATTTGGAAACCAAATGTTTCTAAAACACAGTTCCACAACTTCTGTATCGATTCAGCCTTGTAACTTTTTGCCTGTCATTCTCCAACAATGCTCAATGACCAGCTAGATGAACCAGATTTT
Source organism: Semotilus atromaculatus (assembly GCA_031834385.1). Taxonomy (NCBI): domain Eukaryota; kingdom Metazoa; phylum Chordata; class Actinopteri; order Cypriniformes; family Leuciscidae; genus Semotilus; species Semotilus atromaculatus. The sequence continues at coordinate 22,154,786 of JAULUF010000009.1, read as the reverse complement.
AATATTTAGGGCCAGATTTACTAACAGCTTGCGCAAGCTCAAACCCTCTTTTGGGGTTAAAAAACTACTGTCAGGATTTACTAAATGACACGCAGTGAAAAATTAGCGCTGAAAAGGTGTGGACAGTTATTTTTGCGGCTCACCTTATTGCAAATGCATTTGTAGGAGTTTCCCTTTCAGACACAAAATTTATGGAAGGAGAGTATTTAAATGAATCATGCAAGGTGATTAAGTTTTGCGCTAGTCAGTTTACTGGTATTTGTGCCATTATCTACTGCCTCAAAAAAGCATGTCTTAAACCAGATGCTAATTTGTGGTTCTCTTGGTAGATTGTGTTGGTCATTATGGAAAAGATCCGGCTGCGTCTGTGTTCTTTCATTTACACGTCGTCAGTAGATCACGCGTAGAGCTTTCCACTCCAAACTGTGCTTTTTTGGAATTGCGCTCTCACACTAATTTGCCCTGTTTAGTAAATCTGGCCCTTGGTGTGCAGTCATTTTTCATGACATGATGTCTAGAGCGCTAAGCACTGACTTTATCATCACAATCTATTGTTTTTGCTTCTTCATTTCTATGTCTGTCCTTCAAGCATACCTCCCACTCAGTCCTGCCTTTCTATTTCATTATTTCTCAGTTCAGTTCCTTTTTCTTTCATTTTCTGCCTTACTGGCACTGGCCATGACCAATCATATAGTGGCTGATAAGAACACTTTCAGTGACCTGTGAAATATATTTGAGCTAAATGATTGTAGTACATCACCAGAGAGAAGTATGTTTTTTCACCGAATGATCGGAATTCCCTTTCTTAATTAAAAATTACAAGGTCTAAAAATATATGCATGCATCATTCACAATAAGAAGAAACTAACCACTATGCCCAAACCTCAACAAATCTGTCATCCCTTACTAAGGTGTTGAAATTAACTCCCCATTAAGGACCGTGGGGATGGCAGACTTTTCAAGCTAAATATATTAAGGAAAACCAAAAATAGGGCCAAAAACTCACAGGAATGATCTGTCCACACACTCCGATGGGCTCATGCCTGGTGAGTGTGAAATATTCCCCATCTGTGTGACAGAAAGAACAAAGGGCAACAGAATATTAGTCAGCATGGGGTAAAATGGAAATATTTGATGAAAATAAATTATATTTGATCAGTGGTGTCAGAGCAGCAGATACAGTAGGAAGGATCATATTAGCTTAAATTTTTACTAACAGTAGACTAAAGTTTTCAGTCAAAAGAGCTTTAGATAATATGACCGTCTACAAAAGACCCTGTTTTTGTCTTACGGCAACATGGAAAAGAGTGCAATCACGCCATCCCTCGCTGTGGAAACATGCAGTTGGCGGAACGCATCTGGACGAGAGGCATGCCAGCGATTCATCTCACTTGGTGGCCAGATAAGAGAAGGCCAAAAACACACATTCTGTTTGTTTGTGCAGTAATTCTATTACGGATGAGATTGGAAATGAAATAAAGCAAATCATTGAGTTCCCACTATGCAAGTTTGGTTTAGCAACACAACAAAGGCCCAGTGCTGAGCTCCAGTGCTGACAGGGGGATTTACAGTTCTTTCCCCCTCCATTCTTCATTTTTATTTCTCCTGCTGTGAAATCGTATCATAACAGCATGCAGCAGCATGGGTGCTCGTTTGTGTAAGATGAGAGAGTGAATATGACGGAGACATTATCAAATACAAGATTGACTGGATTGTGTGCTTTATATACCGTATAGGACAGTATATGCGCAACTATTAGTGCGCGAGCCAATCAGAAAGCGGTGGCGCAGGCAGTGTTGGAATGCACAATAATTACACAGACGCCCGACGGCGGACACCTCTCTTGCTTCCCTCTAACCCATGTGGCCCATGTGACAGGGGGGCCCTGAAGGCCGGCTCCACAATCTCCCCCGCGCACACACACACATACTTGCACACTAATGGCTGGACCGTGACATCAGAGCTCCAAGTCTGCTGCTGTCCCGTAGTCTCCAGGCTCCCTGCCGCGTTCCTTTCAAACAACTAAATTAGCCAGAACAGACCCCCAGTGCCCCCCCGTGCCCCGCAGTGCCCCTCGGCCCCGTAGCTGTCACTGTGCTCCACCGATGGCAGCGCTCCACAGGAGGGCGGCCATTAGCACTCAGATTTATAACTGTTACGGGACCTCGTCTGTTTACCCTCAGTGCACCTCCATAACCCCACAACATCTCCTGCAGGCCTCAGAGAAAACACAGCTCTACCTCAGCTTAAAGCTGCGCTCTCTCTGCTCAAGGTCAAACTTCCTAAAATGTCTAGGATGGGCCTACACCTAAAGGTCTGGGTAGCATTCCCATAATGACAGTTTCCAGTGCAGTGGGTCTGTATCTTCCATGCTCTCCGAAACGTCTGCTTCTGCGCTGTTGTTTCACCAGCTTTCATAATCATTATGTAACATTATACGATTTGGGTATATATAATTATAGTTAAACATCTAATATACACTACCATTTAAAGGTTTGCTCAACAGGGCTGCAATTATTTGATCAAAAATACAGTAAAAATTGTAATATTGTGAAATATTATAAAAAAAATTAATATTTACATTTATTTTTATATATTTAAAAATGCAATTCATTCCAGTGTTGGCAAAGCAGATTTTTTCTCCAGTCTTCAGAGTCACGTGTTCCTTCAGAAATCATTCTAATATGCTGATTTGGTGCTGAACAAATATTTCTTATCATCACAGTTGAAAACAGCTGTGCCGCTCAATGTTTTTGTGGAAACTGTGATAAAGTAAAAAGAAACAGAATTTATTTAAAATAGAAATTAATTTCTTTCAAGAAATATCTTACTGACCCCAAACTTTCGAATGTACAAATACATTAAAAGAAACAAAACTGTATATATAAAGTATAGTCAAACTTAATTAATATTAAAAATTATGTTATTAAAATATATTTTATATATAATTTATATTAAATATTTTAGTGATATGTTTGTAAATCCAAAATGACGTGTAAAATAATGACAATATCTATATTTTCTATGTTCCACCCTTTAATACATCCAAACTAAAAGTGCTCTAGCGGCCCACTGCTTTGGTTAAACCTTTATTTCTGTTGGTGAGCGCCTGTTTACTGGTGAAACTTTGTGTCCTGGTAAACTTGGTTACTGAAATGCTGAAAAGCTAAGCTGAAACACAGTCTGTGAATATGTAAACAGAATACACTTTTAAGACCCCCAACCTTTTGTTTTGATTTCCTTTTGTTTGGTGGCTTCAGGCCTTAATTAGGGAGGTCAGACCCTCCCCCCCCCCCCCCATAATTTACATGCTGTCTAATTCAAAGTTTTATGACAGGATGAGCAATTCATTAGCTTACCAGTCGGAATTGTGGAACCGTGGATCTTATCTGCCCATCCAGCGAAATATCGAAAAGTTTTAATGGTTCCCTGAAGGTCCACAAAGAAGGAGGGGAGGAAAGGTTTCCCGCTGTCCAGAGACTCCAGGGTCTGGAAGGAGAGAAGGCAGATGAGAGTGTGGGCGTGTGATGAAAAATCACTCATAGGAATTAAACCTGACACCCCCCATGCTGCATTCAGACAAAGCATATCTAAAGCACACACTTACAGCTTCTCCCCTAGGAAAACATGATATTCATAGCCATCACCAGAGACCTGACATTGTTATCTCTGTGTCACCCAGCCATGATTTCTAATCGACGTGGGATTAGATTGATATAAAGACTGATCATAACCACAAGGACATCACATTTCTCTTTCAAAGCAATTCACTCTGACATTTGTTCAGAGCTGGATGGAGAAAATCTGTTGTTTCAGTCCATTTAAGACGATGTCTAAACTGTAACATTAAAGAGATTTATTCAAAATGGCCACAGCGCGCTCTAGATAGCTGCACGCACAAAGACAAACATTGCACTTTTGTTTCTGAATCTGTCTCTTCAGACACATCTCCGTGAGTGGGAAGTAAAAGCAGATGTCCACGCCGGAAGAACGCCAGAGATAAAAGCACGTCATGGCACAGAACAATACCTCTCTTTTACGTTTCTCTCCTAACCTAAATGATCGTTAGCACCCAAAGGTCAAGTGTCCCAACTCGGTGTTGTCATCATCATGGGTTTCAGACATTTGCAGAGCAAATCAAAATTGTTCGAAAAACAACAACTCCTACAGCTCCTGCCATGAAGCTTCAATAAGCTTGAGGCAGACAGACAGGTCCACTCATTAGACACTTGCTTATTGTTGTGAGCGTCTTTGTCTGCTCAGATGGCTCTGTCCTGTTAAATCTGATTCTCACTCACCGAAAACCGGCACTGACTAGAACGAGACGTGGTTTAAGTCTGCCCAGAGAACCACTGGTTCGTGAGTGAAGGTGATAGATATGAGGGAGTAAGGACCAATGTTACAATCGACCATGGGTCAGGCATTTTGGTTCTAGTTGAGCTGAACTTTTGGAATCAATGATCAGATATATCTTAAAGAAACGTATATTATATATATATATATATATATATATATATAAATATATTTGTCTACCTGATGGAGGGGGTTAAAATAGGTGTCCTGAGAAATAAAACATATCTTTGTGACAGCTTATACTCTGTAAAGAGCAAAAAAAAAAAAAAACTATTGTTCATTATTCTTCATGATACCTAATGCATTACAGTAACTAATGTTAATGAATTTAACCTAATTGCAAGACTTACTGAATAGGCCTATTTTAAAGATATATTTGGTTTGAGGATTAATTAACCAGGTCTGGCAAGAGTGTTGGACGGAGTACTCACAGCAAGGTAGGCGCTGTCTCTTTCCACTAGGTCAGCTAGTTTGAACAAAAGCTTCCCACGTTCAGAAGGATCCATCTTCCTCCATACTGAACCCAGAGAGAAGGCCGAACGCGCAGCCTGCACCGCTTTGTCCACATCAGCCTAAAAGAACGCCAAAGATAGGGGACCGAACAGAGAGAGAGAGAGAGAGAGATAGAAACAAGAGGGAGCACTTAATGATATAACCTTATCCTGTAAACAGGTGTTTGTCCACCTCTGGGACAAATGAAATCCATTCATTCCGGATGAGTCTAAATGACTTCCCCAGTTGCGCGTTCAGGGGGTCTCTGTTTCCTGTATCCATTCTAGTTTTCCACACTTTCTGCCTGATTTACAGAGAGGAACTACAGCCTCTAGCTTGCTTAACCACATTAGACTGAGCTACAGCCCCCTCCCTCCCTTTCTTTCAATGCTGGATGCTTATTCATGCTGAGTGAAGGCTGAAAGTGAGAAGCACAATAGCGGTGCTGGACGACTAAATGTCGTCCAGCAGAGCAATTGTGCCAAACCTGTTTCTGGCAATGGTTTGACCAATTACCAAATACACACTTTGCTGACAAACACTAGCATGCTAAGAAAGCACACACACACACACACACACACACACACACCTTATCTGCTTCCTGGACGTCACAGATTTTCTCCCCTGTAGCCGGGTTGTATGTGGTGAAGACCTTACCGCTCACAGAATCATGCCATTCGTTATTAATAAAAATCTACAGGGAGAGAAGAAAAAGATACTGTTTAGTTTCACAACAGTGAGGCCACTTTCAGTAGGAAGTGTGTCATAATACAGAGTAACTTAAAATCAGTTGTGAACAGTAAAAAAGCATTTTATATATCGGGGTTATTACAGTTAAATTAAATTAAAAACATTTAAAAAAAAACATTTTAGTTTCTTGAAATAAACGTTAACTGAGTAAAAGACACTATTTAAAATAAAAAAACGTATTTTATTTCAACTAGTTAACAATGTAGTTTAAATTGATGTATTAAAATATTTAAAAATAAAATAAAATAAAAATATGATATACACATTAAAACCTAATAGAAATGCCAAAAACACACAATACCATTACAACACCAATTACCATTCAAAATACAAATAAAAAATCTTAATAAAAACTTGTGTATTTACACACACACACACATACACTTCTTAAAAAAATATTGTCTCTCATTATTTCAAACTGAAGAAATCATAAATTAATTATTCTTTTATGATGAACCTATTAGTCTCCAGGTAACTCACTGAATTAGTCATGTCCGACTCAAAACATGCCAAGAACCGGTTATAATACAATCCTTAGAGGCTGAGAGCATAAAGCTTTTGACTGATGGTGTGAAAATAAGTTACTAATGTCATTTTAATCTATATAAGCTCTATTTGCATGTCTAGTACCCCTCTCTTCTCAGATACAGTATGTTTTAAAAGCAGTAGGATGGAGCATATCAAATTGGTCCGTCGATCAGTATATTTACTTTTTTAACTGAAAAATACATATTTTTACTTATGTACATGATTTGTGTACTTCGTCCACCATTGCTTAAAATTGATGTAACAAACCAAGACAACTGTTAGCAAGAGAATTAATCACTTTAATGCAGATAATATCAAACACCATGCATAAAATGTGCATCTTTAGACTTTTATGAGGAGTTCCAGTGAGTTAGTTTAACTTCATGATGATGCACAGAATTAAAAGAAATTCTTTCTCCCTCTGTGCGTTTCATGGTTGTGGTGTGAGAGGAATCTCTGGGAACCGTGTGCAATTGCAGGGCTGCCCAATATCACTCTCTTGGGAGTGATCCAGCATCCAGACAGAACGAGGTGGGGGAAAGGAGAGATAAATCCCTATCAGACGTCCAGCACACACAAATGCACACACAGATACAAGTGCATATACAGCATGCACACACAACACAGAGATACACACAGACACACGTTTCACAACATCACTGCTCATTTACGAGATCATAAAACACGGGCCGCACTCTGGCTCTGGTGATGCGTTAAAAGAAGCGGCCCGTAAAACAACCGCCTCAGATTCCAAAAGATTTTTCAAGCTCGATAAAGAAGAAAAGAAAAATATTTTTTTCTTTACGCACACAAATTGGTTTTAAAGGACACAGCATACATAAAAGGCAAGCGTGCTTTCACAGTTCACACTGAAGACTTATGCAAAACGATTTTGCTTATGCTGTTGACTTCAACAAACCTGCGACAGATAAGGTGTTAAAGCATCTGCTGGCTCTGAGTTCTACATGTACACATTTACTCTTCCTGTCATCTGCGTAGAGAAAGACGTCCGGTTCAAAGTGAACCGCGGCCCTGGGCCTCCTCAAACTCACCAACATGTTTACTAATGTAAACTTACAGATTTAAGTACAATTTAATTGGTTGTAAACCATGAGGCGTGTTTACTTTAGAACAGGTATAAAATGCCAGTTGACTTGGAGGCGGTTCAAGCTGCCTCAGTCACTCCCACTCTGTGTCTCCCCTAAAATTGGCATGAATAAATCACTCCTGGACAGGGTAGGTATCAGTCTGTACCATGCTGATTCCTCTCCGATACATTTACTTCAGACTCCTTTTTCTCTCCCACCCTCTCTCGCTCGCTCCTCACAGGCCTCTTGCATTAAGGGGGCCACCTTTAATCTGACTCTCATTTGGAGCACTTCATAAAAGTGTCAGTGGCCTCGTCGAGCTGAGGGCCTGTTACAAAAACAGAAAGCCCCGTAGAGGAGCGAATTAGTTTTAAAATTTATAGAGGCCACTGTAGTGGAATGCCTTAAATCAGGGGCAGACTGTGACAGGCCAGTGGCCCGGGGAAGAATGCAGATGGTGGGTAGCTTTATGCTCTTCGTAACCCCACACTTATGGCACCCCGGAATGGAGGAGAGGGGAATGCTGGGTGAGCAGCGGACTGGGCCACCATCTAAATCACGACTAGAAAAAGGCGACCATTAGAGGCCATTTGGCCCAGTCTTCCCTGAGCTCTGGGGGCTCTCGGACTTTTGTCTCTTCCCATTGAGAAAGTTGATAAAGAGCGACAGGCCGGTGTAGTAAATCAACTCTCAAGCTTTCTTTATACTTTGGCTTTGATTAAAGAAAAGGGATAAGAACGCAAGTGCAAAAGTGCAAAAATTCATATTGATCACCACTTCTTTGCCGTAACCCTGCTGGAGGCTTCAGCTAGGCTGTAAAGAACTTGAGTAATTGTAATTCATTACTATACTTAAGCATTATCTCAGGGAATTTGCACTTTATTGAAATTGAATACGCAAAAGAGATGCTTTTTACTTTTTATATAAATGTCATCTGAAGTAAACACATTCAGTTTTCAAAGGTAAAAATGACTTAAGTTGTTCCTTTTTATGTTTATTATAGTGTCAAATTACACTAAAATTATGCTAACTTTTACAGCCAATTTAATTATTTCAGTAGCCTATATGGACACAATTATGCTCCATTTTGTCCTTGTGAAGTGACATCTCCTCAGTGACCATAACACAGTCTTTAATAAAATCTTAAAATAAAAAACATATCAAATGTAGCATTGCTAAATGGACAAACCTCACTCAAGTGTGAACATGGACAGCGAACAGTCTATAAACAACTATATTCAATTCATAACACCTATATTATCAGCTGTTAAACAATTCCAAGAGGTATCAGGAGACTGGTTTAATTGGAAATGATTACTAAATAAGTGAGCTTTATAAAGTTTGAGCATCACTGCAATAGTGCAATATGCAATATAACAGTTTTCGTATCTTTTTATTTCCACTCATGCATGTTTTTTAACTGAGCTGAGCTTTTTTTAACGTGGCTAAGCTGAAAATACAGTAGAGATTGTTTGAGGCAGAGAGCTGGAAGAAACTTTAAAACTTGAGTCTGAAAAACTAACCGCCAAGCTGTGACAACTAGATTTTGTTTACAACAGCAGGGGGCCAGAAAATGTATTATCTTGTAAACAAAACAGCCACTTGATGCAGTACACAAACAGAAAGAGAAGCGCTGCCAGTTCATCCTACGCCTACACATTGTACTCCAGGCCGTTACGAAAGCGGGCAGAGTTCGGGTAGGTTGAGATTTTACGTGCAGGCCACAGCACAAGACAGCTGCAAACATTTAGAATCACTCCATGTTTTTTTATTCAAGCTGTCAGTCTCACAGTGCTGACTGCGCTCGTCTGCAAAGCTAATTAGATGGCGAGATATGCAGAGCCTATCATAAACAGATTGTGGAAGAGCGACCCACAGCACACGATGACAGCATCACTAGGCTGAGATTTTTATCACCAGCAATATTCACACAGGAAAGAGGGTTATCATCCACAAAAGCAGGAGGTCGACTTTGTTCCTCTGGGAGAGCTAGAGAAGAGCTCGAATGACTAACAGTTGTAGAACACTGATCCGTTTCTCATCTGCCCCGGCAAGCTCTCTGGAGGCTTCGCACAACTGCAGGAGGAAGCGGAGCAGGAACGGGGACGGAGGATGCCAGAGCTCACGCTACAGCCAGTGAAACATCTGTTTGGCCGCCAGCACCTTCTAATGGCTCAGACACATGAGGGATGTTTAATGGCAAACATTTCTTGGCCATTGTAAAAAGATTATTTTTTATATGTGCACTTTATCTTTGTTTTCATGGAACAGGCCGGGATTCCAGAGCCAGACGGATTCTAACAGGGCACCTGCAGCCCGGGTCTCGGTCTGCACAGGAAGTTTCATATCCTTTCCAGAGCAGCTCACTTTCACTCTGGAAATGGACACACTTCAAGATGTTGATAATTACTGCTGAAAAATCCAGCATGTATTCCATGTTGGTCCAACTGAGCTGGTGTAGGTGTAACTCCCGCTTCACATGCTTTGGATCAGCAAACTATCAACCTGTATCCCATCCTGGTTCAAGCATGCAAAATATACCTTAAGCTGAATTTCTCTTCAGGGACAGGAGAAGAAGGAGCTTAAAGGAATAGCTCACTTTAAAATGAAAATTCTGTCATCATTTACTCACCCTCAAGTTGTTTCAAACCTGTATACATTTCTCCCTACTATGGAAGTTAATGGGGTCTGATTACTGACATTCTTCAAAATATCTTCTTTTGTGTTAGGCTGAAGAAAGAAATGCATACAGGTTTGAAACAACTTGAGGGTGAGTAAATGATGACAGAATTTTAATTTAGGCTGCTCTCGCTCGCTCTCTCTCTCTGTGAAAACTATGTGAAAAACATAGTCTATACAGTGCAGGTTCACAGGGACACCCCTACTATCAAGCTTAGCATTACATACTAAAATAATACATATGTAAGCATAATGTGATAAAACTTTACAATAATGTTCAATTTATTAACATTAGTTAATGTATTAACATTAGTTAATGTATTAGGTACATGAATTAACAATCAACAATATTTTTGTATATATTCATCTTGGTTAATTACACATACATGTAACATTTACATATACCTTTATAAAATGTCTTAAAAGTTAAATTAACAAGCATGAATTAACGATGAACAATAGCGTACTATGTATTTACTATAAATTTACTATGTTTTATGCATCAACGTATGTATTATACAACAAGGATTAATAAATGCTGTAAAAATTTTGATATTTGTTTAGTTACATTAACCGTGTTAATAGGATAGTTCACCAAAAAGTTTGTCATCGTTCATAAATATCCTCATGTCCTTCCAAACATAAATACATTTTCTTTATTCTATGGAACACAAAAGAAGATACTTAGAAGAATTTTGAAAACAGGTTGGGTTACCTTTACCTTCCGTTGAATGGCAAAAAAAAAAAAAAAAAAGACATTTCTCAAAATATCTTCTTTTATATGCTCAGATTTGGACTGACATGAGTGTGATGACAGAATTTTCATTTTTGGGTGAACTGTCCGTTTAACAAAACTAAACCATGTTGCAACGTGTTACTGCTAAAGTTTCATTACTCTTTTTAACAGCAATATATATAAATGCATGATATATATATTGCATGATATTGCTAATAATACGGATCATGCTTTTTGGTCCTGAGAAGGGAGAAAAACAGTCCAAAGGCCAAAGATAATCAATGAGGAAGATGTGAAGAAAAGATCAAGAGTAAGAAAGGGGGGAAATTATAAGTCAAAGCAAAAGAGGGTGTGTGAGAGAGAGTCCTCACTGTGCCGCTTACAATAAATCAAGCTTCTCAGTGTATGCTCTACTTTGGGCGCTGTTTGATGTGAAGAAATGGTGGGTTTTGAAGTGAAAAACTCCAGAGGTATGGGACAGACTCTCGTAAGTCAGGGCCACTGACCCTAACAGTGAGACACGGCCATATATTACACCCTGCTGGACAGCTTCTAGAGCAGAAAACCCCCCTGACTCCCATCTGTACTATCTCATGCACTGACGGATTGATGGGGCCTACCTCATTCACTCAAGCTGTCTCCCAGATTAGCTTACAAAAGTCCTCACTTTAGCGCACACTACTGTCCTGGCTGGACGCTTAAGCCCTTAATATATAAAGACATGTCCAACAAATGGCTATCAAGTGTCTCTTTCTCCATGAAGCTCTCAGTATAGACACACACGCACAGGCACGCGCACACGCACACGCACACACACACACACACTTATTTCCCAAGAAGGAAAATTCCATCATTTACTCACTCCTATTTTACCAAGATATTGAGAAAAATCTAGATATTTTTTGATCAGTTGTTTTGGACCCCACTGACTTTTTATTGTATGTTGACAAAAAATATCTTTATTTTTATCTTGAAAAAGGTCTTATTTTGTGTTCCACATAAAAAAATAAAGTCATACAGGTTTGGAAAGACATGAGAATGAGTAAATGATGACAGAATTTAAATTTTGGGGTGAATTATACAATTTCAAATGAAACCACATTCATAAGAAAACCCCAAATTCTATGCAAAGATCATATGCTCATGCATTTTTATTTAATATCACTGATAAATACCACTAACTGAAACCACATTTAATACAAATATGCAATTATCAATTGCAGGCACAGGGGAAAGTGAGAGAGTAATAGTCTGTCTCCTGTTTCCTTTCTTCTTCCAGGTTTTAATCTCCAGAGTCTGCTTCACTTATGTGTTATAACTGAATGGTGTGTGAGCACATCATCACTTTGCCTGATGGAATCCAACACCTCTCTCTCAAAAAGGCTCTTGGGTCCCAATCAATTACACAGATACACACACCTATCAACATAACCTTTCCTTTCCTTTTCGCTCTTCCAACCAAAGAGAAAAAAAGAAGAGAAAACATCAATAACCAGCCATCACCAAAGACAAATTTATGGCTTCCTTAGTGCCATTATCAGCCCAGTGGGCCAGCAGACAGAGAGAGAGAGAGAGAGAGAGAGAGACTCCTTCAGCAGACCAGCTCTCCCGTGACCAGTCAAACATACGCTGTGAGGAAGAGATTCTGTAAGACTGTAAAGTGTATCGAGCTCAAACAACACACCAAACAACAAGACTTTGAGAAATATCTGTAAATATGTTCAATGGCAGGGCAGAGGGAAGATAAGTTCTCTATCGGTGTGTTTAATCTCAAGTCTGTAACAAATACACACTGGTGCAGGTGTAGTGACCGTCACATAATGAGCACAAATGTAATTGGTGGGGTTAAAAGTTTACTCGGGAGCTCAAAGTCCAGGTTGTAGCAGTTTTACAATACAAGAAACAATCTTAACTATTCAGGTTTTTGTATTTACCATGAGAAACTAATTAAAAACTGCAGAACTCATTGTATTAAGAGTTAATCTTATGAATAAGACTTCCAATAAATAAAATAATTAAAATAAATGGACACATTAAATAGTACGTGTCTTTAAATACTATGTAAAAAAAAAAAAAAAAAAAAAAATACTGTTAGGTACAATGTACTCATTGTGGTCATGTTGTATTGCAAGATTATATTGAGGTCGGGTACAGGTAAGGTTTGGGACAGGTTTGGAGGTATGGTTAGGTTTTAAGGGTGTTTAAGAGAAAGGAGAATAGTGTCATTATAAATGTAATTACGTAAATTAATTATAGCTGTAATTACATGCAGGTATTTTTAAAATATAAGTACAATGTAAAAAAACATGTATAGGTGCACTTGATCAAATTATTCATTTAATTGTTAGTACATAGTTAAAGACACTTAATATAAAGTGGGACCAAAATATATTCAATATGCACAATATATTAATTATTATATTAAAAATATCACTGCCATTCTGTCTAACCACATGCTCGCAAATAAACCAGTAATTGCTATTCAATATGTTTTGTAATGCATTGCCTGACTGAAACATTTGCCAGTACCTCTCCCTGATTGATATTAATTATTTTACTTTAAAAGCAAGAACTGGATGTAATTCAGTACACAAGTGTACTGAATCGCATATTTACATAATTGGAATTTACATAAGTGGTTGACAGTGAGAGAGGAATGAGATGTTAAGTATGACCATTAATGATATTTCCATAACTCAGCGTCTCTGGCATAAAGCACTGCCCATTAACAGTGCAGAAAACACAACTTAATAAGTCTCCAAGGAGTTTCGCAAAAACGGTTTAACCTTAGACTTAAAAATAATTAAAAAAAACTTGGCTCTGCACAGACTACATTAGAAAGAATAGTATTGATTGGACATATTTGTTCTGTTACATCAGATCCTGTGCTGCGCTGCACCAGGCACAACAAAATCCAAATTGAAAGGGGGGTTGAGAGAGAGAGAGAGAGAGAGAGAGAGAGAGAGAGAGAGGGATGGATGGAGAAGGGTGTGAAGGGAGTTCACATCACCAATAGCCAAACTGAAACCCCACACACACCCATATAAACAGCACACACCGGATAATTCAAATTCCTAAGGATGAATCCTTCTCACACTCCCATCTGCTTCTGAAAGAAGGTCTGATGAGAGAGCAGATGTGTGTGTGGGGGGGGGGGGGTGTGTGTGTGTGTGTGTGTGTGTGTGTGTGTGTGTGTGTGTGTGTGTGTGTGTCACAGGTGTCTCTAGCTCTTGCTCTGGCTGAACTTTACTCTCATTACCACAGTGATAATTTGCCTGCACTGTGCACTTTGACTTTATCCTCTCACCTCACAGCAATAAAATTATTACACTCAAAACCAGCATAATTTAAGATGACCTAACCAAACAAAAGAAGAGAGATTATATTTTAGAACCATTTTATGGGATGATTCAGCACTTATTTGTCATTTTCAGAGAGGATAATATAGAATGACTACATCAAAATAACATGTAGGCTAGTAGGCTACTGACATTTTATTACATCTGGAAAAAGTCCAAAATTGTGCGCTGTCCAGTGTTTGTGTTTTAAATCTTCTGGGTAGTATTCCTGAGCACATGCATTTGATATGAGGGTCCTTAAACTTCTTAGAAATTATACAGGTTGCAAATATTTTCGATGAGGTTAGGTAAAAGTTATTGTAGTCACAGTAATGAACATTGTGAATTTTTTGTTGTTGTCCAGAACATAATGAAATTATGAATAATTTAGATGTAGGCAGGCTGATCTATAGATGTACGACAGAATGAGTTTGGGAGAGGCGGATCTCTAACGCGCACCGTAATGAAACTAAAGTCATAATGACAACCTGTTCGAGGCAAAACTTCTTAACTGGATAAAATTAGAGTATTAAATTCCAATGGACAGCCAACTATAAGCTATCAATATAGAGAAAACTGCATGCAACTTTACGATAATAACATATCTGGACTTTCACACAGTTTATCCGATTCCGGACACGGGGGGGAAAAAAACTTTTTAGATTCTTAGATTAGAATAAAACGGGGAATCGTTATATTAATTGCAAATAACACATAATTAGACTGCGTTCTTAAAGACTGCATAGCTCACCATATAGCCAAAACTTTCTACTTGTTACCAAAAACATGTAAGCCTCCTAATTACCATCATGGACAGAATGCTACTAGCTTATGAATCGATTAGCCTATCTGAAAATGAATATGAGTCTGATATCAGTGTTTGCAACAAGTTGCGTTTCTTGACCAGTGATTTGTTTGCGCGCAGGTAGCTACAACAAATGCAACGTGCCTGATCTAATCGAAGTTTGCATTTACCGTTTATGCAATTTGAACTTTCTCAAAGTAGTTATAAAAAGTCTCACAGACCTTGGTGTACTTGATCTCAGGATTGGGTATCGGTGAGGGCACCAGATGAAGAGATGCCATGAGCGCAGCCGGGTCGTTCTTCACCTCTCCTGGCAGTTCAACTTTACTGGAGGTCATTGCGTCCCTTGAAGATGCCGGGTGGGTTTTTTTCCTGCCGCTTTGCGAATACTACTTTGGAATCCTTCCTGTGTTTATAACCAGGTGTCAGTCCTGGTCCATTTTTATTGGGCAGAGAATAGGGCCGTCCTCCTAATATAATTAAAATGGAGCATTTACATAAACTACTCTCTCTCCCTCTCTGACCATACGGAGTGAAAGATAGGCTACCACCCACTCTCAAGACAACGCTATGGAGGAGAATAAGGATTTATCAGGAAGAAATTTAGCTGACAGGCAGTAAACTGCACTATAAAAATGTTTAGTGTGGTAAAAATCGAAATGATTTGTCAAAATAGCACATTAATTTATTAAGTTGGCTAACTAACAGAACAACACAACTAAATGTTAACAAAGACTAGGTTTCAAGGGGAATATTAGGTAAAACAATTATAGTCTATTTAATAACACATTTATTTAAACTAATAAATGACCGTACCTATTAAAGCTTAACATTGGCTTTTTAATATGTTTTTCAATAACACATTTTTTAACCATTTTTACTGAATTTTTAGGCTACTGACTGCTTGTTGAAATTAACAATAAAAGTAGTCTAGGCTATTAAATGAAGGCTAACCAATGTTTCTCTCCATTAGGGTTCTCAAACTGTCAAGTGAACGTTAAAGTTTTCTTTGGCAAGGGCCGTTTGCCCCTTTGATTCACACAGATTCTCCTATAACATATCTATCCCGTCAGAATGTTATTCAACTAGCCTATCTACATCAAGCGATCACAGGTTATTTCCTCGTCGTCCCTCCTGCAGAGCCAGGACTCTGATAGCATTTACCTCAGACTGTCCAATAAACATTAACGAGTATCTAAAAAGGCTATTAACACTCGAAGAGTTTGTGGTTTAAAGGATTAGCCAACACAGACATTCACACTTACACTATGTAACTGCTGGATAAGGAAGCTCTTGAAAACACCGGATCGCGACAAAAACATCTAGGATTATGTCACAGATAAATGTAACAAATAATCGCCTTCACACTTAGCCTACATGGTTTCTAGTCAAAAAAATCTTGGATGTTGTGGAGCGTTTATATCTCAACTCAGTTGATACAATCACAAATTCAAGTAAAATTAATTGTTAATAGAACCTTATAGGCCTAATCATTTTAACCAGTCCTGTTATAAAAATGTTGTTGCTCTCACTGTCCTGCTATTAACTAACTAAGGAAGTAAGAATATTAAGAAAATATCGACCTGCCTTAAGTGAATTCCGTTCTTATGGACTTAAAAAACATAGGTGCTCTCTTTGTGTGATGGCCAGCAAAGGCAAGACTTGCAATCCAAAAACCCAATAGGTTAAAGTGTTATGTCAACTACACTTCAATAGCCTAGGCTACTAATGCCTAGGCTAACTTTATTTTTATTTTTATTTATTTTTTATTTAATGGCCAGCCTGCGTGATAGTTATCATGTGTGACATGCTAAGGGACTGAGGGCTGTTAAGATGATGAAGGGGACGGGGTGTTATAATTTGTTAGAACCCACTGGGGTGCTTTTTCTCCATCAGCACATCCCCCTCATTTCGCAGCACTGACAGTGTCTGCCTCACATCAAAGACGACACCCCAGAACAAGTGACAGTGATTAATGCAAACAAAACATACCGCTATCATCCTATCGCTTCTTCTGTTCACACCACAGCCATGGGACGCCACCGCCGAATTCTAGCCCTCTTTGTTTTTACTTTGTCAAACAGCTCCACCCGGTGGACAAATATATGCATTACAAGTTGAAGCTGCGCTGTAATGTTTCTCTGAATTAGAAGAACTTGTTTTATATTATATTTAAAGACTAAATACCTAGTTGTTGTTTTTTGTGCATGTGTTTTTCAGTTTTCTGTAGGTCATTGACACATAAATGATGATGATGATAATTAAAAAAAAAAAAAGCCTACGTGTGCTTGTAAATGCATATTGCGTCAACATCAAAAGAAGGTCATAAAATATTGCATATTTTTTTTCTCGGTCCTTTTTACCCTTTTTTGTTAAAGCTCAACAAAAACAGTAAATGTAGGCTATATATATATATATTTTTTTTTTATTATTATTGAATTGAATTGCATTTATATAGCCTAGTTTCTAGTTGATCGAACTCATATTTCTCTCAGAACGAAGAGGATGGATAGAGTGAGAGCAAAGAGGAACCCCCAACCTGTCATGTCAGTGTGTTTAATGACATCTAAGTAGCAGCAGGAGGGGCGGGGAAGGTTAAAGCCTAAGACACTCAAACTCCAGCGGGCTCAGCTCTTCAACTGTCTGTCCGGACATCACATATCACTGGCGGGGAAACTATGGAGCTCGAAAACATGAGAAAATTGAGGGGCAAATGCATGTTGAGGCGGGACATCATAAGAGAGTTTCTGGCAGAATTACTGGGGACATTCGTATTAATAGTAAGTCTTTTGCCTGTCAGAACTTCAGAACTTGTAAACTGCAGATTAACAACACAGTTTGATTACAGTAAATGCATCAGAATTATAATGAATATTTCAAGTGTAATGGACTGTTTTGTATCCATTTTTTAGTTTAATAATAAATCAGTGTAAATTTATTTCATTCTTGTCGTATAGGTGGTGTTGAGGTTGATATTCTTTCAATTTAAAGAAGCTCTTAACATCTTATAAACCTCATATTAGTAGGCTATAGTTATAGCAGCTATGTGTAAACATAACATTTTAGACTAAATGCATTGCATTAAATGCAACACCCTTGAGTGATGTAAACTAGCATTTAGTGTCTTCTTATTTTGTGCTTCTTATTGATCAATTATAATGGCTATTTAATGGGATATGGCTATGGTTTAAGTTTTCAAGGACTTGATCTCAGTAACTACTGTATAAGGATTTGTGTAAAAAGTCCAATTAGACTAACACTAACTTTCTCTTCCAGTGGTTTTGTATGTTAGTTTTAATCACCTCGTTCAAAACCCTTTAAAAGTTGACAATTTGTGGCAACAAATTTTTGTCAATTCTGTTCCCCAAAATAAAGTTCCAATAATAATAGGATTAGTATTAATAGTATTGCTATATATTTTAAAGGTTTTTTTTTTTTTTTTTTTACTGTAAAGTCCATTATGGTCAGGGCGGAACCCCATGACAGATTTAGTTGATTTGGCCCAAATCAACTAAATCTGTCAGGTTGAATCAAAATCGTTTGACTTAATTGTTTGACTTAACACACTGTAGAAAAAGTCAATTTCATGTTTTAATATCTAAATAAAATAAAAATAAAAAATAAAAAATATATATATATATATATATATATATATATATATATATATATATATATATATATATATATATATTAAGTAAAAGAAGATTTATTCTCAGGACAAATGTATTTTTCATAAAGTCAGATGCTGTTACAAGCTGTCACGTTTAATAAATGTTATACATTTATTTGTTCGTATTGTACTTTTACATTTTGCAGTTTTGTGAACTGGTGTGTGTTTGTGTTTCATAATTGTTTAACTGTTAAAATTTTGTCATGTCAGGTTTGACAACTTATCCCATATAGACTAACAACATGCCTCATGCAGTATTACTTTAAAGAGAAATATATTTTATTTAAAAAATGACTGATGCTTTGATGTGTAATATCATAAATCTTCTGTTACTTATAATATATATATATATATATTATAAGTAACAGAAGATTTATGATATTACACATCAAAGCATCAGTCATTTTTTAAATAAAATATAAAAAAAATTATATGTATATATATATATATATGTGTATATATATATAATTTAGATACTAAAACAGACTTTTTCTAGTGTGTTCTACTGGTGTTAATTAAGTGAAAAGATTTTGATTCACCATGACAGATTTAGTTGCTTTGGGGTTCCGCCCTGACCATAATGGACTGAGCTTTGAACAAGCTGCTATACTAATTAGTTTTGAATAAGTGCTCCACAACAAGAGAGTGCTTTTCCTATCTGCATGGCGGTAGCTTTTTCCATTAATTGTCTTCCTAAATTGTCTTCTCTCTACCCATTTCCTGTTTACAGCTATTCGGTTGTGGTTCAGTGGCCCAAAAAGTCCTGAGCAGAGGCACAGTTGGAGAAGATCTCACCATCCACTTTGGCTTTACTCTAGGGGTGATGCTGGCGGTGTACATGGCAGGAGGCGTGTCAGGTAACTCGTCACACTGGCGAATAGAGACGGATATACTACGTATATACCTAAGTAGTCTGCTATCAAAAATAATACACAAATTTAATGGAACTTTGCAATTCAATTGTTGAAAATATTCCAATATTCATGTTGAGTTGATTGAGAAAAGGCACTGGGACAGCCGAGTTCAAAGCATCTTTTCATTTCAAAGGTCATATTTAGCTATCCATCAGGGCTGTTTTTCACAGTTGTTTGTGATCTTTGATCATGCTCAACAAACAAGCGATGTACTCACCTATTCGCCATATGCAACACTACAATATCCATACTTTAACACATGTACCACATATACGGCTCAATTTATTCCTCCGTTTGCAGTTCATGTGTGTTTATTCTATTAAAACCTTCTGTAAACCTGGTCAGATGAGTAAAATGGCTTGTGAGGCAGAAAAATCATTTCATGCCGTAATAAGCCTTAGACAGCTGGATCAAATATGCCCCATGTTGAGTATTCCATCTTGACCTTTGACCCCAAAGAGAAAGAGAGTGAAGGGTGGATTTGCTTCAGTGCATAACAGATTTGTGCTTCCATACAAATTTTAGGATTAATGAACGACATAAAAGAGGAGGAAAACCTTGTGCTTATTGTATTTGAGTCGCTCGGTTTCTCTGTCATTATTTTTGGGGGGGGGGGGGGGGTTCCCTAAAAAATATACTGTAGTGATAGACAGAGAGGAGGAGGAAATGATGGCTCAATTACATGTTCTTAAAACTTGCATAAGGCTTAGTGTCAAGCAGAGGCTTGTGTCGGGTTTGATATACCAGATTGGAAACGTATGCCTGGCCTTCATTAAGTGAATTCCTCAAGGATTATGGTGAGGTGAAGCTTTTATCATAATGTGTTACAATAATGCTGATGATTCCAGGAATTTCTTTGATCATTTCCTTTAAATGAGAAGCAACAACAACAACAACAACAAAACAAAAAAACACAAATAAGAGCACATTTACACGATAAGACAAAGTGGCAAAACATTATTGGCAATCATTGACTACACTGATCCACTAAGACTAACCTCACTGCTCTCAGGTGAATAGACTCTAATCTCATTTTTGAATGAGTAGTAGCTTAAATCTATTGCCAGAAAGCATGTCCTATGTTCATGTGTTGTGCATTCATATATTGTATGTAGAAGAAACTCACAAGAGATCTTGAGATGAAACCCACTCTCTCTCCAAAGCCTTCGGGAGATATATCACTTATTCTTTTTCTGTCTGGCACCCATACCTACTGAATCGTGAACACAGAACGGACGTTCTAGATGTTTGCAGGATGCCTTGCCCTGGTCCATATCATATGTTCTCATAGTGTCACAGTAATCAGCAACTTAGATATTCTCACATGAACTGTGATGTCACAGAGGCCCAGTTTACCAGGGGTGTGTTTCCCAAAAGCATTGTTAGCCAATATGATCGCATGTTCCGTCGTTATCAGCATAGTTCAATGAGTCAGTGTATCCCTAAACTACAGCTCTCGACCTGTGTTTAGAAGCACAGTTTCTTGTTTGCAAAAACTGGAGCCCTCTCCTAGGACAGCCCGCCAAAAATGCATATCATGTACTCTATCTGGCTCTTTTTTGTAAGTGTGAACTTGTGAAACTGCAATTCTCACAACCGTTTGCTGGAACATCACAACTCTATTGCATGATGTCTGCAAAATGTCTGCAAAATGTATTAACTCGCCCAAAACATTTGTGCGAGTGGCAGTTGTGGCAGTTGTGGCTTCGAGAATTGTGCAATTGTGCATGTGTTATTTTGGTGATGCATGCAACTGAATTATCAGGGGTGACAAGTCAAGAGCTTCAGATCTGTTCCTCATCATATGCTGCCAGAGGTTCTCGCCTCTCACTGTGTACAGTGAGCAATATATAAATATATATGCATGCAGTGTTAAATATAGTTCTGCAGTCTAAAGTGTGCATTTGTGCATGAATAAGTTGGTTTGCCCAGCAGCCCACATGACTATGAATGTGATAATCTTACACGCTGTGATGATGACTACAGTATTGAACTAATGAGCTTTTCTGGAGCATATGTCCCAGGGTGTAGTCAGGTGTAGGCACTGGCCCATCATTATTAAGCCTTTAACTGACTCTACGTGACGTACATAATGGAAATATATTTCTGTGAATGTAATAATTCTTTTGAAAGAAAAAAGTTGAATTCTGGTTTTTAACTAAAATTATTTACGTTTTAATGTTTACGTTTACGACTTACTTCAATGTGATGAAGTTCAAATTAAAGACCCAAACAACAATATTGGATTCCTGAAATCAAGAAAAATGAGCAAACCAGACAAGGTCCTTGCATTTAATCAGCTACTAATCGATTGAGAAATCAGTTCAAGCTTACATGGGTCAGGAAAGGCCAGTGTTTTCCATTCTGTTTTGCTGGCATGAGAGCTGAGACGGTGTGTACGGTGGGGTCACAGACAGTATGTCAAAGCAGAGTTACTCCTAAGCCCTGCTGTGATGTCAGTACACTCAGCCAGATTATGTCAGACACAATTCCCATTTACTTCCTCAACTAGTTTTTGTAGACAGTGTTTATGAGGAACTCTCTGGATTAAGAGTGGGGGAAGTGAGAGTATTAGCAGTGAGAGAAATCAAATAACTGAGTTTGAAATGAATGACACAGACAGTGTATCCATTTGATTGTATTAGACAATTATCTGTGCCACAAAAAAAAAAAAAGCAAACCTCAGCATGCTTTTATACAAACCTCAATCAATACAAAATCACTATAAAATAGTGGACCACTAAAACCAATACAAATCATTTCCTGTCATCAAAGGCTTGCAGTCTCTCAATTATTGCATCTTTTTGCAGGTGGACATGTGAACCCAGCCGTTTCTCTGGCTATGGTTGTCGTGGGGAAACTCCCAATTAAGAAATTTCCTGTCTATGTGGTAGCTCAATTTCTTGGTGCCTTTGCCGGGTCTTGTGCTGTCTATGGTCTGTACTATGGTAAGTTTTCAGTGCACTTCTATGTTATTGCTTCTGTTATTGACACTTCTATGGCAGTCTGCTAAAGTATACTAACATGCATGTATTAGACACACACAACTCAAACTAAATGGTCTGGCTTGTTTTGACCTTTGATAGATTTTAGACATAAGATTTAACATTCGAGAGTACAATTACTCTGAACGGTCTTAAATTACTTCCTATTACAGTTTGTCTCAATTGCTTAAACACTATAACCAGGCTTTTGAACTAAAATTTCAAAACCATAATGCCATTTATCAAAAAGCACACCCATTTCACTAAACTATAAACACTATTCCCTGTTTTGACACATGAGTCAGAATTGTTGAACTGTCACTGCAAAACTCTACGCACAAATCCCTTCATTTCTCATTGCCTAGACCATGTGGTCATTTAGAAAGCACTAGTATTCAATATTGTTCAGTCAAGTCAGCACAGCTTCAGCTCAGTTAGCATACAATTACCCAGGTGAAAACACTAAGAGTCAAAATTTAACACACATCAATCAGATCTTTCAATAGAAAAAAGGGCCCGAATCAGTTTGAGTTTTGGAACAATGGATCCAGAAAGACATGAAAGAAGAGGTCGAGGAGGAGGAGGAGGAGGAAGAGGAGGAGGAGGAGGAGGAAGAGGAGGAGGAGGAGAAGGAGGAGGAAGGGCAAGGGCAAGGGGAAGGACAAGAAGACAAGCAGTCTCGGATGAAATTCAAGCCACTTTAGTTGACCATGTCTTTGTCAATGGTATGACTATGAGGAAGGCCGGGCTACAAGTAAGGCCAGATTTGAGTGCTTCACCGTCGCCTCCATCATCAGAACCTTCAGGGAGGTGTGGTGGCAAAGAAAATTCTATCACTGAATAAGAGACAAACATTTCCAATTGTCTTTGATGAGGTTTATTTTCTTGCAGGAAAAGGTCATCAGTTGTACAGTCACACAGAGTGGCTGCAGAGTGTGACAGAAGGAGGGCATGCTTTCTACTTCAGTGGAACTACTACAGTCTTGAGTCCCAGAATGTTATCTTTCTAGGCCAATGATGGTATTTCAACCATATGTGGAACATTCTTAGACTTGTTCATCATATTGCATCCTTGAGTGGAGGCCCTCCTGTCACGTACCAACACTCTTTACCATTACAATACAACTCCATATTAGAATAAGGTTTGTGTGTGCTCTTTTACTGTCAAGTGATGGTCACACACATCTTACATAAGTAAATATAAAAAAAAATTTAGAGGAGAGAGTAAAAAAAAGAAGAAGAGAACAAATCCATTGGTTATGTCTTTTGTGTTCATCATGTGAAAAGGTTTGTGAAGGGGGGGAACCACAAGCAACATAACTTACCAGTTTTGGAAATGTTGTTTTGAATTTATTGCACCAGTGTGTTAGACTATATTGTAGTGTGTGTGATTTTGAGGGCTTGTGTGTCCTGTCTGAGGGCAAAGTTTGGTTTTTCAGCAAGAGTGAATGGTTTTGAGTGTAGAGCTTCATTTTGACCCGAAAATAGGATGTTTGGGGAATTGGGTGAGATGTTATGGATTTGTGTTTACTGTTTTAAGAATACGAGGTATAGTTTCAAGAAATGTGTTTAAGCAATCGAGAAAAACTGTAATAATTGAAAAGCTGTTAGATGTTGAAATCTATTCTTTGCAGCACCTCATTTGCATTTTCCAGCATAAAATGCCGTAAAAAAATGTATCTTGTCCATAGGTGCCTTTGCCAATTTCTCTGATGGAGATCTGCATGTTACTGGTCAAAATGCCACAGCAGGTATCTTTGCTTCATACCCACGTGAAGATCTCTCATTGTTAAATGGATTTGTTGATCAGGTGAGTGTAACAGTAATTCATTATTCAAACTATATCAGATCTCACTGGTTATTATACAGTCAATTGTGTTAAAGCTTGTGGTTTGAATTATTTGAGTTAAAAAGAAAGAACAGTAAATATAAATCATAAGCATAGAAATAGTGGAGAACTTTTTACCAAAAAAACTAATAAAAAAAACCTAAATGAAATATTCTCACAATGTGAACTTAATTTCCTATTTTTAAATTTATCTCACGATTACTTATTTATTTTTTCCTTTGAGATAAAAAGGCTTCCGTAAGAGAATGTTTTGTAAATCATTAGTCTCTGTTTACACAGGTGATCGGCACAGGTGCCCTGGTCCTCTGTATTTTAGCTATAGTAGATAAGAAGAATATCGGGGCACCTAAAGGGGTGGAGCCTCTGGTTATTGGTCTGACCATCCTGGCTATCGGAGTGTCCATGGCGCTGAACTGTGGCTATCCGATCAACCCTGCCAGAGACTTGGGACCACGGCTTTTCACTGCTGTAGCGGGATGGGGCTTAGAAGTGTTCAGGTACAGAAGACCTTTGCTGCATCAACATACTCTTTTTGTTATTGTTTGGTTGGATTTTCCACTTCTTCCCTTATACAGTCATGGTCAAAATTGATGGCACCCCTGGTAAATATGATCAAAACTGGCTGTAAAAAATAAATTTGCATTGGTTATCCTTTTGATCTTTAAAAATTCTAACCTTTCATTGAAGTAAAAGAATTGAAAGTGGGGGGGAAATCACAAATGTTTTTCTCCAAAACACGTTGGCCACAATTATTGGCACCCCTAGAATTTTTACAAGTAAAATATCTCTGAAGTATATTCACCTTTTTTAGCACACCAGGGTGACTAGGAACATGAAATTGTCCAGCCATGGCTTCGTGTTTGACAGGAGTTTAAATATGAGGAAACACAAATGCCAAATCCCCTTAATCATTCATCAGAATGAGTAAAACCAAATAATATAGTTCTGATGTGCATTAAAAGATCGTTGACCATCACAAAATAGTAAGTGGCTGAAAGAAAATAGCTAAAGAATTAAAAATCCCCATTTCCACCATCAGGGCAATAATTAAGAAGTTCCAATCAACTAAAGATGTTACGAATCTGCCAGGGAGAGGACGTGTGTCTGTATTGTCTTAATGCGCGGCGAGGAGGAGAGTTTGAGTGGTCAAAGACTCTTCAAGGATCACAGATGGAGAATTGCAGAGATTAGTTGAGTCTTGGGGGTCAGAGAGCCAAAAAAAAACCCACATCACTACATGTTGTTTGAGAGGGTTTCAAGAAAAATCCTCCTCGCACATCCAAAACCAAACTCCAGAATATTCAATTGACAGACACGACTGGACCTTCAAACGGCACAGGCTTCTGTGGTCAGATGAACCTACAAAAATATATTTTTGCCAGCAAACACACTAGATGGGTTTGGTGCGCACAAGGATAAAAAGTACCCCATGTGTACAATTTAATATACCATTGTATCTTTAATGTTGTGGGCATGTTTTTCTGCTGGAGGTCCTGGACTTCTTGTTCAGACATGGCATCGTGGATTCTATCAAATATCAACAGATAAAAAAATCAAAACCTGACGCCTTCTGCTAGAAATCTTAGAATGGGCCGTGGTTGGATCTTCCATCAGGACAATGATCCAAAACAAACATCAAAATCAACACAAAAATGTGTTACGGAGCACAAAATGAAGCTTCTGCCATGACCGTCCCAGTTCCCTGACCTGATGAGTGGCTGAACTGAAGAGGAGAAGCACAAACATGGATCTGGGAATCTGAAGGACCTGGAGAGATTCTGTATGGAGGAATGGTCTCTGATCTCAGGTCAGGTGTTCTCCAAACTCATCAGGCATTATAGGAGAAGACTCAGAGCTGGTATCTTGTCAAAAGGAGATTGCAAAAAGTATTTAATAAAAGGGTGCCAATAATTGTGGACAGCGTGTTTTGGAGAAAAACATTTATTTCATAATGTGATTTCCCCCCCACTTTCAATTCTTTTACTTCAATGAAAGGTTAGAATTTTGCTAATTTTTTGAATGAAAGATCAAAAGGATAAACAATGTAGATTTCTTTTTTTACAGCCAGTTTTGATCATATTTACCAGGGGTGCCATAAATTTTGACCATGACTGTACAGTATGTATTAATAATACATATAATAGGAAAATTTGTATATGTTTACTAAAACACAATACACCTAGAAGTGTTACCATGTGACACAAGATTCAGCATGTGAGAAACAGAGACACACCTCCCACCGACTACCTTTGGAAACTCCAAATAGACTTTAAGTGCAAAGGCCTATCACCATTCTTCTGACAGAGCAAATGAATTTTTTAATGCACTTGTGTATCTCCTGCATATTGAAGCAATTTTAAAAATGTACGTGAGGCAGTCTCCTTGCATAAATATTCAGAGTTGCACAACCAAAGACAGGACGCATTTTATTCCTCTAACTTTTCCTATTAAAGGGAAAAAAAACATTATCGTCTTTCACTATAACTCTGCTTTTAGCAATCATAGTTATGTAGGTCATTGTCACAGAGAGAGAGTTTCTGTTGCTGCTTTTCAACAGCAAAAAGAGTTTGATTTTATGCACAGGATTGAGTAAAGAATGATGAAGTGTTGTATAAAATAATTGTCGGACATATGCAGTAGAGGTGGATGAACTGAAAACTGCTGTGTTTACAATCACAAATTTCAGAAGTGAAAAGTCTCATAAAACACTATAGCCCTTAACTCATTCATGCAAATCTCTTGAAATGTACTGATTAGTCTGACCGGTCATTCAGATGTCAAATATTTCTGTATATTTTGTTATTCAGCCCTTTACAACTACAAACACAGGGTGACGTCCACGGACAGCTAATCACATGTCAGTTGACTACGTGAGGAAGTGCATGATCTGTCTGCTTAATTTGTTTTCCAACTCGAAGACAGATTATGTGCAAATGGCTCTGGTGTCATAATTGCAACAAACAAGTATGTACATTTTTAAACATGACCGTTTGCATAAATTCAGTTCAGCAAATTGTCTGTATGCAGTGGCTATGCATTTGTTTACAGTCACCTTTGCCAACTTGTTTGTAGAGCAGGTTGAAGGACACAGAGCATTTGTTTTCTCAGTAGCCTATAGGATCAACGGATTGAGGGAGGGAAAGAGTGCTGCAGACAGGGAGCACTGGAGTGACACACTAAGCACAGATTACAATGAATGCATTAGCGTCTGTGCAGCAAGACTAGACACCAAAACAGTGTTGACATCATCCATCAGTCTGACTACAGAACAGCACTTCAGAAACACCAGCAATGTACAGGCACATTCCTAATCAAGCCTACTTTAACCTTAATTACAATTGTAATTTACAACAGATGTAGAATTTAAATGGAATGAAATTCAAAGAAATGCATATGTCCCATTAATGTTCTATGCCATTAATATTTCAAACATTAGAAGATATGAATCACCAATATGCAAAATGACACGTATGTAAATTTGCATTTAATTTATACACAGTGGCCACAAAAAGTATTTGGATAATTTGTGCAATATTTGGTTACTTAAAACCTTTAAACATGTTTGTTATTGCATTAAATGCAAAATATCAAACCAAGTGGCATCTGCAAACAAATGATACAAGACATTTTTTTTAGACCATTCTGCTTCAAAACTGTGTTTGTACTAATATGTGTGTGCACATACACATCAAAAATTCAGTAAGTTAAATAAATTAATACTTTAATCAAGGATGCATTAAATTGAACATAATGACATTTATAATGTTACAAAATATTTCTGTTTCAAATCAATGCTTTTCTTTTGAACTTTCTATTCATCAAAGTCCAATTTATCATATTATGCAGCACAACTTTCTTTCAACATTGACAATAATAAACATTTCTTGAGCACCAAATAAGAATATTAGAAGGATTTTAAGTTATTTTAAATGTTAATAATATTTCACAATATTACTGTTTTTACTATATTTTTGATCAAATAAATGCAGCCTTGATGCCCTAAAAAATGCTTTTTCCTGTCATTCAGTTCAGACTCTACCTCAACATACTACACAATTCTAATTAATATTTTTCTTTGAAAATTCTGACATTTAGAATTTTGCCCAGCCCTGACTCTGTTCTCGCCTGTGTTGTGTGTGTGCGTGTGTGTGTGTTCAGAGCTGGAAATGGCTGGTGGTGGGTTCCAGTGGCCGGGCCGATGGTGGGAGGTGTGGTTGGGGCAGTGATCTACTTCCTAATGATTGAGATGCACCATCCTGAACCTGAGAAGAACCTTGAAGATGACAACAGCGTCAAAGACAAATATGAATTAAACACTGTCAACTGAAAAGAGAGGGAAAGTATGGTATCTTTTCCTTCACCATATAAATCAAACAAGAAACTCTCTTTTCTTCTCTGTCTTTTCCTCTAGATCTCTTTTCTGAGTCTTTTGCCAAAGCTTTCAGCTATGAAAAAAGCAGGTGTTAATTATGCAAAATTCTAGCTATTTTTCATGTTTTTAACAGAACTAGAACTATACAGAATGTTCAAAGAGCACCATTCATCAGCAAAGAGAAACAATCAGGTATTTTATGGAAAGCATCCACAATTTATTCACCATCCACACGTCATACCAAAGCAAAGATTGCAGGTGCTAATAGATCCTCCATATTATTTACTCTGTGTTATATTAAGAGATAATCATGAATTCAAACTGGTATTTCAGTTTTCGGTTTTTCAATGCGGTTTGTACAGACTCGAGAGAGTTGAACTACTCTAGGATTGTACCAATAATGTTTTCCATTCCTTTGTCCAATCCTACTATTTGTCTTCTCATATTAACTTTCACAGGGATCTGCCAACCCTATAACTATGTTTTTCTCTCAATCAAAATGAAGGAAGAGGGTACTTTACAGTCCACTCTGTTTACTCAAAGATGAAAAGTCTGGACGAATCAGTACAATATGAACTAACTGCATGCATAACTGCTGATAAGGTAACATGCATGAGCTAACAGGATAAATGTTGCAATGCATGCTAAAAATGAACTATTAAATATAAGCTTAACAAGAAATAAATGTGTATTTATGCTACAGTGTAATGTTAAATGTAGAAGAAAATAATTGTAGAAGAAATGAAAGGAGCAGTATTGTGTAGAATACCACATTCAGACATGTTCACATTTCAGTAATGTGATCTTTTTAATGCATCAGTCGAAGCTTTAGTAGGTATTTCATAGCTATTGTTTATGGGGAAAAATATGTTTCATATGTTTTTTCTCTTTTAAAATTTTATTTTAGTAATTTATTTCTTGGCACTTTAATTAATAGCAGTTGTTTGTACAATTCCAAGAGATCATATTATATATTTTTGTCTTTTATTATGTTATTTCAGTTTCAGATTATTTTTTTGACTTTTTACTCTCTCATAAATGAAACATTTTGGGATTACATTTAAAATGTTGAAGACATGCACTGTCATTCTGCTAATGTAGACCTGACATAAAATAAACATACTGTTATACATAACTTGTGTCTGTTTTCCTGTGAATGAGGATTTAGACCACAGCAACCATTATATTCCTAGATGCAATGTGTCTGTATTCTACAGTATTGCATCACAGTTGCATCACAGTCCATTTAGTCCTTCAAGATGGACACATCTAAACTAATTTACCTTCTTAATGTTAATGACCTTCACAAATATGTACAAATTTTTGTGAATTAATTTGCTTAGAGAAACATTAATACAACTCAGCATATCCAGTATACGCGGAAGGCCGGTGGATAAACCACATGCTGCTAGTAGATAAGTTAAATAGTAATAGGAAGAGAGGAAATAAACAGCTCTGACCGCACTGACCTGCACAACTGTATCTCACCTGATTTAATCATTATCACTATGTGACCATCACCATCAGCTCAATGAGTCCACTGAGTTATACCCTCTGTTTCTGCTAATCAGACTGGAGCATGTTCATCAGCCAACCATTCTATGAAACAACAATATGGACTGTATTTATACAGCACTTTCAAAGACCCAATTGCCACCAAAGCGCTTTTCATATTGCCTCACATTCACCCATTCACTCACTCATTCATACACCGACGGCGGTGTCAGCCATGAAAGGTTTACTCAAATGCCCCAAGATTCTATAACAGTGAATAACAGCATCTTTGCAGATGTGCATACAACTAAAACAATAGCTACACTGTGCTTGTTTGTGAGCTGTATGATCACATCTGAATTTTCCTATCAGTCGGTCACTCTCGGCGTACGTCGTGACAGACGAATAGGAATCTCGCTAGAGAGCCCAATCTACTTTGAGTGAAACTAAACGAGCCAATGCACATTGGCGTGCAATCATTTGCATCAGCCACGCAGCGTGGGTATATAATGAGCAGCAGGTGCGATTGAACTTCAGCTTTTTGCTTTGAAGCCGAGCGTTTCAATGCGGTTTTCTTCACTGAGTGTTTACAATTTGAACGAGTGAGCTCTCCAGGAGGATCTCTCACATCTGGTGCAGCGCAGCAGCGGGGTAGACTTTTCTCTCCCTCTCTCTTTCTCTCTTTCTGTCTTTTTGTCTTTATTGTCTGTAAAACTGAGCAAAACAAAAAGGGTGTACGGTTTGGTACAGCTGGTACGGTGTGCCAAGAGTGCTGAAAAGCCGTATTTACGGCTGGTAAGATTGCTGTGAGAGAGAGACAGCGCACGTCAGGGTGCACACTTCCCTGTCTGTGTTCGCAGTGATCGTTCATTGCGTGCTTCAGCACCGAGGAGAGCAGTCCCCTGAAAGAGCTTACACGGGTGGAGCGCATCTTTATAAAGATGTCACTCTACCTGTGTGTTTCTGGATGCGATCGTTACCTGGGATTGCAGGACGAACATTGCGTCGCCTGTCTGGGCATTGAACATGCTGAGGCAGCGTTTGTGGATGAGTCATGTACCCATTGAGGGAAGATGACCATCTCTGAGCTTCAGTCGAGACTCAAAGGGGCGGAGACCCCGTGCCTCTGCCTCGATCTCCCTCCTCAGAGGGTTACTTTAGGCGGTGGTGCGGGTGACCTGAGGATTACAGTGAGCGCCAACACTGCAACCGTTGCGTACATCAACCGACAAGGTGGTCTACGCTCCCATCGCATGTCACAACTCGCCCGCCATCTCCTCCTCTGGAGTCAGAAGCATCTGAGGTCGCTTCGCGTCATGTATGTCCCCGGTGTGCTCAACCATGTGTCTGACGAGCTGTCACGACCTGTGCTCCCGGGAAAATAGCAACTCCACCCCCAGGCGGTTCAGCTGATCTGGAGAGAGTTCGGGAAGGCTCAGGTAGACCCGTTTGCCTCCTCAGAGACCTCCCACTGCCGGCTGTTTTACTCCCTGACCGAGGGAACACTTGGCACGCACTGGCACACAGCTGGCCCCTTTCCCCCAGTGAGACTACTTGCACAGACCCTGCGCAAAGTCAGGAAGGACGTGGAGCAGGTCCTTTTGGTGGCCCCCTATTGGGCCACCCGATCCTGGTTCCCAGAACTCATGCTCCTCGTGACAGTCCCTCCCTGGCCCATTCCTCTGAGTAAGGACCTTCTGACTCAGATACGGGCACCCTATGGCACCCGCGTCCGGACCTCTGGAAATTCTATGTGTGTCCTGGACGGGACGCGGAGGTTATAGGTGACTTATCCCCAAAGGTACTTAACACCATCAATTCTGCACGGGTGCCGTCCACGAGACGTGTGTACGCCTTAAAGTGGAACCTGTTCGTCGAGTGGTGTTCTTCTCGCCGAGAGGATCCCCGAAGATGTTCGATAGGGTTCGTGCTTTCCTTCCTGCAGCAAGGGTTGGAGCTAAGGGTGTCTCCCTCCACCCCCAAAATACACGCTGTTGCCATTTCAGCATATCACGACCACATAGATGACGAAACAGCAGGAAAGCACGACCTAGTCGATTAAATCTACCACTCCCTTCAGGGACCAGGGGGTGAACCTGCAAGTGCTGCCCCTGGAGGAGGCAGACCCAGCCCTGGCTTTGCTCTGTCCCGTTCACGCTCTGCGTCTGTACGTGGACAGAACTAAAAGTCTCAGTACCTCAGACCAGCTCTTTGTCTGTTACGGAGGCCAGCAGAAGGGAAAGGCTGTCTCCACCCTAAATGGCTAGACTAAACTTAGAAGCACCCTACTGTGCACCCTTATTGCTCCAGAGTGAAAAACACTCTGTGTAAGCCCTCTCCTATTGTCCTTCAAGGCAAGAAGTGGCAAGAGGCTTGCACAGGTTGCTGGATGGGGTCAGCAGCTGTGGTGCTTTGGCAAGGATTCCTATTCGTCGGTCACGACATACACCGAGAGTGACCGACTGATAGTTAACGTCTCGGTTACGTATGGTAACCCTCGTTCCCCGAAGGAGGGAATGGAGACGTACATCCCGTTGCCACATCTGCTGTGAGCCACCGGGGCAGCCAGCTCATCAGTTCGGCTTGTCAGCAAAAAGCTGAAGTGCAATCGCACCTGCTGCTCGTTATATACCCACGCTGCGTGGCTGAGCAGCTGATGCAAATGATTGCACTCCAATGTGCATTGGCTTGTTTAGTTTCACTCAAAGTAGATTGGCCTCTCTAGCGAGATTCCTATTCATCGGTCACGACGTACGCCTCCTTTCCATCCTTCAGGGAACGAGGGTTACCATACGTAACCAAGATGGTTTGTTGGTCCAAAAAAGGATGGATGGATGGATGGATGTCAACTAACTATCATTAGAGTAGGACTATTAGTAGACTTTAAGGTTAGGGCAACAGTAGAATAAGTTGAGATGTACTTGCAAAATTACTTATAGTCGGAAGAATGTTAATAAACTAAATAATCCAAATAAACTGACAAAAGTACAAATTACCAAGTAGTGAGTTAAATTATCACTGGATAGCCCTCTTCTGTGAATGATATTTAGAGACATGGTATTTGATTAGTCATGTTATTAGCATGTGCCTTTTTGAACCGTTTCTGACAAGACTTTTTCACCAATCATGGCATAGCTTCTTGTGTAAGTAACATGCTGCTATCATTTGGCTGCAAACTACAAAAAGGTCAAGCAGAGTAACTTTTCCTCTGGGCTCAGTTCCATTTGAATATTTACTGATCCCTCCCCTCAGGCTCAGACAGTTTTAATGGACTATCACCTGCCTCAGTGCTCTCCTTTCTTGCCTGAGAAAAAGAGAGGCAGGAAATATTTGG
The DNA here is from genome assembly GCA_031834385.1 of Semotilus atromaculatus. NCBI lineage: Eukaryota > Metazoa > Chordata > Actinopteri > Cypriniformes > Leuciscidae > Semotilus > Semotilus atromaculatus. Next base: position 22,121,400 of record JAULUF010000009.1, on the reverse strand, counting down.
ATTATCTGTGTGGGCTCCTGAAGTGGCCTGAACATGAAGACTCTTATTAAAATTGTGTCCTTCTGCCTGATCATCTCACAACTGACCGATGGACGGAAATCTCGGGATAACAGAGCAGGTGAGGGTGAATTATGCTTATAGTTCTATAGTTCTCCCAAAAATGAAAATTCTGTCATTCAGTCACCCTCATGTTGGTCCAGACCTGTATGACTTTCCTATTTCTACAGAGAATTAAATAAAATTCTTTCAAGATTATTTTCTTTTATGCATACACTGATTTTTGTTAGTTCGATTATGTTTTGGACCACATTTACTTGGATTGCATGGGCAAAAACAGTTGAAACTATCCTCAAAATATCTTTTGTGTTCTACAGAACAAAGTAAATCACACGCATACAACATATAGATGAGTAAATTATGACAGAATATAAATTTATGGGTGACTCATAACTTTAAAATTATCTTCTAAGTAACTTTTCAACAATGAAGCATTTTTTGCATGTTTTTACTTGGGTATTGTAACATACACTGTATGTTAATGTTATGCAGAATGTGGTACACAATGAAGCTTAGTGGAAATATGCTTGCAGAAAATAAATCTAAATGGAAACAAAAACACCAGGACTTTTAGTCAATATTAAGCGGAGAAGAAATGGCCAGTATGTGTGGAAATAAGCAGAATGTGCAACTGATGCTCTTTGGAAAAAAGTCACATATCAAGGAGGATTGGATTTGTAGTTGATAGTCAGCATCAATTGTACTGTGTCCGATTTAACCCCTTCTGATCTAAAGGGATAAAAGCTTGTAGTATGTCTAAAAAAAATATGAAATCACAGAGAAATAATTTAATATACTGTTTGCAAATCAAAGCTGAAAAGGCTCAATACTGAAAGAAAAAAAGAAATACCTTGACATTTGCACATTGGCCTTGCTGAACATGCACATTTTTACATATGCAAAAACTGCATCACTGAAAATTAAGTTGAATCAGTGTGAAGTTGAAACTTAATTTGAAATGTCACTTCAAAGCAACAAAAAAAAAGTTCCATATTAGCTGTGTAAATGATGCATTTTTTTTTAATGCAGTTTTTTTTCTCTCTGACATTTCATAAAATGTTTACAACTAATTGGTGACCTGGCAGATCAATCAAGTCCTCAGTCAATTAATGCAGAGACAGTCCCTTTCAAATAAATGTTTGCATAGGAAAAAATATCAAACCAATAGGTCAAATAAGTGGGAATCTGGCTGCTGTGGCATACAGCAAATAAGGGGTAAACTCATGGGTAATAGTCTAGGTTTACAATTCCATGTTACATATGTTTATACGACTTAAAAGTTTTATGCATATGAGAAATTCAACCTGTGTCTTATCGGTAACATTTTACATTAAGGTTTCATTAGTTAACATTAGTTTGTTAACATGAACTAATAATGAACTGCACTTCTACAGCATTTATTATTAATTTCAATATTTACTAATACATTATTAAAATCAAGTGTTGTACTTGTTTAGTTAATGCGCTTTGAAGTAACATGAACAATGAACAGCTGTATTTTTATTAACTAACATTAACAAAGATTAACAAATACAGTAACGAATGTATTGCTCATGGTTAGTTCATGCTAGTTAATACATTAACTAATGTTAATAAATGAGACCTTATTGTAAAGTGTTACCGTCATATCCAACATGTCCATTTAATCAGCAAGAGTGGTGGGTTAACATTTTTTTGCCTTGACTCAAGCTCAAAGTTCACCTGGAACTATGGGATATAAACATGCTTCTCTCTAATTTTTACTTGTAACATTTTAATGCAAGGTTATTGCATTGCTGTTTATGCACAAATATAAATATTCCAGAACTATTGTACAAACTACAATGATGTTTATCCTTTTACAACATGGCAACCACCGCGATGAACTGTCTGAGACTTTTGGTTTGTGTATGACCATCCAAACAGACACTGAGCCTGGAGAGAGAATGAAGATGCTCTATGAACCTAAATCAGTCTTCAGGCTTTACACTGATGGGGAATACATAGATGACATGTGCACAGTTGAGCTCTTCCAGCCTCGCACACTGGATGATTGTGGTTTCAATAGCAGCCATCCTCTGGCTATCATCATTCATGGCTGGTCGGTATGTTGAGTTCATTGATTTAATAGAAAAACAGATCAATTGTTCAAATGTACCAAAGGTCACAAAGACCTTGGCATGCATTGCAAACAGCAGTTATTTAACCTCTGATACAAAATGTACTTACAAACAAAACTGGAGAGCAGCAGTTCATTAAAAATCAACCCCTCCTCCCTGTGCCATAGGTGGACGGAATGATGGAGAACTGGATTTCCAGGTTGGCATCAGCACTAAAGAGCTCAGAGGGAAGCATCAATGTGGTCATCGCAGATTGGCTGAATCTGGCACACCAGCACTATCCTATAGCAGCTCAGAACACACGCATAGTGGGACAGGACATTGCCCATCTGCTGAGGTGGCTAGAGGTAAGGGCTAGTTTGGGAATTCAAATGTCTTTACAGTTATGCCTGCAAAAACTTAACAAGGAATACATACAATCATCCTACTTCATGAAACGGAAGGACTTTCAGTAGGATGTTTAGGCAGAACGGTATATATACACTACCATTCAAAGGTTTGGTGTCGGTGAGTTTTAAAATTTTTTTTTTTTTTTTTCTTGAAAAATATTCTTTGAACATAAGAGATCTTAAGTTCACCAATGCTGATTTTTTAAAATCAAAAATACTGTAAAAACGGTAATACTGTGAAATATGACCTTAATTGTTAATAATGTTAATATATTTTAAAGTGTAATTTACTCCTGTTAAGGTAAATGCTGAATTTTCAGCATCATTACTCCAGTCTCATGATCCTTTATAAATAATTATATTATGCTGATTTGGTAGAACAGCACTTCTTGAAATAAAAATCTTTACTGTCAATTTTGATCTATCTAATGCATCCTTGCTGAATAAAATAATTAATTTCTTAAAAAACTGACCCTAATCTTTTATACACAGCTTCGTTTACCAACTGCAAAAATGATTAAAAACACGTTTACTACTTGACATTAATCTGTGAGTATCCATAACAGGATTTCAAACAATTTCCTTTGGGAAAAGTGCATTTGATTGGCTACAGCCTTGGTGCTCATATATCTGGATTTGCTGGACGTAACCTAGCTGTGTCTGGGAAAACCTTGGGAAGAATTACTGGTGAGATATTATTGTCAGTCTAAACAACCAATAAATGATGTTAATACATACAAACACAAAAAGACTTTAAATCTAAGATCCTTATTCTCAGCAAACACTTTGAACATGACAAAAACTTGTAATATATTTAAAAGTTTGTCTTGTTTGTGTTTAGGTTTGGATCCTGCAGGTCCATTGTTTGAGGGAATGTCTCATACTGACAGACTCTCACCTGAGGATGCTAGGTTTGTGGATGCCATCCATACATTTACCCAACAGCGCATGGGACTCAGTGTGGGCATCAAACAGCCTGTTGCCCACTTGGACTTCTACCCAAATGGAGGCATAATTCAACCAGGGTGCCAGCTGCATGTGCAAAACATTTATGCACATTTAGCCCAGTACGGGATTATGGGTAAGATGCCTGGATGGATGAATGGCTGAATGGATGGACAGAGAGAGAAAGGGGCAGGTTCATCCTCAAATGAATGTCAGATTAGGATGAGATACATTCAAAACAACCCATTAATGACACTGTGAGAATGGATAACAACTAAAGACAGCTTTCCAGATGAAAGGCATAAACACATAAAAGCAACTGTCATCCTCGCAGCTTAATTATTCCAAATCCCTTCTAGGTTCTGATCTCCTACTGAGATATGCCTCCAGGCAATTACATATCCCTATATGGGAAAAACTGAAGCAGAAAGACAGGCCTGAAATCCTTCATTTTAACTACAAACTGATGAGTCCATGCCTCTGACAGGCACACTGCACTAATGGACAAGGGTGGGACAACTGGAACTGTAAAAAGGAACTAGGGACAGATAGTTATACATTTCCTTTCAAAAGTTGGGGATCAAAGTTTTTTGAAAAGAAGTCTCTTTGCTAACCCAACCTGCATTTATTTGATCAAAAATGGTGAAAATATTATTGCATTTTAAATTACTTTTCTTTTTTAAAATGTATTTATTCCTGTGATGAAAAAGCTGAATTTTCAGCATCATTACACCAGTCTTCAGTGTCACATGATCCTTCAGAAATCATTCTAATACAGATTTTCTGCTCAAGAAACATTTCCTATAATTATCAATTATGAAAACAGTTGTGCTGCTTAATTTTTTGTAGATTATTTGATGAATAGAAGGTTCGAGAAAACAGCATTTATTTGAAAAATAAAATCTTTTGTAACATTACAAATGTCTTTACAGCCATTTTTGATCAATGTAATGCATCCTTGCTGAATAAAATCTCTCATATCAAAACACAAAAATCTTACAGACCCTAAACTTTTGAACTAAAGTTTCTAGCATCACACTGCACCAGAGTATTTGCATCACTGCTAACTCACCACAATGCACTGTATTAAACAGCAGATCACACACACACACACACACACACAACTGAGAATGATACGCTAAAAGTCTTAGTGGATCTATGATTAATTACTGTTTATTAGAGCAAAAGTCTCATGTTGTGTCCATCTAACTTCAGGATTTGAGCAGACAGTGAAGTGTGCCCATGAGCGCGCTGTGCATCTCTTCATTGACTCCTTGTTGAACAAAGACAAGCAGATTCTGGCCTACAAGTGCAGCGACAACACGGCCTTCGATAAGGGCTACTGTCTGGACTGCCGAAAGAACCGCTGTAACACTTTGGGTTATGACATCAAGAAAGTTCGCACTGGCACAAGCAAGAGATTGTTCCTTAAAACCCGTTCACACATGCCATACAAACGTGAGTGAGCTATCACACTTAAAACCGTGTAACAGTCACTTTCTACAGTTACGTAAATAGATGGTCTCTAGCTGTTAAACTGCTCTCCTTGATACATTTTACATATTTTAAATGCAAAATGTTTTATTATATTTAATCACACACACATGAAAACTATTTATAGAACAATATTTTTCTCCAAAAATAAGTATTATCTGGTTTAGTCTTATGCAATTCTCCAAAGTTGTTCTTTTTTTAAGGATGTTTAGCCATTTTACTGAAAAACAAGAAACAAGACAAAGTTACTGATATAAAAAAGGATTTGAGAGCAATTGATGTTTGTAATTCCTTGTGTTTAATTGTTTTCCAGTTGTTTTTAGAAAAATATGATCAGTGCTGCTAATCTACCATCATTTTCCTTCCCATCAGTGTTCCACTATCAGTTCAGGATCCAGTTCATCAACCAAATTGATAAGATCGACCCCACCCTCACAGTCTCTCTAACCGGGACACTGGGAGAAAGTGAAAATGTACCCATAACACTGTAAGTGTGCAATTTACATTGATATGAACATCTCAGTAAATTGTTAGTGAGCATCAATTTAATGAGCTTTCTCACCATATGGATGCATTTGAGGTTTCGACCATTTAAAAAAGCTCTTTGCTATTAACCACCATCTTATATAACCATATAGCCTATATGAAAAAATAATCCCTTTAGCGGAGTGATAAATACAAGAATATATGAACAAATGAATAATAACATTAAATTCACAAGTACAGTTTATAACTATTGTTGTTTCATAAGTAAGAGCTCAAGTTAATGTGACAGTGGCAGAAGCTCCAGATTTAACAGTAAGCTAAAGATCCCCTAATGAAAGACTGAATTATGACATCTGGGATGAAAAACATCATTAATGTTTCATGTTCTGGGCTCTAAAAGCTCAAAGTAACGTGCTCCGCTTCACGGGGAACTGCTCAATTTAGTCTTCATAGCATACAGAGAGCACTCATCAGAATAATTCATTTTGCATGGATGAGTGAAATACATGTGTGCTGGGAACATGAAAGAGAACAGAAATGCAATGGACTAAAATAGCATCTCGAACAAGAGCGTGCACACATGTACAGTCACTCTCATGGCTAATATACAGTGAATGACTGACCTTGTTTATTAGAGGAATATAAAAAGTGACTGAAACAATCGCTCTCCTTAATTGTTCCACCATCTTTTTCAGAGTTGAGGAGATTTCCGGTAACAAGACCTTTACGTTCCTCATCACTCTGGATGTTGATATAGGTGACCTGATGATAATGCGCTTCACCTGGGAGGGAAGCCCTGTGTGGGCAAACATGTGGAGCACAGTTAAGACCATGATACCTTGGGGCAAATGTAACAGAGGACCACAGCTCACTGTGGGGAAGATTACAGTGAAATCTGGAGAGACCCAGAGGAAGTAAGTGTAAGAGGAGACAGATAACACTTATGCCAACACAGATGGTGAGCGTGTTAAAAGCAGATCACTGTTAGATTGACAAGTGATAAACTGTGCGCTTACATATTCTGAGGTAAAAGCGATGCTTACTACAGAGATTAAAAGCTTGGATTCAGCATTTAATGATCTAACATTTTTAATGCCCCAAGCTTCTATTTCATGTTTAGTTACTTTAGCGACCTCTAGTGTTAGAATAGTGCTTTTTTGAATAAATCAAAACAAAGCTACCCAGGCTGAAGCTCATCATAACAGTCCTCTTTCTCTTCAGAACTTCGTTTTGCGCACAGACAGATGACGGCATGTATATCGAGCCGTCGCAGGAGAAGGTGTTCGTGCGCTGTGAAAAGAAGCGGAGACTGATGAAGCACGGCTAAAGAAAACTCACCTCACACATGCGATCCCGTGTGTTCACATCAGGACTTATGGGACGGGGGAAACTGGATTTCCTGTAATATAATATTAATGTTTTAACTTGTATTTTTAAGATTAAAGAGTAGCACCGTGTATAAGGAAGTTTGATATTAAACATGTATAAAGTGTGTATCAGAGTATGAATAGAATGTCTCTCATTCTAACTTCTACCGGTCCAAAATCCTTCCCTCAAATGTCGACTAATAGAGGGCGTTTTTATTGGCTGGAAAAGCAAAGGACGCGCTATATCATACATCATCGCCTGTCATATATGAGGCATGAATATAATTTTACATATAAACACACAGCTTTATGTTATGCATTTTAAAAATATATTTTCAAAATGTATTTCAATATATTTTACAGTGTTTCACATATATGTGAATATATAACATTTCTGTATGGGAAAACATTGGGATTTTACTCAAAAATATTTTAAAAGGATTTTAAATGTGGCTCAAGATCGGCCATACATATATGGCCCACATATCTATATTTGACATCTGGGCCAAATACTCAATTTGACATTGGCCCATGTCTTGGGTGCCGTCTTAAATCCAGTGCCATCTCTGCCAAACCCGGGCCATGTTTGGCCCACATGCTGTATTGTATGCCAGTGCCGGATGAATGCCAGCTGTGCCAGACATATGCCAAATCTGGGCCAAATTTGTTTGTTGACTGGGTCTTATCTATTTTGCTGTTGATATAGCCTGTTTCGTTCAAATTTGACTAGGCCTACTTTAGTTTAGTCAATGTAGTGATCTAAACTCATTTTACATTTTTTTTTATTTATTTAGTGTTCATTCGAGGTGTCCAAGATCTTAGGACTTTTGTCGCACTTGAACACACAAACACTTTCATTATGGGATGGGATATAGATTTCTGATTGAGTGACTGACTTGCATCAGTCTCCCCAAACCAGAGTGAACATTGTCCCATTTCATATAATTTATAAAAGTCAGGAATTCTTTCAAGGATAGCCATATGAAGGCCATTAATTTCTGCAGCAACTACATTCATTATGAGATCTAATTCAACATTCAGTGCATTTGTGTGCTGTAGACGATAACTTCAATGTAGAACAGCCTGTAACAAGTGTTGAAGTAGCCTATGTGGTGTACATGTTCAATGCGTTTTCAATTGTCTGAATTGTTCATAAAATCCCCTCATGATAACACATTGGGGAAGATGTGTGACTGGACCACTTTCAAGTAATTTCTATGGCATTGCAATATAGACGATTTCTTTTTGTTATCACATCCTGAAATATTTAGCCATATTCGTTTTTTAACCCTGGACTTTGTAAACTGCAACAAGTTTTGAGCAAGTGATTATTTATTTTTCATTTTATGGTATTGTATGAGTTGAGCAGCATGAGAGTGGTTAGCTGTCAACAAAATTTCAGTTTATGAGAAAAGGTGTGACAATTGGACTTATCAAATTTAACATGATGATGCGTGACAATAAGGCTTGTTGAAGACTTAAGCTGTTCTTTTGAAATATATTTTTATAGGCAACAAACCAATTTAAAAACTATGAACTAGTGTAGATTCGCAGAAAATGCAGGCAAATAATACTATTTACTTCAACACATGGATATATATTACCAGATAAGAAGCTTTTGATCAAGGCTATTTTATTAATGCATTTCAAGTACTTCAAAAATTACATGTTGTCGCACAATACTTTTTGCAAAGTACTTAGTAAAAATTTTCAAAAGTGAGCGCAAAGAGAAGAGAACAAAAAAGAAACTACAAATAAAGCAAAAACAAAGAAAAAAAGAAAGAAAAGAAACTGTATAAAACACAGCGGACATTAAAATCAAACAGTAGTATTAGACATTTTCTCAATCTTGTTTTTCATGTTCTGTCCACACACCATGCTTACATATCAGTGCACATTACTTATAAACTTAAAGCAAAACAAGCAAAAAAAAAAAAAAAAAAAGTTTTTTTTTAATTCTAAGCCAATTCCCCTTACAAATTCAACCAAACCCATTCACCACAGGATATCACAGAAATCATTTATTACTTTGAAGCCAATTGCAGTCAGAGCAGTTAAGTCAAGCTCACTAATAAACCCTTTTCCATTAACATTTAAAGAGACCTACAGAAATTAGATGATTTAGATCTAAAGGAGGACTGATAGCCAGGTATTCTTATCTTCCAAGAAACAAGCAAATCATCCATATTTTAAATGCATGCCCTTAAAGGATGCAAGGTTATTTGAGAAGATAGACTTTAGAAACATTTTGACTCTCAGTCACACCAATAAGATCCCATTCAACAAACAAACAGAAGATAAAATATTCCTGGTCTGTTGAAATACAAAAAAGAAAGAAACTTTGAAAAATACATTTGTAATGCATGAATTATTTCTAACCCTCTGCCTTTGCAAACGAGTCACACACAAAAGAAATTCAAAAGCACATTTACAGAGAATGAAAAGAAAAAGAAAAAAAAGAACTTGGTTATTCTTGAAAATAATTAGCATCGGCTGGTTTAGATACACTATATAGGCAACACAAGGCATATGTATTGATTATATAGGCTGCTAAGTCTGGATCTTTTCTTATTCGGCTATAATAGAGGTAATGACTGAAAATTGATAAAAGTTTCTTTGTATACATATTGATTTGTGTGTAAAACACTCTAAAGGCTCCACAGCTGGCTTCTATCATCTCGATCTCATTCTTTCACCAATGCACACCACTGAGATTTACACATTTGTGCAACTGTCCACACTTTCCTGTTTCCTACATCTTATTGCAAAACAAAAACCTTGTATTGTATGTATATATAAAATAAAATAAACACCTTTCCTGATGTTGTGCTTTTATTTTTGAGTCTGTCTTCTGTGAACAATATCATTCACTGGGTCTCAGAAGGATCATTGTGATACTGGATGAACATAAAATAACAGTGACTCTCAGCAGATCAGGACAATTACAATATTTTTAACCGTCCTCCCTCTCATTAACTCCCTCGCCCCCACATGGAAGGAAGATCTGCCGTTCTTTAGTGGTTATCCGCTGGAAGAAAAATAAACTCAACCAGGTGAAAGTGCTTTGCACAAATGCATACGTCGCTTTCAGCAAAGTGAATCTGGTAAAAGGCCTTCCACCAATAGAAACTCCCTGTGCTGTTATTTCCTATTATATCCTGAGTGTCTATTAAAACATCCTTAATTATAATTATCCAAAAGAATGAAAATGACACGACTGGAAAAAAAACAAAACAAAAAACAAATGTATTTTGTGATTTCTGTACAATTGCTCGCTGGGAAAAAAAGAGAAAGCTTCAGAAATATAAGCTTTTTAGTCCTTTGCTTGCATTTTAAAAACATCTTAATTACACATTGGAAAAGGAGTGTCTTTAGGAGTCTCTCTCAGCCGATAATGATTGGCAGAAAAATCCGTGACCTCCCATCATGCTCATCTCCACAGGAGGGTGGCAATTGCAAAAAATGATGATAAAAAAGATAAAAAGGCAAAAAGGGGGGAAACTTTAGTGGAGAGAACGATGGTTTTAATAACGTGAGAAAGGAAAGGAAAAGCAGAAAAAAGAGAACAAAAATCATTGATTCTGTCCTCTTGCTCATCACTAGCTTCTGATTTTTTTTCTCTGAGCTACGCAACGAAAGCTTTGCTGGCTCCCAGAGCAGTGGTTTCTTACTCTTTAAAACGGTTGTTTTCTTAAGAATAGTCCTTTGAAGCCCATTTTATTTTTTGCCAGTTTCTTAGTTTGTTGTTGGGGCTCATTGATTGATTCAGGTTACTCTTTGGAGTGAAGTGTTTCCCACTGTAGGCACTAGGAAGAACCAAGGCAATGAGGAGGCCGATTCAGTGGCGCATCTGGCCCATCTGGTAGTTCTCTCTCTGGTTGCGTTGGCGCTGTGGCTGGCGCTGTGGCTGGGTCTGTGCAGCTTGCTGGGGTCTACTTCTCCTCAGTGTGCCTAGAGAATAACACACAAAAGGTATGATTAATCACCCTATGTGCAGGGGTTAAACTGGGATTTTGGAATTCTTAAACATATGGTGATATGACCTGGTCGAATGTCACCTCTACCACTATATAGTCTACTACTATGATAAACCTTAAATGCGTTTTTCTGACTGGGGTAGAGTAAAAATATTTGGAGTTATTTGTCTTTTTATACTGATCTTTAAACACAAGTCTTCAGCAATAATTCTGTACTTTAAATCGTTCATTTGAGTAGTTTTTCTATTAAAGATTGGACGTGGGAGTTTTGTTTGTTTTTGTGATCTTTTAAGGTTGTAGTCTAGATTAAAGCTCAAAGCGTACTTAGCATACATACAGTGCACATGACATACATTTCAACATCAGCATAGTATAGTATAGTATAGTATGTGGCAATGTGCCGTGTTTTTTTAAACTAGTTTGTGCATTGTTTTACAGCAATAAAGAAACGGTTGAGACGAAACAACAAACTACTGAAGATGACAATGACAACAGATGGCAGTGTTGACAAAGGCTTGATTAAGAGATACCCACAACTCCAGTTTAAAGTACAAAGACATTTGTATTGGTCATAACGTCTGGAAGAACGGAAGAAATAGCGCAGACACTGGACAAGGATTAAACTTTCTAGTAAACTTGTGTTGAGCGCCTGTTCACGCACATTACTTGGTAGAGGATCAGAGAGAGACACTATTAACTACTGCTAACTGCTATTAACTGAAAAGTTGGTTGCAGGTAGTATAAATGGAGGAACATTCTCATTCTAGAGAGCATTTAATTGGAGAAAAATCTGTTCTGATCTATTTTTCTTGGAAGAGAAAGACTTCTCTTGCATGCAGAATTTGAAATGCATGTATCTGCTAAAAGTGAATTGTGTCAATATATAGGTGTACAGTATTAAATAGATGAGCTAACAGACATGAAAACTCTAATTTCATGTTTTTTTTAAGTGCAGCTATTATGTTATTTTAAAGGATCCTAATTTTATTTTGGAGGTTGCCTACAATAGGTTGACATGCATCCAAGGTCAAAAAAAACTTTCATTTTATCATAGTATGCATTGCAGCATCGCTCCTTTTCTCACAATGTCGAAAGGTTTGATAAAGGATTCTATCTCTCTAAACCCGCCTTTCTGAATACCTACTCTGCTCAGATTGCCCAGACTGTTATGATCGATCTACCGCTTACAGTGCGTGTTGGAAACTAAACGACCATTACAATATTTGAATTTCAGCGCCAGAAGCTTCCTCAGCACTTGAATACACAGTGATATAAACAGTTACGATAGTGTTGGTTCTACCGTTTTAATACGAGTCCTCATCCTTTGGAAGTGCATGACAAGTGGATTTGCATTACAGCGTTTGATGGTGGGTCAAATTAGACGTTGTTCGCAAGCAGGCAAAGAAGACCATAGGCTGCAATTATGCAAATGAGTTCAAGAAGAAAGACTGGAATTACTGACGACTCTTTTCAGGCAGTTCAGAATTGGTTCTTTCTTTTGGGAAACAATAACTCCATTTATCCCGCACTTTGATCTTTGCAGACCTTTTACATTCACAAACAGCTATATTACATACTACATGAAAAGTAATATCTGAAAAAGCCTATTAGGGGAATTTCAACAGAGTGAAACAATCTGCGAAAGATGTTCTGACCCTTTCATGCACAATCCTGTATTTGATCTGGTTGACCACACATACAGATTTTGAGTTATAACCCTCTTATACACAGATCACCACTCCATCCACCGATGCGCATGAAATGGGAATCGGTGAATGGCTGTAGTTTGTGGCCATCTGGGCAGGGTTGCATAACGATTAATCGCGACTATTCGTTTGCAGAATAAAAGTTTTTGTTGTAAAATATATGTGTGTGTGTGTGTGTGTACGGAGTAAAATAATTATGTATTTATAAATACACACACATGCATGTATATATTATTTTTTTTTTTACATGTTTATATACATTTTTATATTTAAATATAATTTATATTATATATAATTATAAATACTTAATATATAAATAGATATTTTTCTTAAAATTATATATGCATGTTTGTATACATAATTATTATACAAAGTACACACACACATATATTATGTAAACAAAAACTTTTATTCTGCAAACAATTAGTCGCGATTAATCGTTATGCAGCCCTACATCTGGGACATATTCCTGGTTGTGGTTTAGTAGGGGAAAGTCTGAGGTCATTTGGGGTATATATGGCGGTGATTTGGAAAGAGGTCATTTTGGGTATATTACCTGGCAGTGGTTTGGGTGGGGGTAATTTAGGGTTGCTGCTAGGTGTGTGCACACTGCAGATCTTGATAAATCCAGCCATAAGCATGATGAGAGCAATGCCCATTAAGAGAACCGCCCACCAGTGCTCCTGAAACACAAATATTCAACATGAGATTAACACTCAAAGAAACAAATAATACTGGTCAGCGAAATATCACTTCTTATGCTGTTTATAGCGATTAAACCCACAAACAAATGCAGGAAACCATTATTTAGGGATTACATATTTGAGATACTTGCCACTATCCACTGTGCAATGCTCGTGTAAAGCTCAGGGTTAAAGATGGCCTTCTTAAGCCTTGCCAGAGGGCCATCAGCATCCACCAGCCTACACCTCATAAAGACATCACAGTAGCCTCTGAAGTCATTACAAGGAGAGCCAGGCTGTAACGTGATGACTTTTTTATCAAAGAACTTAGCCCATCTCTCTGAGCTAGTGCTGCTGCAAGTGTTGGTCTGACCTACAAAGACAAAAAAAAAGAGAATATGTGCAATTACTTTAATGTTAATAAAAGATTGCTGGGGTCTGGACTGCATTTTTGAGAAAGCTGTCAGTGATGGCATGCATTTCTCACCTTTCTCCATACAGCACACATGACACTGCTCTGTCTCGTCTTTCCCCTCCTCAGTGACACAAGTGCAAACTTCTAGATGATGCCTCTGACAGATAGAGCCAGAGCAACCCTAAAAGAGGAAGACATTCAGACAAAATGTCCAGACAAAGACACATATTACACACACAAATGCACACATATAGAGACTGTAAGAAATATTAAATGCTTGGAAGTTTTCATGTGTATAAGCACTGAAGCACAGGATTTAATTTGCGCTAACAAACATATTCTAGATATATACCTAGAACAAATTGGTTAAATTGTTTTTCAAAATCTGTTTTCACTTTGACATTTAATTCTTGTTTTTTTTTTCAGCATTGTCAGTGATCCAGTGCTGTAAACAACAAAACATTAAAGTCCAAGGGGGTGAAAACACTCAATAGGCACTGTGCAAAACGAGCACACAGGTCATGATGCAGCACCTACCCCATTAATGCAGACTTGGGTATTTGAGTGGCAGGATGTCAAGTTTTCTTTAGGCGTTGAGGTGGGGCATTGGGCGGTGTTTCCATTACACATGCCCTTAAGAGCACACTCAGATTCGTCCCTACAATTCACATCTTTGGTCTTAAAGGTACAGTCCATTGTGCAGCATGGACCCTGACTGGGACTGCAAGAGAAAAGTTTTGAAAAAAGAATACTTTATTGCACTTAATGAAAAATGTGATAACTTAATAACAAATTACTGCTAATGATACGGTATAGGTAACCTCTGGTGTTATGTAATGCAAGCTAAGACCAGAGGTAGTAAAGGTATTGCAAAAAGGACATTTCAGATAAACTAGAGTATAGAACTTCTGTTAAGCAAAAACTGATCTAAGGATATAAGATTCTAATGAACATATGTTATGATGTTAAAACCAGTGTTATTTTAGTATCATTTATATACTATTATAGTATGTATTCATATTATGAATCAGCTTGTATTTTATATCAGGTTTCACTTTAATTTTAGTTTACATTATAGTAATTTTGCTTTGTCATTTATTATATTTAGCTTTATTTTTTTATTTCAGTTTGAGTAATTTTAGTACTTAAACTTGTTCATTTCAGTTAGTTAAAATGTATTTTTTTTTAACAATTTGTAATAGTTTTAGTTTAAAATAAGAATAACACTGGTTATAGAAGACTGTTAAGGTTCTTACGCACCTGCATAGAGCTTTTGGCTTCAGTTTACACTTCAGCTCATCTTTCTCATTGGCATCATAGCAGCACGTGTCCTTGCATTGATCACTATAGCCACAGTCACACTGTTCATTAGCCTCAACCATTCCATTACCACAGATGGGCTGTCCAGATTCTGAAAAAGAACAGATAGTAAGAAAAAGAGAAAGGGAGACAGAAAAATGAGAAGTCTGTGTTGTTTTATCATTGCTGCATGATTAGGACTGATGGAATTCGTTTTTGCGACTTTGATGCAACGTTGCTAAAGAACAGCGCCATGAGCTCATTATAGTGACAATGCTCCTGGAGCAATCTCAGGTTAAGTGCCTCATTTGAGTCCATCACTGTAATATCTCCTGGTTACCAGCCCTGAGCCTTAAACACTATCATGTGCCATTTTCTTGGAGGATAAAATCTCACCAACAAAGCAGGTGAATCTCTTCTTATCCAGCACCTGGCTGATGTTGCGAATGCTGCAGATGGAGAACTTGTTGTTGTTGAACTTGTCTCCTGATGTGGCTCTGGCATACATGATGTAGTTGCCTCTTTCTTTCTGGTCCTGAGTCTTAGCTTCTCCTGGAGTGCAATCACTTCCTGAGTCATGCTGAAAGACAGAGAAAGAAAGGCAAGTATAAATCAGCAACAAGCATACAAACACACTTGTTGGAATTGGAAACCTGGTCAGTACCAGAATGAACAAGAAATACAAAGGATGCTTTTGGAAGTGTTACTACGGCCAGCAGGGGGTGCTGACCCCGCAATCTGTCCAGGTCTATCGCAACATGATGGGGATAGGGATGGGACACAATACTGTAAAAAAAGATGCTGAAACAAGGTCTTGGTTCTTTGTGGTCATTAAAAATCTCAGAGTGCTCCTTGAAAAGAGTATGCTTGTAATTCTTTCATCATTAGAACGTCAAATTCTCAAATTTTGCCATTCTAATATTCCCCATATACACAGGTTGGCCCCCTAATCATGCTGAAAACCCGCTCAAATCAGCATAAAGCTGGTTTGCTTGTCCTAAGGTGGTTTAAGGAGCCTGGCCAATCTAATCTTCAGCTGGTCTGATTGGTTTCCAAGGCTGGTAATGCTGATGTTTAGCTAGGCTGTCTGACCAGACTGGGTGAGCAGCTACAGTAAAAACCAGCTTAGGTTGGTTTAAGATTTTTCCCAGCAGGGATAGTTTCTATTGCTTCGTTGAGGTAAATACTGCACATTGGTGGTATATATCCCTCACATTCTCTGTAAAACCCGTTGAGTGTGAGAAAAACTAAATATCATTATTCTAAAAATATTCTCCTTGCAGCTGAACTATATGTATTTGGCAGAAGCAAGAAACATCTTAATTGGCCTGCAGCTATAATACAAATCTAGACTGTAAATCCAACACTATTTTTCAGTGGGCCATGGGCCAGTTCTTGGCAATTGCTATTAAACTGAAACAAGTTACAGAGGACTGAGCAAAAACTAGGTCAGGATATTTTAAAAGTCTGGCAAGATCATTCTGGCAATTTAAAGGCCTCAAAGGCAGTACTATAATGCGTGGTAAATTTTTAAAGCATCAGAGGATAAGATTCATTTGTTCATAAAGTATTCAGCTGAGGTGTGTAGTCTACTGGTTATCTGTCTAGGATACTGCACATGTAGTGAGAAGGACTCACCGGAGAGCCGAAGTTATGTCCGACCTCGTGAGCGAAGGTGATGTGGGAGACTTTAGGGGGAACATGTGAAGCGTAGTTTTGCACTGTGATGATGCCGGTGTTCAGAGACTTCTTCTTCCCATCAGAGTACTGTTTATTCTTCTCACAGATCCCACCAGAGCTGCCTGAAACCACACATGAGAGAGGCATTAATTAAATAAAATGTAAATGACGAGATAAATTAAATAAAGAAATAAAAATATAAAATATTTATAAAAATGATGATATCAGTAGCCTCCTCATCCTTAAGTGGTGAATTCATTAAGGAATTAAAAGAGCCATTAAAAAACAAAACAATATTGTATACAATATTGCTCTACTCATAAACGTGAAATAATAAATAATTTATACAAGCATCCCAAGACGTAGACGTTCAAATTAATGTAATTAAAGTGTTAATTTTTCAATGTCAAACTTCTATCCTAATTTAATGTGCAGAGAACGCAAGCTATATTACAGCTATGGTATAAATACTGTGGCTCAGTCAAACTGCTGCTGTTTGTTTATCGCATCGCAACCATCTGGCATAGCGACACTGGCTCAACCAATGGAAGATGGGGGGAAATGTTAGCAAAATACTGTTTGGTGTTTAAACTTGATTAATCAGTCAACACAGAGAAGTGTAGAAATGAAGTGATCTCACTGTAGATGAATACAAATGACCAGCGTAGCGTACACATAGAGGGCAAAGACGTGCCACTCAGCAACCACAACACTAATACCTGTAAAAAATACTCCCACACACCTTCTGTTTAAATTTGACTAAAGAAAAAGTGTACTGGCTGAAGTAGTGAAGTGTAGTAATTCACATGCTAGGTGGGCTGCTACACATCCCACATTGAGAATCTTTATCCCAAGAGTCACATATTTGAAATTTAGCATCTCAAGCCGTTTTTAATGACTGCATTTGCTAAACACATACAGCTATAAAAATACATTATTAGCACAAAACAGCATCAAACCGTAAGCGTGTGTGAATTAATTTTCTGTTATGTTCCCTGCATAATGATAAAAACACACATGCACACAAACATGTTCGCCGATTAGTTTGTTTGTTCACACAGCTGAGTGATTCAGCAAGACAGCAATTGCGGTTGTCCCTGGAGATTAGCCGGAGTGGGATCAAAACAACACTAATTTACCTGTATTGATTGACAAGATTTTTGTGAGTACCGGTATGAGTGTGTTTGTGTCCTTCCCCTCAAAAACAGCATTACAGTGTAAATGTAGAAAGCTTGTTACAAAGTGCAAAGACTTTGTTTTTCATTCTCCTTTTTGTTGAATTACAGACCTTATATTACATTGGAAATAAAATATCCCAGAGAATAACAAAGTAACACTCAAAATTCATTATGTAGATAGGAGCTAGTTTTATGCTAAAAATATCTGAATCGTGAACTAAAAACTGAAATATGTATAAGCATTCAGTCCCATCTGGTGCAAAAACTCAACTGCCTTACAATAGGTTACACATTTGAATGAGCCTTCAAGACACTGAATCATTTTTAAAAAAAGACAAAAAAAATTAAAAAGACAAAAAATTTTTTTTAATAAATGAATCAGAAACTATGTGTCTATTAGTGAGTGTCTGTGCAGCAGACAAAAAAAAAACTGAACTGAAGTCCTCAGAGTGAAATGCACACCTCCCTAGCAACATGAATACATTAATAGAAAAAAGCACACATAGAAGGTGGTGAAAAGAATCTCTCACTTTCAAGGTGTGGATGTCTGTGTTAAAGAAAGGCAAATATGTGAAAAACACTACTAGGTTTTTCATCAAGCCGAGCTTAAAGGCAAGTTGTGTTTAGCTTTATAGACCTATTCTGTATGCAAAGCTTGGATGCCGCTCTGCCCTTGATTCAATGCCTCTTTATCTTGAGAATAATGCAGTTTAGATACCTACTAAAAAATTTAAGTAAAATAAAAAAAACATGGCACAGTAAAGTCTGATCAAAATGATTGTGTTAAATGGCTTTGTGTCAAACTAAATAAAGGCATATTTTAGACTTGTACTATGTCTAAATTAATCTAAATATAATTACAACAGATTGATCCTAACCCCAGCCTTACCCACATTTAGCTAATTCTGGGGACAATTAGACCCCCAAAGTATACATACATAGACACACACACACACACAGTGTGAGGACTTTCACTGATAATTTTATCGTCAGGCCGTGTACTAAGGTTAATGGAGACAACATGGCCAGTCCCACATCAACATCATGTCTGATTCGCACGTCTTCAGCCCTGCCTCGTCTCTCGACATGCATGCTGATTTAATTTCAGATTAGCAGACACTAGGCCACTCACACACACACAGAAAACCTCTCAGGTTAAAAATCAGAAAGACCCTGTATATGCATCTCTGATTATACCTGAAGGAGCCCCAACCCAGGCCAGACCCAGGACTCCATCATCAAAGTCTCTATCTGTGAAGACGTAGGCTAGGCAGTAATCATCGTGATTCTGCTCCGAGTTGAGCTCTAGAAATTTCTCAACACCGATGTTGCCAAATCGGAAAGGGTTGGAGCGATCCCCCTCATCACTGGTAGTGTTGATCTAAAATAGAAACACAAACAGACTTCAGTTTAATACAACAGATGGGTACAATCTACATGAGATCCACAGTGTTTCCTCTAGGATTTTTTCCAACTGTGGTGGCAGGCCCATTCCCCCAGGGGGAGGGGGTGTGGCCCATGAGGCCATATTCCCATGGGCCACGCCCCCTTGCCCCAGATATTAAAATCTCCCCTTAAGCAGCATTATACATGGAAGGCTCCAAGAGCGGCAAAGCGATTATGCGCATCTCGTGCGCAGAATGATGCACTTGAAGCAACACAAAGTCACAGCGCATTGAAAAGTTCAAAGCACAACGCGAAGAGAAGAAATGTATATCTATCTATGCAACAGTTTATTGAGCCTTTTTATTTTTTTACAGTTTTAAATTTCAGTTACAGTGCGCATGAAGAACAATTCATAGCGCTCTACTCCAGTGCTGTAATCTAACAGACACCCGGGAGAAAGGAATATGATTTAGAAAGCGCAATAAACTCAAGCAAGATAAAGTCATTTTATGCAAAACCATAGACCTTTATCTACAAATAAAGTATAATAGTGGGAACATGATCTTGAAGAGAGTGTCGTCGTGTTACTGTGGTAACCGAACGCGACGCGCATTTGAATGCTGAATGGAGAATGACTGAGGAGAGATGAGTTTCCATTAACTTTAACTAACGACTTAAATATTCATTTTTACCTCACATTATGCTATTGAATGACTTTAGAAGTCTTGGAATATAGTGCGAAAACTTTATTGTGCTTTACAATGTTTTTTATGCCTTTAGTGGGGCTTAACAAATAGTACAATATCGGACCTCACTGAGAAGCTGCAGCCGTGGCGGGATGATTTTAGGTGTGGCGGCCCGCCACGGCGGAATGAATGTAGCGGAAACACTGGGATGGATGTAACATTTTGTGTCCTCCTTTGTGTCTCCTCCTGTGGTTTTCTTTTTTCCCCCTATGTAACCATGTTAGATGGTCATACAAGAATGCTGCGTCAAAGTACTGTCAAATTAATTTTAGTTTTTGTGCCTCAAAACACCCACTTTTGACCATAACTGTTTTTAAACACATTCTGTGTAAACATGGGCTGACAAGCTTTTATAGACATCTTGTCAATACTAAGATTTGTAACCCCTCTGTACGACTGTAACATCTTGAGCCAGTCAGTCAAGATGTAAGTTGTATTCTAACCAGGTAATCATGATGGATAATCATAAGAATATCCTGTTTAAAGTTCACATTAGATTAAATATGTCAAGAACTGGGCTTGACATTCTTACAATAACTACTAAACTGTCTCAATCCATATTACAGTTCCAATAGGAAATGACATTCACATAATAGAGGGCACTACATCTATATTTAAAAAAATCAAGACCACATCTCAGAGAAAAAAAAAAGATAACAGTGAAGAGAGAAACACACTAACCTTGATTCTCTTCACCATGAAGCTGATATTGCGGATGCCCTGAAAATCCGTGCTTTGATAGATGGAGTCAATGGCCTTCACGTGACTGGAAATCTGCATAACCCAAAAGAACAACCCTATAAATGTGCAATATAAAACACAGCAGGCACCACTTGCCATAAAGACATCTGTGCTTCAGGTGTACCTGTGCGATCACAGCCTCCCTGGTGCCATAGTATTTGTAAAAGAGGTGATCTGTCTGGATGAAGAGCTGACAGGTATTTTTCTCTGGCTGTGCTGCACGACGTTTCCTCAGGATCACCGGCCCATCAGCCATCTCTTCATCAATAACGTGGTTTGTATGCTGCTAAGAAGACAAGACATTTTTGGGTACAAAGTCAATCATTTATTTCAAATCAGAATTTAATCTTTCTCTGGTGTATTCTGGCCTGGTATCAAATTGAAATCTAAACTTCAGAATCATGGGAAAGAGAAATGTTCCAGATCTCCCTGTGTGATGGGGTTTCTGTATATTTGCAACAGCGTGGTGCTAGTTGGTGATATCAGTGGTGTTCAGCTGAGCTGTATAAAGGGCTGTTGGAGCTGACCTGGGAGGGCTCCTCCACTGCAGATGCCTGGTATTTCTTCATCCTCTCAAATACAGTGTGATCTGCACAGCCACCTTCTGATCCATACTTGTGAGGGTAATCTGGGAAGAGAAAATTCAAGAGTTGCTTGAAAACCAATGCAACAACAATGCTTGTGCATTTCAAAACTATATTGTTAACATGTCGAGTCTCTAATTAAGCAGCCTGCTGCACTTAACCTTTACTTCACTAATACCCTTTTATCTAGACTTAATTTTCCTTTATCCATTTTTATCCATTTTAAACCTCAATATTCAACATCAGAATATGATACATAACTGAAAAGACACTGAGTCAAAACTAGACATTTATCCTGAGGGAAGCTTCTCAGCGAAGAAACTGCACAAAGTACGATCACACACTACACCTAAGGAAGAACCAAGTCCACTAATTCCTGTTATTGTAATGGTAAAAACAACAAAGTGTTACTGATATTGAGGTCTCTCCCTTTTTGTGGCTGCAGAGCATAAAATCTTCTTATATCAACTGCACTGGTTACTATTTACAGCACCGACAGTTTCTTTCATTAATGCTATTACTTCTTGATGGCTACAATTGATGGCTGAGCAAACACCTGTGTGGTTTGTCATAAAACATATATCCCATATATAATTTTTCAGGATTCTTTACTGGTATTTCTGATTAATTTAATGCAAACAATTATTCATTTGTAAAAAAAAAAAAAAAAAAAAATTAATGACCCAATTTAATGCATACAATTATCCATTTGTAAAAAAAAATAAAATAAATTAATGACCCCAAACTTCAGAACAGTAGCATATATATGAAAATCATATATAAATCATCTAAACAAATCCGTTGTTAATTAATTACCAAATATTTGAAAATAATAATCATAATACTATTCAATTTAAAACCGCAAGTATGAATGGTAAGAATTATTTTTTACAAAGTTGATTCTGGACCCCACTTTCACTGCTTGCAATAATCAAACATCAGCAGAAATGAAAATGAGAGTATAATCAAGTGTCTTGTATAGATATTGTATATTTTTAATGGAAAGTCTAAATTGAAATCCTGCTCCCCTCCATTCAACCAAAGTGATTTGCCACACACACACACAGAGTTTTTGGGGGACATTCCATAGACAATGATTTTTATAATGTATATTCTGTCAGAATGTATATTATATATTAATATACAAAGTACACACACACACACACACACACATATACATTATATATATATATATATATATATATATATATATATATATATATATATATATATATATATATATATACACACACACACACACACACACACACAGTTCAACTAACACAATCTGACCAACTGAATCACGAGCCTGTTACTTGAATTAAAATATGACTTAAATTCCAATTATTTTATCAAACATTTGGAGCACTCTGTAACAATTTTTTTATGATGATGTGACCAGTATGTTGAGCACCTTTGGATATTAATATATCAAAATGTAAAATGCTGTCAGTACAGCAAGGAATAGTCACTGCCCTAAAATATGGCATGGGTGTCATTCTGACAAAAAGACTGATGACCAGTGGAGTAACTATCTACCCATCTCACAGATTAGATAAGAACAGACTGTAAAAAAATATATGATAAAAAAATAACACAATAGACCATAACCAGTGCACATGTGTACAGCTCTTACCCATGAGTCTAATTACCCATCACAGGTTTATTCTGATGGTTTCTCAGTTCCAGGACCTTTAATAATCTTTTCAATTCAGCATCATGCGCATGATATCTTGATGAAGCTTCTGGTTGCGTGGAATTGCTGCATTAGCTTATTCGTGTCTGGAGAGGTCACAGGCCGAGATGTTTACAGGAAGTGTGAAGATACTGAGGTTTCGATGTGAAAGAGCTCAACTAAAACCTATATCAATATCCTGAGAGAACTTTTGCCAAATTTTCTTCATCAATGAAATGGATGTGGTGGAATAATGTTAGCATGTACAGACAATGAATCATTAAAATATGCTCTTTAATGTGAGGGCATGGGGGAGAAGATAATATGTATGTGGTTGCAGATGTCTTGGAGAATGTTAGGGAACGACTGACACTCTGTAGCCTGACTACGTCAGTTTTCCAGTTATCTTTCAGTTTTCCACCGGCCTGAAAACAGCCGGGGCAATCAACGAACAGAGGGCGGGCTGAAAGCCGTGACGTAGTCGCTAAGCGCCGAGTTTAAGATTAGGTCAGGAGCTGTTTCTCAATGGCCGTTTCTCAATACCAAGTACGCAAACTTCGGACTTGCGTCCTTGGTAGTTCGGACTTGCCAAGTTCGACTCGGGAGAACGAACTCCAGAGGACGCGAGGACGCAAGTCTGGTAATTCTGCAAATGGAACAGCTGCGTTCTTGTCACGTCACTCAGCACGCTCTGGCTACTCCGGTTATCTCTTTATGTATATTTTAGGCAACAATCAAACGAAATATGCTACAACTCTGCCTCTTTTCGTCAACAATAAAACGAAATATTTTATAAAAACACCACTCTGCCTCTTTTCATAAAAAAAAAAAAAACTTAAACATATTAGCCTAAATGGCCACACAATTGTGGTTCAGGCAACGTGTACATTAATTATCTTCACTGCATATTTATAACAACATGAAATATTAAAACACAAACTTTTTTATTTCATTTTAAAAATATGAAACATTCTTGATTTTTATTGACATTTGTCAAAGAGATACAGGGTTGTGTCATTTTATTTTACATATACTGTAGTGAAGAGAATGTTAATGAATATAAAAATATATCTAGTAGGCTACATAAAATAAAATCACACAACCCTGTCTCTTTTTGTTAAATGTCATTTTTACTGATCAATAATATCCAGTATAAAGGTATAAGTAAAAGGTATAAGAAGCTAACTTACAATGAGAAATTAAGCAAACAATTAGGCTACAAAGTTAAATAGCCTAAATATATAAAGTTATGAAACTTCACTTTGCCCTCAGCCAAAACGATTTGCCATGGAACAAATATAGATTAATGAGTGAGACTAAAGATCGACACAAGACGAATATACGTCATGTTTATCCACTAGACTAGAGACACCAGAGCCAGCGGCACACGCCAGAAGCACTAGCCGAGGAAAAGCTGTTCCAGTCGGGTTAATGAGCGCTGAACACCCGGTGCTCGCCTGGATCGTACAGCTCCGAAAGCGTCAGATACATTTTTCAAATAGGCGCTATCTTTATAAACAAACCACAGATTTGAGCTTTAAACAACTACATTCTCGCCTGAAATACTCTTAAAATTGCATTTCATGACACAATAACAGCAGTATTTTAATATTACGCGGGTTTTCTCCTCTGGTATTGACGCTTGCTGGTTGGTGCGAGATGCATTCTGGGATACATGGCTGTCTCAAGTCCGCACAAGTCAAGTCACCTCTCGATGCATCCTCGGTAAAGGGGGCGGATCAAGAACACATCCGGGGATTTGAACTGGACTTGGCTAGATGTGAACTTTGAATTGGGACAGTACTTGGGCAGCGACTGATGACGTTTCACAAGTCCACAAGAACACAAGTACAGACAAGAACGCATATCGAGAAACGGCCAATGTCAAGGAAGGATCCTCGGAAGCCGGAATTTCGAGGATGCTACGTCATCGACATCCGTCGAAGGACTGTTCCAATGTCGAGGATCCTCAGAATTTCAACCAAGGACTGAGGCTGCGTCCGAAATCGCATACTTCCCTACTATATAGTATGCGAAAAACAGTACGTGAGCAGAGTAGTATGTCCGAAATCATAGAATTCGAAAAACAGTAGGCGAAAAGTCCCCGGATGACCTACTACTTCCGGCGAGATTCTGAAGTGCGCATACGATGGACACTTTACTATCCCATGATGCCACGGGAGAGGAGTTGTTGTCGTTATATTTGAAAATGCCGGAAACCGGAGACGCGGCTGTAACGTTAGCTATGGGCTGTAGAGATAAACACAGACACACATGCGTATCTCTATTGATTCATTCATGTTTATTTATCGATGGTAATATCACAAGCAAATAAATGGCTTTTTCCTTGCCAAAATTCAACATCTGTTATTGTTCATAGGGGTTGTGTGTGTGTTTTATGAGGTAAAATTTATTAGATAAATAAATGTTATTTGAGAAACTCCACAAAAGGCGTGATCTGCGAGCAGCTGACCGACGCCTCCTCTTGATTGTCGGCTCGAATGACGTAAAAACGCAGATGAAAACAGAAAGCAGAACTAAAAACAGCGCGAAGTTGGTGCAGTCAGTGGAATGGGCTCTTTAAATTTTCGCACTGTTATGACAGCGCGTATGTCACGCGACAACAATATGGCGCATGTAGTACGTCCGGATTCATTCATACTACCCGTATTCATACTATATAGAACGTACTTTTTAACGGTCGCGAAGTACGTTCTTATTTAAATGTAGTACCTACTCACATAGTACGCGATATCGGACGCAGCCTGAGTCCTTCGTTCGGAAAATATCCCATAGACAGGAAAGGATGCATATGTGTAGCCTTCGCGCTCTCTAATCGCCCACAATCCTATGCGCGCAGCTTTGCTATCTTGTTAAAAAAATAAAAGACGTTAGCTGAGTCGGAGCATATGCTTTCAAATGTAAATAAATTTACGTTACCATACATTTGTTATAACCGTCATATAAGTAAAGTTTAACGTTTAAATGCCAGTAGATTTACTACCATATTGATATTACAAATTATACAAATTACGTTATTGATGGCTGAACCGGACCTGTAATTTTAACAATTGTTAGCTTGGTTGCCGTCACCGGTATTCCTTTTATAAATAATTAGTTAATTGTACAAAGTAATTTAACGTTAATATTATACCATTCACAGCGTTATTCATAGTTCTCTTACGAGAGGTTCTCTCGTATTGCGTAAGCTAGCTTACGCTACGGGAAAGATTCATCTTTCTGAGAAATTGAAGCCAAAAAATTATCCTATAATTTTGTATCTATTGTCAACGCAGTTCAGCTGCAGCAGAGCATGAGCGGGCTAGCTAGCAGCTCATTGGCTCGCTCACAGGGAACTGCTTAAGCCTATGAGGAGACGCGATTGAACTCTCGTCCAATGAGAGTCGTGATGCTCTCATTGCGTCATAGCCCGCCTGAGCGGGCGAGGTCAGAGAGTATAAATACTGGCGTCTTAGGCTGTAACTCTGATTTTCATCTCTTCAGCGAGGCTACACGCATCTGCTGATCCTGAGAGAAGCCGCCGCCGCCGCCGCCGCCGTCGTCGTTGAAAAGGCACCTTCTAGCGAGCATCTGGGAGACTGAGGAAGCCGGCCGTCTTCGCCACCTTCAGCCGTCCTGCAAGCTAGCGCCATCCGACGACGTATCCTTTTCAATTGTATATTGTTTGTGTACCTTCACAAAAGAGCAGCGAGCGTCTTTTTTAAGATGCCTCGCACACCTGCGGCTCATGCCGCGTCCCTCTCAGCGCCAGAGCCCGCCTTCTTCTGCGCTCTCTGCCTGGGACTGGAACACGCAGAGTTTTCTCTCGCCGACGGCGGATGTTTCCTCTGCGAATGGGCTTCTGTTGTCGACCCTGCGGGCTCGACTCGAAGCGTTAAGCCGCCTCCCCCTCTCACCGCCCACGAGCGCTGAATGGGGGACGAGCCGCTTACAGCTGTGCCAACCGCGGCTAGCTTTCTTACTTTACAAGAGAGCTAGCCCGACCCCGTGCATACGCGTCACCGGCAAGTGGGTTTATAGTGCGCTAGTTCCGTCGAGGCCGAACTAGTCGCTGCTATCACGCCCTCTTATCTGCTCGCGCTTTTAAGCCTGTGTCTTCCCCCTAGCTCAGTGGTGGAACACAAAGCTTTTCGCGCCAGAAACCCGTGTTCGATTCTGGCTCTCGCAGATAATTGTTTATGCAGCTCTGAGCTCACGGCCAGCTTTCTTACGTTACAGAAAGCGGCCGCGCTCTCCCGCCTGCATATAACGCCGCTACATAAAGCTGGACAAATGGGTTTATAGTGTATCAGTTCCGCCGAGACCGAACCTGTTACTACTATCACGCCCTCTTATCTGCTCGCGCTGTTATGTTTGTGTCTTTACCCCTGGATCAGTGGTGGAACACAAAGCTTTTCGCGCCCGAGATCCGTGTTCGATTCCGGCTCTCGCAGATAATCTTATGCAGCTCTGAGCTCGCGCCCAGCTCTCTTACGTGACAGAGAGCGGCCGCGCTCTCCCGCGCTCATGAGAAACGTTCTCATTTCCGAGCATAAAGCTGGACAAATGGGTTATAGTGTGTTAGTTCCGCTGAGGCCGAACCTGTTACTGCTATCACGCCCTCTTATCTGCTCGCGCTATTGTGCTTGTGTCATTACCCCTGTGGCTCAGTGGTGGATCACAACGCTTTTCGCGCCAGAGACCCGCGTTCGATTCCGGCTCTCGCAGATAATTTTTTATGCAGCTCTGAGCTCGCGCCAGTTTTCTTACGTGAGAAATTGGCCGCGTTCACGACACGGCCGCGCGCATCACAAGTCCAGCCTCTGCAGGCTAAAAATAGTCTCGTGCCCGCTTGCTGCGCTCACGTTTCTAACACGCACTTGCATGCGACGCGCGTCACAAGTGCAGCCAATTCAGGCTATATATATATATATATCCCGCCGCTCACGTGACCAGCCTTAGCTGAGAAAAGGACGGCTATTTCTCGCCGCGGCCGAACCGCCGTCAAAGTTTCGCCCTCTGTCAGTCCCCGTTCACACGGCTACTGCAGCAGTGTACACCGCCATCAACAAGCCGGTCTCTTTTCCCGCTTGCATGTGCACAAACGCCGTTTTCACCGCAACCCAGAGAAATCTAAAGAGCATAAAAGCCTCCTGTGTAGAAAATGTGCCCACAACACTGTGTTCACTCATACACAAAGCACTGCAGGTGCACAAACACCGTTTTCACGGCGACCCAGAGAAATCTAAAAGAAAAGAGAGCATTAAAGCCTCTTGTGTAGAAAATGTGCCCACAACACTGTGTTCACTCATACACAAAAGCACTGCAGCTCCCGTGTCTCACACAGAGTCCACTCTCATAGAGCGGTTCCTACCCGCTCGAGTTTCAGAGTGCATAAGCGCGCCCACGAGCCCGTGTGCGCGTCCCCCCTCTGCTCACTTTGTTACACGGCCCATAAACTCCTCTCTGAGTGTAAGTTCCGCTGTCATAAACACTATGAGCGCGCTCACACAGCCCGCTATGTGCAGCGACGGGGACCATGTAGCCATTCACCCCCTAGCGTTACGCTTCAAAGCGTGGGAAGCTATTCCGGGAATTTCCCAGTGGGTGCTAAACACAATAGGCTAGGCTATCGTTTACAGTTTCACCGCCGCCCTCCAAGTTTTCGAGCGCGGCTAGAAACTACTGTGAACCTAGATGCGGCGACGCTGCTCCGTTCAGAGATAGCAAAACTATTGTGCAAAAGGGCTATAGAGAGAGTGCCTCTGTCTATGAGCGAGTCAGGGTTTTTACAGCCGTTATTTTCTTGTTCCCAAGAAAGACGGCGGCCTCAGACCAATCTTAGACCTCAGAGTGCTGAACAAAGTTCTCATGAAGAGACCATTCAAAATGCTCACTATCAGAAAACTCCTCGCGCATGTGCGCCAGGGGGACTGGTTCATTTCACTAGATCTGAAAGATGCTTATTTTCGGATTCAGATAAATCCCCTTCACAGGCCATTCTTATGTTTCGCCTTCGAAGGCCAGGTTTATCAATACACAGTCCTTCCGTTCGGCCTATCCTTGGCACCTCGTACGTTCACGAAGTGCATGGATGCGGCGCTCGCCCCCCTGCGGAGTCAGGGGCTGCGAATACTGAACTATTTGGACGACTGGCTGATTTTGGCACAATCACAGAGAGAGATACTGTCTCATCGTACAGTTCTCCTCGACCATCTGAAAGGTTTGGGCCTCTCTGTCAACTGGACAAAGAGCGCACTTCAATCCAGTCAGACTATTTCCTTCTTGGGTATAGAGCTAGACTCGGTCACGATGACGGCTCGCCTATCAACACAGCGCGCGCGCCGTGTTCAGCGTCTCGCCGCATCTTTTCAGATGAACAGACTCACACCTCTGAAAACTTTTCAGAAGGCGTTGGGCTATATGGCCTCAGCCTCCGCGGTGCTCCAGCTGGGGTTACTGCGCATGCGCCCGCTTCAGCTCTGGTTGAAGAGCCGTGTGTCTCACCGTGCGTGGACCACGGGCCGCCAGCTGATAAAGGTAACGCAGACCTGTATTATAGCTCTGCAGCCATGGACCGTGACAGAATGGTTTCAGCGGGGCGTTTCCATGGGGACTTTTTCTCGCCGAAAAGTCATCTCGACAGACGCATCCAACACGGGTTGGGGTGCGGTCTGCGAGGGCTCACCGGCCTTCGGCCCCTGGTCAGCTCAAGAGAGCCTCCTTCACATAAACTGTTGGAGATGTTGGCGGTCGAGAACGCGCTCACGCGTTTTCTCCCGCGCGTTCACGGTCACCACGTGCTGATCCGTTCGGACAATATAGCCGTGGTCTCCTATCTAAACCGTCAGGGCAGAGTCAGATCCAGAAATCTTTTCAGACTGACAAAACGCATATTAGTTTGGTCGCAGTGTCACCTGCTCTCGCTCAGAGCGATGCACGTGCCGGGCCATCTGAACGACGGCCCAGACAGTCTGTCCAGGAACCCCATTCCCCCCGGGGAATGGTCCCTGCACACTCTTACAATCCAAAAGCTGTGGCGAATATTCGGCAGAGCAGAGGTGGACCTCTTCGCCTCAGAAGAGAACACCCATTGCCCAATATTTTTCTCAAAGAGCGACGACGCGCTAGCCCAGACCTGGCCCAGCCGCCCGCTTTATGCATTCCCTCCGGTTTCTCTGCTACCACAGGTGCTTCAGAGAATCAGGGAAACACGCCACTCGGTGCTCCTCATAGCTCCGTGTTGGGAGGGTCAGACTTGGTTTCCGGAGCTCACTCAGCTGTCACAGACAGCCCCGTGGCCCATTCCAGTCAGAGCAGATCTCCTCTCTCAAGCTCGCGGCACGATCTGGCACCCCCACCCAGAGCGCTGGGCGCTACACGCGTGGGTGATCAACAACTACCCGTTGCTTTGCCAGAGGGAGTGTTAAACACGATCATGCAGGCTAGAGCGGCCTCTACGAGAAGGCTCTATGCGTCTAAATGGTCTGTGTTCTCAAAATGGTGCACCGACAAAAATTTGGACCCACGGTCATGCGAGGTTCCTTCCTTGCTAAGTTTTCTCCAAGAGATGCTGGACAAGGGCAGGTCCCCGTCCACTCTCAAGGTGTATGTGGCGGCCGTCGCAGCGTTCGTTGAACCCCGGCGCGGCCAGTCACTGGGCAAAGACGGTTTGGTCATCCGCTTCCTCAGGGGAGCTAGAAGGATGAACCCCTCACGCCCCTTCGGTGCCGATTTGGGATCTTTCCATAGTTCTCGAAGCTATGAAAGCCCCCCCCCATTCGAACCACTAAACACCGTGGACCTCAAATACCTCTCGTTCAAAGTCGTTTTTCTGCTTGCGCTCGCATCAGTAAAACGTGTGGGAGACCTTCACGCGCTGTCAACTAGCGCTTCCGGTCTTGAGTTTGGGCCCAATGACTCCTTAGTTGTTCTCAAACCTAGACATGGTTATGTCCCAAAAGCGATTGGTACCCCGTTCAGGGCACAAGTTATTTCTTTATCGGCTCTGCCTGCATCCGATAGCGAATCTGACTCTAATCTCCTATGTCCGATCAGGGCCCTGAGATTATGCATTTCCCGCACTGCTCCGATCAGACGATCTGAGCAGCTGTTTGTTTCGTCCGGTGGGCGCACCAAAGTGTTGGCCGCCTCGAAACAGACACTATCTAGATGGATAGTTGATGCCATTGCAGCCGCATACGCGTCAAAAGACCTGCCATGCCCTCTGGGCATCAGGGCTCATCCCACTAAAGGCATGGCCTCATCGTGGGCATGGTCCAGCGGAATTTCCATTCATGACATCTGTGTGGCAGCAGGATGGTCTTCCCCTTCCACCTTTGTCAGATTTTACAATCTCGAAGTTCCCGCCTTGCAGGCTAAACTACTAGCTATCTAGTATGTTACAGTTTCTCTGGTAAGCTGCACAAAAAGAGTTATTCACACAGACCGGTTCCCGCTCTGTCTCTCTTATCAAGTGCTTAGTACTACACAATCACCGGCCCGCTCTGCTGGCCGTGTCACATGTACATATATTTTTTCCCACTATTAAGGGTTCCCCCGGGTCTCCCCTGGGACTCATAAGTGGATGCTTAGCACGCACGGCGTTGACCAGGTGTTCCCGTAGCGTAAGCTAGCTTACGCAATACGAGAGAACCTCTCGTAAGAGAACGAATCGGTTACCTAACGTAACCTCGGTTCTCTCTAGATGAGGGAACGAGTATTGCGTTCCCGGCCGTGCTAGTGCTACTAGCGTTCTCGCTTCATTCTATGAAAACCAGAGTTACAGCCTAAGACGCCAGTATTTATACTCTCTGACCTCGCCCGCTCAGGCGGGCTATGACGCAATGAGAGCATCACGACTCTCATTGGACGAGAGTTCAATCGCGTCTCCTCATAGGCTTAAGCAGTTCCCTGTGAGCGAGCCAATGAGCTGCTAGCTAGCCCGCTCATGCTCTGCTGCAGCTGAACTGCGTTGACAATAGATACAAAATTATAGGATAATTTTTTGGCTTCAATTTCTCAGAAAGATGAATCTTTCCCGTAGCGTAAGCTAGCTTACGCAATACTCGTTCCCTCATCTAGAGAGAACCGAGGTTACGTTAGGTAACCGATTCGCTTTCTCGTCTTTTTTATCAGGGACCAAGGAACAAACGGAGACGTTCATACGAAAAATAAAGTCAATTAAATTGAACTGGTTTTGTCTTTGCTTTATTATTTAATATAAACGTCCGGTCATGATTTAATATAAACGTCCGGTCAAATTTATATTTAATAAACTGTATATCCATTTTTTTAAACCTTGTTCTTTAGACTACAATAGAAAAAAAAACTGGGTAACAAATAACTAGCATGTGAAGCCTAAAACAATGTATTGAACAATATCTTCACCCTTATTTACAACGTTTTGTGATTAGGTATTCCAAGCTCTACAAAAAGCGGACCTTTTCACTGACGTAAGGACGTGCACTTGCTAGCCTGTTCCATTTACGTGTTCTCCGAATGCTAAGGAGGAGCCTCGTTTAGCCTCTGAAGGAAATGACTTGGAAGGACGCGTCCTGCCAAGGAAGTATCCTTGACATTGAGAAACACCTAGGGAAATCGAAAACGACCGCGGATATGGAGACGCGGATGCAATTCGCTCTGTTGTGGAGAATATTCCCGGCATTAGCAAACTGAAGCCAGAACAATAAGAGTGTGTATTAAACATTTTGAATGGAGGTGATGTTGTGGCCCTACTCCCTTTGGGAAAAGTTTAATTTATCAACTATTACCGATCGTCAGCGAGAAACTGGGGAGCCTTTTGACAGGTCAGTGTCTCCTTTCTTTTCCAGGTCTTAAATACCGTAAAACTTCAAATAATAGCCCGGGCTTTTATTTGCCCAAAACGTCGAACTGCACCGACTTGTATTTGAGACAGGCCTTTATAATTTAGTGTTGAGATGTTGTTCCTAGAGTCTCTAATCTCTAAAAATCTCCAAATGCTCCACGTGAAACCGCGGTCTTCCGACCTTTTACTATCTTGTCGATTGATTTTGATTAATATGTGCGAGGGAGAGAGAGTAAGACAGCGCTCGTGTTGTTTGAAGACGTGAGAGTGCGCGCGGGCGCGGCCGGGGCTCTCTCTCTCTCTCTCGCAGCAGTCATTCTATTACATCACTCACCGATCAAAAAAGTCGTTTACAGCCATGTTCACTCCGGTATTTTGCTCGCATCATTAAGTGTTTACAGCAGGTTTACAGTGGAAGTTCGATCATAGATTTGAGTTCGATGCATGATGTCTGTGGTTCGATGCGGCTGTGTCGGCGCATAACATACGTCATAAATAAACATCTGATTGGCTTACGGGTAACCAATGATTTTAAACTTCAGAAATCGCCCCCTAGCGAGAGAGAAAACACTTCTTTATTATGCTATGCCAGACTCTGTCTACGAAGCAAAGTGAAGTAGCAGAGTCTGGTATTACCAGGCTAGACACTCTGACCATAACAACTCCATTTCTTGAGTTTTTTTATTGTCCCACACTGAATGCAACCCCATTCAAATACAAATCTTTGTTGGGCAGAACAAGAGAGACATCTGTCTAGAGGAAACAAGTGCAAAAGAAAATGACGTGTCTTGAGTAGAGAATAGAAATCTATCTTCTGAGACGAGATCAATGTCAAAGTAATTGAAATGGAAGCATGGCAAGCTTTTAGCTGAAATCCCAGATTCATTATTTACTCTTGAGGAAGTGTGAACAATAAAAAAATGTGGATTGTTTGAGAGGAAATTATTAATGTACTGACACATTTGCTCTGAGTAATGACCAGCAAAAACAACACGTAAATAAAACTGACAAACAACCACTCAGAAACACAAGACTACGGGTACATTTACACGACAGCGATATGCTGAAAACGGAGAAGTTTTTCCTTTGAGTTTTCCGCATAGACAACACCATTGTCAGATTAGTCAGATTCACCATTGACAGATTTGTGTTTTTTTTGTTTACACTGAGATAGTGTAAATGAAGGGCCAATAAATGTACGTTTTTAGTTGAAAACGGTTTCGTGTAAACAGCCCCTAAATCCAACAATGGTTGTGACCGGTTATGCCATGCTTCAAGTGGCAATACAGTTTCAGTATTAACTGTGAAGATTGAGCTTATTAAAATAATGTAATAATACCAGCTGAAATTCTCAGAAAACTCCATTATGGTGGACCTAAGCTGGCTGACTTTGCATAGTATGACGCACACTTTTACTGGTTCTGGAACAGCCCAATGCGAGTGATCATGGCATTGAGGGAAATGGTTAGAGGCAAAAAACAAATTGATACGAATTTTGCGACCTCAAAACCCAACCCTTTATGTCAGTTATCCATTAATCCACATAAATAAAGTTCAGTAGATGCATTCACTATAATTAATGCATGTAGAAGAAATGAAAAAGTGGATATATTTGTGATGCTGCAAGTTCTCTTTTCTCATCAGCCTCAAGGAGTTTGACTAAAGCTTTGCTGAAGCATTAAATTACTCAAGTGAGAAGGCAGAGATTAGGAACAACAGCCCAATGAGAGAATAAATAATTCTAGGCCTTCCTTATTTAGAGAAATTGATTGAAACTGAGCCTAAATATGGTCAATTACATTGTTCACAATTGCTGATTTTATCATTTAATGTCAGTGAAGTTTTCCAGTAAGTGTATGTTTCAGAAGGAGAAACAGCCACATTTCTGAGCCTGGCATGAGCCAGTGAGTGATCCAGAGTTCACTCCCCTCTCCAGCTGCCCTCCTTCTGACCTCTGTCCTTGAGCTTCAATAGACCACTGTCAACCACAATTGACTCTTTCTCTTTCCCTCCCCATAGATACAAACTCACTGTCCCGAACTGACTTCATCCATTTTTGCAGTGATCATACATTAGCTCTCTTTAGTGATCTCTCACTTATTGTGCATGTGCACACTAAACGTGCAAGCTGGAGTGAAGTTGAGTCAGTGGCTGTGTCCGAAATCTCCACTCAAACCACTACTCCCTACCTCCTATGTAGGGGGTAGGGAGTAGAGCACTATATAGTGAGCTCACCAGCATAATAGAAACACCACTTTCGGACACTACTCGATTGTCTCTCGGTGCCGTTGATTACGTCATTGCTGTCGCCCGTCTGTCTTTTTTACAATCAGCGCAATGCATGATGGTATGTAGGGCTTGGGTTAGTGACCATCGGTTGCACACTACTTTTCAAAATGCATTCTGGGATACATTGAGTGGACTATATAGGGTATAATAATCATCACTATACATTCGGACAGCACTACAAAATGGCGAGCTCACTATATAGTCCACTATATAGTGAGTAGTGGGAGATTTCGGACACAGCAAGTGTCTTCACAAGGCTTTTAGTAATCTGATTGTTTAACCGCATCTACAGCGGTGTATATGCATAAGCTAGAGTTAGTCATCCTGTTTTTCCTACAACCGATATTGATACTGAGCACTTCATTACTTCACAGAATGACACAGCTGTGTGGAAAAGACTTTGCATTTCCACATGCTGTTAACACTAGGCTAAACTTTATAAATCAGAGAAAGCTACTTTCTTGTTTCCTATATATTTTAGAAAGCTATATTGACCAATTAGCATCCGGCACCAGAATAATCCACTTTACAAGTGTATGTACAGTACACTACTGTTCAAAAGTTGGTCTTATTTATATATATTTGACAGTTTCTTATGCTCTTATGCTCATTTATTTGATCAAAAATACAGTAAAATCTGTAATATTGTGAAA
Source organism: Semotilus atromaculatus (assembly GCA_031834385.1). Taxonomy (NCBI): domain Eukaryota; kingdom Metazoa; phylum Chordata; class Actinopteri; order Cypriniformes; family Leuciscidae; genus Semotilus; species Semotilus atromaculatus. Next base: position 22,085,722 of record JAULUF010000009.1, on the reverse strand, counting down.
TATTATCACAATATAAAATGTTAAAACTGTTTTCTATTTTAAAATATTACCATTGTGTCGATTTATTTAGATTAGCTAATATGTGCCAGGGAGAGAGAGCAAGACAGCGCTTAGGAGACGGTGAAGCTTTGTTTATACATTCGCCTTCCAAAGAGAAAAAGTGCGCGGCGCGCGCGACCAGGGCTCGCTCTCTCTCTGCTTGTTCTTCAGTTAAACATGCGCCCTTCTGCGGGACAAAAATTCGCTTTTGAGCAGGAGCAGGGCATACAATATCGATGGTTCATAAAACTTAGAACCGGTTCTCGAGTGGAACCGGTTTTCAATTCCCATCTCAACTCACTAGCAGCACTGACAATCAACAATGATCAGAGTAACCCACCACAGACAGACTGTTCACATAAAGTCCCAATCGCCTTGTTTCGTTTCCCTTCCCTTCGTGTTCTTTCAATGAGGGCAAGACTGAGGCAGATAATAATGGACAAAAGAAAACTGGGGGTAACAAATAAGGATTGGAGCCTAAAATTGAAATTTTCTCCAGGTATCTCTGTCTCTCTCTCATTCAAATGGGCAGTTCGGGCGAGATCGGTCGCAAATATGGCGGCGTTCTATTTGTAGTGACGTAGGTGGCATCTAACATTCCCTTTTAGAAGTTAAATAGTTGTACTGATTAATATATTTGTGGGAATAATATACTGTAATATATTTTCCCTAGAATTAATTTCTTTCCAAATAATAATAAATAAAAAAATCTTACTGACCCCGACCTTTTGGACAGCAGTGTGTATTAAGAGAAAAGCATACCAGTTTACAAGCTGCTAATCTTTGACAGGGCTGTGATGTAATGTTTCGCCTCTTTGTACTTGAGGATATTTTAACAGTGATAATAACATATGCTAGTATTTAAGAGGCTTTATCAGCCTGATGAGCAGGAAAAGTACACCACTATGTTTGATTGAGAGGGTGAGTGACTGACAGAATGCAACACAGAGAGAGTGAGACAAAACACTCTAAAGTCAAGTAGTGTTTCCCAACCAATGTGCAGGTGTGGCGTGGAAAATTATCAAATTTAAAAAAAATAAATCCATTACAGATATTTGCCATCTAGTTGAAGTAAATATTCAGTTTCAAATAACCGGTGCATAGCGCTTCATCTTTTATATCATGAGATTTTGGCCAAACGTATTCGACAACGGAAAAATGTGAACGCGCATATAACTACAATAAACTTTAATGAAAATGTTATGCGATGGACTTAGTGCCTCAGATACAGCTATTCCAGTGATAGACAAAACATCTGTCAAATGATGGTCAATGACACATGCAAGTGTCTGACCACATATAAAACCACAATAAAAAAAACTTTGATAACACTGTTCAATAATTTTTTTAATATAAGGTTTTCGCCTGGTATTATGTAAAATATTTTATGATCATAGCTTCCTATATGACCTTATTGTGTTCCTAACTCAAGTTTCACATTAAATGGGAGAACTACTTTCAATATAATATCCAGTTTTAATATGCCATTTGAAGCAATTTTGTTATATTTTAGTGCTTAGTGGTCTGTGGTTTTTGCTTAAGCAAAAAATAATAAAAAAAAAAGTTGGGAATCATTGGCCTAGAGCACACTAATCCTTTGACCTTGTAGTCTATGCCTTAAAGGTGCATTGTATAATATTTAGGAGGGTCTGTTGACAGAAATGCAATATCATATACATTACTATATTTTCAGTGGTGTATAAGATCTTTGTAAAGAACCCTCATTGCTTAACTGGCCTCTCTCTGCTGTCTCAGATGACAACATCTTTTTTTTCTGTCGGCCACCGTAACTTCTGTTGGTTGCAATTCGCAACCTCACCATTAGATGCCGCTAAAATTTAAACAGTGCACCTTTAAGAGGAGAAGGGAAAGCTCACAGCATTTTGCTGTGTCCTAACTGGTTTATTTGTGTGCCAATGGCTTTATATTACACTAATTCACTCAATTTCATTCTCATGATCCAAAAAACCTTTTCAAAAGATTGACCATCATATGTGCTGTAATACCAACATTAACAGCACTTTTCCATCCGAAAGCAATCAAAATATGCAATTTGAAACCAATTCCATGTTCCAGCCATTTTAACAGCTCTCATCACACTCAAGAGAGTTTCAGAACATCAGTGATTGGAGACAGAGCCTCTCAGACACATTCATTATCATTTCCAAAAAAAGCAAACATGATATGGATCTTCGACTGTGTATAAACTGGATTATGCTAAAAGCAGTTTATTTACATTTACAACATCTAAAGCTGAGTTCAGGAACTGGTTAGCTTCAAACTACATTTATGTACACTATCATTCAAAAGGTTAGGGTCAGTAAGATTTTTGTTTTTTAAAGAAATGAATGTTTATTTAGAGGACGCATTAAATTGATGAAAAGTGACATTAAATATGTCTTTTTCAAATTAAAGCTGTTCTTTTTGCCCTATTTATTAAAACGTATCATGGTTTCCACAAAAATATTAAGCAGCACAACTGTTTTCAACAATGAAAATAATAAGAAATGTTTTATGATCACCAAATCAGCATATTATAATGATTTCTGAAGGATCATGTGAAACTGAAGATTGGAGTAATGATGCTGAAAATTCAGTTGTCATCACAGGAATAAAAACAATTCTTTCTCCTTTCAAAAACAATAAAAAACCTTATCAACCCCAAACCTTTCAACAGTAGTGTAGTATATAAAACAAGTTGGTTAGCTAAATATCTATGATCTAAAATAAATCATCCATAGAAACTATAACAACACTACAGACATAAATCTGATCAGTAAACTGGACACATGCACAGTAAAATGAACAGTATGATACAGGAGATTATTAAGGATATGATATAGGTCACTTTAATGCTAATATTAGCTTACCGATGTCATCCTCATGGTAGATGACTGAGTGGTAGGGCACATTCTGGTCTTTGAGGTATCTCTCTGAGGGTTCTACGTAGTATGTGCCATGATGGCTCTTAATAAAACCTTCAAACTTTCCATCCACGATAGAGCCATGGGTCAGAGTGCCCTTCTCACCTGCAAGATAAAAACAAACCAAAGGTTAAAGACCAAAGGCAATTGTAAAGTTATTCAGGGCACAGATACAGCTCTCTCCCTATGCTATAAGACAGAGGGCATGTAATGAAATGATGGATGGAAAATGTAGATGCTTCCATATTATGATCCAGTGATTCATCTCCTCTATTATAAACGCACCGCGCACATAACGCAACTAAGCTCTTGACCTTTAGAATGGTAATGAGCTCAGAAACCCGGCTACTGTCGCTGACGATCAAAGAAGACCCGTTCTTCATCTACAGACTTCAGAACTTCATCTAGAGCTGTACCACAACAGTAGGCAGATGGACATCAACATTTACACTGAATCATTTAGAAAATGCTTTTAATCAAAGTGACTAACAAATGAGGACACAACAACAAAAAATGAGTAATAAGGAGCCCAGACACAAGAACAAAGGGATACAGTAGAACATTGGTACAACATTTTTAAGTTCTTATTTTAAGAATTACTGCATAAACCCATTAATGCTTTAGTTTGTTCCAGAGGTATCTACGGTAGAATTATTTACCTTTTTTCAAAACATACTATGTAGTTATTTTGCAACATTTTTAGGTGTATTTTTCATGTATATAGATGCAATAAATATAACTTTAACAACCAATGTGACATATACCTATATATACATTCCCGTAGAAACCTATGGAAAGATTGAGATAGCCTAACGCAAACCTCCCAATTACAGGTAAAAAAATTAAAAAATAAACACAATAAAACCACCTTAAGTCTCACAAAATATTTAAAACATGAGACATATAACTAAAATACATTCAAAAGTACTACTCTTGATAAGCAAAAGTAACAAACAAAAATAAATAAATAATCAAACATGATGGATGGTGTATAAAACAAGGTAAAACAGAAAAGGTAAAACAGAAAACGGAACCATTATAGAGTTTTTAAATGGGTTAGCAGTGAAGTACTCAGAATACTGTACACGTCTTTAGACATTTTTTGGTAGTGAGGAACTGGGGAAATTATTTTACAATCGAGGAACAGTGGAAGTTAACTACATCAACATTTGAGTTGCAGAACAGTAACAAATAGGGGAGTTGAGCTTCCTACAACAACACATCCTGGAAATTCTGCTTCAACTTCAAACAGACTACCAAGTTCTACTTGTGTGTACATGAACTCTTAAATAAAATATAGAAACCAAAGAACAAAAGGAGCTGTTGTCCATAATGTTCTAGACATCTTAGGCTATCAAAATCTCAGAATATTTTTGCTCGTTTCAAATGATGGTCCACTTTAAAGACAAATATAGAGAAGCCTTGAACGTTTCACAAGCGTTGGGATCTTACAAGCACCAAAAGTGCTTTAAAAGAAAACATATTGCAATAAAACGGTTAACAGGATTTTATCAGGAACGCTCTGCTATCGCAGTTAAAAGGTTGTGGGAAAGCGGTGATGTGTTTTGTCTGTTACTCAGGCAAAGAAGAACCACCTGCAATCTGGTTTCTTTCTTCAGAATGGAACAAGCTCTAAAAGCTCTTGAACTCTTCATCCCTAAAACTGATAACAACACAAGAGGAGGTTCACTATCTCGCCCTGTGTAGTAACATTAAACTATTGCTCTCCTCCATCCCACCCTGACTTTCTGTTCTCATGTTTACACATTAAAACAGCAGGAAAGCTGATGAGGTGAAGCGTAAAGACACACAAGAACATAAAACAAGCAACAGCCAAGAGCATGAGTGAGTGTGAGTTTAAATGGATAGTTCGCCCAAAAATGCAAATTAAGCCATCATTTACTCACCCAAAAAATAAATAAATAAATAAATGCTCATGCTCATCCACATAATGCCAGTGAATAGTATCAAGCTTTTTTTTAATAGACGCAAAAGTATCACAGAATGATTCCATGTGACAAGTGCCATACATATTTAAGTGTTCTGAGTTTACGACAGGGCTTCGTTAAAAAAATAATAATAATAAATAAAAAAAAGTTAATGCATTCCTTAGCAATATTCTTAACCTTGGCCGTTGGGGCTTTGCCGCAGGACGTGTGTCTTCATGAGACTCGGGCCGCAGTTCACTCCATGTCGCCCAGTTTTTTTTTAACAAAAACGTGACATGAAACACAATGCCTAGAAATCCCCAAAAAAGTATCCATGCACTTTCTTCACGGAGTTAAATATAACCAGCCTGGAAATCCGTTCGTCTGATGACAGTCAGAATGACGGTTGACAGTGAATGTGATAACTTCTTGTCACGAAAACACCGGGGATATATTCACCTCAGAGAAGGTGGTACATGGGTTGTATTTCATGTCATAGCTTACCAACACCAGGGTGAGTAAATTATGACTTGATTTTCATTTTGGGGTGAACTATCCCTTTAAGGATTCTTTCTTTTTTAAGCCTTTTTGAGAAAGACTCAGAATGCTAGACGAGATGGAAATGTTTTTGTCCTAGTTTTTGATTTTGACAAAAATATCCTTAAATGTAGTCATGTTGTTAATATCTTGCAGTTTTCATTTTCTTTGGGTATATTTTCACCAACAGTAAATTTGAAATCAAATCGATTAAAATATAGTCAATGCAGACTTGTCTTCACTACTGCTGGCAAAAATAAATAAATAAATAAATAAAATGTCAATGAAAAACAAATCATCAGTTTTCATCCTTAAACTGTCAGTAAAAAGTTGATCTGACAACTTGTGGATTGTCGTTCGCCATCTGTGGTGCGTTCAAAAATATATTGTGTTCTAAAGGTGAGCGACAGCATTATTTGTTAGTGCAATCCTCAACCACATTCACTTCCTCAGGCCTGATGTTCTCCACTCATCCTAATCAACAGATCACATGAACGTCATCTCCTGGCAATACTCAATAACAGTTATTATGAAACATCCTGTGGTGAGCAGGAAATTACATGAATCCGTTCAGAGCAATTCAGAGGCTGAAAGCATGTGTCAGAACTAAGGTCAGGGGAGAAGCTCAGAGACAATGAGATAAGGATGCCTGATCAGAGAAAATGGAAAGTCGCTTTCATCCTCCAATAGGCAGTCTGTCCATCATTTAAAGAACATAGATAATTCTCAGATCTCACTAATGCGTGTTCATCACACGCTGTACCCATCATCAATCAGGTTCAATGGCTCACCGGCTTCAAAGTACATTACAAGGTACATAATGAGAATAAGGTGATGAGGCATTCTCTAATGTCAGGTCCTGGTATGCAAAAGATGAGGTCTGAGACTCCACTAAAATGGTCAAAACTTATAAATATATGTGCATTGATGGCATTAAAATCAACAATGACAGCAGAAAGTAGAAAGTTACATAATCTAACATAAGAACCAGCCAATTATATAAACTGTGTCCTATTATTATAATTCTATAAAAGAATCCTGATAAAATGGCTTAATGTTTCCACAGAACCATTAAGCAGCTTAATTGCTTTTAACATTGATAATAATAGTAGTGTTTGTTTGATTATGCAGGAATTTTGGAGTATCATTTACAGTCAGTGATTTTGGTCAAAGTTTTTTTTTACAAAAAAATAGTTTCTGACAGCAACATATCCCTAATGTTGCTGCAGAGGCACCTATCTAACTATATACGCCTAGAAAATAAGGAAGAAACATATCGGATGTATCAAATAATAATTAATCATGGGTGTTCTTTTTTTTCTAAATCATAAGCACAAATTTTTGTGCCAAAAAATTTGTTTTATAAAAGAAGATTCTCTCACAATCTCCTCTCTTTTTTAATTACCCTCTTCCTTACATGAGCCGCACAAAATCACTCTACATATTCAAAAATACTGTACACATTCAATAGATGGAGGTAACATTTCCGTGGCAACAGTCCAGAGCATGTGTTGAGGTATGAGTATGAGATAGTACTGAAAAGGTTCCATACTCACCATAAATTTCTCCAGTGTAAATGTGAGAGGTGTCGTAGGGGATCTCTTCTCCAGAAACTTCCACCTTCAGATCGGGAGAGAAGAGAGAGGTGTCCCTCTTCATCCGAAGGTTAAAATGCCTGATGGAAGGAGACCGAGAAAGAAAACAAGATTAATGGACTGTGAAGTTGCCCATGAATGTACACAATGTGTCCACTCCCAACAGAGGTGGATACGTACAATACACACAATATTTGAGATGCTGAACACCAAAATACAAATAGTCTGAGCCAAGAATTAGAATGCAGAGCATTACTGAAACTGAGATAAGGGAGGAATAAGGAAAGTCTGCCAACCAGCATTTTTCAATGCCAAAATATTTTTTTCCTTATTTACTAGAATTTATAATCAAATAATATTTTCCCTTCAGATTATTAAATTTCCCATTAGGTCATTAGGATTCTCGAAAAGACACTAGGTGCTGGTGAATGACTCACAGTGATTCAAAATGAGTCATTTGGGTTATTAACTCTTGACATACTGACATGTAGGAATATGTAATGGGGTGTACTGTGCACTGGATGTCTAATTGAATACATGGTGGATTAATAAGAAAAAAACAAGTCAATGGGTAAGACCCCACCATCAGGCCCAGAAAGAATCTGCTGACCTATTTTCTGCACTGGAAATCTTTGGATCTGTGAAATGGATTTAAAATACTTCACTTCTCAAAACAGCAAAAACAACTATCAAATCATCCATACTTTTATTAGAAAGACAAATGCTATAATAAACATGATTAGCCTATGTATTTCTGCTCAGTTAGCGACATTGGGCATCAACCACAATCAAATACCTTATAGGAAATTAACAGCATGGTAAATAAAAAAAAGGATTTATATACACATATATAATGTGTGTGTGTGTGTGTGTGTGAACACACACGAGAGAACGGTCAAACAGGAAAAATTACGCATGTAATTTCAAAGTGAAGGCTTAGAATAGACCCTATATCACTATTCTATAATCACTCTTTTTTTCCTTCTTGGACAACCAACCAATCACAGTCTTCAAAAGATTGTCTCATACATAGCAAATGTTTTGTCTTTTTCTTACACAGAGTTGCTCTCAGATCGGTCCCGAATCGCTCTTAAGCTAATGGCGCTTTTCCATTACCAGTACCAGCTCAACTCGGCTCGGCTCGACTCGCCTCGCCTCGACTCGGCTCGCTTTTCGCTCCGTTTTCCATTGCAGATAGTACCTCCAGAATAGTACCTGGTCGTCATAGCGACGCTGCAGGAAACTGCCGTGAAGTAATCTTCTGCGCGAGCCGCGAGTCGCGACACAACCGCGACACACACTCCTCGTTTGACCACGGCGTATTCTTCCGAGTTGCCATAAAAATAGTAGTAATGGGGATCTCACGCAATCTGGCCAAACTATTTAAAAATAGCGGGGTTATTCAGGATACTCCGTCTGGCGCGTGCAATGATGACGCAGTGAATAGTGATGATTCTCTCTGACCAATCAGCAGTCTGCTGTGTTTACACGTCACATTTTAGTATCGCCTCAGCTCGCTTAGAACCTCGCCGGAGGTGGTACGAAAAAAAGTACCCGAAAGCAGGTACAGGTACAACTTTTACACAGTGGAAAACCAAACAAAGGCGAGTCGAGTCGAGCCGAGCCGAGCCGAGGCGAGCTGGTACTGTGTAGTGGAAAAGCGCCATAAGACTCCTACGTAAAAGTTTTTAAGCTAAATTAAGAGTTTTCTGAGAGGATTCTTAGTAGGGATGCACCGATCCGATATTTGTATCGGATATCGGGTCCGATACTGCCATTTTTGCCGGATCGGGGATCGGTCGGACGAGGCCGATCCAAATCCGATATTGTGCGTATACTATTCTGTGTTGTTGTTAAGCCCCACAAAAGGCACACAAACATTATAAGCACCATAAAGTTTTCGTGCACTATATTACAAGTGTTCTTAAGCCATTATAGTATAATGTGAGATAGAAATTATCATTTAAGTAATTAAATTCGAGATCACGTAAACTTTTCCCTCTGCTGCGGCTGTCAGTCATTCTCCATTCAGCATTCCAACAGAGCGTCGCGTTCGGTTACGAGTCAGTCAACGATGAAACTCTCTCCAAAATGATTCAATGTTACTATTATTATACTTGATCTGTAGATAAAGCTCTATGGTTTTGAATAAAACAACTTTATCTTGCTAGACTTTATTGCTGTAACTTAATCCTGTTACTTCACAACACTAGAGTCAGCTACAAGGCTACACTATAATTGTTCTTCACTCGCACAGTAACTGAAATTTAAAACTGTTAAAAGAAAAGGCTCAATGAACTATTGCAAAGATAGATACTGTATAATACACTACATATCAATATGTCTTTCGTTTGTGCTTTGAACTTTTCAATGCGGACTCGACGCGCTGCGCGCTGTGACTCTGTGTTGCTTCAAGCGGATCATTCTGCGCTCGGGATGCGCATTAGCGCTTTGTGCCGCACTGTATTGCAGCCTTTCATAATCATAATACAGTGACGCAATGGAAGATTATTAATAGCCTTTCTTGTTCTGTTCTATCTATCATATGTTGCTGCCTCATTAAACAGCAGTGCTATACATTTAAAACATGTATCAATTGTATAGTAGCCTATAGCTATATATAAAATAATTTATCTTTTTGATTTTTATCTTGTTTTTCATGAATGTATTTTACAATACAAAGAGCAATGTGTAACGTTTTACCAGATTTAGTGTTACACTTATTGTCTCTTATTTGTTTTTTTCACTAAATGTTCAGATTTTATACAATTATTGTCAACTCATGATTTTTCTAGACTAAATTTTACTGTTGAATTATCCACTAATCTAGTTTATAATAGCATTTTTGTCATAGATTATGATCATATATTTTTTGGATTTGTTTTTCTTTATAATGAAGTTGTCTGTATTAAGTAGATTGTGTTTAACACAAAAGAGTGCTTATCAGTTCAACACACAAAGAGTTACATAAATTCTACTTGATTTTAAAAAAAAACTGTTGATATCGGATCGGTATCGGGTATCGGTCGATACTCGGAATTTTTGGTATCGGATCGGATCGATTCTGAAAAAAGTGGTATCGGTGCATCCCTAATTCTTAGAATCTTTATGAATACGGGCCCTGGTGGCTAGTTCCTAGTACTAAGTTCCTTGTTATACCCACTGCTAGATCAATATTAGAATATCATATTAAAGCTGCAGTCCATAGTTTTTCCTCTTTGTTCCATCTCTTAGTTTTTCCTATTTGTTTCATCTCTGTTCGAAATCTGCAATTGCAGTTATTCGCGGAATAACTTTACGTTCGTTGTGCCTCGGTATGGCAAATCGCGGATGAATCCAATGTTTTGAGGAGAATGTGCGGCTGTCAGTCAGTCACCGCGCCAGTGTGGATACTGGTATTCAGAATCACAGATTCCACTTTTTGGAACTATGACCAACATAAGAATTTTCACCGGAAAATGTCATCTGAACAAGTAACATCCACTTTTATTCTGACCAACTAAGGGGAAAAAAAGCGTTGCAGTAAACCGCGGTGATTAAATCTGACGATCGCTTATCATATATCACCTATATCAGCCATATCACCCTGTAGCCCAAGACTGGTTGCCCACTGAAGCTAAGCAGGGCTGAGCCTGGTTAGTACCTGGATGGGAGACCTCATGAGAAAACCAGGTTGCTGCTGGAAGAGGTGTTAGTGAGGCCAGCAGGGGGTGCTCACCCTGTGGTCTGTGTGGGTCCTAACGCCCCAGTGTAGTGATTGGGACACTATACCGTCAAAGAGCACCGTCCTTCGGATGAGACGTTAAACCGAGGTCCTGACTCTCTGTGGTCACAAAAAATCCCAGGATGTCTTTCGAAAGAGTAGGGGTGTAACCCCGGCATCCTGGCCAAATTTGCCCTAGTGGCCTCTGTCTATCATGGCCTCCTAATCATCCCAATATATATACTAATTGGCTTCATCACTCTGTCTCCTCTCCACCAGTAAGCTGGTGTGTGGTGGGCGTTCTGGCGCAATATGGCTGCCGTCGCATCATCCAGGTGGATGCTGCACATTGGTGGTGGTTGAGGAGATTCCCCCCATCTATGTAAAGCGCTTTGAGTGTCTAGAAAAGCGCTATATAAATGTAATGAATTATTATTATTATTATTATCATGATAAGATCAAACTATGCAAATTATACTTTGTTCTCAAATTGTTAATGTTAACAGCATTAGCATTGTGTGACTACATCTAATGTGTATTAGGGCTACCTGTAGTTCAGTTTCCATTTCTCAGCAGTCTGATTTCTAATTGTCATACCAACAAATAAATTTTCCTTAGAACTGGTTCTCTTTGAAATACAAACACGCATATCTGTAATCAGATGCATATTTATTGCATTATTCAATATTCTGATGCACAAAAAAAAACAAGTCTCTGCGTCCGTTTTGAACCCCTAAAAACACGGAGTTCAAGCCACCTTTCAAAAGCCCTTTACACTCACCTAAAGGATTATTAGGAACACCTGTTCAATTTCTCATTAATGCAATTATCTAATCAACCAATTACATGGCAGTTGCTTCAGTGCATTTAGGGGTGTGGTCCTGGTCAAGACAATCTCCTGAACTCCAAACTGAATGTCAGAATGGGAAAGAAAGGTGATTTAAGCAATTTTGAGCGTGGCATGGTTGTTGGTGCCAGATGGGCCGGTCTGAGTATTTCACAATCTGCTCAGTTACTGGGATTTTCACGCACAACCATTTCTAGGGTTTACGAAGAATGGTGTGAAAAGGGAAAAACATCCAGTATGCGGCAGTCCTGTGGGCGAAAATGCCTTGTTGATACTAGAGGTCAGAGGAGAATGGGCCGACTGATCCAAGCTGATAGAAGAGCAACTTGGACTGAAATAACCACTCGTTACAACTGAGGTATGCAGCAAAGCATTTGTGAAGCCACAACACGCACAACCTTGAGGCGGATGGGCTACAACAGCAGAAGACCCCACCGGGTACCACTCATCTCCACTACAAATAGGAAGCATGTTTCTGAGCATTGTTTCTGACCATGTCCATCCCTTTATGGCCACCATGTACCCATCCTCTGATGGCTACTTCCAGCAGGATAATGCACCATGTCACAAAGCTCGAATCATTTCAAATTGGTTTCTCGAACATGACAATGAGTTCACTGTACTAAAATGGCCCCCACAGTCACCAGATCTCAACCCAATAGAGCATCTTTGGGATGGGGTGGAACGGGAGCTTCGTGCCCTGGATGTGCATCCCACAAATCTCCATCAACTGCAAGATGCTATCCTATCAATATGGGCCAACATTTCTAAAGAATGCTTTCAGCACCTTGTTGAATCAATGCCACGTAGAATTAAGGCAGTTCTGAAGGCGAAAGGGGGTCAAACCCAGTATTAGTATGGTGTTCCTAATAGTCCTTTAGGTGAGTGTATTTTGGATAATTTTGAACCCCAAAAAGTTACAGACTGCAGCTTTGATAAAAGCTAAATGAATTATGCTAAATGTTCTTAATAAAGATTAAGATAAAATAAAATAATATTATATGTCAAAATAAAGGTTTGCCTCTGACACTTAGCCAAATATATTGCTCATCCAGTAATTTTTAATAAACAAAAATTCAAGGGTTGGGGAATGTATATGGCATTACAAGTCTACTGATACCCGCAGAGCTTCCTGCATAGTCATTTGTGTGCAGATTACATCAGTCATTTGCTTTGTTGACAGAGAGAAATTTCCTGCTCTGCTGAAATGGCCTTGACCATCCTGCACACCATCACTGACATGCTAGATTCCCTCAGGATAAACGAGATCAGGCGTCAACCATGCTTCAGTGGTGCAGCTGAGCCCCAGTATGAATGTGTGTGCATGTGTCTGTGTGTGAAGCTTTTGTCTCTAATACATTAGGGACTAAAGTAGCCAGACAAGAGATGTGGTCAAGATGTGCCTCATCAGGGGAGATTTTAATAATGTTAGCTAGAGAGAAGATATTACCATAATGTGCAAAACAACACAAGGTATTGATGTAATAAAAACAAAGCTGAATATCATAAAAGGCTCAGTACAGGAACAGGAAGATTCAAAAGCCAAGGGGTGGAGTCCCATCCCAGCAGTAAATACTCCTAAGTCCTGCGGAAAACATCTCTGTGCTCCTCCCAGCATGGGATTGGCCTTTGTGTGGGTGAAACTCACAGCTAACATACACCAATAGTGACATGAGGAAAGGAAGAACAACAATGTGAGAGAAACAGAGAGAGATGAAGAGGAGAAGGAGGAAAAAAAGGGAGAGGAAACTAAAAGGACAGAGAGTCCTGGAGGTAGAATAGGCAGGTGGAGGAGGTCAGGCCATTCTCAGAACTCTCTAATTAAAACTAACCCCCCACCCCACCACACACACACACACCCCCCCATCTAAATGAGGTCATAACACAGACATCTACTGTTTCTATGTACAGGTAATTATATTAATTATAGACAATGCCTAATCTTACTCCAACAAGAAAACATGTATTCAATGTATAGAAAACTGAAAACACAAAATGTTTTGTTTTTTTTATAATTTTTTCAGGATGTCTCCAAAAGGACATTTTATTGCAGATTTTTTATGGGGAATAATTTGTCAAGTACAAGTACACACGTTGGGTTTCCAAGTTTTATGGGGACTTTCCATCGACATAATGATTTTAATAAAATACAAATTGTATATTCTGCTCCTTAACTCTAACCCTTCTCCTAAACCTACCCATCACAGAAAACGTTCTGCATTTTTACATACTCAAAAAACATAATTCTGTATGATTTAGAAGCTAAAGAAAAACACACAAAAAAAGACCCCCATAGGTTAATAATTACTGGTATTATAATTTTTGTGTGGACATCTGGTCCCCACAACGTAGTAATCCCCCTTTTAAATGATATTACAATTAATGATTGAGGATTTCAAGCTTTAAAAAGATTTTTAAAAAAAATAACCATAGAAACATAAAAGCAAACAGAAAAAAAGTCATATTGGTTTAGACATGAGAGTGAATAAATGACAGAATTTTCATGTTTAAGGGGGACTCATTGTTTAAAATTAGAGTTTTTTTTGTGACACACAGATTCTAATTGAACTTGTTACTGTGGCAAACTTACATATGGCAGTAAACCCAACAGCCTGAGGAACAGATTCTCTAGCACAGAAGGACAATAGTACTACCGTAGAACATGCAGTACGTTCATACTATTCATACATTGTCACTAACCCATGCTTTAACACACAAAAGACAGGCATACCTCAGAACGAGCACTGACAGGTAACAATAACTGCATTTTTTAAGGACAAAGTAGCAGAGATTCAAGGAATGAGTGTATTACAGGTTCATTCTTGTGAGACCTGGTAAAATGTTATGTTCAGACAAAAAGGAAGTAACGCAGGAAGTCCATCCTGACAAAGTTTTCACAAGTCATTTTGCACAACAGTGCAAGTTCAATCATTTATGTAGGTATCAACAAAATCAGACACGGCTGATTTCATATTATTGCACTGATGCTCAATGACTCCAGCTCTTTGTACTATTCAGTCAATCTTTAAATCACTGATTAGATATCAATCATCTAGTAACAATGGCAGAACAATGTGGGTACTTGTCTTCAGAGAACCTCAGTCAGTGTGTTATCACAAACAACATCCACCATCTTATTCAACCCTCAAGGGTGGGAAAACACTCAAACCCCACTCACACAAACTCCCACCCCACCCCACCACACCCAATCTACACCTCACTCACATGAGTCACAGTGGAGACCACAGAGCTCAACCTTTTCCCCCAGTGTGGAGCCATTCAGATTCTCTGCTATAGTCTTTATAAATAGTGGTGATTTGTTTTACCATCAAGCTAAATATGATCACTAACATGTCCAAATGTTCTCAGCAGTTAGGCGAATTGTCCTATGCCCAATTTATAATGTTTTGGTTCCATTCATAAGATATGGAAGAAAATGCATGCTCAACTAAAAGGCACTGATAATAAGAAGAGAAAAAAAAAAGAAAAAAAAAAGTAGAGCTTTCATACTAATAGGGTTAGGAGGCGCAGACTTTTCATTTTCTTTTCCAATGATATTTGGGTCCATTAACTGTTCTCATGAGTAGGACTGGTCCGATTACCATTTTTTGAGCTTCGGTAGTAATGAACATTTAATATTCGAAGCTTCGGAATCTCTATATTCCCGTCTGTCCGTTTGCATTTTGATAATTTCGAGAACTGTTCATCCAAACGACTTCACAAGGGAGTGGAGTGTCGTATTTGGTGCAATATAGATAGACAGGCGAGACGCGACATGTTCAGAATTAATAAACTTTTAATAAACTACAAAACAGCGTGAGCGGGAAGCGGCACGCCTCACGCGAGCAGAGCTTATATGCTCCGAGAACGGACACTGCACTAGTGATATTTTTAATAAGGTAGTCTAATATTTTTCTCACTAACAAATTACTGACAAAGTAGGGTAGATATAAATAAAGAACCGGTGCGCCTCACGTGAACAGGGCTCATATGCTCAGACAGTAGCGTGCACAGACCTCCTCAGGAGCAGGGGCGGAGGGACCAAAAAGGGCACTAAAAAAAAAATTTTTTTTTAAAAATTCTTTCTTTCCTTGGCATTCTAAGAAAATATGTTGATACAATGAGAATGCATAACACATCAAATGAAAATAGGGAAATTATGATAATATTGCTAAAATTATTTACTTTACCAAACAAAACAGTGAGAATCAAAAGGTAATTATGGAAAATTAATTTTTAGTTTTGTTGATGTAGTAAATTTAATGCATGTATTATATGTATGAAAGTGTTAGCTATCATGAATCATTATTACATGGCTTGGTAGAATTCCAACGTAGAATGCGATATATATTCGATATATAATATTTCTCGATAACAGACCGCTGCTAAGTATAACACACCGTTGCCATGAAAAACAGAGCGTTGCCATGGTTCAGTTCAGAGACGGAACGGACTATTTCTTTAGTGGAAGCAATACAATCGTTTTTAAATCAATAAACTCCTTTTTAAATCAATATTTTGTGTCAAATTATTGATTTATTTGGTAGGTAGCCATGTAATAAGCGGGATAATGTATAGCGAGGCGGTTGTTATAGCGAATACAACCCCTTCACGCTGATTCAAGATCCTTCCGTCGGGGTCATAGTCATAATCAGCCTGTCGGGTTTGTATTCGCTATAACAACCGCCTCGCTATACATTATCCCTTACGTAACACTTTACAATAAGGTTTCATTAGTTAAATTAGTTAACATTACTAATAATGAACTGCACTACTTCAGCATTTACTAAAACATTAAAATTAAAAGTTGTATTTGTTATCATTAGTTAATTCACTGACTGTGATAATCCGTTACCTGCTGCTCGCAGCGAAGACTCGCGCGAACTGCTGCGTAGTAGTGCGTACCAGAACCGTTACATGCGTACGAGGCACTGCAAAGGATACTCCGCCTACCATTTCTCCGTGATTTTTTTTTATATATAATATTTGTTTGTATTATTGTTAGTGGCAAGGGTGTGTAAGTGTATTGTTATTTATTATAATATTTATAATAATAATTATTATTATTTACAATTATCAGAAAAGGGCACAATACATTTTGAGACAAAAGGGGCAGGGGCTTGAGCCGCCCCCCAAACTGTAAGTGCAGTAGATTAATTTAGATTGATAATAACGGGTAAAAAGTATAATACATTTTGTTTCTATTATTCTATTTTCCACAATGTCAAAGCAATGCAGCTTAACCCAAAATACACACTGAGGCATGCACTTCTGTCCACACAAACTCTGCTGTTCTGCGCTCTAGCCAGAGAATACTCCCGTTGCAGGAACACTTTTAGTAGTCCAAGAAGAAGCAAATATATTTATTAAGTAGCTATAATAAAGTTATATGTTAAGTATTATATTTCACCAGATTTTATAGTGTAAAACATATTCAAGTGCGAATGAGAACCGTTTCGAGGGGGATGCCAGGTGTGCAAAAGAAAATAAATAAATAAATATTTATTTTAAAATGAACATGAGCGGAGTGTAATAAAGAAAAGGGATCAGCAGGGTTGATATTCAAAACGCTAAGCAAATACGTTTTCCACTTTGAATGACGACTATATCTGCAGAAATAGAGTTGTAGTTCTCTCTGTGTGTTCAAGTGCAGCTTTTTGGCCCCGACACAGGCGACGCGAGGTGACAATACAGTCGGCTTTCATCAGCCCTAGTTCTTTGGCGTCGGTTTGGTGTGACCCTTAAAAAGTTCCACAATTAATTTCATTCATCCCTAATATGCCAGCAGACGGCTGATCATGTTTTTAATGGGTCCCACCACCAACACATCATTAGACTCTGATAGCACTCGACCTCAGAGCCAGAAGAGTCGGCCCCCTCATCAGCTGAGCACCAGCAAGCCTTCATTAGCTCCATAGTGAATCATCGCATTTCTCTTGCAGTTGTCGAGCGCCCAGCAAACTCCTTTGTGTGAACATCCAAAAAGCCAAAAAGAGGCCATCTGGGTTCCCACTGTGATCATTTGTCCCCTGACAGCGCCACTTTCACCGCAAAAGGCATTTCCGGAAATATCCTACCCAATCCCAAATAGACCCAATTTACTCCAACCAGCATGTGCTATGTAATTACCCAGAACTCAACCCTTTCAATTACGTTTACAGTAATGCATCTGAAATTAATGATATCCACCAGCTCAGCCCCTTCATCTGAATATAAGTGGATTTCTGACGCAGGGTAATGACAGTCACACAAAAAAAATGATGACACCAACTAGCATAAACGGCAACTAAGTCTATGAGGACAGAGTGATAAGGCAACAGGAGAATTACTGAGTACATGATACTTATTTTGTTTACTACACCGATAAATTAACGCTTTACTAGAGTGCGCTATGACAGACGGGAGATGGAGGCGGTAAAAAACAAGGGAATATTGAGTGTGTAAGATATAATAGGAACTGAGAATGAAAAAGCCTTTAAAGAGCGAGCCAATGAGAAAGAGAGAGAGAATGAAAAATAAAGCATTAAACTGGTTAAAGACGACTGTTGAAAAATGTCAGCTGAATTGGGTCAGGACAGAGAAAGTAAGCGCAAATGAGAAGAACGTCCCTATTTGTTTTCCTAATTGATAAGAACAACAACTTTTTTACTTCATTTTACTTAAAGCCATAACATGATTAATGACATGATGACACAAAATGTAGAAAAAACACAGACGATGCAATGGCCAACTCTGGGGTGATTTATCTGCATAGGAATCAAGCAGGAAAATGAGCAAAATGCACACAGCTAAGGGAACCTCGAGAGAGTTTAGTGAATCACAGCAGAAATCAGGACTCTGGCTTCTATGAGCTGGGCTTTGCCTCATTTGCTTGTCTCTTTTTTTTTTTTCTCCTGTCCTTCTCTCCTCTTTAAAGCTATCTATTTTTATCACACTCCATTCTAAGGACTCATTACTGAGACACAGATCGGCCCATCTGGGTGCTGGAGGGCTATAGACATGGATGCTTGCTCTAGGAGTAAACAAAAAACAGGAAAATGGGGAATGAATTGTCAGATGCCAGAGAAGCCATTGATCCTGCAGTGCATAGCGGGTCTGAATCAACTTTCCTTGCCAGTCTGTCTGTGTTCAATGCTACGTGCCACACAGAATCAATACAATAGAAATTAATTGCAGACTGCACCACTGCGGGCAAGAGCAAAGTCCAGGTGAGAATTCCTAGATTCCTAGAATATAAATGCAATTATATAATTAGATCCAATTCTACTCAATGAAAAGGTTCACTGTACATTTACAGCACTTTTCCAAAAATTTGAATCATTCTGAAGTAGCCTTACAAAGAACAGTGCTTTACAATCCCCAGTGAGACAACCAAAAGCAAGAAAAAACTACTGAAGAGAATGGACTTTTATTTTAACAGTTCTTATACAAAAGATTTGAAAAAGACTGAAAATAGTATCACGGTTTCCACAAAGCAGCACGACTGTGACTACTCAACACTGATTATAATAATAAATGTTTTTTGAGCACTAAACCAGAATATTAGAAAGATTCACATTGATTAACTCCCCAATTACATCTAAAAGTTTCAAGATTGTCAATTAGCTTATAATAAGCATACTCTATTTTTACACGTGTTTTTATCAATCCTTTCAAAATTGATAAAACATCAGTTGACCCTGTGTCATTTAATTTTCCTTTACGTGACAACCATATTGCCATTTTTACCTGTCCAAATAAGAAATTTATTAAAACAATTACTTCCTTTTTGCATCTACTATATCTTGGCCCATAAATAAAGACCATTGGGGTAAAAACGACGCCCAACGTTTGGCACCACCTCTCTAATTCAGCAAAAAGCATCTGCAATCTTCCACAATTAAAAAACAAATGAAAAACGGTTTCCTGTACCCCACAAAAAGGGCAACCCTCCCCTACCTCTGGATCAAGGTGTGCTCTGTGTCTGTTTGTAGCTATTATACCATGCACAGTCCTCCACTGAAGATCTCCAGTCCTCTTCTCAGTAGGAGGCTTGTACAGGGACCTCCAGCTACCTTTAGGGGAAGCGTCTGCTCCAAACACCTCCTGCCATTTAGACTCCTTTACACTGCCCAACGTGTGACGGTATAAAACTTTAACACACAGTACATACAGGGCTTTTTTCCCAACATCACTGAAAAGACCAAGTTGGGGTGTCTCAAAAGACAGCAGTCCACCCTCCGATCCAGTCCATAATCCAGTCTCTGCAGAAATAGACACCTCTGGGAAGGAATAAAATTCTTCTTCATCGTCATGCGATTCTAGAGACAGTCTATAATCCACAGGTAGAGCTTTACTTAATTGAGTCAGTATGTTCTGGGCGAGCCGAGTTGATCTTATGCCCAGTTTTCCAGCCAAAACGTCCGCAGATATCCATCCTTCCTCAGATAAAAATTGTCCAACTTTTAAAAAATGTGCAGTCTTTAGAGTATTTCTTAGAGATATTGACTTTAAAATATTCAAGTCAAATGCAGGATTGAAAAGAATCGGTTCTTCTTTCATCCACATTCTCTGCACACCATTTTGTTCTCGAGAAACTCTGCAAACGGTCCAAGATGTTAAAATTGACCTGTAGAACACTGTTAATCCGGACAGGTCTATCTGGTTAATGTCCATGAGGAATAAATGGCGGTCTAGTCCCATATTACCGGCTCTCCTCAATAGGGCACAGGCGACTTCAGCCCAGCTCACATCTTCCCCATACAGGAGTTTTTTCACGGTCTGGAGTCTGAAGGCTTTGACTCTGGATCTTATGTCTACCAGTCCTTGTCCTCCTTCTTGTATAGGTAGATACAGCACCGATGCCTTCAACCAGTGTTGCCCCGACCAGAAGAAATCTACCAGGCACTTTTGTAATCTTCGTACTAAATCTTCTGGAGGTTCCAGAATCCTCATTCTGTGCCACAAAGATGCTGCAGCCAAATTGTTACAGACAAGCACTCTTCCCCTGTAGGACAGCTGGGGCAGCACCCATTTCCAGTGAGACAACCTCGCACACACTTTCTCCACTAAACCCTCCCAATTTTTCTTCCTAAATTCTTCTGTCCCTAAAAAGACACCTAAATATTTAAAACCTGCCCTCCCCCATTTTAATTCACCCGGGAGTAATGGACTTTGAGGTTCTTGACCACACCACAGAGCGTCACTTTTACCCCAATTGACCTTAGCAGAACATGCTTTATTATAACACACTAACGCCGTTTCTAACAATTTTACATCATTTTGATCTCTAATTAAAACCATGACATCGTCTGCATAAGCAGAAAGTTTGATAGGTTGCTGAAAAAAAGCAGCATTGACATTCAACCCTTTTAACTCTCTTCTCAGTCTGCACAACAGAGGCTCTATTGCTATACTATAAAGAAGACCAGACAGAGGACAACCTTGCCTAATTCCCCTCTGTACTTTTATCGGAAAACTGAGGCCACCAGCCATTTTTACCATACATGTTGCTTCAGTATATAACATTTTTACTGCAGAAATAAAATTGTCCTCAAAACCAAAAGCTTTTAACGTCTTAAAAAGAAAAATGTGATCAACCCTATCAAAGGCCTTTTCCTGATCCAAGGACAAAAAACCTACATTAGTGCCATTTATGACAGCAAAATCTATAACGTCCCGCACTAAATGTAGGTTATCAGAAATACATCTATTTTTAATACAATAAGACTGATCTTTATGGACAATTCCATGCAGTACACCATTTAATCTATTTGCTAGAACTTTAGAGAAAATTTTATAATCCGAGCACAGAATTGCCACCGGCCTCCAGTTCTTCAACAGTGTCAAATCTCCTTTTTTGGGGAGCAACGTTAAAACTGCACGCTGACAACTTGTAGGAAGGATTCCCTTACTTAGACAATTTTGAAGTACTTCAAAAAAATCTTTCCCAATAATGTTCCAAAAAGTCTTATAAAAGTCAGCAGGTAATCCGTCCAGTCCTGGCGCACGGCCTGAGTTGAGCCCCATGACAGCGGTGGTAACTTCTTCAAAATTAAGTCCAGTTTCTAGAGAAAGTTTATCTCCTTGAGTTATAATAGGAAGATCTTGCAACAGTTCATTCCTGCATTGTTCATCTGTGTTGTCAGCAGCATACAGTTCAGAATAAAATTCAACAGCAATTCCTCTCATATCCACTGGGTCTGAGGTGTCATGTCCATTAGTGTCTTTTAAGCAGAACATTCGTTTTTCTTGCCCAGCTTTACGCTCCAAATTAAAAAAGAAAGTTGTAGGACCATCCACATCTCTTATTGCCGTGAACCTACTCCTCACAAGCGCTCCTTTTGCCTTATCATTAAGAATTGAACTCAGTTGATTTTTTTTCCCCTCCCACAATTCCTTTAAAATTATAGGTTCACTTTCAATCATTTCTTTTTCAATCTCCATAATTTCTTTTTCTAGCCACTCTATTGTATTCTTTAAAACTAACGAGGAATGAGATGTATATTGCTGACAAAAATTTCTTATATGCACCTTTCCAACTTCCCACCACTGAGTAATATCTTCATAATAATTCTTCTCTCTTTTCCAGGTCTCCCAAAAATCAATAAAATATTCACAGAACTTTGTATCTTCTAATAATTTGAGTTGAAAATGCCAGTAGCAACTTTTACGGTTTGTTCTTTCTAATGAGCATTCAACTGTGATGAGTTTATGGTCAGAAATCGATGTTGGTATTATAGCAGTTTTTAAAATTCTATTTCTCATATTTTGTGATACATAAATCCTATCTAACCGTGCAGCAAAAACTCTATTATTGGTAACTTTCACCCATGTATACTGCCGAGTTGCAGCATTGTATTCTCTCCACACGTCTGAGAAATGCATACTTTCAATTATACGATCTAAACAGAAAGATGATTGTGCATGATGTTCTTCCCCATTTCTGTCTAGAGTAAAATTTAGGGTACAATTCCAATCACCACCCATAATAATAAAATCGTCATCTTGCTGCTGTTTTAGAAAGTGTTCTAATTCTTTAAAAAGCTGTATTCTATCTGTTCCTATATTTGGTGCATAAATATTAACAAACAGAAAATGGAGATTACTAATTTCAGCCCTTACAATTAAACATTTTCCTGGTTGTAACTCTTTTTTTGAAATGATTTTTGCTTTTATCACAGGGGAAAATAACACTGCCACTCCAGCACTTAAATTAGTACCATGACTAAGAACTTTTCCTCCTTTCCACCATAAATCCCAGTCAACTTCATTACTTTGGTCACTGTGAGTTTCTTGCAAAAATACAACACTTAAATTTTTTATACGAATTAATTCTGATAATACATTATTTTTCCTCCCATCCCTCATTCCATTCACATTTAGGGATCCCACCTGCATACCCTTCATGAGAAAAATAGAAAGAAAAAGAAAACAGGAAAGGTAGAAAAGAGCATAGTTAAACAACATGATTTCTTATGTGTTTCCCCTCGTTAGTCTTCCCTTTCCTTTATTTTTGCCTTGTCTTACCGAGGTTATATGTTTTTTAAGGCGAAACCTCTTTTGCTGTGAGAGCTCCTCATAACTGCTCGCTTTCCTAGCCTTCATCACAGAAACAACAAATTTATCAGTATCAGGAAAAAAATCACCTATTTCTACTCCTGATTTTCCTTTGGTTGCATCAAGAAAAGAATTAATTTGCTCAACAGTATACAAGTCTCTTTCATCCATTTTATCTAGCCACTCCTCGCTATCTTTCAATCCATCCTCAGTACACTGAGACAAGTTATCCAACTCCTCATCCATTTTGTCCTCTGAGCCTCCTACCTGTGATTCCTCATTAACCTCACGTACATTTACAACACTACTCTGTTCCCCATTGTCATCAATAATAACATCAGTAGTTTTATTCTCAGTTCTATCTGGAACAGCACTGCATCCAGGTTGCACATTCTCATTAATATTATTCTCAATTACCTCATTCTGCTCGTTCACCTCTTCTATCACCCCTCCATCTTTCTCCTCATTTCCTATATCATTCCTCTGATGATCAGCTTTTTCTATTCCATCTTGAGCCGCGGAAATTTTCTGTTCGGTTTTTTTCGGGCATACGCCACGTTTGTGCCCAATTTCTCCGCATTCAAAACATTTCCAGTTCTCTGCGCTTGCATAAACCATGTATGAATTCTCTCCATGGTTTACACGAAATGACACCTCTAAGTTACGTTCCGGTGAACTCAAAAACATATAAACCTGTCTTCTGAAGGAAAGCACATGTTTTAGTGCAGCGTTTTTACAGCCCAGTGAAATAAGTTTCACAGGGCTTGCAATTTTTCCGAATCTCTGCAATTCCTTCATTATTACATCATTCGAGATAAACGTCGGAATGTTTGAGATTATGATTTTCGTCGCCGGGGCAGATAGGGGGGTTACTGAAACAAAAGTTCCTTTTACCCATACTCCGCTCACGGTCAATTTATTGATCAACATTTCCGTTTTCAAAAACACAACCACAGCTTTGTTCATACGTGAAGCCGAGATGATATTCTCAAACCCTACCTGCTCTCCGACGACTAGGAGCAGTTCCTCCACTGTCACCCCAGGTTCTGGTACACACCTGCACCCGTTCCGAAGCGACAGGCCTTGCGTTCCTTGAATGGGAACAGACGCCATATCGGCGTCTTAAAATGACGAACAAACAACTTTTTTTTTTTTTTTTTTTTTTTTTTTTTTTTTTAACTCTCAAAACTTTATTATTATTTTGTCCCTTTAACTACCGAGGGGAAAGAAAATTAAGAAACCATTTGTATTACAAAGAGAAACCACTTTTCCACTCTCACTCTGAGCAACGTGCTCAGCTCTCACACACACACTCCCAACACTCACACCGGAAGCGAGAGAGAGAGAGAGAGAGAGAGAGAGAGAGAGAGAGAGAGAAAGAGAGAGCGAGAGAGAGAGAGAGAGAGAGAATCATTAACAGTGCTTGCAAAGGAAAGCTTCAGTATTGCTATTGAAACTCATCTCGTAGCAACTACAGACAAGACCTTTAAATTGTGCTATTGCTTTTCTATGTGACTGATCTTGATGATAAAACTGGCAAATAAATCATTTTGGCTTACATTGAAGGAGGGTCAAAAGATTTCTATTTCAAATACAGTACAGTCACACACACACACTCATTCCCTAGAAGAAATGCTAATGAAAAGTCAGTTTTAATAAACTAGAAACAGTTAAAAAGGAGAAATACACACTGATTAGAAAACATCTTGATCCCAATTACACTTAAAGTTCAACCTCTTTACAACAAAATACAACATGTAGTCTGTTTTAAACCATAAATAAAAGACCCCAAAAGCCACAGCCTCTTCTCGCAGTCTGTGGACAGAAGACCAGATCTTTATGCAACCCTGCTCTTATCTCACAGAACTTTCTTTATTATTTCAGTCACCTCTGTGTGTCAGGTCCTTTTACTGTGACCATGGACAGCAGATAAAATCCTCCAAAAATGGGAACAAGTTTTGTGTGCCAGGACATCTGCAGAGCATTGCACTGAAAAAAACAAACTTCAAAAAACTGAAGATCACAGACAGAAAAACACTCAGCAAAGTTTCATGAAATACTTTTAAGCTGTTTGTTGCTCAGTTTCTGTTTTGCTTCTAAAACCAAAGACAACTAACAGTGTGTGCGTCATAGCAGGCAATTGCTCATTATAGAGCTAAAGAACTACTAAGAAGTGAATCAGAATTTTTAAAACTAATATCATTCCAGTGAGAGAGGAAAATTAAGACTTCTCACAGACAGAAGGGATCTTATTTTGATCACATGCCCAACACTCATTCTTCAGGAATTTCAAGAGAAATGTAAGGAGAGTCTGTGTTCATTCTCAACTTCTCCTAATCTCTCTGTTCTCTGAGCTCACATGAGGGGAGATATGCATCACATGAAGTACATGTGACCCTGCCTTGCCTGTTTTAAGCAAAAGAAATAGCATGTTTATTATTTATCATACACACACACACACAATAACTCTCATGACTACAAAAACATGACTTAGAGTTATAAAAGCCTGGTATCATGACCACTTCTGCAAAGTTCAAGAGCACTGCCACAGTGAAGGCGTCTATGTAATGCTACATATGGTAAATGGTAAATGGATGGCATTTATATAGCGCTTTCACAGACCCAATGGCCACCAAAGCGCTTTACATTTGCCTCACATTCACCCATTCACACACCGACGGCGGTGTCAGCCATACAAGGCGCCATCCAGCTCGTCGGGAGCAGCTGGGGTTAGGTGTCTTGCTCATGGAGACCTCGACACTTGGTCAGGTGGAACCGGGGATTGAACCACCAACCTTCCAGTTTGTAGACAATCTACATGAACCACTGAACCACTGCCGCCCCATATGCTGCCTGTCATGATAAATCTGTGCCCTTTTAAAGTTCTAGTCATGTCACAATGGAATTGTGCTTTCAGTTCCACTATAAGATTTGATTTAATCTGGTTTCAGCAACAAAAAAATAAAAAAATATTACAAAACTAGAAACAATATTACAAAACTAGATTACGCATGGCAATGACAAGAACTAAAACCTCTTCCTCAATCACAAACATTACAAAAAAATCCTATGTCATGCACTGAAAGACATGTGAATAAAAGACAGTTTCTTAGTGGACCAAACACAGATTACTCTTCAGTGCCAGTATGGTTGAAAATCTATTCTATTGTGACCTGCCTGCTGAAAAAAGAACTAACTTATCTAAGCACCATTCACCATAGTCATAAAATTCAAGACAAAACAAAATCATGTCAGATAAATCATTAATACAAAAGAATAAATCAGCATACAAAAGAAAACAGGAATAGTATCAAAATAATATTCAAGAATATTCAAAATATTTTCTAATTTGTAAAGAGGATGGTAGAATTGCACTCCTGAAATGGGATCTCTTTTAGCACCCAAACTAGTTCAATAGACCATGACTACAACTTTAGATTAGTTATACATTTAAATGTCTCCAGCAGAAAAGTCACTTTCAAAAGTCTTTCCAGCTCATCTCGGTAGGTTGCTTTGGTGGTTCTTTGGTTGTATTGAATATATTTAATGGGGATCTGGAGACCGTCCTATAAAAAAGTAACTCTAATATTTCTGAGTAATTTATCATTTTTTTATATTTTTGCTTAAAGCTTATTTAAATTTTAAGTTGTATATAATCCTCTACATAATATTTTATATAATCGTGCAAATAACGATAAATTCTTGTAAAACTCAGGGAGCATCAATTACAGTTTAATAATTATCTTTAAGGCTTTTAAATTACAATCCTCTGGCTTATGAAATTTTAAATGAAAATTGTCCCCTGAAGCAAATGTAATTCCAGCTTATACATGTACACGTGGTGTAATTGAAGTAAGGGGAAAAAATCTTATGAACAGAAGCACAAAGGCTTTAAGGAAGTCAGACTAAAAAAAAATTCTGTATACAGTATGTTAAACACATTTGAACATGGAATACAGATAGAAATTAAATTTTTTTTTTTAAGCAGTCACTAGCACAAGCTAAATTTGCCTTGCACTCATTTGCATTTCATTACAATAGTTTGTTTTCTTTAGGTCTAATTGAAACATCAAGCACTCTACACTTAAGCATGATTTTATTTGACAAATACATATGTTTGAAAGTGTGCATTTAAGTGCATGCATTCTTCTGTGTCTTCTTTTATTCACAGCAACAAAACATGGTTTTATTTTGACCGTGATTGTGCAAAAAGGCCTATAGGCTATATTCAGCAATATTATTGATTTGACACTACTGGATGAGAATTGAATTGAGCTTGACCATGGCATCACTGTTTCACTGTTTTCTCCTTCCATAATTGATTAACTTTACACAGCTATTGAACAGAACTGACTCAACATAGAACTGACGTCAGCTGAAAAACAACATTATTTTCTTTTTAGAGCTGCATGATTTACAGCATAATTGGATTCTGTTTGCATCACTGACCATTCTTTTTCTGTTTATTACTGTAAAGCTGCTTTGAAACAATCTGTATTATAAAGCGGTATATATAAAGGTGATTTGACATGACTTACACGATACCTCTGTGGGAAAGCAGGGCTGGCCAAGATCCTGCAGTGAAGTGATACTGCATCTATCACTGAATTCTGGTTACACAAACAAGTGAGTTCATTCACATTATTGAGGAGGGCATCTGAAGCCCAGCTTGCTACCTCTGAGAGCTGGAGGCCGGAGCCAAATAGCAGGAGGTAATTCTCTCTGACCTTCTTGGAGACTAACAAACCTCTTAGCAATTCCACCTACATGAACAAGGTACTGAATGGAGAGAGAAAGAGGTGATGGAGATTAACAGATATCAGAGGTATATCAGATAACAAATTTTATTAAGCTACCCTCTAAAAAAAAAAACCCTGCAGTGATTAGAGCAAGTCCATCAGTAGAAAGACTGTCTCCACAGACTATGCTAGAAAAGCAATGAGTGACACACTGGCAGAAGTGCAGCATCAGCGTTTAGGAGAGAACGAAACATCACATCAGACACTAAAATAAATCTCTCACACAAATACAATCATTTAATGTGCTGGTTCATCCTGTGCCAGCTGACTGGTATATTTATGCAGTCGGTGGAGAGGAAGGATATGGAATTTCACAGTGATCAAAAACAATAAAATTAGGAAAGTTGTAGTATTTTTTTATTATATTATATTATATTGAAACATTAAACACATTCTCCTCATGCAGTCTAGATATTAAAATCCTGACAGATACCAATAGGTCAATATTTATTTTCATGTTATAGTTATTAAAATAATATTGTGTAAACAAATTAATAAAAAACAGCAAAGTAAAATCGGCCATTTTAAATGGCACCAAAACATACATGCATATATAAAAAGATTAACTTTAAATGGGCCTTTCAATAGTTTTTAACTAGCATAAAGCCTAGTTCACACTACATGATTTTAAAACGTAGGGCTGAACTGTGCAGTTCACACTACATGACTTGCTCTCTGTGAAATCAGGAGTGTTCAAGTTGAGCTGTTCACACCACACGACACAACGTGATTGATCCGCAACAGGAGGTAACGCACTACACGAGTTGACAACAACTCTGTCACCCAACGATTCTATCTTGTCTACAAACCATGTTTTGTCACGAAAAATCACGCAATAAAATGAACCGAAAATGACGCGAAACAGCACGCGCGCAAATACCCAGGGAAGAAGAACACAACACGCGAATATGGACGTCAGACAGAAACTAGTGCTGCAAACTGTTTGCGCGATGATTTGCTCTGAGAAAATATATACACTCTACAACCTAATTTTAAAAAAGAACACCCAGAACATCAACATTGTGCATTGGCAATATACAGTTGACTTTTTTTTTTCCTAAAAGTATTTTAGTAAAACCTATGATTACAAACAGGGATATACTTCTGAAAAGCATAAGTAATTATATTTTTATGTCTACACATACTTGTATGTTTAATCTGTAGTTGCTCTGATTGGCTGTAGCTCATGACATCACGTTAGGTTGAGTCGCGCGACAGCTCTGGATATCTAGCATGCTATATATTTTTCTGGGCTCAAGCGACGCGTCTGCGAGCGTCTTTGATGCGTTGTTGGCTCTTTCATACTAACAGATTGGCGAGCGTTCATCGCCCGTTAATCCCCCACGATTTGCACGCGATAACACCCTGACCTGTCGGCGAGCTCAACGATTTGCAAATCGGGCTTAAATCTGGCTTAAAATCATGTAGTGTGAACTAGGCTTTAGCAACACTGTTTTTCATGAACTTAAATGATACCGCAATGGTGTTAGACGTCGCACTACCATCTATCAACGTGGATCAGCATGATCATCTCTGAATTTTCATGAGTGAATTTTAGAGAGCAGTCTACACAATAATTAATTCCCTTACATGTCCATCAAAAAAGAAGAAACTCGGGTATCACTACTCAGGATTTTTACACTAGTTTACAAAAATCTTTTGTCTCTGTCGGTCTTTCGGTTTTCTGGCTTCAGATACCTTCCACTTCTTCAACTTTACAGGTAATGATTCTTCCATGGTCTCTGCTGTAAAAGCATGATAATAAGTGTGATCCATTGTCTAAATTTTCACTTTGCATCTCGAAAGTACACCACGCTACACTACTATAGAAGATCTAAAGAGCTGGTAGCCAATACGAGTGAGGATTCTTTTCAATGTTTAGAGACTTAAACAGTCCAGTCTGAATAAAAGCCTTAAAAAAAATTCTTGTGTAATTTGTATGTATTTCACAGTCGAAATTATCACTGTACAAATGACCAAACAACCCAAAACAGCAAATCACAGAAGGATTTCCAAAGGAATAGACTGATGCGAGCTGAAATGCTGAAAACCGTCAACACAAATGACAGACAATGATCCTCTACCTTCCTCCTATTTTGACGCTGATGTATACAGTTACTTCCCAATGGATTAAATCACAAGCTCTCAGTTCAGCTTTGTTTAGTTAGAGAATTTGTTTAGTAACTGAGAGCTTGTGATTTTTGTCTTCCAAAGCCTCGCCAATAATAAAGGGGCTTGGGGAAGTTAATATATGGGCAGCTGTGATCATCATAAGGTTCCAATCCAAACCCTCATTCATGACAGAGGAGAAAAACTGGGATCCTGTAGCCATTGTGGCCTTGAGCTAGACACTTGAGTCTGTGTTGTTCCAGATGGACTGCGCTATATAGATGATGCACTCCAAGTCATCTTGGATTGGAAAGTGACTGCTAACGCACGGTAATGTAATGTTAATACACAGCTCACTCTGACTAGTCACGTGTTTGAGATCCAGTGGCATTG
This sequence comes from Semotilus atromaculatus, assembly GCA_031834385.1. Lineage (NCBI taxonomy): Eukaryota > Metazoa > Chordata > Actinopteri > Cypriniformes > Leuciscidae > Semotilus > Semotilus atromaculatus. The sequence continues at coordinate 22,055,310 of JAULUF010000009.1, read as the reverse complement.
CAGGAGCAGTACAGAGATTGCCTATCTTTTTTTTTTTTTCTCGTGAGAGAAGTGATAAGAGGTGCCAAACTGATCTGGTACGAGATGTGCATATCAGTATTAAGTCACAAGACTCACACTGACTAGGCCCAAGTCATAAGGTGATGTTTAAGACTCCCCATGAATCTCTTGCATTGTTAAATATTCATTCACTTGCAAGCTTCTCCGCTTCTGCGGAGGAGTGTGAGTGCGGCTGTGGACTCACCTTGGAGAGATTAGCTCCAGGGCTCATTCTGTTCCTCCTCTGGCATGATGCTCCACTGCGGCTTAAACCGCTAATCCCAATAGGCAAAACACACCAAATGCTCACCACACACACTCATTTTCCTGCACTGCTTTCTTTCAATCAATACACTGCTTTTAGCCATGGACAACTGTCTTAAGCCACAGACACCACCACACCCTATATGTGTCTGAACATACAGTTGAGTTAATGTCGGAACAAAACAAAACAGCATTCAGTGATAACGGAGAACACTAAGGCTTGTATGCAAACTATCCTGCAGTCAAACAAAGCACACTGGCTCTTTTCATCAAAAGATGGGACAGAGGACAATTTGGGCCAGAGAGAATAGTACCTATTGAACAAAACCCTCCTTAGACAAACACAAAAGTACTGCCTGATGTTATGTTACACTTGAGTCTATAGGGAATTTGTGTGCGCAGAAAACTGGGCTGATTGTCCATTACAAAGTTGTGTATATCACCTGATCCTTGTATATTTTTTATAAATAATTTATGGATCCACGTTATATTGGTATCATGCAGGTTATTAGTATCCGTTGAAACATGATGTACAGTACAGTTTAATAGTTTGGGGTCAGTGTGCTCACCATGGCTGCATTTATCCGATAAAAGTAAAAACAGTTTTATGAAATATTATTACAAATAAAAAATAAAAAAACTGCTTTCCATTAAATACTTATCATCAGTGGGGCCCTTCCACTGTTTGGTTGCCCATATTCTTCATGTAATCAGCAGAAGAAAGAAATTCATCCAGGTTTGGAACAACTTGAGGTAAGTAAATGACTGAATTTTCATTTTTGGGTGAACTATTCCATTAATATGTCTGGTGAAATGAAGGCAACTGATCTAATGGCAACTTATTTACATTTAATGACTTTGGATTCATTAACAAGGTTTAATCAATCCCAGAGATTTTCCACCCTCGGATGATGATTCTTAGAGGAACAGTAAAACATCTCCAAATTATTGAGTCTATTTTCCTTTTAAGTTACCACACATTCTCAAGTAGCACTTACAGACAAATTAATATGTATGCAGTCATTCAATGAACACTTTCACCTTATTACATAATTCAATTAAAAAAGAATGAGGCTGCTTCATGAATAATGTATCTAAAGAAAAACCCTCCATCACATGTGACAAATGATCACTTCATATGCTGTACCACACTCTAGAGTTCCTAAATATCAACTTGACTCACACATTGGCCTCCCAGAACTTACAATAGATGGCCTTCATCATGTTTAAGTACAATGGCTTCAAAAGAGACCTTTGAAGTCTTGAGGGAGAAAGGAGCCCTCTGAGCTCATGTAAACAAGGGCCCTTTACACCAAGTATTAATGTCCATCTAGGGGTGATCCAGATGAGACAGATAGCTGTTTACACCTGGTATTTATGTGTCTCAGATGAGTCTTTGCACTACATATATGATGTAGTCACAAGCATTTCCGACTATCACCAAATATGGTTTGAGTAATTGGATAGCACAACTTTTGGACCCCGTTTTCACTTGTATTTAGCATCATCCACTTTTTCGGAGGTCCACACTGGCTATCCACCTATTTTTATGCGCATTTTGGGATATCACATAAAAAAAAAAACATGTGGCTAAATGCGCATAATGAGTCAGAAAAACTTTAATCCGATAAGAAAACATGCGCAAAAACTATGATGGAAACACATTTACCGAATAAATTCCTCGATGCACATCAAATAAGACATGTGACTTTGCAATGGGACGCCATAACTAGACTAACCAGTGGACCTTTCTCTTGCACAGCACCTGAAATGTGGTTTGGGTTGTTCTGAAATGCTTGAGCCAAGTCTGTTATTAAAGTGGTTCAGAATAATTACCTCCTAGAACTGTCTTACACGACTGTGTTCCTATAGAACAGGCATCAGCCTCTGAAAGCAAGATAACTATTGAGTTTCGTCTGCGTACTCTGAGGAGCAAGTCATTTATTATGAGATTATTATATACAGTGGCTTCTCCTACTGCAGCAACTTCCATTTCTCTTAGTGATATTCAGCGGCAGTTTAACAGAAGATGACGATTTTGTTCTCTTCGGCTCACTGGATAGAAAGTGCTTATTCGCGAATGCTTTATGCGATATTCCAATTTTGCGCACAAGTTAAATTCGCAACTTTGGATGGAAACATAGCTACTGACTATTTAATATAGCATCCATTGTGGCATCCTCCCAACGGATGCTAGCATGTAACAGAACGGATGCTTATGTAACAGAACTTAAGCCCAATTTATACTTCTGCGTCGAACTTACGCCGTAGCTACGCCGTAGGCTGTGCGTAACGCGCGTACCCTACGGCGTACCCTGACGTGCACCTCTCCAAAAATGTAACAACGCGTCAATTCTACGCGGACGCAAGCGCTGTGATTGGTCTGCTAGAACCCCTCCCTCGGGTTTCACATGCTCCCTCTGCATGAGTAATTGCGCGTCAACGCGGACAACGACGCAGAAATATAACTGAAGTATAACTGAAAACCAACGCGTAGTCTATAGCGTAGAGGCACCGGCGTAGGTCCGACGCAGAAGTATAAATCAGCCTTTAGGCTGAATCCCAATTCTCTGTCTTACCCCTTCCCCTTACCCCTTCCCCTTAGTTTTGCACGTTCACGTGAGAGTAAGGGCTATCCCAATTCTCATTTTGATCTAGGGGTAGGGCTAAGGGGAAGGGGTAGATACTTAAATACTTAAAGACCCCTTAAAACCAAGAATTTTCGCGAGCTTACTTGAAACCAAGGGGTACCCAGAATGCACTGCGCAACCGGCAACAATGGCGGGGATATCATCCAGAGAGTCCCATACATTTAAGTATTTTTGGCCTGTCACAAGCGCAGCAGTTCATCTACATTTCTCTTCTCCCTTGATTTTTCTGCGATTTGTTGCAGACAATAAACACACTTGCAGATGGCATCTTGGAAGTTTGTGATAAACACTTGTCGCCCCTGGTGACACAGACGCCAGTTAATGACGATGTATGACGTAACCTAGTGGCGTCTCATTTCATAGGGGTATGTTTTCACCCCTAGCGCTTACCACTCGGTTTCGAGGGACAAGGGCTAGGGGTAAGATGAAGGGGTAGGGGTAAGACGAAGGGGTAAGGGTAGAGGAAGGGGTAAGACAGAGAATTGGGATTCAGCCTTAGTTTGTTACCTGTTCTCTTCCTGTTTAGTCTCACTTCATGTCAAGACAGAGAGGGAGAGAGAAAGAAAATAAATGCACACTTGGGATGCATTATTTTTAGGCCGCTGAACACAATCACATACACGCAGGCAGGAAGAAAGCAGATGGTTATGTGGACTTGTGTGCGAGTTTTGGTGCATTCCTTTGTCACGACACAAAGGAATAGACGGGTGCTTGTGCACATGTGTGTACGTGCATAAGGAAGCGTTTGTAGTTTGTACAGTACATTTTTGGTCTATGCTCACTTTTTATCTTCATGCATTCATGAAAACAGATTTACTGTATCATCCTGATAAATGTTTCCAAAGCACAGAAAAGATCACCATGCAGAACAAGTAAAAAGAAATGCTCAAGACGAGGGAACTTGTAAACAAGTTTTCAGCACTCACTCACAGGAACACACGGACAGATCTGTCTCACTCTCTTTGTAGGTAAGATTATGTCATTGGGCTTAGCAAGCACAGATCTCCCAGTCCTCTGGCTCTTGTTTATATAAAAAGGTTTAGAAAGGAACACCACTACTGAAATAAGGGAGGTTAAGATAAAAGGCAAAACTGGTTTGTGAAGTGGCATTTAGGGTTGTAGCGATATACTGGTATATCACAGTATGAACATGTACGGTTATCATATCGTGCACTTTTGCTTATCAGCAGCATTGGGGAAAAAATAAATTGAAAACCTCACCTGCGCAAATGCATTTTCTTTCCACTTGACTGCTTAGACTCTTGCTCCACTCACAAATGTACAGCAGAAAAAAAAAAATGTCAGAGACAGAGGCTATTATCTCTAATCTCTATCCCACTCCAAAAAAGATGACACCAAGGTCATTAAACAATAACTGTGACTATATTAACATGCAATACCGTGGACAAAAAAAAGACGAGACTAAAACGTAGTTAAAAAAAAAAAAAATGTTACAGACAGCTGTACAAGACACTACTACCAGTGTTCATGCTTGTGGTTGCCAGATGTCAAGCTTAAATACTCCAGAACTTTTTTCTTAATTATATATTTTCTGCCAGGTTTTTTCATTAATGTTTGCTATCTGGAAACCATGCACACACACTCTCCTCTCTCTACACTGAGAAAGTGCTGCTGATGACGTGAAAACACAGACATGTGTTAGACAATGTGTCAATTTATATGATTAAAGAGGCTATATGCGTTTTTCTGAAATTTAAACTCGCGACTGACACCTGTGGTCAAAAAACCGAACTGCTCTTCCTTTCTGCTCGCTCTCGCAGCGCGCTCGTACGTGCACACTTCACAAGTCATCTGCTCCAAGGAGGTCAACATTATGTTTACACAGGTAAGAACAGTCAAATACATATATTCCATTGCACTGCTTGCGAGTGTAGGCTACTTGCTGACTAGCGGTGGTGGCAGAGTGATCTGAAACGTTTAACTTGAACGCGCTCGACGACACATCCGCAGACAGCGCGGGAAAAATCCGACCCGACAGAAAATAGGAAAAATAGGATACAGGCTTATAGGTGCACCCACTGTGAGCGGACAAGGTGTCAGTATGCTCACCAGGAGATGTAATGGTCAATGGTCAAATGGTCAAATAAAAAGGCTATTGTTACATTTATTTTGGGGAAAAAGTTCCATATAGCCCCTTTAATAGCCTATAATAAATAAGTAAAGTAGATGAGGTAAAATAATGCATAAAATTTAAAAGTACATTTGAACCAGGACTAAGACTAAGAATAAATAAAAAAATAGCTGACAAAATTATTTAATTCTTCACAGAATCCAGAAAAATTTAAAGACAAACCTGAATTTCTGATTAAAAAGAAAATCGTCTATTATTCTTAAAGGTTAATAAATTATGGTTTAACATATGGTTTGTGGTTTAACATACGGCATCACAGCCTTTTACAATTCCAAACAGCATAGGCTAATAAAACTAGGCTATTCTTTATTTGCTCATTAATACTATACTGAGATGTATGTCATTGATGGTTCTCAAAAGACTTAGTCAAAAGTATTCAGTGAAATATTGGTTAAATTAATCTATTTAAAAATAAACTCAAGCTCACATCACATCTCTAGAATGTTACAAAAGTCACAGTAATGTACTTACAATGGAAGCCTATGGGGGCATGTTTAAGACGCCATAAATAAATGTTACAAACAATGTTTCATTGCTCATCTGCATTAAGTTGAGAGCTGCTCAACTGTTTCTTTGCCAAAGATCTCTTTTACTTGTGTCAGCAAAAACGCAACTTAAAAATGAATAATATCATTTCACTTTGCTGCTGCAAATTGCTTTTAGTTTGAGCAGGCCTTTGGACTGTAAGAAACTCTACAGTCCAAGTTATTTTTCAAATGAATAATTCATACAAGTGCGTTAACAAAAATACAAGCTTTACATTTCTGCTTTTAAATATGCACCAAAGGCTTTTATGGGGAAATCTGTACATGTTTAATCATTTTTATTCAATCTGAGGTACGAGTTATTATATTCTGTGTAGGGATGCACCGAAATGAAAATTCTTGGCCGAAACCGAAAACCGGAAAAGACGAAATCAAGGCCGAAAACCGAAACACCGAAAGAAATTATGCCAATTATTAATACCATTGCATTTATGGCAATGACTGTGTACTAAATTCATGACATTGAAGTCAAGGCATTGCAATTGCATAAATTAATATTAAAGTTTAAAAGAATAAATCAATTACAAATTATGCAAATATTTATTTAGCACATTGCAACAATGCACAATATAAAATAAAATTCAACCTAAATGTTTAACTTGACCCCACTCATATATGTACATTAAATAATAATGTAAAGGCCTACTGGTCTGCAGACTTCAGTGCAAAATTAAATGTTCTCTCATAAAAACAAAGTTCATTTAGGTCAAATGCATTTCAAAATTTTCTCTGTAGGACTACTACAAGAAAATGCATTCAGAACAAGTGCAAAGTCTGTTTAAGATACAACAATATTTTCTCTGTAAGCTATATTTTCTCTTCAGTGTGAAAGCCCCCTGAAGTACGTTCACACCGCAGACATGTTGCTTCAGACAAGCACGTGCAGGTCGCGGTTTCTGTTTGCGTCATCACAACATTTATGCCGTATTGTTTCGGTGATAAAAGTCTTTCGGCTGAAAACCGAAAATGCTCTGAAAAATCTGAAAATTTTCGATGACTGAATATTCGGTGCATCCCTAATTCTGTGGTAATCAACATCATGCAACGGATGCTGCAGAGGTTAACCTGTATTGAATCTGCAATATTGCTTTCATGAAAACCCACTGCAATTTCATCAGTCTCTACTCCATCAGAGACTGAAAAATTAATCTCGCTAAAATCCTAGAACTGAAATAAAGACTACAAAAATAAGTCAGATGAAATCTGTAGATTAAATATGGAGGAGAACGTAGAGGGAAAAGCTGGCAGCTGTATTAAACTTACTAAAGTGAGCTATGAACTGTTCATTTACTAGTGAGATATTTCATAAACCTGTAAGGCTAGACAGGTAAGACAAAATCTGGCATGAAAATGGTGCAAACCACATCCTGTGAAAATGCTGACAGGTCATATTACTACACTGCTCTGTTCTTGGATGGTGTCACATAATTACACCTGAGGCAATGCATAAAGACATGCTCACACAACCACAGAAATGCAAAGCTTTCTGTCAGCGGGCTGTTTGCTAGACACAGAAGAGCCTAATCAATTTGTTTCCGCATTGTCTGAAGCGCTGAGTCACCGAGGGTCTCTACCATTCTTTGTGAAAAGTGTAACCTCAAGTAGAACAATCTAATGTCAGTCCAAAAGTGAAAAAGACTGGAAGCTCATAAATGCTCTGAGGGAGAGTATTAAACAAGAACATCCAGTTCTCCAGAAAAGAAAAAACAGATAAGCAGGAAGAGTAAGACCAGTTTGGCTGACCTGCCGTGAGCATGGAAGTCCAGGTGGAGGAACTGGTCCTGGTGAGACAGAGCTCTCTTAGCCCTCTGATGCTTGCTGTGCAAGAAGTCTGTGTCGTAGTTCAGGCCTTCGTAATGTCGAATGAACTTGCTAAGCGATTTCTCATATTGACCTGTGGAATAAAAGAAGGGAGGGAAAGAAAGAAAATTGAAAATTAATTACAGATTGGGATCAGACTAACTGTTATTGAACAGTTAAGTTAAGACTTGGCGCAGAAGGTTAACGGGTAAACTGTAGTGACAGAGTGGGAATAAACCTCTGTGACGGTTGGAATTACACTTGAGCTGCAACATGATGACTCATTATCCGTAAATTACTAGGCTTAGGCCCGTTTCACACATTCTGTCTGCAGCATGTAAGCAAATTAATATTACAGCAGCAACACAGGGCATTGAACTTTCAAACATCAGAGTTTCCGCGGTGTAATAGATCTGCGGCTCTATCAAGGCGTTTTTAAGCAGATTGCTACAGGGCACGTGCCCAAAGGAAACACATCAGGGAGGGGGGTACCATGTAGGACCAAAGACAAAAAAAAAACAGTTTTCAGTTTACCACTGAATTTATCCTTTAAATAAGAACTGCAAATTATACATTTGTCTCTGGGAACTGGCCAGACATGAAACAAAGTGATAAACTACAAACCAGTCAGCAATATGTGGCCATGAATGTAGTCATTGTCCAGCAAAAGTGGTAATGAATTTATTTCTGCCTTGGAGCTTCCTGTATGATTATAATAACTGTATAGTAATTCTCAGCTGTTTTTGTAAATTTTCATTATAAAAAATAAAATAAAATAATTTTTAAAAATGAAAAAATAAAAAACAAAACGCACCGCAAAATAGGCTAAACATATGCAGTATGAATACTGCAACGTGTATGGGCAATAAAATGTGTGGCTTATGTGTTAAGTTGGTCTTATACTGTCATAAAATTAATTGATAAGAGGAACAGAAAACAGAGGGAAGAAAAAATAACTGTAAATGTCATAATGTACATGAGGACACTATATTTTCCCTTCTATTGTAGGAAAGTACAGTATTCCTTTTCCTCCCATCCTTCCTTAGACTCAAAAAGTGACTTCCTTGCACAGTAGCATTTATGCTAAGAATAGCCTGACCTTAGCAGGGAGTGTTTACTCTGTCACGACATTATAGTATCTGCTGCAACAACAGTTGTACAAGCAAATGTCCCACCTCATGAAAAGTATTTCTAGTCCCTTTCCTTCACAGTCCTCAAATCTTGACGTGATATCTTTCTTGACGGAATGTATAATCAGCCTATAAGATAATATGATTAATAAGACCTCTGGTTGATGTGTTTTCAGAGGAAGAACTTTGACACTGGCTTTCCATCAGTAAACACAACCCACAGAGAACCAACCTTTCCTGTTTTGAATCAAATTTTACCTCCCCTGTGCAGACAGGTCATGTATGGAGACTGCCTGAACCGATTTATGCTCCTGTACAACAAAAACAGCAATTGGCCAAGTAAAGTAAATTGACTTGTGTGAGCTGTGCTTCATACATTGGTTTTGACAATGTGAAAAATTTTACTTTTTTAGATCTTTCAATGGACATACAAGCTTGAGCAATTTACATATGAACACACCTGGAGACAACAGCAGCAGGTTTCATTTCGTTTCGCTAGTGCAGTGGAATGAAAAAACGCATTTTGCATTTAACATTATTCAATGTTATGCTTTTGTGCTTCACATGAACAACTCTCCCTTGAACAATAAACTACAAAAAATACATCACACACAAACATCTAAAACATCACACACAAACCTTCACATAAGCTAAAACAATCATTTCTGCATGACATCAACCAAAGTATCAATCTGAGTGAAATATCATCAGTGTCTTTCCAATTGAACACAAGTACACTTAATATAAAAATAAAAATAGAGCTTTCTTCAGCAAAAAAAGCTTCTTTTCAGCTTCTAATGAATGAGGTTTGACAGAAGTTCAGAAACACCTGACCTGATGATTTGCAGCTTTGTCTGAGGCACCTTTAATCATAAAACACAACCTCAGGTTGTGAGATAAAACAGTAATATAAGAAATAAAAAGAAAAAATAGACAGAAACAAACTGCACAATTGGCAGAGAGTGAGAAGGTGGGAGATCGAAAAAGTGTGTATAGGCTGGGAGTAACAGTGCAGACACAGACAGTTTGTCCACCTGTACAGCGGTGATAAAATCCAGAGAGAGAGAGAGAGAGAGAGAGAGAGAGAGAGAGAGAGAGAGAGAGAGAGAGAGAGAGAGAGAGAGAGAGAGAGAGAGAGAGAGAGAGAGAGAGAGAGAGAGAGAGAGAGAGAGAGAGAGAGAGAGAGAGAGAGAGAGAGAGAGAGAGAGAGAGAGAGAGAGAGAGAGAGAGAGAGAGAGAGAGAAAAATCAGGAGCAGTACAACACTCATTCCAATTCCACACACATTAGTGCTCCACCTCCCCAACTCTCCTCTATCACACTCTCAAGGCAAACACTTTTTCTTTAGCGCTCTACATTCAATGCACCATGCAGGTTAAAATAAAGGAACATTGAACTGTTAGGTAAGATGACTTCATGTCAGCGGTTACCTTCACGGTTTAGTAAGTTGGCACGGTTATCAGACCTGAGAGCTAAATATGGTTAAGGTTTCACAGTTCGCTGTGAAGTGTGAAGATATTAGATATTTATGTATATTACCAAAGACACTTGGGACTTAGAATTGAAATTTCAGAGTAAGTTCTATAGATAGAAGGAGATGCTATATGAACTATAGCTTCCTTTTGAATAATTAGCCATGTTCACCCTTGAAATCGCTATATCACAGTACAATTGGCAGATTATTTACATTCCCGTAAATGTACAACATCTGCTTTCACAAATGCAACAGCTTTCAGTTTTGTTTCCATATTACAGCCATTCAAACATCAGCACCAAAAAATAGTGCTGTTAAAATAATAAAAAAAATAAAAAAAAATTGTACATTTATATAGCGCTTTTCTGGGTGCTCAAAGCGCTTTACATGGAAGGGGGGAAATCTCCTCAACCACCACCAGTGTGCAGCATCCACCTGGATGATGCGACGGCAGCCATATTGCACCAGTACGCCCACCACACACCAGCTTACTGGTGGAGAGGAGACAGTGATGAAGCCAATCAGTATGGGGACGATTAGGAGGCCATGATGGACAGAGGCCAAGGGGAAAATTTGGCCAAGACAAATTTACACAGTTACACCCCTACTCTTTTTCGAAGGACATACTGGGATTTTTTTAACGACCACAGAGAGTCAGGACCTCGGTTTAACATCTCATCTGAAGGTCGGTGCTCTTTGACAGTATAGGGTCCAAATCACAATACTGGGGCGTTAGGACCCACACAGAGCACAGGCCCACACCCCCTTGCTGGCCTCGTAACACCTCTTCCAGCAGCAACCTGGTTTTCTCAGGAGGTCTCCCATCCAGGAACTAACCAGGCTCAGCCCGGCTTAGCTTCAGTGGGCAACCAGTCTTGGGCTACAAAGGGTGATATGGCTGCTGGCATAAAACTCTGTGATGTTATTTACTGGAACTGACGTTTAAAGAGCTACATCATTGAGCTTCTGTCATATTTGACCACATTTCTTACCACAAGCGAACCACGATTTCTGAGTGGCATGTCACAGACTTACAACTAAACAGCTTAGACCTCCTTTAGAGCTTGGTGACTGGCCAAACTTTTTACGTCAAAGCTAGGGGTGGGTGATATGACCAAAATCTCATATCATGATATGACTAATTTTATTTCTCGATAACAAAATATATCACAATATAGTTATTTTTGCTTTATATAAGGTTATGACATCTAAATTTTTTGTACCATTGAAATAAATTCTTGTCACCATTTTCAAACACAAAAAACTACTAGCCTAAGTATTAAAAAAAAACTCTCAAGCTTACTAAAGACAAAGTAAACAGTGATAAAAAAGAAAAAACAAATTACAAGCATATAGGAAGACTAGGCTTGCTACGGTAGTCGGTGTTAAGGCCTCATTATGCTTATGCGTCAACTCCACGGCGTAGCTACGGCGTCACTCCTACGGCGTTGTGGCCGTTTTAAGGTTCTGCGTCAGGTTGCGTTGCATCGCGTTGAATCTGACCAATCACAGCCCTTGCGGTCTGCGTCGCCTCGGCGCTAGTTAAAATTTTTTGGAGGTGCACGTCGAGCTACGGCGGAGGGGTCGGTGAGGGGTTTGTGGCGACGCAGAGGGGTCTGCGGGGGTACACCGTCGATTCGCCGCAGAAGCATTAAACAGGTTTTACACGGTATTCATTCGCAATGAATGAATTGCGATTTTAATCGCAATTCCGGTTTTATCACTTGCCCACCGCGGCACCGCAAAAAAAAACGTAAAACGTTAAAATATGTAATGCAATTACGCAGTATCCGTTTTTTTTCTGTCACCTGTTGACTAGCGTTGTATGATCACGCTCTTATTAATGTGAATGTTTTAAGCACGACAAGACTAAAAAGACCGAGCTGTAAGTCCTGCCGCGCACGACCCACGTATCGAGTTCTCTTTCGGGCTTGAACAAACCATAACACACAAATTATGCCAAAATGTCTGTTTTGTCGAGTGTCCTCATAAGAGCAGTCTTAAATTATTTAAAATAAAGTCTTAAAGGACAACTCCGGCGCAAAATGAACTTTTGGTCTAATTACACATTGGTGCATAGTCAACCGCTCTCTGAGATTTGTTTTCATGATTGTCAAATGTAACGAGTTTTATCTCTAAAAACTGTTTAGCTTATAACGCTAGTATATTGGGCATAGAGCATGAAAATATAAATCGCTTGTTAATACCACTAACAAGGCTCAAAATAGCCCAATACTAACACGTTAGCATAATGAGGGTCCCTACCTGCAAACTGAAGCATTGAGAACATTGTAAGTGTACAGACAGTTTAATAAGAAGATATTTTATAAAGACAGTCCACTTCGCTTACACAGGAAGGAGCCGTCTTTGGAAAACAGTAGGGCTGTGTATCACCAACAATGTCACGATACGATACGCATCACGATACTAAAGCCACGATACGTTGAAAACAATGAGTTAAATAAAATAAAAAAACTTAGAATGGCTCTTCCTTCTGCTTTTAAAGACTGCCTCAATAACTGAAAACAGATAACTGACAATTATAGTGACACTGAAGCATATCCACACTGCTCAATGACTAAACAAAACTTAAAACATTTCATAAAAGCAAAAATGGTAACAACTTAAATTTAACTTGGTTTTCTCAAACTCTTTTAAACACCTATTTAACAATTTGGACTTAAGTGTTGGAATGTGCAACAAACAAAGTAATTTCTCCTACGTTGAAATTTTCAATTATTACATTTTCAGATTTTATGCAGAAACAACAATTGATTGACATGCTCATAAGAGAGTGACAGCAGAATATCTCGCTTAACTACAACTGGGGAATTGCCGTTTCTGTTAAAAACTTTTATGCTTATTTAAGACATAACCAACTGTGTTTAGAGGATACTTACTGAGACCGAAATTTTTGACATAATTTTGCGTGTTTTAGTCTGTTAAAGCGATATAATCTCGCGAGCTGTATGTGAGGCGGCTTTACTAGTCTATGTATGCACGCAGAGAAAAACAACTCTCAGAGAGCGCGCGCAAGTACTGAATAGTTTAAAATCGTTTGAATGTTTAAACTGGTAAGACTTAAAACGTGCAAATGGTCAACTTTAGTCACGATGCAATGCTGGCCCGAATATGCAAGTGAATATTGTGTCCCGACTCCTGAACTCGTATAGTTTCACCGGCTGCAGCGCTGGACGCTTGCCTTGAGCAGGAGAGAGACGAGAGAGAGAAGACACAGCACCATTGAACTCACGCTGTTTGTGAAATTGCGTCTCGCAGAAAGTTTTAAAATGACTGATTTGATTTATAATCTGTGTGGATTCATTTACTAATACAACCGTACCTACATGCTAAAGTGAATCAATGTTTGCGGGAATGATTAAAATTGCGCGATAGCCTGCTGCGCCGAAATTCGAGCCCTGAATTGGCTACATTCAAAAGCACAACAGTATCGATACGGAAGCTGCTGTATCGATACGCGCATCGCCAGGAGTTCATGACGATGTATCGCAGTATCGATATTCTGAGCACAGCCCTAGAAAACCGTCTCGACTAATCGAATCATGAAAGCCGAGCCGAACAACGGACCATATTGCTACGTCCCAATTCACATACTATCCGTCCTAAATAGTATTCGAAAATAGAATTAGTACGTCCCAAATCGTAGTATGTTGAAATGAGTGTTCCAAAGATACCCGGATGGTCTACTATATCCGGTCAGAATCCGAAGTGCAGATCTATGCACATTGCACACTCTAACGGCTGATATTGCCCACAACCCATCGCGCGTTGGACGAGGATTTGATTAGAACTACAAACACGAGTGAAAAGTGTTAAAAAACTACAGACATGGAGGACGCGCGAGTCCGGCGGTTATGTAGAGAGGTTTAGATAAAGGGGTTTGAGTGATTAATTACCAATATCTAACCTGACGAAAATGTATTTATTCAATGTTGTCTACATTACTTTACATAGCAGCAGCATTGTGAACTTTTGTAAAGATACGTATAGCTATTAACTTTTAAATCCATCATTACATTCAAATTGCAAACACACGAGGAGAGTCTCCGCATGAAAGACCCACTACTGGCAGATGAACGTGCTACTACATTTATCTCCGAAACTGTAGGTAATTAAATTAGATTGAATGGAGGATTTTAACTGTGACAAGATGATTGACAGGGCATTTTACGGTGACAGGATGCACGCGACGAGTAGTATGTCCCAAAGCTTGCCTACTCTTTTGCTACACACTCAAAAGTATGTACTTTTTCTTCACAAAAAGAGTACATACTTTTAGGGCGTAGTATAAGTAGGCGAATTGGGACCCAGCATTTGAGATTCCAAGACAGTTTAGCGCACTCGGCTCGGCATTCATGATTCGACTGATCGAGACTGTTTTCCACAGTGGAAAGTGCGAAGTGGACTGTCTTTATAAAATATCTTCTTATTAAACTGTCTGTACACTTACAAAGTTCTCAATGCTTCAGTTTGCAGGTAGGGACCCTCATTATGCTAACGTGTTCGTGTTGGGCTATTTTGAGCCTTGTTAGTGGTATTAACAAGCGATTTATATTTTCATTACTCTATGCCCAATATACTAGCATTATCAGCTAAACAGTTTTTAGAGATACAACTCTTTACATTCGACAATCATGAAAACAAATCTCAGAGAACGGTTGACTATGTACCAATGTGTAATTAGACCAAAAGTTCGTTTTGCGCCGGAGTTGTCCTTTAAATTAATGTAGAGATTTGTGAGAAAATGGGACGTGTGTCAGATCGCGTCTCTGTCAGCAGTGGCTGGTCTTAAAGTTTCATTAATGTTAATCAAAGAACAAAAGGTAAGAGAGTAAATTATTCACTCAGACCCCGCGTCAGGAGGATTATTATACCGGTAGCCTAATAATCATGAATGCACTCCGCTATCTTTTAACACATCTCCGGCGAACGGCTTCTTCACGCTTCAGTTAAAGCCAAGTTCAAATCCACCAACGTTAATCTACTAACTCTCCTGACTGCTTTGTCGGACAAAAATGGTAGATTTTGACTGGTCAGATCGCATGTCAATCAAACTCCCAGCTAATGATGATTTGACGCTAATTTAAAAGTGAAAGTGAAGTGCAATGCCGCACCAGCTTTTTTTTTGCCTCCCAGTGAAACCGATATTACCGGTGTTGTCACAAGTCGATTAACCGGTGGGAGAATATTATCACAGTCACATCTCTAAGGAAGGCCAACTACAATAGAACAAAGACAAAAACGAAAAACTTCAAGCTCTAGTAAGAAATAAAACTGCACGCAAATGCTGCAATTTTTTTATGCGCAGCTTGTCAGTGAAGCACTGCTCTGTGCTCAGTAGTAAATGCTGCTCCATCTGAAACCCAAATGGCACCCTAGCACAGAAACTCCAAATATGCCACGCAGAAGTACGATAATGCACTTCGTTCCAGGAAATCCCATTGGGCATCATACTAATGGTGTAGCTGATTGAACAGCTTTGATTGATTAATCATGACAGATAACCCATATATTGACAGTCATGTGTTTATTAGAGTTCTTCTAGTCTCGGGTATGTTCATGATAAGAAAGTATATTTATAATTCAATGGTAATCAACATAGCCTTTATCACTGTATAAAATGTATTCCATCATTCAGATAAGATGTTTAACTGAGGTGCTGACTCTCTGTGGTCATTAAAAATCCCAGGATGTCCTTAAAAAAAAAACCCCAGCATCCTGTTGTGTGCCTTATTCTGTGTAAGAAGCCACATCGTCTCACAGAAGGATGTTTTCAAACACTCAACTAACGTTATGAAGTGAGTTGAGTAAAAACATGTTATTAAATGTTGTCTTTTGTTGGACAAGAGGTTCATAAATGCCTCTAATTTTTGGAAAGATGTTTAACGCGTGTTGCTTTTTCAAATGCACATTATAAGCGACTCAAACTCTCAGTGATTTCAGATGGAGCAGCATTTAGTACTTATCACAGAGCTGTGTTTCAATGACAAGCTGTGCATTAAAAAAAAAAAATATATATATATATACACATATTTATTTATTTTAGCCAGCCTTTGCGATTTTTTAATCGCTCTCAGCCAAATAGGTTGAATCGTGCAGTCCTAGTATAAAGTAATCATATACAAAAAACATAGTGAGAGATTTTTATCTCTTTTGCACTTTGATTAACTGCTGTCACTTTAGGATAGAAGACAGCACTGAAAAAGTCTCTCTGAAAGCACGCGCATATAGCGAAATGAGTTATCTTTCATTGCTTATTAATGTGTCCTTCAACAGTTTAAAATGACTTGTTTTTAAGCTGCAATGGTTAAACACGCGTCACGCATTCATAAGCTTTCGTGGCGGCGCAGCACAGAAACGTCACAAGAGCGTAACCGCGATAGAGAAGACTCCAAAATCTCTACCAGTTGACAAATTTCTACGGGTATATCGCCCACCCCTAGTCAAAGAGTGAAAAGACATGAAGCATAGCATTAGTTTGAATCCCCAAAGAGACCCTTGAAGTTTTTTTAAGCTGCAGTCAGCCTATAATGACTTGTCTATGAAGGCAGCTCACAAACTTTAGAAGTTAATAAGAAAAAGAAGAACACTGTCAAATTATGTGTCTTGAGAGACAAGGACATATATATATATATATATATATATATATATATATATATATATATATATATATATATATATATATATATATTAGACAACTCATTTTCACATTGTTTCTATAGCAACTTGGCACTTTGCTTAAAAATATAATAAAAATAACGAGTAATTTGCTCGCTCATCCTTAGCCCTGTAGCCTAGAACTAGAGTCAGCCAGTGAACCTTTGCTGAGAAGCATACATGTGTAATGATAGGGAAATTATGTTTCATCAGAAGCAAAAGGTCCAATTTTGCTCTATTAGCTAAGGCAGAGAGGTGAAACAGTCCACTAAAGATTAGCCTTTTCTGCCCCACTATTCAGCTGCAGACCTGAACAAAGCAACACTTCAAAAAAATGTTACACTAGGTAAAATTAGTTAAATGGGCTGAGTATTAGTACTTGGGTATGTACACTCACCGGCCACTTTATTAGGTACCCCATGCTAGTAACGGGTTGGACCCCCTTTTGCCTTCAGAACTGCCTCAATTCTTCGTGGCATAGATTCAACAAGGTGCTGGAAGCATTCCTCAGGGAGTTTGGTCCATATGGACATGATGGCATCACACAGTTGCCGCAGATTTGTCGGCTGCACATCCATGATGCGAATCTCCCGTTCCACCACATCCCAAAGATGCTCTATTGGATTGAGATCTGGTGACTGTGGAGGCCATTTGAGTACAGCGAACTCATTGTCATGTTCAAGAAACCAGTCTGAGATGATTCCAGCTTTATGACATGGCGCATTATCCTGCTGAAAGTAGCCATCAGAAGTTGGGTACATTGTGGTCATAAAGGGATGGACATGGTCAGCAACAATACTCAGGTAGGCTGTGGCGTTGCAACGATGCTCAATTGGTACCAAGGGGCCCAAAGTGTGCCAAGAAAATATTCCCCACACCATGACACCACCACCACCAGCCTGAACCGTTGATACAAGGCAGGATGGATCCATGCTTTCATGTTGTAGACGCCAAATTCTGACCCTACCATCCGAATGTCGTAGCAGAAATCGAGACTCATCAGACCAGGCAACGTTTTTCCAATCTTCTATTGTCCAATTTCGATGAGCTTGTGCAAATTGTAGCCTCAGTTTCCTGTTCTTAGCTGAAAGGAGTGGCACCCGGTGTGGTCTTCTACTGCTGTAGCCCATCTGCCTCAAAGTTCGACGTACTGTGCGTTCAGAGATGCTCTTCTGCCCACCTTGGTTGTAACGGGTGGTTATTTGAGTCACTGTTGCCCTTCTATCAGCTCGAACCAGTCTGGCCATTCTCCTCTGACCTCTGGCATCAACAAGGCATTTCCGCCCACAGAACTGCCGCTCACTGGATGTTTTTTTCTTTTTCGGACCATTCTCTGTAAACCCTAGAGATGGTTGTGCGTGAAAATCCCAGTAGATTAGCAGTTTCTGAAATACTCAGACCAGCCCTTCTGGCACCAACAATCATGCCACGTTCAAAGTCACTCAAATCACCTTTCTTCCCCATACTGATGCTCGGTTTGAACTGCAGGAGATTGTCTTGACCATGTCTACATGCCTAAATGCACTGAGTTGCCGCCATGTGATTGGCTGCTTAGAAATTAAGTGTTAAGGAGCAGTTGGACAGGTGTACCTAATAAAGTGGCCGGTGAGTGTATGTTGCATTGTCTTTGTGGATGAACAACAACAAACAACAAAGGAACAGCACGAAATGTGATCTCAGAGTAAAATTCATATTATTATTGTTGGCTGGTTGTTCACATGACAGGCTCTAGAGGAGGAAGAGACCAGAGAAGTGGGTAAATCATGTAAACAAAGTATGTTGACAACACAAGGTTTTCATTTAGATCAAGTCTGCTGCAGTGACAAAGTCATGATAATTGGTTATCAGCACTATATTAAGACCACAGGCATTCCCAGAATAGGCCTGAACAGACAGAATTTATAGATGACAACATATTTCAGGGTAAATGAGAAATGCACAGACACAGAGAGAAAGGCATAACTCTGTGAAAGGAGGGCAGACATTGAGCACTTTTGTACAAGCACAAACAATAGCTGCCTCATTTCTGCCTAAATTACACCACATATGAGGACAAAAGCGACGGACTCCCACACAAAGATAACCGCAGAGCTGTCAGAACGCACGACACCACTGGATGAGACAAATGGAAGGCCTGAACAACATTGATGTTGAAAAAGTTCAGTGAAAAATTTACAGTAGATTTTAGATTCTATAGCCACAATATTGTTGGCAAAAATATCTATATGGAAATATCTGAAAATATTCCAAAACTTGTTTGCGCAGTATCAATGCCAGCTGCACGGTTTCACCCTCTCTTCTCTCCGACACAAATTGAAACACACTCGCCTCTCACTCACTCCGATGGAATAGCTAGTGTTGTTAGTGAATTGGTAATTTTCTCAATCCTGCAGGTTTTGTGCTCGCCTCACACCAAAAACGTGCGTACCACTGATCTATAAAAGTGGCACGCACATAAAGTCGCCTCTCAAACATTACCAAATTTAGTTCTTTTTCGTGGCTTATGGTGCTTAAACTGTCAAATACACACAAAATTACATCAAAATCCCCATCTTGGCGAGTATTCAGGTAAACACAGTCAGTTTTGGAATGTAAATAGTTGAACACGCATGTTGTGTAACAGTATTGGATCTGTGCATAAGTTCTTAAAGTGACAGCAGCCTAATAAAAACGCTGCTGTCTGTTATGTTAATCTAAGAACAAAATACCGACTGCTCTTGGGCGAAAAACTTTTTTTTTAATTTAATTGTAAGCATTAATCTGTATTTCATTTTTACAATAAAGACTATCCGGTCTCACTTTACATACTTTAATTTCTGTAGTTCTTCTTACCTAAATACTGTTAGACCCACCTGAAAAACTTAAAGCCATGTTTATTTCTATTGTATATATTAATGCTATCGTTTGCAATTAGTTTATCTGTTATTTTATTACTGACTGTTTACTTGTCTTTTTGGTAAATTTTGTTTAAAGTTTCAAATTAAGCCTATGCTGTGTGAAAGCTATTGCAACTAAATAATTTTTTTTAAATATGATAAAAAATATCTATATTTTTCACTGTAGGTTTCCCAGTGGTATTGAAAATGTATATTTTTCAAGGTATCTCAGTTAGAAATTCCAGCAATGTGACAAAACTAAACCACACTACTTGTGACAGCCTGTGATTACACCTCTTTTATAGCAGCCACCACTCCTATAATCAGCTGAACTCGGTTTTGTTAAACTGAACCACTCTCATTTCACATCCAGAAATGCTCAACACTTTTGCAAACAAGCAAATGTAATTTCAGTGGTTACTGCCTCCATGATATTAACCCTATCATCCATTAGGGAGTATTTGGTCTAAATCTAGCCTACAACGCGAGTAATTCCTTTATATGATCAAATAAGTCGTAAAATGCATTGTAAAGTCCCCCAAAATAGAAATAGAAATATGTTGCAATATCAAAATCTTTACTCTCACTTTTAACCGACGTAGCCTACTGTAATGTAATGCTGATCCCACATTTTTGAAAAGTAATGTACACATTATAATGAAAAAAGTCAATATTAGCACCCACTTTGCATCAGTTTGAGGCAAAATACTGTCTATGTTTAAATCCTAATTCTATAACATTCAAAAACACAAAATGTGAAGAATGAAAATGTCTGTTCGGATCACTAAAGTTTTACGAAAGACACAAAAAAAAAGATAAAAGATAACAACCAGTTTACTCTTCATTGTTTGCACCTATAGAAAGAAAGGTCACTAAGAGCGTTGAGTTTTCATTTTGAATCTACTACCAATCTTGAACACAATGCTGACTCAGTGATGCATACAAACTATCAGCTTATGTGAATTTCATATTGCCACCAACACTGACTGAACAAATTTAAATCAAGGACACAATATGAATGCAGGATGAAACATTCCCTCAAAAATACAATCAGTAGGCCTATGTCACTTCAATTAAATTTATATACCTAAACACTGAAGCATGAAGTTGAACTGGGTGGTGCACAGGACAGAAAATTAAAGGAAGTGGAAAAAGCTTGGCTCATGATTCATAGAGTCTGTGTGAGGGGCCAGTGACCTTTACACTCATGTTCCTACAGTCAACGCCATATAGGCACGGCTCTGTGGAGAAACCACACGACAAATGACAAAATGCAAACCCAGACTTAGTTATTCAAAGCACAAAAAGAATTACAGTTACTACTGGTCAGACAGGCATGGCAGAAGATTTGACACAAACCAGCTTCTGTTTTGCCCAAGCTGTGGGCATTCGATGGTGGGTGTTTAATAGCGTAGATGCATTGTTACTTCTCATGCCAAGATCTGGACTACACTTAATGCATGTACAGGAGGAAAGATGCTCTCCTCTTCATTTCTGTCAACTTAGGGGGGAAAAACAACACTTATTTTCAAGTAAGTGAGCCTGGGAACTCAGCAGCCAAATAAACTCCACTTCACAAAAAGCTTGAGCTGGCTGAAAGTGATACTGTGGCAAAAAGGGACTGGCAATTTGTCCCAGGAACACAATTAAAGGTCTATCTGACCTATCTTTACGGTGCAGAACTAAAACAGTCCTGGAAAAGAGTTTTAAAAAAGTCAAATATACTAACACCAGACTGGGTCTTATCATAAGGACACAGGGCAGGGCGAGAGAAGAGAAGCTAACCCATCTGTTTGTTAACATCGCTCAGAGTGAAATTGGTAAGAGGAACAGTAATCGGATTATATGTGTAGCACTATTTATAGACAGACAAATGCCGATCATCTTCTAAAAAAAGGAAGAAACTACTGTAAAGAGATATATTTAGCAACATCTGCTGGAAAACACTATCATAGCTTACATATTCATAGTAGGGGTGTAACGGTTTACAAAATTCACGGTTCGGTTCAATACGATACACTGGTGTCACGGTTCGGTACGTTTTCGATACAGCAAAAAGAAAGAAATGCTAGAGAAATTTCCTTGATGTAATTTTTTTTTTTTTATTAAAACTAACATCATAAAGTATAATCTTTTTTTTTTTTTTTACTTTGAGCAATGAGCTATACTTGACTCTTTTTAGGAGCATATAAAACAAAAACAGCTCCTTGAAAAAAATTTATGTAATATAGCCTAGTAGTTATAAACAAAGGTTTATTTTTTTTATTTCAGATTAACATTTGAGTCAGACATTTTATTCATAATGTCGAAATAAAACTGACCTAACGTTACTTGAAAGCATTGTGGCCTACTATTCCTGCCAAACTTCCATGGTTACAGTTAGTGTTACTACAGTAAACCCATGGTGAATGTTGTGATCTGTGGACATTGGATAGTTCATTCATGGCACAATGTTTCTTCCTGGTTTCCACGTCAGCGCTGTTTGATCCATTAATAACGGAGAAATGTGAATGCTTCTCACTAGATCTTGCAGCGATGTTATTACTCAGTGGCGAAATCAAATGCTTTCTTTACTGGATGGCTTAGCGCTGTGCAGTAACAGTGTCGGTTGATCAAGATCGGCTCGCCGATCATTGGTCCAAACTGAAAAAACGGTCCGTGAAACACAATATAACGAGTAGCGCAGTTTCGTTTCGCTTTCATTATGCTTGCCATTTGATGATGGGCAACGTTGTGGTCACAAAATTTTGGTCGGCAGGAAAAATTGTCCAACGAACCATTTGGTTTGTAATGCGTACCGAATGGTTCAATACGAATACATGTCGTTACACCCCTAATTCATAGTGTAATAAAGTTTATGACTCTGGAAAAACATGATCTCTTTACAAAAGAGATTTAAAAATATTACTTTGTATTTAACATTAGCACTGTATTTGAATACTTCACATTAGTGGTCGACGGGTTTTTAATGGCTAAAGCCAAATTCAGATCTCTTATGGCCAATGGTCAATATATAATCCCAAATTACCAATATGTATAATACAATAAGATGCACACAAAATTATCTCTCATATATTTATATATTTAAGCAATCCAAGATAAGCAGGAGCGCTGTTGTTTTGAATATCAGCTCAACTATTTGGCTGCAGGCACAAGACTGCAGGTAAACAGCTGTGCTGATGTTCAAAACCATATTTCATTTCCTGCTGGTTATGCACAGCTGAGGTTAGCAGCCTGCAACAACAGAAATGAAGCCAAACAGAATGGAATAACTGTACTGAGCAGCAGCAACTGAAAGACTATGAGGCTGTCATACAGAGAGAGTGTTGTTGTATTACACTGCTCTGCCTCTACTTTTTTTTTTAAAGCATGTAAACAATAACATGCATTGAACAGACAGACGTATTTGACCATTGAGCTTTTCTTTTGTGTCTTTTTCAGCATCTCGCTTATGGCACAGTGTTTAAAAAACTTAACTTATAATAAATTTTCCATTTTTTCCACTCACATGCATGGTCTCTCAAGGTTTTGAATGCAAAAACACGACCCACGTTTACACCGGGTCTTAGTAAATATTTCTGAAAAACATACAAGTTCAAACACAGACATTGGGAAAGTATAATTTTGTAGAGGATGGAACTGTCATATACTTTGGGTACACAATTTATTGATGTCACGAACACCAGATGTCACAATAGAAAATCTCAGATCAAAAACTTCTCTAGTTGGTAATGCCTCTTGGAATCCCTTAACCAAGTAAATAATATCAAACAGTTTTAAGTAATGGCCATAATCTGCTGACTGTGAGGGTTTGGGGAGCTGAAAAAACAAAACAGATAGGGACACTCATGCAGCCTGAAAGGAAGTGATATTAAATAAAGTTATCTCTAGAGGGTGTGTCATTTTCGCATGTTATCTCAAAACGCAAACATGTGGTTCACAAACAAATGATCGACTTTGTGTGAAAACAAGAGTTTACAGAAAATAAGGTGAAGTTCACATCATTGTGGGCAGGCCTCCATGAGCCTGTGTGTATGTGTGTTTGCTCCTCTTCTGCCAGAAGAGAGGGGAGAACACAGCTCAGAGTTGTGTAGGGATTATGTCGAAAACCGGAAGATTAATTCGCTGCTGGTTTTCTCGAGATTTTCCTATAGGGTTTTATAATGGAGTTTTTCAATTTATGAGTAAGGTCTGTGATAAACAGAACTCAATGATACTAGAAATGGATGTAACACACCATAAAAATCTTTTAAAAATTTTTACTTTACCATAATGCACATTTGCTGTAATTCTGCATGAGGAGATGTTAAATTTACAGATTGACCAGTAATTCTGCAAAATTTAGAAGCAGCGGCGGCCAGAATAAACTTCGTTGGCTCGTGGCCTAGACCCAAACAGCAAACATTTCCAGCAGAAAAGCTTTAGCTTCTTGGTTGATGCTGTATTCCTGGGGTATGGCTAATTATCGAAATTACTTGGTTTAAATGCTTTCAGAATCTTTGGCTTTCTGCACTAAATTGCTCTATCCACAAAAACGGTGTGGATAATAAATTAGCAACGATGTCCTCCTCACTAATATTACAAATAATAGCACTAGCTATTTCATAAGTTGTAAAAAATATATTGTTTTATTGGGTTCCCTACAGCGTTTGAAACCCATTTAGAGGGACGATATGATTTGTCAGTTTTCCTGTCATTTGAAATTAGTCTCACATTGATTTGCTATAGCTTGGTCCTTTGTAATTTTACAGCTGGACCACTAATCACAGAACTGAAACCACTAGGTGGAAAAAGTCTAATATAAAAAAATAAAAAAAGGGCATCTACACAACAAATGAATAGGCAGATTTTCAGGGTTTTATTTCCTCTTAGAGATTTAGATGTCAATTTATGAATTCCTATTATAACATTAGAACTGATGACTTATTTAAAAAGTTGTTACTTTTTAAACTATTATTTAAAAGTTTGTATTGCAAGTATGATTTTTTCAAAGGTCATCTCTGAGGGCCTAGAGGGGCCTGGCGGTTACCCTCTGCTGCTTTGATGAATATTTTCGAGGCACTATGCAGTTTAGTGGTGATGTACATTTACATGACCACCACATTCCCATGAGACACATCTCCAAACCAAAAATGACAAAATAATTTAAAAAAAAACAAACAAATCTTATAAAATAAAGCAACTTTTTAAAAATATAGTGCTGATTGCACTGGTCGGAGAGAGGAGGGTTATCACTCAACTCTGCTTTTAATTATTAATTACCGTATTTTCCGCACTATAAGGCGCACCTTCAATGAATTACCTATTTTAGAAAATGTTTCATATATAGGGCGCACCGGATTATAAGGCGCATAAGATACTGCCGTCAAACGTTTGACTGGGTTTGCGTTATGCATCCACTAGATGGGCTAACAGTTAAAGGGAATGTCAACAAAACAGTCAGATAAAGTCAACGTTCTGACAACTCCGTTCACTCCCATGGTAACGTTGTTCAAACGTTAAAGGAGAACTCCGGTCAATTTTAACACTGAGCTAATTTTTTTGTAAATTTGGAGTGCTGTCAGTACAGAGAACAACGAAAAAATCGAGTGTTGCCTACACCGTGTTATCCTCTTTTTTAAAATTTGCACAGCTGTTGACTTAAACGGGGCAAGTTTTAAACCTGCTTTTAGCCTCTTAACAACCTTTATGTGTCATTACAAGTGCACAGCCATGTGAGTGAACACGGTGAATCTGAATGCAGTAAATGTTAAAGATATGAATAAAAATGATGTTTATTCAGCCAGCTCACATACCCGTATTTTCTTCCTGTTTTCGGTCGAAGTCCACAGTAGGCGATTGTCGAGTGCGCGCGCGCGCGATCATTGGTAACTACCATAGACTGGTAACTACAGATAGTTCATCCGAATCAGATGTTGAACACACGGAGGAGGTTTGATCGCGCGCGCGCGCGCGCACTCGACAATCATCTACTGTGGACTTCGACCGAAAACAGGAAGTAAATACGTGTATGTGAGCTGGCTGAATAAAGAGATTATTCCTGCCTTCGTGAAAGCTCAGATCACAGTTGAGACTGATATAGCAGCCCAGGCATCCACGATCCATTGGCAGATAGTGGCGTAAGTCGCCCGGCGCTGTCTCCCCGTCTTGGTGAACGTGTGTTTATCATCCATATATAAGGCGCTCCGGATTATAAGGCGCACTGTCGTTTTTTGAGAAAATTAGAGGCTTTTAAGTGCGCCTTATAGTGCGGAAAATACGGGTACTCATATCCAGCCTTTGGTAAAAATAGCACCAAAGTTAAATGTACAAAATATAAAAATGCATAGTCTTTTTCAAGATGTGCAATTTGCTAATTTTGCAAAAGTATAAGCAAAACACCTTCAGAGCTTTAGATTAAATAATACCCCTACTACAAATGTACCATGCTTTCAATAAACATAACGAACTAATCTGAAATACAATTAAATACTCTGAACTGTAAATAAACCCTCTAACACTAATTCACATTTTTTCTTCAATTTCAATGCTCCATTCAAAAGCTAATCCTGTTATTACATGAAGGCCATTGTCGTCTGCCACTGGCGAGGAACCTGTTTCCTCTGTAAACCTGTGTTCTGTTCCTCTGATAAAGTCTCAACAATATCTTTTTCGTTCTGAAGCACCTGTCCAGATTCCAGAATTATTCTTTATTTATTTATTGCCTGATAAAACATGATATTCATTTCATATATCCACTGTTTTGTCCACTGGATTATTGCCAAACATCTCCTGTAGCCTTACATTCTTGCAGTGCATCTGTCACAAGCACATTAAGATTTTGCACTTCATATTTTTGTTTTTGTGTAAATGTGAGGAATTTTCCATATATGTGCAGCCACACTGAGTTCTGGGGAACAATAAAAAGCTTTAGGTAACTCATAGATATAAAAACCAGACAGTACATTTTTCCCAGAGGTAGAAATTGCTTTTAGCACTCCAATCACTTACGACAAAAACAAAATCAGTTTTTATTTAGGCTACCTGCATAAGCCAATTTTCACTAGTGACTTTTAATGCTAGACCCTGGGCACATCATATAGAAATACTATGGCAAGCCGTTTTAACTTTTATTCATTTCCAGGATATGAATTGTTGATATCAACAATTCAATTGTTGATATCAAGAATGAAATTTTTTTATATCAACAATTCAATTTTCACTAGTTAAAATTATAATTATTGATATCAACAATTGCATTCTTGATATCAACAATTGCATTCTTGATATCAACAATTGTATTTTCACTAGTGAAATGTCACCATAGGCTGCCATTCAAAATCAATTGTTGATATCAAGAATTACATTGTTGATATCAAGAATTACATTATTGATATCAAGAATTACATTTTTGATATCAAGAATTCCATTTTTGATATCAAGAATTCAATTGTTGATATCAAGAATTACATTGTTACTAGTAAAAATGCGAATTCCTGATATCAACAGTTGAATTGCTACTAGTAAAAATGTTTATTCTTGATATCTGAAAATGTATTTCTGATATCAATATTATTTCAGATATCTAAAATGGCTTTCTTACTAGTAACAATCACATTCATGATATCATAAATGAACATTGTCACTAGTGAAAATGTAATTATTGATATCAAAAATGAACATTGTTACTAGTAGCAATTAAATTGTTGATATCAAGAATAGACATTTCAACTAGTGACAATTCAATTCTTGATATCAAAAATAAAGGTTTTTACTAGTAAGAATTGTATTTCTGATAAGTGAAATTGGAATTTCAACTAGTAAGAATTAAATTCTTGATATCAACAATTGATTTTGAATGGCAGCCTATGGTGACATTTCACTAGTGAAAATACAATTACAGATATCAAGAATTATAGTTTTTACTAGTTGCAATTCAATTGTTGATATCAAGAATGATCATTTTAACTAGTGAAAATGTAAATGTTGATATCTAGAATTAGCATTCTTACTAGTGAATTTGTAATTCCTGATATCAAAAATTGCCATTGTTACTAGTAGAAATATTATTCCTGATATCAATCATTATAATTTTAACTAGTGAAAATTGAATTGTTGATATCAAGGATTCATATCCTGGAAATGAATAAAAGTTAAAACGGCTTGCCATAGAAATACATATTTTTGAGATGATCCATCTAACAAGTTGGAAAAGAAGCTAACCACATGAAAACAACCAAAAATCCTGTAACATTGCAAGCTGGCCTACAAAACCGTTTGTGTTGTGCGTAGGGCTGGGCGATATATCGATATAAAAGATATATCGATATATTTTTTAGTGCGATATTGAATTAGACCATATCGCATATATCGATATAGTTCAAATTTGCGCCGTGATCCTTGCTCCAGCTGCTGACTGCTTTGAAGAAATAGTATCGTGCATTCTATCAGTTGCAGTTCTGGCGCTTCCGTCTCAACAGCCTAGTGTACAATGCGACAAATACTCGCTTATATAAATACTTAATCAAATGTTAACGCTGAGGAATGGGAGACTGCAGGTCACAAAAGTTCATTATTTGCATGTGCTTTAAAAGCCTTGCCGGTTAAACATGTCATTCGATGATGCGCACATGCACTAAAAGCCTGTCTAACAGCGCCTGGTTACTGGACTAAGTTATCTTTCGAGTCTTATTGCGCAAATACTGTCAAATACACACAATGTTTACATAAATAAAGTTAGTTATGTCTAAACTGAAAGCAAACCGAGAAAATTTAGAGAAATCTGCGTGTGTATTAGACACGGCGCGTGCAGGTCTTAAAGAGACAGTAACTGTAGCCCTAATAGTAAACATGCTGCCGCTTCTCCTTAAAGGGATAGTTCACCCCCAAAAAATAATTCTGTCATTATTTACTCACTGAAATGTTGTTCCAAACATGTATTAATTTATTTCTTGTGCTGAACACAAAATAAGATATTTTGAAGAATGTGGGTAACCAGACAGTGGCTGGTCCCCATTGACTTCCATAGGAAAAAAATATACTGTGAAAGTCACTGGGGTACATCAACTGTTTGGTTACCTACATTCTTCCAAATAACTTCAACAGAGGAAAGAAACTTATTCAGGTTTAAAACAACTTGAGAGAGTAAATGATGACAATTTATATTTTTGGGAGAACTATCCATTTAATGTTAATAAAACAACAAAACAGAGGAAATCACTCACTGCTCTTGATGGAGAACTTTAACAGTAGTTTTAATAAGAATCAATGTATAATTTATACAGTGAAGTCCATATTTGGCTTTGAACATTTGTTCTCACTTTGCGAGAAAAATATCGGAATATATATCGTATATCGATATTCAGCCTAAATATATCGGGATATGACTTTTGGTCCATATCGCCCAGCCCTAGTTGTGCGTAGTTTATTCAAGTTGCTCAACAAGCCATTTCATCACTGGATGTTGTAATATTCATCAACTTTCCTCAATACACCCAGACACCATTAATCTCAAACACATGACACTACATACTGACTCCAACCATATTTGTTACCTTCAGTCTTAATTCACTGTGTATAAAAAAAACTTAATGCTGATGGAATTAAATGTTGTTGATGTTACAGGCACACAATAACATGTTTGAGTTGATATCTGAGCCAACAGGGATGTCAGCAAAGCTTTTTATGCAATTGTTTTCACAGCTGGCTAACAAAAGCAACAAAGAGCAATGTCATAATGGTTACTAAACATTTAAAGGTAGGGTAGGCAATTTCAGAGAGACTAGCAATAGCAAGCTAGCTTTGAAACCATGAGATCCCACCCTGCCAAAGCCACGGTTCCTGCAAAGTGTCATGAGAGATGGTTTTAAATTACCTCATGTCTCAAAGCACATAACATAATAATAATAATAAACTTGAACAACTTGCAGAGCTCTTACTTTTCCCACCTGTGCTGCAGTGTTGACATTGAAATGCAAACGGAAATCATATCATTGCATTCGGGGCAAATGCAACGATTGGACAAACATTTTTTGGTCCTGAGACTCCCACAGAAGTGTACATGTTTTAATATTCAGACCACTATTATTGATTGCTATCAGGATGTGAAGAGTTTCAACCAGTATAACAAAAATTGTGTACCCTAATACACAATGATGTGGCCCGTATATAGAGGCTAGTTAAACTTTTTATGATTCATCTAAAATGGCTTGAAAATACACTTGAGAATGAAGATTTCCTTTTTTCCACATACATGAATAAATACATTTTTCATTTGAGATGTAACAAAAGTGCATATCTCAAAGATCATGGAGCATGGGAGACACCATCGGGATCTAGGCAATTAGTGACAACAAAGGGGAATTCATACTTTGCAGTCACGTGACTAACATGGAGACCTGACGGGCAACAAACTCCAGTAATTCCAGGGGCCTGTTTCAGAAAGGAGGTTAAGTGAAAACTCTGAGTATGTTAACCCTGAAATGAGGGAAACTCTGGGTTTTCTGTTTCAGAATGGGAGGTAAATCAAACCCGAGAAAGCAGAGTAAGTCAAGCCCGTTTCTGAAAGAGAGGTAACTTATACTCAGAGTCAGTTACCATGGTAACTTACTCTGTGAACCTAACCTGGTCGGGAGCAGGTTTTCTTCGGTAAACCCAGAGTTTATTTCGGTCTCCTCCCCTTTTTTAAAGAGGAAGCAGTGTTTAAACACCAACAATAATACTACAATTTATTTAAACATTATTTAAGGAATATATATATATTGTTTGTCTATGGTTTAATTGACTAAATCTGTTTTGCAGCACTTTGCCAAAAAATAAAAGGATTAAAACGTTTGCTAAACTTTTATTTGATTACCACCGTTTTTGATAATATATTTGTATTAAATCATAAATAAAAAAAAATCTGAATAAAAACATTTCATAGAACTCAATTATTAAGTTATTAATGATACAAAATAAGTTGTTAATCTAATTCATAATCAATTATTGAAATTAGTTTAAATAAATTGAACAAATGTTTAATTTATTTAACTGTCATTTTAACTGATGATAATAATAACCGTAATTTAATAATGCAGTTTATATATTTAATAATTGTTTAATACCATAAACCGTGATATTTTTTTAGACGGTTATCATACTGTGAAACTCTCATACATTACAACCCTACATAGGAGAGTCGTTAAATAGAAGTACTTTTACTTTTTTTAGACCGGCTTCTTTTACTTGTACTTAAGTAAAATTTTTATCAAAGTAATAGTATTTTTACTTGAGTAAAATATTTTATTACTCTTTCCACCTCCGGTAGTTCTAAACAAATTCTACAGAATTAAACTGTGGCATTACACACTGAAGTGTGTCCCTACTATTTATGAAGGTTAGGTCTATTTGTCATAATTTCTGGTGTATTGAGTGTAGGCTACTTACAACTGGGGTTCTGTTGGGACAGGAGGATCCAAAAGACAGATATTACCATCAGAATCTGTTGGGACCAACGAAAAACCCAACCCAAAGTAAAATAAATGGAAATATCAAAAATACCCTATATAAAAAATAACACATATGTAGACCTCTTACATTTTATGAAGGCTTGGATCTTCGGGCGTGACTCTGATGAAGGAATTCCCTCAGCCAGAAATGCTGCTGCACTGCTATATACTGGATGCTATTTAGTTATTTAATATGTCAAATGTTTGTAAAGTCAGGTAGCCTACACCCATGATATGCTCAAGCCTTACCTGATTGAATTATGTTTATATATTTTATTTTCAGCTGCTGCCACGTTCTTTTAATGCCTGCAGGATTGCACCTATAGCCTACATGAAAATTAAAATTAGGTTGAATAACATAGGCTACTGTTCTTCCAGTTTCACCTCTGATATTATAACAGTTTGGTAAGTTACTCTAAAATAGTTATTAATTACTACAAATGACATCTTCAACAGTGTAATTAGATTAATGTAATAATTACTATCTTTAGAAAGTATTGGTCTACTTATTACTAATTACTAAATCCCATATCAACCTCAACCACTTGAACAATACAAGGAGAGACAAGAAACTGCACTTTTAATGCTTTCAAATTAACAATACAATTGCATGAATTATTCTTGAATTGACCAAAGTGTGTAGAGGGAGAAGGTTACATTAAAAATATACCTTGTATTTTAAAAATGTATTTTAAATCCATTATTGTTTTATACTGAATTGTTCTATAGTCTCTGCAGTATTTAATGTAATTACATCAGATTTTTATTTTAAATTACAGAATTAAGAGTAATCCCTTTAATTAATTTACAATATTTAGATTACTTGGTAATTAATTACACCCAACACTGTATAACAGTAATTCCTCTTTTTGTCTGGCGCTGTTGCCATGGTGACTCGTAATATCTGCGCTTCATTGATAATGGCTTTTTATAGTTGTGGTGGACGCGCTTAACTCCGAGTCAGTCAACTCAGAGTTGATTGAACCAACTCATTTCAGCTGTTCTGTAACCGAAAACTCAGAGTTTCCCATCTCAGGGTAAGTCAACTCAGAGTTCAAGTTTTAACTCAGAGTTGGTTGAACCTCCTTATTGAAACGGGCCCCAGGTCTTTCTAGTAGCTATCAAGTCTGTCAGCGAGCTAGCTGCATAACTATGGACTAGGATTAACTCCAAGATAGCTAAATTGTGTAAAGCAGACAAGCTTTTTTAAGATAATCGAGCAGTAATAATTCCTCCGTAAATAATCTAGCTCTACTGTTGGGTCATGTCTGGTTCTCATTGAAAACCATAGATATCACAAACCTCAAAACATCCTATCACACACTTGTTGTTGTTAGCAAAATAAGACAGCCGTTACTGTGCGTTCACCCCGCCACCGGCGAGAGCATTAAAGTGCCCGGGAGTGAGTCATTCATTTTCAATGAATTTTGCAGCTCTCGTCGGCGGCGTTGTGAACGTACAGTAATAGCCTAGCTTAGACTCATAACACAAACAGCTGACTTGCCGATCCAGCTGGTGGCGTTCATTAATGAAACTACAGGGTAACTTAAAGACACGATTAATTACATGATCATCATACACCCATTGTATTCAAACAAATGTTAAAATTACCTTTGATGGAGTGATGGAATGATGATCACTGCACAGACATGTATACTGTGAAGGTTGCTTTTCTCATCTGGTTAGTGCAACCAATCGCACAACAACTATCTGGCATTTCGTTTATACCTCAAAACACCAACTTTTGTATAGTAAAACTGGCAACGTCCTGGCAAGATCCTTGATTAGTTTACTGGGTTTCGTTGCTGGAGAACGACGTTCTTGCCCACCAGCCAGTACTTGTGACGTCACGTGCAAAGTATGAATATTGCAGAAAAGTATGTCTTTAGCCCAGTTAAAAAATAACTAAATGAACAGCAAATACAATAGAAAAATAAAATCCCATAGCAAAACAGATCCCATAACAAAACAAAACTGCCAAG
Source organism: Semotilus atromaculatus (assembly GCA_031834385.1). NCBI lineage: Eukaryota > Metazoa > Chordata > Actinopteri > Cypriniformes > Leuciscidae > Semotilus > Semotilus atromaculatus. The sequence goes on along the minus strand of JAULUF010000009.1, from coordinate 22,022,252 downwards.
AAAGCGGACTAATAAAAGGAATGCACAGCATTCCATCCTGATAAATCAGGCCATTGCTACAAGCAATTACTAGATACACTTAAAAGATTAGATCACTCCAGAATAATATATTTCCAGAATTTACTCATCCCCATGTCATCCAAGATGTTCATGTCTTCCTTTCTTCAATCGAAAAGAAATTAAGGTTTTTGAAGAAAACATTCCAGGATTTTCTCCATATAGTGGACTTCAACAGGGACCAACAGGTTGAAGGTCCAAACTGCGACCCAGTGTTTACAAAGCTAACGTGCAAAGACTAGGTCAAACGCCATTTACCAAAAAAAGGTAAAACACCGATATGACAATTTTAAAGTTGGAGGAGAAAATGAGATTGAGTTTTTCCCACTTCCCCACTTTTCCTCAAAAACCTAAATATCTTTTTGACTAAAGAAAGAAAGACATGAACATATTGGATGACATGGGGGTAAGTAAATAACCAGGACAGTTTCATCTGGAGTGAATTAGCCTAATCTTTTAAAGACCATAAACACACTTCTTCAGAATTAGTTATCTTCAGCAGCCTTAAAAAGCCTGGTTGTGAAGAAGTGGCAGACAACTAAAATAGGAGTGGATTTCATCATTTCCAGTCTGACGGACAGCCAGGCCACGGTATGTTTCAGCAGAAATCTGAACTTCACCTTATGGAAACGTGTGGTGAAATTAATTCTTTGAAGAGTCTGCCGCAGCTCTGTTGTCTGACCACACACAGCCATGTTTATCCAGCTAGCTAAAGGGATACTTACAACAGATTGTTCTATTGTTGGTCAACAATGTTTAGATACTAGTACAGACTAATCCCAAAACAAACTCTAATCGGGAACTTAATACACTGTAGAACGTAAAAGGTTTTTTTTTTTATATATATATACTTTTTTTGATAGATTTAGTTCCATAAATTCTCGTAAAACCTCACACATACGTTTGTAAAAGACAAGTGAACTAGATAAGTACCAGCACTGAGGTAACCTCGTCTCTTAAATGAAAATAATTACAGGAAAGGTGTGTAACTTAACAGTTAGAGTCTTTCTTTCGCATTCATCTGTTTTTTGTTTTTTTTAGACAAATATTGCGCACTCGACAACGCACTTCTGAAATAACAAACCAAGAAGGCAAACAGAACAAAAACGTATGAACTGAACGAATTCATCATCTGTCTCCATTCTTATGTGAATGAATACACTCGTCAAGTTAGCTAGCTGGGTTCCCATGGACAGACAGCTAACTTAGCTAGGACATTTATTGCTATTCTTCTAAAATATCCAAATCAAAGTCATTTTGAAAACTCCTCACCACACTGTCTAATATAAAACACTGGTATACGAATAAACCTGAAATTCCACGTGTTTAACAGTAAAAGTTGCCTATTTTAAGTGTTTAGTTTCACTTCCGCACTCACGCTCAGTCTCTCTATGCCCACCCCTCCCTCTCACTTCAGCTAAAGCACAATCCGATTAACCGTCACTTTTTCCAGAACTAAAGCAAAACACACTTACCTTTGGTGTCGCTTAAGCAGTATAACAACATCAAGAGTTTGAACAAAACCATATCGAGTAAATTCATCGCTCACACATTGACACCGAGGCTGCTTTGATTGTTAGTTTTGCGGGTCTTAAAGGCGCAGTCGCCCTCGGTGAGTGTTTTTGTGTATATGTGTGACGGATGCTGCTGCTGTGCGGCCTCGGCTCTGAGTCCGATCTTGTCTCTAACGGCCTGACGTCAGGCGCAGGCAGAGCGTAAACCACGCCCACTCGAGGACATGAAAGAATGGTTGCGTTCCAGTCCAAAATTGTCATGCCCTTCACTCGCTAACTTCCCTCCGTCTCGTTCACTCGGATGTACGTCATTGCTTACGTTGCACGAGTGCCCACTACTGGCAGAAACCGCAATGAGCTGAATTGGAACGTCCTAAGCTTTTTTACAGTCTATGGTCCTCCTAAGCCATTGATTATTTGGAAACAGCTATATGGAGTTGACTTATTATATACTTTTTTCCCCTTTAAGAATTTGTTTAATGCAGCATCCAAATGTATAGGTGTGTTTGTTTTAACTAAATAAAAAATTATAATGAATATAGAGGTTTTTTTTCATTTTTTTTCAAGAATTGTATTACAATAGTGCAAACACGCACATCTTACACATCTTAGGAATCAAGAACATTTCCAAAAATGCATATAATAAACAAGTAAAATCATTCTTGCACAATCGAAGGACAAAAAAGAAGAAAAAAAAGAAAGGGAAAAAAATATATTAATCATGGTACATGAATGGTTTGTTGTGGTGATTAGACATTTGTGGTTACGTCACAATCGTACTGCATTGTGGGACATATATGATATAGGTGCCTGAAGTGTACATTATGAAGTAGACTCGCTCCCTCGGTCAAAATCGAGGGAACGAGGGTCTGTCCATATAAACTTCCCCCGTCCACTTCACTAAGTGAAACGCACTTCAAAATGGCGGCAGGGATTCCCCGAGGGCAAGTGCTTAGGGAAGTTTGCAAGTGCATGCTAAACGTGGACTGAAACGCAGCCCAGGTCTACATCATAGACATAATAAATACTTTGGAACGTTCCTGCGATACGTCAACGCGTCCGCCATTTTGCTGAGGGCAAGACTGCACTGTAATCAAATGCAAGTAAACGGGTGAGCTGCGGTTTTTCTAGAGAAAAACATTTTTTTACATTTATCATCCGCTTTCAGGGGTTTGTATGTGGTGTACAAAAAGTTCCATCTCTAGTTATTTAAATTCTCGATAGTTAAGACTTTATTTATTCGATATTTTTTTGATAAGGAATTGTCAAAGCTCAGGCTTGTCATGTATCTGGCTTTTTATTATTGGATAAGAATTGTGAAGACCCCCATACTGAGATATAGGCCTAATTTAATTTTCACATTAAATGAAATAAAGTTTTCTTGTTGTGGAAAAATAATTTTCTGTGATTGACCCGATTTTAGCAATAACAAAGATAACTGATGGATCCTTTATGGTAGGCTAATACATGATATGGTACAACTAGGCTACAGTGCAATGCAAATAGTAAATATAAGATAAAGGGGAAAGTAATAGTAAATAGTTTAATCAATAAAATTAACAAACGGTATACAGCAAATAAAATAGTAGGCCTAATGAATAGTATAATTATATAATATCATAAGTACAATACAATCATAAAAATATTGATAATAGCATATAGTTTATGTATACTATACTAATAGCAATAGAATAAGAAATATCAATTACAGAATATAGACAGTAAAAATAAATAATAAGTTAAATAGACTTATATTTAAGATTGAACACTTTCTGTTAAATTTCTAACAATAGTTTAATTGATAAGTAATAGCCATTATAACAGTATAAGTAGCCTAAAAGGTATAAGAAGCTATACAAGACAAGAAATAAAGTAAACGATTCAGTCAAACATAGGCTACAGCCTACAGCAGGATACAACGTTAAAATAGCCTAAATATAAAGTTATGAAACTTCACTTTGCCCTCAGCCAAAACGATTTACCAGGGAACAAATTATAGATTAATGAGACCAAAGATCGCCCCTGGCCTTAGATATACACAAGACGAATTATATCTCATGTTTAACTACTAGACTAGAGACATCAGCCAGCGGCAAACGTCAAAGCACTAGCCGAGGTAAGGCTGTTCCAGGTGGGGTAGCCTACATGAGGCTGAGCGCCCGCTGATCGCATCTAACAACTCCGAACACGTCAGATAAAAATGTTAAATAGGCGCTATATCTTTATAAATAAACCACACATTTGTGCTTTAAACAACTACATTGTTGACTGAAAAACTATTAAAACTACATTTCATGACACAATAACACGTAGTATATTTAAATTTTGCGACCTTTCTCCACTGAACGTCACTATTTAGGTATAGTTTGTATGTTAATAGCCTAATTAAATTATTTAAAACGAGTGGCCATGCTCGTTTATCTATGAATCGTGCAATAGAGTTTTCTTCCTTTACTTTGCACTGAATCTGAAAACCAAGAAACAAGCATCTTGTATTTTACTCAGCCACAGCTAGCGCCTCGATCTGAATGCAGGTATTTCATAGACTTCCACTGTTTTATGCACAGCTAATTAAAAATAGACTGACCCAATCCCTAACAGAAAGTTTTTTTTTGTTGTTGTTGTTTGTGAAAATATACATAGCCTACCCTTCTTTTTATATATATATATTTTTTTTTTTTTTAAACAAGAACGTCCCTAAATTGAGGTTTTATCAGATTTAACTCACTTCTGGGGACAAATTTGTCCACAAATAACAGTTAAGTCGGTATAATACACACACGTTATAGGTGCGAAGAATGATTGTTTGGAAACAATATCTAGCTCAACGTTGCCACCGTGCGGTGGATAGAACCATTTCTAGATGGGTTTGGTTTGTATAGCATACTGTACGTAGGCCTATACTGCGTGATGTCACATCAAATTTCCATGAAAGACACAGACGTACAATCTTTCACACGTGACCTGACCACCACGCTATATGTGGTAAAGAGAAATTCTAAATCCACGAAAGATTACATTAATCCATCACGTGTAGATTAACTTTGCGTGACAGTTATCAGGAAAAAACAAAAAAATCTACACATTCTTTTTTAAATAGGCCTATCATGTTTTTAACATAATATAGGTGGTAGGAGAGAGGCATGTTTACCACTGTGTCACATCACTATTCCTTTTAATTAAACCTTTTAAAATGTTTGGGAATTGAGTTAAATGTCTCTGTACAATCCCAATATAAGCATCCAAGTCAATGGTACCTTCACACATATACAAGTCACCCATACCGTTTGCACTGATGTACCCCCATGACAGATGTTTGCTTTTGCACCTGCCGCTGAATGGTCCCTTTCGTCTGTGGGACTGAGAACTCGATGTCCGTTTTTCCCAAAAACAAGCTGAAATCTGACCGCAGGAAAGATTTTCACTGTTTTGAATAATCTGAGATGACCTCTGGCCCAGAGAATTTACCGGCATCTTTGCATAAAACTGATGTATAGATTTATCTTTTAGTTACAGAAATTCATGTGGCACTCCTTGATGATGCAGCAGCAGACTGTGTTAAGTGACAATGGTTTTTCAAAGTACTCCCGAGCCCATGACTGTATTTAACAGTACAGTTTCTCATGCAATGCCGTCTGAGGGCTCTTTTAACAGAGATTTCCTGCCTTGCTCATGCACTGAGATTTCTCTGGATTCCCTGAATCTTTTTACAATATTATGTATGGTAGAAGTTGAAAGACTTAAATCTTTGCAATCTTGCATTAAGAAATGTGATTTTTAAACTGTTCGAGAATTCTCTCATTCTCTCATGATATTTGGCACAAAGTGATGAGCCATGATGACCCATCTTTACTTGCAAAGACAGAAATGCTCCTTTTACACTCAATCACGATACCCTCACTTATTACCAATTCACCTACTTATTGTGGACTATTTCAAAATAGTTTAACTTGGATAATCTATAAGCTTTTCACTTTTATTTTGCATCTGTCTCAGCTTTTTTTAAGAGTGTTATGCGTGCAGCCATAAAAAAAATATATACATGCAAAATACACCTAGGTTGGTAAGTGAAAACTTTGAAAATATTTTCTTTGTACTTTTGTCATTTAAATAAAGGTTAAAGACTTTTCCCTTTTCCCCAACTTTTCTGGATTTGGGGTTGTATAACCGATATGAAATTGATCATGTTGTTTTGTATTCATTCAGAAGTTATGTTCAAATGAGAGTTAAAATTAAAATTGTGTCATTATCTATGTGGAACACCAAAGGAGAGGACAGCCTCACTCTTTATTCACTTTGATTGCCTAAGGCTGTCAGTCGAACATTATGCCAAACATCTCCTGTTGAGCTGAGCGAAATAAAAAAAAGTAATACAGGTTTGGAACATGACGGGGGAGTATACCTTTAAGCTGCTAGTAAAATGACACATACAGTCAGTGGTTGTGTAAATAAGTGTCTGTGAGGGGATGACGTCAGATGTGGAGATGTCATGGCGTCGTCGGAGCTGAGACTGGAGCTTGCCATCTAGTTAAAGGTTGTCGTTGGTGCGTTCGGCGAAATGGAGAAGAATGCAAACCCTCATCGAGACGCAGGAGGAAGTGTCCTGTGCACCACTATCCGCGCAGAACCCGCAGATATCAAAACAGTCGGCGGAATGAAAGATGTCTGCGAGAAGAGAGAGACTTTGAGTACTTGTCCAAGTGCTAGCGGTGCTAATGCTATACCCTGCACACAGACATCAGATGCTGCTGAGACAGTAAGCAAGAGCGCACAACCGAGCGTTTTACCAGAGAAACTGTCGCCCGATGCTGCGGATCTGCTGAGCAACGGAATGGGACACGAACCGTTGATGACCGTTTCTGGGAATAAAGAGGGTGGCACCTCAAAGTTAGTAAACAACCTCACGGGTGAGCAATCCGACATCAATAACGTGCAAGCGGGCGGTTTGGATGGAGGGACACATGAAACGACGAAGCTGGCCAAACCTACTTATTTGTGTCCAGACAAAGCAAAACCTGCAAACTCGAATTCAAACGATCACACCGTTTCTGAGGGTCCTCCGAGTGGGAGTGAGCCCAGCATCGCAGGAGAGTCCCGCAGCTTTGATTCACTAGAGTCCTTCTCCAATCTGAACTCATGCCCGAGTTCAGACCTCAACAGTGAAGAACTGGAGGACAAGGGATTAGCTTTGGCTATTCAGAGTGAATACGGGGCCGAAGGAACGAAAATCCCCTGTCTTAAAGACAGGGTGACCGGTCAGTCGTTGTACCACATCAAGTGGATAAAGTGGAAGGAGGAGAACACGCCTATCATCACACAGAATGAGAACGGGCCGTGCCCGCTGCTGGCTATTATGAATGTCCTGCTATTGTCATGGAAGGTAAATAAGATGAGATTCTGCTCGTTTGGCAGGTCACAGTAACTTGCCAACCAAGTTATAGATGTGCAATTGCTGTGTTTTACCCGGTGTTCTAATTATCCTTTAAAACATTTAATTGGATTGTGTTTGTACTTAGTAAGCACCAGTAGCCTACCAGTACAACAGTTGTCACTGGCATTAAATAAAGGCACATTCATACATTATTTGCTTTTAAATTCAAAATATTGGCTACTTGATTAAAACGAAGAACACTTACTCGCAGAAGATATCTTGTTTGTCTTCTTGACAATGTTTTATTCTGCACAGTGCGGGTCGCCCCCTCATGGGAGCTGCCATGTTGACATCTCTTGACCCACTGTGTAATGCGGTTTACAAAGCTACTAATAAATAATATACATTTATAATGTATACTTACTTTATGTAGTGATGGTATGGGACAGTATGCTTGTGATTTAGAAAGTCCAACAGAGTGGGTACAAGTAAAATATCTAAAGTTGCTTGAGTCATAAAACAAACTACAATGCAGTAAAGAAACATTATGCATCCAGACCTTTAGGTGTCAATATCATTTCCATATTAAAACCACGAGTACTATGGACCCTTTTCACATTTCCGCTTTCTCAGAAGCGGAAGTCGTCATAATTGCGTAAACTTGAATAGTAGTGATGAATGGGAGTTGACAGCAAATATTATTTTTCTATTTCCATTTGCTCAAATAGCAAAAGAAAAAAATTATTATAGCGTTTCCACGACTTTCCAAAATATGAAGAAAAAAAAAGAGAGATTGATTGCAGGAGTGAAACGAAAATGATGTGATCTTTGCTGTCACTCCCTTTGCCATTGTATTAAATACCCTCTCAGCAGTGTTCACTTCATCCTTTTTTTCTTTTTTGTAATTTACTGCCATATAAAATATATATATATGGTGTATAACACAAAGTATAGTGTTAAAAATTTTGTTAAATGAAATTTCTTTAAAATATTCACATTGATGTTGACAAATGTGGAAACACCTCATCACAGTCCGGAAAAGGGTCCATTGTGACAAATCGGAGCCAGCTAAATGTGAACACCGCTGATTTTATATATATATTTTTTACATTTCATTAAATGTTAATAAATGATGACTTATTAAACTATAGTCTATATTTGACTAAACAAATTGTAAAAATGTGGAGACGTGATTTTTTTTGCAATAGCATTTGAAAAGTTAATTGAAATTCTGTTTCATCTTCAGATTTGTCTCTATCTACAGACTTTTAAATAACATCCCCTTTATTTGTAGATGCATATCAGTATCATGGTTACATCCTAAACAGTCATTTGACAGACACACCAGTAACTTCTGGCTTTCAGCCCCTGGACTCATTTGCATTATAAAGATGACATTTAATTATTGGCTTTGACAGTGAGTTGGCAGGCACACGAGGCGCTATTTCAGTGCTCAGTCTTTCATCTTGAAAAAAGAGGCACTATGTTTTTCAGCTGTGACTGCTTTAAATGCCACTGGCATCTTATGGAGATGATAGCCACTTTCAGGCTGTTTTTAAGATGATGCCTTGTTTTATTTCCTTCAATCTTAGTGCTTTTATGCTGATACAGCAGTCCATTTCAACACCATTAGTAACCCTTATGTATGTGTGTTACATAGCATCATTGTCGAAGGACAATTTATCATTTAAACTGCTTTTAAAATGATTTCTCTCTGGTTTTGGCACAGGTCAAGCTGCCACCAATGATGGAGATAATAACGGTAGAGCAGCTGATGGAATATCTGGGTAAGCATTTCATTTGCATTATAAATGTGGACTTTTTATGTGGTCTTGTTGACACAGTATCCAATGGAGGGTTAAGTAGAAAAAAGATGTTTCAGGTTTTATTTCATTTGAAGAGCTAATAAAAAAAAGATGTAGAGTGATGCATAGTATGGTGGGCTCGCTGACAACACAATAATGGGAAAGCTATGCTCAAGTCTTTCGGTCTACTTCTTTCTGCAGCTTCATGTCACTAATTGCTAGTTTGTTCCCAAAAATGTAAATTTATCCACCATAGGACACCAAATTATAGTAGGAATCATGCAAAAGCTAAGGATGTCATCCTAATTATAGGATTGTGTTATGTAATTTCAACATATGGTTATTTTCTGCATGTAGGCCTACCTCTTCAAGAGAATCGGAGCTTTTCTATTCATAAAGTTAGTCTGTAAATCAAATTAGACTCTGTTGTGCGTTTGATAAACAGCATGATATACATCAGAGAACCAGAAAATGTGAAATGTCTTCAGGTGCTGATAGACAGCACCAGATCAGGGAAATACCCAAGGGCTCGTCCTCTTGTAACGTCACAGAATCCAGATCCCTATTTCCACTGTGGCATGTTGACCTGGAACACAGAAGTGTTGCATTACTGCAGTGAGACAGTTGCTTGGACCTCAGTTTCTCACATTGCATAAGCTTTTTTATTACTAGTTTAAAAAAGTTTATTAATAGTTTAAAAGCATATTGTCCACTAGTCCTAAATATCATTGATGGAATGTAAAAGCAGATTGTTAAAGAAAAAAAGTTGTATATGGCCTCACACACTCAAATGCCACGTATGAGATGAATCTAGATATCAGCTCTGTAGGTGTTGTTCAGAGGTCGATGTATGTTCAGTGGTTTCTCTTAACACTCCTTAAAGACCTTTACAAACACATTTAGTCATTTAGCAGATGCTTTTATCCATAAGCGATTTATAAAATGCACAATCTTTACTGGATTCAGAAGACAAGGAGTGCAAAAAAAGCACTGCACGGTGTGTAAAAATCTGTATCCCGGTGCTCTTTGGATCTAGGGAAAATGCGACTCGTAAAAACAAATCAAGCCAAGGCACTCGAGAGTTTAAGTAATTGTATATAAAAAGCCTTAATCAGGGTGATCTAAGTTACTAGATTCAGATTGTGCTTCGTTTGAAATCTTTCTGGAAAGTCTAGACTTGATGAACTTTGCAAGCTTGTGCCTTGCTCACCCTCATAAAGTGCTGTGGTTGTGACCGCAGAGGATGTGGTCTCAAAATGTCATTCCTTGTTTAGGTGTGGTCGCTATGGTGTATATTTTCAGTTTTAAAACTTGACAAACTTTTGTATGCAAGACATTTATCCATATAAGAATAAGAGTATTTATTAAGCATGTGTGTTCTTATGGCAGACGCTGTGGTTAAAGATACACAAAATGTTAAGTTTAGGAAGCCTAATCATGTTAGTACATTTTAAATGTATTTTTGTATTATATGTAATGCGCATATAGTAATCGTTTCTTTGAATAATTCCCCATTCTTGATTGAACTTGCAATAAAATGGGAGAGCATGCGTCATCATAATAAGATTCAAGTGACCAGGGTACAACAGCTTCAGGTGAGGAATACTACCCCCTGAAACTGGTCAGGGTCAGTTTTGCAGCTTGGAAAACTTGACTTCATTGAACATGCTTGAGGCCACACACCCCATTCCCAGCTGTCTGTCTAGAGACCACTCTGAAGTATTCCTCATATTGCTGAGCTGTTGATAAGCACACACATCCATGTGATCTAAAGCATGCCTGACACAGACATAGAAATCCCCTAGATACAAAACGTGTCAGGTGGAGAGTGTGCCAGCTGGGCACTTTTTCCATTTGCTGTTGAATGTTTGACCTTCTGAATGTTCTTTTTTGAGGTACTCCCATCATACCTTAGAGCTGCATTTATTCAGAAGCATACTCACTTATGCTCTATGAGACATCCATGGTTAGCTACACAAGCATCTGTAAATTGCTTTTCTCTTCCCTAGGTGCAGTAAGCTGTTTAACTCCATTAGACAGCATCTATCTCACTCTCCTCTGCTGTACTTTACAGCACTGTTAGTGTTTTATTTCCAGGCAAAGTCAGTGGTCCATGAACAAACCCTGTCAACTGCGCAGTCTTATCTGATTTGATCAAAGCATGCACTTCAGTAACTGTTCATTTTCTGAGCATCTACTATGTTTCCCAAGTAACCCAAGAATATTTTTTACACTAAAGGCTTGATCAATGTTCAATGCATTAAATTGATACAGAAGTGTAATTAATTTTATTAGCATCAAAACAATTTGGCCAAACCCTGATGACTGATTTTTGTCATTATATGTTTTTGGTTGCCAGAATAAATTGTTCATTATTCCAACAATTAAAAAAAAGACAATTGCAACATGAAAATGTAAGACTTGGTGAAGCTTTGCTTTGTCTCATTATTGTCCCTGTTGTCATTTTTTTTGTGGAACACACAAGATAATTTTTTTAAGTATTCACCTGGTCGCTCTGTGAAACTACTGTGAAAAGAGACAAAAAACTAATGCAAAATCACCATAAAAGTTGGCATATTCTTGTGCATGTGTGACAATCAGACCCCCCCCCCCCAAAAAAAAAGTTGTTATTTGGCAGAAATTGGCTGTATCTTATTCATGAGAGTTGAGAGTTATCAAGTATAAAGATGTAAATATCAGTCTGTTACTCACACAATCTTCAAAAGACTGTACGCCATCTTATGGACCACTTTTATGATATATAATGGTACATTTTTATGTTAAAAAGTCTCATCTCCATGCGGCCTATTATCATGAAAAAGTGCAGCAAGTACAATTCTCTTTTTGTGTTCCACAGAAGACATGAAGTCATGCCTGTCATAAAGTCATACGAGACAACAATGACAAAATCTTCCTTTTGGCTGAACTATCCCTTTACAGCTTCATGTAATAAAGTGAATGAGAGCATAAAGTAGTTTGTAAAGGAGTGTGAGCAGCAGCAGAAGCTTTTTAATGGGTTCTGGTTAAAGGAGAGACCTGGTATGGGAGAGACAAAGAAATTGACTGTGGAAGAGATCAGCTGGAGATGAACTGAAAGAGAAATGAAGAGGCGGGAGTTGGAACGGAGTGTTTTTGCTAAGCAGAAATAAGCGAAAGTAGCCTAAATGAACCTGCCGGTGCTGGGCTGCATTCTTGGCACTGATCAGAGGAAGCTGGAGTCTGAGGGAGTGGGCCGAAAATAAAACAGCCGAGCTTCACGCTTCTCTCTCACACGTTCGTGCTTTGTCAGAGCAGAAACATCTAGGCTTCCTCTGGCATTTTGAACTGGTTTGTTTTGAACTATGGCAGGTGCAACCATATAATTTGGTGTTGCTGAATTATTAGTACAATGATAAGTCACTGGAAAGCTTTGAAAGGTGACAAGTATGTGGTAATCAATAGCAATAGACTGCTCTGGAATGGAATTTGCAGTGATTTGGCCTTGATTTAATGGTCTACGGCTGAGAGGTGCTCCTGTACCTAGAGCTGTATGTGTGTTCAGAATGTTAATGAGACGGATGACAGGTGCTCCTGTATTAGAGCAAACCCCAGGGTCAGTTCTTCTCATGTCTGCCAGTATGCCAGCAGCCATGGCTGCCCTCTCTCTCTGCTCCAGCCCACTTCACTGATCTGCTGGAGAGTTAGTTCGGACAAGACAATTAAAGGAGGACAATGATAAAACTCACAAATAAGAAAACATTGGTACAGCCGCATTTAAGTTCTATGAATTTTCAAGCGAAATCCAGTCATTTCAATAGGAACTTAAGGACGAATGGGTTCACACTGGGTTCAAATTTGTCTCACAAATTTGCCTTGTTGACCAATACAAAGCTGTTTGGTTTGAAAGAGACTTCTGTATGAGCTGTGCTTCATATCACTACTTTATTGACAATGGACAGTGGAACTTTCGTTACAAAATTTTGCTGAAATTTCACTAAGGTAACTGCACTACAACTACGTTTACACTACAAATGTGCTATTTGCATCTTTGACCACCTTCGAGTATGTTTAAATGCACTTTAAGTTGTATTTCAGTCTGATGAAATCAATAGTCTTTTTACAGTGACATGTAACAGCTCTAGTCTGATTGAACATAGTTGTTTGGTTTTTGTGAAGTCAGACTAACAGACCTACATAATGCGATTGTTGCTCGCTCAGCATTGCCCCACATGTGTACACATTTAACAGATTTCTCTTTGCCTCTAGTCTATTTGTATATACTGTACATACATACTATGTAAATTGATGTATATTTGTAATTTTTGATTGTGTATATATATATATATATATATTGAACAGACAGGTGATTGTTGCAGCTCAACAACACAAAAATTCTTACAAATGCACATGTAAACAAACTTTGTGACATGTTAGTTTGACCTTGTAGATCCATCCACTAAAACAGAAAGGCTCCAATCACTGTCTTGCCACAATATTGGCAGACATTCACACTAAAGCTGTAAATACAGAAAGGCTGGGGTTGTAAATATCTACTGCTTTTGGTTTATTGCCATATGTTGACAGTTTGTTAATTGCAACAGGGTGAAGAGGAGAGTGATGTCTCCTGTGAGCATGTGTTTTCCATAAGTGCACTGTCTCTCAAAATGTTTTTCACTAAACCTTCTTTTTCTTTCTTGCTTTCACTCCATCACAACAGGAGACTATATCCTTGAAGCCAAGCCAAAAGAGATCTCAGAGGCTCAGCGGTTGAACTACGAACAGGTAACCGAAACAACAGTTTTGCTGGTGACTCACAGAATAGAAGTCTTTCGAAGATAGCCAGTCTGTTTACATACATAGTGTGTTTGTGTGGTGGTGCAGTGCTAACACTCAGAACGAGGAGTGAAAGGTGAGGCCTAAGGCTCTGACAGACGAGAAGGCATTAGCCAAGACACATGTGGACACTTATAGAAAGATATCTTTCTCACACTCTTGCATCTCTTCTCTAAACATCCTTTTGTTCTTATAGAGAGCATGGCTTGGTTCTCTGTCATTAAACAGCCAGTTATTCTCTGTGACATTACAGTACTTTTAGGAACCAAGCTGTGTTAAATCAACACCCATCCATTTCATCCCAGCAGGAAATATGCATGGAATCACCATTGAATTAAAGGAATTGTGAAAAAATGGTCCATTCCTTTCTGGATCCAACTGTTTATATAATGACAGGAGTAAATATCATCATTGTGTTGCATTGAGAGAGTATGAACCTTTTATAGAGCTGTTTGGCTGATTGTAAGGAGATTGGGTTAAGAGTTATGGTAAAATTGCCAGTTAAGACTAGTTAGCCACACCAATTTTGGAGCAAAAAAAAAAACATACACTACCAATCAAACGTTTTTATTTTATGTTTTTAAATAAATTAATACTTTTATACAGCATGAACGCATTAAATTGATCAAACGTGTCAGTAGAGGAATTTTATTGTTGCAACTGATTTCTATTTCAAATAAATCTTTCTATTCATCAAAGAATCCTGAAAAAAATGTGCCATGCTTTCCACAAAATATGAATCTGTACAACTGTTTTCAACATTGATAATAATAAGAAAATGTTTTTTTGAGCACCAAATCAGCACATTAGGATGATTTCTGAAGGATCATGTGACACTGAAGACTGGAATAATGATGCTGAAAAATCAACTTTGCCTTATAAGGGGTTACTTTTTAAAACACATTAACAGTTAAAGTTTAATATTATTTCACAATATTACTTAATTCTCATAAACAAAGAAATCTTACTGACCCCAAACTTTTGAAAGGTAATTTATTATATGTATTTTCTAAGTTGTTTTGGGGATAAATTATGACCCCAACATCAGGTTCTTGACTGTCTTTTTGATATTCCCCCAGTATGTTAATAGTTTATTAAATAGTTTATAATATAATATTGCTAATGAGAGTCTCTTTTAATTGCCATTGTAATATATTCATTCTAAAATATCTCACTTCCAAGCAGTTCAAAGTCGAGTCTATTTTGTAGGATGTTTGAGGATGTGAGGATTAAGACAACAATGTTTCTGATGTTCCCAAGTGTGTGTTCTTGTTTATTGGAGTAGGTGGAGGCTGACTGGATTCATGCTCCTTTGCTGCTCTTCTACTGCTGTCTAAATGAGATTTTGCTTTGTGCTTGTGTTTTGTTCTAGTTTCGGTTTTTATAATGTACTTATCGTTTAGAGTTTAACTGAGCTTCATACATGCCTGAATAATGCTGTTTCTCTACACACTGTAGGTCAGCTGACTGTCTTTGGCCAGGCTCTGTGTGTGTGTTGTCGGTTAGTGAAGCTCTTTTTGGCAGTAAGAGAGAGTGAGGGACACACACACAAAAGGTCCGGAAGAACTTTAATGGGCCTGTCTTCTCTCTGTGTGTGTTTAGCCTGTGCAAACAGTGCATGTATTAACATCACTCAGGTTTGACTGTGTTCATCAGCCATTTTTCAGTCTAATAGATGTTTTGATTGTTTTGAAGCTTGTATAGCCATCTCAGTGAATATGGCTGGACTGGAGCGAGAGTAAAAAAGAGCTGGGAAAAGTGGGTCAGGGCAGTGGAGTGGATCAGAAACGCTGGCAGGGGCAGGGGGACAGAGCCGGGCCACACACAGGCTGGGCGTGGGTGGGGGTTGGAAGCGGTGCCGGGCTCAACAGGACTGAATGGGAGCTGTGGGTGGATAGGTCTTGGCTAATCTGTTTATGCTCATCTGACCCCGGTGCCAGTTCTACATGCTCTCATCCACCCACTGGCCATCGGGTCAGCCTGTGCCACACTGATTCATCCTGGCTCATGTTCCAGGAGAGCTGGGACTCATGACTCAGCAGTTCTCTAAAGGTGTCTAGTGTTGGTTTGATACTTTGGTATTGAGCTGCGAGATGATGACCTGTGCTATTCTGATCGGAGTCGAGGTGAGATGAAGGTTGTGCTCACTCTATATGTCAGAATATGGTTGTCAGATTTTGTCTCGTTTCAAGTGCTAAATACAGTTCGGGTAGGACAAAGATGGACTGCTGGCTAGATCGGAAATGACTACTTGAAATTTTAAGTCAAAACCAAATTTGTTCTCCTGATATGTTCTGAGAGGGTGAAAGTAGCGTGAGTTGCCTGAAATGCAGTTTAGAATTTAATAATTGAAGACGTAAAACAAAAAGTCTTATCGCTAGAAGAGGTTTGACCTCGGTATTTGATCTGATCCTGTCTGTGTATAAGATAAATGAGAGTCACACCTTTTAGTAAATACATTTGTGTATCCCAAACACTGACCGTGTGAACGTATTCAAAGTGAAAATTAATTTGGGATCTAGTGAGAGTCATAAATGGCTTAATCTGAAAAACTTCTATCATGAATAAAGTCACAGATACAGGCTTTTTGTTATCAACCCCTTTGACTGTTCACAATTTAGGGATGTTCTTAATTGCCTTTTATTGCTTTTATAAAACAGTTACACAGATTTCTATTAGAATGCTTTTAGCACAGCTGGAACGCTGTCAGTGTTCTTGTTAACTAAAACTTATTAAAAATTGTTTTCGACTGAAGTTGAAATAAAATATAAATATTTGATGATATACTATAAAAAAGTAAATAAAAATGACAAAGGCACAATAACAACATTAGATAAAAGATAACTGATCATATAAAAATAAAAGCACATTTAATTACAATTTAATTACACACGTATAATTACTAAAATAGAATATCAATAATACTTAGATAACACTGAATGCTGTTGACCAGTCAGCTTCCAGAACTGGAACCTTTTAAATAAAATCCAGAATTCCAGTGGATGGGACTGAATTAAGTGAAAAAGTGCAAGGAAATCCCTTGTAAAACCAGGAAATGGCCAGGGCAGAAATCTCCCAGAGACAGAAGGGCAAAGATAATCTCACTGGTTTCTAGGGATTCATGGGGTTTGATGTATCAAGTGGTTGATACATGGTTGTGTTACAAGTTCTAATCCCAACAACTGTCCACACAAACTCATTTTGTGTGCTGTGACCGATCAGCATAACAGATGGTCATACTGTGAGTCCTTAAAAGTGAGAGGAGAGCTGGACAGATTATTATTATCATCAAAGGATCTGGAACGTAATATAAAATGGCGAACACACGCACACACACGTTCAACTTCACACTTTAACTGTTGAACTGTGCTGTAGTTTGTAGTCCTGCAGTCGCTTGTGTTTGAGAGTCAGTGGAGGGTCATTCTGATCAAAACAGAAAGACCGGAAGTAAAGGAGGTGAACTCTGGGTGTTTTGAGCACGTTAGTCGCTAGTCTAGAGATTTTTCCTGCAGGATAGCGAGACAATTCATTGGGTGTGACATTTAACAGAAATCCATGCATATGTTGTGTTTGAAAAAAAAAAAAAGTTACTATTCCCTCATTGTTTTTGTATTTGCCATTATAATTCTTTTGCCCGCTCTGTCTCTTTCTCTAATCTCTAGAATATGAGTGATGCTATGGCGGTGCTGCATAAACTGCAGACAGGTCTGGATGTAAACGTTAAGTTCACAGATGTGCGGGTATTCGAGTACACACCCGAGTGCATCGTCTTCGACCTGCTGGATATCCCACTCTACCACGGATGGCTGGTCGACCCTCAGGTCTGCATGGGGGCTGTCATTTCAGAATCTTTATTCTACAGTAGTTATATGCTCAGTTTCATAAATGCATTATATGTGGTGCATAAGCAGCTTTAGTAAAAAAAAAAAAGAAAAAAAAAGGACTGTCAATAAATAATGACATTAAAATAATTAATTACAAAATGGCAAAAATTTAAATGATTTACTAATACATATTTATAAATATATTAAATGCTAATTAATTGCAAATAATCGCACATTTTAGTGCTTTACATATTTACACATTATTTACATATTCTTTCTGACAAACAGATACATTTGTTTAGTAGACTTCATTAAAAGTGGAAGCCAATATATTGTTGGTTTTAGTTCCATATCATTGGACATAACAACAATCTGTTCAGTTGAGTTTGTCAGTCAATGGTTTTTTCACGCACCGGAGCATCATGGTTTCACAATGGCATATCAAGTTAAAAACATTTCAACTGTTAAAAAAAAAAACGTTTGCAGGTACTTTATGGAGTATGGACTGGAGTATGCCCTTATTAAAAAAAACCCACCTATGTGGAACGGTAACATTCATGCTAATATTTTGACCGGCATATTGTCTTTCTTTATTATGGCTCTCTGTAGATGGCTGATATAGTGAAGGCAGTGGGGAACTGCAGCTATAACCAGTTGGTGGAGAAGATAATCAGCTGTAAGCAGTCAGACAGCAGCGAGCTGGCCGGGGAAGGTGGGTATTCACTGCTTTTATCTGTCTTTTCCTCCTTTTCCTTTCACACATTCATCCAGGCCTCTTCTTACAGAAGGCAAGTGCTCATCCGTAGCATTTCCCCTTATGACTGGTGTCATGCATTTGGATGTATTAATGTCTCGGATACATTTCTATATGTCCTGAATAGTGTTTGCAGCATTCAAATAAACAACTATCAGAGTGTCATTTAAGCACCCTTCTTCCTTTTAGTTTTTAGCTGTCTGAAACCCTCTCTCCTTTTCTTGGTGTGTTTGTGTCTAAATATATAATCCTTGCCATCTTTTCTCCCTCTTTCTGTAAGCGTGTATCAGAATGCACCTTGTCTGTTCTCTGTTGCTGCACTGATATGTGGCCTTTTTTCTCCAGTTGATTTTCTGCCTCTGCCACTTACACTCTATCCCTGTACAAGCATAAGTGAGTCTGTGCCTGTCAGGCTGTGTTATTTTTGTGCATTATATAGATTCAGCGAGTGTGTTTAAAGGAGTAGTTCACTCAGTCATGATTTCTTTTCTTCATTTATTCACCCTGTTGTTTTAAACCTGTATGACTTGCTTGCTTTTTGTCTGGAGAAATTTGAAGTTTACATTGAATTGAGGTTGAGACCAAAATATGGTAGCATAAAAGTAAAGTCTAAAATTAGTCCATATGACTCATAAACATTATTCCAACTGTTCCGAAGGCTTTGTGTGAGAAACAGACCAAAATAGAAGTCTTTATTCACTCACAATCGTCATGGATTGTGATCGACCGGATCATTGAGTCAGTGAAATCAGTCTGGCTCGTGAACTAATCATTAAAAATTTGATCAAGATTTCGCATTCAGAATGTCAAGATCAAGATTTCACATTCATAAAATGATGTTGTATTGAATTGTGTGTGTCAGAGAGGTCTCACACTGCCTCTTTCTTTTCCAGGATTTGTGGCAGAGCAGTTTCTGAACAGCACAGCGACTCAGCTAACATACCACGGCCTGTGCGAACTCACCTCTACCGTACAGGAGGGAGAACTGTGTGTCTTCTTCAGGAACAATCACTTCAGCACTATGACCAAATTTAAGGTGTTTACATTTAAGTGTTACCTATGCAGCGTTTTGAGATGATGGATGCTGAAAGATGGCTGTGTGCTGCTGTGAATAAGCACTCCTGTAAGTAAATAAAATTGTCTATAGAGGGTATGTTGGTGCCCCCCAGTGGCTAACAACTGAAATTTAAACTGCTACTGTGAAGACCATAAATATGGGATACCAAATTACCACGATTTGGCATCTTTGAAAGGTCAAGGTCTGCCCATAATCACTTGCAAGTAAACTGATATGCAGTCAAATTATTTAGTTTTTATTTTATTTTTAATACTTGTTTGTAAAGTTACATTAGGCTATTAATAGTTTTTGTTTTCATCACATATGACGCAACACAAATTATACCATCTGCATATGTTAAAAACACCACAATACATCAGAAACATCTTAAAATAATATATTTAAAAAACTGCAAAGTCTGTTTAATGTTTGATCCATCAAATGTACTACTACATATCAAACTAATACTGGGAGATTAATTCTAAATAAATCAAATAGGGCTGCACAATATATTGAAATTATCGAAATATCGCAAATGTATATATTGTGATATGCATATTGCAAAAGCTTGCAATAACTGGGGTCATGCACAAAACAAAGAGAAAATCACTCACTGCTCTTGGCTGAATAACTTTTGTAGTTTTAATAAGAATCAGTATATTTAATTCATACAGTGAAAACTAAGCAGTGTTTTATTTTTTACATTTGATTATTCAGTGTCCTAATGTAGGATAACCTGAAACCCTAAACGCTGTGATTTACTCTGATGTTAAAATAACACTTCTTATATGCTACAGTAAAACACTGCTGTTCACTTTCAGAAGTTGTAGGGATGTTTTATTGGCACAAAAAGAAACACACATGTAGGTTATATCATTTTAAATATATTTTTAGAATAATTTAAGTTTATTTTACACACTTTAAGCATTACCGTATCGCATATCGCATTATTTAATGAGTTATCGCATATCGCATTTTTCCTCAATATCGAGCAGGCCTAAAATCAAACCATCCAGAATATGTATTTCTATTTAGTTTTTGTTTATATTTGTTCACTTTTATAGTTTATTTTAATGAATATTTTATTTAAATATATATTATATCACTAATTCAGAGCTAAACTGAATGTGAGTCACAGAGAATTTGAATTGTTTTGGATGTTGACTCTCATAACCTCCAGCTGTCTTATCAGGGAGACTGTAGAGCCTCTGTCTTTTATCTGGAGGAAGTGGAGTTGTTCTGTAACAGCAGGATACACTTCACCCACAGATTAAACTCTTCCATGATCCTCATGTACACACTTCAGAACTTGACACCACTGCTGCTCGGTCTGTGTGTGCTGAAAGATTGATGGACGAGAGTGTTTTAGCCCGCTGAAGTGTTTTTATAAATGCTCTCTCTGTGTTCCTCAGGCCCAGCTGTACTTGCTGGTGACAGATCAGGGGTTTCTCACTGAGGAGAAGGTGGTTTGGGAAAGTCTGCATAATGTTGATGGAGATGGGAACTTCTGCGACTCAGAGTTTCATCTGAGGCCGCCCTCTGACCCGGAAACGGTGTACCGTGGTCAGCAGGACCAGATCGATCAGGTCAGGACTAGTGAAGTGTTTTTCAGTCATAAACACTATACTGTTTCTCAGGGTGACGTCTGTGAAAGAACATTTGCACGACGCCACTATGAGAAAGCTCATACAGTGGGATGTCACACAATTCACTGGGGTTGATGAAGTTGTGAGTGTAATTTCAGTCATATATTATTAAGAAATGATTCGTTTTATTAAGAAATAAATAGTTTTATTCAGCAAGGACACATTCAATTGATCAAAAGTAGTAAGGCCGTCTGTCCACCGAAGCTTTTTTTTATCCAGTGAAAACGCCTAGCTGGGGGCGCTTCAGAGCAGTTGAGAGAGTTTTGCTTGCTATGATATGATATGGAATATCTGCGGAAGTGTTACTAGTATCTCATTTCACAGATAGTTTGTTTCTATATAAAATGTCAATACAATGTAAAGTATTTGCTCTTGCTCTTGTTTTACATTATTTTGTTCCTTTATTAGGCTTGTTGTTGTCATCTGTTGATGTTGTACAAGCAGGATGTGGTTGTTGATTGGTGTTGTATTTGTCCCGCCCCTCCTCCACTGTGATTGGACGGCTGAGTAATAAGTGAGCGCTGCGTTTTACACAAAGTTGAACATTCTTCAACTCTCCGCGAGTGCTCAACTTTGGTGGACACACGGCCTAAAGACCTTTACATTCATTGTTTGAAAAGGTTACAAATAAATATTACACAGGTTACAAATAAATGCTGTTCTTTTGAACTTTCTATATTTTTCAAAGAATCCTGAAATCCCATTTTTTACAAAATATAAAGCAATACAACCATGTTCAACATTGACAATAATACAAATGTTTCTTGAGCAGCAAATAAGCACATTAGAATGATTTCTGAAGGATCATGTGACCCTGAAGACTGGAGTAATGATGCTGAACATTCAGCTTTGCTTTTCTGTTAAAATAGAAAAGTTATTTTAAATTATAATGATATTTCACAATAATTTTCTGATCCCGAAATTCAGCAAATCTTTGACATAGCCTTACTCAGTCAATATTAAAGGTATCAAGGTTATATTTTCACAGAATGTTCTTTAGGATGATTTTTATGTTGAAAACAGTGAATCACAAAAAAATTACTTTAGCTGGGTTTTCACAGGCAAGGTCAAATACTGTTCTCTCTGTATTTTATCATCAAATAAATGCAGCTTTGTTTAGCATAAGAGAGGTTTGATGAGCTTTCAAAAACATTAAAAAAAAAAAAACACCACAAACTAAATTACTCCTAATCTGTTTGACAACAACATTATACAATTGATTTTGTTTCCTAAAAATTACACTGTTTAAAAATAAATACTTGCAATTATAAATTCTATAAATTACAGTGAATTATCACAAACACTGCTGCCTTGATGCTTTTCAACACATTATAATGTTGTGGGTCTTTTCCAGGTACTTGTCTTATGAAAAGCATGAAGTTCAGCCCTGCGGCATTAATTACTTCTAATAATTACTTTTTAAAGATCCAATCCTCAAAGCTTTTAAATAGTTCCTATGTTTCTGGACATCAAGAACCCATTTAAACATTTCAGTTCCTGATATTTTGTTTGTGGTATTAAAGTAATCACTCAGGAAATATCCTGTGTGTGTGTACCAAATGGAGTGACTAAGAGATTTCATGATTGTGCAAAGCCACAGTGACCCTCAGATAAAGGCAAGCTCTGGAGACTAATGTTACAGTGAGCCGTGAATGTTGAGACGCAGCCAGGCTCTGTGAGAGAGTAGTGCACTGCTGTCCTCTAGCACCAATTCTGCTCCATTGCGCGCTGGAAACTCCTCAATTATTGATGTTAAAAGCTCCAAAATCCTTCCTCCAGCTCTTTGTAACCCTCCCCCCGTGCCTTCGGGAGCCTTTAATGCCTGGTGACCGAACCAAAGTGCCTCACGTAACACAGATTCCTTCTTTCCCTTTCTTTCTTCTGCTGTTGTATTGGCTGTTTAATAATGAAGTGTCTATTTGAGTGAAGGGCCTAGAGATCACCGTGCTCTAAACACTAAACATTTGGTCAGTCGGCAAACTAATTGGTTTTTAGTTTAGTAAACTTAAATGGTCATGGGTCATGGGCTAACTCTCAGGATATGCATGATGTAATGTGATCTTTTTTTCATGAAATATTATGTAAGCTCATTACTAATGTAAGGATTCAGGCTAAGCTGTATTATAATGCACTACAGAGAGTAATGGTTTACCCACAACCATTTTCAACATTGAAAATGATAAGAAATGTTTCTTGAGCACCAAATCAGCATATTAGAATGATTTCTGAAGGATCGTGTGACGTATGTAGTGATGGTGAAAATTCAGCTTTGCATCACAGGAATATTTAACATTTTCAAATATATTAAAATAGAAAACATTGTTAAATACAATTACAATTTAAAATAACTATTTCTGTCTTTTTATTGTTTATTTGTTCTAATAAATGCAGCATTATTTAGCATATTTCTTAAAAAACATTTGAAAATCTTTCCGACCCCAGACTTGGTAATGTTACCATTAATAATATAATATAATATACATCTACATATTATTGCCTTCTACCATAAATTCTGGTACATTCAGTATACAACGCTGTCATCATCCACTTGTTCAGTCTGGACAATGTGCCAAAGAACTAGTTTTGGGTCATGGAAAAATAATCATATGGGTTTTGTACAACATGAGGACTGAGTAGATGATGACACAATGTAAGTTTTTCCCCTCTGTATGTGTAGGACTACATGATGGCGCTGTCTCTGCAGCAGGAGCAGCAGGCCTCAGACCTGGGTTGGGAACAGATCCCAGAAGGCATCAGTGATCTAGAACTGGCCAAGAAGCTGCAGGAGGAGGAGGACCGCAGAGCGTCACAGTACTATCAGGAGCAGGAACAGGCGCAGGCAGAAGCGGCAGCAGCTGCACAGGCACAGGTGAGTTACCCTAATAAACTTGCATTCACAATACTTCTATCTATATATGTATACACACACAGTCAAACCAAAAATGATTCAGACACCTTCAACATTTCTCACATTATCACAGTTTATTTGGTATAGTTTTTAGAGAATGGTAATAAAATATGACAAGAACTCAAGAGTTATCAGATTAGTTGATATTTCACTGGTTTTGGCCATCGTTCTATTAGACTCTCACAAATCAATTAGGTTGAATAGCTGTCAGCTGTTAAATTTAAGTACACAATTAGATAATACCAATGTAGGTCAACCAGTTACCAAGCAATGCTTAATTTTGTTCAGTCTGTGGTATAAAAAGGTCGACCTTAGCAATTAAAGAAAAAACACTTGGGCAAAACATGGTCAGGTCAAAGTGTCTGAATAATTTTGGGGTGCAGATTTGTATACATTTTACTGTAGTCCAATGTATGAATAATTTTTGGGTATAATATGTCACAGTTTACTTTATTGTGCTATCCTCACTTACATAAATGAACTATAGTGTCCTGCACCCACTAGTAAAAAAATATATAAAAAATTATATTTGGTGTCTATTTTGACTTTTTCAATATGATATAGTGTCTTTAGTCTATACATACAAATATTTGTTTGTAAACAGACTTTCAATTAATAATTCTCCATTGTATTTAAAAGTGGATGGGTCTATTCACCAGAAGATTGAATTATGACATTTTGATGAAAAATTATGTCAAAAATGTACGCATGCATGAGTCGTTCACAATCAGATGGGGTGAATGTTCATTTAATGTCAGTTTGAAAGAGTTCAAATAAGAGGTTAACATGTTCCTCTCGTGTCTGCAGGGACACCAGCCAGCAGCGGGTGCTGACCAGGTGGATCGAGCGGCAGCTGCTGGAGCCTCAGCAGGGGGAGCCACGGCTTCTCCGAGCCCAGGAAAACAGCCCTCTACGGGGGAACGCAAACCCAAGAAGGAAGCCAAGGACAAAGACAAATGCATCTTGTTGTAACAGCAGTGAACTACGTGGAGCGTGAACGGGCAGCAGTTTAATTCCAGTGGCTCTGCAACACATCTCCCAGCGTGAGGTGGAGAGAGAACGAGCAACGGAGATGAAGCGTGACGGACTTGCCATTCTCAAGCCACTTGTGCCTGACTTTAACCCTCTGTGTTCTGAAGATGCAGACAAGCAGAGAGGGGTGTCACTACAAGGACTATCACTACATCTTTCGTAGAGCTGGCCAAATGTTCTCAGCAGGAAAACCACTGCAGTGCACTATATTTGTGTGGGGTCACCAGGGAGGGTGGATTTTTTTTTTTTTTAGTAAAACAAGGTAATGTACACAGCACTAGGCAAAAAAAAAATCCCACCCCAAAACCAAGATGAAGAAACCACTTTTTTCATTATACAAAAGCATTTTTTGGGGGGGGGGATTTACGTTATAGCTGTTGTTTATAAGCTATTTTATACTGATTTACCCGTGTGTGTATATATATGTGTATATGCATATATATATATATGCATATGTAGATTTGTTGTATTGGTCAGTTTCTGTTGTTTGACTGAAGGATATCTGAGATCTTTTAATGAAAGGCCGTTCACATGAGCAGGTAGCAAGCCAACAAGTCGCTTGATGTAGGCCACCATAGTTCTTTGTCTGGCAGTTTGATGCCAAATTGAACAATGTTGATATTGTAGGAGTCACCTCCATTTTAGAGAGCGTAATCCTGATGAAATTGATGCATTTAAAAAGGTTTTCCGTTTTAAGCAGTTTATTTTGGCGATTATAGATGTGTCTGATTTTGCCAATAGGACATTTACTGTTAATTTCAGTGAACAGCTGACACTACTATTAATGTACATAGTTTTAAAATATCAAAGTCATTAGGTTATATAAAAATACATGGCCATTTTTTTTTTCTTTTTTTTTTTCTTCGCTCCACCCCTTTTACATTTCAGCCAAAAGTCTGGTTCTTATTTGCCTTATAAAACAAGTAATTGAGTAGGATCATTGTCCATGAAACCTGGCATTGTTGAATGAACAACGTTATTGCCCAAATACCGAATGGTTAAGGAAATCTTGTTTTATCTCAACGGTTTGGGATTTCCTCCAGCTAGTGGTCGAACAATATCGGGTTTACAGTGGGCTGATGTTGATACTGAAATCTGGAGAGCAGGTTGGCTGATTCCTGATAGAAATAACAAGAGGAGATTTAACACTTCTGTTAATCGGCCAGGCGGACACTGTTATCACCCGATGCCGAAAAATGGCTGAACATTGGCCAAATAATCGAGCTGACCGACATATATCGGTCTATCACTAACTACAGCTATAATTTTCAGACTCTTTCACATACACTGTACATACTCATATATGCTATGGATGTAAGGTAGGAAAGGATGACTCAAGCCCATCCTGTTCCAGTGCTGCCTCCTGAGAGACAAAGTATTTTCTATCCAAACATTCCAGCTATATGCCTTGAGCTGAGCATTGCGCTGAGCCTCAGACTCAGAGAAACGCTAACGTTGGGCTGTTTTCCCTGTTGTTCTGCTCTCGCAATGTACAAATGAACAAATCCTGCATGTAGACAAGCTCGTGATGGTGTAGTCGTAGAACAGACGGTTGCCCAGTGGTAACATGGGAGCACTAGTAGAATCTGTTTATGCTAGTCGTGGGCTGGAGCTGTTCCTTTGACGTTTGGTCCCTCAGCGGCCAATACTCTCTGTATATAAAAAGCCTTACAATATTTACAGGATCTTTTATACTGACACAAATAGGTGCAAGACAAGACTGAGACAATCTGTAGACCTTACCATAGACAGAAAACCGCACAGGCCTTCACAGAAGGAACATATCCATGAATGTCTTGCAAACAGTTTGACTTGTTTTAGCTTGCTTGGTAACGGATATAGATTCAAAATAATGTATGACACGGGGTTTGATTTGAAATAGTCCCCTTTGTTGAGGTCATTTCACACCAGGAATTATACTATAACGATAACTACATTAGCGTCCACACCAACGGATTTAAAGCAGTGTGCATTCTGATTAGCTGTTAGATGTTTTTTTTTTCATCAGCTGGAAAACGTAATCGTTCTGAAAGTGAGTGCAACAATATCGTTCCTCTGTGTCATTATAGCTGTAGTGAGGACTTTCCTATTCTCATAGAATCAGAACACTTATTAAAACTGTATCATTATAGTTATCGTCCCTGGTATGAACGGCCCTTTTAAAATGTCTAGCTGTAACTACCATTTCAACTCGAGGAATTGGGCTTTTAAGACAAACCATGACTATTTTTGAAGTTGTTGTTACTTGAGGTGAATTAGCTGGCAAACTAATATTGTGTTTAGCCAGAAAGTGCACAACAGTCTGTGTTAATCTCTGGTTTTTTGTTTTTATTGTTCCCCAAGAAGGTAATAGCATTCACGGTATCATTTCACATGATCAAGAACTATATTTAAATTCATAAATGGCAGCAAGCTTCTGACACCTCTGCAACTGGTGTAATTCAGTAGGAAGCGCAAGCTAGTTACAATAAATTTGGGAGAGACATTTCTTAAAAGGTTTGTACTTAGGTTACTGGGATGAAATGAGATATTATATATCTGTAACTGGTAAGTCATCCATTTTAACCAACAACAAACTTGGTTTATCATTATTATAAGCTGATGCTCAGTTCTGATCCAGGTCATTGGTGAAAGTCAAAAACTGTTATACTTGCAGGTCAGGTTAAATATGGACATTCCAGGGGAGAGAGGAGTGGTGGAGTCTGTGGGTGCAAGCTCTATAAATTAAAAATCAGAAAGCCCATTTCAAATGGAAAATAAATGGAAAGTGGCTTGAAACGGTCTAATATGTTTAGCTAAATCTATTTTTGATCCCCAAATAATATCAGTAAATATGCCAAGGCCTTGTCTGCTAAGTTGGCCATTGGTGTGCAGCACCCTTTGAAACTCCGTTATAGGTCATAGACCATTTTAGTTATTTATGCACTGTTACATTGAATGCACTAGGTGATAAATATACCTCTTTTTGTACACAATTAGAATCACCAGATTGTGTGGTTACAGCGGAACCTGTTTCATAACACCCAGTAAATACCATGTTTTGCAATAAGGCTTATAATTTATGGAGCTATATTAAGAACTGAACATAAAGAACTTGCTAAATGTTCAGCTCCACTCTAAATGCTGCCATTTAGATTTGATTTCCCTTGCCCCGTTTCCAGATAATAAGGGTTTGCAAGACTTCTCATGAATATAATTTGATGTTTCATATCTTAGTGCCATCTAGGGGTATGGAAAAGAAATCTGCAATTGAAGAGAGGGCTTTTGATAGTTGAAACAGGGCATTACTAATGACCAGGGAGGATCATTATTTTCTGAACTTCACTGACACTGAAATGCCACATATTACATACTTTTGGAAGGATTCTCTTGGTGCATTTGTCTTGAAGTTTCAATTTTACCGGGTCAGTCCATAATGGAAATCCAGTTGGGATGCATGTTTAACAGCTGAATACAACGTGTGCTCCTAAATCATTTTAAGGAACAGTCCCATTACAATTTCTATTTTATATCCTTTATACGTGTATATTTACACAAAAAGATTTTAACTTAGCAAAAAGAAAAAGGACAAAAAAAAATTTGGATATTACAAGGGTCAACCTTCCCTTGTGGGTAAGGTTCATTAAAGACCAAAAACATTTATGTAGCCCAACAGTGACAAAAAGTAGATGGACAATTTTTCTGTAACAAATGCCTTAGATGAGGGACAATACATCTGATTAAAGGAAATCTGGTCAGTGAGTCTGTGTGATTCTTCTGATTGTCATTTACAGTTCCACTTTTTTCCACAGATTTGCTAGTCTTCCTTCCACAGACTCAACTGTGGGCAAGAACGGCTGCATTTACAGAATCAAACTACAGAGACGTTATAATCCACATAATTTAATATGAACATGAATAAATCAACCAAAAAAAGGATCACATTGAAATGTTAATGGAATTACATGTGTCCAGTGCTACACACAGTAGTCTGCCCAAAGCAAATGAGAGAATCTGGAACAGGAATTTATGGTCATCTAAACAAACACATTTTAAGAAATAAGCTGTACAGTTGCACCTACAGAATGTCAGTAAAACATGTATGTGCACAAAGGTTGTTTACAGATCACTAGAGTAGAGTTCAGGAAAGAAAAACTACATGTAAAGCCTTTTACAAAAAACTAAATCAATGTGGATCTTTACAGTAATCTCACGGCTAGAAATTAAGCCAATTAAAAACATCAGAAGTTCAAAATAAAAAAAGGAAACAAAAAAAAAGTATTTATATTTATTTGCTGTGAGGAGTCAGATGCTAGAACCTTCCTTTAAAGGGCTTGAATCCTCCGCTGCCACCAGCCATGGGAACATTAGTGATCTGCACAATTCGGTTTATACCAGCGGAGGAATGACTGCAGAAAGAAACAAACAGTATGCATGCAATGTCAACGTTCACGTTAAAACTTCTTCACCCGTTGTTAATTAAAAATAAGGTGTCTAGATCTGGTACAAATAGAAAAGACACATAACAGATTGAAATATGCACTCTAGCTCAAAACAAACCTGGAGTGTGGTGCCATCATGCCAGGCCTATTGTCCCCCATTCGACGGTTATCTGTGAATCCTCCGCTTTGTGAGCCAGCTGCCCCGTGCCAGTCTTTCCTGGGGCCCTGATCGCGTCCATGCCGCTCCACCACCACCTGCCTGCCACTGCCAAAGTGCTGCTGTGGTAAGATGGAGGTTATTTAGTCATTCCTTTTGCTGGAGGTCTGCAAATCTAACACCCGTTTTACACATTTCATGTGCGGTACAGAAGAAGCACGCGCTATAGTGCTTTCACATATGCTGCGTTTGCAGTGCGCAACTGATTACTTTACTCACTATTTGTATTTCAAATCCAGAAGTTATCAGCAACTTATTTAAAAATAGTTAACTTAAAAAAAAGTTGTCACCTGTGCAATTCTCTTTGTACACATGCACTCTTTAATAGAAGTATTCACGTTTAAACAACGTATTATTCAATGCATTACTTCTATATAGATTAATATATTAAGTTGCTCAAGCAAGTGGTAACATATTTGACTTTTTTTTACGTTTAAAACTTAAAATTGACTAAAACAGCAGACTCATACCTTTTCTTGTGCACAATTTATACAATATCTAATTTATACAAATCTTTATACAATAAATCTTGCATCCTAAAGAACTTGTTTTTCCACCTCCACGAATGAAGCCTTGAAGTAAATTGTAGTTTTCCTTGCTTACCCCGGTCTTAAAGTAAAAAGATGACTGAAAAATAGTATTTATTTAAATGCATTTATGGTGAGATTACTACACTAATTAAATGCATTTATGATGAAATTACAAAATTTTCATGTCCAATTTGTGTTCGTTTTGACCACGAACGATGCGGTGTCACTTTAATTCAGCGCGTGCAGCACAGCAGAAATAGACTCGGTGCAGAAACGATCTCTGCACTGCTGTATAGGCACCGCTCCTGGAACGGACCGCATCGGCGTGCAGTGTGAAACCTCTAACCTGTTAACATGGGTACGAAAAGAAAAAAAAACGCACTGCAAACGGAGTATGTGTGAAACGGGCGTAAGCGTCAGAGGCATGCACTTCACCTGCTGTCCCATAACCACAGGTCTGCCTCCGTCTCGGCTGTTGAAGCTGGTTCTGCCACGGCTGGCTGTGGACACCCCTCTTATGGCAGGTCCGGGACCTTCTCTGCCAGGACGTTCTGGGCGCATTCGCACGGCTCTGTAATAGTAAGCAGCAATCACTGGTTACCAGCAGCTCAATGAATGCCAAGCCTGAAATATCAGTCTGTGATAGTGTTTATTCAGTGAGATATTTGATATCTTGTGAGTTCAAGACTGATTTGAGAGTTGTTGTTTTTTAAATGAAAGACCTGGGGCCTCATTTATAGGATCATTAATATGATCCTAAATGTTCTTACAACAGTTTCTGAAATGTTCCTATGAATTATGTACAAGTCCTCCGTATGCATAAAAGATTTTCCTTAATCGATGTTGGATTATTATAATTACTGGTATACGAGCGCAGTTTGCACGCATGGACTTCAGTTGGCGTAAGCATAAGAACTTTTTCATGTTTCTGCCTTTAAATATCGATGTGTTCCTCACATTTGATGCCAGATGAAATATGAAATTTAGGATTAAATTAAATATTACGTGCTTCTATAAATGAGGCTGGTGGCTATATATTTGTTTTTTTTCTTAATGCCATTTAAAGGAACACAAATCTTTTCTTTTTTTTATGTAAGGGCAAAAATGCATAATTTTATGCATCATTTACAGCCACTTCTGTATTTGATAACAATAATGTGTTTTTAAAAGTAACATAATTGTTTGTCTTATTTGTTGTGTTGGATGTAAATGGATGAGATGCAGTGATTTCATGCGATTTATAATTTTCATTATAAATGGTCAAAATAATCTGTAACATCATGTCTCATTTGTTAAGATTAGTTAATGTAATAACTAACAATGATCAATACATTTGTTAATCTTATTAATCTTTGTTAGTTAAAAAAATACTGTTGTTCATTGTTTGTTAACAGTGCATTAAACTTTTGATGTTAAGAATGTATTAGTAAATGTTGAAATTAACATTAAGATTAATAAATGGTGTAGAAGTATTGTTCATGTTAACTAATGAAACCTTATGTAAAGTGTTATCAAATAATCAATAGTAATCAATTGTAAATATCTCCCCTTAATTAGTGTTGTCACGATCACGAAAATTATGACTTCAATACGATACCAGACTAAAATACCTCGATACCATGGGGAAAAAACAAAAACAGTAAAAGTAATTGAAAAATATGACAGAACTTACAATTCATAGTTTTATTAATAAAAAAAAAATTGTAACTTTGTTCCTTCCCTGCTTTTTGACCATTCCCTCCCCTTTATTAAATTAAATAAAAATGACATGCCAGTGTGTACGTCCTTACAAAGATGTTTGCAACATTGACATTATTGTCAATCATTACCATTTGCTAACCTTTCACAATTCTGAACAGGTTGGGATAACCAAAATCTTATTTCATGAAACGAGTTATTTAATATTTTTTTTAAATGTAATTTTATAATTACAATATAGATATTTAATTTAATCTTTGTTATTAAAAATAAACAAAAAAGCAAATTACAAACAATATGACAAATACTATAAGAGACTAACAAAATAAACAGTGCTTAATTTCTTTTTTGAATGCTACTGTTAAATAGACCTAATAGCGTACTGTAGCTGAAAAAAATAAAGTCTTCACTCTATAAATTAAATAGACTGATTCTTAATTAAAAGATAGGCCTAAACTGTATTCAGTCAAACATTGGGTGATTGTCTATTTTCTGTTGTTTCATTAACATTAATTACACAATATTAGGCTGCTGGTCCGGCCCTTTAAGACCTGCACGTAGGCTACCCAATGGAACACATGATTTATTTTTACAAACAGTTTACTTTCACTAAAGACATACGTAGCTGTGTTTACGTGAATACTCGCCAGGACGTAAATTTTTACCTAGAATTTTGATTCTTCAATCCTAATAATCCACGAAAGAGAACTGAAGTCGTGATCGCATACTGTGTGAAAGGTGTGTGCGTGCGCTTCAGGTCTGAGCCCGGCAGCTCAAGCACGCCCCGCGCTTTATTTAATTTTTTACGTTGTGCGTATATATATTTTACTGTTCTGCTTCCGTTGTTTAGTGAATGACAACAGTGGAAGCAGAGCTCTACACACACATCCTGACTCCGGCTGTCACACATCGACGCAAAATAAAGAAATAATGCTCTTATTATTTAGAGTGTGATCACGCTTAAAAGTGCTCTCTAGATCTAACGCTCGCGCTTATTTCATATCGTACCGATTTTAATAGCTGGGTATAGCGATACCTTTCTAGTACCGGTATATCGTGCAACACTACCCTTAATAAAAAAAAAAAAATCTAACACTGCTGTCAGAGTACTGTTTTGTGCACATTGATGGAACAAAGCAGAAGTACAGACGAACTGGTTATGTCAATCAATTGTCATGAAAATCATTCGATTACTGAATAAGAACCAAATTTCAATTCCCAACCATAGAGCATAGGGAGCACAAACAGAAGCTCATCTGTACCTGACATCTCCTTGCTTCGTATTCATTCCCCCATCAGTCTTCCAGCCAGCGTGGCTGCCGTCTCTGGGGGTGCGAGAGTGAGCGATGGCAGGAGGTGGTGCTCTGCCTCCAGCTGGTCGATCAGGCATGGACACCTGCCTGCGCTCATCACGGTCACGGATCTCTCGACGATCGCTGTCTCGCAGCTCTGTCCGAGGTGGAGGTGGTGGCTCTGCTCTTCGCACGGTTTCAAAGTCTTTTGGATAGCG
Organism: Semotilus atromaculatus; assembly: GCA_031834385.1. Taxonomy (NCBI): domain Eukaryota; kingdom Metazoa; phylum Chordata; class Actinopteri; order Cypriniformes; family Leuciscidae; genus Semotilus; species Semotilus atromaculatus. Next base: position 21,989,096 of record JAULUF010000009.1, on the reverse strand, counting down.
GTCGAAACCTGAACTTTCTCGGCGCGGAGCAGGGCGATTTTTCTTTGAATCAGGTTCATTGTCAAAGCGGTTGCGTCTGCCAAAAAAAAAAAAAAAAAAGGATTCATCGGTTGCCATTAATTCACAACTTGAGCCAATTTTCGGAAAATTGGAATGAAAGTGTCTGTGGAAAATCAGTCTCTTCCTCCTGTCCTACTTTTGTTTTTGCTTACCTATCAAAGTTGTTGGATTGCCCGGCTGATGTCTGTGGGTATCGGTTCCGGTCTCTGGGGTTGAAATCATTAAAACGATTCTGTTGTCGGCTATTGTAGTCTCCAGCTTGACCGATCCGACCCTCTGGCTGTGTTTGCATCTTTTTACCACTATTCCAGTATGGATCTTCCCTCCTGCACATACAGAGATGGAAAAACTGTTAACCATATTGAACCATAGAGATCACTAGACCCCAAGAATTAATATCTAACAGTATTGTTTGCACACCTCTGGTCAACATCACGTCCCCTCTTTAAGTTGTTTCGTTTCTCCTGCTCGTAACGCAACTGCTCCTGCTGCCGTCTCAGTTCCTCACGTTCACGAACCAAACGCTCTGCTTCCTTGCGTCGCTCCTGAACACACACATACATTTTTTGGAACATCAACGTAAAGACAGAAACAAAATCTCTGCTTTGAGTTTCCACGGGCATTTTGTGGGTGTACCTGCTCTATACGGATCCGCTCCCGTTCTAGTCTCTCTCTCTCCATGCGCTCGCGTTCGAGTTTCTGTCTTTCCACCTCCAGTCGTTGGCGCTCTCTCATTAGGTTCTCCCTTTCCTCACGCTCGCGCATAACACGGATGCGCTCCCTCTCCCGGCGCTCTCGCTCTGCTACCTCGCGCCGTCTGGATATCACACCAAAACAGCATTACAGACTGCAGCTCAAGCACTTTACTGTTTTGTGTGTGAACGTAAAAGAACGTACACCTACCTACGCAGTTCCATAGCCCTGCGAACGCGTTCCATCCTGACCATGCGCTCACGCATGCGCTGTTCCTTCATCTTCTCAAATGGCAGGATGTCTTTGTTTCCACCTTTGTTAAGCATGGGGCGTCCTTTCTTCATCATCTCCATCTGCAAGTATGAATAAAATACTCTCAAAGAAAATACTAGAGTGTATATGGTCTTAATTCAGATCGTGTTTACGGTTGGTTATGTCTTCTCAGAATAAAGGTGTTAACCAACCTCCTCAGGTGGTATGAACCATCTGGGACGTCGGTTCATCATGTTGGGTGGACCAGGCTGTAAAGAAATATACAATCAGATAACTTCTACCTCTTTCATAATACAGTTCATACAGAGGATGTCTGCAGTACCTTCTCAAACCTTCCACCCCTTCTGAAAGGAGGTCGAGATTTATTGAAGTGTTGCTCCCCTTTAGTATGGTCGAAAACCATATTACCTGGACTCTTTCCTGTGGATAGGAAGGGATGGATACAAATATATAAAAAAACACAACTAGAAATACTTGAAGTTCTTAAACTTTCTCAGTAAGTGAATATAACCAAACTATAACATACGTCCATGTTTCTTATCATCTTTCTTTGCTACATCGGCTCCTGAATTGGAAGATGGTGCATCAGATTTGTTGCTTTTGGGGTCCTGTTTTTTTCCTTCTTTGCTGTCCTTCTCAGAGGGTTTGTCTGATTTCTTCTCCTCCTTCTTAGATGAAACTGGAGTCCTATTAAAACAAGGAAGGAAGGAAAGTATAACCAGTGTATAACCAATGAAACACTCCACCCCTTAATAGAATGGAAAGAGATTAAAATTGCTTAAACTTACTTGGAGGTTTTTGCTCCAATAAGAGTACGCTTTTCTACAGAAATTTTACCCTTCTCTTCTCCCTCTTTCTTTGAGAAGTCCTTTTTGAACGGGTCAGTTTTTACCTACGAAGATGATACCACGAGATCAGAGATTAAGTACGAAATACCACTTGTTTTTTCACAAAAGCAAACAATAGATTATGTTTGACTGCAGTAATATAAATCCTTTAAAATCCCTTAAGTAAGTTGAGTATCCCACAGTGGTGAAGTTCTTACCCTATCCACACATATCTGTTGTCCATGGAGTTCTGTGCGGTCCAGGTGAGAGATGCACCTGGCCACTTCTGCACTGGATGACATGGTAACTAGTCCATAACATTTGGCTCCTGGGCTACGAGCATTGGTGACCACTTTGGCACTAAAAACCTATTTTGAAAAAATATGTAAAAATGTAGTCAACATTACAATCCCTCACAACATCACAAGAATGTTTATTTGAAGCTGGTGCTAATGTATAACATACAAAGAGCCATTACCTTTCCATATTTGCCAAAGAGGTTCTTAAGATCAGCTGCTTTGGTATTGGACGACAGGCCGCTCACCCACAGATTGCGAGTAGAGCTAGTGCTGCCACTTCCTGAAGACAGAGCAGAGCCAAAAAGCAGATTAACTTTCCAAATAATTAAACTTCAAATTGTATCAGGCAGATTTTTACTGCTCCTCAAAAACAGAATAGGCTAATACTGATGTTTTATCACATAGACCAGCAGTTGTATACATACTTAAAATATAAGGCTGAAATTCCAAAATGCAAACCCATTTAGGAAATAAAGTCATACCTTTATCATCTTTCGTAGTCTTTCCATCTCTGTCCTTTGAAGAGCTAAAATGTGAATATTATGAGAGCAACAAGAAGAGAGAAATACTTAAATGAGTACCAGAGCATGAGAGACGACTGTGGGCACCGAGGTACATCTCCAAATGGACAACAAAGGTTATACAAATGTTTGGTGCATTACAGAAAAAGGAAAAGAACAAAAAAATCCCCATAGGCAAGGCTTGCACTCGGACAAAACTCCAATAAGGCTTCTTTCTCTTGCTTTTCCACAGGAGCAAGGTGGGTCAGGTTTTCTGCCAATTTATTCCCTTGACCAATGACATCCTCAGGAGGGTGTTCAACTTCAGAGAGAATCACTTCACTGGACTGACAAACCCCTCTGACATCACTGGAACTATTGCTCTTTTTTTTAACCCATAAGTAGGGACTGGAAAAGCAAGTGCTGGAAATGTGTGCGTAACAGACGTGTTTTCTGCTCCTCGTTTAACTCCAATTACCAAACTCGAAAAAATGGCAAACCAAACCAAAAGAGCAAACCAAAGGCAGGGATTAGGTACAATGAACAACTTGTTATGAAAAAATTCTTGCGGCTACCCACAATGCTGAGTTCTTATTGAGCTGGAACTTGGTAGTAGTATCTTAAAGAACTGACATAGAAAGACAAACCTCTTTGCTTGACCTGTCGCCCCAGTTGAAGAGGGGCCTTTCTTCCCAGAATCCTTTTCCTTGTCTCCCGTTTCTCCTTTCTTCGAGGCCTCTCTGTTGTCTTTCTTGGCGGCGTCAGACTTCAGCCCGTCATCTCTCTTACCATCCTTGTGGCCATCTATCGCTTCAGTCAATGAATCAGTCTCCTGCCTCATCTCAGCAGTGGCCTCAGGCTCTTCGCAGCCCTTGTCTGCCTCAGAATCTGGAAGTTTCACATGTTTACCTGTTTCCAGGAGGTCGTCGCCATCCACATCCAGTGTGATGGCATCTTCAGCCTGGATGGTGACAGATATATTGTCATCCTCAACTTCTTTTACGGGTTCAGGAGCAGGTTCGCTCTCCATGGCCTCCATCGCTGGGACTTCAGGCTCAGCTTCTCTCTCGGCCTCAATCTCCACGTCAGGATCGGGCTCAGGATCCACATCTGCCTCAGCCTCAAGATCAGGCTCCACTCCTGCCTCAGCCTCAGGCTCTTCAAGGCCGTCTTCACAGGAGAAGGTTTTAGAATTGTCACGAGTAGCATCATCAGTATCAGTTACATCTGAGGGATTTAACAAGCATAAAACATGGCAAAAAAACACATTGTTTAACATTCACATCTCTGTGCTACGTGACCTAGAAAGTACAACAAAGAGCAAGTTTAGTGTTAGTGGTCATCGAGGGTGAGGAAACCACAGCTATACATAAAACACATTCCTTAGAGAACAACGAAGAGGTTGAACAATCTTCTTGCAACGTTGAATATAAGCACCAATGGCAATCTATCTTGGTCCACATTTTGAAGGTTCCACAACTGGGTGATGTTGACGCTTCTCTGCTTTACAGACATGCATTCAGTCAGTGAAATTGCATCTATACCATAACGCAAGTCCTCCTGCCAGATGTCACAAAGCTTCTTGTGGTCACATCGAGGGTCTTCTTTCAAACGTTTCCGCTGACTGTCCATCTCAGTTTACAGCTGATGAAGCCGAATCAAAAACAGGGTGGCAAATCTTCTCTGATCTGTTAGAGAAATCTGGCCTTGTTCACAGCATTCTGTCCAGTAACATGGCTAAAAATGGGTGTCCACTGAACTGCGTCCAGTCTTGAATGAGTTCAAAGCACAAGCAGTGATGTTGATGTCCACTTAAGCCATGTCGGCTATATTGCAGTCAGAAAGAAGAGTCAAGACTTTGGTGAACGAGGTTAACATATGTTCTGACCAGTCAAAGGCACTCAGCCTGTTGCCGTCTCCATTTCAGGAGGTAGTCCAGACTCAACAGAAAGAAAGAGGAATCCTGCTGAACCTTTGGTGGCGTTCTGTACAGAGGAAACTCTCTGAGTGGGTGAAAGGCTTCCTCTTGCTGATGAAATGTGGTGGCAGGGTAATGTGCTCTTGAACAAATTAGATGATGAGATTAGGAGTTTCACTGATGTTAACACAAATGGTGAAGCATTATCTGTCCTTTGAAGCAGCACATGGTCCAGATGGAACGTTTTAATGTCTGTGAATTGTTGCAAGACCCATGGCTAGAACGTTGAGATTGAAAAACAGCAAAAGAAAAAGGAAGCAAGAGAAGTCCAACCTTCTGAAACCTGAAAAACAAGCGTTACATCTCCACCCTAATGAGTGACCAGACATACCTTTTTCGGATTCCTCTTCCTCAGTCTCCTGAAAATAAAACAAAAACTGATATAAGAATTTGTGAAAGTTCTAAAGAATTGTGGAAAATTGTTCATTGATACTTACTAATCAATAACTAATAAGCCGATATTCTGGAATATTTTTATCACAAATCATATTTGCAGAAACATCCCATGCCACAAGATCTCGCGATATTAAAACATGACAATATCTCATGGTTGAAAAAAGCTGTCTCACGATATCGGCATGATGGACTTGAGTTTGTGGCAAAACTTTTACAGTGCTTGCATTATATAATTTTGACTTTTACTGCATACAATTAAATAAATATATGCACTGTTATCATTTACATGCCTGGAGAGCATCTCAGTAGCTTGGTTAACAAATTTCCATCTCTGCATAAGCTGTGACTTTAGGAACACTACATGCACCATTTCTACAGATTTGTAATGGAAATCATTTATAAACCTACACCAACACAGGAGAATACATCAGTATGTTTATAAATATGCAAATTGTTCATCGCGATTTCAAAATAAGAGATCAAACCTCAGATCTAGCCTATATGAATGACTGGGTTGATCACTGCGTTCCAAACTGCCATTTGGTGGAGAAGCCACCGGAGGTGTTTAATAGGGCTGTGTATTGGCAAGAATCTGGCGATACGATACATGGGTCACAATTCAATATATTGCAATATATTTCGATACTGTGCATAAGGCGAAATATTGGGATTTTTTTTTTTAAGTAGGACTATAATTTTAGAAAAAGTAATATTTAAAAAAAGACATGATGTGCATTAAAGTCAAACAAGTTTACTTTAGGTAAACAATTCAGTACACAGAAAATCCAGTTTGGGATTGTGGTTCACAGGTTCATTACAAAGACTTTTGTTAAATTTGTTTTTAGAAGTTGGTCATAAACTTGATAGACTTGTTCAAAGCCCAAACTGAATAATTAAAAACAAGTTTAATGGGTAGGGTACATTTTCTATAAAATTTGAGTCTTCATTTTCTTTTCTGACATACTGCAGTTCCTGTTAAAACACACTAGACATGTAAAGTCTTAGCGTTTTGGGCACTTTTTGTGTGAAATATTAATTTTGTCCATCAAAAGTGTGCTTTCACTTTAACTGAGCGTGAGCAGCGCAGCAAAAATAGACTCTCCGCTGAAACCCCCGCTTCACTGCTGCTCACGCGACGCTCCTGCTTGACGCTCACGCGCTGGTCCTGCTCGCGGTGTGAACGCACTCATTGATTAACATGCACGCCGAAAGAAATACTTGTGAAGACAGTTCACAAACTGCATGGTTCCTGTCGATATCGGTAGTGCCCTCTTTATTCTGAAAACCAAAATGATTCCACACTTCAGCACGGAATAGAGCGGGAGCCGGTCTTTACACGCGGTTCAGCCACAGCTATGTTGCTTCTAGCAAAAAGTTAGGCGAGGACACTAGTGGTGCGTCTATGCAGAGCCATCTATTGGTAGGGATTTAAACAAAATAAACATGATCCACTGTACTCTTACCATGAATATTTTTGCACATAAACTAAAAAATAAAATAAACTAAAAAAGATATTGCGTTTTTGAAAATCGATAGAGTATTGCAAAATAAAATATCGAGATTCTCAAGTGTATTGATTTTTTCTTACACTCTTAGTTTTTAAGCGGACATCTTACGATTCCCTGCAGACAGAAGGCATCATTGACTTACATTGACCAAAAAACATCCAATTTGCAGTGTTAGAGTGCGCAATAATAGTTTTTAAAGGGCTGGATGAGTATGTATCTTTTCCAACTTTAGTTAGTGTGTAATGTTGCTGTTTGAGGATAAACAACTTCTGCAAAGTTACAATGCTCAAAGTTCAAAGCAAAGGGAATTACGCGGTAAACCAATCACAACAGACTGAGCTGTCTGGCCAATCAGAGCAGAGTAGCTTGCGGAAAGGAGGGATTTAGAGAGATTGATTCATTTGGCGAGTCGTTTGAGAATCATTGAAAATCTGGTGATGTGCAAATGTGTATTATGAGAAAATGAAACAGTTTTTTGACGTTTGATGCATGCAAACCTGTTGTAGGAGACTCCAAAACAACATTAGGAAACTTTAAAAAATCCATGATAGGGGCCCTTTAAAGATATTTAATCGCCATAAGGCAGATATTTATGAATTGGTCACAATCTTTGACTCAAATGATTCGTTCAAAACGCCAAATCATTAATTTTAGATTATAAATGTTTTTATAAAAATGTACCGACAATTCGTACCAATATATTAATTTATTAGTTTCAACACTTTTCATACCTTAGATAAGGATTCCTCTTCCATGGTGGTGTCAGCATCCAGGTCTGTCTTCTTTCCTGAGGATGTGCAATAAAGCAATTTGATCAACTTACTGTATTAAAGTTAATTAAATAAGTTGAGTTCAGATAGTGAAGATTTACCTTTAGATTTGCCATATTTTCTCGTGGGTGTGTCAGCTGACATGGTGAGCTCAATGCTGTCTGGATCACCACCTTCATCCTCTATCGCCTGCACACAAAAATACCAGACCATTCAATTTCAAACATTGAGAATGGGAATTTCTGGTCAACGACCAACGACACTGTAATTGTAATGCAGAATGATGTGAAAATGCGAAATATGAAGGTGCAGGTCTTAAACACGGCAGAAGGTTTGAGCAGCAAAATACATAGTTTTTGGTTAAATACATTTTGACTACACCGCACAGAACTATAAGTTCTGCACAATGAACTATAATAAAACAACGACCAGGTGATATGCTGTTTTGCATCTCACAAGCCTTACTAATTTAATTCATATCTAGTAACACATATTTATGTATAATATTACACACAACATTACATCTGACACTTCAACTAAATGACTTCACACAAAGACTGTAAATAGAGATGGTGAATTTGTTTAAAGAATTTGCAACTGATCTGAGCGCGTGCAGCAGCATTCACTAATATAATTTAGCCTGCTTAACAAATCCTTAACTTGCAGATTCATTGCTAAAAATGCTAATAAATATTTCACACAAATTCAAGTTTTCACCAAAACGAAATACGGGCATTACATTTGTTTTGTTAGTAAACGCATTAAAAAACGCCGGGAATACAGACATTTTTGAATAAAAATGGCTAACGTTCTGCTAACTCACTAGCCATCAAGCTAGATCGCGAGCGTTTGCCAACACGTCACCGTAATTTACGCTTTTAAATTAAAATTACCTGCTTCAGTCTTGCGATGAGTGTATTTTTTACCCCAGTAATATCCAGATTTCGTCTTTTGAGTTCAGATTTCAGGTCTACAACGCGTAAATCTGTAATCTTCTTAGTCTCCGCTGAAATGGCCACCGACGCCATTTTACCAGTGTAACTGGATCTGTGTGTGTGTGCGCGAACGCAACAGCGACACACTCACAGAGCACCACAGGACATCCAACCATAAAGGCTACCCCTTGTTTCCGCTTTTCTATCCATGATAATACAAATACCATGACACATTTATCTCATCTTATAACATATTTTAAGCGCGCTAATGTTTTAGTTATGTTGACAACACAGTGTCCTTTAACGAAAAAGTCATTAGGATTACAAAGCGAAAAGTATAATTTGTCTGGTTTTCCATAATATCTAATAATTATATACAAAATACATTTATTTGGGAAGGAAAATTACATAAACACGAGCTTAGTGGCATGCAGTGTTGTTCTGAAATGATGAGGCAAAGTCCTCATAGTTTATAAATGTTTTAAAGACAATGTCTCACTTAGTGACATTAAGCAAGTACTAGCCGTTCTCATGCAAAATGGGGAGGAAGAAAACTTTCTGAAAATGAAAAGCACGAGATTTACTAAACTGAAAATTGCAGTGTCTTGCAAAAGGCATGAAAACAACTAATATTTTGCAAAAACTGAACAGAAATTATCGAAATTATGAGTTATTTAGAGCACAGAAGAACTCGGTCAGATAATGGCTTATTTAAGGGATGTTTATGTAAAAAAAAAAAATTAAGGCCCGGTTTTACAGACAGGGTTTAGATTAAGCCAGGATTGGACCTTAGTTCAATTTATTAGGGCATTTAAGTAGCTTTTATAAGGGACATTCCAGGCATTGGTAATATTTCAGTCCCCGGCCAGACTTTTTAAAGTGGTGGTTCACCAAAATGAAATATAAAAGCTTTTCACAATATTTGGTTGTAAATAATGGATAATTGAATAATTGGTGTAATCGTATGGCCATTATAATGAATAAAAAAAATATTGCATTTAAATAATTTGTTATCATAAAATAATGCCTTATTTCTTAGCCTACACAACACTAAGCATTTTGTCATGTCCCTGAGCTACTTGACTGCATTCTTGTAGGCCTACGTAGAAAATATTTAACAAAATGTGCTCAGTGTAAAAAAGGTTGTATTTCATTTTTATTTGTGTTACTTTCGATCTTGTAAAAAGTATTATCGAAAAAAATCCTAAAATGCTTTTAAAAAAAACAGACTACAAAAGTGATGTCCCTTAGTCTGAAATCAACCCCATCACCAACTCTCTGCCTTTAAAAAATTAGACTCCACCCATATGTGACATCATTTACCAGAAATGACATAATTCAGGTATTTTTAACAGTGTTGCATAAAATGTTAAGTAGTATCATACTTTTTATTAATATTTTTTAGGCCTATTATAGTCAAGGGGGTGTACTGTCAAGATTTAGGCTACAACTCAACCCGATCACATAAAAATGAAGATGGAAAATATTTCATTTAAAAATATATATTTTAATCCATAAGTATATACAATACTTATTTCATTGCTGCCAAGGGTCTACTCTACAAGAGGAGCAGTGGCCTTTGTGCAAAAAAAAAAAAACTCAACCTCATCACACTCAACCCTGTCACATATCTGGAGATTCTCATTGGTTCAGGGTTGAAAACTTGTGACAGAGTTGAGTTTTTCTCTTCATTTATGGATACTTTTCATTAATTTTTTTTTTTTTAAAGTCATGGTTTCATTGAAGATATACTTACCAAAATTATGACAACTCATAATTTTGTTATAGAATATTTGATGAAATGTGTCCACTTAAACACTGACGAGCATCCTATGTCAGAAATGGCAGCCACATCAGCAGAAATATTTCTTTGTGCATGCAGAGATATGTTGATCCAGAAAGAAGGGCACAATATGAGATGAAGGCAATGCTGTCTACAACCCCATCACACCATTCTTAACCTTGTCTATTAAAATTTGGGGGAAAAAATAGGGAAGACAATTAAAAATGAAAGTATTTCTGCCTGATTACCACCTGACTTGTTACAATGGTTGTTTTAGTTAAACATCTATATTTTAAATATTTATTACAAAAATGAAGTCACAGACACACATTTTAAGTAATTTTTAACTTCAGTCCCCAAATAAATGTGAAAAAGTATCATAAATGTTACATTTGCAGTTATGTAATGAGGGACACATGAGCAGTAGGTACATGTTTGTTTTAGCCTATAGCAAGTTTTGTGTAAAATCCTTTCTGTAAAGTCCATTTTGTCCGTTATGGGGTTGAGAATAAAAGGAGTTTAAATCTGACAAAAACTGAAATGAATAATTGAACAGTTGAAGCTGGTGTATCTGGAGTTCCAGACCTGGAGATGCAGACTGACAGTTGTTCATAAAGTTGCATTTCAGCCACTCATAAATAAAACTCACAAAGATAAACGTTTACAGTGTAGAAATACACTTTCAAACAGTTATAGTGCGTTCTTCTGCATGAAAATCCTTTTATTTGAGAATGCAGAAAATTGTCAGTTATAAACTCCACATATCTTGCAGAAGTCATTTTGAAGTCATTTGACAATAAAACAAACAAACACTTTCTTTGAAAAACTAAAATCTAAAATGTTTATATCGAAATCCCGATATGTCACTTGCATAATAATTTGGAAAAGTGTCTGTATGTGTATATCAAATGTTAATTCATGTTACACTAATATTGTTATAATTTCCTGGTTAAATAAACATTATAATGGATCATCACACACACACACACAAAAAAAAAAATACAAATACATTTCTATTTTGTACATTAACAATGTAATAGGCATGTGATGGTATAAAATTTTAACAAAACGATAATTTTTAAGCTTTTATCGCGTTAAGTATCGAATTAAGTTACCAAAAACAAAAAGAACGTTTAAAACATTATTCTTTGTTAATGTTAGTTAATAAAAAATACATATGTTTATTGTTAGTTTATGTTAGTCATTTAAGTCCATTAACAGATACAACTTTTAATTTGAATGTATTAAATGTTGAAATTAATGTTGGAATTAAAATAAAATTTAGAAGATTTTTTATCATTAGTTAAAGCTGCAGTCCGTAACTTTTTTGGGTTAAAAATTATCCAAAATAAATAGCAAGTACATAACCAGTGCTCAAAACTATCTGCTTGCCTTAGCTCGATTCAAAACGGTAAGCTTGTAATAATGTTTTTTAATTCCAGTGGTACTGGTGGACGTGGGAAATTCAAGCATGTCTTTGGGTCATTACGTCACATCTGTACACATAAAGGAGGAGTCTCGGCTAGTAGGCTATTGTGTGTGAAAATGTTGGAGGTGGAGATTTATAGCCTTTTCTCACAGCACTTGAACTCTGTGTTTTAAAGGGATTTAAAATGGACGCAGAGATGTTTTTTCCCTGTGCCACTGTAAAAAATAAACCGCAATTTTTACGGTAAAAAAACGGCAGCTGTGGTTGCCAGAACTTTACCGTCAAAAATACGGTAGCAATGTTATTGGTTTTACAGACTTAACTTAAAATTTACTTTAATTAACCATATTTCATTATTTGATATAATGTTAATTTACCAATTTATTGAAGTATTAATATCTGTTTTGTACCATTGTAATACACAGACAACCGACAATCACAGCAGTGATGAGAGTCACATGATCAATCAAAGCTCATCACATGCAACTCTTCCACAGAGAGTTAATACTAATTTAAAGAAGCTGCACGGATTCATTCGCACAAACATTAAACACCATCATGGTAACACACATGAAAGTTTAAAAATGCAATATGTAACATAAAACCCTAATGTACATAACTGGTTAGAAAAAACTAAGAAAACTATAAAGAAACATAATTATTTCAACAAAAATACAGAAAATGTGAAGTGTCACGCAGGGAATTGTGGGAATGTCAATTTACGTTTTTTCTCTGTAAATTATACAATGAGTTGTTCTTTTCCACTTTCAAAAATGGTAAATTTAACGGTATTTTACAGTAAAATTACATTAAATGTACCATTAGATTTATCACAGTTATTTACCATATATAGTACAAGTTTTACAACCAATTAACAGTTTTTACCGTTAAAATCACAATAATTTTTTACAAATACTTAATACTCAACTTATATGAAATTCTTAAAGACTTAATTGGCTATTTATTTTCAAACTAAAACATTTTTACATTTTAATCTGGACTAAAACATGCCCCAGATATTGATTGAAAATGTTCTGATTCTTTATTATTGTTAGGTAGCACAATCTGAATGTCTGTTAGATATGGAATGCCAAAGCTGACTTAATTAAAAATAAATAAATACATAAATAAATATACGAAGAAATGTAAAAAAGCAAAAATACAAAAATAAATACATAAATAAATATACAAAGAAATGTAAAAAAGTACAAATAAATGAGTATTTATACTTTTATTTCCTTATTTATGTATAATTGTATTTTTTCACACATTTATTTATTTATTTATTTATACATTTATTAATTTATTTATTTCCACTTTTATTTATTTCCACATTCATTTATGTATTTATGTTTTTATGTCTACATTTATTTATTTTCACATTTATTTATTTCTACATTTATTTATTTCCACATTTATTTATTTCTACATTTATTTATTTCTACATTTCTTTCTCCGTATGCTAATGAGGGGGGCGTGTTTTAACTCAGACATCAGCAATCGAGCTCAGAGGGGCAGTGCTGAAGCTTTGAGGCCACAGTGACACCTTGTGGTGTGTGACCAAACGAAACGCAAGAGGTGTGCGGACAATATCACATTTTAAGTCATGTATATCACCCTAACTGTATGTTTGGGTTAACACACATAGCACACATGAACAGAAACTGCACTTCAACGGGTCTGATAGCAGACACAAAATTAAGATTTTTACTTTTAATGACTTAATGACTTTTGTTCATTTTATTTTACTGATAGATAGTGCCTTATTATTATAGTAATAATAGTTATCAATTAATATTACGAACTTGACATATATGATGATGTATAGCCTACCTATTTAATAAGGTTTGGGTAGGTATAAAATAAATTTATAGGGGGAAATATCACCACGACGACCATATTTGAATGGGCATGATGATGCTTCTGTGCTCCAATGCATGGCGTGAGATGCGTGGCTCACTGCATTTACATGATCCCCTTTTGTTTGATTTAAGAATAATTCAACATTGATGACTTGTGTGATTAATCAGTATCTAAGAGCAGCATCTATGAAATATGGGTTGCGTTTTAAGCATTTGAATTGTCACCTGTTATGCATACGAAATTAGGAAACGCGAATGTAAACCGCGTATTGAGTCAAACTCATTGATCAATATGCTAGGAGTCAGTGAAATGTGCGCAGGTTTCTCTCCGCGTTCTGGGCTGGTGTGCGAGTATCATTGACAATAAACGCAAGCTCTTATCAGCCCTATCCACCGCGTTTACATTGTTATTATTAGTGGATACTTTCATGCGCTTTCATGTCCAAGTGTCTGCTATCAGACTCGTTGAAGTGCAGTTTCTGTTCATGTGTGCTATGTGTGTTATCCCTATATAGCCTACCCTACATACAGTTAGGGTGATATACATGACTTAAAATGTGATATTGTCCGCACACCTCTTGCGTTTCGTTTACCACAAGGTGTCACTGTGGCCTCAAAGTTTCAGCACTGCCACTCTGAGCTCGATTGCTGATGTCTGAGTTAAAACACGCCCCCCTCATTAGCATACGGAGAAAGAAATGTAGAAATAAATAAATGTAGAAATAAATAAATGTGGAAATAAATAAATGTAGAAAATAAATAAATGTGAAAATAAATAAATGTAGACATAAAAACATAAATACATAAATGAATGTGGAAATAAATAAAAGTGGAAATAAATAAATTAATAAATGTATAAATAAATAAAAAAATAAATTTGTGAAAAAATACAATTATACATAAATAAGGAAATTAAAGTATAAATACTCATTTATTTGTACTTTTTTACATTTCTTTGTATATTTATTTATGTATTTATTTATGTATTTTTGCTTTTTTACATTTCTTCGTATATTTATTTATGTATTTATTTATTTTTAATTAAGTCAGCTTTGGCATTCCATAGAAACATTTCAATCCTGTTCATAAACAGAAAGTAGCGCAGCTGTTTACGGGGTTACCACTGCATGTCGGATGCTCCATCACAGCGCCATCTGCTGTCAGAGAGTGAATATGCATTTTCATTCAGAGCGTCTCGAGAGTGAAGATCTTGACTCGTTCCGCCAAGCTTCTCATTCCTTGAGCTCTGCTGCCAGGTATGGAGTTATATTTGAACCCATTGATGGAAAAGTATTCTTAAAATGCATTGTATTTTGTAGTAAGGAATTATTCACGGTATTTTCAAGTGCCCACGAAATCGGCACATCATATGTCTACAAGTAACTAATTAATGTTCTATTTATTAAAACAAAGGATAAATTTCATCCCGTTAGTGTTTTTAAGAATTTTTACATTTATTCCAGGCCTAAATAAATGCTATCTATATTTTATTTGTGAACTGATGTCTATTCTTTTTATTTCGTTTCCTGGTCAACACACGTAGATAGGCCTACTTTTAATTTCACCAAAGCTGATTTGCTCACACAAAAAAAAGCCCAGTCATAATGGTTTCAGCCCTCTTCAAGTTTGATGCGGTGATATAAGTGGGTGATTTACTTACTTAGGCTACATTTTAATTAGAATGCCATTAGCAATTATAGGTGTGTAATAATCTCTGGTTACTTCCGGGTTCTGGACTGGCTGCAGTAACACGTCTCTGCCCATGCGGGGGCGCTCGCGGGCGAGTGCAGAATGAATGGAGGTCTATGGAGCCATATCTATGTATGGAGCTATACCCCTCAAAATCCACTTTTCTCGGGTTATAATTTTTTTGTCTAGTAATTTGAATATTGTATTCGAAAGTAGATGCAAAGCAAATTCACATTGCTGGGTGTTAGATTTTTTTAGAGTCACTTATTTGCTTTAAAAGGTCTTTTAAAATGTCAATGACGTCATACACATCAGCATCATTAGCAGGGTGCTAGCGTGTTAGGGGCAACAACAACTCCACCTGTAAGAAATCGAAAGGACATAAGTACTCGTTCATTCAACTTTCGACCTATAACCAGTGTTGAACTTGCAAAACCTACAATAAAATCTAAGATTTCTCAACGGCAATCGGGTGAAAGAGACACATTTAGCCGTCTAGCCCCATAGACTCCCATTCATTCTGCACTCGGACGATCGCCCCCAGTGGAACTCTGGTGGAACTACAACCAAAATTCGGTACAATCGGACTTAAAGGAGAACTCCGGTCAATTTTAACATTGAGCTAATTTTTTGGTAAATTTGGAGTGCTGTCAGTACAGAGAACAACGACAAAAATCGGCGTTGCCTACACCGTGTTATCCTCTTTTTAAAATTTGCACCCTGTTGACTTCAATGGGGCAAGTTTTAAACCTGCTTTTAGCCTCTTAACATCCTTGATTTGTCATTACAAGTGCACAGCCATGTGAGTGGTGTTATTAAGAGTGAACACGGTCAATCTGACTGCAGTAGAAGTGAAAGATATTAATAAAAATGATGTTAATTCAGCCAGCTCACATACCTGTATTTTCTTCCTGTTTTCGGTCGAAGTCCAAAGTAGTCAATTATCGAGTTGGGAGAATGGGATCTCATACAGCCTGGCCGCGCGCGCGAACTCGATAATCAACTGCTTTGGACTTCGACCGAAAACAGGAAGAAAATACAGGTATGTGAGCTGGCTGAATTAACATCATTTTTATTAATATCTTTCACATCTACTGCAGTCAGATTGACCGTGTTCACTCTTAATAACACCACTCACATGGCTGTGCACTTGTAATGACATATCAAGGATGTTAAGAGGCTAAAAGCAGGTTTAAAACTTGCCCCATTGAAGTCAACAGGGTGCAAATTTAAAAAAGAAAATAACACGGTGTAGGCAACACCGATTTTTGTCGTTGTTCTCTGTACTGACAGCACTCCAAATGTACAAAAAAATTAGCTCAATGTAAAAACTGACCGGAGTTCTCCTTTAATAGGGAGTGCCCAGGCTTTCCGTTGACGGGCTTTGATGAAGTCGAACAAGCCTATAATTTTCATTCGCGAACGCGCACGAACAATACATCCAATTACAGCGTGATGGAGGCATTGCCTCCTCTCATGTGACTTTCCCACATTTATTCTACCCGCACCAAACCAATCCCACCGCATGCTTAGGTGATTAAGAGGTTTTTCTTTTCTTTCTTTGCAGTGTAACCAGCAGTCACTCTGTTTATAAATTGCTTCATATTAAATTTAATGCAATAATTTAAATCTTGAGATTTTCCATCAATATTGCAAGACAAAAACATTCGCAATATACTTTTTCTTGTCAAGTAGCCTACTAAAGGTAAATTTTTATAACAAGCAGGTTTATAAGATAAAATATTACTAAAAAAAGTTTAATATCCCAATTTGTATCTTTTTTTTAATATAGTGACCATCTAATCAATATGTTCGAATCTGTGTAGTACATAGTCTACATAAAAAAAATTCTCAGTCCCAGTGCTGCCATTGTTATTGCGTTTTACCTTCTTCTTTTTTTTTTTTTTGTAAAGTGACAGTGACGTGAAGATCAAGTATGGTAACCCATACTCTTAATTTGTCCTCTGCATTTAACCCATTCTAAGTTAGTGCACACACATCTGGTGCAGTGGGCAGCAATTGTCCCCTCAGTCGTGGGTATTGAGGGTGGAAGAGAACGATGTTCATTCACTGCCCCACCTATATAATCCTGCAACCTTTGGGTCTGACTTTCTAACCATTAGGCCATGACTGCCACTGCTGTAAATAAGAGAATCTGAAACAAAATTGTACAGTATACAATATATTTGAAATGCAGTAATGACTATAGTACCCAATATGAACTTTACTGTTTTATTTTAGTAAGAATAAAATAACCATGGTATTGATGGAAACTAGTCCCCATGGTTCAATTCTTCAAAAGGGTGTCAGATTCAAGGAGGCACAAAACCGGACACATAAAAGAGTTACCTAACTTTATTAATTTCATTATTTTAAAACTAATATAAATCCCATGGAATATCATCCTGGGGCCATTAAGTCTATGAATGCATGGATGCCTGCCATTAAGTACTGCATTCCAACACTCCATTCAAAATTATTACAGTTTTTCCTCGAAATTCGGCAAACAGAGTGGAAATACACGGCCTCAGCACACTCTCATTCTCACAACACTCCTGTCGTCTGTCTCTCATGTGCAAGTATATGCAAGATAGCTAGTTGAGATTAATATTAGTGTTAGGATTTCACAGCAGAAAAAAAAAAAAAAAAAAATGCTGCACAGTTACTGAACAAATGGATGTTAATGATAATATTTGTGAAGAAATCAGATAACAAGAGTCAGTTTCTAGGTTGTTGAGAGAGATAAGTGAAGCAGGCTAGGAGACCCTGATGAAATAATAAATAATCTATTTCCCAGCACTTCACACTTGCGGTGGCTGTTTTTTCAGGCCTGTAATCCTCACAGAACCAAGTCAACATATCGAGCTTCTCTGAGAAATGACACTTTCCCCCATTGCCCAATCAAAAATCCAACTTCATTATACTATAAAAAAAAAACAACAATCAGAATACAGAGAGGTGACATTCATTTTTTTTCTTTCTCTTCTCTTTGAAAATACATTAGGTGAGGTGCGTTACATGTGACGTCAGATTGAGGTGCTGAGAGGGGCTGATGGAACGCAACCGTGTGAATGGCGGAGAAGTGTGCAGTTGGTTCTCATCAGGGCTGGAGCTGAATTCATTTCAAATCCATCAGTTCAGGATCTAATGCATATAAATGTCAAATTAAATGTACATGGAGCATTTGTTAAACCAACTTCCTGAATTCAGTTAGCACTGTTAATGATCTGAAGTGAAACGGAATGGACTCAGTTTCCTGTGTAGAGAGTGAATTGGCGTGAGGGTGAACACTGTTACAGCAGCTGATCTCTTAACCATGATCTTGTTTCCTAAGTAAGGAATGTCTTGATTCACTTAAAAAAAATCTATCAGATAGATCACATTGTCTAAAACATAAAACTAATCAATATACTGATCATAAAATTGAGTCCTGCAATGTTTTAAAATGGAGGTTGACATTCTGTTCCAGTAAAGCAAGGCATCAGGTATGTAAAAATGCTTCTTTACTAGAGCAGCAATCCTCGCCTGCAAGTTCTCAGGCCTTCTGAGGCCTATTTCATTATATGTGCAAAGAAATGCATTGCAAGGAACCATGCAAAAATAAAATACAATGACACTTATGAAAACAAAAGCTACATAAACCCTTTATAAATACAATACAATTCAAAACCCTTAATGAAGATGTTTTTTTTTCTAGCTGTACTGGTACTACATGATAGCTGGCACGCTAGGCTTGATGCTTTTTTTTTGTGGATTGTTGTTTTTCTTTTTTCCCATAGTTGCGCAGGTTTTTCATGCCATCTTTGGTTGAATGCGTTACTGACAAAAATGAAAAAGAAAACAACAAATAAATGTCCAACAAAAGGGTTGCAAGAAAAATAGCATCAACTCTCTGAAGATAACTGAGCTTCGATGTCCACTCTGCAGATGGGGCATTTCTTGTTAGTGAGGAGCCATTGGTCTACACACAGTTGATGGAAGAGATGCATACATGGAAGGCGCCTGCAAAAAAAAGAAGAAAAAAAGATAGGTGGATAAATACAATCAGAGGACTTTAAAAATGAACATTCTACATAATGAAATCAGACTTAATATTAGCTAAAAAAAAAAAAGGTATTGACAACTATAAAATAGAACAAACGCATAGTAATTCACATGTTCCAGCTCCAGAGGGCAGCAGAGAATATAAAGAGGGAAAGTATTCATGATAATCGACTGCCTAATCTGGAAAAAAATTTAAAGGGAGTCCCAAATGTAAAAAGAATGAGAGATAAATAAAATGTGTTTGTTTATAATTTAGCACCATGCAAGCTACCTGAGGTTTTGATTGTAGGTTCTCCCTTATCACCTACCTTATCTGATCATTTAGGTTCCTTGTCCCTTAAGATTGAAGATCATGTAAAGAGTTTAGGGGTAATTATGGACTCATAACTAAATTAATAAACAGATTGGTGCCATTGTTAAAGGTAGCTTTTTAAAGCTGAGATCAATTGCTAAAGTAAAGCATTTCCTATCCAGTAAGGATTTAGAAATTGTGGTTCACTCTTTTATTTCATCAAAGATTGACTTTTGCAATTCTTTATATATTGGTCTCCCCTAGACTATGCTAGTCCACCTACAGTTAGTGCAAAATGTAGAGGCAAGGATTTTAACGGGGGTGAGAAAGAAAGACCACATTACCACTGTAATGCAATCCTTACATTGGCTTCCGGTTAAATTCAGGATTGATTTTAAAGTTCTCTTGTTTATCTACAAGGCCCTATCAGGCCTTGCCCCCAGTACATCAGTGATCTTACATCCCCCTACTCTCCTTCTAGAGTTCTCAGGTCCTCCGATCAACGGCTTTTAAAGGACACTCATTGTCATTTAAAATAAAAAAATTGTGTTTTTTCTGTGGTAGGTCCCAAACTCTGGAATAGTCTCCCATTCCATGTGAGGTCAGTTCCATCAATTGCCACTTTTAAGTCTTATTTAAAAACGTATCTATTTTCTTTAGCTTTTGACTAAGTTATGTATGTTTTGTTGTATGATTTTAATGTTATTATTTTTATAAAGCACTTTGGGGCAACATTTGTTGTTTGAAAATGTGCTATATAAAAAAAAGTTGCTTGCTTGCTACAAGTGCTCTATTCATGGTTTGACAAGTGAAAAAAAGGGGAAAGAAAAAAAAAGAAAAATAAATCACACACACACACACATATATATATATATATATATATAAATAAACCCACTATATATAAACACACACTATATATATATACACAGTGAAGAAAATAAGTATTTGAACACCCTGCTATTTTGCAAGTTCTCCCACTTAGAAATCATGGAGGGGTCTGAAATTGTCATCGTAGGTGCATGTCCACTGTGAGAGACATAATCTAAAAAAAAAAATCCAGAAATCACAATGTATGATTTTTTAACTATTTATTTGTAAGGTACAGCTGCAAATAATTATTTAAACACCTGAGAAAATCAATGTTAATATTTGGTACAGTAGCCTTTGTTTGCAATTACAGAGGTCAAACGTTTCCTGTAGTTTTTCACCATGTTTGCACACACTGCAGGAGGGATTTTGGCCCACTCCTCCACACAGATCTTCTCTAGATCAGTCAGGTTTCTGGGCTGTCGCTGAGAAACACGGAGTTTGAGCTCCCTCCAAAGATTCTCTATTGGGTTTAGGTCTGGAGACTGGCTAGGCCACGCCAGAACCTTGATATGGTTCTTACAGAGCCACTCCTTGGTTATCCTGGCTGTGTGCTTCGGGTCATTGTCATGTTGGAAGACCCAGCCTCGACCCATCTTCAATGCTCTAACTGAGGGAAGGAGGTTGTTCCCCAAAATCTCGCAATACATGGCCCCGGTCATCCTCTCCTTAATACGGTGCAGTCGCCCTGTCCCATGTGCAGAAAAACACCCCCAAAGCATGATGCTACCACCCCCATGCTTCACAGTAGGGATGGTGTTCTTGGGATGGTACTCATCATTATTCTTCCTCAAAACACAGAAAGTGGAAATATGACCAAAAAGTTCTATTTTGGTCTCATCTGACCACATGACTTTCTCCCATGACTCCTCTGGATCATCCAAATGGTCATTGGTAAACCTAAGACAGGCCTTGACATGTGCTGGTTTAAGCAGGGGAACCTTCCGTGCCATGCATGATTTCAAACCATGACGTCTTAGTGTATTACCAACAGTAACCTTGGAAACGGTGGTCCCAGCTCTTTTCAGGTCATTGACCAGCTCCTCCCGTGTAGTTCTGGGCTGATTTCTCACCTTTCTTAGGATCATTGAGACCCCACGAGGTGAGATCTTGCATGGAGCCCCAGTCCGAGGGAGATTGACAGTCATGTTTAGCTTCTTCCATTTTCTAATGATTGCTCCAACAGTGGACCTTTTCTCACCAAGCTGCTTGGCAATTTCCCCGTAGCCCTTTCCAGCCTTGTGGAGGTGTACAATTTTGTCTCTAGAGTCTTTGGACAGCTCTTTGGTCTTGGCCATGTTAGTAGTTGGATTCTTACTGATTGTATGGGGTGGACAGGGGTCTTTATGCAGCTAACAACCTCAAACAGGTGCATCTAATTTAGGATAATAAATGGAGTGGAGGTGGACATTTTAAAGGCAGACTAACAGGTCTTTGAGGGTCAGAATTCTAGCTGATAGACAGGTGTTCAAATACTTATTTGCAGCTGTATCTTACAAATAAATAGTTTAAAAAATCATACATTGTGATTTCTGGATTTTTTTTTTGTGATTATGTCTCTCACAGTGGACATGCACCTACGATGACAATTTCAGACCCCTCCATGATTTCTAAGTGGGAGACCTTGCAAAATAGCAGGGTGTTCAAATACTTATTTTCTTCACTGTATATATATATATATATATATATATATATATATATATATACATACAGTGGACATGCTGTATATGCTGTGGACATGCTGCATTTATATATATATATATAAAATATATATAAATAGATATGTATATCTATACACACACACATTACAAAATGCTCTGCCATGACGCTTTAAGCTGGTAGAGATGTAAAGTCCAGGGGTCAGAAAGTAAAAGCCTTGCCATATGTTTATTCCACCCATGAACTCATCCAGCTGATTTCACAAATTAATTATATCCCCTGCAAATCCAGGTGATTGGAACAAAATACTGAGGATGACTTTTACTTTCTGAACCTGGACTTTACACCTTTGGTTGCTGGTCATGACCTACAGTAGAGATCAAAATTAGAGAACAATTAAGAAACACTTGATTATTTTCAGAAATATTGTTAATCTTGAAATTTTAAGGAATATTCGCTGTGGGTATACCATTGTTCTACTAGCATTTTTTTTTTTTACAAAATAACCAATGTACTTCAACAAAAACCTTTATTTTGTGGAAAACACTGCAATCAAAATTAGAGAACAATAACCCTTGCAGCACAAAAGAAAGCATTACAACAAAACTTGCAGTCAAAATTGAGTAGGAAGTGTAGAGGCCCTTGCTTTGAATGACCTGAGCACATCTGCGGCCACAGGACATCACTATGTAGCTGTATAATAGCCCCAACTCCTTCTGCAGAAAACATCCCCCAAACCAAGACACTTCCTCCTCCACCTCTGACTGACTTTACGCACTTTGGGTTAAATTTTTCCCCAGTTTACAGCTACATGGCAGGGTGAATGCAAATGTTTATCAGAACCTCCTTCGGCAACATGTGGTTCCTTCCCTGCAAGCATCTCCCAATCAGCCCGCAATTTTCATGCAAGACAATGCCACCTGTCACACTGCAAAATGGGTAAAGCAGTTCTTTGAAGCTCAGAAAATTAAAATAATGAAATGTCCAGCCCAGAGTCCTGATCTAAACCCGATTGAAAATCAATGGAAAATCCTTGGCGACAAAGTTATGGCTAAGAAACCCACTACAGTTACCGAACTGTGGAAGAGACTTGGACTGGACCAAGATCACACCAGAACAGTGTGAGAATCTAGTGATGTCCTGTGGCCGCAAATGTGCTCAGGGGCCTCGTTTACAAAACTGTGCGTAGGATCCTTACTAAAATTGTAGGTGCGCCTGAAAGCCAAAAATGGTGTACGCAAAAAAATATTCAGACTTATAAAACCGTGCGTACGACAGAACCTGCGCAGAACTCCCTTAATAAATCCCAGTCAGAGGAAGATTGTGCGCACATGAGTTTCCTCCCGAAATAACCATATATGGAGCTTACAACGCCTAGTTTTACTATGCATATCCTCATCTGCATATCATTTGCATATGATTATTCATCCACATGATATGTTTAACGGTACAAGACATAATGAAAATATAAAATACGGATGTGCCATCACATTACATTAATAAAAATCATTTAGCCTATCCTTGCCTTGTTTTTTTTTCATCAATTATTTATTTGTTTTCTTACAATCATCATTTACACATTGGAGAGGAAACACCTTCACAAGAGAAAGATCGAGTGATTACGTCATCATTACAAATATAACAGATGCACAAAATGATGCTTGTTCTGATGCCAGTTTCTCTTCTCCTCCACATATCCTACCCAGCCCAAGCCCACCCTCCAACCCTTAACTAGATTCGCTCAAGGTATTGAGCAGCAAAAAAAAAACAAAAAAACAAAAACAAGCAAACACACAAAACAAAAACAAAAAAAATACTCAACACTCAAACACACATCAACCCTTTCCCATTGCCACCCGTCCATCCTTCCTCCATCATTATGTTCTCCACAGAGATCCGCATAACATCATAGAACACAAAGCAGGACATTGGACATTGAAAATATCAGATGGTATACCCACAGCGAATATTTCTTAATTTCAAAAAATGAAGATTAACAATATTTCTGAAAATAATCAAGTGTTTCTTAATTGTTCTCTAATTTTGATCTCCACTGTACATGGCCTATATTGTCAACACTGTTCTGTGACTTATCAATAAAATAGCTTAGAAACTGAAAAGTTCAAGCATACATTTCTTAGTAACTAAAACCCACAGCTGACACTGCCAGGTAGAAATTAATTTGCATGCAATCACTCTCACACTCATATAAGAGAAATCCAAAGACAAAAGAACTGTTAAAAGATAAGCTGTTATGTGAATAGACTTGTTGGCAGCGCTGTGTCATATGCCTTAGCTGTGCACAAAGCAACCCGCGTTCGAGTCTCAGCTCGAAGTTCAGGTTTATTTGTTCATCAATGACGTCATCAGCTATTAGTCGACGTGGACTCGACTTTCATCACATAAATGTCCACTTTAGAAAATCTGAAGTCGTTCAACCCCTAATACACGCAGGCACACACATATATAAAACAAATCATTTAATAAATTACATAATAGAGTGCCTTTTGTAAAGAGCCTCGTTCTCTACAACGGTTTAGGAAAAAAAAGCCAGAATCATGTGAAGCATACTACTATCTCAAATCCAGTGTTGTAAGTGTTTACCTGACATCCTCCCCTTCTTCCAGTATAGACAGACAGATGGTGCATTTCTCCTCCGTGTCTTCCTCTGCCTCCTCCTCTTCCTCTTGCTTACCATGCAGCTTTCTCTGTGCATGAGGGAAAAAAAAGCATAACCATTATGAGTAGTATCACTGCACCCAAATTCTTATGAACTGGTGAGCAACATTAGAACACATATTAGCTCTTTCTGTCTTCTTTCCCCAAAAAACATATGCAAATAGTTTATATGAATGTTTTTAATTGGTATATTTTTATAATAATTGCTGCAGTTAATGCTGGCAATACAAAAAAATAACCACAAAGAGCAGCATAACATGTTACATAAACATAAAGCAACCGTCTTTTTTGTTATGAACAGTGTGCTGATCATAAACAACAGGTCAAGCAGAAACAAAACCTAAACTTCAGACAATGCACATATTTTTTTAACAAAGAGACACACATTTGTTGTCAATGTGCTCCTCAACTAGATTGACTACGCCATTTTTTACTATTCCTGCCCCCGTTAACATCTACACAATAATGTGAGCTAAAACATGTTTTCCCAAACTATTTGTTCACATTTTTTCTCACCGAGTTTGAGGTTGAGTGCATATTTTTCCCAACAGATGCCCATGCTTCAGGTGCTAACTGTTCCTCAGTGTCTCTCTCCACCACCTTCTGTATTAGGGCGGCAGGGTTTTAGATTACTGTTATTCAGAAATGTAATGCATTCTGTCATCTCCATGGAACCTTTTCCTACATATCAGTGACATTTCAAAGGTCTACACTATGCAGCTTTTGGCAATAAAAGGACTGGGTGAGGATTTGTGCATCTAATGCGATTGTATGCATCTTGCGTTTATATGCATCTGATGTCACAAAAGTTCTGATATTAGGCTCCTGGTGAAGTTTTTTTTTTTGTGTGTGTGTCTAACAGGAAGCCCCTATATTATATCCTCTGAGTCTTTTTGCAGACTGTCTGTCCATTATCACCAAACGGGACGTTATTTTGACCACCTCACATAAAACACTAATGTTTGTAAGTGAATGTGTTCTCACCTTTTTGTATTTGTGTGGGTAGGTGCACCTCTCTATGGTTCCCTGAGAGGCCCCTCGGTTCACAGTCCCCAGTCGCTCTTCTAAATGCAGCAGATCCTGTTAAAACACACTACTGGTTACATTACTGATTTTAAACTGGTCCCATCATTAGGAATTCTTCATCACGGTGAGGTTAAACATCGGAACATCTACATTTATGCATTCAGCAGATGCTTTTATTCAGAGCTTACAAGAGAGCAAAAGCAATTTGTCAAAAAGCCAAAAATATTCGTAATATACAATGCCATGTTTATTTATTTAGGAAGCAAGCTAGAGAAGAGAAGAAACAGGTGGTTTAGGTTTAACTGGTTAAGATCTAACAATAACCAATTCCCACTAATGGGAAAATCTGTGAACCTTGTGTGTGTAGCAGCAGCTGATGGTCTACATTTCTAATTTAAGAATCCCATTTTAGAAGGGAGTTTATTTTTATGTAGAGTGGATTGTGCTGTAAATCTATCAAATTGTAATACAGGCTGTGCAAAGAGGTTGTTATTGAAGGATGGGCGAGTTAAAAATGATTTAAACTCACAGCCTATGCGTGAGCAGAGGCAAAAAATATGCTCAAGAGCTTTTTACACAGTAAGGGGGCATTTCTTAAAGCTACAGAAGCCACACACATACAAACATACTGGTGAAACTCTAGAATTAGAGTTGTGAAAAATTAGAATATCGTGCACAAGTTATAATTTTTTGAATTTTCACAGCTTATGAAGCCCAAATTCAAAATCTCAGAAAATTAGAATATTACATGAAATCGATAAAAAAGGATTTTTAATACAGAAGTGTCGGCCCTCTGAAAAGTATAATCATGCATATGTATATAGTTATATATACTAAATATATTAGTTTTACCTTTTAATTTGAATTACTGAAATATATTAACTTTAGCACGATATAATTTTTTTGAGTTTCACTGTATGTGTGTGTATATATATATATATATATATATATATATATATATATATATATATATATATATATATATATATATATATATATATAAATATATATAACACCATACATATACCAAATACTTTATTTTTCTTATGCATTCTTCAAGGAATGCGTTTTGTTCTAGAAAGGAAGAAACTTTAGATCACAACTTTAGATATTATGGCCCATGTTCCAGATCTTACCTCATATGTGCGGCCAAAAGTCATTCTGGAGGAGATGTAGCGAATATGTGGATATGTCACCTCAGGCATTGAGCCAGTGTGCTAAAGGAAACAAAAACATGAAATTAGTGATGGCACCTAATGGAGAACAGACAGAAAGGACACTAACTATTGTAGTAAAAAACACCTGCAATTTGAGCCCTGATATTTATGAAAGGCATTAGAAATTTTTCACACATCTGTGCGTGCATGTCACTCCATATGATTCAAAAGTCATTTTAGTCTTTCAAATAAATCAAATTCAAATTTCACACTTGAAATGTCTAATGAGCTTCCATTATAACTTGTGATGCATAATTCATGCACCCGTACAAATCCCCCTGTAATAACAGATGCTGCGGATACACGGCTTGGGGCTGCCGCCATTAATCTGTGCCATACCTGAGAGCAATTCAGGTTTTTTTTTATTCATGCTAATGTACGCATACATTTCAGCTGATGGAGGGGAGAAAGGACTCACCATCAGCTGGATGGGGAAATGGTGCAGTCTGGGTGGAGGGTGATAGTGAGGCAGATGCGGGTGCAGGTGTCCTGAAGGGTAGGGAGTTACAGTAACACCAGCTTCAATGCCCAGCTCCCTAAAACAGCAAGACCAACAACCGGCATGCTAAATCAGTGAACAATATATTGTTTGAAACCAACATCATGACTAAAAGATCATGGTTAGGGCTGCACGGTATTGAAAAAAACGAAAATTGAGATATTTCGTTTTTCGGCAATATATATATATATTGCGATATGAAAATAAATGTCACCAGATGACATGAATAGCTCTATTTGGAAAGAATTCATCATTCTAGAATGATTCTGGTGACTTTGTAGGGGAGTGAATCTGCATAGAAATGAATAAACATTACAAGCATAGATAAATACAATAGAAGAAAGATACAAAGATACATTAAAATGAACAGTGCTTTGTTTTTCAGGTAAGTGTAACAGAAATGTAATAATCAAGTGTTTACTTTACTTGAGTACAATTAAAAATCAATACTTTTACTTAATTAAATTTATTTTTTAAGTACTTTTTACTCCTTACAATTTAATTTAGTCAAAAAGTACTTATTTTTTGGAGATCACTTCATTCTATTTTCCCTTGCTATTACCAAATCAATTGAATTGCGCTGATGCCCAGTTTAATTCAAATGTTCTTTATTCTGCCAATGAGATTCGTTTTCACATTCCATGAAATTGTTCAGACATGTTCATTGGTCCTTTGGAAGTGACGTCATGTCGCATCTATTACCACAATGCACAGCACCTTGACCTGGAAATTATAAGTCAATCAGTGGAAGAAAATGGAGGAAGAAAGTGATTCAGCTGCGAGCACAGTTCAAAATCAGTCACAGGATCAAGAGCACCCGTGGCCATACCCAAGCGAATTCTTTTAGTAGTGTTAGTAAGGATTCATACAAGATGAAATGTGTCCTTTGTCTCCCGCTAAATAAGGAAATATCGGCCTTCAAAAGTTTGCAATCAAACCTAAGGAAGCATATTGAGTTAAAGGATTAATTCACTTTAAATAAAACTTTTGCTCATAATTTACTTGTAATTGAGTAAAATTGAGTAAAAAAACACCTCTGGATACGCATCCATTATCTTTCTCAACTGTTTACGTTCACATAGGCCATAAGAGGCTGTGTTTACAAGAATACTTGCCGACATGGGCATTTTGACATAACTATGCATGTATGTGTCTGTTCAAGCACAAATAGACACAAAAGAGAGCAGAATTTGGTGTTCACGTGTTGCCTGTGTGCTATCACAGAAAACAGCGTGCGACTTCTGAAATAAAATCTTTCAAGTCTTCTTGCACTAAATTTTTTTTTCAATTGTTTGACTGTTTAATATGACAGGACCTAAAACACGTGATTGAACAAATGATTAACCCTTCACTCTATGATGGTTAAACTTTGGAAAAAAATTTTTTTCCCATGGTGCTTGGTCCATACAGATCAACTACGATCTCAATACTTGACATTGTACATCCTGTGATGCACACATCGTGATGTCGCTTCTAAAACGATATAGGCCTATCGTGCAGCCCAAATCATGATATTACAGAGATGTTCAGTCATGTCGATTTGTAAGCCAAAGCTTATTCACCATTAACTCCCTCAGGAATATCTAATAGGTTTATAAATAAGCTGTTTTCAGTTATGTTGTTCCACAACATAAGTTCCTGTTTTATATCTCAAACATAAGTTACTAAATAAGAACTAGCAATAACAAGAAAATGTAAAAAATAAAAGACCTTATTTAATCATAAATCCTGATTTGTAAGCATAAACTGGAAACTCCTGAGGGAACCAATGGCTCCAAACCATCTGAAACATTAATTCAGAGAAACATTCTACTTTTTTAATATACTCTACCATGTGGTCCTCTGGTCAGCCTGCCGAGGGTGCGATGACATAGTTTGTGGGACGTGAATGTGATGCCCGTGACCGTAGTTAGGATGCATTCTATGGGGATGTGGCGGGGGTCTCTCATGTGCTCGCCTTAAGGAAGGAGGAATACAATTTGTTACATAAAAAGACTAAAGCAGGAAACCATTTGCAAGGCATTAGCAAAGCACCTTATTTAAAGTTTTAGATCATTTCAGTTACACAAGGCTTTGAGATTAGAGGTGGGTGTTATGACCAAAAAAACAACACATCAACTGTAATGGTAAACTACCGTTCCAAAAAAAAAAAAGGAAGGAAGCTTTTTCTTTAAAGAAATTAATACTTTTATTCAGTAAGGACACATTAAATTGATAAAAAGTGACAGTAAAGGTTTCTATTTCAAGTAAGCACTGTTCTCTTTAAACTTTCTATTCATCCAAAAATCCTGAAAAAAAAAGTGTTTCCACAAAAATATTAAGCAAGCACACCTGTTTTCAACATTAATACTAAAAAAAAATTCTTGAGCACCAAATCAGCATATTAGAATGATTTCTGAAGGATCATGTATGTATATATATTATATATGTATATATAATTATAATTATAATTTTTTTAAGGGCTGGAGGATTTGGGGAGATATCAATAATATTGATTGTTGAGGTCAATATTGCTATTGCGATATAATAAACAAATGGTTTCATGAGTCAACTTGCTTGGTTCTAAAGCAAAATGCACACACAGATTAGTGATAATTCTGAAATGTGTATTTCTCAACTCAAACTAGCAACAACAACTAATTGATTGATAACATCTATAATGATCAATAAGCCATTGGTGTCTAGATAAAAATGACCCCGCAGCATTTTGCGTCATATAGGCTTGACATCGCGATTACGACATGATTAATCATGCAGCACTAGTATTTTTGACCAAATAAAATGTAGCTTTGATGTGCAGAAGAGATTTTCAAAAATATTTTAAAATCTTGCTGAACTCAAACTTTTAAACCAAAGTGCATTACAAAACAGCTTCATAATGAAACACTTGAGTAAAAAACAAAACTAAAGTAAAACAAATATCATAAAACAGGAATCACACAGCGACTCACGTCGGGTGCTGCATCATTCTGCGTCTCTGAACCTCCATCCTCTGCAGTAAGTCGTGCTGGTGGAGCCTCTGGACAGGATTTGGGCCCAGAACGGGCAGGTGCTGCAGTGCCTGGTGCTCAGGGGGAAGATGCTGAGACAGAGGGGCACTGGAGCCTGGTAGATGGTGGGCAGGCAGGGAGGGTGGAGGTGCAGGGGGCACCGAGTGGCCCGGGCCGTGAGAAGGCAGGGGGGTGTGGAAGGGGAGGACGGGGTGTGGGATGACATAATCACCCTGCGGAGGCGGCTGTTGAGGGGGAGGGGCATTGCCGTGGGAGTGAGGACAAGAGGAGGAGGACTGGTGGTGCAGGGGGCGTGGCAGAGGGCCATCTGGAAGAGAAAAAGCATAAACATTAGTATAAATGGCAGAACGTAATCTCCTTTTCCTTCCTGGATGATACAAATCTGTCATAAACGTCGGCGTAAAAAAAAAAATGCATCAAAAACAATGAACCGTGTTGATGGTAACTAATAAGAGGACGGAAGAGTTCCATGGGAATTTCGCGATGGCCTGGATATGGCCAGTGTAAGTGTGATTACCCTGGAGCGAACGACTTGTACTGTTTGCTAAGGATTTGACAGACAGAGGGGAATGAGGGAGAAAGTAAAGAAAAACTAAGAAAAAGAATGACCGCGAGATACAGGAGATAAATATAGAGAGAGAACAGGAGATTGTGCAAACAGGTGCTCCAGTGAGCTGTGAGTGGCAATTACTCCACTAAATTCAGGCCCACTAGGGAGCCCTGCCACGCTCATTTATATTCCACACACCGCTATTGTGAGCAGAATCGGCAATTAAGTGGGACTGCTGGGCACACTACCTGCAGCACTTAACACATTAAACATCAGGTGTTTCATCTAATTACCATAAAGCACAGGCGCCAGCATCGCAGAATCTTCACATTCTCACTCACACACACACACACACAACAGAACACACAAGCATCATCTCACATCATCTATTTAGAACATCTAATAAATTTGGGGTGCAACAGTTTGAATTTCTCCAGGTCCAGGTTGTATCATTGTCCTGCAGTCTCCTATTGATTCGGTAAATACTTTGGAACATTGGTATTAGGGGTGTAACGATTAGATTATTTGCAGTAAATACATTAATTTGAACACTGCGATCAACCATTATTTATCTGAATGCTGTAATTTTTATTTTTCAAATAAAATTGTAAAAGGTATTAAGCAAAACTTTTAAATGCATCAAGCTATATGGTTCACCGAAATGCAGCACACTGTTAAATTACATATAAATTGTACTGTCTAATAAAACTCACAAATTATAATTAAAAATTTTGTTTTCAGAAGAACTGTTATATATATAGGAGATGAAACCAGAACCATTTTACCCCTAAATCAGCATTGGATCATTAATATTGGATTGATATGATTAAAATATTACGGTAAAAGTGCATACAGGGGGGATGCATGTAGTGCCTGCAGGAAGAGAGCTGAGGAGGTTGGGGCTGAGGCTGGGCCACTATGGCTGAGCTGAACGAGTCGGCCACAGTCTGCTGGCTGGGTCCAGGTGCAGCCTGGGAAACGAAAGCAGGTGGCCGGGAGGCGGAGCCTGGACAGCAGGGGTCGAAGGCAGATGTGCCGTGGAACCCTGTGCTGCCGGATCCACTGCTACGCACTGCACTGCTACTGAGATCCACCGGCAGAGTCTGCTGAGACAGAGGGAAGACAGAAACCAGCAGTTAATTCAGTGACAACTGTGATACATTAGAACAAAACCATATGTCCCATAAGCGCATGGCTGAAAAACTGAATTGAAGGAAAATATAAATGTGTTTCTAAGGTGTTCAGGGTGGTTGCTAGAGCGTACAGAGCAGATTTTTAATAGAAACTAATAGTAGATGCAAAAACAAGCAAGTCAAGAGATGAATTTCACACCTGAACATGTGGCCAACCTGCTACAGACTTGACTTTGCATATTTTATTACAGATTTTTTTTTAAACAAATTATTTTTATTTTACGATATATATATATATATATATATATATTATATATATATATATATTATATATATATATATATATATATATATATATATATATATATATATATATATATATATATATATATATATATATATATATATATATATATATATATATATATATATATATATATATATATATATATATAAAAAACTGCTTGTGCCAGACTGAATGAAATATTGATCGTTTTCAGCTATTTTAGCTGTTCTGATGAAATGTTGATAAAATGGCACTAGAGGACAATAAATGATAGCTGACAAATCCTGAAATGGTTAAGAGTTCAGCATTTGCTTCTTTATTTCCATAAACTAAACTACTGTCTGACATGACAACACTACAATTGAATGGTCAATTTACTTAAAGGGTTAGTTCACCCCAAAATGAAAACACGTTTCAGTCCCTTAGAAGCCTATGGAGGAGTGATCCAGCTCTCAGATTTAATCAAAAATATCTTAATTCGTGTTCCGAAGATGAACGAAAGTCTTACGGGGTTGGAACAACATGAGGGCGAGTAATTACTGACAGAATTTTCATTTTGGGGTGAACTAACCCTTTAAATGTGCTATAAGCCATATTTTAAAGGGTTGCACTCCATATAACCTGGGAAATAACACGCGTCATATATGGGTTGAAAGAATGTGACGAATATTTAGCTTCATAAGCAGTTGTCAGTTTGTCAGTATATCCTGCTTGTCACAACTTTGACAACACTGAAATGATGTGCTGCTCTTCTGCTCAACCTCTGATTACAACAACGGTACCGAAATATCTTTGAAGGACAGGGTTGTGGAAGAAGTTAAGCAGCTCCAGAATGACTAACATCTCTTACAACACCTTTAAAGTATGCAAAGTTAAGTCTGCAGCAGACATGTACATGCTCAGATCACATGAGATTTGTCTCTCTTATTTTTGTGGCTAATTTGTATTCTCTCATTCACCTACCTAAAGTTTAATATGTAGTGTTAAGGGGTTTGTTGAACAAGCAATCTTAATAGCAAGTACCACTAAATATGAGCTGCAAATGTTAAAATAATATCTTCCACATACTAAAAAAAAAAAAAAAAAACCACAAATCAGGTCCATATCTTTTAAAAATGTCACTAGCCAAAGAAATTACATGGATAAAAACCAAAACCGTATTAAATTCCTCTCGAAATGAGGGCATTCACCCCAAATCTAATCCTTTACACACTTTGATGTATAAAACATGCCTGACATCACCTCGTTTCACTAACGCCTCCAGTCTGCGCATATCTGATGACTAGCTAACGGCGATTGCCGCTCAGTGCCCCCCATCAAAGGCCACAGTCTTTCGCTGAATGCAGTCAGCATAGAAGCTCTTTTCATGCTAAACATCATGATAGCCAAGCATGCATTGAGACAGTGTTATGGCATAAGCAACAAAAACAATTTCATACACAACTTTTTTTTTTGGGACACTCAAAAAAATTTACTCAAACATACTCATGCACACACAACACTTCTCTATGCTGGTAAATAATAGAATTCAGCAGCCAAGACAATTAGTTCAGTGTTAATTATTCAAGACTGAGAGGATGGCCTCAAACAAACTCCCCTGTGGAAAAGCTCAGCTTCAGAAAAATACCTTTTTCATAAAGGTGCATTTGCCTTTTCATCTTCAAAACATGAAGGGTGATTTAGTATTTCATGAAGGATCTTAAATAATTCCAAACAAAAACATATGCTGTTAAATGAAAAGCATGTGTAAAATGAAAAACAGACGGGTTGTCAACAATACGGACATTATGCTTTGCACAGTCATCGTGTTATTTTGATTACCCCCCCCTCTCAATTTATGAAGCAAAACATTTTCCCCCCTAAATGTTTAATTGTTGTGTATTAAACTGTTGCAAAAACAGTTTAACACACACACACACACACACACAACATTAAAGCCAAGGAAATAAGTACTAGAATGATGGGTTTCAGTATCAACTGTGACAGAAGCTTATAATATCCTAAAGGTTCTCAAGAAGCTGGCATGCAGGTATGAAGGTACCTGGTCGTGGTACTGGTTGCTGCTGCTCACCCCTCCACAGGGTGCAGGCATGGCAGTGGGCCTTTCCAGAGGGCAGCTGGACTCTGGGAAGGCTAAGGAAGAAGGGACCGGGGTGGCATGGTGGTGATGGTGGAAGTGGTGCGGGTGACCGTGGGAGTGTTGGGAGCCAGATTGCGGATGGCCAGATTGCTGCGTTGCCCCACCCTGCAGGCACCCTGAGTGGGTGTGACCCAGGGAGAGGTGCCCTGAAGATGGCCCACTGCAAGGGGAGTGCTGGGGGCAACAAGAGGGCAACCTAGGCATCGCCACACCTCCGTTCTCACCCGACAAGCTTCTTCTGCTGTCATCTGATTGGGGAAAAAGAACACATGGATTAAATATCAATTCAAACATACCGGTAACCAATGTCAATAATTAGATAGCAGCTTCTTGATAGTTTACCTTCGTTGGCAGTGGTGTTGGTGGTGCTGGGTCCTGGCACTCCACCGTGGCTCTGAGCAGCCAGTGTGCTATCAGGGGCGGCCGCTGAGCAGCTACTGGAGGGACCAGGACCCTCCTGTGGCGATTCTGAGGTACAGGCATTATGGGAAGAGGAAGAAGAACTGACCAGCTGTGGGTGTGTGCTGTTAGAAGTGGTTGGCACAACTGAGAGATCTGAAGATGGAACAGCATAAACAGACAAACAAAATACATTATTTATCGGTTTTGATGAGTAATATATATTTAATTGTTCAAGTTTATTTCCCATATTTGTACTTTTAGATTACAGTCGTCGTCATCAAACAATCACTTAAAGTTCATTTTTAATAAATTATTATTTAAAATGATTTAATAAGGCTGTTAAATGTCATTCTTAGCAAATCTCAAAATGTGCACCACTATTAAAAAGTTAGGAGTTGTTAAGATTTATTAGAATGTTCTTGAAAAATCTCTAATGCTCACCAAGGCTGCATTTTGGTGAGTTTTGATCAAAAACACTAGCCTGACTACGTCAGACTTCCTACTTCCGCTAATTTCATTTCGCTCCTGTAGTCAGTCTGAGATAGCAGCCTATCTTTCAGTTTTCCACCGGCCTGAAAACAGCCGGCCCAATCAACGAACAGAGGGCGGCTGAGAGCCGTGACTAGCCGCTAAGCGCCGAGTTTTACATTGTAGGATAGAGAAATCGAAAACCGAAACGACCGCGGAAATGGGAAACGAGACACGTGATTGTACCGTGGATGCGTAGATTAACTTCGCATAATCTGCAGAAGTCGTTTACAGCCATGTTCACTCCGGTATTTCGCTCGCATCATCAAGTGTTTACAGCAGGTTTACAGTGGAAGTTCGATCATAGATTTGAGTTCGATGCATGATGTCTGTGTTTAGATGCGGCTGTGTCGGCGCATAACATAAATTTATCTGATTGGCTTACGGGTAACCAATGATTTTAAACTTCAGAAATCGCCCCCTAGCGAGAGAGAAAACACTTCTCTATTATGCTATTCCAGACTCTGTCTACAAAGCAAAGTGAAGTAGCAGAGTCTGGTATTACCAGGCTACAAAAACACAGTAATATTGTGAAATATTACAGAATAAATTACTGTTTTCTATTTTAATTTATTTTGAAATGTAAATTATTCCTCTGATGCCATAATGTGGAGATACCTTGAATTTGCATGTGGCATTTAAAATGACTGATTTCAGTTTGTGTTTTATTTTAAATGATTAAAGAAAATTAATCATCAGTATGTATCAGCCAGAATAGTAAAATCTGTGATTCCATACTTTAGACAAATTCTTAAAGGGTTTCTTGCAACTGAGAACAGATGGTTTTCTCCAGCTCTAAAACATCATTGTCAGCGTACGTGTGCATTTTCACACTTACAGACTTTATTCACGAAATGGCCCATGAGGATAGTTACTCATTAACATTCCATTGCGAGTAATCCATCTGCTTTTTCTTGCAAATTAATTTCTCACTCCATCAAAAGAAATGCAAATGCAATCATATCTCGGCCTGCTCTTTTACCACCCCACCAGCTACAGACCCCCAGAGAAAAAGAGACAAACAAAGAGACACTTTATGACAGTAAATCAAGCAAAACAATGTAAACCAGTTTTCCTTGAGATTTGGGAGCATATCACAGATTAATGAGATAACACTACAAAGATTTTTTTCCTTATTCAGAATGGCAGTTTAATTGGTTCATTTAGTAGTTCTCTGAGACTTTGGAGCCAATGGCTGAGTGCATAACAGACAGACTTCATTACAGTGCCTGAAAACGAAATCAGAATTAAACTCAATTACAGACACAATAAAAGGGATGTTTTTGGTGTCCATAAGTCTGTGAGAGAATGCTGTGCAGTTGCAGAGGCTATTTATGCTGCTAAGTATGCTGAAACTACATAGATTAATCATTATCAACAGGGCCCGAACACAGTCGAGCTGCAATCCACAGCGCTGAACAACACTACCCGAATCTACCAGATTCTTTCCTCCTCCCCCTCACACACAGAGAAACAGCTCAAAGAGAGAGAGGGAGGGAGGACCGCTCACAGTGAAAGATGAGTAGATTAGATGTGACATCTAATATTTCCCAAACCCACGCAGTTTTGAACTGGGTGATCTAACTCTCATTCCCTCCTTTATGTTCCAGACCTGAAGACCATCACTACAGCACATCAAATACTCATCAAACCTGTTACATTTAAAAAAAAAAAAAAGTCTGACGCACAAAATAATCTCTCCCTTGATTTCAGAGCTCAGCAAAAGTGGACAGCAGATTGTTTTTACTTGTTATGGTTACGCAACGCATATCTGCTGTTTTAAAAGTTGCAGTTGCAGCTCATGTATATAGAGCATTTGAATTTTAGCAAGAGAAGAGGTCATGACCAGAACAACATTCGAAAGGCCTTTTTATGTTCTAAAACGAGAGTATATTATATTCCTGCTGTTTTCTCCTTTCAACTGCCTCTGGTGATAATCTGAATGGATGGTGGTTTTCAATGCTGGATGCAGCCAGTGATCATGAAAAACACATGGATCCATAGACTCTTACTCCTCTACATCTAAAGCTTTTAAATTTTAAACTATAATTATAAACTACGAGAGAGGAAATTATACAGAGAAGGCACAAAGGAGAATATTAGGAATGCACAATACATTGGTACCATATTGGTTATCTGCCAACGATATCAGTCTATATTGGATAATTAATAGTGCATGACCATGTCCATTATTTTTACATTTAGATTACCTTTAAGATCACAAAGCACTCACCTAAAATCTAATAATGAAAAAAAAAAATTTAATAACACTGTTAAATATAACCTCACAATGTCTCAAAATATAGATTTTTCCTTTTTGACATTATAATGTTGTGATGCATATTCACTCGTAGCATTTAAAACAAACAATTTAAGTTTTTAGTGTTCAATTTTTAACTTTTTTTTTAGATAAAATAACAGTTTAAAGCAGCATTATGTAACTTTTTTAATTTTGCTCTCGGGGTCCCCCTACAGTTGGGAAACATTATTGTCTTCTACTACTGTTATAAAATCTGTCATGGTTACACCAGGGGTCTCCAACGCGTCGGTAGCTCGCGGCCTGATTGGAGGTAGCTCGTCAAGGAGCCGTTCACATATCGCGTCTTTTGTGCGCTCAAGTTTGTCATTTCAAATGTATGCGCGCGGCAAGCGTGCTCATTATTGAAGCGACACGCTAATTTCTTCCAGGCGCATCGAGAAGAAAAATCTCAACTCAGGTCATGTGACAAGAAACGACCAATCAGCTTCACCCTTTCCGTAACAACATTGAAAGCTCAGTCAACATGAAGGATGGGGGTGCACCACTGATCTATATAGAATGACGTCATTATTATTAACAATAAAAG
Organism: Semotilus atromaculatus; assembly: GCA_031834385.1. NCBI lineage: Eukaryota > Metazoa > Chordata > Actinopteri > Cypriniformes > Leuciscidae > Semotilus > Semotilus atromaculatus. The sequence goes on along the minus strand of JAULUF010000009.1, from coordinate 21,950,915 downwards.
ATAAGCTAATCTGCATTGTAAACATCAGTAATGTATCTTTTTTTGACTCATTCTTTTTATTAAAAAAAACGATTTAAAGGCTGAAATATGCAAGGTTTATATTTTTATAAAACCTTTTTTGTCAAAACTTTATTTGAACTTGTACATGTTAGTAGATAACATGTTGCAAGACACTCCTTTAAAATCTGGCCATCAATTTTAATATTATTTTAATGTTTATGTAAACAAAAAATGCATTTGCAAAATTGATGCTGATTTTATTTGTTATTTGCTGGTTTTCGACATAAAACTTGGTGAACTGATTTTATTGTATAGTATTAGTACTTTTTGAACAGGATTCTGTGACGTGATCATTTTGGTTACTATTATAATGAAATTAAATTTTCATGCCATTTCATATCTAGTTATGATGCACTATAAAATCAACTATAATTATGTGTTTTTACAATATAATATTCAAAGTACAAAAAAAATTATCTCTGATTCTGTTCTTTTCTCTGACATTAAAGTCCACATGAATTCAAAATTGACCATACTTTATTTGCCTAAATTGATCGTTTTGTGGTGAACAATTCATCCTTCATCCATGCAAGTCAATCCACACAAAAAAATTTTTTGGCTTCATAATCTTTAATCAAAGTTTGAAAATTCCCCTCCCCTTCTGCATTGGAGGACCTTCCCTGATGACGTAGGTTTGACGGTTTAGGTGTCTGCTTAACATCCGTAACCACGCCCGTCCAACTGACAGTAGACAGGCTACTAAAAACACCAACTTTTCTAGATCCAATCAGGTGCTAGTTGGAAGAAAAGCCACGCACACTATTTTGCCTCATTTAGTATTCCGTTTCTCTTGGAAATATGTCACAACACTGGAGAAAAGTCGTTTGCAACTTCCGGTTTACGGGGACTTTAAGGGTGACATATATAGGCCTACAATAGTTGTTAATATGAGAGTTATGAGACATTATTTAAGAGATTTAAGTATTGTATTACATGAGTAGCTCTCGGCCACTTTCATTTTTAAAAAGTAGCTCTCAAATGAAAAAAGGTTGGAGACCCCTGCCATAGACAGTATAAGAAGTGGACAGAGCCATCTCATTGGAACTCAGTTGAGACAATTCATACTTTGCACGTGACGTCACAAGTACTGGCTGGCGGGCAAGAATGTCGTTCTCCAGCAACGAAACCCAGTAAACTAATCAAGGATCTTGCCAGGACGTCGCCAGTTTTACTATACAAAAGTTAGTGTTTTGAGGTGTAAACGAAATGCCAGATAGTTGTGCGATTGGTTGCACTAACCAGATGAGATAACCAACCTTCAGTTAACAGTATACACATCTGTGATCATTCCATCAAAGGTAATTTCAACATTTGTTTGAATAAAATGGGTGTATGTAATTAATCGTGTGTTTAAGTTACCCTGTAGTTTCGTCAATCAACCCCACCAGCTGGTTCGGCGAGTCAGTTGTTTGTGTTACGAGTCTAGCTAGGCTGTTACTGTACGTTCACATCGCCACCGACGAGAGCGTCAAAGTGCCCAGATGAATTTTGCCGCTCTCGCCGGCGGCGGTAACAGTACGCACAGTAACAACTGTCGTATTTTGCTAACAACAACAAAAGTGTGTGATTTGAGGTTTGTGATATCTATGGTTTTCATTGATAACCAGAGATGAGCTAGATTTACGGAGGAATTATTACTGTTTATAATAATAAATTATTATTATCTTAAAAAAGCTTGTCTGCTTTACACAATTTAATTTAGCTACCTTGGAGTTAATCCTAGTCCATAGTTATGCAGCTAGCTCGCTAACAGACGTTGATAGCTACTAGAAAGACCTGGAACTACAGGACTCTACGTTAAAAATACCCGTTTGTTGCCCGCCAGGTATCCATGTTAGTCACGTGACTGCAAAGTATTTGAAAAACTGCAAATCTACTGCAAATTTGAAAAATAAACAAACATGACTATCAGCCTGCAGACAGGATAGTTATCCTGAAAGATTATAGCCCCTACCAAACTTGTACACACCGTTTAGACATAGGCTACTGATTTATTTATTTTTTGACGGCCAGCATCGGTCGGGCCCTCCTCGTCCTTTAGCTCACGCCAGCGAGAGAACGCTGGACCAATATTGATCCTCATCCAGCCTTTTATTTTGTCACTCTCCCTTTTTCTCTTTCTACTGTCCTCCGACAAAACCTTTGGCTTCTTGGTTTTACTTGCTGCTTCGGGCATGACAACAACATACAAAGGTATAAAAATTAAAAAAACGCTCGTTGGGCTCTCACGTCAGAATATATGAGGAAGTGAGGTATGCCGTAAAGCAGTCGAATTTTGTAGTTCTTTTTGTGCTCGGGTTCCTACCCGAAACCCGAAGTTACACAGTGCCAGTAAAAGCGATACAGACACCGTCAGGCTATGGCAGACCTGTCATTCAACCTATTGTGAGTCAATGTACCATCTCAAGGGTTTTGGAAAAATATTATAAAGGTTGAAAAAGTTACTAAGTGCTGCTTTAACATTTGGCATAACATTGCAATTCTCGGTTTATCATATCAGCCAGAATTTGAATATTGGTGGATTCATACAGAGCTCCACACCTGTAGGAGGACATGTAGGGGGAAAAAACAAGATATTGTTGTTGTGAAGTAAGAATTAGTTTAGTCAATTATTAATTTATTTCCACATTTTAGTTAAATCATGGGCACATTACACAAATTTGTTCAGTGAATTTAATTAAAAGTGGCAACAAAACTAAAATAAAAAATAAATAAAAAAATAGTATAATGTGTCCACGATTTACCTAAACAAGGAAAATAAATTCCTAATGTAATGGAAACAAGTTCTTAAGTGGCCACTATATCTAATTTTTCAAATTGCCTGCATATCATGTGTGGGGCTCTGTACATCTCCATATCATGTAAATGAATAGAAAAGGTTTCCTCACCGTCCTCGTCCACGGTGAGGTCCACCACCTCTCCAGCGCTCTGTCTGAGTGGCTGGATGACTGTGGACAGACGATGACGGCCACGTCCCTCTTGAGCTCGGCTCTGGGAACAGCTGGGCCCCCAGTGCATCCTGCCATGGCTCCCAACTGAACGCGGCCTGCACAACACACAAGAGGACAGTCCACATTAACATAATTGAAAACTATTTAAAAACAATGGCAAAACTCAATCTGGCCAGTGATGTGACTGGTAAAAGTGAATGACTGTTTGAGGACAGAGCAAATGTACTGCAGGAGTGGACCTGTGTTTGTGGTTTGGACTTTTGTTGTTTCTAGTGAGCTGCAACAGGCCATTATAGCAGCAACTTTATTAGCTGGAACGTAAATAAGAGCCAGTTGACATGAAAGCTAGAGCTCTTAGCTCTAGAACCACATAGAACCATGACTGGTGTCATCCACAGAAAAAAATAACAGATAAACAGTAGGCTAAACCTGCCACATGATTCAAGACCTTTGAGGAGAATGCAGCAATAAAATTTGTGCTTGAGCAAGAATCCAGAAGAGGTACACTCCTCAAAGCCTGAGCTCCCTGGTGTAAAGAGTGTGAAGGGAGGGGAAGAGCTTGTGCATGGTGGAAAGAGGAGGGGCTTGTGTGCAGGAAGATCTGAAATGCAAGCCTTCTGTCAAGGGCTGATGTCATTAACTTTCATTAGAGTCACATCACAGGTATTACAGCACTAATTTAAATACCATGACATGCACGATTCTACCACAAAGATTCTTTCAAATTACTTATTTTTCTTTCCGTGTTAGGACAGCTGTGTTTTTCTCTTATGAAGCCTCTGATTAATGCAAATCCTGCTCTCACACAAATAAAAAACAGGCTTGTTCATAACTTCAGATATGGTCAGTAACTGTGATTTTTTAAACTAATCGAAACCATGACCCTGGTGTTGCTAGTGCCGTGCTCTACTTTTTGAGCAACAGGAATTTCAGCAAAGGCAGCTTTAAAAAAAATTATTTTTTTTTAAATAAAAGAATGCACCATTTTGGTCAAGCAGAGAGCGGTGTTAACGCACAAAACTGATCAGCTCCGGTCAAAGACCAAAACGGGATCTAAATATATATGGATGACACAAAACTTATATTGTAGTCTTTGAGTTTTACCAGAACCTCACATGAATTGTAAAAATTAGTAATTCAGGTTATATCACATTTAAAATTGTGATGTTTAGCAGTGTTTTTTTTTTTTTTTTTTTACTGTTAAATGGTCTGGAGAGTTAGTTTCCTCTGAAGAGTTTAAACATGGTGGTTTTCCAAAATTCCAAATAAGTTATTCTGGAATTCTGTAATCACTCTTGGAATTCTACCCCTCTGTGAGGATTTGATTCCATAGCAGGGGCACAGCGGCCCTGGTTGCCGTAAAGCAGTGTGTGTCTGGGAATTGAGTTGTTCTCCAGTCTGGGATTTAGCGGCCCCAAGCCCCTGTGTCTGGAGAGTAGGGAAGCCCCCTGCCTCCCAACCCAACACTGGTGAGCCTGTTAACCACAGATTGCATCATTAAAACATCAAAACAAAATGATTACCAACAGGCTTGGAGGGCTGAGGGATTCTCTTGAGACCAGGGGAGTGACTCCAGAATATTCAGTTTCCTTGAGAACGCCTCAGTGAGTCCGTTTACATGCACAATCTTACACCGATTATGCTTCATAAACCGTCAATATATAGGTCACATAACAGTATTTTTATATAAGGTAAAGGACATAATAAAGGTAAAGGCTTGTAAACACCTTTTCTGGCTTCAATGTGTGCATGTCTATTTACGTTCTGACAGAGCTAGTCATCTCACATTTTCACAATTAAATAACTGATTGTCTGCATACAACATAATACACAAAAAAAAGAAGAAGTTATTTTGCTACTGATTTAAAAACATTTAGGGGAGCAGATCAGATTAAACGGTGAATTCTCAGCATCAGTATTCAGAGCAAAAACTATTACAGAAAACATCCGAAGGCATCCTCCACAATATTTGTACTCGGGACAAATAAAAAACACAAATTCTGTTAATACAAACCCTCAACGCACAAGTCCTGCTTCTTTAATCCATTCGGAATGCAATAATAGGATGTCCTACCTGCCTGTGTTACAACTTATTTATTTCCTCACCTCCGCGCACCCTGCTCGCGCAGACATCACGTCATCAGCGTGTTTCATGATGCTATGCAGAGTTGTAGACAGACAGTCACAGAGCACCGCAAACAAACAGCAGCCACCTTTTACAGTTCCTCCTGAACCAAAACAACGATCTTATGCTGTGTTCACACCATAACTAGCGTAATTAAAGTGCCCTTGGACCTTTAGCAAAATTGCATTGTCAATTTTCAATTTGCACAATTTGCAGGGTAAACACGGCTAATAACTTTATTGTGCATTTTGATCTTTGAAACTTTACATTCACACGCTATATTACACACAGCATGAAAGGTAATATCTGAAAAAGCATAATAGGGGGATTTTAAGAGATGGCAACCCGTGACATCCTAGTCAACATATGTGCAGTCACGTGTTTTAAAATATATGCTATTCTACAGAGGCTTCAAACATGGCTAATCCAATTCGATTTTATATACAGAACTATCAATAGTAAAGAAAGAAAAAAATACAAAATAAAAATACAAAAAAAATCATGCACAAAATACCCAAGGCCCCAAGTTCTTGAAGCTTTGAGAGTGTCAAATCAGGCATGGGTGCTGGGAATACCCGAGGCTGTGTGTGACACTGTTCTTTAATTGGCAGGATCACAGGCTGAGCCAGAAAAATCACCTGAGACCTGCCTCTAATTACCCACAAGCAGGTCTGGGATTATTTTGTGAATTACACCAGCGTGGCATTTTGAGTCTATGGTTAGGATGGGCTCTGTAAACACAGGAACTGATAGGGTAGTAACTAAGGAGGGAGGGGAGGTAGGATTGTTTTGGATCTTGAGGAATTTTAGATCTTTGTTCGCACTCCACAGTGCCTTGTTTGCAAACATATTGTTGGAATTATTCTTCCTGTACGTCTTACCCTAGCTTACAGTGGGAGGGATCAACACTAGTGAGTTCCTGAAGGTGGCGTAAAGGTCAGATGAGGGGCCCTGTGCAGAATTTGAAAGGGAATCTTGACATTTCTTCACTGGGTTTTCTTAATAGCCAGTCAGCCATTTCTTTATGCAAAACGACAAAAGTCCATGCAAAATGTGTCAAATGCCTCAGGATGCCTGTGTGTGTGGGAAGACGTCTGCCGAGTTTAGCAAGCTTCTGCATTTAAAGACAATGTGCTGTGATGAGATGGGGGAGGGGTGAAAGAGTCGTTGGAGTTGCTTACTAGCCAAGCAAGTGACCATGCACAACCAATCGGATAGGATCTCGCTTTCCAGGGATAAAGAAACATTCAGGCAAGATGACGATGACAACAAGAACAACAATTAAAATACATAATGCAAACAAACAAATGTACTATTTAAATGCATAATGCAAACAACATACAAATAGCCACAGCTGCTTGTGCATATTGTGAGCTCCACCCAACCCCCAGGAATGAATAGTCTGTCAATCTATGCAATTTCTTACACTCATACTTTCCCTCGCCATTCTCCATATGCACTATAAACAAAGGATCTTTGAGTGGAAGAGCTTCATTGCTCATCCAGCTGACCTTAGACACCAAGAGCCCCTCCTCCAGCTGAGAAACACACTCAGCATTCTGCTGCAAGTCCAGGCACCTCAGGGAGATGGGAAAGATTAAATGAGACCACTCTCGCTACATAACACACATCCAGTTTCTGGAAATTCTTTCCATAGGCATTAGTTTAGACTAGAGCAGGGGAAAACAGAACAAAAAGGAAAGCAAGAAAGAAGATTATGGGAGAGGATGGAAAAAAGAGAAGAAGAAAAAAAAAATACTAGAAAGTCAAATTAAGCCTGTTGCCTACACTATGATTATCTAAAGAAAAGAATTTTTCATAGCTAAGCCTTCTAAAAATTGTTTACAGAGATGGATATGGATGGTGGACTAGTCATCCACCAACCGACTATTTGATTTGTAAGGTTGACTAGTTAATCTAGATCCATCTAGATGTTTTTGACAATGCAGCCTTTTTTAGGACCCTATGAAATCAGTTTTTTTCTCTCCCAAATTCAGTTTTTTCCGTTTTAATTTTTCTGGATTCTGTTTTTTTTAATGGTCAAATTAAATTTTAGTAATCAAAAAGCCTGTCTAATTAATTGAAAGAATTAAAACTTATACAATTTAACAATACTTTATTAAAAATGTAAAAAATAAAATTACATGTTTGGGGACCAATGAAATCATTTTTTATTATTCTCCCTCAAATTACTACTCCCCCTCAAATTCCATTTTGTTTACCAAATTCTATGTTTTCTGCTTTAAGATTTCTGGATTCCATTTTAATGGTTTAATTAAATTTTAATAATGATTTAAGAATCAATAGTTGTGTACTTTAATTTTTCTGACAATCAAATAAAAGCATAAAACATTCATTTAATTAGTCTTTTAATCATGAAATTAATATACCTTTTTTGACAAGCAAAGTGATCCACATAAAAGAGCTTTATGATAAAAATGAAAATATGGAAGACATTTTTTGATTATTCCTTAAAGTTTATTATTATATTATTATTAGTGTTAGTATTATTATTGCATTGAGATGTAGCTAAATTCTATTGTTCAACAGTAATAGAATTCTAATTTCTTTAAGTTAACCCAAACTTTTATTTTTACGGGTTGCCGTGAAGACCTTTGAGTCTCTCCCTGCGTCTCAATGTGCATACATTCCATCCTAAACAGTATGTGAGGTTAAAATCGGCAACAAGGTGTTCCCCAGGGATCAGTTCTCGGACCATTATTATTTATTATCAACATTTTGCCTCTGACAAATTATTCGCCGCCATGGTTTTCAATACCACTGTTATGCCGATGATATTCAGATATATACTGCTTGCCGCCCGGACTCTATTCACCAAACTACATCACTATCATCATGTATTAATGAATTAAAGACCTGGCTCAATTGCAATTTTCTCAGTTTGAATCTGACTAAAACAGAAATTTTAATTACTGGTCCACCATCTCTAACAAAAACTATAACTAATACTCCCAGACTTGACCTTGAAGCTACATCAATTATTCCATCTACCACTGTCAAAAACTTGGGTATCACTCTTGACCCTTCACTGACCTTCGACACTTATATTAGTCAAATCTGTAAAGCTTCATTTTTTCCAACTCCGCCATATTGCCAAACTCCGGCCCTACATCAGCCCAAAAGACGCTGAATCGCTGGTACATGCGTTTATCACATCTCGCCTTGACTACTGTAATATTTTTTTCTGGACTACCAGCACACTCTATCTCACGTTAGCAATATATTCAAAACTCTGCTGCAAGATGACTAACTTACACCAAACAAACTCATATCACTCCAATTCTGTTCAAACTCCACTGGCTACCCGTTTCATCCCGCATTACAAAATTCTTCTACTTACCTTTAAGTCACTCAATGGTCTTGCTCCTTCCTATCTTTCTGACTTACTTTCTCCTTATATTCCCCCTCGAACTCTCAGATCCTCTGGTCGTGAATTCCTCTGTGAGCCGAGATTTCGCCTATCATCTATGGGTGGCAGGTCTTTTTCTGTTTAGCTCCTAAGCTATGGAACTCTCTTCCCCTGGCTCTTAGGACAACAACCACGCTGCATGAATTCAAGTCTCAAATCCCATTTGTTTAAACAGTATTATCAGTCATGACACGGTTTTTCTAAAACATTCTTCATAACTCTGTATTACAGTCATAATGTTAAATTGGGTATCATTAGTCTTTTGCATCTTTACTTCAACTGTCCACCTTCCTGTCTGTTTATAGTGTTGTTTTTCTGTCTCTGTTTTTGTTTGTATTTCAAAATGTAACGTGATATGCAACTGCAATCGCTCGGACTGGGCAAATGTCTATTGGCCATTTATGTGAACTGATTGTTTTTTTTGTACTGTTGTCCTTGAGCTTACTTCTTAAGATAAGTGTGTCCCAAAGCATAGTATTGAAAAGAGAATGCCAGAAGTCCACGTATGATCTACTATTTCCGGTGGATTTTCGAAGTGTGGATCCATGCACACTCTAAAGCAGGGGTGCCCAATCCTGCTCCTGTCAAATTCATCTCCAACCCTAATCAAACACACCTGAAGCAACCAATTAAGGTCTTCAGGATCACTTGAAAATTAAAGTCAGGTGTGTTTGTTTAGGGTTGGAGATGAACTGTGCAGGACAGTCCATCGGCAGGAGCAGGATTGGGCACCCCTGCTCTAAAGGCTTATATTGCCCACAACCCATTGGGCTTTGTAGGAGGAACTACAAATGCGAGTAAAAAGCTACAAAAACTACAAAACATGGCGGATATGCACGGCCGACAGTGAGAGGTTTAGATAAAGGTTTGAGTGACTAATCAAAGTTTAACCTGATAAAAAAATATTTATTTAAATGTTATCCATGTTATATTTCATCTGCAATAACAATGTAGACTTTTATAAAGATCCGTTCGACCATTACCTTTTAAATGCATCATTATGCATTAATATGAAGAGTTCTTTGCATGAAAGACCCACGACTGCAGATCAACGTGATACAGCATTTCTCTCCGATACAGTAGGAAATTAAATGAAATGAATTGTGGAGGATTTTATCTTTGACAAGATGATTGACAGGCCAGTTTGCGTGACAGGATGCGTGTAACAAAGCGACGTAGAGCCACCGTTAAAGATGCAATTGTATGACGTTATAGTATGTCCCAAAGCTTGTCTACTCTTCTGCTACACGCTCAAAAGTATGCACTTTTTCTTCACAAAAAGAGCACATCATTTTAGGGCGTAGTATAAGTAGGCGAATTGAGACACAGCATCTGTGTGTTTGCGACATATGACGATGAAGCAGTAAAATGCTGATTGAGTGACTCTCAGAGCTGCTCTAGGGATGAAGTTCAAGCATTCATGTCCTCATATAGTGAGACGGCAGAGGCTGAAAGTACCGCGAGCGTGTTGTTAAATGAAACCACACGTCTGCGCCATTCATTCACACAGAGACACGCAGGATTCTTATTTAAAGTCTTTTTGAGGTTTAATAAAATTCCATTTTATGCCTGGATTTTGCCGTTACTTTCGTGTTTTCCACATGGCGGAATGGCCCTACTTTATGAACAACCCCTGTGAATCTAATCTCATGCCTAGTAGATGCCAATTACAATTCTATACTATTTTGTCTAAATACATCTTAAAACAGTTAAAATACATAAACATTAATACATAAATAAAACTATTAAAACTACAATTTGAAATGCTAAGTGAATTTAGTACTCACTTACATTACACATTAATATAATGCCTAATAAAAAATAATATACTATATGTAGCAGAAGGGAAGATAGTGAAAAGCTGTCCCATAGAACAATCAAGAGAATCTTCCATATTAAAATAATTCATTGAAAAATATTTTTCTAAATGATTAAGCAATTGATAATTTGCATTATATCTCAAATAACAAGTGCAATTTCTCTGGATAACAGTGAATACAAACATTCATCCTGCTCAAACGTACACTCACAAAAGACCCCCATTTTCCTCTGACCTTGGCCACGTGATGTTTTCCTGGGCTGTAAAGCCTCTCCCTCCCCCTTCACTGAAGTTCAATCCAAAGCCACAGCACAGTGCACAGCAGATACACGGTCAGCCGATCAGCATTCAGTCACAAACACACTAGCCTACATTCCTGCACAATATCTGTCTCTCCCATCCTCACACTCCACACTAAAGCCATATAAACGGCAGGACCACATGATTCCAGCTGCATTCCAGTGCTGTTGTTTGATCAGAGATAATAGTCCTCATGACTTTTAGGAAAATATATGAGTGAGCTCAGCTGATCTTACTGAATCTGAAGCAGAGGAACAAAAATTGCAAGAGGAAGAGGGAAAAGTCTAAGAACAAACATTATATATATATATAAAAAAAAACTGATGACTGTATAATTGGCTAACCTAATACCTAGACAGCAAAATCAGCAGGCAAGTCAGACTTTTTCAAGGTTCTCCGGCAGGATGCGCTTCAACACCCAAACACAAGCACATGGCCAGCAGGCGGGGCATGAAAACCACACACATCACCTGTAGGGACAGAGGGAGAACTGGCATCCCTGTCATGTGACTTAACCAATGGAGTCACACGAAAACTGGTATACCGCTAGCCGTATACTTAGCATACACTGTAAACTGCAGGATAAATCTATGGTAAGGATCACTTATGACATGCATTGCGAGCACTAAGCTCTGAATTTATTTTGACATTTGCAGTGTCTGAATATGCCTACTTCCCTACTGTATAGTAGAAAAACTGTATGTGAAAAGAGTAGTATGTCCGAACAGTCCCTCCAGCTTTCCGCGATTCCGCTATAGCTAAATACAATGCAAAAGCAATCCTGCATAATTTATCTTATCACTGCAAAATAATCACAAAAAAACGAAAAGGTCTCAAAAAAAATAAATCTAATTGAATATATATATATATAAACTTGTAATGGATTGTTTTATCATTTGACCACTTTAAGAGGTTATACAGTGTATATATTTGAATAAGAAATTTTTAAATACAAAATAAAGAAATCTAATTTTGTTTACTTAAGATTGTTAAATATTATTTTAAAATAGTATGGGGAAGAGAACACATGATGACTAACTTTTTAAGACTTTAAAAAAATCCCTATGGGAAAAATACTTCCGTAACTAAGGCCTCAGAAGAAAATGGACAGGCACCGCCCGTTGCACTCTATAGTAGTATGTAATTTTGAACATAGCGAGTAAATCCGTGACAGGCCCGCCTGCTTTCCTGTGACCAGCGCATCCTGAACGTCTACTAAGGCGGCCAGCACGCATTACAACTTTACAACCATAAATGACTTATGTTTGTAGTACACATGTTAAATAAACATTCCTCCAGGCTTGACTTGATTGTGAAAACTTCTGTTTGCTGTCTGTCATTCATGCTGTCACAGAGGTTTATGGGCTTTAGTGAACACTATGGGATCAAACATGTACCAGTGAATAAACAGCCTGAGGAATTACTCATCTAACTCTAGTCTCAACGATTTAGGTCCTGAAAAAGAAAACACCACCACAATCAACCTCCAACGCACAGCCCACAATGACGAAGGTTCTGTATTCAAAAGTCTTGACTGAATGACTTTGCTGGCAGGCGTGTGGTGGCGTCCGGTACTATTTATGGCAGCTGTTAAAAAAGTAGAATCAAGAAATGATTCTCAGCTCAGGAACAGATGCCTCAATAACAATTAGGAGTGATGTGGGACACCAAAACCAAATCAAGCAATGGGAAGAGGTGGCGCAGTTCGAACAAAACCATTTCAGATGTGATTGAGTTTAGAGCTTCAATCAGATTTCAAAGGGAAGGCATGCTGAGAGCTCAGTCTGACATAGTTCGGACAAACCAAGTCAAAATACCAGAGGCTTTAGAGTTTATTAAATGCAGTCCCTCCAGAAAAACGCGATTATGCAATCGCATAATTCAATGCATAATCACGCAGGGGCCGCATTTTTCCAAATACGCCACACTTTTGCCGCATAAATTGCCGATTAACAATTGCTTGGCGTGCATGATTTCATCCCCGCATTTTCGTTGCAAAAAAGTCACATATATCTTAGCAGAAAGTTGAAAAATGCTGTTTACTTCACACAAGAGCAGCCATTCCCCCCTGTTGCCATGGGAACATTATGAAGTGACGTAATTATGTGACGTGAACATCATCGAAAAGCTGCAAACCCCGCAATCTCATTTGCCAACAAAAATAAGCGCAAAAGATTATGTAAATTTGTGTTACAGAAAGAGACTGCACTTTGTGCATCGGAAGCACTTATTTTAACAAAACTGTAAAACAGGAAGCACACATTTTATTTATTTATTCATTTTTACAGAAGTAAAAAGCTACAGAACTTGTTTGACTCAATGTTTTGTAAGTTTGAGCCATGTTATGTTTATTAAATAAAACAAGATGAGAACTTAAATATTTCCAGCACTTTCTGTGATGTAGTATGCTTACTTATCATAGGAAGTAATAAGAAATGACTCTTAACATTAAGGTGTAGCCTAGTGAGAATAGGGTGTTGTGGGAATCACTTTTTTTCTCTTTTTCATTAAACCGCAGTTTTTGCAAGTTCCCGCAATTTCATCGCATAAAATTGCATAAATATCCCGCATATTCCATTGCATTTTTTAAGAAAACCTGCCGCATAATCAAGGACTTTTGCCCGCAACAATCACAAAAAAACTGGAAGGACATTTTTCTGGAAGGACTGTAAAGGATATGCCATGTAGCAAGCTTAAAATTTTGTATCTCCTTTCACAAGAATGTGAGAACATCCTGCATGTCATAAGACCAAAAAAAACATCAGGGAACTGAGAGAACCATGTTTGATTGGGGAAAGGAAGAAGGGCGTTCTCTCTGATATGGGGATCATCCTCAAAGTACACAATAACAGCTGGAAGCTTAGTGGAATGCCTTCATAACACTGGAGACTGCCAGCTTCATGTCCAAACTCAGATGTGCCCTACCATCTGGACTGGGGTACCAACAGCTCCTCACTGGGGATTTTAGAGAACTGTAAACAGCCATGAACCTCAGTGCAGTTCAGATGAGATTCATATAATGGCATGGCATATGAAGAACATATTTATATCTGCTTCACCAGAAGTTTAACAGCTGTTCTCTGCAAATATTACAGTACTTGCTCAAATCCAGCTGCAATGACTTGAGAAATCTCACCTGAAGGCATCTCCAACAGTTACGATCTCCACTTCACTGTCCGTGGAGGTGACATTGATCTCCTCACTGGCAGGCACTGCAGGTGCAGGAGTCGCTTCGATCACAACCACATCCTCATCCAGGACACCTAATAGATAACATGGATAAGCTCATTAATGCTAACATTCAAGCAACAGTGCAATGAAATCTACTTGTACAGAGCAAATATTCATGATTCAGAGATTAATTATGTATACTGAACAGGAAGATGAAGAGATGTGGCTGAGCAATCAATAAACTACCAATTCCTGATTTATTTAGCCTCTACAATACACAGTGGGCCATATAACACATCTGCCCATTTCACGCCTTGATTTCTCGGCTGCCACAATTACTGCCCTAACAAAACACAAGTTTTGTGCACTTTTTACAAATTCTTTAAATTGGACTTTGAACTTAGCTTTACTACATGGTAAAAACATTGTTATCTTGCCAAATCAATGACTGAGCCCTTTTGGCTCAATGGTGTTGAGCACTGCAAAAGCAAACTTTACATGCAACAATCAGGCAGTAATTGACAGCGCTCTGATCCAATGGCTGGTAGCCAGACTATCTCTGTTGTCGATTTAGTCATTTCCTCAGGTACCAAAAACAAAAACAACATATTACCAAGACAGCATAAAGTGATGCCCATATCTTATTGCTTGTAATTTGCGGCCACTGAAAATCTTTAAACCTCACATATGATGATTTTTGATGTCACAAAACCCTCCAAAACTAGAATCAGTGAAGGGCTCCTCTGGTAAAATGTTTATTTTTGAAGTATAACCAATATACATTTAGCATATTTTAGGTTTTAGACGAGAAGCACATATAAACACTACCATCAAAGAGATTGGTGGTCATATTCAGCCTCGATCTGTACTTTTGTAGTGTTATCTGAGCTCCCCAAGTCTTCTGAAAGCAACACTAGGACACTCATTAATCTAGAGCAGAAGCAATATCAGCCTCAGTAGCTACAGCTGTTTAATTGATGATGGTTTGGTGCAGCAGTGGAGCCAACCAATGCTTCAGGCAGGCGTGCTTGTGTGTGCGCCGCAGAAACTAAATGTAGGTCAGTCAAAGATGTGCTTTGCAGTGTGCCGACACAGGCTTGTGTAGTACAATCATTTATCGCTCTTCTGATTGGCTCTCCTGCTCAACTTCTCATTCCTTCTTTAACTTGAGCTCTGCCTGGATTTGGTGTCAAGAGGCCAAGGGTGTGTTTCAAAATAAAGCTCACAAACATAGCTGGTACATGTCTCAGTGCGACTGACAAACAACTTATACTCAGGCTCCATTTTCTACAGAAAATCACATCCAGAAATGCATGAAAGAGACATTTGAAAAACATTGAACTAATACAGTAGTGACGTGATCCCCACACAGTTTACAGTAAAAGATGAAAAAAATACTTAATTGAGGTTGAGGTTCATGATATCAGCCTTCCACCATAACTTTTTTTCATTTCTATTTATTTCTATTTTATACACGAGTCAGAATCAAACTTTTGCTTCTCTCAAGAGCACTGTGGCACAAGTTAGCATGTGCATCAATTGCACAATTTACAATATGTTAAACCAACTCTACTTCAGCATTGTAAGGTTGTTGTGCTGTACTATCTGTGTTAGGCATGTTTGTGCACTGAGGCAGAAGCTCTTGACTCGGGAGATTCATCATTATTCTCTGGGGTGTGTTGTTAAGGTCGGCTCTCCCACTGAGTGCTGCTGCTTAGCACCTCGGCTCTTGCCCCGTTCCCCACGCTGCCCACAAGAATTGATCACACTACCAAACATAACTTCAACTTACAGCAGTAAACACGCAGCCATAGTATGTTCAAAACGTGCACTACCACTCATAGTTACAATTCTGCAATTCTGCAATGTAATCCTGTGGAAATGTGCTATCATAAATGCATTCTTTGTTATAATGTCATGTTTAGTCATAGAGCTGCACGATTCTGTTTTTTTTTTCAAGAATTACATTTTCTTTGTTTCAAATAGAGATTGCGATTCCCCCACGATCCTGAACTGACAACTAAACAAAATAACATGCAATTTACTAGAGGCGCTGACAAAATGTTAACTGCTGCAGTCTTTTTAAAAATGTTTAATTCTCAGATAGCCACACGTACATCGCAGAGACATCTATTTGATATCTGGAAGACTTTTTTTTTTATTATTATTTGCAAACCTGCAACGCATCAGACGTTTCCTGTCAGATAGACTATAACACCATTTATATCAATGCACATCGTTGCTAACGCATCAAAAAAATAAAAAAAGAAGAAGAGAACACAGTGTGACCTGCTGCAAGAAAAGTGCTCTGATCAAAGTTGTGACCTAAACAAGGCACGTGCTTTATTATAAAGTGATTCAAGGTCAAGCTAACTCATTAGCATACATTTTATTAAAAAAAAGATATTGTTTTGGTTTCCCCACTGCTATTACCAAAAGCATAATGCATTGTGACTTCAAAACTGATACATATGGAACAGTCATTGTTGTGTTACACCCTTAAAAGTGATGTAACAACAGGTTTCCTCCTGCAGAACTGAAGACAGACATGACCCATGGAAACCTCTGGGGTGCTGGAGAGATGCTCTGATCTCATCCACACAGTTATTTCCAAAGAAAATCTCCTGATAACTCTTTATTAGGTTTAGTGTGCCAACTCAAATAACATGAAAACTGATATTCTGATGTCTTTTTATGTTAAAATTCAAGATTTGTTTGAAGAGATTATTGAATAAGGATTTTAAAAAATATATACTTTTATAGAGAGTGTAATCAAAGTACAAATTAGGCCTAGTTAACAAAATGCTTAGGAGCTAAGCATAACTAGAAATATCTACATTCATTAACAACATAATAAAAAAATAACATTAATACATTTCGGCTAACTTCTAGCCTATGTCTTATCCTTAAAAGGAAGGCCTCTTAAAACTCCCAGATATCTCGAACCATGAAGGATCCATCTCAACTAATTTATCTGCCTTTTTAGACTGCTACCACAGTATTGATTGAGTTTTTGAGTGGCAAACCACTCACATGCATATCTGTAAACCTACGAGAGAGAGAGAGAGAGAGAGAGAGAGAGAGAGAGAGAGAGAGAGAGAGAGAGAGAGAGAGAGAGAGAGAGAGAGAGAGAGAGAGAGAAGAGAGAGAGAGAGAGAGAGATGAGAGAGAGAGAGAGAGAGAGAGAGAGAGAGAGAGAGAGAGAGAGAGAGAGAGAGGAGAGAGAGAGAGAGAGAGAGAGAGAGAGAGAGAGAGAGAGAGAGAGAGAGAGAGAGGAGAGAGAGAGAGAGAGAGAGAGAGAGAGAGAGAGAGAGAGAGAGAGAGAGAGAGAGAGAGAGAGAGAGAGAGAGAGAGAGAGAGAGAGAGAGAGAGAGAGAGAGCACTAGGCCTCTAGTTATGTATAGCATGTTCTCTGATGCATGCTTAGCTGCAGAAGATATTTAAAAAATTTTAGCAGGTTTATGGGTATGATGTGTGTATGTTCAATCGAGTGGTTTAGAGGAATGTGCAAGGTTTAGCTAATCTTTCTTGGTACGGTAGAGAGAGCAGTGGCAGAGTGTTACGCGAGGACTTGCTGTTGCTCAACAGGAAACTCAAACATTCTGCGGCATGTAACACGCACGGAACAGCTTGTTGATGCACTTTTCCATTTTATCCTCTGTAGCGATCTCTCAAAAACAGAAGTTATGGCCATAACATAATAATTGCATTCAAATATGCACAGTCACGAGCCATGGCTTTATAAGAACTATAAAACACAACCTGCGCAATTCATTTTCTTCATTTGTAAACAACTAAATGTTTGCCTGATAAAAATGGGAAAATAAGTACAGTAAATTTGAAACTTTATTTACCTGTTTTTTTAATAGAATGTAGCTATTTTTCCCCACTGTGTTTATATCTAATTTGCCAGTTGCCACACAATCTTAAGAGGGACTAAAGGAACGAGATGTGCTCAGATCAGCACTATACAACTCAACTTCAATAAAAACAATACAATCAAGGACAACAGAAGTAGAATCCAAAAACTTAAAAGGAAATAGATCTGCCATTTGTGTTTTCAGGAGGAGACAGCATACAAAAAAAGTCAAGATCCTGTAGAAATCATTCTAATGTGGTGATTTGGTACTTAAGAAAACCATTTTTTTATCATCAATGTAGAAAAACTTTATTTTTTATATTCTTTGATGAAATCTTACTGACCCCAAACTTTCACTATCTTTATTCATATATTGAAAAAAAAAATCAATCCTGGATGCTGATTGTTCAATACAGTGTTCCAGCAGTGTTTTACTACACAGCTTCAACCTGGTCAACACCTGTGGTGGATCGCTGTTTTTGGTGGACCTAAAGGTGTTTCTTTAAATGAATACAAAAAAATAATTTTCAGACTCAACAAAAAAAAGAATGGAAGCCAATGTTCTCATTCGTTCACAATATGAACTAACCGTGTGCTCTTTGTGGCCTTCCTACAACTTCCTTTAAAAACAGTATGTAATGATGTTAGGGTTAAGGTAAAAAGCGATTTACCTGAGGCGACAGCCGCATTGCTGGCTTGGCTGCTACTGCTGCTAACATCCACGTACAGCTCATCCTCTGCCTCAGTGGAGGAAGGGGAGGAGGAGTCAGAGGTCAGCTCCTCACTGGAGCTGCTGGTACTGTGCAAGAGGGCGTACTTCTTCCGTGCGATCACTTCTCGCTTCTTCCTCTGCAGCAGTAATCGCTCCTTCTGCTTTGGAGTCCGCTGGGCCCCGCCTCCCGCCCCACCCTTTACAAACCGCTTTCTAAGTAACGGCCTGCGTGAGCTGAGACATGGACGTTTCACATGATTGCTTTCTGGCTCAAGTCGAGCCCATTTATGCGACCTGCTGGCACGAGTCCGGGCGAGCAGTGGCCTCATGCCTACTGCCGTGCCGCCCACTGCACTGCCGGTGGAGGCCGAACCAGGAGCCTTGAGCTGCTGCTGCTGTCTCACTATCATCAGCCCGCCGTCCTCCTCTGAGCTAAGAGTGTCCGAGTCACCAAACCGAAGGCTGGAGGAGGGCGAAGAGGCACAGTCACTCAATGAGGACTCAGGGTTCCTCTCGTCCTCGCTACGTGTCTCTAGCAGCAAGGGCCTGTGGCGGGGCGGAGTAAGGGCTGCCTCACTCACTGGCGCTTCCTTCAGAGAACAATACGACGGCCCGGGCTGCTGGCTCTTGCGCTTTTTGCGTCCTGACAAGCCTCTGTCACAGTCTCTGCAACCTCCAGCATCTCGTGAAGGCCGGTGCCTGGTCTCTGCACACAGCGGAGAAGGGAAATCACTTCCTGCCTTGCCAATCACCTCCATCTCAGCGGGGAAGCTCTTAGCTGTCTCCATTGGTTCAGGGTTAGCCAGAGGCCCCTTCAGGGGCTCCTGCTTACGTCGTGCATCAGATGGAATCTCACTCTTCATTGCGACTAACCCACAACGAAGTGCCACCAAGGCTCAATACGCTGAATCCTAAGGTTCCATTGGAGATCCAGCAATCCTACAACTGGAAAATATAAAACATATGCACAGAATGAGAATATTGTCCCTAAAAGACAAACAAATGATAAAATCAAGACATTTATTTATATTTATACATATATATGCACATACATACAAAACAAATATCTATTGACTAAACAGATTGACTGAACATGGCAAATTAGCGTTTAAAACCAGAACAAATTAAAGTTCTGCATGTGATCTACAGATGAGACAACGCGCAAATTTAAGAACTCCTTCAAATGCTTATGCAATAAGGTCAGCCGCAACAAAATTTCAGCACAAATTTTTCACTTCATGTCTAAATCCTGACAGTACTTTTTATTGTCAAAAGGGGGTTAGCGCTGACGCAAGCTGTATTCTGACACAGAACCCTTTGTAAATGTAAAAGTTTGTCACATTGAATTCATTTAATACATCCCTGACTGTACATTAATAATCTCTTTTAAATAAATCTTACTGACACAATCTACACTTAACAATATAGAATTTGAATATTGGCCACTTGGTTATCTGCCATAACATGAAAATAATTAGAAGCTTAACGATATTGGCCAGAGTTTTGAGGTGCTAACGGCTCATCATAGACATATATAGATGTCGCCTTGGCTACGGCAGTTCATTGGAACGAATGCGTCAATAGGCCTTTGTCACACAAAAATTAAGACCGGAAGTACGTCTTTTAGTAAGGATACGGCTCTTACGGTTAGCTTTTTACAATGGCGGAGTGAGTGAGTTCGATAGATACTGCTCTACCAAGTCTCTCCGCAACCTGCCTGAAGTCACATATGACGATGTGCTTCGTTGGTTCGTATGGTGCGTTCAAGTCATCTCGTATAGATCATATTTACGAGTTGAACGCACTTGAACGCCACCACAATGTCGTAAATACCAGTGGGGAGCTCGGGATTATCTCGAAGCCCCGATCTGTCCGAGTTGTGGGCGTCACTGAGAAACATGGCGGAATACCACAATACTTAAATATTATGCAGTGATATTATCACGGTATATTTTCTATTTACAGCGCAGTTAAGCGAATTGCCTGCACAGAATATGATGGCATTATAATATAACAATGCAACATGTAACGATAAAGTTGGACCAATCAGCACACGTTGCAGCTACGCTTAGGATTGTGGGTAGTGTAGTTTTTTCTTCATAAGATCGCAGATAAAACATGTTTTTCTTAAAACAAGGTTGATTTCATACGAACTTAGGCCTATAGCTTCTACAGGAGCAAACACCTTTGTTTCACAACCTCATAGCTCGTGGTCAGTCTACCTTGGATGGTTTAGACATATGGTTGATAATCTAAAGCTTATCAGCATCTTTTGCAGTGATTTTTGTGTGAGCTTATCAGTGAACACCCCAGACCACTCGGTGAGATTCACGTCTTTGTAAACTAAAGTTTAATGCGTTTTATGAAGGATTGTTCCAGTGCACCTATGCAACCATTGTGGAGGTGGGGGGGGGGGGGGGGGGGTGTGCTACCACAGAAACAGACAGGGCTCAGGCACCCTCTGCCCTGCTTCCTATCACGATACCTGCCAAAGCCATCCGCGAAATTTTAATCCATCCTGCTCACTTTACGACTTAAAATAGTCTAGAAAATCCGAAAAATATTTGTTTCAGAATTCTGAACATTTACAATTTATTATTAATTCAGTTTCTTTGGAGGTCTATGTTTTGGAGGAATATTTTGGTGGGCTTACTGCCCTTACAGATGAGCCGCGGCTGCAACCTACATCATAACAGGAGAAGTACGTATGGGACAACAAGCAGTCCACTACGTTTCCAATACAAAACCTAGCTCTGACTTAGACTTGAACATTGTTTTAAAAGCCATTTCTGGCTGTTATCCAGGCAGTTCTTGTTCGCGCTCTAATAAAAGAAAGGAAATGGTGACTAAAGAAAGGTCATCTCAAACACTGCATAGACAGAAATGAGCAACCATACACGTTTCAGGAACAACTTAATACCTCCTGCAAAAGACAAAACGCCTAAATCTACAATGTACAGGATAATGCTGCTAAGGGTCATTATTTCCCACCCTCACCTATAGTTTTCCATTAGTCTTATGATAATAGCATAGGAAAAGAGCAGCCCACATCTCTCACACAATGTGACGCCTAATAGCAGACAGCTGTTTGTTGTTTTGCATTAAATGGTGTTCAATACAGGTGTATATGAAGAGCCTCTTCATCTTGATCCTTATATAATGCAGTTATTTGGGCTGAAGCAACCTAATTAAATCCCTCTCAAATTAGGTTCCTGCTTGCATAATGGGTATTTATCCATCACTGCCCGTAATTTTCACAATCATTACCAACGTCCACAAAACCTCTTCCCCCTCTCATTATGAAAATCTAACAATTCAGCCATTTTATTCATTACCGCTTTTATTCTCATTTCTCAACCATCTTTCCCTCTTTAATCAAAATCTCGCTGTGTTCCGATCACTCTTCCATTCACCAGAATCCCATTATGCGCTAACATTTCTTCAGCCATTCCTAATTAACATTTCGGCACCCAGAATGGCACCATGCCCCAAACGCCTTTACAGAAGCCACGTCAAGGCCCTGAGTTTCCTTACCTGTAAATTATGAAAGTAGCCATCTGTTTCATAAGGCATAGTCTCTATTTGAATCAACTTCTCTGTCTCTGGTAACAGTGTCAAAGATTTACTTTCCTGTATTCAGCAATTTAAAGACGAAACATTCCAGAAGTCAATATGGCCACAGTTTGTGTGTGATGTCCTTAAGCACATCGACCTAACATACAAATTAGAAACAAAACTTACAAAGAAAGGATTGCCCAGCAAAATATATACACTATATATGTATACACTACCATTTAAATGTTTTCAGTTTAGGCTGCATTTATTTGATCAAAATACAGCAAGTTATATATTGTTACTGTATAACTGTTTAATATATTCTAAAATGTAATTTATCTCAGCATCAAATTGAGATTAATTTATCTCAATTTGAAATCAGTGTCACATGTTCCCTCAGAAATCATTAATATGCTGATTTGGTGATCAAGCAACATATAGATTACCCCAAACTCACTGAAAGGAGTTTAACTTGCAAACACTGGGTGCAATCAATGTAAAGAATATTAATATAGACTTAATATAAATTAGAAACTGTTGCTGTATCAGAATCAGAAAGGTGAAAACCAAAAAGATTTCAAAAGAATAGGCCCTAAAAGTCCTACAAAATGTCTTCCATAAAAGTGCCCAGTAACTGCAGTCAAAATGTTTTACTGTAACTATAGCAATATTGTTATTCTATCAAGACCACTAACTTTTATTATGACCCATTGAGCAATATCCAGTTTCACAAAAGCAAACCAAGAGAAACCCTCCCACAACCCATAGACCCACAGTCTATAACCTCAGAAAACATCAACATATAAGCCTATAAAGCTGTGAATTTATTTTTAAAAAGGGGAACAGGGAAACATTTTTATTTAATCAGAAAACACTAAAACTGGTTTTAAAATGTATCCCTGCTGTAAATATTATTGTTACTGCAAGACCCAGATAAAACAAGATGAGGAACCCAGACTTGCACCACATACAAACAGTAGGGCTTCTATTGCGTGACTAAACTGATTTATTAATTATTTATTACGTTTCTTAACACAATTCTCGCTCTTCACTCCATCAAGAAATAAGAGCTCAAACTGTGTTCATCGCTGTCCCTGAGCTAGACTGCTCTCCCAGGCTCCTCTGAGGCTGATCCTGTCAACCTGTGATGTACCGCTGTGCCATGCAACAAAGTGCACCACAGCACCTCCATATGAAGCGGCCCCAGAGGGCCCCATTGCGGCAGTGCCTCTTGACGCCAAGGTGGATACAGATTTCAGAAGATAGGGGATTTTAGGGGGCTATTTTAATTCCTTCCCCAGGGATCGCTGTGTATATCTATGTTGAGTAGCTCCAACACAACCAATAGCATGACACAGCCCAAAGCGTAAGAATAACTGTAAATATCACCACAAATTCACCACACAAATCAAGGTTCAGAGGCACAAAAAGTCAGAAACGGTTTAAGTGAAAGAAGGTTTTTGCAGTCAATACGCAATTAATAGTAATATATTAATATTATACATAATATATAAATTATCATCAGATATTATATTACGCAGTTGTCTACTGTCTACGAAAGACGACATTGAAGTGACTGCTTTTTCAAGTATGAATTGGGGGTGTTTCTGCTAACTGTATTTTTTTAGCAACACATTCAACTACCGTAAAAAGATTCATTTTGAATACACTAATCTGCAGTGGCACAACCCTATAACTAGATACTGTAATGGAATATAACTACAATATAATGAAATTATATAGTAAAATACATAAAATCTTAGATGATAACAAATATAAAAACAGAGGATTCGTGGTTCATTTTCAAAACAAGTGGTTGGTTTATTTAATTGGTATCCCGGATCGTGTTGGAGAAATGCATGTTTGTTTAGAGCATTTTGTTTTGTCAGTGAGACAAAGTGTAATAGAATTTGCAAAGAAATTTGTGGAAAGATGAAGCAGCCAACTGTATTGGATCTAACAGCAAAGGCTACATCACAAACCTTAAACAAACGATTTCATAATGCTTGGTCTGTAAAAAAAAAATTTTATATGGATAATGTAAGGCTGGAACAACGTTTTGATGCAATCAATTAGGCTGTTTATGTTCATCCTAATCCCCTGTCAAGTTCTACTCTAGAACTCAAGAGCAGAGGCTAATGGCTAGTATGGCAGCACCGCTAATATGGTTGCGTTCATACAGCGTTTTGTTTTTTTACGAGCGTGACAATCCCACTTTAGAACCGAACTGACAGGACTCACAACTGCATTCTCTACAAACCTGCACTAAATGAATGGAACCGCACTGGATAAGGGTCTAATGAGTCGTAACAGGGTGAAAGGCACTTCTGGAATGATTCAGTCCTTTATCTGCTATAACCACACTATGCAAGTTTGCCATATCGGGTCGCGTTTCTGTTGTCCGAATAAGACATAAGAAAACTACAAATTTGCCTTGCTTTACGTCAAGCGTAACAATAGTCATTATTTAGTTTTTCTTCATTTCTGATGTCGCAATACATCATACTTTCATGAAATCATGTAACATATTCTACCATGTCTGTGGAAATCGTTCATTCTAAAGCTGGTGCTGGATAAACAGAGCGTGCAATGGTAGGCTAAATTATTAAATTATAATCTTATTTTATTAATTTATTTACGACAGCGGTAATGGACAATTACATTTCCTACCAGTAGGGCGACCGAAGAGGAAAAGTTCCACGGTGTTGCTTTAACAAGGTCATTTGAGATAAAAACTTCCTGATGTTATGAACATCACCATTGTTATACTGTCGTTGAATGTGGTCGTGAGTCCTGAAAATGCGCAGGCTCGTATTAAGAGGCTATGACATAATATCCATTAGCATTTGGCACTAGAGTTTTATTTTGTGTGAAATCAGGATGTCACAATACCACCAAAAGTACAGTACACTCAATACCAAAGTCAATACCATGGCAAAAAAAAAAAAAAAAAAAAAAAAACAATAATACTTAAACATTAACTCTACATTTTAACTACATTAACTAACTTCTACAATTTTAAAGAGAATTAGGTTAGAGAATTAGGCTAACTAAAAAGTATTATCCAAACAACTGTGACACATTCATTTTCTCCTTAATGTTAGTATAGGCTAGCTGAAAAACACCATTAATAAATATGAAGATCAAGCACAGATTACATTAGATCTTAAAGAAAACACTAGGCTAGTTCTTTAGTCAAGCATTATGTCTTATGTTGGAAAGCAGAAACACTTTATTATTAATACATACAAATTAATCCTTTATGGAGACAGATATTATATTTTAATGAGCCATTAAGACAAATGACAGGAATAGCATTTTGGATGGAAAATGAAGATTATTGCAATTGGGAGCATAAGTAGTAACACTGCATCTTATTTAGAGTTGTTCCGATTCCGATACTAGTATTGGAAATGCCACCGATACCAATAAAAATTCTGGCATCGCTATCTACGAGTACTTCTACCCATTTACCGATCCGATACCATTTTCTTAAACAAAAGGCCTAGACCTAGTTATGCCAGAGAATGTCTAATAGGAGAGAATTGGCACTCTCTGGTTACTTCCAGGTTCTGGACTGGCTGCAGTAACACGTCTCTGCCCATGCGGGGGCGCTCGCGGGCGAGTGCAGAATGAATGGAGGTCTATGGAGCTGTACCCCTCAAAATCCACTTTTCTCGGGATATAATTTTTTGTCTAGTAATTTGAATATTGTATTCGAAAGTAGATGCAAAGAAAAGTCACATTCCTGGGTGTTAGATTTTTTAGAGTCACTTATTTGCTTTAAAAGGTATTTTAAAATGTCAATGATGTCATACACATTAGCATCATTAGCAGGGTGCTAGCGTGTTAGGGGCAACAACAACTCCACCTGTGAGAAATCGAAAGGACATAAGTACTCGTTCATTCAACTTTCGACCAATAACCAGTGTTGAACTTGCAAAACCTACAATAAAATCTAAGATTTCTCAACGGCAATCGGGTGAAAGAGACACATTTAGCCGTCTAGCCCCATAGACTCCCATTCATTCTGCACTCGATCGCCCCCAGTGGAACTCTGGTGGAACTACAACCAAAATTCGGTACAATCGGACTTAATAGGGAGTGCCCAGGCTTTCCGTAGACGGGCTTTGGTTATGCACGCTAGCTTTGCTTAACGCTGCAAATCGGAGATCAATTCTTCTTCGCTGCTCTAAACAGTGGTTGCTTGTGGCAACACCAGAAGTTGTGCTGTTGCCAAGCAACCACTGTTTAGATCAGTGAAGAAGAAAACGCACGCATGCGCTAGCAGTACGTCCGCTGATTGGCAGTATTTCAGACTGGACCAACCAGCCAGTAAAACAGCGACATGTCTCATATGCCATACTGCGATTTCGAAGGGGTGGAACAAGTATTAGCAACTTCAACACGAGTAACTTAAAGCATTTGAAGACGCGTCGCCCCACAGAACACGATGGTTACACAAAGGCAAGGGCAGAGAAGAATGAGCCGCGCCAGAATCAACAATCTCTAGAACGCTTCATTCAAACAAAGAGAAAAGTTTTCAAAAGACAGCCAACGAGCGATAAATATATAGCCGACAAAATTATCGAGTTCATTGTTCTGGATGACCAGCCGCTGTCAAAACTGAAATGCCGTTTATTTAACAAAATTGTTTCTAGACTTCAAGTTATAAAGAGATCATTTTCTTGTATTATCATTTTTTAGATTCCTAGATTTATTTGTTGCACTTTTTTTATACAGTTATATTGTAAACTAAAATACCTTTTTAGGCCTTTTTAGGCAGCATTTGAAGTTCTTTTTCACTTAAGAAAAATAAATAATATATTGCTGTGTAATAAATAATAATACACGTATGTCAGATAATAAAAAATACTCTAATTCACTATGTATTTATTCATGTTTAATTAAGGGATAAGTCTGAAGCCCACCATAAAATAATTCTATCAATTCATACAGGGCTAGTATGAATTGCAGCTGTATAGATGCACACCCAGGTATCGGATGAGTACTCGGTATCGGAAAGGGAAAAAGGGTATAGGGACATCTCTAATCTTATTTGTAAGGTTTTGTTTTTCAAAACAGATGATGGAAGTGCACCACGAAAGAGAAGATTCTTTAAACAAATCACTAGTAGTTTGAGCCATGGTGGCATTAATAATCTCTTTTCAGATGTCACTGCTTTATGGGAGTCAACAGCACATATGTCATGCTCCCAGAGGGGGGCACATTAAAACGTTATTGTAAATGCAAAGACTGGAATCTGATCCAGATGGCCGTTCAAGAAAACACGAGCTGCTGACAAATTCCGTCTCAAAATGGCCAGATAACAACGTCGATTCAATAACAATCCAATAAATCATAACACAAAGGCAACGAGGGTTTGATAAACAACACAAAAAGAAAGGCACCGATGGCATGTTGATGTTGTTGTTCTCACTTCCTTCGACACATCAGGTGACAGCAATACATATTATAAAACACATCCTAAAACAGACATCGAAGACACGTTTAAACAAATAGTGACAGATAATGTTGTGTATCAGTAGCCCAATGGGCCTGGATGTGCTGGGACAAACACACTCTCTACTGAAACTGCTAGCGGCGGGCTATTAGCCTATCCAGTTAGTCAAACAATAGCTCGTAGCAATTGAAATTTACCATTAAAACAAATATAAACAGAGCCACTTACCTCTTTACACGTCGGAAAACTACCCCTCTTGGACTTAACCCCTTTTCCAGTGTACAATTTTCGTCGACAGAAGTAGAAAAGTATTGGGGAAGCGAGTGAACGTCAGCGGAGGCTTGTGTGAAACTGACAGTCAAATAAACCCAGAGAGGGAGGGAGACAGAGAGAGAGAGAGAGAGGCCCAGCGCTTTAGCCTCCCCGCTAACTGACGGATATTTCGACGATTACGCTTTAAATGTATGAGAATACGCACGCGAGTTATAGTATCACACGTTTAACGTCACGGCGAGCTAATCGTACGGAGACGACATTTAATTTAGCGGTCATATATGTTTCGAATTCCTCCCCGTTTGCCCTCGGGTGCGAGTCCCCATTCCTGCCTATTCGCGGCGTCCATTAGAGCGCTGCTAATATGTGTGTGTATGTGAACAGCCCTGCTGCTACGCACACACACGCGCGCGAGCGAGCATTTCGACATTTTACGACATTCTCGCATCCTTGACGACTCTCCGGGACAACAACATCGCCTAAAGGCTTGCCGAAAATGACAATAAATTGTGAATAACAGTTAATGGTCGTAGTGGTTGACTACCGACTCTTGTGCATCTATACAGATATTTTAGTGCAGTTTATGAATGCTGACCAATATGATACTACTGTGTTATATTAGGGAGTTGGTAGGTAGCCTCATGCTCTCTAGTGGTAGAATGTGGCAGCGCTTCATGTGACGTTACACATAAACTGAAGATGCAAAAATAAGCGTGTTTTTGAAAACAACACAACACAGAATTGCCCTTAATATCACATACCTCTGGTAAACGCAATACTATCGTTTTTAATGATATTGGTCTGCTGCTGTTGAGGTGCCAATTTAGATTATAATGTTTGTTTGTTTGTTTATTTGTTTTTGAGAAGTCAAAGGCGACAAAACCCCACAAAATGGGGAATGGTCTTATGCAACAACAAAAAAAACACACAAAAAAAGAAAATCCTGTAATCTACTATCAACCCACTGAATATGGTGCATTTCAGTGTCTCGAATCTTTTGAGCCCCTCATCAAAGATTCGTTCAGTGTCCATTTCTGCAGGTTACGCTAGGTGGCGACAAGTCAATATTTGTGTGTGTTCTGAACTCACTCAACATTTTAGAACGAGTTATGGACTTATAAAAACCTCTACGATAAAAAACCCTTTTAATATTATTTTCCTCATGTACAGCAGTCACTTGATTCAAATGAAGTTAAGTGAAGGAAACATGAGTCAGAACATGAAAATGAAAAAGAATGATTAAATTGTTCATGAACGAATCCCTATTTCATGTGTGCTTTCTCATTATGAATGACACGCATGAATGTTGCTTTTATTGTATTTTATTACAGAGGTTCTAAACCTTTGGTCTCCAACAATATTCAAAGACCCAATGGCTTTTCCATTTGTTTGTGAGTTATTGAAAGAGGATTTTAAAAATAATATTTAGTGGACCATGTCATAGTCAAGTAGTGTCAGTTCAAGGAAATATTTTGCCAGTGTATGCTTCTCAGCATCCGCCTAGAAAGCAGTTTTAAAAATGCAAAGACTTAACATCTAAAGCTTAAAAAAAAAAAAAAAAGACACCTGTACTTACATTGCCAGCCTTTGAAGCTCTCCGCAAAAAGTGCAAGGGCAGAGGACGTCCAAGTTCAAAGTTCAGCTCACTGAGAATCAACATCTCCATCTCTCTGATCTGGGCTTTTGTGAAGGCATCATCAGCGATGTAAGCAAAGTCCCCAACCAGCGGCACATACATTTCCTCATATTTACAAGCAACCAGCATTGCAGTAACCCCCACTAGCTGGAGCTTCTTACGAGTCACAGGCTGAACCTGAAAGGAAAAGAACAATTTATGGGTTTAACAATTCCATACTGGTGTAGATTTTTCAGATCAAATAACATCTGTTACAAAGTAAAAAAAAAAAAAGCAGGTTACGCTAGGTGGCGACAAGTCAATATTTGTGTGTGTTCTGAACTCACTCAACATTTTAGAACGAGTTATGGACTTATAAAAACCTCTACGATAAAAAACCCTTTTAATATTATTTTCCTCATGTACAGCAGTCACTTGATTCAAATGAAGTTAAGTGAAGGAAACATGAGTCAGAACATGAAAATGAAAAAGAATGATTAAATTGTTCATGAACGAATCCCTATTTCATGTGTGCTTTCTCATTATGAATGACACGCATGAATGTTGCTTTTATTGTATTTTATTACAGAGGTTCTAAACCTTTGGTCTCCAACAATATTCAAAGACCCAATGGCTTTTCCATTTGTTTGTGAGTTATTGAAAGAGGATTTTAAAAATAATATTTACTCACAATTTGTACACATAAAAAAAAAAGTTTGCCATAACTAGAAAAATCTATATTCATTATAAAAAGTTAAAAATGTTCTTTTGCATTACTTTTCTAAGGCCACATTCACATTCACACAGCAACAGAATGCGGATTTAAATCCCCAAAACCCACTGTTTTGCTTTATTCAGTGGCAAGCAATGGTTTTCAAAATGTTTCATTTAAAAAATGCCCAATCTTTAAAAATTAAAGGTTCTTGATCAGCAGACACTAATCAACAACATACTAACCACATGACTACTCAACTAACAATTACTAAGGGAATCAAACAACTTTTAAATGAGTTCAGTTCAATGTGTCGTTGTGTTTTACAGAGCTACACGTGAAACCGGGTTGGATGAGGGATGATTGAAAAGCGTCCCTTCCCTTTTCAACCAATCGAAGTCGAGTATTCCGTGAGGCAGTGGCCAATCAGACAGCACGGAGCGGTATTTGAATCACCAGAAGGCCTTTGTACTGTACGGTTTGTTTTGAGTTGGACAAGGAACACAAAGCGAAGCTAAACGACTGTTTTTAATATTTTTTAAGTTTCATTTAAGTAATACCTCTTGAAAAGCATATTCATCATGGAAATGCACGCTTTGGTGAGTATTAAATGCAGAAATATGCGTTTGTATTTGTCTAATAAAACGCTTGCTAGCGTCAAAGCAGCGTCTTGTTCGTTAGCTTAAATAGCTAACTTAAGAGTCGTATTGAAATCGCTTGTATGCGCATGGTTTTAGTTGTTCCTTCCTTTTCCCATATAGCGCAATGCAAACAACCCTATTTTTATCGGTGGCAAAGGCGGTCCTGGAAATGGTGCAGCGAGGAGGCCCGTGTTTGGCGAACTTTCCAACTTTACCCACAAACCAGTTCAGACCAAGGTGCGTGTCTTTATTTACCACCGTGCAACTTGTGCGTTTGAGCAACAGCATGATGCCACGCATTCCTTTTTTGTTCTTTCTTTTTCAGAAGGTTCAACCTTTGCTATCTGTTAAGCCGGCTGTCCAGCTAGCTGTTGTGCAGCCCAAACGTGCCCAGGTACAGCACGATGTCCCTCAGCCTGCCCCAGCGTTACCCCCCGCTGCTCAAGCTGACGTGAGCATGAAGGAAGAGGAACTGTGTCAAGCCTTTTCCAACACCCTCTTTCCAGTCGAAGACATCGATGAGGGGGATGCTGACATGCCTCAGCTGTGTCCTGAATATGTAAAGGACATCTATGTGTATCTGCAAAGCCTTGAGGTACTTGCAGCTTGTCTGTTTACAGTATTTTTCTTTAGTGGTTTTTCCACATTTCGTTCCTCCTAAAGCTTCTGTGCTGTCACTGCAGGTTCAGCAGTCGGTTCGTCCCCGTTATATGCGTGGTTATGATATCAATGGACGAATGCGTGCTCTCCTGGTTGACTGGCTGATTCAGGTGCACTCAAGATTTCAGCTCCTGCAGGAAACCTTGTTCATGACTGTAGCCGTCCTTGATCGCTTTCTCCAGGTGACCGTTACAGCCATTAAGACTCAGATTATTATTATTTTTTTCTTGTTCATGCAGTCCCTGAGTTCCTATGCTGCAAAATGCTATACTGGTGAATATTTCTGGGTGATGACTTGGTCAATTTAATGTCTGAATGGTTGTGTGTGTGTTTTTTTGTTTTTTTTTTTGTTTTTTTTACTTTGTAACAGATGTTATTTGATCTGAAAAATCTACACCAGTATGGAATTGTTAAACCCATAAATTGTTCTTTTCCTTTCAGGTTCAGCCTGTGACTCGTAAGAAGCTCCAGCTAGTGGGGGTTACTGCAATGCTGGTTGCTTGTAAATATGAGGAAATGTATGTGCCGCTGGTTGGGGACTTTGCTTACATCGCTGATGATGCCTTCACAAAAGCCCAGATCAGAGAGATGGAGATGTTGATTCTCAGTGAGCTGAACTTTGAACTTGGACGTCCTCTGCCCTTGCACTTTTTGCGGAGAGCTTCAAAGGCTGGCAATGTAAGTACAGGTGTGTTTTTTTTTTTTTTTTTTTTTTAAGCTTTAGATGTTAAGTCTTTGCATTTTTAAAACTGCTTTCTAGGCGGATGCTGAGAAGCATACACTGGCAAAATATTTCCTTGAACTGACACTACTTGACTATGACATGGTCCACTATAAGCCTTCTGAGACTGCAGCTGCTGCTTTGTGCCTCTCTCAACTTGTGCTTGATGGCCAAAAATGGGTAATTTTTATTTGTCACTGTATTTCTGCAATACACACCTACAAACCATTTATACATATTATTTTCCCTGCTGCTCCAGTCACCAACCCAACAACACTACTCCACCTATGATGAGGCCCACCTGAAGCCTATCATGCAGCATATTGCCAAAAATGTGGTTTCCGTCAATGAAGGACTCTCAAAGCATGTGGTAAGCGCTTTTCTATTAGATTGTATACATTTGGCCAATTCAAAGCGACTTGCAAAAAAGGAGTGAAAGCATGGGTTTACCCAAACTGAAATCTAGGCTGATGTTTCTCTTACAGACTGTGAAAAAGAAATACTCCAGCAGTAGGCTCATGAAGATCAGCCTCCTTCCTCAGTTGAAGTCATCACTTGTGAAGGATCTGGCTGCTCCTCTGCTGTCTAGCTCCTGAGGATTTTTATGAGTGGAATGAACGTTAACACTTGCACTTTATTTTGTGTCAGCCATTTTGAGAGATGGACTGCTGCTTTTTAAACCAATGTACATACTTTTGGATTGTCTGTATTAATAAATGTTTCTACTTTTTAAAGGTTTTTTTTCTCTTAAGCTGAGGGTTTAAGTGGAATTGTTTTTATCTTTTTTTTTTTTTTTGTAGCTGTATTTGCTTTACACTCTTATTGGGAAAATTGGAGCTGAAATTAAAATCTAAAGATTTAATGCCATTTTCTGACTTGTTAATGCTGTCATAAGTTAGGATTGGGGTAATGGTCAATCTTGAAGTTGAATGTGTTTGGATTCAAGAGTCAAATAATGCAACTGCTAAATTAATTATATCCCCACAGTCTTTCCATCTGCTGTCGGGAATATTGCACATGTGCAATATCCCTTATTCATGAATTATCTTACAGATTTGTGCCTTGAAATATTTAGGTGATGTGTTGATTCTATTACACTAAGCTACACAATGTTTTTGTGTGGTATCAGTTGTCCCATTTAATCTTGGTATATTTGCTAGTGAAACTGTTTGGCTGCAGATATTTTGCACATTTGTGGTTATGCAGTTAGTGATTGAACCTATTGTCTTTGATCCAGTGGGCATTTATTATATAAATGTATCTCAACTAGTTGAAATATTTGCTTCCGTTTTAGATTTCTATCTTATACCATGAAATGTTACACTTTTCTGCCATTTTGCAAAAGTTGTGTATCTTCCAAATACTTTTTTTTAAACAAGTCATCCTTGAAAATGTGTTTAACTTAAAGTTATGATATCCTACAAATGCCCCAAATAAAGTTCCAGATGGAAATAACGTCTGAGTTGTCTGAACCAATTCACTTTGAATGTATTTAATGCAAGAGATTTACCAATGTATTTGTTGCATTAGACAAGGTAACCTCATCAGAAGGATAGTACACAATTAGACACTAAACACCAATATCTGTAACTTTATTCTTAAGAAAAAAGTTAAGATGTTCTCAGTAAAATATATGGGAACTGATCTTGGGTACATTCTTACAAACATCTAAGAATTAATCTTGAGAAGGTGAGTTCCATAGTATGGAAAAACATACTATGGAAGTCAATGGGGCCAATAAACTGGTTACCGACATTCTTCAAAACATGTTTTGTGTTCAGCTGAAAAAAAAAAAAAATCATACAAGTTTGGAAAAACTTGAAGGTGAGTAAAAGATGAGTTTTAATTTTTGGGCAAACTTTAAGAATTTTTTGTAAATCCAGCC
Source organism: Semotilus atromaculatus (assembly GCA_031834385.1). Lineage (NCBI taxonomy): Eukaryota > Metazoa > Chordata > Actinopteri > Cypriniformes > Leuciscidae > Semotilus > Semotilus atromaculatus. The sequence continues at coordinate 21,916,962 of JAULUF010000009.1, read as the reverse complement.
CCTGATTCATCTGTTCACTGACCAGCACCTTGACGAATGGTGTCGATGACCTGACCAGTACACGTGTGTGATATTGTACTCATAAAGTGCTTCATATCTATACAGTAACATGTGTGGGTTTTCCAAATAATGCATGGAAATACTACTGCAGTTTAAATTGAAACTGTTGGAATCTTTTGTACAATGATACATTCAGCATTGTTATAAGATTATGAATGTAACATCAAAAGCATAGTACAATCCATGGTTTTCAAGAGCTGTAGTGCAGTTTAAACATTTGGGTTTCTCTTAACTACAATATGAAAGGCAATAACATGGTAAAACGTTCCTTAGCAGCAAAACATTTCCCACTAAAACCATTGAATCGGACATGAGTTCAAGAGATTGGAAAAAAATATATAAATCACAAACAGCAGGTGACTCTAAAGCCAAGCCCCTTAATTTACATATAAAATCTATCCTTTTCAAAAGCAAAATAAAAAAGCCTGTTCCCACATAAAATGGCTACTTCATCTCTAAGTGAATTAAGATCACCTTAAATATCAATGAAAGATGAACAAACCACATCAGAAATAAACTGTAGAATGCTGGAATATAAATACAATAAATAGTTTTGATCAGTGCTCACAGGGAGAGCTCAGTATTCAGCGCCCTGGAGAAAACTTTCATGTCCGGTCGGCGTCTGCCCGCATGGCCTCAAATGTCCGTGGCAACACAACGCAAAGCTTATGAGGAGTTCAGCCACAGCACACCTCGCTCGTTCCTTCATTGTCTCCATTTTCCCTCCTTTCTTTGCCCTTGTCCTTCTTCGAACAAGTCATTAACAGCAGAAGAGGTTAGATCTTGGTCACGTAGTTGTTTGGGAAAAGACCTTGTTTACCTCTCAGTCTCCCTGTCCACCATCCAGAGGCATCTAGACAAACAAATAATCCATAAATATAACAATTACCACATTCTGCCACTAAAAAAACAAGACCCACAACGTATCTTTTAAAAAGATTCAGATAGGCTGTAAAGATTGTAAAATGCCAGCAATATTCATGAAAACTTTACAAACAGGGACTGGATTCACGAAACATTAAACATTAAAAATCATTTTCATGAATAAGCATTTACGAAATAAGCATTTTGCACACTCTCACCTTCCTTAATGATGTCAATGATGTCATCTGCATTGAAACTGAGCTCATCGGTGTCTTGGGCATCATATGCATAAAGAGCTTTACATTGAGGCACTTGGGGCTTCGGCTTGGGGGCCGGTTTGGGCCGACCACCTCCTGGAGAGGGCCTGTTGGTGGACTGTCTGTGGGCCCTTGGAAAAAAGCACAGAGGACATTAACTGATGGAATTGCAGGTGACGTTTCTAACATTGCAGCAACCATGGAAACATGCTTCTACAAGTGAAGGTAAGTGTGAAGTCAACTAGGATCTTGAAGTACCAGATAGCTGCTTAGAGAGGGTTAGCTGTCTGATTTTGTGGTGTTAGTTCATGTGTTCCCAACTAGGTGGCGATAGATTCACATTTATCCATTGTGGCACTGTCAGTCTGAACTAGTCTACATTTCCCAAATAGACTTCATTCAGTTGATCCTCCACCTCAGATTTTTTTTTTTTTCAGTTGTTTTTTTTCAACGAAGGGCCATTTGTTAGCCCTTCAGCCTTCATGATGTGTCTGAGTCGACCCCCCATCATGACTACAACCGAGAAAATGTTAGAAAATGCCCAATCCAGAGTCCTTAACCTTGCTGAGGTTAAAGAAGAAAGAAAATCCTCTTTCACACGACAAGCTATTCACAATCTGATATCCATTCGGTAACGCACTATTGTTCAAAAGTTTGGGGTCTGTCAGATTTAAAGGACAATTCACACCTCACAGACAAATGCCAACAAACATGTTTGTTGGGTTTTGTCGGATCAGTGTGTTTCCCTGTCGGCGTTGGTCGGAGTTTGTTTTCACCAGACTGAATGTGTTCAATCAGCGTTTGTTGGTGTTTGTGTGAACAGCGGGCAGTGTGGACATGACAGTTTTTTTCATAAAATTCTAAATCCAATGGCCAACTTGTTTGTTGGCATTTGTTTGTGTGGTGTGAATTGGGCTTAATACTTTTACATAACAAATGAATAATTTTATTCAGAAAGGATGCATTAAATTGATCAAAAGTTACAGTAAAGACTCATACAATGTTACAAAGAAATTCTATTTCAAATATGCTGTTCTTTTCTCAAGATTTCCCCCAAAAAATGTGTCTTTTTTTTCAGCGTTATTAATAATAAGAAATGTTTTTTTGAGCACCAAACCAGCATATTAGAATGATTTGTGAAGGCTCATGTGACACTAAAGCTTCAGCTTTGCCATTGCAGAAATTAAATACTTTTAAAAACATATTAAAACAGCAAAGTGTAGTAATATTTCACAATATTACTATTTGTACTGCATTTTTGATCAAATAAAGGCAGCCTTGGTTAACATAAGAGACTTCTTACCGAAGTCTTATCAATTCCAAACTTTTGAACAGTATTGTAAATCAAATTTTAATCCATAAATTGTGATAGTTTAATGCAAGGAACCAGAAATCCAAAACAAGAATGAGAAAGAATGCAAGGGTGGATTTGAAGTTGGGCATCTCTGGTGTTGATCTATCACTAGTCAAATGAACCACAACCACTGCCACCTAACAGAAACTACACACATGCTCAGACTCACATTCCTCCATTGCCAGATGGTTGATGATTTCTGCTACAGTAAAGAGATACATGCATGTTACATTCAAACATAGCTCACTATTTTGTTTGTATGGATAATGTCTGGGTAGCTGAGCTTCAGCTATGTATCTAGCAATTAGACAAATGTTAACCATCTTCAGTAATTATTAGATAGTTGTTATCTTTTGAAATGTGTGTGCTGTGTCCTCTCACCCAGCAGCCCCTTGGTCTGGCACTTTGAGGAAATCCATGTTGGGTTGCTGGGGTGCCTGTCTGCTGCCTCTGTCCTTGAGCTGACTGACATTAGTAGGCAGGAAAGGACGGGCCGTGTTTCCTGATGTCGGCCTCTGATTACTGTGATGTTGCGAGTTCCTCATATTGGCAGTGTGATTTGCATTCTTCAGCCCTCCATTTTGGTGAGGAACTGCCGGGAAACACACAATGCTTACTGACTAAAACAAATGGAAGATTAGGATGGTTGATGATAGTACTAGTTGAATGGGAAAACGTACCTGGAGGACCAGGTGCGGCTCGTGTTGGGATGTGGTGGTGTGTCCTGGACGTGTTGGGGCGGCTTTGAGTGACGCCCTGCTTAGTAGGACCTGAATGAGGGTTGAATTTGTGTGTATGAGATCTTGCATGGATAACAAATAACATTAAATTAAATAATATTATATGATATTGTGAATAAAACACAATATGAGTCATCACTTACGTGAGTTTTTGGACAAGCCCGGTCCAATGCTGACCTGCATCATTTTGTTTGAGGGTCGCAGCACAGCTACGTCCCCTTGACCTTGGATGAACTGCACCTGTCTGGATCCTCCAGCATTCCAGGGTCCCCATCCATCTTTCTTTAGTTTCATTTCTATCCTGCAGGTCCAAATCACAGTCAATCATTAACATACAGTGGCCGCAAAACATAACCGGATAAAACGCTTGAATGTCATTACATGCATTAGATCATAAAAAGCAAATGGCATTTATTTAAAAAAATTAACTAAAAAATGTATTTGAAAATATAACAAAATAATAAATTATAAAGACAAGTGAAACATAATAACAAATAATTTCACAAAATTAAATTTGTTAGGTTATTACATTACCATTCAAAAGTTTGAGGACAGTAAGATATTTTGCAAGAAATTATTCCTTTTATTCAGCAAGGATGCATTCAATTGCATTAAAGGGACAAAAAAAAAAAGTGTCAAAAAGACAAAAGTGATTCTATAATGTTGAACTTTCTATTCATCAAAGAATCACAAAAAAAAAGTATAAAATGTTTCACAAAAACATTGATAATAATAAGATTTTTTTTCTTGAGCCAAATCATATCATATTAGAATGATTTCTGGGGGGAAAAAAATAAACTTTGCTATCACAGGAATAAAATACATTTTAAAAACAATATTTAATTCATGTTTTTACTGTATTTTTGATCAAATAATAATAGTCTTGGTGAGCGTAAGATGCTTCTTTCAGAAACATAAAAACAAATCTTACTAACCCCAATTTTTTTTAAACAAATGTTGATCAAATAAATTAAATGAAATAAATGATAAAAACAACAGACATACTGTTCAACATTAAGACAGTATATGGACACTTAAATACAGATACAAAAAAAAATATCTTATGTATTATTCTGTTTAAAGGGATACTTCAGCATTTAACATTAAGCTTTGTATTAGTAGAAGACCTGTAGTATTTTCGAATTACCGTGCTTTCCACCCTCATATCCCCCTGAGACGAGAGATTTATGTAGTTTTTGTCTGGAAAAAATCGTCATTTTGCATCATCAGTGGATTTTTTGGCCAGAGGCTAAAGACTACAGCCAGTAGTAGGGGCTGTCCCACATGTTCTCAACCCACCCATAGAGGGTGGGATCTCACTCACAGAATGTACACAGTGTCAGCCATCTTTTTTTGGCAGTCGAGATTGTCCAAAATGTCTGGGATTTAGCTTTTGGTTTCTGCAGTCGCCATTCATTGTTTCAATCTAACTGAATTAATTCTGATTGGTGAATCTGAATGTAGTGTTTACATGAACTCTAAACCAGTGATCGGTTGATGTACGTTTTAACATTGCTAAGAAAATTCCTGCTCCGAGATACGAGACCGGTGTGTCTCACAGGTGTCGCTCATCAGTAATCACGCCACCGGCCTCGCACCGTTCTCCCGCGTCCCTCAGTCTCGTCCTGCTCGCCACAGTAAACATAATGAATGGCAACTGTAGAACGCAAAAGCCGAATCCCCGACATTTTGGGCGATCTCGTAATCCCGGGCAGACTCATCACGGAGACTCACTAGTTGTCTAGCCTTGTTGTTTAACTTCGCTCTGTTACCGGTAGGTGTGGCCTCCTAAGGCAGCGAAGCAAATGCATTATGGGAGTTGTAGTCTTTCATCCACATAAGCCAAAAATACATTTTCTGGCTTTTCTCAGTCTAGAAAGCTCCAAATTCAAAAATAATGTCACATTTCTTCTACAATGACCCATTTTAAATACACATTCATCTTTTCAGAGGTGAAGTATCCCTTTAATTTGTATTCATTAAAAAGTCATGCCTTTGCTATGCCATGTAAAAGATATTTCAACCTACGTGGTGCTAAATTTGAGAGGTAGTTTCTTTTGCGTTCTCTCTTCGTATCTGCGTGCCAGTAAACTGATGAACTCAGTCTTGAATACACACTCCAGCAGGCTGTCATACTCCTCCTCGTGCAGGATCATGAAGTCATCCTGCAATGTGCTGTAGGAGAGACAAATGTCTTTTCAAGACCTGAAATATCTACATTTGTTCGATCAGGGGCGTAGGAAGGAGTTTAACATTGGGGGGGACACTAGGGGCGCTCTTAGGGAGGCTCAGCCCCCAATGAGAACACACAGGGTTTTTCCTGGCTCAAAACGAGGTGGAGGTGGTAAAATTCTGATCATGTAGCCTTTTATAAGATCATTACAATTGTATTTTTCACAGACCATATCCTGTGATTCCCACAGTATTTTTGTGAGTGTAGCTCAGTACCTCTAGGGGGGTCCGGGGGCATGCACCCCCGGAAGAAAATTTTGTACATTTTAAAGATAAATTCATTAATCTGGTGCACTTTGAGTCATCCAAAAAACTGTTGAAAATGAAAAATCTCTCCGCCAATCGCAGAAGGAATGCTCATATTGACCGTTTAACCGTTAACCGAAAGTTAAAGTTTTTTTTTTTTTTTTTTTTTTTTTGATTTAAATTTTTTGCTTCATGGTTAAAAAACCCCCCATTTGTTAACTCACTGAGCGCGTCGACATGCGCAATCACACGCGCCAACAGATATTCTCCCTGAGCAAGCAAAATGAAGCGAGAGAAAAGTAGCCTAGCTAGGCTACTATTATGTGGGACCATTTCGACAGAAAGGGCGACGAAGTTACTTGCAAAATATGCTACGTGGTATTAAAATAAAGCAGTCGTCCAAGTAGCCTACAATGCAGTATCACTTGCGAAGCAGCTTCCCGAAGCTGCCATAGCGAGACGTTATCTCTGTATTCCCGAACATCTGTGCCATCGGAGACTAGAGGGTGTTTTCTCTCTGCGCTCCAGACTTAGGCTACCCAACAGCATGTAGACTGTAATGCTACTTTTTAAAATAAAAACTAGACAAGCTGTGGATTGAGGTAGGGCTGCTATTTTATTTGAAGGAAAAACTTCGTCTGATGGAGAGAAAAAAATGCCGTTTTTTCAACGCAAACTGATTCAGTGTTTTCTTTTTGTCATCGTAATTTGTTAATTATTTAAGCTATAATATATATATATTTACTGCAGTCTTATTTTATGTTTTTTTATTTATATTATTGTATTCTGTTTTTCTCTGTTGTCATTGTCAGAAATGCTCCGTGAAAATTTTATCTGAATCTGTTCTGTGTGCTGCTGTTTGCACTTTGCACGTTAAATTAAACCCTTTGATAAAAAAAAATATTTAAAAAAAATTGTATTTTTAATGGGTCACAGATACGCGTCAATTTTAGTTTTATTTAATGCCAATTCAATTAAATATTATCAGTAAACCGTTAATAATCGATTAACGAGCGGCGTTTGTCGGTCGGGAAAATTAACCGAAATGAGCATCCCTACCCGAACCTATGAATTCTCTGATTTAGATATTTTCTAAAAATAAATTATAGTGAAATTCACCTGGTCGCTAAGGGATAGGCTATGTCAGCCAAGGATATTTACCATTCATATGTGCCAAATGTCTGTCAGATTTCGCGCTCCTTAACTCTTCTTCTGTTTGGATTTTCCTAACTCACTGACGGTGCACGAGCTACTAGAGCTATAGGGAAAACATGACATGGATTTCAGGAGAAATAGGTTTTGTTGATGTAGCCTAAGGCAAGTCGAATGGATTTGGGAAATGGACCGGCCGGGATTTTATATTTTCGGAGCTGGAAAGAAAGACGTATTGTTTTGCAACCGCCCGCATAATCATAGGCTACAGTATGATCAAATATTGGGGGGGACAAATTGTCCTTCTTTGAATATTGGGGGGGACGTGTCCCCCTGTCCCCCCATAGGATTACGCCTATGTGTTCGATCATTCAAAATGAGCACAGCCTTTCAGTTCAGGTAACACGTGTTGAGGCACTTTTATGGCTTTCTAAAGACACAAAGGTTGTCGGGTCACAAAAAATGCAAGTGATACGGGGGGCTGTTGGGAGTTTTCGTGTCTGAGACACATGCAGAGATGCCCTGCTTCACCCAATAAACTTAAGTCTTTTCTAATGAGTTTTTTACAAGGTATACTCTCCCTTCCCAGCAACACCTGGTTCACATTATTGACAACCCCCCATTCACAAAAGCGAAGTATGCAAGGTCGTGGGGTGCTGGTACCGCTTTCTTGGCCCTTATTTGTAAGACCTTTAGGTTTCTCTGAGAGTTCTGAATGTTTGATCATTTCCAGGGAACACAAAAAACACTATAAATGTTTTTTAAAAGACTGAAGCTTTGTATATCCAGACCCTCTCGATTCAACATGTGTTAAGTAACACAGGGCAGAAGAAGGCTCTAACATCTAAACTGGACCTTTGATGTCTCTACGCCTATAATTCAGCAGATGGTTATCCAAGGCATTATGGGACTGCATACAGGGCTCGAAAATACAGGCTCTGTTTTACACATGGGAGGGAAGCTGCAGCTCTTTTGGCTCCTTGTGGCTGAATAGAATACAATTTGTGTGTGTGTGTGTGTGTGTGTGTGTGTGAGAGTGTGAGTGTGTGTGTGTGTGTGTGTGTGTGTATGTGTGTGTGTGTCAGATCACCTTGAGTGCTAAAAGGTTGGTTGTAGCTTGCCATTACATTAATTGAACTGACTGAGCTTGTGTGGTGACGTACCTGACAGAAACAGCCAAAATCTTCTCTACGTCAACTTTGCGCTTCAGGACCTCTTTCACAAGCCCTTTCTCTGCCCCCTGCTTCACCTTTTCTCTTCCAATCAGGTAGACAGATCTAGGGGTGAGGATCAGGTCTCTCTTGATGCTCTGAACAGATAAAAACACCCATACATACATACATATAAATGCTACATGTCATGTGCTAAAAATAGTCACTGATACTCGGGCACATCTGTGTGCTAATTTTGGTATGCTCACCTTAAACCGCCTGTCAAATTTATTGACTTTGTCTGCAAAATCAATCTTCTCCCTCTTGCCCACAAACTGCCTGAGCTCAGGCCGGTCATCCATACCCAGGTAATCACCCACAAAGTTCCTGTTCAAGCTGTGCCTTCTTCTCTCCTTCCTGTTCAGCAGCAGATCAGAGGCTGGAAGAAGATAGAATAAATCTTTATTCTTGATTCTGAGTTATTCTCAAAGAGCTTTAGTTCTTGTGCCATGTCCCGCCATATCCAAAAGATGAGATGAGATGCGTAAAGAAAACAGGACCAGTTAAAGTAAATGTGAGCGCGATTTTTGAGTATCATGTACAATCAAGCTGTAATTTTGTCAAATTATACAAAAACACAAGAAAATATTCAAGTGTGTGCATGTAGGATTTATAAAAATGCTAGCTATAAAATTAGCAGGAAAAAGGAGTAAGCCATTTTATAGCAAAAATGTTTAAAATTGGATATGTGGTTGAAATTATATTTGTTACAAAAAAAAAGATGGTTCAGGGGTAAAAAATTACAGAATTCTACTTGGTTTCATGTACACTACCTTTCAAAACTTTGGGTTTGCAAAGATTTTAAAAAAGTTTTGAAAGAAGTATTTTATGCTCGTCAAGGCAGCATTTATTTGATTAAAACAGTAATATTGTGAAATATTTGTACAATTTAGAATGACTGTCACCTACTCTAATATATTTTAAAAAGTAATTTATTCCTGTAATGGCAAAGCAGAATTTTCAGCATCATTACTCTGAGCATCATTACAAGTAATTACCCTTGTCTCTCAGTCTTCAGTCACATGATCGTTCAGAAATCATTCTAATAAACTGATTTGCTGCTCAAGAAACATTTCTTATTATTATCAATGTTGAAAACAATTGTTATATTTTGTGCAAACCTTGATACATTTTATTCAGGATTCTTTTTTGAATATACAAATCAAAAGAACAGCATTTATTTAAATAGAAATATTTTGTAACGTTATAAAAGTCTTCACTGCCATTTCAATTTAATGCATCCTTCCTGAACTAAAGTATTGATTTCTTTCAAAAACTCTTACTAACAACAAACTTTTGAACAATAGCGTCTGTCCATAATTGGACACTGTAAATAGCTCAACTAAATACCAGTGAGAGTGGAAAACGTGTTTTAGTAGAATTTTTATACTAAAACTGGACCAAAAGAGCCGATAGCTGAAGAAACACCCAAACATGAACACTCAGACAGGGTGTGAGTTTTTAGTTTGTTTTCTTTGTGTGTGTATTATTACTTTTCAACATAATAACAATAATTCAGCTGAAAGCAGCAGTTGAGGTCAGACTCCAAAGATATACAGGGTAAAACCCAAAGTGTGACACATTCTGCCATGTAAAACAACACTGATTTCCCTTTTCTTATAATGTCTTTGTACGCAGGTGCTTGTACATGATGTCTAGCACTTTAACCTTATTCCAACTATTTGTCTGAAGATTAAACTCACCCTCCTCCCTCATTTGAACGTATTTCTTGCGTGCACAAAATTTCCTCCAGGCCGTCTGAATGGTTCTGGCATAACCGTCGAATTTGCGATCTCTCGTCTCCTCCAGCAGGAAGAGCTGTAAATAGAGTATAATGCAGGTTGTTTACATAAATCAAATAAAAAAATACTCACAAATTCACAAGATATCCATTTGAATCGGTATACAAAAAATTATGCACTAAATCCACGCGGTTACCGACTTAACATCTAATAGTGCAAATAACATTAGTAAATAAAGCTGCATAAACCCGTCCATTACACTAAAGGTCACTTGTCATTGGAACTTATTAAACAGTCCTGGAAAAACAAGGCCCATTATGACACATAGTGGGTTCAGTCTGTCCTGTCTGTCATGCAGCAACTTCTCTTTCAGATTTTCTATTTCTCTTTTTCAGTAAGCAGCTGTGCCCAAGTGTTTTGCGGTGATCCCATAATGCTCTGAGCACTGTGTAGCTCCACTGTGCTTCCTGTATCTCAGAACACACTGTCACAGCTCTGCTGCACTGTAGACTAAACAGCAGATCCTATCATTATCACAGAGGCCTGGCACTGCCACACACACACACACACACACACGGCTGGCACAGGACGAGATATTAGAAGCAAATACACAATCCCTCTTTGTCTGCCATGTCACACACTAACAAACAACAGACACAAACCTCCCATTGATCATTATTTTCATGTTATTGCCATTAACTGATGAATGGCAGATTCTTATTTTGTTTTGTTCAAATAAATGAAAAACATAAATAAAAACAAATAAGTGCAGAAATATATTGTGCATCCCTATTTACAATTAAGTACTTACAATAGACGGTCCTGCACAAATTTGGGTCAATACGATTTCATCTTTTTTTAAAGTATTACTTTCATTAAGCCAATATTACATCAACAAAAACCAATATTACATCAAAATAAACTGTTTTCAACTTTGATAATAATGTTTAAAAAAGTTGTTTTGTAAGTTGTTAATAATGTTTTTTTTCCCCCCTTTTAATTTTGTGGTAAAATATGACCTGGACATTTCTTTACAGTGTTTGTGAAATTAATCACGCTGTTTGGAAGTCTCATGCAAACACTGTAAGACTTCATCAGCTCTCAGTAGGATCAAAGAGAGACTACTACTACTGCACACTCACACACTCTCTCTCTCACTAAAGAAATTCCTGTAGTCATGAACTAATTACTCAGTATCAGCACCTTATCTCAGAAAGAGTTGCAGTGCAGTTCAAATCTGGGCCCTCCTAAATTTAATGTTACACAAACACACACATATACACGCACACAGAAAAGGCCACGTTTTAACACGTACATGCCAAAGTCACACATCTCTGGATAATCTAGTGCATTCATGCCGAGCCACAGAGCCTTATACTGTGTCTCTATGTATACGCGTGTACATCTAAATGTCAACAGTGAGATCACAGCACATCTACAAGCAGTGCTTTCATGAGCAAGCTGAAAAAAAAAGTAGTGGAAAAAGCAAAGCTGTCTTGGACATAACAGAAGCAGCTTTACCACAGCACTGTGTGTATCAGATCCAGAGTAATGTTGACCTAACGGTGCTGACGTGGGACCAGCCCAGTGTCCCTCCTCCTTCCCTACTGACTGCCCACTATTCATCAACACACTCTGAGCTGAGCTGATGTCTGCCAGACAAAGGCTGACTCTTACACTTCGCCTCTCTTCTGCCATTACAGCACAACTCAAAGTAAAAAACAATGTTCAACATGCTGCTGATAGGGTTGTGTCAAGTATTGCTGGTGTATCTAGTCTGTCTGGTGTACTTTTCTGAAGTGTGCATATTGTAGAGCAATCCAAAAGAATAAGGATACCGAAGCAACATTTAAAAATGTATCAGCGTCATTGCGTTATAATGAATATCAACAAAGTAGCATTTACCAAGTGTTCCGACCCCAAACCTTTGAACGGTAGCATATTTTAAAGAAAGATGGCACAAGCACACTGTTCAAGCCAAAAAGAGGTTTGGTTTTTGGCTGTCAAACGTAAGGTATGGCCAAATCAGACTTTGTGTTCCATTCACTTTCATTTGTATGTGAATGTTGGAGAGCCAGAATGCAAACAAGTGTGCAGAAGGTTCCTCTCCCACCAATTCTGTCACGTGAAGTTATAAGCTCCTTTCAGACAGAGATTCCAGAAAATACACGGATAATGCGTCCCGGGATCGTTTGATTTTGGTTCATTCACACTGCCAGTGATGTTTCGAAATCTGTGAGTGCGTTCACACACATCATTTTTTTCGTTCTTTCTTTGTTGATGATGAACACAGACTTTCTTCTAAGAGCAACAGTCGCACAGTAACTACGTCATTGCGATGGCACGTGTGTCATCACTAAAACACACCCCTTAGGGCATTGGTCCTGGGATTTGTTCACACAGGGCACGTTCCAGGACTGATCCCGGCAATATTACTAGGTCCCCATTCCGGCATCAATCCCGGGACGTGTTTGCATTCACACAGAAGGCACTCTAGCAATTTTACGGTAATTTCCCAGGATCAATTTCAAAGTGGAGTAGACATGCATTTTGACATTTTAAATGTATTACAATTTGTTAGGATAACTTTTTATTGATTAAAAACAGACTCCCTGGACTATGATATCATATCCTGTTGCTGAAAATGTGAACTTACCGATTCAGGGGCTTTGATGAAGATTTTGGAATGTCCGAGCTGATACTGGTCTTGGTCCATGTTTACGGAGCGCAGGAGATGCAGCACACCCTGCTTCTCATCCCCCCGCCATGTTGGCCACGACTCCTTCGTCAGAATAGCATACCTGAGACACAGAAACAGAGAGAGAAGATGAGGAAGGTTTCATAATTTGGAGAATGAAATATCCTACAGTGGCAGCTTGTGGCAAAGCATCTAGATGTTTACTTCAGCTTATGTGTAAAAAGTTCATAACCAAATGAAGCATGTGAAGTAATTGATCGTAATGAAATTGGATTCTTAAACCAACACAATGATAAGAGGAAACTGTCCAACTACTGGTCCATAACAGAAGAGAAACCACAATTCATTAACATAAAAAGTACTATTACACACTTCCAACTTAAAGATCTCTCTTCCTTCTTTTTGTGAAATTCTAGTGAAAATATGGTGTCATGTCATTGTAACGCCAGATAGGTTCTCATTCCATGATGTTCTATGAAGAGATCCCTGTCAGGATTTAAAGATGACTTTGAAATCAGTCTTTACCGGTTCAAGAACTTGCGGAAGATTCGTCTGTAAGCATAGCCGGCACGCCTTACTCTAATGTTCTCTTTCAGACCCAGATATTCCACCTGGTGCTTCACTCTAGAGAGAGAGAGAGAGAGAGAGAGAGAGAGAGAGAGAGAGAGAGAGAGAGACAGAGAGAGAGATGGAGAGGAAGAGGAAGAGAAAGAGAAAGAGGAAGGAAAGAAGGTTAATATTTACAGCAACAGTCAAAAAAAAACCTTTACAGAAATTCATCTTAGTTTTTTACAATTTCATAGACAAAAAGGCATTTCTGGTGGTTTCCCCATCAGCCTTTCCTAAATAAATGACTGAATAATTGCAAATCTCATTGATACACATCCTGAGAATGAAGTGTGAGTGCTAATTATACTGCCCATTGTGTCCAACATGAACAATGCTCACAAACTCTCATAACAGGAAGACCATTAGAGCCTGAACAATCCAACACACCGGATCAGAACATTTCATTCCACATTTCATTCCAAAAAAAAAAAAAACGAATGGCGAAAGACGAAAAAGCCAAGAAAAGTGTACAAAAAAAGATGAAAGAACTGTCGGGACAAAGAACAACCATGCTGAGAAATAAAATCTGAAACCATGTTGCTACTCAGTTTCCCATTTTACACTACAGATTAAAGTTTGGTGTCAGTAAGATTTTTAATACCTTTATTCAGCATGGATGCATTGGAGTAATGATGCTGAAAATTCAGCTTTACATCACAGGAATAAATTACACAAAATATATTAAAACAGAAAACAGTTATTTTATATTAATACAATTTTAAAATATTACAGTTTTTTTTTCTTGGTGCATCAAGGCAGAGACTTTATAAAAAATGGACCAACCACAAATCTTTGAACGGTAGTGTTTATAAACTTATAACTTAACTGGATTTCAAAAATTTAATTTGCTGATATGCTTTCCTTGAGAAAGTTTCTCTGTGATTTTTCTGCAGAACTGCTGTGACTTGTGAAAACACAAACAAACTCAGATGCCTCTTTAAAGAGGATGTTTTCCTCTCAAAGTATTAAGAGAATATAATAATTTAATAAGAAATCTCAACTATATCCATTATAATATCAGTTTCATATATAATGGCCACTTTAAGAGAATATATTAATTTAATAAGAAATCCCAACTATATAGATTATAATATCAGTTTCATATATAATTGTAACACAGCACTGACAAAGATTTAAGAGACTTTTGAATGAATGTGAATTCAACTTGACCATAATCTCTTACCTGCTCTCCTCCCAGTCTTTGGGCTTCTTGGTCTCATTGGGTTTGATACAGCGGATGTAGTGAGGTGTACACTTCATCAGGGTGCTCACCAGATCATTGGCTTGTTTCTGCCATTAGAAAGAAACAGAAAGGATGTAAAAAAAAAAAAAAAAAGCTAAAGCAGCTTACAAGAAAACAACATTAAACCTGCAAACCACTTAATCTAAACAGACAGTCAGGAAACCAGAAAGTGTGAAAAATTGTTTAGTTATATGAGGTGAAACAGAACCCGCAAAGAGCCTGCAGAATAGACTCACTCAACTCACCTTGATTTTACTCCCTGCAGTAGTGGGTCTGCCTTTTTTCTCAGCATTGAGGTTTTCTGAGAACAGGGCACGGATGAAAGGTCTGACGAAAAGAATCAAACCAGATAGGAATGATTTGAAAGGTGAATACAAGAAATACAGACAGGAATGTTTTTAATCGTGTCTTTTCACTGCAGACCAGGGTCACTTGAATTCCTGCAGGCCACAGTGCACATTGGTTTTGGAGTTCATCATCACTGGGACAGGGTACGAGTTTGAATACTAGTGGTTTTTAATCTCTGGTGTTCACCAACCTTTAGTCTCACTGCCTCCTGAATAAGCTTTTTACAAAGCTTATAGATTGGTTGGTTGGTGTTTTAATGACATGCCAGATTATTTGGCTATTTTTATGGCAAATAACTAGTTCTAAAAAAAAACAATATGATGTTTTTAAAGTTTGCTTTAGATAAAAACTGCCCACTTTTAAAAAATGATTGTAATATAATTTCCTAAGAGAACTTAAACCAGAACGATTTAATAAAATATGTTTAAGAGATACTAAACTCTGGCATGAGGAACATCTGAGCTTGTAGAACTAAATGCTTTGTATTTTACTGGATTTCAATATTCAATATATTCAATATTTCAAAAATTTCTTGTTTAGCACAGTTGTGCTCCCTGGACAGATTCTGTACCAGATGCCAGCTGGTAGTAAAACAAAAAATCATCTAATTTCTAAGGTACCTAATTTTATTAACAGGCTTATTGTATCCAGTAGTTTTCTTCTTCTTCAGCCCTGAAGTTTATGGCAGCCCATGAACCGTATAGTAAAAAGTTGTGAAATTTGGCACACTGATAGAGAAAAGTCTGAACAATAACCACAGCAATTTTGGAGTCTCCAACTCAATCACTATAGCTCCACTAACTGTCCAAAATTTCACTTACGTTTATGTTAATAACTTTTGAACCATAAAAGGGCTAGAAACAAAATTCAGTTTTCTTGATTTCTTGGTTCAAGATGATTCGATTGCATTCCATGTGACATAATTTGGTAACAGCATTACCTATTGGTCAAAAGTGATAAGCAATTAAATCATATTAAAAGTGATTGTATTTATGATTTTTCAGCCATTTTGCTTAAAATAATCTAAAAAGGCCTTTTATTACTCATTGTTGCAGTTGGTTTAATGCTCCCAGCCATACTTGCATGACTCATCTGTTTTTTATGTGCTTGCAGCTATATTTATTAATATTAATTTTTTTTATGTAAACATGCACTAGACGGACATGTTTGACAATTGCAAATGTTTGTATCTTGAGCAGCACTTTGCGCATGACACAGCTTTGTAAAATGCGGCACTCAAGTTAAAGTTAGATATCTTGCGTTTTAAACACAAAAACACATTCTGTGTGAGTGGGCCCGAAAATATCCTTTTTATACCTCTGGGTGGATTATTCTTAATGCAGACAATCCCTTTCTGGTATTCTTGTGTGTATTATGTGAAAGTTATAGGCTATAAAATTGGAAGGCTATAAAAACATATAATGTCTTATTTAAGTCTTGTTGCTATACATTCAAAATGTAGCATGTATTTTAACATCTATTCCAGTTCAATGTCCTGCCCTACAGACTTCCATTGAATGCACATTATAATAAACAAACTTTTGCTAAGAGATAAAGAAAGAGATTTTATAACGAGAAATTATTATCAGCCAACCAGGCATGCCACAAATGTAGTCGATAGAGCTTAAATGAACTGTACTGAACCTAAACAGGGATAATGGTGACGTTAGTAATGAAGAGAACAACACTTCTAAAATCCGAGCACATTATTTCTAATACCAGAAAATCCACATAGTTATATGATGGTAACACCTTTTCTTGCTTTGCTCTAACCTCTCAATGGGGGTGGAGCTGCAGGGCTATGTCTGCGCAGATGGACAGGAAGCCCTGCTTCGTCACTGAATTGACTACTAAGATTTCTCTTTCTTCTGTTTTGTGCATGAGACCTGCTGGCTGGTGCAAAGGAAGTTTCTCTGCAAACTCTGCATGTGTGTGTGGTGTGTATATATGCATGACAGCACGTGTCTGAATGCCGTCTAAAAGAGGACCCCCAGAAAGCTTCACAAAGGGCTGATGGAGGAGACGGTTTGCACAGATGGCTTCTGGGGCCCAAAAGAGGCCCAGGAGCACATAAGAGTGACGGGCACGCTCTACAGTCCTACTCCCTTGAGAGATAGAAGGGCCTTTTGGACAATGCTAATCTCCCGCACACTTCTTTTATAAGCCCTCAACCTTCAGCTGGCCTGATTATATGCATGATTTACATATATTAAGATGTTCGTGCTCATAGTGACTGAGGTCTCTCTAAGAGTCTGTTACAAGCAGCTGTTGAATAATTCGAGACTGGCTGTTGTTATGATGGCTGATTGACACTTACATTTCACTGCTCTGCATTAACTCAATCAGGTCAGAGAACAGTACATCCCTGTTTCTCTCACAGAAACCCTCTGCATCATAAGACACCTGGGGGGGATAAATAACAGAGCATTAAATCAGTTGCGTGTTCTGAACAGGGTTAGAAAATCAAACAACTTTTTTAGCCACGTTGAGCCAATAAATGTTCAGATCAAAGTCAGTTCAACCTATCATCTATGACTTAGTCTTTGCATATACAACTGTGTAACTAGAAAAAGAAAAAAAAAGTATATATATATATATATATATATATATATATATATATTCAGGGTATATGCAGGAATCTTGAAGTTAATTGTAATACCTTTTCAAGACTTTTTCAAGACCTTCTCAATATTTTCAATACCCCACCGCCACTTCAAGCTGTAACCATTTACATCAGTGATACTTTTAACTTAACAGTTTTAGTTTGTGATAAAGACTATAGACCACTCTGATACAAAAAAAATAAAATAGGCTGGGATAGTAAATCAAAGCAAAGTTTATTAAAAAACTTCCCCGTTCTGTTCATGCGTTCACCAACCTTCTCTTAAAACATTTCGGTGTGTTGTAATACGCACTGGGAACGCCAGAGCGTACATTGTGCTTTTGAACTTCTGCCCGCTCTGGTGCTCTCATGCAGAGGCAATTTACGAACGCACCCACAATAGCCTAGTTTTTTATGTACCAGTTCGTTTTTTTTTATAAAAATGACTAAATTCACACACTTTTACGATGTTTTTGGGACTCAAACTGTTGGACAGCTAATTCAGAAAAAATACTTTCAAAATGTAAGACTTTATAAAGCCGTGATAAGACTTTTTAATACTTTTTAAGGGTCTTAATTTTCCCAAAATTGATTTATCACCTTTTAATACTTTTCAAGACCCCGCGGATACCCTGATATTAGTGCTGTCAAACGATTAATATATA
Source organism: Semotilus atromaculatus (assembly GCA_031834385.1). NCBI lineage: Eukaryota > Metazoa > Chordata > Actinopteri > Cypriniformes > Leuciscidae > Semotilus > Semotilus atromaculatus. The sequence goes on along the minus strand of JAULUF010000009.1, from coordinate 21,898,939 downwards.
TATATATATATATATATATATATATATATATTAAAAAAGATCGCTAATCTCGCGATAAAAAAATTAATCGCGTTAAAATGGGTTTGCGTTAATGCCGTTAATAACGCGTTTAACTGACAGCCCTAATATATATATATATATATATATAAAATTAAAAAAAATTATCATGGGATTTCCAATGACTGTTAAATGTACTTATTATAAATCTAATGGTGCAGGATGTGGGCGGGCCTCCCCTCAGAGTACGCCTCATTGAACACAGGGTATGTGGAAGGTACCACACATACTGAACTACCTCAAGCCAACAAAGAGTATACAACAAACTAAGAGAGAGATGGAAGGAAAGAAACAGCAAGAGACAATGCAATTTAGAAACACAGGCAAAAAAGTAGAAGTAGAAAGTAAAACATTTAACAACACTACAGAAGAGGGATAAAGAGATGTTTGAGACAGAGAGAGGTATAAATACCTTGCCAGCGTAATGGTGGATGATAAAGCCCTGGTTCCAGCTGTTAAAGTGCTCGTGGTTGTTGATCTGCATTCTGAGCTTCTGCAGCATCGTCTGATCTGCGCCTTCACCCTTCGCATGCATAGTAGCACACACATCGTCCAGTATACTCATGATGCCTGGAGGATTCTGGGAAAGGGCACCAACAAATGATAATGACATTTATATTGTGAAATGTATTCATAATCATTTTGAGACATCCTATTAGTCATTTTATTTAATTTTTCATTTTCTCTTTTTGTTACAGTTTTATTTTGGGTCTTGTTGACTCTTATGCAGCCGTGATAACAAGCAACCAGAGCCAAAATATCAATGCATCTTGATCTGCATTTGTGGTATACAAATAAAATCTTTCGTTAGTAGTAGTAGTAGTATTAGTAGTAGTAGTAGTAGCAGCAGCAGTAGTAGTACATAGTTATATAGTAGTAGTAGTATAGTTTTAGATAATATATAGCATGTTGCATTGCAGGATGTTAACTTTTACCCCCATACTAATAGTACACAAAGATTTAAATTTACAAACATTCATGCCTAAAGTGTCTGAAATCATTTTAGTCCACATTCACAGACCTTTCAAGCTTAATCAAGACTATTATCATACATTAATATTTAGTGAAATCACACCTGTCAGAAAATTCAGACATCTCTCTATCCACAGAGTCCAACAAAGGGAAAACAGCTTGTAAATTTCTCACAGACAAGCATTAGCTTTTAGCAGTGACACAGAGAAGCACTTTCTCACATGCTGTCATACAGACATGGAAGGTTCTCCCTTGTTGTGAATTTCATGGCTCTTTGTGTCTAGTCTCTATGTGAGTGGAGCAAATTGAATTTGGAGGCATATCAACCATTTTCAGGCCATTAGACAAACAGTCATGAGAAGAGAACTTAGTGTGTTAATGTTCGTTTTATTGATTTAACTGCACTTGGCAAGGGCAGATAATATCCAGCTTTTGAAATAGATGGATGCTTGAATTATACAGTTGGCAAAACTTACTATTTTACTCTCAATGAGGTCACAGACTATCTTATTGTTGAAGTACTCTATGGGAGTCCATCGGATTCCTTCCTGTACATACTCCTCCTGAAGAGAGGAAAAAGACAGAAAAGAAAAGAAAAATGATGAAAATGATCCTATACTAGGGTGGAGCAGAAGTACTCCCTGTGCTGCCAGAACAAGGTTAAGGGAAAGGTGTGACTTAAAATGACAAGAGTCTTATTCAAGGTCCAATTGCAACAACAATAAAAGCACAACAATAATGAAGTGTTACCTGCTCAGCTTTCAGAGTCAGCTCAATGAAAATCTGCTGCAGCTTTTCATTCACAAAGTTGATGCAGAACTGTTCAAATCCATTTTTCTAAAAGAGCAAATGAAAACACAAAAGACAGATAGATAACTATGAACCAAAAATAATACCAGTAATCAAATGAAAACAAATAAGATGTAAATATCACACACAATGATTCAACATTATTATTATCAACAGCACTTAAAAATACACAGTTGCTGCTTAAGAAGTCTGCATTTTAGTGGTTAACTGGAATTGGAGCGGCACAGGATCAAATTAAAAGGGTTGAAAGCCCTGTTATCTAGCTTTATCCTTCTTATGAAGGCAACACAGGTAGTAATCTCAATACCAGATGCTAAACCAAGAGATTATCAGATTAGTCAAGCTCATTAATATGTTATCTGTTTACAAAAAGAGAGGGGAACCAATCCAGACAATTAAAAATCAGACATCTCATTCATCTTATCTCATTAGGTAGACTGGACAGGTACAAATTCAAATAGTGACTAGAAAAAATATTTAAAAACACTCACCTGAAAAATCTCAAAGCCATAGATATCCAATACTCCAATGTTCAGCTCCTGATGGTCCTTAACCATGGCTTTATTGATTGACTAAAGAAAAACAGGAACCCATTCAGTGCTTATTTCTTCAGTAATTTCTGTTTTTAAAAGGGACGTAGGTGCATATTGCCTGTACCTCAACCAGGTAGTCAAAAACACGAGAGTGCAGAGCTTTGGAGAGGGCATCGCGTGTGAAACACGCCTGCTCCACATTCAGCGTTACGTCTATGGACTCTGACTTGCCTCCCCACTTGCCGTCCATCTTACGGCTGGTGAGTTTTTCTTTAAGACGATGCTGATCGATGCCCAACAGGAAGGCAGGAAAAGCCAAAACTACAAGAAGGAGAGAGAACAGTTTGGTAGAGTTAGAATTATATATATATATATATATATATATATATATATATATATATATATATAATTTCTAAATATATAATATAACACTACTGTTCAAAAGTTTGGGGTCAGTAAGATATTGTAATGTTTTTATGGTCATAAAGGCTGCATTCCTGTGATGGCAAAGCCGAATTCTCAGCTTTAGTGTCACATGATGTCGCATTTGAAATTTGTTTTTTCAATTCAATTATTATCAATGTTGAAAACAGTCGTGCTGCTTAATATTTTTGTGGAAACTGTGATATAGTTTTCTCAGGATTTGTTGTTTAATAGAAAAGTTCAAAAGAACAGCATTTATTTGAAATATAATTTTGTAAACATTTATAAATGTCTTTACTGTCATTTTTGCTGAATTTAATGCACCGTTGCTGAATAAAAGCATTCATTTTATTAAAAAAATAAATAAATCTTACTGACCCCACAATGCCTTTTCCAAAAAAGTAACAAAAAGGGGTATGTCATAAAAATGACTCATGATCATTTCTTTCTGTGTAGTCACAACAATAGATCTCTTCTGAGGGGGCACGGGTGAGAAACCAGTCTCTTTCAGTCCTGAGCCTCACTCCATTTCTGAGCAACCCCACCTCATCACACTGAGTCACCTCCTTAAAAAAGAAACTTCCCTCATTCAGCCCTGATAGTGATATAATCCGTCATACTGCTTAAGTATGGCTCATTATTTAGATCTACGGGTGTGGTAGAATAGAGCGCACAAAACTGGCCTCCCAAGATTTGAAGATATTATCTATAACTCTCCGCATTTTTTCGCATGACGGTTTTGTCATAAGCATGCAGCTGAGCAGTTGTGCCGTGTGTGCTTTTTACATTGGCCAACCAACACTAAATGTGTGAAAGCCGCTGGCGGCAGACAGGAAGAGGGGTTGGGGGGGCTGGGAACAGGAAAGGCACAGATTAACTTGGTCTGCTCCCAGCACAGCATGGCTTTATGCCACAGCAAACAGCCTCTGTCATTCAAAGGCATTGCTCCACCTGAGAGCTTGGAGACACTAGAGGGAAGGAGAGAGAGACAGAGAGAGAGAGAGAGAGAGGGGGGGGAGGAAATAGTGGGGTGGGCTGTGTGTAATTTTATTGTGTGATGTAATATGCAGATACCAAGCGCATAAACAGAGCGCTAATTTGGTGTGGCAAGACAGTCTGGCATGAGCTAATGTAGACAAAAAATCAGCAGTACATAGTTCAAACGGGGACACCAAAAACAAGGGACGACGCAAAACTAGGTACATACACTCATCATTTTCTACAGCAGCGTAATTCCCTGCTTCCTTAAAGTTGATGTTCCCAAGGTGAAGAATTCCAGCCACAATTTGCAGTACCAGGGCGCGGTCCATCCCTGAGATACCAATCACGTCCATGGCATGCTGGGGTCAGACAAAGAGAGGAGAGGGGAGAGGGAATATGAAAAGAGGGGAGAGGGATATGGAAAATAGTTGTCATATTTGAACAGGTAAAATCTTCACAGCTAAACAAGACTAAGGACAGAAGAGCCCATCTCAAAATAGTAAGCTGCCTAAATCATACTTACCAAGGTTTCCTGGAAATCATGCTTGTCGTTAATATCGTCAACTTTATAGGAACCTGACTGGTTGAGGTAAGTATAGTAATCCAGGTTTGTGATACCTAGACTACTTTTCTGGTCTCCACTGGCTCCCTCTATTAGCTATGAAGAGAAATTATATATTTTATTACATAAAATTAGTTTCAGAGTTTTCATAAAAGTGTGTTTCTTCAACTTCAACAATGTTAGCAGAAAAAAAAAGAGTGTGAAAAGTGTGAGAGAATTTATTTTCTAAAAGCCTACGCTGCCAAAAGTGTCCATAGTTGAAGAAAAACCAAAATACAAAAAATCCTGAATAACTCAACCATAAGAAACAGTCAAACTCTCCAAACATGTGAAGAAGAAACAGCAGCGAGGAGACCTCATTAAGAGGAGGTCAGACAGTTCCTCCCTCTTCCAAAGAGCTCAAGTGGTAAACTCAAAACAACGTGACCTGCTTTTCAGAGCCAAATGGCTCCATCTTCCCTTTCCTGGATTTTACTGTAGTTACTCATTAATTTTTTCCTCATAACATTGTGTACTTATGCTACTGACGTTCACAGTGACATTTTCTGAGGGAAGAAGCCACCTCATGCCCTCATTCTCACCTGGTAGAAGATGTGGAAGCTCCTCTCTCCAGGATTCCTCATCACCACGCGTGATTTTTCCAAAAGGAAGTTGGAGATTTTCCCACCATCTGGCTCCCCGCCGGAACTAAACTGAATCTCAAAGTATTTCCCCTGTCAGTGAAGATGAATGTTAAAAAAGGCACAGACGTGATATACTGCAGGTGGATGTGCATATGCCCAGAACAGAAAAAAAGGAAATGGGTCCCACACAAACACTCTTCACTATCATTTATGTTTCTCTCTCTGTCCATTTATGTGTGCTGTACTAACTGTCCACAGTTACCAGACATGCCCAGAGTTAAAGCTGTAATGACATTACCAGCCCCTGAACTCATCAAAATGATTTTACATCTACAAAACACTCCTATACACTACATAATCCATTTGTATTACTTCTAATTCATTCTTCTTTAAAACAAAACTACACCAGTCCCAAAAACAAGACGTGTGTGGGAATATATGTAGCAGAAGTGCAAGTAAATGTGGTGCTTACAACATAGTTTGTAATGATTGCTTTGGCCTGTGAGTATTTTTAAGGGCAGCACTTGCCACGTTTAGGTTAAAGCCTTACGATAACATCATATTTATCATTTCAGTGGCAAAATTGTTCTTTCTTTCTTTCTCTCTGTATTTAAACTGGATGATCACCCTGTTTTTGCTGATTCTACTGCAACTGTGTTCCTCTCAAATTTATCCTGAGCACAAGACACACCCCAACACAAGACGTCTGCTGTCTGCTCTCTTCAATAAAATAAATCTATGGGAGGATGAATGATGCTTACAAATCGACTGGAATTGTTGTTCCTCACTGTCTTAGCATTCCCGAAGGCCTCCAGAAGAGGGTTGGACTGCAGAATGATGTCTTTGACATGCTGTTTAGAAAGAAACAGGAAAACGAGAGAGTTTGAGAGTTACATTGACATTTGGCACATTGTGGAGGATAAGAAGTACAGCACCTATGTTGATCTAGAACTGATCAGATGAGGAAACATCCAGTTTGTAGGGAGAATTCAGGTAAAACTGGCCATCTCAATGTCAAAAAGTAGCTTAAATGGCCTGAATCTACCCTACACACATTGATATCAATATATTTGCACATTCCACACAGAATTTGCACAGCATCGTCTAGTTTGAGCCATTTGACTCAGCAGACAGAGAGACAGATGCAGAAGTTCTGGGATATCCAAAAACCATCACTGTTTATAACATTAGACTTCTGGAGACTGAACTCCCATATTTAAGTCCTAATCAAGCATATAAACACACGAGAGGAATTCAATCATTCAATCATTCAATTTTAATAAGATTTTTTTTATTTGACCTTTCCTCTCATGTGTTTAATATAGCTTTTTGTGCATGTAAACACCAAAGGGAGTGTTTGTTCTCCAACAAAAAACACCCGTTTGTAGTCCATTATTTCCATGACTTTCATGTTATACATTTGCATAATTCCCACCTACTGGCTTCTTTTGGCCACCCTAAAAGAACAGTTGGGTAAACTGATTTTACTATGTTGAGGAGACGCTGTTTTTTATTCACAGCAAGGGCAGAATACATTGTATGGACTTCTAATACTGAAGCCATAGTTACCATCTATAATACTGTTTACAGTTGCCTTGGGAACTGGAACCCAATTATGGTAAGGGGCTGGGTGAGCTGACCAATCAGAGCAGACTGGGTATTTCAGAAAGTTGGGCTTTAAAGGCAAGGGAACTAAAACAGAGCATTTCAGACAGAGGGTGAAAAGCAGCAACGTAAGGTATGAGAAAAATAATGTTTGTTTTTTTTTACTTTAAAAATTGTATTCTAGCAGACCCCAAAAATAAAATGATGACCTTAAAAAAGCCACATTGCTGATGCAAACAAATTAGAGCTGAAAGCTTGTTTGCATTTCCAATACCAGGAAAAACACACATGGATAATTTGCATATAGACATACAGAAAGGGTACCACCTCTTGAGTGGACCACAAGAATTAAAAATATAGATACAGACAAATAAAAGACAGGAAAATAGTGGGAAAAGGAGATAAAAAAAAATAAGAGAGAGGGAGATGAGTATTACATCACAGAAATCAGGATGTACCAGACAACAGTTATTGTCATTTGTCATATGATCATGATGCACTGTGACATCCGAGGGATCAGACACACAAAGGCACAGCAGAGCAGAGGGGCTTTCTGTTACACTACAATACTCTACTTTGTTTAAGACGCAAACAAACATGCCCATCAAAACACATGAAACAGCCTGTTTCACAATCAAATCATTCAATTTGATCCACATCAGGGAATAATTTCCTGATGGATATTCTTAGTCCCAAAAAAGTACTGCGGGACTCAAAGTCCACATTGTAAATGTATAATATTTTACCTGGATGAGTAGACAAAAGTACTCAAAGAATATGATTTTGCAGTGTTTTGACTTGTAAAAGCACTTTTTGTGATGCCTATTCAATGCATCTGTCTGAAACAATAATGTAATGTCTTTGAGTTCTTCCTCAGCAAGCAATTTTCCGTTTAAAAGACGTCTAAAAGCCGTCCAAACACAGCCCAGACGTCTTGGCTAAAGCAAGGCAAAATTTGGTCTGTCAGTGAAAATTTAATAGACGTCTAAACCATAGCCCAAGAATAGACTAGTCATAAATTAGATAACAAGGAAATGAAATGAGTGAAGAAATGAAATCAAACACCTTGTAATAGCTGTTTACTCTGCTTACATGATAAAATATCTTACATCTCACAAGTTATTTTGGCAAAAACCGACATGTATCCAAATTCAAGTTCATTTTGTCTAGAAGTGGGTTACTCATAGCCGGACTTTCGGGTCTATAGTTAACCTAGACGGTGAAATGACGGATATTGCTTGCTGAAATATTTCAGATTCTGTATTATAGGTCACTAATCAAATAAGTAAATTTGTGACTGATAAGTGTACAGAAGTTCAGACTTTTGGACTGAACTATGTACACTCATCAACAAAGGGTTAATTTAGTCAGTTTAATGCAATCAACAAGTGTCAGTCCTCTCTGAGCTCACTCACATGGGGGACACGGGATAGATCAGAGGGGGATTGTGGTGGACAGATGGCTGCTGGTTGGATTTAGGGGATGAAAGAAAAATTCTAAGAAATGGAGTTAGAGGAATGATGTCAGATGAGATGTCAGAAAGGGTCTCAGTAACGTCATCAGATACAGGATTTTTTTTCTCTCTTTTCTATTTGATCACAGCTAATCCTGATAGTGTCTCTGCATGTACAACAGTTTAATGTTAGTTAATTCTGTGCAACCCACCTGAACTCTAGGACCTCCTCCTGAAATTTTGGAGATGTAGCTCATGATGTACTTTGCTGCTACTGTCTTCCCTGCTCCGCTCTCACCACTGTCAAGAACAAAGAAAAAGATGACAATATTAAGTTAATTCTGTAAAAATAAATGAATAAATAAATGAACAGTAATATTTCAGTTTTTAATGATTTTAATTATTAACAAAATGCAGACTTTCTGAACATAAGAGAAAACATAATTCCAAACATTTGCATTTAATGTTTTATCAATCAACATTTTTATGTGCATATAAAAAAAAATTCACCTTTTTTCACCTACAGGAGTTTAAAAACAAGAACAGGAGGGCATTAACAAGCAAAACAAGCCCCTGTGTGCCCACAGCACAATCCTAAAATCTGAGGGTTTAGTGGATTCTTATCCTCAATTAATGCAATCAAGTAGAATAGTGTTGTCGAGAGGGGAATTCCTTTAATTAACTAAATATGTTTCTATATTACTCCATAGTGAGCTACAGTCTGCATTGTGTTGCTGGATAATGAGAGCACAGGCTTATTTACATAATATGTGAATGACAGAATGCACATAAAACAAAAGGTCTTTTTATGTAGTCAGTAATTTTCTTACGAGACGATATGTATACATGAGAACAGTGAATGCCAAAAAACACACACACACATCTTATGTTCACCCAGGCTGCACTTATGTGATTAAAATACAGTAAAAACAGTAATATTGTGAAATATTATTTCTGATTTCTATTTTAATATATTTTAATGTAATGTATTTTTAATTTATTCATTAAATTCAGCATCATTACTTCAGTCTTCATTCTCACATGATCCTTCAGAAAGCATTCCAATATGCCGATTTGCTGCTTATTTATTATTATTATTATTATCAATGTTGAAAACAGTTGTGCTGCTTAATATTTTTTTGAAAACTGTGATAACAGTTATAAATGTCTTTATTTTTACATAATATAACATAAAAGCCTCAATTTTATTTTAAAAGAATGGTAGCACTTATTACTTATTATAGCAATTACAATAACTGGGCTACTTATAATTAGGTTCTATACAGCCAAGGAAACATACAGGAAAATTTGCTGATGAAAATGTAATTCATTAATCCTGTTTTGAAATGCTGGCTCCATTTCTTTTCCCTCTACTTGCATCCTTCCGCTTGCCCTTTGCCTTGGCAGAGCCATACATATTGAGATGTATGTGGTTTGGCAGATGATGACAGAAGGAGCTGGTTTATTTTCTATATTTCTTCTATTACCTATGTCAGTATTACCGTTCCGAGAAGGCACAGCTGTGGCGTATTAAAGGAGGCTCGGGGAAGTGGTGAGAAGTCCATTACATCACACAGCAGTGGTACTACACACCTTTCATTTCACCTCGTTCTATCGTGAGAGCTTTGCAATACATGGCGGCTCCAAGAGTTCTTACAAGAGATTTAGACCGCCATGTGGTTCTCATTCCTTTGTCTTGCGAGTTTATAGGCTCTCCACCTTAAAGGAAATGTCCCTGCTCGGATACAGGCGATGAAAGCTCTGGGAACACGCTCTTATTGTACACTGTTCACTCAGTCCACTTAGATTAATTGTCCATGACTATTTTTAAACATGTCTTTGGGTGATTTGTAATTTGTATGCTGTAATGGTTATTTTTCAACTTCCTGAATACGTTTGCTGACCAAAAATGGACACAGAGAGAAAGAAAGAGAGACACATCAGCCATTCAGTCTCATTCAGTAAGTGACGAGTCATGAGACTGATTATTCAGCAGCTGAAACATCAGCTCAGCAAATACAGCACTGGCTCACACTGATGAGTGGGAATGCTTTGTATATCATACTGCCACCAGGTCTGCCATACTAACAAGATGAAGTGTTACTGATCTCAGCTAAATGGTCAGTTTATTTGTCCTTTAACACATACAAAGCCTAATTATGTAAATAAATGGCTTCCTCTGTTGGGAGAGTAAGACAGATTCTGCCACATCCTTCCTCATTGTTTCCATCAGACAATACAGATCTAACGTACTATTATACCACCATACACAATGAAGATCAAAACATTCCAAACAAAATACCTAAAAAAAAAATTAAGATTTGATTGGCAATAGACACTACTGTTCAAAAGTTTGGGGTCAGTCAGTTTATTTTTTAAATAAAATGAATACTTTTATTCAGTAAGGACACATTAAATTGATCAAAAGTGACTTCTACATTGTTAAAAAAATATATGTTTCAAATAAATGCTGTTCTTTTGAAGCCTCTATTCTCCTTAAAAAGAGGATCCTGGTTTCCACAAAAATATTAAGAAGCACAATGTTTTCAACACTGATAATAATAAGAAATGATTCTTGAGCACTACATCAGTATTTTAAACTGATTTCCGAAGGATCATGTGACACAGTAAGACTACAGTAAAGGCTGCTGAAAATTCAATTCAATTTTCAAATATTAAAAAGTTATTTTAAATTATAGTCTTTCACAAAAGTGCTGTCTTTACTGTATTTGTTTATCAAATAAATGCTTGGTGAGCAAAAAAGACTTCTCAAACAAAAAAATCCCAAACTTTTGAACGGTAACTGGCCATGTGAAAAGGATATTTTTTTTATGCATAATGGTCCTGTGCCTGTTCTGACCAAAATACAGCTTGACCACAGGATGCCTGGGCAGCAATTTCATGGTTTTGTTTACTAATCTGGATCATCACAATTCCACTTCCAGTCTCTTTATGTGGTCTAACTGAACTGGAAGCAGTTTTCCCGCTATACAAACAAATGGGTGAGAAAAATGCTGAAACTGAAGTCACTTACTATGAAGTAAGCACTACAGTCACCATCCAGCCCACAGGTGACTATGCGATCTGAAAGAAACGGCCCAGGTCAGCAGTGAAAATCTCCATGTTAGCAACTTCCCTTCCTTCACCATGTTGTTTTCTTAAACTAACGTGGGCTAAAATTCCCCAACTTTTTTTAACCTGGACAACTAGCAGGACCAAGAGTGAGAGCAAAACTGATGCAACTGTAATTTTAACTGATGTACAACTAGCTGCTGTAACAAACAGTGCAATATTGAATGCGCTAAAGAACCACCGCGTTCACTTTTCAGAAGGTAAATATAGCCATTAAACTGAGATAGATTAAAGTGTTCGAAAAAGTTGTTTAAAGTGTAATAGGAAATATTGACACTCCTTATGTAATGTGGCTCTCCATTTAAGAAACTTGTTTTGACTCACTGACTCTTCATGAATTACCGGATAAATTCAACAATTCAAACAATATTAATACTAAGCAATAATACACCCATCGCAACTGGCTGTTCAGTGAAGTTTCCTCCATTTACAGTAGCCTTCCAAGGGTCTTACAAGTGCATTTCCTGTGCTCTAGCAGGAAGCACAGGTAACAAAAGTGTTGTGTCCCCTACATCCTGAAGAAAACATAACAATAGACAAAGTAATTTTACATCCTTTGGTCTTTATTTTGAATATATCATCAAAAGGGGGTAAAGTTATACTCAACCACTGAGGCTGTTGGGCTTGTTGAATCTGTTCTATTCAACTGTAATTTAACTGTACCCTCAACAACATAACCATTACAGTAAAGAGGATTTATTCACTCCAACTGACAGCTAGGTGACTCTCCCACTGCAATGTCTGCATTGACATCATACCAAACCTAATTGTATGTCACACCCTTTCTACGTCACACATAAACAGAATGGAGCAACACTATAGTCTTAATGTTTAAAAAGTAGAACTGCCAGTTTAACATGTTACTTTAGTACAAATAATTATATAAAGAATAACACAATAGTCAGAGCCGATAGCCTTGTGGGCAGCGATCCGACATATAGCCCAACCAGTGGTCATGTTAACCGAATATTTTCCGTCAATGACTATGCAAACATCTATGCATAAATGGATAATCTAGCTTATATGCTTGTCCTGTAAAATTTTAACAAAAATAAAAGCTAGTTAAAGCTGCAGTCCATAGTTTTTCCTCTTTGTCGCCATCTCTGTTCGAAATCTGCAATTGCAGTTATTCGCGGAATTATCAACTTTACGTGCGTTGTGCCTCGGTATGGCAAATCGCGGATGAATCCAATGTTTTGAGGAGAATGTGCGTCTGTCAGTCAGTCACCGAGCCAGTGTGGATACTGGTATTCAGAATCACAGATTCCACTTTTTGGAACTATGACCAACATAAGAATTTTCACCGGAAAATGTCTTCTGAACAAGTAACATCCACTTTTGTTCATCCAAGGGGAAAAAAGCATTGCAGTAAATCGCGCTGATTAAATCTAACAATCGCTTATCATATCACGTCAAACTGTGCAAATTATACTTTGTTCTCAAATTGTTAATGTTAACAGCATCAGCATTGTGTGACTACATTTAATCCCCTTCCGATATTATCCCTGTTTTCGCATGGGCCCGGTTGCAGTCTCTTTTTTTCTGTAGCCACTCCGAAGTCTTTTGCATTTTACAACGGGTGAATCTCCAGTTGTCACTGGTGATTGTCGTTTGAACCTTTCTGGATCCGCCATCAAATTAAGTTTAATTATATCAAGTGCTGTGAGAAAAGGCTATAAATCTCCACCTCCAACAACCTCACACACAACATAGCCTACTAGCCGAGACTCCTTCTTTATGTGTACAGATGTGACGTAATGACGCAAAGACATGCTTGAATTTCCCCGCGGAAATCCACCAGTACCACTGGAATAAAAAACATTATTACAAGCTTACTGTTTTGAATCGAGCTAAAGAAAGCAGATAGATTTGAACACTTCATCGGGGGCTTTTCTCTACACATATTGATTCGTTTATTCCAATCAATTTGATTAATTAATCAGAATTACATGTAAATGATTCAGTTAAAACGTGTAAAAAAAGAATCCTAATAATGATAATTCCACCTACAGTCTAAACAGCAAGTTTGATGTTTAGAGATGATATGTTCAGAGTTCAAGTTAAAAATTTCTCTCACCTGATAATGACACACTGGTTCTCACGATCAATCATCATGTTTCTATACATGTTATCGGCTAGAGCGTAGATATGAGGAGGGTTCTCATACTGAGCCTGAGAGAGAGGGAGAAATGGAGAAAAGCAGATACATTTCATAATTTACATTACGGTTCATATTTAGGATGGCCTGAGCTCAGATTAATAAATAAGCTACTGTGTGGCATACGAGTCAAAACACATTCAATGGTCTTTGCTGTAGCCTCCACAAGCTAATGATTATTGACAGCAACCATAAGCTTGATGAGGAGCCAAGACCTCTGGGCAAGTGTGGTTGAGAACATAGACCCGTACATGCTGTTCTGTGGAGGTATAGCCAGGTGGCTTCAATGGGTAAGGCAGGCCTGTGCAACTACTTTTCTGATTAAGAATGCAGCTGTTAAAAGCTGCACCACACCTACACACTTAAAAAAAAAAAAACTATTAAAATCATTACTGAAACTACTATGATTTCCAATGGCTAGAGCTTTTACAACAAAAGACACCTTAGCAATGTTATTTTATTATTATTATTATTACTATATAATATTATAGTATTTATTAATAAGAATATTTAATATTTTCAACTTTTATTTCATTTAAGTTTTAGTAATTTAGTTATGTCCCTCTGTAATTTTTTATTCATTTTTTAAAAAACATTTATATTTAGCTGTATTTTTTTTTTTTCAGTTTTAGTTTTAGCAATGTTATTACTTCAACTTATTTTATTTCAGTTAGTTGCCGAGGCAATATTTCTCACTTTAGTTTTAGTTTTTTTAAGTTTAATTTATAATTTAATATTTATATTTGATTTTAGATTTATTTCAATTAATATATATATATATATATATATATATATATATATTAATAGTTTTAGTTATCAATAACATTGCACCACAGTAAACAGTCTATTCTGGATCAGAACTAAACTTCAGGAAACCATAAAAGACAACTTACTGCGCCTTGGTACATCTCAATTTCTTTGTCCCCAAAGTAAGGCATTTGTTTGAAAGGGTTTATTGAGATGAGTACAGGACCAATGTATGTCTACAGGAGAATGTCAAGGCTCAAAAGATTGTGAAAGAAAAGGTGTCAGTAAAGGGTCAGTTTACTTCAAAAGCCTAATCTGTATGACTTTCTCTTTCCTGCTGAACACACACACACACACACACACACACAAATGTGTTTTTTGTCCATACAATGGACGTCAATGGGACTCAATGTTGGTTTCATACCAAAATGACTTTCATTATGTGGACAACAAAAAAAAACCAGTTGAAATGTTAATTATCTTCTTTTGTGTTCCAAAGAAAGTCATACAGTTTTGGAGTGTCATGATCGTGAGTAAATGATGACAGAATTTTCATTTGAGGATGACTAACTATTTCTATACAAAATCTCTCTCTCTCTCTATGTGAAACTGTTAGATTGAAAACTCGCTCTCTGAAAACTATTAGAGGTTTAGCATTCACAATTGTGGAAAACATTCACAATTGAGGAAAACCTCTTGGACCTTTTTACTCATTGTGGTTGTTAATTCTCAGAGAGTATTCATAAAACTTTGGCTGGACTGGCAGATGAAAAATGGCCTGAGAGTGAATAATGGACTGGTGACATCAGTGAAGAGTTATATGTGGCTGCAGTGAAGATTTTGGTTAATGGGTCAGAGTCTTATTAAGATGCTGTTGCTCTCTCCTCTGAATGCAATGGGAAGGGAACAGCCGGCAGTGAGTGATTGGAGCTATTTGGCCGCCTGGCCCTAAGTTGCTCACTGCAAATAAAGGAAGTATTGAGCCTGGCATGCTGTGACCTCATTTCCATATGCTGCTGACTGGAACACTTTGGTGTTGTTGCTATTTTCTGACTACAATCACAGGACTGATTTGGGACCAAAATGCCCAGAGTCTGCTAAGACTCCATAAACCTAATAAGGGCAGAAAATAGAAATACACTGCTAGAGAGGTTTTCATAGAGAAATGCTGCGATTTATCAAGAAGGTCATTTTTAGTGCCAGTAATGTGTGCTGAATTAGACATGAAGCCTGCCAAGTACACTGGGTTCAAATAGAAGAGAGGTAAACCAGCATTCTTTGGCTGCCTTCAGCAATCTAAGCTCTCAGCATCACACATACGGCTTTGATCAAAAACAGTCCTACTGTGGGAAAATAGGACAACACGGATTTGGAAGTTGTGCCAGAGTTTAAGGACAAATTGTTAAATTTCAGTGTGTAGTGAAGCTTTAGTCAAAATAAACCCAACCAAGATGTAATCTTCACTCAAGTAGATGGAATCCAAGAACAGTTTTCTAGTGGGCCACAGGAAAACATCCATCTGCAAAGACCTCCCTATTTAGTTAGACAGAGAGACTAAAGCTGGACAAGGATACAAAAATAAAGTCATCCATGTATCTCTTCTTGAGGTTTTCTACAATGGCATCCTCGCTGATCTTGGAGAGCAGCACCATGTCATCCACTCCACTCTGCTTGACATTGTGGCTTTGCCAGTGATACCGGTAATGTCCCCGGCTCCCCTGTGAAAGCAAACACAAACAAGAAACTCTCGTTAGACTGTATACACACCCATAGCTTTTGTGTAGCAGGCTAGCTGGCAGAAACTGAATTAGCATATCCCAAAGGTGACACTAGACATTCCATGACTACATTTCACTTTAAGGATAGCATCATATTTTTAATGTTTAAATACTTTCTCTCAGCACAAATTTAATGTACAGAGACAACTGTAAGTAAGCCATTCATAGTTTGACTTCCCAAAAGAACGTAAACATTGCAGCTCTGTTGAATTTTTTGAAACATTGCTGTGTTTGTTCAAGGAACCTTTTCTAAACTAATGAGTATGAGTTTTGGGTGGTATAGCAAGGAATATTAGTGGTATAGCAAGCCTGTCCATGTGGTACCTAAGCAACAACAATTACCCGGTCACTAGAAAATGCTTCTAAAACTTAACTTAAAAAAGTTACTTAAACCAGCCTTAGCATGTTTCTTAGCTGGTTTAAGATGTCCTACGAGTCCTACCAAGCTGGTGATTGACTAAAAATGGCACAAAATGGCTCTAAAACTAGCCAGTAGACCACCTAAATAGTGTTGTTATTGTTAACTAAAACTTTGTACAAACATTTTTGGTACTTGAGGCTGAAATAAAATATAAACATTACACGAAAAACTTAAACTTCATGAAACTTAAATTAATAAGGTTAAACTAACACTAAAATTACAAAAACTGAATTAACAACGCTATATAGAAATATATCATTAAAAGCGCATAAAATGACAAAAACTGAAATGACAAACTAAAATTGAAAAATAAAACTAATTCAAAATATTAATAAATATTATAGCAGTAAAATAACACTGCAACTAAGACCAGTGAACCAGCTAAGGCTGGTTTAAGATGTTTTAATCAGAAGGGTATGAATGAATTTCTATTTGATATTCTGATCCTTCCGCTGATATCATATTATTAGCCATATTTAAGGTATCATGAAAACCCCAATGGACCGAACTACCTTTTCGCATGTACAGTGGCAGAGAGGGAGTTAGGAAGTTGTTAATAAACCTGTTCAGAAACAAACTAATATTTTGCAATCGTGTTTAATGCCGCCACTGACAGAAACATTACACACTTTACTTCCATTCTGAATCTCATTCAGTCATGAACACTGATAAACAGTACATTGCTGCTGACAACAGTTAATGTGAGCAAACCGTCCACTCAGCGAAATGACCACGTCCAATTCCCCGCCAGCAGCACTTTTAACACAGCTCGTTCTTTTTCACCACAGCAGATGTTGATTTTGTTTTTCTAAACCGATGAAAAGTGCATGGTCAGGAGTCTCCCTAAAGCTCCTTGAGTACTACAAACACTTCTTTTGATCTTCTCCTGATGTTCTCACCATTTCTCCTCTTCTCCCTTGTCCCCCTTTTTACCTACCTTCCCATTTCAGTCTCCTTCTGCTTTTGCTCTAGTAATGTTTTTGCAGAGGGTGTGTCTCCAGAGAGCTTGGGTCATTCATCAAGGGACGTGAGTCAACTGCTTCTGGCCACCGTTCTGAGGTCACAATGGCCCCGCCGTGAGGAACCGGCACTTACTCAGAATGACACAAAGCCTCAAGTGCATTTGACAGGACATCAAAAGAGATGCGTACAATAAGTGTGACTCAAGAAAGGAGGTCAGATACAGAAAGAGAGCCAGACAGACAGTGAGTGTACCGCTTTGGAGAGCACATGATCCAAACGCACTGCTGTTTTAAACATTTTCCTCTGTTATGTTCAGTGCATTTTGTATGATTTGAAGGCCACATTTGTCTATTATTTTCTTACAGCAATTTTCCCAAGCTGAAGAATGCCATGACAATGATATGAGGTAAACTGGAAAGTCATTTAACATTCTCGAAATTGTACATTCCACAGACTGAAAAACTCTCAATCTAGCTGCGCAGGAAAGTAGAAGCAGACCAAGTATGGAAGATTTTTTTCCTCCCTTGAAGGACTAATTAACTTGCCATCGTAAACGAGCACAGTACAAGTTCGAGGTAAATTACAGGAAAATAAAGAAACATAATAACCGCTGAACACCATGACAACAATAAGGTACTTCACCTGAACATTATTAGTAGTGGTACTACCTCAAAAGCAATTAAGGAGGAAAGCAGCTTTTTAAACAGAACAGTAAACACTTCTTTCAGATCTTTACAGACTGTTTTGTTTAGTTTAGTTTTTGCATATATAACAGAGAGAGAGTTCATTGTCCTGTGGCTGTTTTTCTAATACTATTTAACCCTTTCTTTCACAGTGTTTAAGTTCACATTACTGTCACACCACAGGACACAGAAACACCTGAAAAGGATCTTCATTTCCAGCACATGTTGCTTATAAACTGTGAGCCAAAGCAAAGCTGCAAAACAGGAGGCTATATATGTGAACACACAATGATTTAAATGGGACTTAAATAATAATAATAATAATAATAATAATAATAATCATAATATGAAGACATCACTGGTTGGCTTAGCATAATCTTTTACTGTTTGCGTATTTGTAGCATATTTAATTTAAAAATTCCTACATATTCTGTTCCCTCATGCATTGAACTAATCTAATTGGCAAACAATTAATTTACATTTAACCACAGAAAATTGGTCAAAAACACGATTACAAAGGACTAAACAAAGCACATCACCATAATTTTACTCTCTTCCTAGAGAATGACCACACCTACGGTCCAAAACTCAAAGTTATAGACCACACAAAGTCAAGCAAAAGAGAGAAAACTGCATCTCTGCTTTTGAAGAGCAATAGTTGCTCCCACTAGGCTTATTTAGGGATGAAAATGTTCCGTTTTGTAAAGGAACACCGGAAACCAGGGAGGCTAAAGTTCACTAAGCTTGTGCTGTGGTTCACCCAGGAACAGCAGGCATCATTTACACCATGACAAACATGATACCCATCTGCACCAAGCAAGGTCAAAACCCAAAACTCCCTGGGAAGGCATAAATCAGGATTTTAAATAAAACTTAGCATAAAACATCTCAATCCCAACTACTTTACATTAATGCTCACTAACTATTAGAAACAGTGGGAAGATAACAGCTTAACAGCGTGCAAGTTGTAAATATGAAATAAGAAAATGCGAGTATGAAAACAATGTGCAAGTTCTCCTGAGAATAGTACAACTACAAAATGATAAAGAAAATAATAAAGAATGCGCATCAGGTGTGTTTTTGCTTTATTGTTATATATTCTGTCATATAATTGTATAATACTATTGTATTTTGTACAAAACAACATACATTTCAACAAATTTACCATTATCCACAGACGCAAAAGCATTCGTGTGCGTTTAACTTGATCTTTCGGACATGACTTGAATGCACCATGTTTTACCCCTTTGCCATGGATGACGGCAATAATCTGGATATACTTGACCGATAAATGGTGGAATTGACGAAGCATAATCAAGTAATCCAAATTGGCTGCATAATAAATTAGGATATTCATTGTGTTAATTGACTAAAGAGCGGCTGTGTAGTCAGTGTAATGTGACTCTCCATACTGTTGAATGGCACATCTGGAGAGTATATATATATATATATATATATATATATATATATATATATATATATATCTGTGTATGTACAGTGAAGAAAATAAGTATTTGAACACCCTGCTATTTTGCAAGTTCTCCCACTTAGAAATCATGGAGGGGTCTGAAATTGTCATCGTAGGTGCATGTCCACTGTGAGAGACATAATCTAAAAAAAAAAATCCAGAAATCACAATGTATGATTTTTTAACTATTTATTTGTAAGATACAGCTGCAAATAAGTATTTGAACACCTGAGAAAATCAATGTTAATATTTGGTACAGTAGCCTTTGTTTGCAATTACAGAGGTCAAACGTTTCCTGTAGTTTTTCACCAGGTTTGCACACACTGCAGGAGGGATTTTGGCCCACTCCTCCACACAGATCTTCTCTAGATCAGTCAGGTTTCTGGGCTGTCACTGAGAAACACAGAGTTTGAGCTCCCTCCAAAGATTCTCTATTGGGTTTAGGTCTGGAGACTGGCTAGGCCACGCCAGAACCTTGATATGCTTCTTAAAGAGCCACTCCTTGGTTATCCTGGCTGTGTGCTTCGGGTCATTGTCATGTTGGAAGACCCAGCCTCGACCCATCTTCAATGCTCTAACTGAGGGAAGGAGGTTGTTACCCAAAATCTTGCAATACATGGTCCCGGTCATCCTCTCCTTAATACAGTGCATGTCCCATGTGCAGAAAAACACCCCCAAAGCATGATGCTTCACAGTAGGGATGGTGTTCTTGGGATGGTACTCATCATTCTTCTTCCTCCAAACACGGTTAGTGGAATTATGACCAAAAAGTTCTATTTTGTTCTCATCTGACCACATGACTTTCTCCCATGACTCCTCTGGATCATCCAAATGGTCATTGGCAAACTTAAGACGGGCCTTGACATGTGCTGGTTTAAGCAGGGGAACCTTCCGTGCCATGCATGATTTCAAACCATGACGTCTTAGTGTATTACCAACAGGAACCTTGGAAACGGTGGTCCCAGCTCTTTTCAGGTCATTGACCAGCTCCTCCTGTGTAGTTCTGGGCTGATTTCTCACCTTTCTTAGGATCATTGAGACCCCACGAGGTGAGATCTTGCATGGAGCCCCAGTCCGAGGGAGATTGACAGTCATGTTTAGCTTCTTCCATTTTCTAATGATTGCTCCAACAGTGGACCTTTTTTCACCAAGCTGCTTGGCAATTTCCCCGTAGCCCTTTCCAGCCTTGTGGAGGTGTCTCTAGTGTCTTTGGACAGCTCTTTGGTCTTGGCCATGTTAGTAGTTGGATTCTTACTGATTGTATGGGGTGGACAGGGGTCTTTATGCAGCTAACGACCTCAAACAGGTGCATCTAATTTAGGATAATAAATGGAGTGGAGGTGGACATTTTAAAGGCAGACTAACAGGTCTTTGAGGGTCAGAATTCTAGCTGATAGACAGGTGTTCAAATACTTATTTGCAGCTGTATCTTACAAATAAATAGTTAAAAAATCATACATTGTGATTTCTGGATTTTTTTTTTTAGATTATGTCTCTCACAGTGGACATGCACCTACGATGACAATTTCAGACCCCTCCATGATTTCTAAGTGGGAGAACTTGCAAAATAGCAGGGTGTTCAAATACTTATTTTCTTCACTGTATATACTACTAATGAGGGAGGCTACAATAACATCATCCTTCCAACGGAGTCTCGCTGGCGTCACATATGAACACAGATGAAGATCTGCCCTTCATTATACCCACTTATAACGTGTGTGACTAGTACTGTACAAAAACATTACCGCAAGAAAAAATGCTTTATTCATAAAAACAGAAAAATCCATTGTTCTCCTTGTAAGACCCTGCCAGAGAATACCTTACAGATCATTTCCCCACTGTAATCCTACAGCAGTTGAAAAACGTCAGCAGCACCAGTCTTAGATCCATACTGACATGGCAGGCTGTTCCCTCATGCAAATACCATTGCCTTATATGGAGAGTGTGGAGAAGAGCGCAGACTCAGGCACAGGAAATGGCTGGGTTTGATTCAATAAGGCGGCAAATTTTTTCACCTCCTTAACCATCTGGATATCACACAGAGGACCTGCATTCACACAAGGTTGGCAGAGCTGAAGTGGGATCAGGTTAGCCCTAGTCTTTTACTCTGCAGTGACAGAGAAAGCTGAAATCACCCAGAATCACTAAGTATACATCTCAACTGAAAATATTATCAAATGAGTGAATACAATCAGAATGCAGTTAAAGCTACAAGACACAGTCTGGTTCTCAGTTTAATGCATTTAGCATATGGCCCAGAGTACTGCGGTTTGGCTGAGAATCCAACTCAGACCTGGCAGTGCTAATAGCAGATAAAGGTAGGAATGCGTAATGAAGTTTGAGAGCTATTTCAGGAATCCTTTTCAACATATTACAGATCCACATTTCTGATTAAGTCACTTTGGCCTAGATGAAAAAGACATTTTAATGTATTCTAGTGTAAGTTTTAGTAAAACAATTCTAAATACCAGTAAAGTCAATAAATAAAGAACAGTGAACAAAGAAAATAAATATAAAATCAAATAATGTTGGAGTAAATCATGACTTCTGTCGCCAATTAGCCTATACTCTTTACGAGATTACTTGTAAACTCTCCATGTGAAGTGTGCCATGTGAAGTGGTTATTATCTGCATATGCCAGTGCACCGGCCCTGACCACACAGCGCATAATTTGAGGACTGGTACGTGAACCCATTTGGATTCACCTCAGAATTCTCTATTACAAAGCTGTATGCAAAGTAACACAAAACAAAAGGGCAATTAATAAAGAGCATTCAGAAACTTATAAATGTGTTTAAGTTAAAAAATGTCTGTATTAAAAAATTATAATAATAATCTCCCTACAGTAGTTAATATTGTTGCTAATAAAGTAAGGTAAAATATTCTAAAAGAGGGTGAACTGAGTTGGGACATAAAAGATAGTTCACTTAAAAACAAAAAAAATTGTGTCATCATTTAAGCCAGGCTCAGACTTAGGGAGTTTTTAAATCCTAACCACCGATTATAAAATCTGGTTGCATCACGGAGAATCTTTACAGATTTTCTTCTCTCGAATCTCAAATATGCACACACAACAATATTTGAAAATCGTGCCTTATCACACACTACAAGATCTTATTTAGATTATCATGCCAGACGGATCACCTGCATGATCTCATGCAGGGTCGGAAATAAACAAAATAGTATTGTGTGTTCTTCAGAGAGAACTAGATATTAGATTTAACTGCAAATTTTAAATCTGTAAATCTTTAAAACAGTAGCAAGCTAGTTAAACCAGATTAGATTAACCAAAGGATTAGGCTACGGGTTCAAAATGACATTAGGGTAAGTAAATAATTACTTTTTTTTTTGTTGGGGTGAACCATCTCTTAGGCCCTGTTTACACCTGGTATAAGATGCGTTTTGGTCGATCGGATCACAAGTAGACAAGGGAGACACACATACCAGTTTACACGTGGTATTTTAATCCGTCTCTTTTGTCCACTTTTAACCACTTCTGTCCTGATTTCTTCGATGGGAGGGTCTATGGGTAGGTAAATGTATGGGCTTTTTCAGATGTGAGTGCATGTTAGAAATCAGGAATGGTAAGAGAACATTGTGCTTGGTATGTTTATTGTGTTTAAAACAAATTTGGGGCTTCAGTCAACAAATTTTAAATCCTGTCTGGCTAGCACATTTCCCATAATGTATATGCATTCAGTAGGCGGAGAGTAGTAGATGGTCTTTTGTGGCTGTTTGAACGCTTTCGAACATATGAGCGGTCAAATCCATTTTCGACTACCTCTGGAAGTGGTCGAAACTGGACAAGCTTGAAACGTTTTAGACCCCGTTTAGGTACACCTGTATTTAGCATCATCCACTTGTGCTCGGATTAACCGAAAGGCATCTTAAAGGTGCCGAAGGTGATTCTCTGCAGAAACATTTTTGTTATGCTGGTAGAAAGTCTCCTCATATCCTGAAATCACTCTGTTAAGCAGTCTAAATGTATTTTTATAAATATATGTCGTCTGTGGAAGGCGTAGGACCATAGAATGTTTGCTCAATCGTTGCGTTCAGTCCGAACGGTCCTATCAATGTGTGTTTGCATACCACACTGCACAGGCTGTTCACGCAGACGTAATAAGTCATCAGCACGTTCACGTACGCTGTGCAGGCAAGCAGCAACAACAACCAGACTCTCATCGGTGAACCCCTGGCATGCAAGAAATATTATTACACACTAATAGGTTTTGTACAGTACTACTTGTACTAAGTACTACAAGTTTTGCTAGCTAAACAAACCAAAAACTTGCTGCATCTAATTCTGTTTTTAAGAATTTGTTTACATTTGGTATTGTAGTATTGTTACCAACTGTACTATAAAGTGTTCTCACTGGTGAATGACACATGATGTATTGCAGTAACGTTGTCTCTGGTCTTCTGGGTTGTGCGAGTTCATGCTTTCAGGTGGAGTGGCTTTAGACGGCGATTTGCAGGGAGGGTGGGAAGTACGTTTTTATTGCTTTAGTGCTTTAAGGCTAAAGGTAGCATTTTCCCAAATATCCTACTGCACCTTTAATACCAGGTGTAAACAGGACCTTAGAACTTCTGAAGAAAAACAAGGCCATAAACAAAAATGTTTACATATGAAAATAATTCATGGAGCCAGTCACTGACTGTAATTTTGCCTTTATGCCAATGTATTATTTGGTTTTGCAAGAAAGTTAGTGAGTCTTGCAGGCTGCAACCCAAAATATGATACCATCTGTCTAAATTCTCTATCAATACTCTATGTTAACAACATAAAATATGTCCTTTCAGACCCCTGGGTCATTACCAGTACCGTAAATCCAGTCCAATCAATTTCTCATAAGACAACCATTGACAATCTGATGCATTGTAATTGAATTTTGGCATAATAATGAAAGAAAAACTTAAAGTACAAGTGTGACTACATGCCCTTTGAATGTGTCTTTCAACAATGTCAGAAGGAAATCAATACAGATGAGTATCCCAGGCCAAAATGTAAAAGTGTAGACACTTAACACAGCCCTTATAATCTTAAGTGGTCCTGGAAAATGCGTGACAGAAATAATCCCAGCCTGGACTATGTTCAAGGTGGTTGTCCTTCATTCTGATTGGTAGTAAACCCTGGACTGGACACAGACACAACAGGCTAGTAAATTCACCACTGCAATGTGATGAAGAGAAACAGGCCCATCCATATCCAGACTGAAACACTCAGGGCACAAATAGTCTCAACTGCTGAAAAAACCCTCAATGCTGTAACACTACAGTGAGGTTTCAAACAAAGTACCAAGCCCAGAGATTAGATTAATCATATAGGTGTGCACTAACTTTAAACATGTTACACATTCAAAATAAGTCATCATACATTTATGGTGATTTGGAAAAGGGATTTTGTTTTCTAGCATTACATAATCAAGCTGTAATTAATCGCTGTGACTAGTTGTGGAGTAAAATACCTCTAGGGGCGTTGGTCTGGGCAACAGAGATTGTTGGAGAGAACACCCAGAGGAGCAGAGAGAGGTTTCTGGGTAAGAAATGGCAATGAAGGCAGGGCTGACTATAGTGTCTCTCCAGAGACAGCAAACACAGAGGGTTTGTGTAAACCGAGATAGGAGTGGCTCTGAAGCGTCTGGCTACCGCCGGGAAACTCTGTGCCAAAGTTTCCAAGTTCAGCCCAGCCATATTATTTCTGCCTGCTTTTGAAGGCAGTGGAAAAGAATGTGTAGCACATTCTGTCTGATGGGGAAGTCTGGAACGCCATCATTTTCCCTGAAGTACACATAGAGATGGATTATGTTTAGACTAGGATTCTAAAAACAGTGCTGAAATTCTAATAGTGCAGCTAATGAGACAAGGTGACGGTGCATCATCATCATCCAGACAGCCGTTTTTAAACTCGGGATCAAGGAAGTCATCTCATCTCCTGAGTCTGACAGTTCAATATATACAAATCATTGTATTTCCAATTCATGTTCAATACACTTGCCAAAAAAAATAAAATGATATACGATTTTTGCAAAGGTCGATCTTAAAAGGAGTGTGGGATGCCAATCACAGATATGTCATATCTGTGATTGACATCCACACTCCTTTTAAGATCGACCTTTGCAAAAATCTTCAACTAACTGATAGTTAATCAGAAGAAATTAGTTTAGTTTAAAGTGTGCATTTTTAATATTCATTTAGAGGGAGTTTTCTCCCTTGGATGTGACAGTACATTTGGGTGGTCTTGGATTGTAAACTGTAGCTAGACAAAATACATATGCTTTTTTAACAAGGTTTGTTTTACCAGAATAAATTATAAAGAAACAGTTTTTAAATGCTGGCCAAAAAAAAAATAATTTTCTCAAAGAAAAGCATGATTTTACATCATCTAATTCGGTTTACTATAAGCAAACTGAAGCCATGTGGTCACTTGTCCTGCCACAACCAACTACGCAACAAATCCTATCACTTCATATGCACTTTGGCATTTCTCAAAATTTCTTTACATTTCTTGTTAAGACAAGAGACAATCAACTAGTTGATTAGTTGACTACAAAAAACATAAAATAATTTTTTTGTCATCTTGTTGCCAAATATTTCAGTTGACTGAGAACTGGTAATTATGCCCATGCTTTAAAGATAACCTTTATATTCTGTATAGAAGCAGTCATGGCTTATGGATCCTCTAATTGTCTGCTTTTAAAAGATACATGACAAGAGATCTTCCCAGATGCACACCAATGAATAAATAAAAGCCTATGGCTATGTTCATGGGGCAGATTTATGGTTATATGGTGTGCTTTGTACCTTTTAGAGAGGTGCAATCTCTCTAAGGATGAATATCAGGAAGGCTTTTACTGTGTTTGATTTCCCACACAAAGACAAGCAGATAATAACCATTTCATGCAGCTTCTTGTGTACACAAACAAATGCCACCTTGTCATTTGGTTCAAAATAAAGGAGTGTCTCACAAAGGAGGCGGACCAAAAAAATCAAGTAATAAAATAATTTCCATACCTGTTTTGTCTTTCCACAAAGGACCTTGCAACAAGAATCAATATTTACTTTAAGAGCAAAACTCTTAAAGGGATAGATCACCTAAAATTGAACATTCTGTCATCACTTACTCACCCTCATGTCATTCCAAACCTGTATGACTTTCTTATGGTGAAACATAAAAGAGGACATTTTGAAAAAGTAGGTTGCGATGTTGTTTGAACCTCATTTACTTTCAAAAATATATTTTTATATATTTTATGTTCCGCAGAAGAAAAGAAATGTCATACAGTTTTGGGACAACGTTAAGGTAAGTAAATGATGACACCATTTTCATATTTTAGCTGAACTATCCGCATTAGCTGAGCAGCATTCATGGTGCCTACCGTACTACAAGTTCGGTAGCATAAATAACTTCTGCCTCATAAAACTGTCCCGTCAAAACAAATTTTCCACAGATTCACAGAGATACAACACAACATAGGGGCCACATTACCAGCCCACATGTGAAGCCTGTAATGAGGTCATTAATCAAAGTCAGGCATGTGTGGGAACTTGAATAAACACAACAGTGAAGCCCAAGTAACTTCAAGCTATTTCGCTGCTGTCTATTTTGAGCTCACCTTTAAGAATCAAGAGCCCTGACTGAGCAACACCCTCGAGCACACCTAGGCCTACATAAAAATGAGGAGAATGCGTTTAAATGCACACCGTATAGACCGGGAATGCAAGGGCCAGTCGGACAGGTCTATGGCAGTGGTGTTTGTCAACGTCATCCTTTCAAACTGATCTAACATCAGTACAGTTCTCACGTCTATCGTAATTGTATAGACAAAGTGAAATGGGCCGAGAGACTCTGCGTGATGGTTTGCTGGTCCTCCGTGCACGAGTTACTCACGATGGCAGACTCAGGGAAGAGAAAACAGAACCAGCAGAGGAATGTTTCGGATCAGGGGCTCTTACACATATCCAACAGGAAATGGGAGCTGGCAAGTGACGAGAAGAAATCTCCCAGTTTCCAACTGAGTAATGGTTCTGATCAGAAACAACAAACCGAGATCTCGCAATAGTGCCACTGCCAAGCACACAGCTCGATCACTCTGATAGTCAGACAGCTTGAATTGACTTAATTACTGAGGTTAAATGAAAGTATTGCACGTAAAAAATTGTCCAATACTGTTTCAGGATGCGGAACAGGACATGTTGTGTTATATAAAACATGTTTTATTACATTATATTACATGTTATATTAAAATGAAGATTTATGTATTAATTTTGGGAATGTGTTGATTTATTTTTTGCATAACGCCACAAAACATCAACATTATTCATCTTTTATAATTATTTAAAAAATTCTTTAGACTTAAGGTGACCATTTTCATCTTCACCAATTACATAATATTTTTTAAAGTTTTGATCTAAAATACAATTACAAATATAATTTTTTGATGCCAACACCAGATGAGTTTGAGCTGTAGGTCCATGCCATCTTATAGCCTATATATAAAAAAGGTTCCATTAAAACCTTACCCTTTCTTTGTTTGTTCTGTTTAAAGAACGACTTCACCAAAATATTCACCAAAATATTTTTTAAAACTTAAAACAATATAGGCTAGTGACTCATGTGTCTCATTGCTCTGACAAAATCTATAAAACCCCAGCTATACAATGTTACTTTGCATGAACTGAATATATAATGTGCTGAAAAACACATATTTACATATTATAATCAGCATTCAGAATACAGAAATATAAAGTTTGCACTATAGGTTTACTGCAAAAATAAGCCTGTATTTTATTTAATACTATTTATTACTTATTTTGTCTATGAAGGACAGAAGCTGAACACATATGCTGACCTACTTAATGTAGCCTATAACATTGTGCTGTAGTGAAGGTTCAACAAATTGAGTTAAAGGGGTTTTGAAGTGAAGGGTCACCCAAATACATGCCTCTAGCTTTTACGTAGCTCTTTCAGAGGTTTATCAAAAGCACAAATATTTACATTCCTCCAAACATGTAGATCAGGCACCGCACATGCTCAACTGTCTGATCTCTCAACTCATTTTGAAAATGACAAAATAGTTCAAAGACTCAGCATGAGACTCGGCAAGAAGGAAAACTTTTTCATTGTTTTAAGCATCAAAACAGTCAGAAATTATTTCAATTGTTCTGGCCCTCATTGCCTGACATTAATGAAACACTGAGTGTTTTTTCAATTGAGAAAAGTTTTCTCTTGCATTGTTGAAAGGGACTTTTTTTAATCATTGACACTGCTAACCACTGAAAATAAGCTAAAACTAATTAGAAAACAATAGCAACAGCTTTATCTGGCAATGGCTGATTGTTCCTCATTTGAAAGAAGAGCTTTGTAAATCATACTTCCTCTGGGAAATGACACAGGATAAATATGGTTGGCCTCATGCACTGTGGAAAACATTGAGATGACCGAGGCAATTGGGTCAGATTAAAGTCCTGTTCACACTGAAAAGCCGATGGTTTCTAGCTTTTTATTCAGCTTTAATATTCAACAGCATTGGGCAGCATGTCACTGTCTGCACTCTCATTGGCTGCTGCTCCATCGCATCACTCGTCAGCATAAAGCTTTGAAAAATCTTATCTTGGCCAATTAAAGTCATTCAAGTGGTCTGACTTGACAACTGATTCAGTCTATATTCAAATCTTTAAACTCATTATTCCTAATATACTATTACCAATGTACCAATGTGTTGTCAATTACAACTCTACTATATATTTTGACAGCAGCTATGCACTGCCATCAGTGTGAAATATTCGTGAATCTCAGATTGTGTATTTGAGCCAGGACATTTAGATGTCTTAGTCAACTGAATTTCAGAGCACAGTTTCCCATCAATAATAAAGCATATGCAAATACATGACTAGGATACAGACTGAGACTGATCATGTCAGTGAACAAATACTGTATGTCACAGGCTGTGCTGGAGGAAAAATAGAAACATGGGTTCAAAGAATCACGGTCAGTTTTGCAGATAAACAGAGACACTGTTGAGCTAAAACTGACCGGTTTGAGGAAACATTGCAGTGATGTTTGGCCAGAAATGCATAACATGAAGGTGAAGCGTGTGAATATATAAATATTATTCTTTTTTTTAATTTCTTTAAGTACGGTCTTCCTCATAACATTTGTACTTGCACTCTTAAAAAATAAAGGTCCCAAAAGGGGTTTTTCACAGCGATGCCAAAGAAGAAACAGTTTTGGTTCTCCAAGGAACCTGCCAGTGAACAGCTCTTAACAGAACTTTTTTTCTAAGCATGTAGAACATTTTACCACTTTAAACAACATTTTGTGCAATGGAAAGCTTCCACTAAAACCATTCATAATAATGATTCTTTAATGGTATTTATCATTCCATAAAGAAACTTTAACATCCATTGCACAAATGGTTTCTTATAGTGGAAAAGGGTTATTTATATTACTAAAATGTTCTTAACACCAAGAAAAAATGGTTCTTTTAAGAACTGTTCACTGAAAGGTTGTTTGGGGAACCAACATTTTTGGAAATGCCAAAAAAGAACCTTTACTTAAGTGTATGCCAGGAAAGAGACCGGCAATATGAAATAATGAACTTAAAATGTTTTGATATAAATCCTCTTTTAAACAGAGCACTGTTATGACCTTGACTGTAATGTTCTCACTTGCATTTATCTGTAAGGCCTGTGAGAATATTTGAACACAAGTCATTCTGTAGCCCTGAGTTGAGTTTGCGGAGTAAACAGAGCTTAGTCAGCCCACGGTCACCTCAACAGAAACTATACAGCAGACAGAAACACAGAAACACCAGCTCATAACTCGTTGCTGTTTTCTACTATTTCTTCACAAACAAGAACATGTAGTACAAATCTAATTCTACAATATCCAACTAAGATACTAAATATCTGTTTCAATCATTATGGCTGTTATTGCAGTTTAAACAAATTATGAGCTGTTCTATCAGTAAGCAAACATCAGCCATGAATTTGCATATACTGTATATTATTAACTAGAGACTTTTCTGCACGCATTCTGTCTGTTTATGAGGCGCACAAGCACACTATTTATCCACTCTCAAAACTGAACAATATTTGATATCATGTTTTCACCAGTCCCCTTGACCTGCTTTCAGAAGACCATACCAGTGAACCCACATAAGAAACTAATTCAGATGAGAGAAACAGGAGAGGCAAGGTGAGAGGAGCCGAACGTGAGCTGGCAGGAGCACAGTGACGATGATCTCATTTTACAGCAGACCGCACATCTCAACTCTTTAAGGAAACTGGGCCTGCTCTGCATTAGAGTCTAATCATCTTTTTATGCAGATGAAGTGAGATTTCACATGAGTAATCAAAAGAAAAATACTGTTAAAACCGTGGCCTAGTGGTTATAGCACCCATATCCAGATTGGTTAAAGCATTAAAGCGCTCATTCTTTCTCCTTCTCTTCACCTATGTGGATTGTTTTTGGTCTTTCTAAACTTGAAAAGTCTCATGCTTACAGTATGTAAAATACAGTAAAAACTGTAATATTTAGAAATTACTCTAGTCTTCAGTGTCACGTGATCCTTCAAAAATCATTCTCATATGCTGATTCGGTGATCAAGAAAAATTTCTTGTTTTGAAAATGCTGAAAACAGTTGTGCTTTTAAAACTCAGTAAAAGAGTAAGAAAAGGTCCTTTATAGCCTAAGCTAGAAGCAGATGCACTGCTGGCTAATCATAGGTCTGTAATGTCTGTATAAAAGGTGTTTATTGCGTTTGAACATGTTTTGAGGATGGCACTCTTGGCATTGCTTGAAGATCTTGCTGCGCGTGCTCTCAGACAAGAACGTGTCTTTAGAGAGTGCCATTGTTTGCCGAGCGTGACAAAAGAAATAGGGTGTGCGGAATGCCCTTATATACCGGTAGACATGGTTTTGGTGTTTTTTTTTATGTAAATTGCTTACCTCGGGCACACAGTCGCTCATTTAGAATTCTCCAATTCACAAACATTAGAACGAGGTTAAGAAAAAATGTATGTGCATATACACAGATTGTGAATTAGGCCGAAAGTTTTGTTGAGAAGTTCGTATAAATACGAATTATTAGTGAATGAGACCCACTGACCCTACTTTTTTTTTTTTAACCGTAGTGTATGTGGACAAGGGGTACTGTAATATGGGGGAAGGTTAGGATGGTTCCAAGGGCACTGATAGTGATGAGGCACTAGAGTTCAACAAAATTACTTCCATGATGTCAAGAAAGTGACTTCACTTCACATTTAACAGGGCTGAAGTCAATAGAAACCACCATTCAAAGAGTCACCACAAAAAAGAAGGGCAAATATGTTAATCAACATGTAGTGCACATCACAAAGAAAAGGTCAATAGAGATTTTTCAATTAAGGGTTTATTTCAGTCTAACTGATGTTTTCCTTCATCCTTTTCAACTTGTTCAGTAAACAAACCATATAAATCTTAACTTGAACACATCAGTGGATATTATCTTTTTATATCTAAACTACTGGGAGTGAAGTTCTGAATTGGATGTTTTTAACAATCTCAGTAAACTGTAGTTCAGAACCAACAATAAAAGAGCATCAAAGAGGCCAGCTGATATTGAGGGACTGGAATATGTTCATGTACAAAAATAACCCCCCTAAATGAAAGGACTGACTTATGGGGACCACAGATGTCAGCCATCCTGCTAGATCTTTCTCTTGTTTAGGTGAGGGCTGCTGACTCTTTCAGAAAGAGTCTGTATTCCTCAGCAATCCTGTGGCGGTGTGACATAGACGCTTTGAATAGGGGGATGTTACTCAGCATGTACCGCCCCTCTGCAGCTCTTAATGCAAAACATATGCTGCCATACTGACCTACTATTCAGGATCTGGCAGAGAAAGAAAGAGGACAAGAGGAGATAGTGCAGAGGAGGAAAAAAAGAAAGTGAACCAAGCTACCATGCTACTACAGCTTAACCTGTAAAGCAACTTCTGAAATATGGAGACCAAGCTAAATATGTATAGATGCCTGTAGGTCACACCGAGTTTGGCATTAGATGTGACATTAGAAATGGGTTGAGAATTTACAGGCAGGATAACATTAAAGAATAATGCTTGTACACACTAATCATTGTTGGCTTTAGCCTAATTTATAGAAGCTGTCAGAACATCTTAATGAACCACTTATAAGTATCTGTAATATTGTAACCACAAGTATCCTTTTCTTTGCATGAAAATGCTTTATGAAGACCGAATTATAATATTGTAATAGATACTAAATACCAGAAGCAGCACAGGGACTGATAGGGTTTGTCCCATATGTGCAAAAGCCCAAGGGAAAACTTGTTCTACCGGCTACATGGCTTGCAGAGAATGTCCCTGTGTGCGCTGAAGAGATGGCTGAACTGGATTTACTTGTTTTTCACCTGATCTGTAATAGTTCTTTACCAGCTGACAGGTGAAAAGGACACTGAATGTGAGGCAAGCAGGGTCTGTGAAAGCATCTTGCCATGGGATCTGGGATCATACAAAGCCGAAAACAATCAAGCGTAACATATTGCTTGAGGAGCTATGAAAAACGGTGTCGTTTTCCACAAAACAAGAGGAAACAGTCCCATTGTGGACACACGAATAAGCACACACACTTATTCAAAGCAGAACCCAACCCATCCTTATGGGCATGAGTACAGAAGTGAGTTTCACATGCGACTACATCTACCTGCATCTCTCTGTGTGTTGTAACCATGGACACTAATGTGTGTAACTTGCAGTTTTCCACTATTACATAACACTAAGTCAGGATGACATGAAAGAATACGTTAATAATGAGTGAAGATCAAAATACTACAATGTGTGTAACTGACACACTGATCTGAGAAAGTGGAAACACGATAGTGATCTCTATCGATTCAAGCATGTCTGAAGCCTCAATAAACACATAGTGCCAAAAAAAATTAAATATAAAACGAGAAACTGGGCTGTAACCGGGACCGGTATAAATAGCTACCTGTTCAGGGCTGTGAGAGGGAGGCCGTTTCTGTCTAAGTGAACAAGAGATGGAGGGCAAACAATAGCTGAATATGACACCCAACTGAGGGTGTTTGTGATATGTTCATAATAATAACGTGGCCATAGAATAAAAAAGTAATCTTAAAATGCACATAAGGTGCATGTAGCCTACATTTACAAATCCCTGATAGGCCTTTATTTAAATGTCAGTAATTCCTCTAGAATAAAAAATAAAAATAAAAATAAAAATAAAAAACCTTTAGTAGAAGTTTGTAGGCTACTTGTTTTGATCACACTGAAAAGCTTTTTATCTGAATTTTAAGCATTATGATGCCAAGTAGGCTACATATATTAGTAGCCTATAAGATTCCGTTAATGGTCACATCCATATGGATGAGACTATAGAAAGAAGTTGAAAATAATAACACCAAGCATCAGCATTCTGCATGTCGATAAGGATGTAAGCAGTAGCAGTAGCCTATATCCCTGTAGGCGATAGGCGACTGTGATGAGAAATACATTTTCACTCACCATTTTTTATTCGTTTATCACAGCGCAGCCGATCTTCTGTTATAATCCGTTTTGCAACTGTTTATTAAATTAAAATAAACCTCTTGAAATTCTCGGTGATGTCACTGTCTCTTTTGGCCTCTTGTGCTGTTTAATGTCTCCTCAGGACCAGTGTCGCCGCTCCATAATAGTGTACACCGCACCGGTAAACTCGAGCGCACTGACTGACTGTAGTGAGCGTCTGCTCTACAATACAAAGTTAAACTTTGTGGCTGCTGCTGCTTGACGGAATCAAAGAGGCAAACAACCCATAAATGGAGAATTCCGTGCGTTGCCTTTGGCCAATAGGAGCGCCGCGCAGCGCAGCGCGTCATTCCGAAGGGAATCCCACCAGATGATTTCAGGCATATTAAAGCGTGTCCTATATGCGCAGTGTGGCTGCGTAAAATAAATGACTACATCACTGCAGTGAACTATTAGGCAGAATACAATATTATTGAAGCAAATTTTATTGTTGTATGTATGTATAATATGATGTATATGTTATAGTAATCTCTATTTATGTATTTATATTTCCCCCCTTTAGTTTGTCAGTGATTTTAATGTCACATTCAATAAAAAAAAGCTTACAGCAGGATGTTTTTTCTATCCAGTTCAAATCGAGGTTTTTCATGCAAGGTCATTTTTATATAGTTTTTTAAAAATCAATATTTATGTTTATATAAAGTATATTCTTCTTCTTCATATTCTTATTCTTATTATTATTAAATGCATAGTGTCTCAATTCATCATTACATGCTATGAAATTTTACAAAAATCTATCCTCAGCCATAACCATGTAAGCTTATATTAATCTTTTAGCAGATCATTTTTAAACGGGAACTTTAAAAAAAAATAAGGAAAAAGAAAGAACCTTTGACAACATTTTGAGAGAAACTTGTGACAGATCATGTTCATAAATGGGAGTCAAACCTAGGCTAATAAACCAAGACGGCTTAACAAAATACTTCACCCTAACCACTCCTTTTTTTCGTTTATGTTTCGTAATAAATGCTAATGTATCATGATTTTAGAATGATAGAAGGATTTCTATAGGATCATGTGACACTGAAGCCTGGAGTAATGGCAGCTGAAAATTTTAAAATAGCCTATATAAAAAATTTAACATTTTAATTGTAATAGCCTAATATTTTACAATATTACTGTTCTCATTTATGATCATGTAAATGCAGCCTTGGTTTTTGGAACATTTTTAAAAATCTTACCGACCATTACAAGCCAATTACAATTGGATTATAACATTTTATATGTATTTTGAGTAAGGGTATTCTGAGACTGCGTATATCATGTGACTGCAGGGGAAACTGAGTGGCTACTCACCAGGGCCGGATTAAGAATTCAGAGGGCCCTGGGCACAATGTCTTGTAGGCCCCCCCTTATGTAGTTTGTCCAAGGACATTTTAATTTGGCATTAACTGTTTTACTGACTTAAAAGGAACTTTGTTGTAGGCTACTATGCTGGAGTAAAGTTCATAAATGATCAAAATTTTGTACATTTTAAGGTTAAATGCTCAATCTGGTGCACTCTGAGAGCTCAAAATTAAGAGCTTCAACCGGTTTTAACCCATGAACTGTGCACATTGAACAAAGAAAAAGCATTGACTTGTACCTGTCCTGGACATTAAAGAGGGCTCAAATTTTTTTTTAGTTATGATATAGAGTCTCAGTCTACATTACATTATCACTGGTGTTTTAGGATGCCAAACAATTATTATAATAATGATTTATATAATTATTCCTATGACGTACAATCCATATAGACCTAGCCTATAAATGTAGCCTAAAAGTATTTTGCATTACATTACACAGTATAGAAAAATTACCATACTTTTGTCCTAATTGCCAAATAAACCCTTGAGTTTTCATTTTGGAGAAAACACCAGATCACCATGCTGATCGCGTGAGCAAAGTGCGCACTTTTCTTTAAATCACGCAGCACAAACAGAATGCCTAGGCTACTTAATTAAAGTATTTTGCTGCTTTAAAGGCACAGAGCCATATCGCAGTTTCAATTTGAGTTCGTTGGCTAAATATGTAACGCTAAACAGTCGAGACCTTTATGTTAGGCAACCGTAGGCAAGTGCTTCTCCGTCTTCCCACCGATTTCAAATTTCAGAGCGTCAAGTCACGCGAGTCGACATGATTGACAGCTCGCTCTCGCTCACTGTGCAGGAATCTACAGACACTGTTTTTGACATGATTTAACTTTATATTTTGATCGAATGGGTTGCAAAAATCTGCATATAATTAAGAAAGTAAGGACTGCGTTTATAACGTGATCTAATATTTGACGGTGCGCAGGGCCCCTTAGATGTCCTGGGCCCCTGGGCAAGTGCCCAGTTGCCCTAATGGTTAATCCAGCCCTGCTACTCACTGCAGAGCCATGGGTGTGGAGTCCAGCTCCAGCTCCCCCTCTCTGGATGTAATTTGGGCGTAATGGTGTCTAATCCTGCTCCTGGAGGGCCACTGTCCTGCAAAGTTCAGCTCCAACCCCAATTAAACACACCTGAACCAGCTAATCAAGGCCTTAGGCATACTAGAAACTTCCAGGCAGGTGTGTTGAGGCAAGTTAGAGAGCTAACCTCTGGGGGACAGTGGCCCTCCAGGACTGAGTTTGAACACCCCTGCTCTAGTCTAAGCCTACCCATAACTCTATCCCTTCACCCATAAGATCCACAGAGCTGGAGCTGGACAAGGTCAAGCTCAACAGGACGTTTAGGAAGGGGGAGCTGCAGGTCAAACTCTGTGGCATTATAGAGACTGTGCGTGCAGGATTCAGACCATTCCAGCAGATGGCGCTAAGAGTACAATAATACACTCAAGCTAAAATATGCACAATATGAAAACTATTCATGCATGCTGTTTTCGACATTGCAACGCAATTGCGAATCATTTAAATAGTGGGCTTTTGAAATAATTGTAAATGTGTTCTCTGCATTCGAATTTATACATTTCAAGGCTAAATTCCGTTTTCATATTCACTCAAATAAATGTGTTAATGTAATATATATATTTCTAATGTTATGGACAATTTGAATATTTAAAAACAAAACGCTCCAATGGTCCAGAGGGCTCGCCATAGCTCACTCCTCCTGTTTTTTGTGGTCCAGAGCTCAAGCACGCTGCACCTCCCCATTTCGCCTTTAATAAACATGGCTGAACTGAAAACGGACGGTGAATTATAGGACTGAGCCCGTCTGCACACCACCACAGGACTCACACACACTCAAACTGTTGAATCAAGAAGACTGAGCATGACGTGAATGTTTAGAGTGGGAAACTAAAGCAGCAAAAGTTTGAGTTTGACAGCCGCTAACGAAGAGACTTCAGCGGGACAGACCAGATCCAGCTGAGATATTACTGCATGCACAACAGAGACTAAAAACTGCTTTTGCATTTATGGAAATTATGCATGTAAACACATCAGCTGCTGAAGAAACCCTGGATTTAAAGGTCTGAAGTAACCCAAAACAGTTTGGCTTACATTTTAAGAGTTTTAAAACGCTCTTGTATGGATTTACAGGTCGCATTTTTGTGAAATCGTCCGGTTTAAATTATGTTCTCCGGTAAACAAACGAAGCCTACTTTTAAGTCTTATCTTCCTCCACTTCAGGTGAGTGAGACACTAGCATGCTAACGACTAGCAGCTAAAGACGGAGTCATTAGTCTTATTTATTCAACTATTATGAAAACTGTGTCACCACATATGTTTGACATCTGGACGACTGGTAACTTCATACTGTAGCTAAGCCTTCGCTTGGTTTGATAGTGGTAACTCCATAACCCAGGTGTCAGCTGTTCACAGTGGTTACTTTGTTATTCAGTTAGTATCCAAATAGAACACGACACTACCATGTTTTCAGACATGTCGGATAAGATGGATTAAGATGCCTCCTTTAAGAACAACGTGGATTTACTTTTAAATTGTGTCATATAAATTTAGCATGTGCTGGATGATGCATCAGCCAGTGTGTCAGTAAGGAAACTAAAATAGTAGCGAGGTGTTTAATGGAATTATTGAATAATAACCCCATAATTTACAATGAAGTATAAATTATGGTAACACTATTTTACAGTGTCTTGTTACATGTAGTTACTGTAGTAATAACTATAAATTATGCATAATTACATGCAATTAACCCTAAATCAAACCCTAATTTTACTGGGAGACATCTTACTTTTATCTTTTCAGATGAAGAAAAGTTGTTTTCACTTTATTTTAAGGTGACGTAATTACATTGTAGCCACCTTATGTAATTACTAAGTAATATTAATGAACTACAGGCACTTACTAGAGTTACGGTTGAGTTTATGCATGCTTATGCATAATGTAGGCTACTGTTATTACTATAGTAAATAAATGTAGTAACATGTAACTATGTCACCCAATAAAGTTTTACCAAAAAGTTTTTAAAGTACTCAACAATTCTAAAAACATGAATGTGTCCACAAATTCCCCATTAACAAATTGACACAAACCCTTTGATATTCAACATAATGCAATGTCACATTTCACTATTTCCAGAGACAGATAATTAGATCAACCAATTTGACTGACTAAATGTCACAAATGGTGATGTTCAGATGAAATGACTCATTAAATGTGTTGAGATTCCATCTATGGTGAGGAGAAAAATGTCAGAGTAAAGATCTAGTCAGGACTTTCTCTCAAATATTTGAAAGTGGTTACGTGATTTTAAGTGTTCTTAATTTTTCACAGACTGATTCAAAGAAAAGTCCTCAACTGCCCATCAAGAAACTAGAAGCAAAACTTCTACCAGGTGAGTGATTTTCAAAACTATTTCCCTAGAACCATCACCACTCAGAACCATCACAGTGTTGGAGAGGTGTTGCTTAGTATTTGAAGATTTGGTCTGGTAATTGAATGTAAGTGAAAACCCCTGTGGCCTATTTGACAAAGCTGGTTTCAGTGGCTACCCAGTTAAGTTTGAGCAAGCTCTGGTTTTTCGACTTCAAGATGGTGGTCTGTAATCTTCGTCATGTTACCTTATACTACACGCCTAACCTGCTCTGGAGCAGGTTTTATTCTGGGTAAGACATTGCAAATCAAAACTGGGGCCTATACCAATACCAAAATTTACATGTACAACACATTTCTGACACAGTCACTCCCAGTTTATTTTGTTCCTAATTAAAGGTCACTCACTTCATAGTAAAATATTAATAAAGACAAAATTATAGTGATGATTATTTTATATGATTGATATATTTTAATATAATCATTACACATAAGCAATTTTAGTTTAATGATTATAATTAAGCATTTAGTTCAAATGAATATAAATATTTACAGAAATAAGTAATATAAATACCCTTTAGAATCAATAGATAAAGCTTCAAAAATGACTACATGCGAGCTTACATGTTTGAGTTTCTGTATATACCTACATACAATGCTAGTCAGAATTATTTGCCCCATTGGTAAATATGATAAAAGATGGCTGTAAAAAATAAATCTGCATTGTTTATCCTTTTGATATTTTATTTTAAAAAAATGCAAAAATCTAACCTTTTCATTAAAGTAAAAGAATTGAAATTTGGGGGGAAAATCACATTATGAAATAAATGTTTTTCTCCAAAACACGTTGGGAACAATTATTTGCCCCCTTTTATTAAATACTTTTTGACACCTCCTTTTTCCAAGATAACAGCTCTGAGTCTTCTGCAGATGCTTGGGTTTGTGCTAAGTGACCCATTTTTGTTTTATTTTTGATGTTTGTTTTTGGATCACTGTCCTGTTGGAAGATCCAACCACTGCCCATTATAAGATTTCTATCAGAGGTTGTCAGGTTTTGACTAAATCTAATCTGATGCAATAAAGTCACTCCCACTGTATTTCTTGCTCTAATTTAGTTTACAGTGAAAGCATTTTAGTGAGGAATTTGCCTGTATTTATTTTATATTCATTTTTATATTATATTACATGTAAACAAACTATTTGGTGGTTCTGATGGTTTGTTTTTTTAGGCTGTTCAAACAGCTGCATTTGTGGTACATTATGAACTAACAGATGCCCGCCTCTTCGTTGCCATAGCAATCAGTTGTGTTTGCACTTTTTTTCTATTTTTACCATTGCATCACCAATCAGCTTCTGCTGTTGTGTGGTGAACATGTTCTGTGCTTCTGGCAGGAGAAAACTGTGTATGACAGCGAGAGAAATGAAATAGAAATGATGTCTCAGTCGTCTTTAGAGATCAGTTGAACATGATATTCACAGAGGTCCTTCCTGTATACGGAACAGTATCTTATCCAACCCGTTTCCTGCACTTGTGCAGCCTCTAAATTTTTAATGCGTGGCCTCTCAAAAAGAGCCTGCGATCTGCGTTGGTTTGTTGTGTTTGGGTTTTGATGCCAGCTGAAGAGTTTACAGAGGGTCTACTTCCCTTTAGAAGGCATTATTAATGCCACACTTCCTGATTATGTGAACTGTAAATAGAGCAGGTATGTGTTGCTAAGCTGATATTATAAGACATGATATTCATTTTGTGGAACATTAAAAGAGAAATCTTGAAGTAATTTACTGGTCGCTGATCTAGAGACTGGAGCTACTTCATAAGTCACAAAATCACCATAAATGTTTCATAAAAGTGGTCATTTTGACTTGCTCTTGAGCGTAGTGTGCGACGAGTGATGATCGGAAGAGGCGTTTGAGTTTGATGGTCGTCCTTATTTATTCGAACCCGAGTATACAGACGAAGAACTAGCCTCAGAAGAGTTGGAAAGAAGGAGACAGACCGAGGGGCAACTGGCAACTTCTTTCCAACTCTTGTGAGGCTAGTTCTTCGTCTGTATAGTCGGTTTCGAATAAATAAGGACGACCATCAAACTCAAACGTCTCTTCCATATGTTCAAAATCTTCTATATTCTCCATAGTTACGTTACTACAAGCTTCTTCACTTGTAAGCAACTACCATAGACATATACACTAGACGTCACCTTGGGGTTCTAAGCATGCATCAAAACCGCCGCCATCTTGGAACAGGGGTCTTGTCATAGGAAGTATCTAGGTAACGCTGCTATCTCCGCCTGTACTTCAAATTCATGGATGATGCCGGACTTTTGTGCTGCGTATGGATGTTTACGAACGAAATCTGAACTAGGAAGAATGTTTTTAAATGTTTTTTTTTTTTTTTATAAATTTCTCTGGACTCGATGATAAATACATGTCTGACTGTTGGAACGAACCAAATAACTAGAAAATCGCATTCATGACGATTTATGGTGATTTTATTTCCGTTAGACCTTTGACGCTGATGCATAAAGAGGAGGGGCTCCCCTGTTCCAAGATGGCGGCTCTATTGACGCATTCGTTCCAATGAACTGCTGTACCCAAGGTGACGTCTAGTATATATGTCTATGAGCAACTACGATCATCACTCGTCGCACACTGCGCTCCTCCCACCTGGACACTATTTACCTTTTCCGGCTACAACTGAGTTCCCACGGGACTTCAGTGCGAGACTACAACTTGCCGTCTAAAACACTATTTAGGTGAATTTAAACAATGGCTAAGTTGCTAAACGCATCTTGTTCACATGTAAGGCCCCTGTTCATGTTGGACAGACATTTTAATTGCATTTTGTGTCTGTTAAGATGTATATGCCCCCATAGCTGCCATTTTAGCTGAGTGGGAGCTCTGGCCATTCGCTGTCGCAGCTCAGCGTCGCAAGCACCAATCCGGTTCGTTTTTTTTTTTCTATAGACAGTACTCACAAAGGTCTAACGATCAAGATTAACTTAAAAATTGCCCGGAGTTCTCCTTTAAGGGATAGAATTATTGACTGCAAGGGGACTTTCAGATCTGTGAACTGTAACATTCCAATGAATCGTGACTAAATCATTTGTGAACTGGATCAATTGATTCATTAAAAACTGTTATTCACAAAAAAATGCTTACATTTTTATCTGTTTCTCATGAAAAGCCATTGTTTGTCTTCAGAAAATGTGGAATATAGCATATGAATCATATAGACCTCTCTTATGATTATTTTCTATTGTGTGTGTGTGTTACAATTCTTAATTCTTTGTAATTGCATTGAAAATAGCGAGCAGTGCATAGTGTCTTCCTTTGAAGAAAGCAAGTCATATGGGTTTTGAACAACATGAGAGTGTTGAGTGCTGAATGAAGAATTTGTTCTATGGCAACAATGAGGAAAGGGTACGCAGCAGCCTTGCTCTTGTGTACTCTGCCTACTTTAACACATTCAAAACTAGTTTAGTGCTTGCTAAATCAATTGATCAGTATCACGACCACTTATCTTTAGGAGACTGTTCTATCCCATCCTGGTTTTAGAAATGGGATCTGTTATCAAACCTGTTCCTGTACATCTTATAATTAACATGGCCAAGCACACTTGCATAGGGTGTGTACCCTTCTACCTTTAATCCCAATGTCCGGGTTCTTCTGAATAAAGGCTTCATGTTCTGACAGGTAGTTTTAACCTCCCAGTCTAATAAATGTAAAGCTTTGCTTTTTG
Source organism: Semotilus atromaculatus (assembly GCA_031834385.1). Classification (NCBI taxonomy): domain Eukaryota; kingdom Metazoa; phylum Chordata; class Actinopteri; order Cypriniformes; family Leuciscidae; genus Semotilus; species Semotilus atromaculatus. Next base: position 21,856,510 of record JAULUF010000009.1, on the reverse strand, counting down.
TTCGGTGTTACCTTTCTAACCGATGCAATGGCAGATCCAATATTTCCAAGCCATTATTGGGTTAGTTCACCCCGAAATGAATCGTTCCAAACCCATAAGACATTCGTTCATTCTCGGAACCCAAATGAAGAACATTTTGATGAAATCTCCATTGACAGCTATGCAACTACCACTTTGATGCTTCAAAAAGTTCATAAAGAGATCATAAAACTAATCCATATGAATTCCACATTTTCTGAAGAGACAATATTGCTTTATATGATGAACCGATTTAATTTAGGCTTTTATTCACATTTAAACCGTCATCAACTCACACATCAGTTGTGGTAAACAGAAGCTCAAGCATGTTCACTTGACGTGCAAGAACTAATGAGGTTCATTCTCATGTTCATTCTGAGGTTCATTCTCATGTTCATGCGCGTCAAGCAAATTCGATTGAGCTTCTGTTTATGTTCGCTGATCAATGTTTATATTTGAATAAAAGCCTAAATTAAATCTGTTCATCATATAAAGCGAGTGCGTCTCTTCAGAAAATTTGGACTAAACCACTCATTTCCTATGGATTAGTTTTTCGATCTCTTTATGAACTTTATGAAGGGGGTAGTTGCATAGCTGTTTATGGAGAGTACAGAAAGCGCTCCATTTCATCAAAAAGATCTTCATTTGTGTTTCAAAGATAAACAAAAGTCTTACGGGTTTGGAACAACATGAGGGTGAGTAATAAATGACAGAATTCATTTTTGGGTGAACTAACCCTTTAACAACACGTGTCAGCTCCAGCTTTGTGATGGCGGAGATCTTAATGCATCCACACAGTTTCTCTGTTCCTAGAAGTGTTGGGAAATAAACAGAAAGGCTGTAGTGCTGTGGTGTCTGGGGAAGTACTCTGCGTTTAAGCGTTCATTCCTTATAATTAAGCCGCACATCGTGGACCTTCCCTGTTTCCAAAATAGACATGGTATGCATCTTTTTAGTTCCTCGTCTGAAATTAAAACAAAACCTCCCTTGTCACTGTGTTTTGTGGACTGTGGTGATAGCAGGGTGGCATACTGTGTGGCAAAGTTTATTCAGAAGCTTGAATTCTTGCTAGTGTACAGTGTACACTAGAATATCAAGGGATAGGTTCCTTCGCCAAGTTTCTTATTGCCTTGTAGTTAGTTTATTTATTTATTTTTATTTATTTATTTATTTATTTATTTTTTAACCAGGACAATTGACCAAGTACACAACCATTCAAACGTTAGGGTTTAGTGATTTGTTGATGAATTTTCTTTTCTTTTTTTTTAAACATTTTATTCTGCAAGGATGCATTAAATTGATCAAAAGGGACAGTAAAGACATTTATAAAGTTACAAAAGATTTCTAATTCAAATAAATTCTATTCTTTTGAACTTTCTATTTATCAAAGAATCCTGAAAAAAAAAAAAACAGGGTTTCCACAAACATAAGCAGCGCAACTGTTTTCAACATTGATGATTGGAACAAACTTTGCCATCACAGGAATAAATTACATTTTTAAATATTTTACAATAGAAAGCAATTATTTTAAAGTGTAATATTTCACAATATTACTTTACTGTATCTTTGATCAAATAAATGCAGCCTTGGTGAGACTTTTAACGCCCACACTTTAAACAGTTGTTGTAGATTCATCTATGATAATTGAACACTGATATAATGTTATTGTTTGTACATTGTGTCATATAACGTTATTTCGTCATACAAGTAGTTTTTATTTATATTTCACTCACTCTTATTTATTTTCACATTATTGATATAATAAATTGCGGATATTAAAATTATGTTCTATTTTAAAATAAAACGCACAAAACTAAAATCAGTCATTTTTAATACAGGTGAATATCAGCATCCTAAAGTTATAATGTACGGTATAAAAATAGATATTTATTTGGGGATTTTCTAAAGATTACCTTTACCAGTGTTATTAAATGAGTGCTTTTAAACTATAACTTGAAGTGAGCATTAGTTGGTAATAAAAGGCAAGTTAGGCATACAAATTATACTTGGTGCATTCTATTTCAAAAGGCCAAATGGCTTTCTGTGTTGTAAAGAAAAAAAGGCTGTCTTCATCAAACTCTGTGGATTGTTTTAGGCGTGCATTTGGTGACATTTCAGTAGAATGTCTCCATTCAGATTGACCACCTACTGACTGTTCTATTTAAACCACTCTACCATTCCCTACACACATGGAAGCCTAATGGTGCCTAGTCATCTCAACAAAACATGGTCGTTGTCTCATGAATGGTGTCTTTTTACAAACCCACGCACACATCTCTTTCTCTCTCTCTCTCTGTCACTCTTTCTGTTAGGCCTCTTCTTGTTATCATGTTGCTCTGATCCATTGACGTGTAACTTTTGCAGCACAATGCAACAAGAAAGAATTCCTGTGCCGAAATCGATCTGACCTTTAGTACACAGTTTCCTCCACTTGCAATATTTAACATCTTCTGTCCCTGCTTTAGCCATAGAAACAATTTTATTCTTTAGCTCTGCTATAATTGTTGTCCAAATTCAAAGCTAAGAAAAACACAACCCAAAGTGTTCTGATCAAACATGCCACCAGCTTAACCCCCCCTTTTCAAACAGGATGTAAACACAGGAAGCCTGGTCACATGGTATATAAATATGTGATGCTGTTATTTTAAGATGCGGACTGTCTTTTAACTTGACTCGGGTCAATCAATCAAGTAGATTTGATGTCAAGTGTGTATTATTATTATTAGTTGCATGGCTATGATGGGAGCTCTTATGAATGGTCTTTTCTGAAATCTCAAAACCATCACTATCAGGATATACTGCAAAAAAACATCACGTCTTGTAGATTTTATGTGATCGAGTTAACAATTACAAAAGTAATATTAAAATGTATCCGTTTTTTTAATGATTTGGTCCCACTTTATATTAAGTGGCTTTAAGTACTATGTACTTACATAGAAAAATACTTATTGTGTTCAGGTTGTATTGTAAAACACTTTTGCTGCTATTGAGATGTGATACTGGTAAGGTTAGGGACAGGTGTGGTGGTATGGGTTGATTTAAGGGTAGGTTAAGGTGTAATTGAAGGGTCAACTGTGTAATTACAAATGTAATTACATCAATTAACTACAGTTGTAATTACATGCAGGTATTTTCAAAATATAAGTACAATGTAAAAACATGTATGTACATAATAAGTCCATTGTATCAAAGTAGTAACTTCAATGTAAGTACATAGTACTTAAAGCCACTTAATATTGTGTGTACAATTTCAGTGTGGTGTTGTCTTGCTGCATTCATATAGTGCATCTGCCAAACTACCATGTGCATTTCCTTCCCAGTCCTATCAGCAGCCTGGACTGATCTTTTGCTGTTTACTGGTTGATCAGAGAGGATGAGCTGCTGGTTAATCGCTGTAGATTGCTGATCAGACACACGTTGATATGTTGTCATGGCCATTTACAGACCAGGCTGCTTGTGGAGCGGAAGTTGTTTGAAATTTGCGAGTGGGCGAACACTTGTGAATATGTGAGTTGTGAGAAGATGGGTGATAAGAGATTGTGGCTTCATACCAAGGTCTTAAAAGTCCCTCTGTAGTCAATCATTTTATCCCTTAAAACTCTTCTTTGATATCCAAAATGACATATTGAAATGTTTTTTCCTTGAAAAAAAAAATTCTTAATGCCTTCAAATAGCTTAAATGTAACTACACCCTTGCTTCATTTAGTACACGGTTCTATGAATATTCAAATTAGCCCTGCCTCTACTCACTTACACCAGCTCAGAGATCCACTCGTTGACGGTCACACGTTGTCATAGTTTGTGATGTCAGAAACACCAGCGATTTCAAATCGCGTTTTTGGTTCACTGCAGTTTTAAGGAGAAAATACTCAACAACGGTGTTGACATGAATTTGCACACTGTTTGTCTTAAAGCATGTTAAAAACACCGCATAGACATATAAACAACATTAAAAACGTGATTTTCAGCACAGGTGAACTTTAAGACCCATTCAAACCAAGAATAACTAACGATAATGATGTAGTTCTAAAAAAATCATTTAACGTTAACAACACACAGAGACTTGATTACATTGGAATGAATCCTGATTGTTTTCCAGCTGATGAATGATAAAAAACATTGACAGGAAATTTGAATTCATCCTAGTTTAAAGAGCTTGAGCATTTAAAGCTGCAGGCGACAAAACTGCAGCGCATGCTTAATAAACAGAGCGATATTGTCCGCTGGTGTGGACACTAATATAGTCATAGTTATCTTTATAGTTATCGTTCTTGTTGTGAACGGCCCTTCGGGGCGTACTCACACTAGGCACGGTTGCCTTGCACCGAGCTCCATTGTCCTCCCCTGGCCTGAAGGCCTGCACTCACATTGCGCTTCAGCATTTCATGCCTTGAGCACGCTTACTTCATTATGATGCAAAAATTTGTTTTGAACAAATGTGCTCTCCCTAATAGATTGCCTAATAGATTTGTCACTTATCCAGCGCAGCAATTTTCACTTAATCATGCTGCATGTATCATACGATTTTTATTACTGAGGCAGCTGACATTAAGGGAGGAATTTACAGTTTTACTCGCAAAATACAATTGCTGTTCATCAATAAGATAAGAACCAGACCTGTTATAAATCTCAATATACTCGAAAGTAAAAACGCTGTTTGTTGTAACAATAACATTAGTGCGCACACACATGTAGGATCTGTTCAATTCTCTGCCACAGTTAGCGATACCCCGCGCCCACCTCTTCAAGCGGGCCAATGCACAACCTTACAGGCTAGAAAGGCCGACATGGAATCTGTAGACTTATTTATTTTATCTGCTCTCACTGTAGAGAAAAAAACAACAATATTAATATATTAAAATGCAAAAATGGTAGAAATGTGTTAATCTGATTACACTACTAACTGAAAGCATTATCAGATTAATACAGGTAATTGTTAAATGCAAGTAGTGGTGGATGTTTAGAATTTTGTGAATTAAGACATTCAGAATTTTCAGATAAGGTACAAGATTTTTTCTCAGAAAATAAGTTGGCTGACCTACTGTTTTAATGGCTTGACGTTTAGTGAAGTGTTCACCAATATTTTGTTTTACAGGGCCCAACCTCCATCTTAGCTAGCCTGTATCTTGCCCTACTGTAACCCCTGAAACAGTCCCAGCTGTGAGACAAACACTGCTCACTGCGCTCACTCAAGAGCTGGAGTTTGTTTTCTTCTCCCTAACTCTTTCTCTCAGCAACTTGATTCTTCTTCTCCAAAATACACAAATCTCTGTTCATTTTACCTCTTAATGTGTCTGGATGCAAAAAGAGGAGGAAGTGCTATGTTTAGAATCAAGCAATGTGGGTTTCTTTATTTCCATGTGTGTATGTTATGTTGAGTTCAACCAGAGACAGAAGTAAAAATGTTGGCTGCAGCCCACAATATTGAACCATGTTCTGAATTGGTGTACATATGTTTCGGTCATTTTGACTACTCGTACTTGCGTTCAGTTTTTTCCCACCCTTAAATGTTTTGTTTATATACATTCAATAACAATGTTAAAACTTTAAAATTAATATCCTTTTTCAACACTGTAGATCATGATGTGATGCCTAAATTTGTTTGCAGCATTTAAAACAATTGATTTTAGTTTATAACATACTATAAAATAATAACTATTTTTTATTATTTAGACATAATTGTCTTTTTTTTTTTGTATCGGTCATTTACTGGTTATCTGCCATAACATAACACAAATAATATCCAATATATAATTATTATGTACAATAAATAGTGATTGTATAATTATGAAATATATATATATATATATATACATTAAATAAATAGATAAGTAGTGTATCTTCCAAAATTTTTATATTTGTGCATTCCTATTTTCTATGATGTCAGAGTAATTGGGTACTCCTGACAACCTTGGTTCCTGGTACACCTGCCTTTGAACTCTGCTCATTTCCTGTTTGTGTAAAAAAAGTGAGAGAGAGAGAGAGAGAATGTTCAGGACTCTCGGTACATGGTAAAAGTTTATGTGGCTGTTTAGTCAGCACAACCGGTCATTTCTTTTAATAGGGCATCATTTTTCAACCAACATGAAAGGAGAGTCACGGTAGCTTTTCAGGAGAGGGTTTTCCCTGGAAGGCCATTATGAAGGAGCTCAAGTTTGTGTTACATGAGTGGCCATTGGTCAGTGATCCAGAAGTTGCTTCTGAACTCTGCCTATGTGGAGAGTGCAAAGTCTAATAAGACTCTGCTTGTGTGTTGTGGAGGAACTGTAGTGTTACAGCTTGTTTATTTAGCAGCCAGAAGTGGTTGATTGCAGTTTCATTGATGTATGTTTAGCTCTTGAAAATTTGGGTAGTGAGATAACAATATGGACACATGCTGGAGCAGAGTAGAACAAAACAAATCAATGGTACATGTTAAATACAAGCATAAAGCACCAATATCTCCTTTTAACATACATGTTTAAATGTGAGCTAGTCATCCTTTGCTCAGCTGATTGTAGTATTTCCCTTCCTCTAAATCTCACTTCCTTGTTCTTTCTTTACAGGTGAAATAGTTGTGAATGAGGCGAACTTTGTAAAGAAATGCATCGGCACAGAAAGCTGTCAGGATGGCCTCTGGGGGAAACTTGTGTGTACCAACTTCAAGGTTTCCTTCATTCCCCATAATTCCTTGCCACTACAGGTCAGTATTTATCTGCCTTGATTTGGAAGCCTATTGCCTATATATTTATACAAAGAAGCCTCACAGTGACATCAAGCAGTGATTTATAATATGTATTATTATAAACACTTACAAAAGATGTTTTTAGTTTATAATATTGCAGGTTTTATAGAATGGTATTACAGCATAAAATAAAAAAAAAGATTTGCTTTTTCTGTTTGCTGAATTAATTTTTGGGTGAATTGCTGACTTGAACAATTCTGCTAGCAGAAAATACAAGTGTGAATTTTATTTAGCTTGTTCAGCTATTTTCAGCAGGAAGTGGAAAAAAATTCACCTTCTAGCCCAGAAACATCTCTTGTAGTTGAAGAAAAAAATACACTTTTCAAGGCCTGAATGTATAGGCATCGGATTGTGAGCATCAGGGTGGGCGTGTAGTCTAGCATTTATTCTTCATAACTTGTTGGTGAGAATTAGAAACTTAACACAATACGTATAACTTTAACGCAAATTGCAGACGCAGCCGGATCATTTCCATAATGACCAACGCAGTCTACCAAGAGCAGTGTGAATTAGTGTCTGGTTTAAGACATTTTGGAGCAAATACCAGTAAATTGACGAGTGCAAACCTTAGTAAATCTCCTTGCATGATTAATTTAGATACTCTCCTTCCATACATTTTGCGTCTGAAAGGGAAACTCCTACAAATGAATAGGAGTATATGAATATGCAATAAGGTCAGCCACAAAAATCACTGTCTATGCCTTTTCAGAGCTAATTTTTCACTGTGTGTCTTTAGTAAATCCTGTAAATAGTTGTCTTTCTATTTTGTACTTGTTTATTACTGAGCATGACAAACAAAACAGTGTTGTAACTTTTGGGGAAAATTAACCAGAGATTGTCTTATTATTGGGAGATGAGAGGGTCTGTGCGACTCTTACCATTGGAAAAAGCGTAACGGCTAACTTGGATCACGTCAGGCTCCTCAGACTATCATATTATGGCAGTGACGTCAGTGGCCAGCATTCAGAGTTTTATGACAGTCGGTTTACGTTGCACAATGTTTCTTGTGGATTAGCACATTCGTCTTGTGAAAAATGTTCTATATTTGGTGTAATATCGCTAGTAAATGTACAGTTAGGACTGCGATGTTTGTGGAATGTTTTTTACCGAGCGAAAAAAAGAGCATGAGTGGTTCTGTTAGCTGCAGATTACAGTGTGCATAAAACCACATTTAAGATTAGATTTAAATCTGTTTAATAATTACAACTTTATTGGGCACACAGCAGTGATATAGTCGCTAAAAAATTTCAAATCTGGAAGCCATAAAAATAATACATTTATTTATTAAAATCTTTGTATTTGGTTTACCTTCATTCATTATCGTTATTAGGCATACACATCAGTCATAAATCATTACAATTCAAGTCTAATTTATTTATTGAAACCTGGAAGCCATAGAGATGAACACATCATTATTTTTATTTTTTTCATTAAACAACAAAATGATACAATATTTATAATTAAATTATTCATTTTCTCTTTGTTTATTAAAATGCATTATATCAGCATCATAGTGTATCAGTGTGGCGCAGTCATAGTCATTCAAGTCTTATAATTAGTAAAACTTGAAAAACAAAGAAAGAAAAATATTGATATTGTTTATTTTCTTTAGACAATATACAATATCACTCAATATTACACAACACCTATATTAAATACTACACCACATTTGTTGGTGGTAATGCCGTGAATGAGTTTTACAGTACCTTTCGTGACATTCCCTACTCTGCCTTCTCTTAAAAAAATAACATTTTTATCAAGTTAAAATCTAAATATAGTTCCCAACGAAAGTATTGTTTAGTGTAAAACATGTTGAATTTTTGCGAACAGCCTGTCGATTCATTAAATGATCAGCTATTTCCTCACAAAAGCTGTTTATTCAGAGTAGAGAAGCCTCTCCTTCATTGATATCCATTAAAAAAAAAGGGCCTTTTGTCTCCTTCCCTGTGTACTGCCAAAGCTGAACCTTTATACTTTTTTGGCTAAAGGTTGCAAGCTTGCCTTCCAGTGGCTTTGAATGAACCTACTAATGACTTCCAGTAAATACACTGTAGTTGAATCATTAAACTGAAATAGGTATTTAAACAAAAAATACACACTTTAGCTTTAAGTAGCGAGGAAACGGGTCTGCATTAGATACACAAACATATAGGCCGTGAGACAGAGGGTTGATTGGTACCATTTTGAGGGATTAAACCGCATGGTGATTTTTGTGTAGGTATATGACCCTGTATTTGAAAAATGTGTGATAGCATTAGATTCAAGGTAGTTTTTGGTTACGGAGGACGATTTTCAAACATATGTCACGAAAAAGGATAAATGAATTTATCTTTAAATAAATTTTACATTTTATAAAAAAATTATAAAAATTTATAAAATTTTATACATTTTTATAATAAAAAAATGATAATTTTTTAAATAAATGTTTTAAATTATAAAAGGATAAATTTTTCTCTCTTGTAGTCACTGAACACCTTACCTTGAGGTAGGATGATATAAGTGTTGATTTCTAATGAAAGCTACCATGGATCGGATGCGATCACACATTTTCCAACACTAGAGATGTGTACCTTCATGAAGATCAAAAGGAAATTTAATCCCTCAAAATGGTACCGGTAGCCCAAATTTGGGGTCCCGTCTCATGGCCTAATATAGGTGAAATTGTTTACAGTATTATGCATTTATACAATGTAATACAGTTATATATATATTATATTGGTGTCATGAGTATTACTCCCTAGTACCTACTAGAGTGAATAAATGTGTCAAATAAGGATGGAAATACATACCCTGTCTTTCAGACCATTTCGTGGAAAAGAATCCAAAGTTCTTTTCCAGAGCTGTGAAATCTTCTGCACATATTAACCTCTATAGTCACTCCTTGCTGTTTTTTTTTTTACTGTTCACAGAGATTCCAGTGCACCCACCGCCTCCTGGGCGAGCATGATATCTCACTGGCTTGTGTGGAGCAGGTAGTAACAGGTAATTCAACAGCACATGAACATACTTCACCATGCTTAAAGGGATAGTTCACTTTGAAATAAATTTTTGGTATGTTTTAGCTTACCTCAAGGGCATCCAAGATGTAGGAGTCTTTGTTTCCTCAGTAGTTTCAATTTTGATATTTTTAGGTCAAACCGTTCTTGTCTGTCAGTCATATAATGCAGGTCTATGGTCACCACCTCAAAGAGCATGCACAGAGAAGTCCAAATTAAACATGATTTAATGACTCGTAAATGTAAGAACACATTGATGGCCTAAGACACGAAACGAGCGGTTTGTGTGAGAAAACGAACAGTATTTATATCGTTTTTACCTCTTGTAACCACAGCCATGTCCAAGTGATCTGAGGGCGCTTCGGTCTGCGCAAGCGCCGGAAGTGATCTCTCGCGCGTGTACGTCGCGAAACGTACGTCACGAAACATGAAACTATTTGTTTCGGTTTGAAGTTTAAATTGTTTAAATTTAAAGACAATTAAAATTATTGGAAAAAATACTTCCATCACCCATGTCCAGGGTCTAGAAAAAATGACCGATCATTGTTGAACTTTGTTCTTAATTTTCTGCCGTTCTCTCCTTTCTCCTCGTTTTCAGTGCCTGCAAATGTGTTTTTATACAGTCGCTTGGTTTCCTTATTTTTAAACTTGGGTTGTTCTCCATCTCTTTTTGGTAACACTTTTTTTCGACGGTCCACTTTAGACATTCTATTAACTATAAGTAACTGCAACTACATGTCATCTAACTCTCATTACAGTATTAGTAGACTGACGGCATATTGCTGGCACTGTATTTTGTTGCTCCCCCAACACGCATTCTCCTGAATATAAGGCAAGTTTATTTATATAGCACATTTCATACACTATGGCAATTCAAAGTGCTTTACAGAAAGGAATTAAAATAATCACAAAATAAAAGCAAGGAAAATTAAAACAGTTATAAAAGAAATTAAAAGAGATATGATACGGTTATAAAATTAATTAAAAGAGTAAAAAGATGATACATAGATAGACTTCTCATCTGGCAAATCACCGGTGTATCATATTTTTCACAACTCCCAGTTTAATAAGTGACTTTGCAAGTACATATCATCTTACCTTAACTGTAATATAACTGTCTTCTACAGTCTACTAATACTATAATGACAGTTAGATGACATGTCATTGCAAAGTTACTTAGAAGAATGTCTAAAGTGGACCATAGAAAAAAAAGTGTGACTTTCTACCTCAGTACTTAGTTTAATCTCCCTTTGTGTGTTCTCCCAGCATTTGTATTAACATAACAAAAACGATCATGTGTCCGACCTAGATAAATGACTGTAACCCCGTTCGCTTGGATTTTTCCACGAGCGATGCGTACATTCCTGATAGTGTAGCGTAGCTGCAGAACCTGTTTGGGTGGCTGTTTTTAGCATAGCTGTAGATGAGCTCATCCAGCCAGACTGCAGCCTGAGCCTGGCCGCGATTAATCTTGTTTGTGTTAGATCCTTGCACTCCCCTCATTGCTGACTTAGCCCCCCAAGTGTTGAATTGCTGTGCTAAACAGATAGAGCATGAAGCCCCTCTCCTTTTTTTTTTTTTCATTGTCTGACTGTGTGGATTCAACAAAAAGACCTTTATAAGAGATTCAGGCTTGGAAAAAAAAAACACTCTCTTTGAGGCTTCGATCTGTCAGTAAGGCAGAGTGACCCCTGCAGTCTGGGATAGTGGCCTTGGAGGCTGTCTATATTGTATTAATTACAGGACTGAAAGCTAATTTTGAACCACATCCAACAGACCTTTTCTGCTCATATTTGTTTTTCTTTTTTTTTTTTTTTTAGTTTCTTACAAAAGTATTACTTGTACTACACATTTATCTACAACACAATGAGCCTTCAGTAGTTATTAGCTTCTGTATATTTACATTTATTAACATGAAATTACAATGAACAATACTTTTGAAGCATTTATTAATCTAGGATAAGATGTATTAATTAACATCAGTTGATTTATTATGAACAAACATCAATTAATGAACAGAATTACTCATTTTGTGGTCTTCGTGTAGAATTATTATCCATTTGAATTCTACACAGAATGCTGTATTTTACAGCGACGGGGAGGATATTAAGTGGAAAAACGGTTAGGCAGACACAGCATTAGATACAGCACTGACAGGTTGAAGAGATAACAACATAAAGTAAAAGTACACACTTTTCAAACTACACATCCTCAGTACGATTCCGGTCACTGTTCTGTGTAATCTATTAGACTGTGGCTGTCAAATGCAGCTTTGCTGAGCTCAACGGCTCTGGCTGAGCTGTGATATAAACAAAACGTTATTGGCTGTTTAAAAAAAGGGAAAGAGCTGCTCGATATGTCTCATCCCTGTCTTCCTGTTTCAGTGGAAATTATGTCAACATATTAATTAATGCTGTGCGTTTCAAGGCACTTCAGTGTGTCAAAAGGGATTCTAATCTGATTTTGCGAGTTTTAAAATGTAAAGGCTATTTACAATACATGTATAAACAGCGTGACATGTAAGGAATAATTGACGACGGGCCGTTGAATTATTAGAAAAATAATGCACACCCGAGGTGGTAATGCGGTCACGACGCGAAGCGGAGTGGCCGTTACACCTCGGTGTGCATTATTTTTCTAATAATTCAACGGCCTGAAGACAATTATTCCGCTTATACTACAGTTACCACACCTCAAAACATTATCCAAATAATGTATTTCAAGACGTTTGTAAAGTTTTTGTCATTAAAACGCTCTTGTATGTAGGACTAATTTCCTGCGCATCTAATCCCATGCCTTCGTTGCTAATTCCAAAACGTCATTTTAGAGTTAGTAACGGAGGTTTGAGCCTCTGATAGCAGAGAAGCAGACTAATGCTGGACACACTCAACGACTGGCTGAAACACTCTCTGACTGTGTCCATCGACTGCAGCAGATTTTAAACCCAGACTGTGTGGACACAGACTGAACGCGCTGAACACGCGTTTGGGCATGATCATACATTACATCCATAACCGGCCTTACAGTATAAGTGTGTCCCCGGCTTTATGCAGTTATTAATGCAGTTATTAGAGAGAGAGAGAGCGAGAGAGGGAGAGAGGAGCAAATGTGCGTCAATATTATTATTTATTTATTCATTCAATTCGTTTTAATTAGTTCGTTCATGTTTTTTTTTCTTCTAATATTGACAGTAGACTAGCCTAATAAATGAAACACAACGTCCTTTTAACAACTATAGGCTTATCAATAATTATTTATTTGTTATAGCCTATTATCTGCAATAATTACGAAAACCCGTGCAGCAGGACTATCAATTTATTTATATAGGCCTATTCAGTTTAATTTTCTATTGATTATAGATAGGACTATACTTTATTTATTAAAATTAAACTGCATGTTTCCAATGATTGTGAAGTTAGACATCGGAAATGGCAGATCAAGCGCATGTGGCTACATGTTTTTCTTGTTATGAATTGTATCCTATTTTCCGTTATTACAGTTGACTACGCGAAGTGATATAGAACTGTAATGCGGTCAAGACCTGCTGGAACTACTTTAGCCGTGCGTTTCCCTGAAAATAATTGCACACCTTAGAACGTTCTCAACCAATCAGAATCAAGCATTCAACAGCCCTGTAGTATAATGCTTTTTAATACACCAGTTCTGCTAACATGAAGTTAATATGAGTGTTTCCTCTTTCGATCCATTGCTGGATATACATGATACTTGGGTAGAGGAACTCCCCTTATGATAAAAATAGTGTTGTGTTCTCTAGAACTTGAAATGTTGAAAATGGAATTGTGGTCTTAGTTATCACTTCTGTATTCTTTGGTAGTTACTTTAGGGAAGGAAAACTGCCTTTATTATTTTTCTTTGTTATTTATTACTTTTCAGACCGGGTCATGATTTTTTTTTTGTGCCTTCAGACTGTTTGCCTGAATATTATGTAATGCAGATTATACTCCCCCCTGCTCACAAGCACATGTATTATCCAATAGTGAGATTAGTAAACTTACGTACATATTCTCTGACACATGTTGCTGTAGTGTTGTAGTGTTCGTGCAAATGACAATTTCAATTCTGCCTCTTGCCACAATCTTGTTTTCCCATCATCTCCCACCTGTCCTCTAAATAAGATTGTTTTGTGTGTGTGTGTTTTTTTTTTTTATAGTGAATGATATAAAGGGGAAGCAGAAGATTTTAGGTTCCAATCAGAAGCTGAAATTTAACCCTACAGAGCTTATCCTTTACTGCAAAGACTTCCGCATCATCCGATTCCGCTTTGATGAAGCTGGACCCGAGAGTGCTAAAAAGGTACCACACACACACACACACACACACACAATAAAATAACTAGTCTCACAGCCTCTTGCACCCAAACACACTCCCACACATGCTCACACTCCTCCGCGTTCCTGACGCTTTTGGATTAGTCTAAGAGAGGATTAAGAGCTAATAGGTTTGACTTTGCAGTCTGGATGTTTTTCCCTGAAGTAAAAATTGTAAACACATATGAGAAATTCCTGCATGTTATTGGGTCCAGTTCTGGAATGAAGTGGATTTATGATTTGTATTAATTTCAGTCAGTGTTCTGCCTTTTTGTGTATGTGCTTTTATGCACACACTTAAGCAAGAATCTTTTCCTAGAACTGTAGGCCTGTGGTGTTTCAGGAAGTCTCTCCTCTTGTCGTCTCCCCTTCCCTACTGAGAGGTTGTAGGATGAGAGGATTATAGTTTTTTTTCCTTACCTAGACAGCACTGCTTTCATCCTCCTCCTTTGTCTGGTGGACACTGATCTCACTGCCAACCAGTGGCATTTGGTCAATTCTGAAATGTGCATGCAAAGCCCTCGTCAAATCAAATCAAAATTTATTTATAAAGCACCTTAAAAAAACAAAACACTGAGTGTAGCAAAGTGCTGTACAATTTCAAAGGGATAATATAAAATACAAATAAAAAAAGAGAAATTAAATCATGGTTTCCTGATTACGTGCATGTGAGATCCCATTTACCTTATATTTTTACATTGCTTCAAAATATATTATAACAGTGAGACAGTCAGTAGCAAGAATATCTTAATGTTAATCTTAATGTTAATCTTAGTGTTAATTCAATTTGATGCGTTTTGCAGATAAGAATTTTCATTTTAGGGTAAAATTATCCCTCAAGAATCAACTTCTATTCAAATCATTAATCATGAACTCCTGTAAACATTTAATTTAACCAAACTTTGTGGTTGAAAACTCAAAGATCATTTTCATCATTTCAATTTGCATGGGAATTTCATTGGTAATGTTCATATGGGCGAGTTGTTTACTTTGTAATTAGTCCATTAATTTTCATCAGTTTTTATTGATATGGATTACGATTGCAGTCGTAAGAGTCAGGCATTAATCTTGATTCTTGATAAAGACAGTGTAATCAGCCATTTACAGTGACTTGGAGGCACTGGTTCCTCTAACATTACTTTTCACATGTGTTTTGCAGTAACCCATTCACATGCACTTTAAAAGACCTCCGTCAGGCCAAAATGAGCTCAAGGGGGGCCAAATAAACTTTGTCCAGTGGTGTTGCTGCTGGACGGTTATTGAGTGATTTTTAAAATGAGTAATTTATAAACTATTTAACCTCATACACTACCGTATATAATACTTAATACTTCAGCTGTTAATAATTCAGCAAGGATGCATTCATTTGATCAAAAGTGACGATAAAGACTTTTATACTGTTGCAAAAGATTTCGATTTCAAATGAATGCTATTCTTTTTTCTATTCATTAAAAAAATCCTGAAAAAAATTGTGGCTCCCACAAAAATATTAAACCACAAAACTGATTTAAACATTGAGAGTATGAAATGTTTCTTGAGCAGCAAATCAGCAAATTTCTGAAGGGTCATGTGACACTGACGTTTTTATTTTATTTATTGTAATAATATTTCACATTTTTGAACGGTAGTGATTTTTGTAATGATGATTTTGTTTTTTGATACTTTCTCATCCAATTGTTAGATTAGCATTTCATTACATTATTATTATTTTTACTTTTCTCTAATGATGGACTTAAAATGCACAGCAGTAAGTAGTGTTTGAAAGTTCCCACCAAAACCATCAGAGGCTCTCTGCCTCATAAAATAAAGTATGTTCTGTTGAGGAATGTCTCTCTCTCCCGTTATATATATCTGTGCCATAAAGCAGATAGAAAGAGCTCTTTATACAAGCTGATCAGGTCATGCGATGAAGTCCGAGTTCTGTGACTCACACACCGGCCTACAAACCCATCCTGTTGCTTCACAACAGCTGCTGTTGCCAGGCAATGTGGAACTTTGTGTAAAACGAACATTCCACATTGTGCTCCTGACTCAAAGGCTGTCAGAAGAGGAGAACAGCCTCCTGTTCGTCATTCCTGCAGCATAATGAGCCCTGATTGGTCATTCCTGTAGCATGACTCAGAGCGAAATTAATGTTTTCCACGGCATCTTTGGAATGATTGTTAGTCATCATTTATTAGTCACTAGAATCTCAAAGGCTGCACTAAGAGCTGTTTATATTTTTGAAAGCCGAAAAGGGAGTTTTCCTTTCTGTAATGGGAAAAAGACTGTGAGGGAAGCCAAGCTTTTCACCTGCAGTTATCCATTCAAATCTAAGGGGAAAAACTGGAGGTACAGCGGGAGTGAAGTAAGGGGGGGATGAGGAAAAAAGAGATGCCAGAGTTCAGCTCTAAACAGTCTGCCAGCTCCTGAGAATGTGTGAAGGAAGGGGGAGAAAGGGGCAAGAAAAGCACCACAAAAACAAGAGGAACAAAAAGCCCATTGAGCACGGCTCTCACTTTCTGAGCGCTTAGCAAACACACACATTTATCCTGAAGTTCCGTTCCAGAGCTTCTCTGATGCTTTTGTTGCTCAGTGCCACTGAACGCTAAACTATGGGGCTTACGTGAAGGGCAAGTAGAGTGCGTTTCCTTGACAGCTATTGCAACATGCACTGCTTATTCATATTCTGGTGCTAGTATTATGGAGGAGCCAAAGGGAGTCTAATGCAGAGAGCTCTGGGGGGCAGTTAGACATCTCAGCTCAGATTGGACAAAAATGGAACTAAATGTCAAATATTGTATTTGGATTATGGAGGAGGGACTCTCTTATGTGTGCTTTTGGGTTTTAATGAGCCGTTTTTGTAGAGGCTAGGCTAAATATTGAGTGGAATTAAAAAGACGATGGAAAAAAGCCAACTGGTAATTTCATAATATCCAGTTGGAAATTACAGAGTTCTTGTTCACATCACTTGTCTGTTGTGTTTCCATAATTGTCACTATTAATTCCCAGTACTTCTGTCCCTAGAGCAGATTTTTCTTCTTCAGAGTTTCCTATACTCATCTCCTTAGGAAAACACTTCTGACAAACAAGCATCTGAAAACGTTGATGTCATTTTACCAGTACAAGCATTAAATTCTTTCTTTGAGAAGCACAAGATTTAGAGGCCATTCACACAGAATGCGATTTTGCATTGAAATTATGTGTAAAGAAAAATATAAACACAAGGTCTAGAGATGCGTATTTTAAAGGTTGTACTTTTTTTTTTTGCTCAGTCTGAACATGTTGAACAATGATTATTAAATTAAACA
Organism: Semotilus atromaculatus; assembly: GCA_031834385.1. Classification (NCBI taxonomy): domain Eukaryota; kingdom Metazoa; phylum Chordata; class Actinopteri; order Cypriniformes; family Leuciscidae; genus Semotilus; species Semotilus atromaculatus. The sequence goes on along the minus strand of JAULUF010000009.1, from coordinate 21,839,154 downwards.
ACAATAATGTTGATGATAAATTCAAAGTTAATTTTCTTTTTAAAAAACAAAAAAACAACAAGAGAACATGCAATATAATAAGGGACTCATAAATTAATATAAATAAGTGCAAACGCATGAAATAAATAAAAGCCAAACAAAATAAATAGTAAAATAAATTAAATAGTAAAAATAAAATAAATATTTCCAATGTCACATTCCAATATTGTCTACCACATAAAACAAATAATTTAGAATAAAGTAACACACATACAAATACCAGTCCGCACGCACACACGAAAGAGCTAACGTTTATCAAATAGCCTATTTTACCACACTATACGTCATCAATAGCGCTTTACTTCCGCGGTTTGGTTCGATTGCGTTCATATCAGCAGCGAACCGTACCCGAGTTCACATGAACCGTACTCCAGACCACCTTTTTAATCGGACTCGAGTACGGTTCGCGGGTGCGCACCCGAGTTCGGAAGATAGCGTTCACATCATCCAAACAAACCGAACTCTGACGTCACTGGATCCCGGGTGCGCACCAAAAGTGCTAGTGTGAAAGCGCCCATGGGTTTTGAATGACATGAGGGTGACTAAATAATGACAGAATTTTCACTTTTGGGTGAACTATGAATTATGTGGGACATGCAGAAGAGTGCATTTATTAAAGACTAATCTGTAAAATACAGCAAGATAAATATGTGTTTGTTAACTGTGTTGTAAAGGTAAAAGTCCAGCCTAGCTTGTGCTCTGTGCTCAGTGTTGTTGAATATTTCCATGCCTGAATCCAACATCTGTGCCTAGAAAAGCTCTTCTGAATGAATAAACAGTTGATCTGACCAACAGGTGTCGCAGGAAAAAAATTCCCAAACTGCACTATATAGTCCTGGGTGTGGGGATATCAACCAGTTCGGGACCTAACTCTGGTTTATGCCTAGAATTTAAATCAGGCAGTTCAGGTGGTATTTTTTTAGTGCCCTGTGACATGAATGTCAGTTATGATGGCTTATTTGAACACAGGCTCATTTTCTCTCCCAAAAGCCCTTTCAAATCCCTTCCAAAGATTAAAGAAGTACATTTCTCATTTGTAATGGAGCATTTGGTATTTGCAAGGGTAAACTGGACTTCAAACTATTTTTTAGTAAATGACTAAATCTTTGTATTGTGAGATAAAAGAAGGCATTATATTTCAGTATCTGTTACAGTGAAACTGATGAAGGTAATTTTGTGTGCTCCCACAGGTTTGTCTGGCCATCGCTCATTACTCCCACCCTGCTGACCCTCAGCTACTCTTTGGCTTTGAATACGTCGGAAAGCGATACCATGGATCAACGGGTATGAAAACACACGTGCGACTGTGACCGCAAATGATTGCCAAACTGAGTTGTGCTGTCCATACATTCAGCCTCCCTGCAAGTCAAAACATGAGGAGACTTTTCAGGGAGTGCAAAGTGCTCATCTGAATAGCAGGGCCTATATTAAGATTATTATGGCTGTTATTATTGGGATGCATTGTAACACAGCTTTAAGAAATGACAGAATGTAGTATGTAGGAGAATGTGACACCACCAGTAATGCAAACTTCCTGCTTTTCAGTCATGATACAATATGTCGATCTGAAGAGGGCTGTCTTTTATATACAGTATATAAACTACTGTTACAGACGATAAGGTTTTGTAATGTGTTTGAAAAGTCTCATGCTCACCAAGGCAGAATTTATTTGACACTGTTTTTTGATCAGAATCCTTCAGGAATCATTCCGAGAAACATTTCTTATTATTATCAATGATGAAAACAGGTGTGCTGCTTATTATTTAGTTAACTGATTCTTTGATGAATAGAAATGTTTGATCAATTTAATCCATTCTTTCTGAATAAAAGTTTTATTTTCTTGAAAAAAAAACTAATCGTACTGACCCCAAACTTTTGAACGGTAGTGTATTTCTCCATTAGCACTGTTATTTGACCAATTTAAGGCCATATAAGTTTTTTATGTAATGAGATTTATTATGATTAAAATGTTAATTACATTTTATTATTATAATTTATATATTTGTATTATAATTTATTATAACATTAATGTGTTTAAGAAAATTACAATTATTTAATGAACTGTAAGCATATCCTTAAATAAAACACACCTCAATAAACATGTCCCATAACCACCTGCAACTCTCACCTTTTCACCCCTCATGAGTATGCTTCCCTGGACTGCCTTATGAGCATGTACATGTCTGGTTTGTTTAGATGAGACCGTGAATGGTGTTGACCCTGGCGGGGGGTTGCAGACCCCCCTGTTCGACTGCTCCTCAGACTGGGACAGAGAAATCAAGCGTACCGGTGCCTCTGAATGGAGGGTGTGCACCATAAATCAAGGCTATTTCATCTCACCCAGGTGAGTGTGTATATATGCGAGTTCACGTGTAAATAATCATCTATTTTGCAAACAGCTTTTTATTATAAGCATCTTAGGCTAAAGCTCATAGGTGCTCATAACTTGTAACTAATGTAGAAAGTAAATGTAACAGAAACACAGGTATGAGTATACAGTATAAATGGGTATTGTTTAAGTGAACATGAATTATGGTACGCTTACACGACAATGATGTATTAAAAACAGAAAGGTTTTTCCTTTCCGTCCCTTACGCGTACAGATGACAACACTGTCAAAATGATCCGTTCACATGGATCCACGACAAAGATTAAAAACGTTGTGTTATGCATGCCAGGCCAGTAGTCGGCGATGTCACTTTTGTAAAGAAACACTGTGGACCTATAGACTGAACATGTAATACGCATCACATGACGTCCCCATTTTCACACATTCACATTCTTGTAGTTTATACGGAGACGATAAAGGAATCATTTTTAATAACTTGCACTTTGAAACCCCTTTTCTAAAGGTTATGTTTTCAGGCCGCAAAACAACGTTGTAAATGAACGGTCAAAACACAAAAAGTCTTCCCTTTTTTTTTTCTGTTGTAAACGGTGTTGTGTAAAAGGCCCCGTAAAGTCATCCTAATAAATCTCCTGACAGGATGAGGATAACTGATTAAATGATGACAGGTTCATATGAATCTGCTCAGACAGACAGGAATGCAGTAATCCTCTGGAATGAAAGCACTGATCTCACTGATCCACATGTAGTTCAGTATCAGGTCATTGTGTTTATAATACTGACACAAAGAGTCAGGTATTTCATTGTGCTTGACAGTTTCAGGAGCTGTTTATGTGGAATTTAACTCTTCTTTTTTTTTGGTCTTTGCAGTCTCCCAGAGTTCTTTGTGGTTCCGGTATCTCTAGCAGATCAGGATCTGAAGCAATACGCCTGCTGCTTTTACTCCCAGCGCATCCCGGTGAGCGCCGTTTACCCGACTGGATTATTGGTTTTGGAGTTAGAGGGGAGGAAATCTACAAATCACTTTTACTACCCCAGTCTGTTTTCCTCTTACTCAGAGAGAAAGTCATTAGTTAGTGTCTTAGTTTAAAACTTTGCAGCTTAAAGCTTATTTAAGCTTACTTGGTGGATGGATTTGCACTTAATAGTTGTGAGTCAACCATGTGTCAACATACATAGGCTAATCTTTTAAAGAGTATTTATGTGTGTATGTGCTTTGGATTGTAGTTATGGTGTTGGAATCACTCCAGTGGGAGCGCTCTGGTCCGCATGTCTAACATCAGTGACCCACTGCAGCAAAGGAAGGTGGAGCAGCGGTAAGAAAGAGAGACAAGAAAAACATTTCTCATTCTCAGACAAGAAAAAATGTCAGGCAGGACTTGATTTTGTCCATGGGGAATTGATTGGATCGTTGTGGTTTGCTATTGCTGTGATCTCATGTGAGTGACAGGTTATCCTGGTCTTGTCATCAGAGAAGAGAAGAGATGTTGTTGCAAGAGGGAGGATAAGTTCTTTTGATTAGAGAATACAAGCACACATGAATAACAAAAATTATTTTGATTTCATGGTGATTTAAGGGAAATAGATTTGATTTGACCTAGCACTAATCTTACTGTTTTAAAGGAGCCGTATGTAAGATTGTGGCCAAAACTGGTACTGCAATCACTTTCAAATTACTGACTCGAGGTTGCCAGATAGGCTGCAGGATCCGATTACGACACGTTTGTAGCTGCAGCTGTGGGAACTAGAGCAGAGCTGGCAACCCCGAATGCCGCAATACTACTGACTTCGTGATTGGTGGATAGGTGGAGGGTGGAGCAACAGACTAAAACACAACATGACAACATCAACATCAGTTGAAGGCTGCAACTTCACTTTTTAAATTACAATATCCTGGCCGGACTACTGTTGTCAGTGATATAAGTATTTGAAATGAACATGATTTCTTAATGTCTAGTGACATATCAGGGAAAATTTATGATTAATTGAAATAAATTTCTTACATACAGCTCCTTTAAGAAAGCAGATCAGGTTTATTTGATCATATTTGGGAAAATAACTGTCCAAAATATATAATTTCATTGCTTTTGAAATTTCATCAAATGTTGTGATTGTGCTTGTTTATTCATCTCAGATCTTATTCATTCCCAGATCTGCTCATATCCAAAGATACAGGCTGTCAAATTCTGTATTTATCACCAGTTAGCCGTGGTTAAATCCTCTGTGTTTCGGTAGGATATCCAGTGCCATCATTAAGAGTCACCCCCTGCGCAGTGATGTCTTCAAGTCGGATTTGGACAAAAACCTCCCAAACATCCAGGATATTCAGACTGCTCTTCTGAAACTGAGGCAGATCTGTGTTATAGGTAATTAATACCCTGTTGGAGAAAGGGTGTCACAGTTGTCTGCTGTCTTGTCATGTGTCTTTATTAGTTCATCTGTTACACCTGTCTTGTTAATTATCTTCATCTGTGTCACCTGTATTCAGTTCATTAGTCTCTGTATTTAAGTTCCTTCTGCCCAGTTAGTCTTTGTCGGTTCTTGTTAATGTTACCTGGTGGTTTATGTATGAGGTGACCTTCTACCCGTCATCCCTGTACCTGTGTTTGGGTTTGGGTAAATGTTTGAATTGGACTCAATTTAATAAGACTTTAACTTTAGGAAATACTTACCAGGCTTATTCATGTTAATAATTTAGCTTAAAACTGGATTACAGTAAAGGCCAGGAATGTTCTTGGTTATTCCAAGAATCCCACACAGTGCTTCTGGGTGCCATTAAAAACATGTTAGTTGATACTCTTGCTAGTTAAAATCTATAAAATTATTAAATCCAAGCTGTCTTTCAGTAGATAAATCTGTTTATTGCCTTGTTCACTTTAGCTCTAATGTGTCTTTTTGCTTGCTTTTGTGTTTATATGCATATGCATATCCAGAGCCCTTTGAGGAGTCTGAAGAGAAGTGGCTGTCATCCTTAGACAGCTCAAGATGGATGGAGTATGTCAGGTATGATTGAGAAACACTGAGTAGTCAACGCACAGCTTATTTGAGCTTTCAGCTTGTGCCAGAAGTTATTTTGTGCCAGAAATGTTAGAAACAGGCATAGGTTTTCTGTTAGTGCATTCTCAGGTGTTTATTTAGGACTCAACAAATCTGTTTTCAGATGTTGATAGTTGTGTGCACTTGTAAGATTGGTGTTATATATATATATATATATATATATATATATATATATATATATATATATATATAATTTTTATTTTTTTACAGGACATTTTTGAAGTATGCAGTAGACGTAGTCTATATGCTGGAAAGCAGACACGTGTCTGTCATACTCCTAGGTAAGAAGCCCTATTATATAATATAATATAATATTATTTTGTGTATATTTTAAACAAAATTATTTATGGAGCTATCTGCATGCCGGCTTTCATTTTAAGTGCAAACTTCTTTCTGTGGTAATCAGCATCTGAAAAATTCTGTTCACACATAGTTATAAATAACCTGGGATATTCCTTTTATTGTTCTCTTATAGACAAATGTAATGTTGTAGATCTCATGTAGAGGTATAAATGACCCTGCCCTTGTATTCCGTATGTGTGTGAGTAGAGAAGGAGGACCGGGACCTGAGTTGTGTGATTTCCTGTCTGGTGCAGCTGATGTGTGATCCTCACTGCAGGAGTCTGCATGGCTTCCAGGGTCTGATTCAGAAGGAGTGGGTGATGGCTGGGCATCGGTTCCTGGACCGCTGCAACCATCTGAAGAAGAGTGACAAAGAGGAGGTAGTGCAGCTTATATAAGTTATTGCGCTTTTCCACTGCATTGTACGGTACGTACCACGCAGTGGAAAAGCGAAGCGAGCCGAACCGTTCCACACCGAGTCGTACCATGCAGTGGAAAAGCGAAGCGAGCCGAACCGTTCCACACCGAGTCGTACCATGCAGTGGAAAAGCGCCATTAGAATCCAGTATCTTGTTTCCTCATTTATAAGAGGTACTTATATGTGAAGTAAATTGTTTTTATTGTCATAATCTTTCTGTCTACAGTCTCCTGTGTTCCTGCTGTTCCTGGACTGTGTGTGGCAGCTGTGGAATCAGTACCCAGCAGCGTTTGAGTTCACTGAGGTGTACCTGACAGTGCTGGGGGACAGTATGTGGGTCCCTGTCTTCAGCACCTTCCTCTTCAACTGCCCCCGGCAAAGAGCAGAGCACAGCAGGGTTAGATGTTTTGTAATTAGTTTTAGTTTTGCAATACACAGTTTTATACTATTTAAAAAGTATTAATGCACGCTTGATTAGTTTATTAACATCTAAGGGAGTTCTTGCACTGCCACTATCACCTGTGTCTCACTTAGAAAACTGTAAGACATTAAATATTAATCTTAGTAATATATAACATTTTTTATATACTATGTGTGTGTATATATAAATATAAGAAATGTAATAAAAACCTAATGCATGTTTTATTAGTTTATTACACACATACAAAATGAATATATGAATTCATTTTATGCATAAGCATGTACTGTCAATAGCTAAACTGGATATCAGCTATTTTACAATGAGTTTATATTTAATAGCAAGAAATCAATACTAATAGTATTTCCATTCACTTTTTTGACCTCTTTAAACTGATGTCTACCCTTCTATGTCTGTCTGCCTCTTTCTCTCTCCTCTCTTCAGGATTTTGCGAGCAGTAAGAGTATCCACCTGGGGCAGGACCAGGCTCTGCGTTTTCCTTCGGTGTGGGACTGGTCCCAACAATTTAGTCTTAAAGACCAGACTCTTTTTAACAATCCCCTGTACGTGGGCAAGATCGCCACTTGTGTGCAAAACGGCACAGTGAAGACATTCACACACAGGCGCAGCAAGGTGAACTCTCTCTCTACTAGTCTGTAAGCCAATGTGCTGACGATTTAAACTTTAAGTTGGAATCAATCCACAACAGAACGCAAATTCTTTAGGTAAATAAATGCAAATATCTTTTTTGCGTCTTCCTCAGAAAAACTACAGTTCCACGCTGCGAGGTCTCCCCTCCGCCATGCGAAATGGATCGCTTGGACCGAACGACACCCTGACACGCCGGAACTCCCTCATGCTGCGTCTCCGTTCGGATTTGTCTCAGGTGCGGGAGCAGCAGGAAACCCCATCGGAGCGCTTCATTCGGGACTGGTTCTCTCGTCCTGTTGACCTGCAGGGCCTGTTGCTGCCACAGCTCCTCCCGTCTCACCTCTCTGTCTGGAAGCTCTACTTCCTCCGCTGGGTTCCCGAGGTACAGATCCCGCAGGGCGGCCCCATCACCGCCTTCCACAAGCTCTCATTACTCACAGATGAGATTGAAATGCTCCAGAGCCAGTTGAGGCAGTACAATGGAGCAGGATGTACTCCCAACAACCCACACACAGAGCACAGCAAAATGTACTTTAAGGCGACTTCGACTCTTCTCCAGTCCCCTGCTCCTCCAGAGTACCTCAGCTCCTCATTCCCCTTCTCTCCTATGGGTAACCTGTGCCGCCCCAGCATCCTTGGGACTCCTCTTAGCAAGTTCCTCAATGGAGCCAAGATATGGCTCTCTACGGAGACACTGGCTAATGAGACGATATGAGGGCACACTGCTGGGATAGGACTGTGAGGTCAGGCAAACATGAAGATCTAAGGCTTGAAGATCTTCTCACTTATATTTAGTTCTCATTTTGAATGTGCAGGCTTGTGGTACCAACAGTTACCTGTCTGTTGAGAGTCAGTCGGTGTGGGTTTTTTGCACACGATTAAATATGAAGCTCCAATCGCACATCTTTTTGACTTAGGATTGTTTGGATCTGTTCTACACTGCCTGTATGGACTTTTTCTCCTTGTGTTGAACTTAAAATACTTTTGTGTGGAGCTTGTGGCATTAATTGGAAAGGACGTGGAACTTGTAACACTTTATATTAAAGTTCAATTTGTTAACATTAGTTAATGGGCATTAGGTATCATGAACTAACAATACAATTTTTATAGCACATATCTAAGATTCATATGAACACATACCATTCAAATGTTTGGGGTTGTGTTCTTTTTTTTTTTTTTATCAAGAATACTAAGAAATATTACAATTTTAAAATAACTGTTTTAAAGTATTTATTCCTGTGATGGCAACACTCAGTTTTCAGCATCATTACTTCAGTCTTCAGTGTCACATGATCCTTCAGACATCATTCTAATATGCTGATTTCGGAAGTATCTTTTTTTTTTATTTTTATTAAAAATAAAAAAAACTATTGTTTGCATATTTATAACACATTAGTGAATGTTAAGCTATACTTAAAAATGTGATGGTACAGTATATGTTGAATTAACATTAACCAGGCTTAATAAATGCTGAGTCTCCATACCTAATGCATTAATTGATGTTAAAGAATTGAACCTTACTATAAAGTGTTATCGTAGAACTGTAACTTAAATCTATGGTATGAAATATGCTTATATTTTATCTTTTAATCTTAAAATAGTTTAAGATTTCTTGAAACCTTCTGGTAAGGTCTAACCGTAGTTAGCTTTATTAAAATGAATAATCAAAATTGTGAATCTTGATATAGGAATAGACAGGGTTTATCAGAATAAACCCCAAGAGCAGGCAATAACTGCACAATATGGGTGTCTCTCAGGCTGGCTGGATCCCTGTCTGTCAGACCCCGCGCTTTCTGAAGCACACCATGGCTGTTTAAGTGACTGACAGCTGCTCGAGCCAATCAGCTGGTTGATTTGACAAGTAGTCATGCTGTCGGTGTCTTAAACAGCATCCCAGTGTCAGATAAGACCAAATTTGAGAAAGTTGTGCTAATGCACCTGTGAACTTTTGCTTATTTTTATCAGTGCAACAGTAACCTTGGTCTTGGTTTGATATGTAGCCTCTTTAATTTTAGATTTTTTCTTTTAATTATGGTTGGGGACTTTTTTTTGTAAAAAGTTTTAAATTTATATATATATATTCTTTTTCTTTTGCCAGAACTGGTACTTACCCTTTTCCCCTGATGCCCTTTAACTAGTCTGAAGTAATGCACAGTATTTGTGTAGTTTACCACTAATGCTGTCAAGAGTATGAAAACTGTTTGCTTTAATGGCACGGTTTGATTTGTCAAACAGCACTGATATTTATTCAGTTATGCAAAGAAACTAAAACAGGGACATTGTACAAATCCTCTGTGCCTTGTTGTGGGCCCTGAATTGCAGTGTACCTGTTCTTTCTTTTTTTTCCTCTGGATATGAATAAAATGCTTCAAAACACGTCACAGGAGTTTCCCCTCTGGTGTGCAAGTGTAACAACACTGACTAATTCCAAAGCTTTGTGTGGAAGTTGTTAAAGATATCAGTGATTGGACAGTTTTGTCTTTTGTTATTTTAGTTTTTGTTTGTGAACTCAGCGGAGCCTTGTTTTGAGGCAATATGCAAAATTGGACTCTTCAGATTTTCATGCAAATAAAAATAATTGCCACATTTGACTTGATATCTGCCTTTTTTTGTTCTTCAGCACATTAAATATGACATTTTAAGAGTTTACAAATCAGCAAAAGCAGTCTTAAAAATTGCAGTTGTTTATGCTCTCAGAAAAGGAGTTCAGGTTAAAGGAAACGAGTAAGGAAAACATTCGAACACTTCACTCAATAGCACTGCCCTCTTCTGACCCCTTACTGCTATGACTAACTGAACAGGAGTATCTACGACGAGTAAATGCTCAGGTGAATCATAAAATGACAATGAATAAATATAAATGATATACTTTTTTTACCATTGGATGATGCATTTGACTTTTATACTTTATATACTTGGATGATGCATTTGATTTTTTGATGCATATTGAAGGATATACAGTTGCCACAGACTGGTAGTATCTTATACAAGAAATAAATGCATATGCTTGCATGATGTATCAAAATGTCAAAACTTACTTAAAAATAAATATAGCACAAGCATACTTTTTAATCCAATAAGTATATTGTTCAGAAACAGTCCTTTTGGTTTTAAAACGCCATAGAACATGTTCACTTGTTAATGTGATTAATGGGAACTTTTAAGCATCCATGAAAAATGGCCAAAAATTAAATACATTATATATTTGACATCATATATCAATGATTTTAATGACTGACATTCTAAGATAAATATTTGCAGTATGTTTTAAAAGAGTTAATAATGAGAGTATGTTTTTTAATAGACCGGGCAAAAAAAACTCCAGGACACAAATTTACAGGAAAAAGAAATATGTATTTGAATAAAAATGACAGGATATAGCGTCAATTAGATTTCTCAAAAAACAAATAACTGTACATATTGTTTTTGACACAGGTTATAACATTACAACTTCAGCTTGCTTACAGAAATCTCTTTTTGTTGTTTCTTCTTTGCTGTCTGGTTCTTTGAGCCCTTGATTTGGCTCTTGACTTGGTCTTGTAGTTGGGTGAAGAAAGCTTGAGAGGAACGCAGGGCCTTATCCATGCCATCATTCTGTTGGGAAATACAGGAAAAGTTAGAAGATAAACATACAAAACCACAATAGTTAGGAAATATACACAAACCATAATAATAAAATTGCATATATTACTACTACATTGGACTTGAGGTACTGACCGTGAGTATTTTCGCTTTTCCTCCTTTAGTAAGATTCTTGAGACTCTTTTCAACTTCAGCTTTACTCTTCTTTTTGTTGCCTTTCATCACCTCTTTGAGTTTTTGTCTCTTCTCCTGCCCCTGAATCTTCAGACGCTTCAGTTTCTTCTTCTTTCGTCTCTCTCGTTTCTTATCGGTAGTGGTTTTCTCTGTGTTTCCAAGTATTTCTCCTGCCTTATTCTTCTCCTGAGATAAGAAAAATGAAATGCATTGACATATCATGGAGATTTTGAAATCTGACTTGTGAAAACGTTTCACACAAACACTACAAAAGCAAACTCTTTCTTAACAGGATAAACGGGAAGAGAGATGTGAGCAAACCGCACAAACCTTAATCTCCTCTGGAGCCAGCAGTGTGGCGTCACTGGCATTGACTGGAGCCACTTCCTCCATAGAAATAGAAGGCAAGTTGGAAACGACTTTCACCTCAGGAACATGCTAAACAGAAAAAGAACAACACTTCTTTAATAAAGAATGACTCACATGAACATTTTTTCACATTTCACACATACACTATAGCTGGTTCGAGGCACAAAGGATGTTTTACTCACTGGTTTTGGTGTGAAGTGGAAGTTTGATAGAGCATCCAGTTTGAGGAAAAGGGTGTCCATAAGTTTCTGGATTTCTACATGTGCTGGGTTCTCTTCCTCTTCCTTCTTGTCCTGAGGCCAATCAAGTAATGAAAAGTTTGAGGTTAGGTTTTATTTTTTATATATATATATATATATATATATATATATATTAATAGTTCTTTTCAGCAAGGATTTATTTAAAAAGTGATAGTAAAGCCATTTACAGTGTTACAAATGTTTTCCATTTCAAATAAATGCGTCAAGTTAAATTACATTTTAATAAATATTAAAGCAGCACAACTGTTTTTAACATTTGATAAAAAGAAATGTTACTAGAGCAGCAAATCGGCAAATTAGAATGATTTCTGAAGGATCATGTGACACCGAAGACTAAAGTGATGATCACAGAAATAAAATAATAACATTTGTAATAAAATTGACAAATATTACTATTTTTATTAAATGAGATATACATGTATGAAACTCAAAACACAATTTCAGTTGTAACCCTAAATACACACGTTTGGGCAGGACATGGAAGAGAGACACAGTGGACAGGACTCACCTGTGTCTGTTTGATGTACTCCTGCTCATAAACCTCAGCCAGACTCAGTTTGCTCTTCTCGTGGTCCAGAGTGAGTCTCTTCTTATATTCAAACACCTTCTCTTTGGGCTTCTCTTTTCTTGCCACATCATCCCACACCTGACACACAACAGATCAAACACAAAGAGCTCAGCAACCCGTTATTCAGATACTGTGTGACAAAAACATGACGTATATTAAACGCACGAAACAAGCAGAACATTATTCATTGGATTTCTAAATTATTTACTTTGCTTACATAAAAAAAAAAAAAGCCCCTCAACATAAACATGGAAGTCTAAACAAACCTGATCTTTAATTCTCTGTTTAATTATATCCTCAAGCTGTAAGGTAGTTTCCTCTGTGATTGCAGGAGCTGCGGAGGAGAAAAACAAAGTAATGAACAAATCTATAAAGAATAAGCCTATTGCAATGGAAATCAGTAGGGCTGCACGATATATCGGATGACATTGTTATGCGCATCTCGTCAGTAAAGCCGGTTCCTTGATTAGTAGTAAATCACCTGCTATCAGATGGAGTGGCATTTACTACACAGAGCCGTAGTTCACTGACAAGCTGAGCCATATCGCATTAATTATCGCAGATATATCACCTGCGATAATTAATGTGATATGGCTCAGCTTGTCAGTATATATATAACTTTACTGACGATGGCGCATCATGTCATCCGATATATCGTGCAGCCCTAGAAATCGGTATGAAACTCACCCATCCTAGAGGCCTGGTCAAACGCCACATCCTCTTCCAGCATGCTGTTCTCCGGTCGAGTCTGAGCGCTCACCTCTCCCGACAGCTGCCACGGCTTCTCTGACAACGCAGCATTCTCCAGCTCTTCGATCTGTTTTTTCATCTGTTTCAATTCATATCAAACCAGAGTTATTATCCTTGAATACGTTTTTTATATTTTTATATTGCCTTAGCAACTAACTGTAATAAATTTAACTTAACTTGAAAAAAAAAAAAAACACACTAAATTAAACCTTATAAACCTATATATGAAGAGTTTAGTTCCAAAATGCAATAAATCCATTTTGATGAATTTGAGTAAAAATGTGTTTTCTTTACCAAGAAAGTGGAAAGATGAAAACCACTATTTTCTGTTTCAAATTTTCACATAGCATTTGTGGAACTAACACAAGTTCAACGTTTTTCATTCATGACTTCATGGATGAACAACACCTTAATTAAAACATTAACTAAAGAGCCCCTATCATGGCATTTGAAATGTTCCTATTTTTGTTTTGGGAGTTCCCAAAAACAGTTTCACATGCATGCAAGGACAAAAAAAACACTTTAATTGTCTTATAATATGCATTTATTTTTACCTGATTTGCTCAACGACTCTCAAATGATTTGTTTATTGATTCATTTTCCCAAACACCTCCTTTGCATGACGCTAATCTGCGGTGATTGGTCAAATGACCCAGTTTATGTTAGCGAGTCGACCATAGCCCACAGCTCGATGGTAAACACAGAATCAAGTAATTATTTGCTTAGCCCAACGCAGAAGCATATTGATAAAGCACTGCAGTAGTAGCTACACCAAGTAATATGAACGACAAACATTTGACATATTTCTAAACAATTGAGAGCGAACACGTTGCTGTTAGATGGAGACCTAGAAGCTGCGCGGAGCGTACACAACACACACAACAAAATACGTATTAGAAAACAAAACAGCTAACATTATTAATAATACTTACAGGCAGGGTTGGGGAGTAACGGAATACATGTAACGGCGTTATGTAATCAGGATACAAAAATCCAGCAACTGTAATTCGTTACAGTTACGTTAAAAAACGTAGTAATCAGATTATAGTTACTTTTTGAAAAAAGGGGGAATACTTTCAGGATTACAATGGTTTCATTTAAAACTAAATAAATCTGTATTTTGGCATAATAACACTATATTAAGCGTTGCTTGATTAATGACTCACGACAGGACTCGTGTGCCACCCGCTGGTGCATGCGCAAAATAACAGCTCTCTACAACAATCTCCTCAGACACGGATCGAGTCACTGCTGCTAGAAAAGATGCTGCCCACGGGTAAAAATGCTTTAATTTCTTGGAAATTCCGCTGCTTTTTTGTTTTTAAAAAAGAAAATGCCAACAACATGGCACCTAAAATGTCCTTTCATAATCTCTTCTCACTTAACGCGATGTTCGCTGCTAGGTCACGTAGGGGAACTCCCACTGCCAACGGCCCAAGTTCAGACAGCCAAATTAAGAAAGATCACGGCTTTAGTCAACATGTAGGCCTATTTTAAAATAAACTAATATGTAGATTGTGTAGAATTTTTAAATGTTCTGTTTTTATTATTTCCTTGTAGCTTACATGTTAGTTTAAAAATAAAACAAAATAATCTGTACTACCATACTGTAGCCACTAGATGTCTGTATAGTCCTTAACATAAATATTTATTCAGGGCTGTGAAATTCTTAATAAATAAAAGGATTTATTATATTAGAAAAAATAGATTTTTTTTTTAAAAAAATTATATATTTTTTTATAATATCTGTCCTTGAAGTAATCCAAAAGTAATCAGTTACATTGCTTTCATATTGTGGTACTTGGATTACGTTACTGAATACTTTTTTTATGAAGTAATTTGTAACTGTAACGGAATACATTTTTAAAGTAACCCTCCCAAGCCTGCTTACAGGTTGTGATTCGGAGGAGGACGAAGCTGATCCATATACAGTACACTGGGTACTGAGCCCTCCTTCAGGAACAACCGGCTTGCGAATCCACAGTTGAATTCATTTATGTTTGTGAAGGATTCGTCATTAAAATGATGAGAACACAACACGGTTCTGGATATACTGTTGTGGTATCGTTGCAAATATGAACTTTAACCACTTATCCTTCACATGCTCGTCCCTGGGCAGTGAAAACAATGTGGCTGTACTATCTTTGCATTGTAGAACACAGCGTCTTCTCGACATGATGCTATTCAGCTGAAGTATTGAATGTGTTTAAGACTTCAAGTTTACACTTGCATTTGCGCGCGCGCAATAACTGGGCACGGCCAAGTCTTTCACAGACTCAGAGCCGACTCTCACTTTTGAAAGACAATAACTTTATATACGGTGCACTTTCAGATATAAAACTTTGCAGGATGTTTTCATTCACTTAGAGCTTTATTACACACTACATGAACAGTCAATTAAAAAAATCCATGATAGGGGCTCTTTAACTAAGATGAGCACATCAACATGAATTATGATTTATTATGCATGATCATGATGTTTTCACATTATCATAGAAGGCATGCACGTTTTTTGTTGACTTTGAAAACAATTGAACGTTTTTCAAAAGATCCCCTGATGCTGTCGTGTGAGAACAAGCAACAGCCGGCATTTTTCCTCCTCCCGAGTGCCTCATCTTCTTAATCTCCTCACGTAAATGATTTCGATGCCTTACGTTTCTTACCCACCGCAGAAACCACCAAAGGTTCATCAATGCCGTCAAAATTATTCATTTTTTTGTTTGTTTGTTGATTGAAAAGTACAAAATAGATAAGAAAACCTAGGAAGCCGGGTGTATTTAAAGCGCTGCCGTTACTGTTTACATTGCGTGGAATGGTGCGTTGTGATTGGTTGAGCGGATGTATCGCATTTTGCAGAGAAGGGAGACTGGCGTTTGTCGCGCTTTGGAACCAAACTCTTCATATAATATATGTCAAACAAAATCTGAATATATAAAATATATGAAAACCAAAAATACTAAATGAAAAGCAAATTCAAAATATTAATAATAGCAATTATATTGAATAAATCTTACTAAAACGTGGGTGTCCAATCCTGCTCACAGAGGGCCACTGATCTGCAGGACCAAGTTTGGACCCAACACAACTAAAACACTATCAAATCCATAGTTTGAGAGCTACTGGAAAGGTCATTTTAAAGACAAACCTTTTCCTGTCGCTTTTCAAAGGATGACTTGACCTCAGGTTTAAGCTGATTTTTTGCTTTTCCACCCAGAATGTCTTCCACATCCTCACCCTCACTCTCATCAGGAAGGTCAAAGGTCACCTTGCGTAAAGCATCTCTTGCTCTATCACCCATGTCATCCCTAAATGAAGAAGGGGAAAGCATTAAATATCCAAAAGAAAATGCTGTATCACTATATTATGTTAACACACAACAAAGACACCAGTCATGACTTACTCCTCCATATCAAAATCCTCCTCATTCATATCCTCTTCATCCTCATCATCTTCTCCCTCATAATCATCATTAGATTCTGGTTCATTCTCTTCATCCGGATCTCTCTGTGCAGGCTCTCCATCCACTGGAGCAAAGAAATCTTTGTACTTCATATCTCTGGAGCTTTTCTTCTGTAAAATGAAAGACATTGTGAGTTTCATGACATGTTACTTTAAATGTATGTTCAAAAAACCCTGTTACACCATCACCTTTTTCTGTTGTTTCAATTTGACTGGTTTATCAAACCTTAGTTCCTCCTCTTCATCAGATGGCAAATTCTGAAAGTAGTCTATGTCCTCATCTACACTCTCCTTTCCCTCTCTTTTATCCATGTTATCCAGAAAAGCTTCCATTTCGGACAGTTTGAAAAACATGTCATCCACTTCTGATGGAGTCCCATTAGATTTTGATAATTTGGTAGCTGACTGTCTCTGTTTGGTTTGTTTCTCAAATTTATCAACATCAAAGTCCAAATCTGAGTCTTCTCCAGAGATGTCGTCTTCCTCATTGCTTGCCGATGGCTTCAGCCTCTGCTCAGTTTTCTCCTCTTCGTCTTCATCCTCAAGGTCATCATCATCTTCACCCTCAATCTCTTCTTCCAAACCATTATCCACTTCCCCATCCTCCTCCTCCGCATCTTCAAAAAATGTTATTGTGTCATCTGCAACAGTTTGCTTAACTGTCTTCTCAAACTGTGTCAGTAAGGCAGTGTTCTGAAGCTCCAGCTCCTGCCAGATTTGCTCCTCATCAAAGTTTTCGATGGCCAGCTGCACCAGTGGACTGCCTTTGTAGTATACAGGCTCGTGAGCTTTATGCAGATCATAAAGAGTCTTGGTAAGTGATGTGAAGTCTGTTGCCAAAGCATCCTGGACACTGAATACAGATTGAGAGCATAAAAGAGAAATGTCAATCATTCTTTCCAGCACCCATCTACTGTTTTATATCACCGTAATAATATTATATTACATACTAATTATCTATTTACAGTTTAAAAATAAAACTACCATGGAAAAATTACATCAACAGAGACACGTTAAACTGTACGAGCAACATTTTCACTAAACATATAAGTTACGCGCAACTACAACGTGAGAGTTTTGCACATGGGTGGCCCGATACCCCTTTCGACTCTTTTAACGTTAGAAAACGTTGTAACTCGGATGAACAACCCATTCAACTAAATATTTAAATTATTCAACGTCCATCTAACCTGAGAAATAACTCCGGGTGAACTGTGTTGCTGCTTAATAGCTGTGCACAGCTTTCCAGCGTGCTGCCATCCCCGTTCGCCATCTCAGCACTCACATGGGTCTCCGGTGCGCTTGGTAAATACAACCCCCGGACACATTATACACTGTATTGCGTTCCACATAGAAGGTTCCACATAACCGCAACGTTTCTTAATTTAGAGAATTTACTGTTTGTGTGGTAAAGCGTAATCATGATTTTAAAATTAAAATATTGTGAAAATATTTATATAGGTAAATCATGCGTCTATCACCAGAACACGTAACGTTACCTGAATGCGTGCTTCGAGCCGTTTAAATAAAGTTTTGTTTGTTTTCAGTGTTCGCAAAGATGGCTTCCTTTTTACTAAAGGTTGCAGGTAAGTAAAGTAGTAGTAAACTGAATTTGTTTAAGCGTTATGTAATTCGTTTGGATGTTTTTAACATGTAGAGCTGTTTTATTCTACCTGCAGGTGTCTGTATTTTACATTTGGAGAACTGTCGTGAATAAAATCCATCATACTTTTGTTGTAATTATCGTTCTATATTTATTGTATTCATAGTGCAATCTCATTTGACTTGCAGTGACAGGTCTCTCGAGATGTGCGCGACTCAGTGTCCCCCCAGTGAGGGCATTGTCTCAGACAGTACCTCTCAGGAAAGGTGTCCCTCAGTCATTGTGGAAGTTAGGCAGGCTGAATCACGTGGCCATCGCAGTCCCAGACCTAGAGAAAGCCACAGCGCTGTACCGCGATGTGCTGGGGGCTCATGTGAGTGCCACTGTGCCTCTCCCTGAACATGGAGTGTGCACTGTGTTTGTGGAACTGGGAAACACCAAATTAGAGCTTCTACACCCTCTGGGAGAAAAAAGCCCCATTGCAGGATTCCTGCAGAAGAATAAAGCTGGAGGGATGCATCATATCTGTATTGAGGTAAACATTAGAGTAGGTTAGATCAGTTCGGTTGTCAACATTTTTGGCTAAAAAACATATACACAATATTTAAAGGTCCCCCATTTTGCCTAAAATGTTTCCTCTGGTATTTCTGTTGTAATTATGACAATCACTCTTGCTATCGTTATTGATTTATATCAAATTATAAATTCTATAAAACATGAAATTTTTAGTGATTCTTTAAGATTTAGATTTAGTATGTTTTTCAAGAAAGATAATTGTTAATGAGGTGGGGGAAGGTGTGTGTGTGTGTGTGTGTGTGTGTGTGTGTGTGTGTGTGTGTGTGTGTGTGTGTGTGTGCAGATATGGGTACACTTGTGTAATATAATGACAACTGACTACAAATAATATTTTACTGGTCATCACTAGTTAAAAAAGCCAAAACATTGTTTGTTTTTTATCTTAATCTAATGTTTCACACATGTTTCTGTGAGGGTTATGTTTAGGGGTAGGGGTTGTGGGTTAGGCGATTAAAAAATATAATTCAGATATAAAATTAATGGAAGTCTATGCAATGCCCTTACTAATATAGGCTTAGTGAAACAACGTGTGTTTTAGCATTTTATTTAAGTTGAGGTTGAGAATAACTGGCGTACATAGTCTTTTTTTACATAGTTTTTTTTATTCACCAAATTTGCCTTTGGCTTCTCACACAATATTTACTTTTTTTATGTAATATATTATTTTAATGTATAGATGGACAAAAAAGTTACATAACACTCACATAAAACAATCAAATCACATAGGTGTCATGTATCACAAAAGTCACATACAATCACAATATTCATTAAGATAATTAATTTTTTTAAAACAATATATTTTCTTTTAAAAAAAATAAACGGAAAAACTAAAATGGACTAAAAATATATCATTATACAGTAGCCTACATATTTTAAAATAGCTTTTAGGATTAATATGAAATACCAGAATATGATATTTAATACTACTTTATATGTTCATTCTATTTACAATTTTCCTACATAAAAGATGATGATAATTATGAAAATTCAGAAACTAATTTTTTTTTTACAATCTTTTTGTAGGTGTCTTCAGACTTTTTCATGCTATCAGAGAGTAATCAGTTTATTAGTGGACAGAATACAGTAAGGACCTATCATAAATGTTAAACTTATCCATAATTTATGTGTTGCCTGTTTGATTACAGGTGGATGATATCAATGCAGCAATAGTTGATTTGAAGGAAAAGAAAATCAGACTGCTCTCCCCAGAGCCACGGATAGGAGCCCATGGCAAACCTGTGATGTTCCTCCACCCTAAAGACTGTGATGGGGTTCTTGTGGAGATAGAGCAAGCCTAGATTTTACACATGAGAGTTTTATCTTGTAAACAGTGACTTTGTTCAGTTTTGACACTTATGAGATTTGATCATTGCAAGGTTATGGAGTGTTTGATATTCATGACTTAAGCCTTTTTTTCTAAGTAATTATTTTCTTTAATGACTTGAATAAAGGATTAATTTAAGTTAGTTTGAAATGATCATTTAACCTTTTACAAAATTACTAATTCAAAATGTGTAAAATTTTAAAATGTAATAATACAATTTCCTCTATTGTATTTATATTTATGGAGTGCATTAGGTTTTTTTTAAGTGATTGCAAATTTAAAATAATAAATTAACTCTGTATCACTATTAAAACAATAGAAGCTGGAATAAGCTCAATTAAATGAATGGAAATGCTATATTAAAATGGTAGATAGGTTTTGCCATGTTTATGAATTGTGAATTGAGAATTGAAATCCTCATAAGCTTCTCATCTGGCTCTAAATGGAACCGACAGATTGAAGCTTTCTTTTTTTGGCTGACAACCATGTATTTGGAGGACAAGTTGGCTCATATCTATCTTTTCACTGTCATCAACCCGCCACCAAATAGAAAGTTGTTTTTGTTCTTATGCTTTAAATATTCCTTTTCTTCGAGGAGCGGGATTAGTTTGTGGGTTTGTGGTTTTCTCAATGTGTGGTCTCTAAAGGTCCTGTTTGAAGGTTCCTGCTTTAACACTGTTAGAATAAAAGGGCTTTTTTTTTTGTTTTTTTTGCTGTTTTAAGCTGTTTTTGACATTTCAATTTATTGGACAGCCTGAAAAGGAGCAGAATGCTTCCCAGGGAAATTCAGCCCCAGACCTTTTGAATATCTTACTATTTTGCACATGCTGTATTTTGACATGTTTGCTTTTATGCACAGTAGTGAAAAATAACTAAGCAACATATTTAATCAGGTAACACAAATATTGCTCTGAATCAAACATGAAGAAATTAAGCATGAAATCATCAAAGAGTGATAGTTTAAGTGTTTTTAGGGAAGAGGATTTCTTCAGCTGCGCATGGGTTATCATGCGTCCCAATAATATTATAGAAGCTTGCATTTGCTTGTCATAATGTGAAAACATCTGCCTGGATTAATCATGACGCAAGAGTAGCTGCATGGTAATTGTTGTTTTAGTGTCCCAAAGGCAGCTCATCCTAATTGCACATATTCAAACCACATGTCCAGTTTTATCTGGGGCAATGGAAGCTGTTTATTGCCTTAGATTTGAGAAACACACTCTCGCTCATGTTGCCTGTCTCAGAACACCATCTACAAGAGATGGCAATTAAGTATCTCATTTTCTGAGCTAATGTAGTATCGATTTTACTTTTTTTTATTGTTATTTATTGTCTTACAGCAACATGGAGGCATTAGCTAATGTGTCCTCATTTGCATTATGATCTAACGTGTAACTTGCATGTACATGCAACAGCATCAGGAAGATTATGTGCTTCATGGAAACAACGTAAATCTCTCTTATGTAATGTCAGATATGTAGAATCTCATCGTACAGTGAGACGGATGCATCATTTGAGCGAAATTATCCATTAAAACAAGGCCTGAAAGAAATGGCTCTGGGTAAATGACATACCGAGTCATCAAGGACAGTGTAGTGAATTTGTAAACATTTACATGGAGGCTAATTAATTACTAAAGATTGATTATGACATTAGAAAGGATAAGAATAAGGCTTCGATTCGTACTTGTTCCATGCTGGTCTTTGTTAGTTTGCTCAGCTGATAAATAATTAATTTAAAATAACTAAAAACGATAGCATTTTCGAGATGAATTCCTCACACAATGAAAGCAACAATCTCTCTCTCTCGGGTGGGGTTTCTGTGGTGATTTAGGCCAGCGCTGCAGTGGAGCGCCCCCTGCTGATCACTACATCTGCTCTTCAGGCTTCTGTTCTCTTCAGTCTCCGGGATGCGGTGTCGCTGCGGTGCACACTCTCTCTGTACCTCTGAAAACATAGGACCTCTATATATACATCAAAGCACCAAAGGTTATGCAGGTAGGCTGGTTTTCGGTGTTATATTTTCGCCTCATCTGAATGTTACCTGCAGCGTGTTGATGCGGAATGAAGTGATGCGCTCGTGAAGGATACGGTATGATTTCATCCTTTCGGTGCAACATCAAACCCGCTGCCACAATCACGTACATGATGATAGTCGTTCTTATAAAGTCGTCCTCCTCCGCTGTCTTTCAAAAATTTAAATCGTTGTTACATTAATGGAGATGGAAATGGCGCGAACTGAAGGGCCGTCAGTTTGTTTCTTTTTTTTCTTTTATATTATTTTTGTATCCAACTCCTTTTCGTTTGAGAGCTTCTTTGCGGCGACTATTCATTTTCTCATTAAGGACCATAATTAACACGACGGAAAATATTGTAAAGAAAAAGTGGCAAGTCCTTCAAAAAGTTCGTGACAAAAATCTAGGCTAACGTTAGCATTGTAAAATGACTATTAAAATGACTAGTAAAATGACCATCTATCTATCTATCTATCTATCTATCTATCTATCAATAATTAATAGTAAAACAAAATGATGATTTATAGTGAAAAGCTGAAAAGAAAGTGTCACCCAAGATTTAATTTTCTTCATACAGCCCTTGTGTAAATCTTGATGTCCATGGAAATGTCAGCCTAGATTGAGAGATAACAATGTCATTCAGATTTTGTGTTGTTTACAATTAAGCAGACTTGCTTGGTCAGTAGCCAGTGAAGTCTGATTAATTCCTCTGTTTGTACAGGGAATTTTGCATTCTATCGTGGTTTTCTTTTTAGCAACTGACACATAAAATCATGTAGAGGGTGAGATTCTAATTGTGGAATATTAACATAATGATGTCCTGTCATTCAGTTCTGGCTGATTTGCAGAGCTTATCATGATCATGGTAAATCAAGCATCAGATTCAAGCCTCAAGCTGGAAATCAAGCTTCATGTTGCTGCTGCTGCTGTAAAAGATGAGGATTTTGTCCAGAGAACAATAGCTGCTGGTCCACTCCCCTGAACAAATCAATAAAACCATTAGGATTAGAAAATAATGTGCATATTCTAAAATACGTTTGTATGAACTTTTTCATTATTGAGAGCAAAGCAACATACAGCTTCAATGAAAATGAATGATTACACAGCGCTGCTCTTTGTGCTTATAGTTCAAAGTGTCTGAAATGTATTTTGGGACTCTTAAGGAACCATAATATAGTGGGGCAGAGAGACAGTTTAGGAGTGGTAGGGAAGAGAGGGAGTCAGAAGGAGTGTAAGAGAGGGAGTTTGAGTGCTTATGAGGGTGCATAATTCCTGAGTGTGATCCCAGTTGGTGATTCCGTCTCCACAACAGTCTCCTGCCGCTCTCTTGTCCAGGCAACCTGCTCTTACACACACACACACACACACACACACACACACACACTCCTGCCCCGCCCCTCCTTTCAGATGCCTTATTGTTATACGGTTCTATGCTGAAGGACAAACAATGTTTGCAGGAGCATGCTGAGTTGATATTTATGCATGAGTACATTTATAGATTGATCTTCTACGAGAAATGGATAGAGACATATACGTAGATGAAAAGAAAACCCCAGGTGAGGGTTGGGAGATTTTAGCAAGTCTGTTATAATAACAGCTTTGATAATCAAGTCAAATCACCTTTATTACAATACAGGTTGTTTCAAAGCGGCTCGGCTTCACAGTATAATAAACAGGAGAATAAAAATCATTGATGAGAGACAAATTCTGTTTGAAATTCTGTTCTGCTCTACAGAAAACAATAGTGTCTCTATTCAGCTCAAGTCAGTTCAGTGTAAAGTTCATAATTTATGAAATTAGTTCAATACAACAATAAACATCTCTACAGCAGACAATATTGTCATTATTTGGCTCAAGTCAGTTCAATGTTGATTCAGTTCAATAAGTGTCGATCTTGCAAAATTTGTCAATTCAGTAATTAAGTAGCTCTGAAAATTTATCCCGCTTTAATTTAGTTTAGTTTTGCTCTCATCCGATAGTGTCAATGCAGTCAAATCGATAATATTACAGTACTGAATATTAAGTGTATTTTCACATGAATCGCATAAAAATATCATAAACTTTAGTGGGATATACTGAATGTTTTGCTACTATTATCCTCTGTTTGCATAGAAACAGTTTTAAATGAAAGTACAGCTACAGATACAGTAGTGTTAAGATGGCAAGGGTGTGGGCAGGCCCTTTTTTTATGGTGTTACTAATGTGAGTGTAAGCAGTTTTGGCCCAAAGCTGCTGTCTGGTTTAGCACTCGCTCTGATGTGATCCAGTTGCCGTTTTTGAGTGGAGTGTGTGTGTGTGTGATAACCTCTGGCAATGTGCCCGGGAAGAAGAGGACAAGGGTCAGAGAGGCATGTTCTCGCTCAGCTCAATTTAAAATCTATTGCACTACATATACAAGTGATAATGTTCAGTCAGACAGTCGTATTCACAGAAAAAATCCCAGAAAGGATATTTACATGTATTCCACTTTATAAACACTACCACTGTTTTCTATTTTAATATATTTTAAAATGTAATTTATTCCTGTGATGGCACAGCTGAATTTTCAGCATCATTACTTCAGTCTTCAGTGTCACATGATCCTTCAGAAATCATTCTAATAGGCTGATTTGTTATTCAAGTAACAATTCTTATAATCAATGGTGAAAATGGTTGTGCTGCTAGTTTTGTGAAAACCATGATACTTTTTTGAATAGAATGTAAAAAAGAACAGAATTTATTTGAAATAGACTTTTTTGTAACAATTAAAGTCCTTTAGTGTCACTTTTGATCAATTGAATCTGTCCTTACACAAAAATCTTACTGACCTCAAACTTTTGAATGGTAGTATAGAAAGTAAAAAAACAAAAGATTAATATATATATTTTTTATAAAATAAATATTCATGTATATCTGACTACCCACTAATGACAATGTGTTTTTTTTATTGAGCTTTACAACTTTCTAGGACTTACAGAAATAATATAAAAATTCTTGCCAGTGCTGTAGTGCCCTTAGCGTAGTGCACAAATTTGGGGCATGCTGGTATCCCTAGAGTATAGCATACATTAAGGATGAGTAATGGGAGTGTGCCGATGGCTTTGACTTCAGAATGGTGTAAAAATACCATGCAGAAGAACGTGATTTCAAGTAAAGCTTTACTCACACAGGTACACTGGTGTGTTAATGATCTTATGCCCAGTTTCACAGACTAAGCCTAGTCCCAGACTAAAATACATGTTTGAGTTTAATCTTAAAATAATGTTTTTTTTTCTAAGGCGTGTTTAAAAAAGCTACTAACAACAGTACATGTCCTAATTTAACTAAGGCCTAACCCTGGCTCAATCTAAACCCTCTCTGTGAAACCAGGCCTTAGTTATCTGGCCAGTATATGTGGTATCTTTTGAAGAATGTGTATTTTTAGGGGAGGAGAGTTCACAGATCAGAAGCTGTGTTTTTCTTAAGGTTTTGGCAGATATCGAGTTGTTTGTGCTCTGAAAGTGAAACATGAAAGTGAATTGAGATACATGACCTTCCGAAATAAACATGTTTTCCATAAAAATCTCTATTCCAAGACACTGATTGTGAAGTGCCTTTCATCCTCTGTGAAATTAAAATGTTTTCTGTTTTTTTCCATCATAAATAACATCTCCTATCAGCTTTACACTGCACAGTGCAGTGAGATGAAACAGTGGTGCTTTATTGGACACAAGCCCTATAATGTTTTGCTTACGTTTGATCAAGCTGTGGAATGATTCATATTGATGTTTAGCATATAGCTCAGTGACACTGACTATATGACTGAATCATCTATTCCTTTGATGTTGCATTGATGTTTACTTTTGAAATAATCGAATATCCGAGCATGGTGACCTGTCATATATTTTAAAGGTGCTTTCAAGCATCTGTTATGCACGTTAAGTGAAAGTGGCTTGTTTTGCTTCCTATCAGCCCAGTATGAACTGAGAAGGCTTTTGTGTTTGTGTCTTTTGCCTGCTTTATCATCTTTCCTCCTTGTACATAAATGACCATTTCATTCTTTTTGGGAAGCAGTCCACCTTGAGATTGCATTACTCGTTTTTTTTATCTAGAATTGGTGCAAAATCTTATTTCTTATAAGAATATTGAATATTGTGCACTAAAGTCAAGTGTGATGTAAGAAAGGTCTTCAGCCATTTTTTCCCCTCATTTGCTGAAGTTGATCTGACTCAAGATTATGAAACAATGCTGCTCTTGATCTTTTCGTTCATTACTGTGCGTTTGTTAAAAAGCTAATTATTTTCCCCTCTGGATATAGGCTATGTATCCTGACCCTGTATCTGATGTAATATCTGTAATATTGCCCTAAGTAATTAAGTAGGCTAAGTCAGGCACTGACTACATGGTTTTTTCCCCCCACTAGTTGGCGAATCACTTGCTGTGTATTACTGAATTGAGTTTTGGCATTCTAATCATACCTGCTTGCTGTCAGTACAGAGAACAACGACAAAAATCGGTGTTGCCTACACCGTGTTATCCTCTTTTTTAAATTTGCACCCTGTTGACTTGAATGGGGCACGTTTTAAACCTGCTTTTAGCCTCTTAACATCCTTGATGTGTCATTACAAGTGCACAGCAATGTGAGTGATTTTATTCAGAGTGAACACGGTGAATCTGACTGCAGTAGATGTGAAAGATATTAATAAAAGTGATGCTAATTCAGCCAGCTCACATACCTGTATTTACTTCCTGTTTTCGGTCAAAGTCCACAGTAGTCGATTGTCGAGTTCGCGCGCGCGATCATTGTTAAGCAACAGTGGAGTTACCATCCATTTGAGCTAATATTATCAGAACACCACACAGCACCTTCATCAGCTGACAGTCTGAGTCTCCACTGTTGCTTAGTTACCAATGATCGTGTGCGCGAACTCGACAATCGACTACTGTGGACTTCGATCAAAAACAGGAAGTAAATACAAGTATGTGAGCTGGCTGAATTAACATCACTTTTATTCATATCTTTCACATCTACTGCAGTCAGATTGACCGTGTTGACTCTGAATAAAATCACTTGGAAAATGAAAGAACTCCAAAAAAAGTGGAGTGTTCATTTAAGATTTAGTCAGTTTTAATCTTTTTCAGGCCAAGGCACACAATGCTACAAACTGTCTTAAAGTCGTCATAAGTCGTTCATGCTTATGTTTTATTTAGGGCTGTCAAATGATTAATCACGATTAATCACATCCAAAATAAAAGTTTTTTTTACATAATATATGTGGGTGCATTGTGTATAATTATTTTGTATATATATAAATACACACGCATGTATATTTAAGAAAAAAATATTATTTATATATAAAATATTTATATTTATATATAATATAAATCATATATAAATCTATATACAGTATATACATGAAAATATTTCTTAAATATATACAAGCATGTGTGTGTGTATTTATATATATAAAATAATTATACACAGTGCACCCACATATATTATGTAAAAAAACTTTTATTTTGGATGTGATTAATCACGATAAATCATTTGACAGCCCTAGTTTTATTTAAAGGTTGTATCAGTGATTTCAGGCCCAAAAATAAGTGTCTAATCTTTCCTAACGATCCGCTAGCTGCCCGCCCCATAAGCAGGCTGTCAAAAAAACGCGTCTCTGTATGCAGACTAGGCTCTGAGATCTGGGTATGGGTACAACCACCACTCAAAACCAAAATAAACAGTGTTCCAACCAATCACCGACAGGGGCGGGTGTTGCTCCGACTTCGCGTCCAGCCGTGCACGAGCGCAAAACCTCACAACACCCGCCCCTGTCTGTGATTGGTTGGAACACTGTTTATTTTGGTTTTGAGTGGTGGTGTACCCATTTAGTTTTGTGTGCAGATCTCAGAGCCTAGGCTGCCTACAGAGATGCGTTTTTTTGACAGCCTGCCTATGGGGCGGGCAGCTAGCGGATCGTTAGGAAAGATTAGACATTTATTTTTGGGCCTGAAATCACTGATATAACCTTTAAAACATTTTATTTTGTCTCCCCGCTGCTCTGTATCTTGCTCTCTCATTGGCTGTCGGTCATCGCCGATGTAGTTTTCAGTCAGAACACTTTTCACACAGCAGGATTTTGAATCGCCGACAGGTCCAGATATTTAGCATGCCAAATATCTCACAGGCGTCGGCAACTCGTCTGCGATTCTCTCAGATCGCGTCTTTGCTCATTCACACTGCATGATTGTCACTCGCGTGAACGAGCACCGATTTGCCTGTGATTTCGGGCATTTGTCGGCGATTTCTCAAAACCTGTCGGCGAGCCAAAATCGGGGCTAAAATCGTGCAGTCTGAACTCGGCATTAGTCTTGGTCGGTTCTCGTTAATGTTAATGTTACCTGGTTTTGTGTGTGTACCCTTTGCCCGTTTGCCTGCCTGTATCTGTTTGGAATTGTTAGTAAATGTTTGTATTGGAGCCATTTGCCTCTCCTTCAACCTGCACCACACCCGTGACAGGATTGACCCCTCTTGCATATAATTTAGGGATGCACCGATACGATAACCGATAATTCTTTATATTTGAATGCCGATAAATCTAAATCCAAATAGTTATATACATTTTGAGACTGATAACAAAAACAAAAGTCTCACCATTAAAAGCCATGTCCCAATTTTAATGTTCTGTGTTGAAAATGCAGCCCCTTATTTAGTCTCAGTATGACTCATGTACCACAACCAGAAGAGCGCTCCACTCTGCCTTCCTATCGCCTTTTGTGCATCTGTCAATAAGTGTCTATACTTGATAAACAGAAATAGGAAAAAATTAATTATTCTTTTTGAGAAGAGATAAGAGAATGGCATGACTTGTTTTTTGTGTAGTTGTGAGTGTATTGTACTGTTGTGCTTTACTGATGGTGGAAAGACTGCACTCACCTGTTCTCTGTTGAGAGATGATGGTCTGTTGGATATTTGTGATGGGTCATTTGGGCTTGTGCTATAGCTGCCTGTGTTTACTGCAGTCTGAAGGTCATGAAGGCTCGTTCCTATACTGGGACAACGGCACCTTAAATCTCTGCAGAGTCTGTTTTCAGCTATTCATATACCGAGGGCTGACTCATCGACAGAATAAATGCGTATAACTGTAGTCAGATCGAAGATTTATATTTATGTAAGCCTAACTTTCCACCTACATTTAGAGTAGCACCGATGGATCGTCCTTGGAGTCATTTCCAGTTTGAGGAATGGCAAAGTCTTGCCTGTAAAACACAAAGAGTTAAAGTAATGCATCTCGACCAAGTATAGCTCTGTGAGAGGGTGATACATCTTTTCCCTTTATCTGCCGCACAGTTAGCCTCGCGCCATTTCAGATCCATGTACATTAGCATTTAAATGAGCTAACTTGATTTTACCCAGTTCAGGCTCCATTGTCTCCATTTGAATGAGTCCACACTCAGCGGACTGAATGGAATAAGATCAGACGATCCATTTACTCTTGCTCTCAGTCTTTAATAACATGGAGGATTCACTAACTAACTAATGGGACCACAGTTGAAGAGCGAACAAATCTCCCTGTCCCAATGTCTGTTTTCATCCAGCACTATCTGGAAAGACCACAATCAGGTCCCATTATCATTCCTACATTGTGGATTGATGTACCAAGATCAAGATCGTGGAGGCAAAGTACCACCCAACGTCAAGCGGGTGAGCATTCAAAATCGTGCATTCAAAAAATTTAATGCACAGATAGCCATGGGTTATCCTGCTTACACCATGGTCATTTGTTCGCATTGACAACTTAAATCTGTTATTGATGTTTGCAGTGCAATATTTGATTGGAAGGATCATTTTCATCAGTTACGGCTATCTAGCATTATCTATTTACTATCTAGCATTCTACCCACTTTGAATCAGTTGCAGTTGCCGCTCGCATCAAATTCAAGTTACTGACTTTTGCCTACAGAACAACCACTGGCTCTGCTCCCCTTTACCTAAACTCATTACTTCAGACTTGTGTGCCATCCAGAAACTTGCGCTCTGCAAGCGAACGTCGTCTTGTGGTGCCACGTTAAAGAGGCACAAAATCTCTTTCTCTGACCTTTACCATGACCATTCCCTGCTGGTGCAATGACCTACCCAACTCAACCAGAGCTGCTGAGTCCGTAGCCATTTTCAAGAAACGACTGAAGATGCATCTCTTTCGGCAGCACTTATTCCAGTAATACTAACACTTTCTCTTCCTTTCTATAAAAAAACCCAACAAAAAACAAAAAAAACTTTACGGTTTCTGCGTTTGATTAAACTGAGAAAGGTTAAAGCACTTATATTTTGTTGTCCTACTGTTAGTTTAACTGCTTCTATTGTTCTCATTTGTAAGTCGCTTTGGTTAAAAGTGTCTGCTAAATGAATAAATGTAAATGTAAAATGAATCAGGTACACATATATATTAATCTGTAGTGTACCCTCACTTTTTCTTGTGTACCAGCAGT
The DNA here is from genome assembly GCA_031834385.1 of Semotilus atromaculatus. Taxonomy (NCBI): domain Eukaryota; kingdom Metazoa; phylum Chordata; class Actinopteri; order Cypriniformes; family Leuciscidae; genus Semotilus; species Semotilus atromaculatus. The sequence goes on along the minus strand of JAULUF010000009.1, from coordinate 21,808,761 downwards.
TCTCATATGCTGCTAGTACTCTGACCACCCACAACATCCCCCCACCGAAAAACTTTTAATGCAAAGCCTCGATCAAGTGAAGTGTGCATTTCTCTGTATGAAAACCAATGGACATTTAAAAAATAGCTTAAATAATAATAAATAAATAAAAAAAACACATAAACAACAAATAATCCCCTTGCCTCAAAAACTGTTGACTCTTAAGCCCATTGTATTTTGTCATTTTCTTTGCACAAAGACCTCAGTCATCCCTAAAAACAAAATTAAGATGATTCATATGAATAATATCTTTACTCATTTGTAAGTCGCTTTGGATAAAAGCGTCTGCTAAATGATTAAATGTAAATGTACTTTGACAAATGCAAAAAATAAATAACTTATAAGTGCTCATAATTTATGATCTTTATTAATAAATATAAAGCATACAGTAAGTTCATCGCAAACCCATTTGTAACACCCAATTCGAAAAGTAATCGATCTGACCACTGGGGAAAATAAACCTATAAAACCAAGTATGACAAAAATTAAGAAGTATTGTCAAATATTTAGATATCGATTCGATAATCCAAAATCCATGTGAAAATAGCTTATATATAATAAAAGAAAATTATGTGTCAAGTCACCTTTATTTATATAGCGCTTTTTACAATGCAGATTGTTACGAAGCAGCTTTACAGAGATAACAGGAAAATGATGTTGATATTAATGATAATATTGTTGAATATAAAATTAAATGTCCCCAACTAAGCAAGCCAAAAGCCAATGGCGAAAAAGTCGAAGAAAGGCGACAGTGACCAAAACTCTATCAAGTGACAGAATGGAGAAAAAAATCTTGGGAGAAACCAGGCTCAGTCGGTGGGCCAATTCTCCTCTGGCCAGCGAACGAACAGTGTATGATTATGATTCAGGCAACATTACAGGTCAGAAGTCAGATTTAATTGGAACATTGTATTATGCAGTTCATCTGGTTGAAGATCAGAGTCATCACGCGCGTACTATGAGGACGAGTTTGTTGAGGATCAGTGCCTATGGCTGTCGTGTCGATGAGGCGTGAGGTATGGTACGACCGTTTGATTGACGGACTTACTGTCCAATGATTCTAGGTGGTCTTGGAAATGATTGGCTGGAGTTTTTCGAGTCCTGCCTGTTCAACAGATGATTAAATTGATTAATTTTCTTTTCAGTGCTTCTAACTCAGTGGCTGTAAGGGGGTTATGAATAGGATTTCAAGTGATTTTGAAAAAATGGACAAAAAAGAGAATCACATACCCCACCTTTAATGGCTTCAAAATAACTGGTAAGATATAGTTAACAACTTTAAAGCAGCTTGCCCTGTCAGATGCTCTGACAGATACTGTTGCTGACTGACAGATAAATTCTTGCGCTTTTTAATGAGTTTGAGATGTGGTGCTTTCCTCAGTGCTTTACTACTTACATTTCACAGGTATATTCTCCATCTGTAAATGTTAGAAAGTCAAACAAATATGTCCATTTCACTGTCAGGAGAGGACGAGCTTCAGCAAGTGAATCTGCGCTAAAATTCAAGCTTTCGTGAATGAGCGCCACCGCAGAGCACAATAGAATAGTAGTGGAATAATTATGAATAATATATACATACATATTGCTAAAATATTTGTTGTTGGAGACAATATATGTGCCATATGTAGAATTTGAAACCTACAAGTTTATTTTTATGAAAGTGACCATTATAATGGGGTAATCAAATGCAGGCTAATATAATTAGTTTATGCTTTTGTTGTTATTTTCATTTTTAGTTTAGCCTTTTAATCAATTTAAAAACAAAAGCATTATTTTTGTTTTTAGATTGTAATGTGATTTTAACCACCTTTTTGCACTTAATGTATTGCATTGCCTACATTACATTCACTATATTTGTTTCCATATCCTTCAATACCAATATTGTTTGTAGGATATCATTGGGCAGGATGTGAATTATTATTTTATTTTTTTAAATAAATACAGATTTTCTTTATCCAAATAGAAAAAAGTAGAAAATACAGAAATATATCGTATATTGCCATTTAACCAAAAAATACAGAGATACGTTTTTTCGCCATATCGCCCAGCCCTAGTAGCGAGTACATCAGGTGTTATAGTGTTCACGGTTCCAGCTGACCTAATTTATGAGTTGTGCTACGTGTATTGGTAGCACAACTCTATTAACTGTATAAGATCCGACCCTAACTTCCCTCCTGTGGCTTCTGGTCTGAAACTGCTGGCGCTGTGGTTCCTCGGCTAGATATATCTCGTTTATCTCAAGGTAATATGCTTGTATGCTATTTTCCCCACCATTCTCTGTGGCAGCATCTGTTTTTAAAATAGATAAAGCCTAAAATGTACATACAAACTAAATCTGTGCACTTCATTCTGCACTATAAAATGGCTTCCTCCTTTGTTGGGTTGTGAAAATAGATATGAGAACTCAAGAGATATTAAATTGCTCAAAGTGTAATTTTTATTATGACTAAAGTCATTTGAACATCATATGTGTGGTTTTTGGAGGAGGAACTTTCCAGGAGTACTTGAAGACACACTATTGATTACTGAGAGTGGGAGGGTTACCAGCAGATGGATGGTTGTGATCAGTCGTTTCCAATTGTTTTACAAACCTAAATCCTCCTGGTAAGGAAAATGCATCAACTGCGTGTGAGCATGAAAACCAAGGTCACTAGATGGTCTGCAGATGCTGTGTTTTCTATCTGCTGTTTTTCCCCTACAGTTATATCATTATTAGCACTTAAGCTTTCAGTGTATTCAATGGGCTTGGTCATTAGCTATCCAGTTTCTCTGAGAGATTGCATTCTATTAGCATTTAGATGAGGCAGTGATTTTAGTTTGCCTCAACATACCACTCAGCATATGCAGCTGCTGCCAGCACTTGGTGTATAAAGATGTTTAGACCTGCATAAATGGGTGTACAACTGTGGTGTGAAATTAAGACTTCATATATATTTATTATAGTACTAGATATGCAGTCATATTAATATAAATAGATATGTAGCATTAAACACACATTTGTAAGCTTCCACAAACTGATGCAGTTCATGTCCAGTTTCAAACAGCGTTGCTAAAAGCGTTTCAATCATTAGAATAACTCAAAGTGTTTTGGGATAATTACACAAGGTAGACGTAGAAAGATGTAAAAAGAAAATGAGAATATGGTGGGGAAAATGAATACTTGTTTTAAAAGGTTTCCTTTGGGTATTACAGCTCACATGTAGCATCTGGTCTGTGTGAGTTAAAGATTTATTGATTTGGTTTCAAGAAGGGTGTGTGTTCATCAGTGTGTGACGTGTGGTTCAGATTTTGCCTGCGTTGTACTGACCATGAACAGTCCTTAAAAAGAAAATGGATTAATAAACATATTAAACTTAAAAGTCACTTGGTGTTGTCAGGTTGAGTCATATTAAATTATATATTTTTTTTTTTTCTGGAATAACTCTTCATTGCTCAGTGTGATAAGGCTGTAGCCTCTTTTAGCTTCTGTCACAGAGCATGAGACATTTTCTGAATATGTCTGCTATGAAATTATGACCATAAACAGAAATTTAGCCATTGCTATTAATTTCAGGGAAAAAGCTAACTTAAATAAGCCTGGAAATAATTTCTGAGAGTCAGACAGAATAAGTCAGAGAGTGTTTTTGTTTTTAAATCATCTCATTACATTTAAAAGGCAGCACTTTGTCGTAGTAATCCGTTAACAAATACACCAGACATTTTCTGCCATTTTGTGAGTTTCTTTCAAACTTTTTCAATAGTTTTGCCGGAGGATATCAATAAGCTGTTTGGGGCTCATATCTTTAGATAGAGAGGAGATCTGGAGATGGTGACACCCAGATTCAAGAGATTTCTGAGAGTTAGTCATCTGTGAAAAGCTAAATCCTGTTTTATATTCTGAGTCTGACATTAGCTCAAGAATGAGACACACACTCTCTCAGCTTGACAGATCAGTGATGATCTTTACTGTGGAGATGGAGCTGTCATATATTCGGGGAAAGTATGTAGATCTGAGGGATTGGTCTGACTAATGGATCCCAAAATTGATTTATTGTAGCTGCACAAAATCATCCGAGGACATTTATTGACACAATGCAATCTCTAGCTCCTCACCCCAACCTCACCCCACCCTACCCGAACCCTTACCTTAAACCTACCCTTAACCTAATTATAACCTTATCCCTAAAACCTAAAAAAAGTCTTAACCTTTAAACATGCCTTTAACGGGGTCTCAGAAAGTGAGGGCCGGCCAAAATGTCCTCACTTTCCTTACTTTGTCCTCACATTTTCATTGGAGGGATAGCGGATTTTTGAGATACTTTTCTGTCAATAAGCCTTACAAGCACATGGCATTTTTACAGTGAGGCCTGTCCTTGAACAAACATCATGCATCATTAATATCTGGCATATATTTGATGCTCTAAAGCCTTTTGGAATAAATGAATAGCAATTGCAATGCCTGCTGACAGGTCTGTGTACACTGTGTAGATATAATTGCTAACAACTGCAGAGATGCTTCAGGCCTCGATCCCTTCTTTTTAACTCTGCTTTAAAAGCTTAAGTTTACAATGAAGCACATGTTAATATGTGAACCACAGAGGGTTTAGACCAAGTCACAGTCTTGTCCTGACATTGGTAACCTTCATTGGTGAAGTATAGGGCATTAAAAGGAGCCATTTTAACATTAACAGATAATGATTTTTAAATCATTACCAAAGTCCTTGTGTCAGCAATTGCAAAAGACTGCATGGCCTATAGTCCCTTTTGGTTTAGCGCTAATCAAATTGAGACGGTATGTGACCAACATAATGCCCAAACAAATTAATTTCAAGACAAATGTCATGTTTTATTAATTATTATATTAAATAAATGTATAAATATATAGTAAGTAAAAAATAATATAGATAAAATATTCTTGAGATTAAACCTTAACTGAGGTCATAACTTTTTTATGTTTGAATAATGCATACAATTGAAAATAATATATAATATGTTTTTATACATTTGTATAATGCATAATATTAAAAAATAATAATTCTGACAAAGACAGTGGAGGAAAATGCACTCTTTAATAGGATCTTTCCTGATCCTCTGAAAACTTGTTACAGGTCAGCACAGATTATCTTGACCCATTGTGGGTGTTTATTCTCCCCTTTTGGATTTAAGATGCACAGTGTCTTACTGGTAGACAATCCCATGCATTTCTGCAGCAGAGAACAGCTTTGCTGTATAGCAGAGAAGGGCACAGCAGCCTGTAACCTTATACAGGGGTTGAGAGGGTGTAAATGGCAGGGAAAATGGGGCTTATGCAAGCCTTTAAAATAAGAAGTGTGTTGTAAGGGAAGCCTATGTGAAGAAGGAGATCGATGACAATAGATTTTCTTCCCTCCAGCAGAACCTCCTGGGCTGTGTCTGCTGGGATGTCAGCAGGTCTGGTGCATTACTGATGGCTGGTAGACTATAGCCAGCGCTCATACTTCAGAACAAAGAGAGGGAAATGGGCATTTGAATAACAGAGAAACGGAGGCAGACAGAGCTAGGGTGCTTTAGAGAGAAAGTCTGAGAGAGAGAATTTGTACACTAGAGAAAGACTGAGATGAGAAGGTGGAGACAGATGAAAGAGTAACGTGAATGACCTGGATTCACATCATTCAGGTCATTCCCTTTAGCCTCTGGCAGCAGAGGTCTGATTACTTACCACACAGCAGACATCATATTCATTTTCTAAAACTGAAGTTACTGAAGTGCTAAAGTTGCTTTTTTCTAATAGTTAATCTCAGAATGAAAATTCAGTCATCATTTACTTACCCTGTTATTTTTCAGTGCATCACAAAAGGACCATTTAAGAGTCTTCACACAGTCTCCTGTACACTGGCAGTTTATAGTGACCAAACACTAGGGGTGTAACGGTTCAACTCACAGTTCGGTTTGTATCACAGTTTTAGGATCACTGTCTCGGTTAGGTTCCGTATGTGCTATGTTCAGGAAAAATAAGGACTACTGTCAAATAAAATAAAGAAAATAAGAACAAATTAATCAAACTACAAGCAACAGCACAAATAAATACAATAGCGCAAAGATACAAATAAAATAAACAGTGCTTTTCATGTTTTTCAGATTTCTAACAGTAGTTTTCAGGTACATAAATTGAATGAAGTAATCAAATGTAAAATAATTGCATATAATCTTCATTGTATAAATTATATAAAGATGAATTATTATTAAAGTTACGAACGTTCAGTCAAGAGCAGTGAGTGATTTCCATGTCTTTTGTTGTTTGATTAACATTAAAAACACAGAGAGCAGTAATATTAGGCTACTGTCAATTTAAGACATAATGCACGGATCCAAAATACTGATACTGATACACATGCATTGTCTTTCTCGTGAATTTTTGAGTGAATTTGTCTGTTCAAGCGCAAGACTTGAAAGAGAACTCAACACTGTCTGAGACGTGGCTTTACGTGTGCACACACAAATCTTCTCACAGCACGCATGCGTGCGAGTTCTCTCTCTTGTCTTCTTGAGCTTGAATGTTTAAATTGGCAAGGCTTAAATGAGTTTAGTTTAAACACAGATAGCAACGTGGAATGTTAAGGTCTCACCTGCGCTCACACTGGTAAATAACTTGTCATATTAGAGCATATGGCACTCCTATTGAACAAAGTTTAGGTGTACAATGTGTAAGCCGGAACATAAATTAGCATAAAAACAAATTATTTCTGCCTGTTTTACGTCGTGTTGTTTTTAACAAACCATATTGTAGATTTAAGATGAACCGCGGTGCAAGTGCATGCCGAATCGTGGGTGGAGAAAAAAAAAAAAAGTTATGCTACTGGATCATTGAGTTAAACCTAAGTCACTTTCAAGGAAAGTCTGTTCACTTGGCAGCCATATTTGCAACAGCACCGAAACACTATTTATGGCATCCAAGGCCAAGTCCTGTCTACTTGAATGGGAAAGTCCTGAAATCTTGAACAAAATCTGACATGAACTGTCCCATAAATGTTGTTTCTTTTGCTCAAATAGCATTTAAAAAGCTTATGTTTCAGGTTGGTCCAGTCAATGCCCATGTGCAGTCCTAACTTTACAAATTGGCGATTGATTTTAATTAGGAGTTCTGTTGGTTCACAAATTGGACTAAACAATTTGTTCATAATAGTAAATGATTTGAACTAATTTGACTTAATTTGAGTCTATTCCTCAAACAAAGATATTGCATATCTTCAGAATATGGCTTATTTTTTATTAAAATATCAACAAAATTGGGAAAAACATGAGGGTAAATGATGATAGAATAGATTTTTTTTGGTACAAAAATGTCTTTGAATACGCTGTTAGTGATTTTAGCCATTTTGCCAAGTTTCAACATTTTTGCTAGGATGACAGTAAAACGAATCGGTTACCTAACGTAACCTCGGTTCTCTCTAGATGAGGGAACGAGTATTGCGTAAGCTAGCTTACGCTACGGGAAAGATTCATCTTTCTGAGAAATTGAAGCCAAAAAATTATCCTATAATTTTGTATCTATTGTCAACGCAGTTCAACTGCAGCAGAGCATGAGCGGGCTAGCTAGCAGCTCATTGGCTCGCTCACAGGGAACTGCTTAAGCCTATGAGGAGACGCGATTGAACTCTCGTCCAATGAGAGTCGTCATGCTCTCATTGCGTCATAGCCCGCCTGAGCGGGCGAGGTCAGAGAGTATAAATACTGGCGTCTTAGGCTGTAACTCTGGTTTTCATAGAATGAAGCGAGAACGCTAGTAGCACAAGCACGGCCGGGAACGCAATACTCGTTCCCTCATCTAGAGAGAACCGAGGTTACGTTAGGTAACCGATTCGTTCTCTTACGAGAGGTTCTCTCGTATTGTGTAAGCTAGCTTACGCTACGGGAACACCTGGTCAACGCCGTGCGTGCTAAGCATCCACTTATGAGTCCCAGGGGAGACCCGGGGGAACCCTTAATAGTGGGAAAAAATATATGTACATGTGACAGGGCCAGCAGAGCGGGCCGGTGATTGTGTAGTACTAAGCACTTGATAAGAGAGACAGAGCGGGAACCGGTCTGTGTGAATAACTCTTTTTGTGCAGCTTACCAGAGAAACTGTAACATACTAGATAGCTAGTAGTTTAGCCTGCAAGGCGGGAACTTCGAGATTGTAAAATCTGACAAAGGTGGAAGGGGAAGACCATCCTGCTGCCACACAAATGTCATGAATGGAAATTCCGCTGGACCATGCCCACGATGAGGCCATGCCTCTAGTGGAATGAGCCCTGATGCCCAGAGGGCATGGCAGGTCTTTTGACGCGTATGCGGCTGCAATGGCATCAACTATCCATCTGGATAGTGTCTGTTTCGAGGCGGCCAACCCCTTGGTGCGCCCACCGAACGAAACAAACAGCTGCTCAGATCGTCTGACCGGAGCAGTGCGAGAAATGTATAATCTCAGGGCCCTGACCGGACACAGGAGATTAGAGTCAGATTCGTTATCGGATGCCGGCAGAGCCGATAAAGAAATAACTTCCCTGAACGGGGTACCCATCGCTTTTGGGACATAACCATGTCTAGGTTTGAGAACGACTAAGGAGTCATTGGGCCCAAACTCCAGACAGGAAGCGCTAGTTGACAGCGCGTGAAGGTCTCCCACACGTTTTACTGATGCGAGTGCAAGCAGAAAAACGGCTTTGAACGAGAGGTATTTGAGGTCCACGGTGTTTAGTGGTTCGAATGGGGGGGCTTTCATAGCTTCGAGAACTATGGAAAGATCCCAAATCGGCACCGAAGGGGGGCGTGAGGGGTTCATCCTCCTAGCTCCCCTGAGGAAGCGAATGACCAAGCCGTCTTTGCCCAGTGACTGTCCGCGCCGGGGTTCATTGAACGCCGCAACAGCTGCCACATACACCTTTTATACGCCGAATATTCGCCACAGCTTCTGGACTGTAAGAGTGTGCAGGGACCATTCCCCGGGGGGAATGGGGTTCCTGGACAGGCTGTCTGGACCGTCGTTCAGATGGCCCGGCACATGCGTCGCTCTGAGCGATAGCAGGCGACACTGCGACCAAACTAATATGCGTTCTGTCAGTCTGAAAAGATTTCTGGACCTGACACCGCCCTGACGGTTTAGATAGGAGACCACGGCCATATTGTCCGAACGAATCAGCACGTGGTGCCCCTGAATGCGCGGGAGAAAGCGCGTGAGCGCATTCTCGACCGCTAACATCTCCAAACAGTTTATGTGAAGAAGGCTCTCTTGAGCTGACCAGGGGCCGAAGGCCGGTGAGCCCTCGCAGACCGCACCCCAACCCGTGTTGGATGCGTCTGTCGAGATGACTTTTCGGCGAGAAAAGGTCCCCATGGAAACGCCCCGCTGGAACCATTCTGTCACGGTCCATGGCTGCAGAGCTATGATACAGGTCTGCGTTACTTTTATCAGCTGGCGGCCCGTGGTCCACGCACGGTGAGACACACGGCTCTTCAACCAGAGCTGAAGCGGGCGCATGCGCAGTAACCCCAGCTGGAGCACCGCGGAGGCTGAGGCCATATAGCCCAACGCCTTCTGAAAAGTTTTCAGAGGTGTGAGTCTGTTCATCTGAAAAGATGCGGCGAGACGCTGAACACGGCGCGCGCGCTGTGTTGACAGGCGAGCCGTCATCCTGACCGAGTCTAGCTCTATACCCAAGAAGGAAATAGTCTGACTGGGTTGAAGTGCGCTCTTTGTCCAGTTGACAGAGAGGCCCAAAACTTCCAGATGGTCGAGGAGAACTGCACGATGAGACAGTATCTCTCTCTGTGATTGTGCCAAAATCAGCCAGTCGTCCAAATAGTTCAGTATTCGCAGCCCCTGACTCCGCAGGGGGGCGAGCGCCGCGTCCATGCACTTCGTGAACGTACGAGGTGCTAAGGATAGGCCGAACGGAAGGACTGTGTATTGATAAACCTGGCCTTCGAAGGCGAAATGTAAGAAAGGCCTGTGAAGGGGATTTATCTGAATCTGAAAATAAGCATCTTTCAGATCTAGTGAAATGAACCAGTCCCCCTGGCGCACATGCGCGAGGAGTTTTCTGATAGTGAGCATTTTGAACGGTCTCTTCATGAGAGCTTTGTTCAGCACTCTGGGAACAGAAAGTGGCGGCTGTCAGAACGAGAGCGAGGGCGAGGGCGGCCGCCCTGGCGTCGCTGTGAAGTCTGGCTGTGCTGAGCTGGGCGCTGAGGTGGTCACGTGAGCGGCCTGCAGAGGAGCTAGCGCGACGAGGCAGAAAGAGGTTCATGGCCTGGGAAGCTTTCTGAACTTTGGAGAAACGGTCAACAATACCTGTGACGGCAGATCCGAAGAGGCCGGATGGAGAGAGCGGAGCATTTAGAAAAGCAGCGCGCTCAGAATCTCCCATGTCGGCGAGTGTGAGCCACAAGTGTCTTTCAGCCACACAAATGGCGGCCATGCACTTTCCCAAGGCTTGAGCGGCAGATTTTGTAGCGCGCAGGGCAAGGTCCGTGGCGCTCCTCAAATCCGCGACAGTAGGGGGGTCTCTCCCGTTCTCGTCCCATTCGCGGAGTATGTCACCCTGTAGAATCTGCAAGACGGACATGGAGTGAAGTGCAGAGGCTGCTTGACCGGCGGCTGAATAAGCGCGGGTATGGAAGCTCGAAGTCGCTCTGCAGGCTTTGGAGGGAAGCACAGGTGATGAACGCCATCTCGCGGAGGGCGGGCACAAGTGTGCAGCGACCAGGTCCTCTACAGGGGGAATAGAAAGATAGCCCTTCTCAGCGGCTCCGTCCACAACGCGAAGCGGGGTGGAAGAATCAGAGCGAGTTCTGGCAGAGAGCGGGGCATTCCAGGACTTAGAGAGTTCCGCGTGCAGTTCTGGCCTGAGTCCACACGCTATGTGTGTGCGAATACACTGCAGACTCACACTCTCGCTCGTATCCAAGGTAAATCATCAACAATATCATCCCTTACATTTGTTTTATTAACTTAATACATCATAATCAGCTTAAAACGCATGCGCAGGTTACTTTACTAAGTGCGCACCCGAGTCCGTGATTCTTTCACAATTACGCGAACCGCGGCACGGTTCGGGAGCAGCCGAACTCAGAGCACCTCCTCCAGGTAGTCTCGGATTCGGTACCTGAGGCAAAATTACTAAATATGCAGCGCGAATTATATATTTCTAACTCCAAACAATTGGCCACTGAACCATCTGATAAAATCTTCATTTGATTCGATCCGTGAACTTGACACTCAAATGAACCGTTCGCATTTTACTGATGCAAAAGACGCGCGCGCGCACACACTGGGAGCGCGGTGTGTCAGTGTGTACCGGCTGTGGTAAAGTAATGACTCAGTTACAAGGTGTGTATAATTTAAACTACTTAGTCGACATTAACAGTAGCTGCTGTACGGTTTTCATACTGCTCTCCTTCTAGTCACTTCTGAACGTCTCTTGATAAAGCTCCAGGTGACGGGTTGCCGGATATCACAAAAAGAGCAAAACAAGCCCCTTAAAAACGCAGTATAAGCAGACATGGCAAAAAATGTACCGGAGAACACATTTAAACATATTAGTATTGCTAATATTATCCTACCAAATTAAAAGATAGTAACTAATTTATTATGAATAGAATAGTTCAATATAAAATATTTAGATATTATAAACTGATTGATGAGGTAAAGCAATAACATGAGATTGAAAAATGATTCAGCAACACTTTATTTAAAGTTTAATTGCACCTATGAGTTGTATTTAATATCAGTCAGTTGGGGGAAGTTCTTCTAAAAGTTGATGAGTGTGTTTTGTTCACTATATTTAGCTATCAAAATAGTTTACCAAATAAATTATTTGCCAAATAAAAGACAGTCAAACAAGGAGAAGAACTTTTCATTTCTAAAGTATTTGGGTTTATTTAGTATACAAAGCCATTTATGATGATTTTTCGAGAATAACTACATATATAAATAACTATATCGTGAAATATATCGTTACCGTGAAATAAAATTTTGGTCATACCGCCCACCTCTACTGCATGTCATTTGGATCAAATCCTCCAACAACATTTTTAAAAAATAAAACCTGCGTTTGCTTCAATTTCTGATCCATCTGCTATTACGAAACACAATTTTGACTGTTTATTGCATATTATCTCTTTTAATGTGGAAAAAACGCTAAATAATAATTTTTACTATGTATTGGTATGTAATTTACGGTGGTGTAAGCTGCTGGAAAAAGCTTTAAAATGGACCTTGAAAGTGCTTGAAAAGTGCTTGAATTTGACCTTGGAAAAGGTGTACGAACCCTGGGCGGGAGTCGAGCGCTGGCGGAAGTAACTGCCGTCCATGCGGTTGGTGGTCTGCTCGGGGGGAGGGGACCACTCGAGCCCGAGGCGTTCGACGGCCTGAGATAGGAGGCGCATAAGTTCCTCCTCGATGCCAGCGCGGGTCGCGGTGGATTCACGGGCCGAAGAAGCGCGAGAACCGGACCATTCCTCACTGTCTGAAGCGAGAAGCGAACATGTCTCCTTCATGTCCGCGGCGTCCTCGGAGGCAACAGAGCGGCCACTCGGCGGCAGCTGTATGTCCGGTAGCGGCGGAGACGGAGAGCGGGAGGCGACAGGCTCCGGCGGGATGAACGCTTCAGGCTGGGGTTCCGGCGGCCTCTGCGAGCGGCGTTTCTTCTTCCGCGGCGAAGTCAGAGGCGGCGCGGAAGCTTCTTTTGAGGCCTGGAGTCGAGCCCGCAGGGTCGACAACGGCATATTCTCGCAGAGCTCGCAGCCGCCATCAGCGCGGGCGAGCTCGGCGTGCTCCAATCCGAGACAGAGAGCGCAGATGACGTGGCGGTCTCCAGTCTCGAGGGGAGCGCGGCACGAACCGCAGGAAACAGGACGAGACATCTTAAAAAAGACGCTCGGCTCTTTTAGTAAAACAGATACAATATAAACACAAGGAAAAAGGATATAATCCGTCGGATGGCGGTAGCTTGCAGGACGGCTGAAGGTGGCGAAGACGGCCGGCTTCTTCAGACTCCTAGGTGCTTGCTAAGTTGCCTTGTCGACGACGGCGGCTTCCTTCAGATCAGCGGATGCGAAAAGCCTCTCTGAAGAGATGAAAATCAGAGTTACAGCCTAAGACGCCAGTATTTATACTCTCTGACCTCGCCCGCTCAGGCGGGCTATGACGCAATGAGAGCATGACGACTCTCATTGGACGAGAGTTCAATCGCGTCTCCTCATAGGCTTAAGCAGTTCCCTGTGAGCGAGCCAATGAGCTGCTAGCTAGCCCGCTCATGCTCTGCTGCAGTTGAACTGCGTTGACAATAGATACAAAATTATAGGATAATTTTTTGGCTTCAATTTCTCAGAAAGATGAATCTTTCCTGTAGCGTAAGCTAGCTTACGCAATACGAGAGAACCTCTCGTAAGAGAACTGAAGGTTTAATAATGAGTTATAGGCAGAAAGCATTTTTCTGTGGTATTAAAAAAATAAAAAATAAATTTTTATGTTCTGCATTTACTCAAAAGTGAAGCGTACAATTGATCTCAACTTCTAATTGTTGAATATACACTCCATTATATGTGCAACTATATGTATGGGTGTTACAGTACGTGAGGCTAGTCAGATGTTGTTTATGTGAGCTACAGTAGAATCTCCAACATGCACATCCCTATCCAGCTCTGTTTCTGTCATCTGAATGTGTTTCAGCACCACAGACAGCAGCAAATCCTCACGCTGTGTTCCAGAGGCTATCCCTGACATTCATGAATAATCATCATATTAATCCAAACAAGGTTTAGTAGGTCTCTTAATTTCAGCAGAAGTCACCTGGAGCTTTGGGGAGATTATTGATGACAATGAGAACGATTCTCTTTCCTGTCATGCACCTATTCATTTCCTTTCTTTGTCATGCAAAGCAAAGAGAGCTTTACAACAGGTTTTAGGCAGTTTCAAGAATCTGTCATCAAGGAAACTGTTTGAAACAAACAGGAAACGAACAAGAAGTACAAGGATTGTAGAGTCTGTCAGTTATGGAAATAGTGTTTTCCACAAGGCAAAATATGACACGAGTTTGATAAACAGATGAAAAAGGGCTTGTAATAAAGTTCTGTATATGAATTCATGCATCAAATCTACCGCAGTAACCTCTCTGATGTTTTCTGACATTGTCAGTTTCTAAAAACCACATAGCATACAATAAACTTGATAAATACTATAGTGTAATAAAAGGTGTGTTTATTGTTTGGTTTTACTGCTAGCCTCTGCCAAGAAGCACAGCCTGTTTTCCTGCTCTCCTTGAAAAACTATCTCCCTCCCATGGGAGACCGAGTCAGTCAGTCACTCTTCACTCCAAGCGCAGCACTCTTTTGCAGACATAAATATTAAATAGGCTATGTGTTTACCTCCATCTGCAGCACTGAGCCGATGCATAGCGATCTAGGTGCTAGTTGCTAAACTTCAATTCATGTTCGATACATGAATTTTGATCTGTTCTATAGTGTTAACATGCAATTGTTACTTTAAGGTTCTAACTGATTTTACTTTAAAAATAAATGGGTTGGTGTGACCTAATGGATTCAGGTTGATTCAGTCATAATAACTTGTATTTGCTTTCATGGTTCATGTGAGGCAGCTTCAGATAAAATGTTTATAAAAAAAAGGACAGTTAACCCAACAAGTCTGACTCATTATTTACTCACCCTTATGTAGTTCCAAACTCATGCTTCTGCACATATACACTTAAGTGTGGGGTTAGTAATTGTAAGGATGTGTTAAATTGATCAAAAGTGACAAAAGACATTTGTAATGTTACAAAAGATTTCTATTTAAAATAAATGCTGTTCTTTTGAACTTTCTATTTTTCAAAGAATCCTGAAAAAATATTTCCTCAAAAATATTGAAGGGGTCATGACATGTTTTTTTTGTTTTGTTTTATTATGTTCCCTTAGGTGCAATTATAGTATTACTATAGTTTTTTGTACAAAAAAATGTAGTGATTTATGACCTTTTCCCACCCTGTTTCTCACCTCTGATTCAAACAGTCTGTTTTGGGGTGTTTCCCCTTTAAGACTTCAGTGTTAACGCCCACTGTTATGATTGGCTAACGTCAGTGCTTATGCACAAATTATTAACGTTAATCATTTTGTATCACATGTAGGCTACACAATGCTCCACCACGTGAAACATCGGTCTTCCGATCTTTTACCATCGTGTCAATAGAGAGAGAGAGAGAGAGAGAGAGCAAGACAGTTTGAAGGCGCGCGCGCGGCCGGGGCTCATTCTCTCTCTGCTCGTTCTTTCCGTAACATGCCCTGTCACACTCATCTGATCACTCACGGATCAAATAAAGCTTTGGCGCGCTGCATATGCTGCAAATAAACTGCATCTGACTGCTTTCCCTGACATCTGGATCGTTCGGCAGCGTATTCAAACACTCAAACAGGAACAGCACATCTGCGTGGCATTGCAATCATCTTGTAAACAGACCAACTTGCTGCACGTCGACTGAACACATGTGGGCGCGAGCCGCACGACAACGATGCGATGATGCGAAATGAGGCGTAGGCCCAGTCCCAAATGTTCGGTGACGTCATGTAGTGCAGACCTATAGGGCCCTTAGCGCGAGTCCGCGAGGGCGCATTCACTGTAAAAAACTTAACTCATTATTTTGAGTTATCTTTTTGCATGGTTTTTTTTTAGTTTAACTAACTTATTTCGATAAGTTGAGGACAAGAAAAACTTAAAATTTCTTGTTGTCTGGACAATCTAGTTATCTCTACACAAAAAAATAAGTTGAAATAACTAAATTGCTAAAATATTTTTTACAGTGTTGAGAGGTATTATTGGGACAGACTCGATCGTCACGTCAGAAACAGGAAGAAGGTCTGGTTGTTGTTGTTTTTACAATGAGTTTAAGAAAAATGTATAGGTTTCAATTTTCATACTACGTTTATATGACTCAGTAAAGCCATGATATTCGGTTCTATTTATGTAATGAATCATAATGCGATCGTATTATTTAACGCGCTATTATTATGTTTGAGATATCAACCACTGGTCGATAATGTTTATATAAACTGTAAGTAACAACTGGTAAAATGTACGCCTATGTCATAAAAACCATAATAACACTTAAATATTCTCTTGTCAGCCATGTTTACAGTCCGTGAGCGAAATCTCCTCCCATCCGTTTTCTGATTGGCATTTCGCAAGGATTCATGGGTAGTTAAAGTGCGTGGAGCCTGCATCCATGCGGGCTTCGCGGAAGACCGCTTCAAGGGTACAAAGGGGGCGCTGCTGACCACACTTCAGAGCGTTAAAATGCTAAATGGGACGGCCTACGGACTCGTAGACTCGGCGAGCACGCGCAATTTAAGTCCACAAGACCGAAAGTCTGCATGAAGTGCGACATTTGGGACTGGGCCTTAGTTGTCTTGCGCTGGAGGCGGTCATATGCAAAGGACTGGTACTTCACTTCGTACTGTGACGTCACTAAGTTCAAAGGATCTAGAACGAGCTGTATTTAGAGCTTGATTAAATAAATGCTTCGTTTATAATGGGGAGGACATCTTAAGCTATGAAACTTGCAGGAAGTTTTAATAGTACATATCTCTTATATACCAAAAGATTAAGGCAAATTTGGTTTCTCATGTCATGACCCCTTTAAGCAGCACAACTTTTTAACATTGTTAATAATAAGAAATATCTTGAGCAGCAAATCAGGATACAAAAATGATTTCTGAAGGATGATGTGACTGAAGACTGGAGTAATGATGGTGAAAATTCCTGTGCCATTACAGGAATAAGTTACATTTTAAAATATATTAAAATAGAAAACAACAATTGTAAATAGTAATATTTCATAATATAACCATTTTAAATTTTTTTTTGATCAAATACATTTTTATTTGATATATGAGATATCTTTAAAAAATAACAACCCCAAACCTTTAAACAGTCATGTATGTTGTATTTTTGTCTTGACATCTGCTTTAGCTCTCTTTGGAACATATGAGTTATGGTGTCTGATTTGTGAATTAATCATCCTTTTTGAATTAATAAATGAATATTCTTTTCAATTAATCATTTCTTCTGATCTAAATGTGTCATTGATCCAATGATTTAGTCAGTTAACAGTCCACTGAAGTTTATCAGTGAATAACAATTCATTTTCAGTCTGTATGTCACACAAAGCTATCATATGAATTCAGGAGACTTGGAATATAGGGAATAAGTCATATGGACACTTTTAAAAGTCCTTTTTGAAACAAGTCATACAGGATCAGAACAACCGGAGTGTGAGTAAATTATGACAAACAGTTATTTTTTTAGTTAAACTATCCCTTTAACACAAAAAACAGGCTCAGACAGCAGTGGTGTAGTAAAGAAATGCATTTCATTGCGGTCTGCTTTTGATGTTTACAGTACAGTACAGCTATTAAGGCCAGGCATGTCGTGGTGTCTTGACAAGGACCAATTTCCCTCTGTAATCAAAGGCCAATGATGGATGGATGGCAAGAGCATCTATCAGCTCACCTATCCTGTCCACCTCGTCGTCCTTTTCATTCTTCTCAGGCAGCCTCCCCGATGGAGCATTATGCTGACATCAGTGCCTACATTCTGTCCTTCTGTGCTCATAATGCAGGTCTGCAGGGGTGGAGAGGGGATTTCAGCCACACTGCTCTGTAGGCATGCAGCACAGCCACTGCCATTTGACAGGATTTGGCTGAAAATTAGACCCTGCTTCCACCCCAGATGGCAGCTTTTATCAAAATGGCTTTCAGGGTACAGCTTTGTATAAGGGAGAGACAAAAAAAGATGGTGACGGAAGTCTATGAAAAAGTGTGTAAGTGTTAAAGGGATATTCACTCAAAAATGAATTTGCTCACCCTCATTATTATTTCAAACCATTTTACGGCTCCATAATCATATATGCTATTTTAAATATATACCAGTGAGTTCAATTGTAATACTTTTATTCAGCAAGGATGCATTCAATTGTTCAAAAGTGACAGTAAGACATTTGTAATGTTAGCAAGACTTCTGTTTGAAATAAATGTTGGTAATTTGGATTTTCTATTCTTCAAAGAGTCCTGGATTTTTTTTTTATTACGGTTTCCACAAAAATAGTAAGCAGACTGTTTTCAACATTAATAATAATACAATGTTTTTTGAGCAGCAAATCAGTTTATTAGAGTGATTTGATGAATGATCATGTGACACTGAAGACTGGAGTGATGGTTGATTATTCAGGATCCATCAAAGGAATAAGTACAATTTATATAATATTATATAATTAATATTCATTTATAATTAAGCTATTTAAAAATGTAATGTTTCGCAACAATACAGTTTATACTGCCTGTGTGAGTATGAGTGTCTTTCATTGTATGGAAAGAAGCAGCATCAACAGTCTGGAAAATGTTTGTGTTCATATTGTGTTCCTAGGAAGAAAGAACAGGTTTTGTAAAACATGAATGTCAATGATGACAGAACTTTCATTTTTGGGTGAAGTATTCCCTCAAAATGCAAAGAAAGTGTGCACATATTAAGTCTTTCCATCTGTCCATAGAGCTGAATCCTCTTCGGCTTATCACTGTGGATTTACCAGTGGCTGTTGAACTGCATTTGAAAGAGCAGCATCTGCCAGCAAGATGTCAAAAAGATGTGCAACTATGCAAACTCGTCATTTTTCCCTCGACAGCTGATGTTATATGAATCCTTGGCCATAATCCTCAAAGCCGTTATTTCCTTGGGAGCTCTCTATTGGTTAAATAAAGATGTTCTCGTCAGTTGATCATAGCTTTTGGGAATGTTCTCCTCATCGTGTTTGGGGCAGGTGCAGAAAATAGGGTGCGACAGCGTTACTTCACTTCACATCAGATCTGTCTCGGTCCATCTGGAAGACACATGTCCCTTAGGAAATAGACAAATATATAGGACACTTCTACAATTAGGTGTACAAATGACTGCCAAAGTCACCTAAGTCTGTGGGGGATATGTGAGGTGTCATTATCAGTCTTATCTAATGGAAAACATCTGCTCGTGTAGAAGCACCCGCACAAGAGAACAAGTGACACTGTCAGGAGGAGAGAAAAGACAGAGAATCTGCTCTGCATCAGTTGTCTCGGATGGGACGTCTCTGTTTCCCCTCCTCCCTCCTCAGAGTGTGCCAGAGCAGTGCCACTGTTGATTGAATCAGCCTCTTTGTGAGCTGGTGCTCAGTAATCATGGCACGCAAATCAACTCTCGGCACCAAACAGAGTCAAAGTGTGAGACATGCCAGTGAAAACCAGCTTCCTGTTTTCCTTTAAACACTAGATGTCTCAGACACGTGTCAATCAAACTCACAGCTGTCTTTTTTCACTTATGATGTGACCATTAACTAGAAATCATTGCGACTCTAGCTGACACGGTTGCGTGCATGGGTTTGTATGTGTATGTTTGTATTCAGTTGTCGTTAAAAACATCACTGAAGCTAAGGTTCTCCCATTAGAAACAATATTAATCATACTATTTTATGAACAAAACGCTTAGGACTTTAGCAGGTGAGGACAGATTGGAATGGTCTATTTGTGCAGTCGTGATGTTCTCATTCATCTCTTTGTTTTTCTCTTCTAGTTTTGTGCCTGAGAGATATTCTTCACCCCGCAACAATCGGTAAGTGTCTTTTAAAATGAGAATGTTCTCTGTGCAAACAGCAATCATGACAGATGGATGTCGCCCTGGTTTTGAGCATCATATTCAGGCCTTTTCTTTTAGCATTTTCCTGCGCTGAGTTTAAAGGAATTGTTTTCAAAGATGATAAAATGATATGGTAGGCGAGGTCTGTGAACGTCTGTGGAAATAACAGTAAGTGGAACTGATTTAGAGGAAATTCAACAGATAATGGCGTGGGGAATGAGTTCTCTTCTACTCTGGCCCATGGATTTATTAAACATAAGAAAGTTGCACTTCATTTATATATTTGGTTAAAATTTTGTTTTTGAAAGAAGTCTTATACTCACTATTTGATCAAAAATACAGTAAAAACAGTAATATTGTGAAATATTATTAAATTTGTGTAAAGAACTGATAAAAAAATTTCAGGATTTTTTGATGAATAAAAAAAGTTCAAAAGAACAGCATTTATTTGAATTGAAATAGAAGTCTTATGTAAGATTATAAATGTCTAGACTTTTTATCAATTTAATGCATCATTGCTGATTAAAAGTGTTCATTTCTTTCAGTTTCTTTTATTTCTTGGCTCCAAACATTTAAACATTGGTGAATATATAAATTGAATGCAAAATGATATAGGTGACATTGTTTGTCTACCTGTAAGCTCTATTTTATAAACTTCACAAAAGATTTGTCAAGCCATCATAATTAAAAAAATATCTAGACAAATTTCCCTTTAGTAAAAAAAGAAAGAAAAAAAAAAGACATTTACATTTGAATTCAACTTCCATAGAATTAAATTGCAATTCTGCTTTCTGTTTGCTACCTCTATTCAAACGGAGTTGATTAATTGTAACTTAAAAAGCATTCAAAATTCAGTTCTGAGTAGCGTACAACCGTGACTAACACTCATCTGTTGTCTGTATTTATCTTCATTGTGTATTTATGGCAAAAGTGCCCAACCGCTTACCATTGACATGCGCCTGGCCTTGTGCCGTATAATAAAGTGTGAGGATGCAATAAGAGCTGTGGGGGAGGGATCAGCACATGCTGCTGTGCTCAGAGGACCTGTGTTGGCGATGCGGTTGGTGTAGGGTTGCAGTATCATGGGAAATGTCTTTGAAGATGTGATGGGGTGGAGGAAGGATCACAGAGCGGTATGGCTGCACAAACACCTCACTTCTCATCATTTATTCATCATCTTTGCTTGCAAGAATATTTCATGAGGATATGTGAAGGAAAAATACAATCTTTTAGCACTGTGGCTTTTTTTTTTTTTTTTTTGGAAGAGCAGGACTGGGCAGAGATGGCGACCTGTACTGGTTTACTCGGCAACTTAGGGTGGGGCCAGACTGAGGGGGCTCTTTGTGAAGGCAGAAATGGATTGAGTCTTCTGTTGTGTCTCTTCTGTCTGTCAACATCGGGTGATCGTAGAGGCTCGATGGATGATTTCTGAGCAAAGACAAATCACAGTCTTGATGGATGGGAGGGGAGGGGCACAGAGACGTGCATTTAGAAAGAAATGAGACATGAATTTTAATTTTAGGGCAACGATTTTTCTAAATCTGATAGATTGTAGTTGTAGGCAAGGGAATTTTTAGACAATGATAATGTAAGTTATAACTCTCTTGTTTTTGATTATTAGCGATGTTTAGAGTTTATTTTTGAGAGTCATTTTTATATATTTTGTATTTTTTTGCATATGGACTATGATGATTTAAGTTTTTATTTATTGTTGTTGATGTATTTAGCATAAATAAATATGCTACAATTTGTTGTTGTCACTACAGTGATCCTGATTCTATTTGTGCCATATAAATATAATATTATATAAATATTCATATAATATGTTTACAGGGAAACCTGAAAAAAAAATTGCTGTGTTGATTATGGTTCCAACATGTCATCCAATCGAAGTCAACCCTGAAGTATACCTTAAAAACGCTGGGATAGGGCATAATCGAAAAATGATGCAGTGAGGGAACTCAGTTGTGACTCAGTAACGATTCAGTAGCATCAAACCGTTTACTCATGAGTGAGTCTGAACAGTTGGAGCAGAAAGTGTTTCTCACGGACTGCATGTCCTTATGACACTGTATGTAACTTGAAATTTTATTTGTTCTTGTTGACTAAATTAGTGTTACTGTTTTGCAGAACACTGATTCTGCTGCTTTCCGCTGTATTTCTCTGGCCTTGTACTTGATTCAGAGCACAGCGTCGGTAGGTGGGGAAATGTAGCATATTTGATGAAATGTGTTACTGCTCTTGGTCTTACAAATCAAGCAATAATGGAAGAATTTGCATACAGATGGAGACAAAAAAGCAAAACGTGCTGCGGTGTGCTGCTGTGCTGCCTCGTGCCCTTTCTGGCATATTTTTTAAATGGATGGAAATGGAGGCATGCTGGCTGCCCTCCTCCGAAGACTTTCATTGAAATATGACAATACTGTAACAGTGGTTCAGTAGTAGATTAGTGTTTTACATTTGAAATTGGGGAGGGAACTTATCTAATGGAATGGCTTTGTGTATTTAAGTTCGGTTTCCATTAGAGGATGGCGATCTGACGATTTTATATCGTGATCGATCTTGAAGACGTCCATGATCTACTTTTCAAGCGAATCGTAGAGATTGTGTTCTTTTATGTCCTCGTAATGATGTTAAAATACAGCAATGACTGCCTACTAGATGGCTGTGCTGACTGGCCAAATTATATCATGTGTCTTTCATGCGTGGTGATGCATTTGAAAAACAATTCAACGGCAGTAGGGCTGTGCGATGAATCAGATTATAGTTTTGGTTTCGATTTTGGCTTCCAACGATTATGAAAACGTGATAATCAAGCTAAAATGATCTTTGTGCCGCATGCCATTCCTTTCCTTTAAAGCGGTGTGCTTTCGCCCCTTCTTAAAAGCCTAAACTTAACGTCCAAATCAGTCAAAACATGTAACTGTCATGTTCAACACCTCAACAGTCAAATATACACAAAAATATGTCCAAATGTAAGTCTTGGTGAGTTTACATAAAGACGGTCCGTTATGTCTAAAGTGATTAAACAGTTGAGAAATAAATTGTATGCATTATTATATTAGATCCATTCATTCCGTCTTTAAGCCCAATGCATACCTGCTGCTATCTGTGTCATTAATGTTAAAGGTCCCATGACATGGGGTTATTTTATTATTTTATAATGTTTCCTGGGTTCCCCTTATAATGTTAGTATGTATTTTAGATCAAAAATAGTCATAATTTAGAAATAAAAGGCATTTTTCCTAGCCTGTGAACGCTCTGTTTGAAGGGGCGTGTCTGCTGTGTGTAACCGGCCTCTGCTGTGATTGGCTGACATGCTTGCATATGAAATAGCTACGTATTACATGTGAAACTCTCTCGAATACTTTTACCACAGCTATTATACGTTTTTACTATTACAGCTATCGAGATTAACGAATCGTGAGAAGTTTTTAAAGTATTTAGATCAATTCCCATCACATAAAATGTTGAGCATTGAGCAAGTAGATGGTCTGTTGATCGCGAGAATGAAGATCTTTTCATTGCAACGCAGTTTCTGCACTCTCTCTAATGCTTTCACCAATTCAAACACGATGATGTAAATACAGTAAGAGCTTCGTTGTGCAGTGTAACGTGCGTCATTGATTTCATAACGAGTTTGGCAAGTGTCCAGATAAACTTGCGCTGTGTGGAAAGATTGTTCTTTGATCGCTTTCTGTATATCATTTATTCACAATTTAAATAAGATTATTTTCATCCTACTAAAATAACGTTAAACGATGTGAAGTTGATATTTTAGTCACTGGCTTGACTTACTGATGCATAAACAGTATTGAACGATTTTGAGAGAAAGATTAGCCTAATGTTACCCGTCTGAACTACATCAGAAATTTTTGCTTGGTAGCTCGATCATTAGTTGACTTACTTGCCAGAGGTTTGTAGCTGGGCCAAAGAGAGTTGGGTATGAATCAAAACATAAATAATATAGCGTCTCGACGACATGGCGACAAACACACTCTACAAACGAAACTCTTCCTGTTCTCGTGGGAGCACAACAAGACCACGCCCCCGTTTTATGTATTCCTGTGGGCGGAGATTAGTAAAAAAAACTGTTCTAGTTACGTCATTAAAAAAGGAAGTAGAGGGATGTAGTTCAAACCGGTGTGGTGAATATTACGGTCACTCGGTGTGAATTGTCCGGGCGTAGGACCCAAGCAATCCGATTGGTTCAAAGCACGTTTAATAGATAATCGCTTTGGTGCCTGGTTACAAATCATACAAAATCACTTTATTACAGAAGACGTTTGTACTACGGTATAACGAGTCATTAATGTATTTAATATATTTTAAATTATACGTTTCATATACTAGTATTTAACCGAAGCTATAGATTGTGAAATTAAACATTTCTCGTTGTTAGTGTGTTTTTTAGTTAGCTTAGATAGTAGCATAGCATACAGCTAACGTTATCCGATGATCGTGCTATGAGCTTATACTGCACTGATACTGCCTTACCGTATTCACAGCAGTTATTAGTGCAATTATAATTATGTCATTATTTTTTATCGCAATAATCGGCACAATATGTTACAGGTACACTTTTATTTATTAAAAGAGCCATAACATAATGTTTATTTGTGTATATTACTATTTTCTTATTAACAGTTTAGACAGTTTAGACCTCATACTACTGGCATACTAATGGGGTCCTACGCCCGGACAATTCACACCGAGTGACCGTAATATTCACCACACCGGACGTTCGCTGTAGGCTTTGAAAGGGGACTTCTGTTAAATAAAATATCGCGCTAGGCATTGAACTTTGAGCTTTATAATTTTACAGGTATTATTTATGCTCTAACAGCAACATTACACACTAACTAAAGTTTTTGACTGAATAACTTTAGTAGTTTTAATAAGAATCAGTATATTTAATGATTATTAATGCAATACTGTGTTTTAAATTGTGCAAATAGCTAAGTCCATAGGCTTGTTCCAGTCTGGATATTCTCAATTCAGATGGTGATTGTCTAGGTTGTTGTTACCATGTGTGTCTTGTTTAGTTATGTGCTGCGTTCAAGTTCTCCTGGGAAGTTATGAGTTTGGAAAACGTAGTAATGACAAGATGTGCATTCAAGTGATTTTAGTTGGTATGAAAATGGATTTGCTGGACAATTTTATATTTTGCCCTAATAATGCAAAATAACGATGTGCACTGTGTATTTATTTTAATCCTCGAGCTGACAGAGAATCAAGAAAACGAGAAAGGAAGAAATGTTGTTTGGTATTTTCTGGCATTATTGCTATTCTTCACTTCCTTGGTTACTGTTACCTAAGCTTAATAGAGCATCATATTGGAATAAACTGTGAGATGTTTCTGCAAAAATTTCTCCGAACCTGGTCAAATAGGATTAGAAATCATTCTTAAGTGGGCTTGAACATATTTAGACATTGAAAAGCATTTTTATGTGCTGTTTGTTTCCAACTTTGTCACTAATTTGTATTTTGTAACTTGTAACTGGTAACTTTGACTTTTCAACTTCTGGATACCTTGAGTCACTAATGATTTAGCAATAATGTGTTAGTGTGTTTTGGAATCATTTACATATAATTGCATTTAAAATGGTCTAAACATACAGATCTTGTAAATTCTAGATTGTGCAGATTTTCTAATACAAGTCTGATCAAATTTTAGACGGTAACGGTTGCTAAGGTAGGATTGGTCAGTTTGGGTTTAAAGAAAGTATTGATTTTCCCACTCCACTGGTAATTGTGACTTTAGGTGTTGTGAGCTCAACTCGTAAATACAATCTTTCTGACATGACTGAAAGCACCAAATAGTCCTGTTGATTTATTCTCTTCAGTCATTGCTTCTTGTCTTGTTATCTTCATCCTTCATGTTTCCCTTGTCCTTTGTCAGTTCTTTTCCTATTCAGGCTGCGTTATGTTGCGTGAAACATGTATTATCCTTTGTAAATAATAAAACTGCATAAAACTCTTGCTGGTAAGAGTAAACATTACACCTAAATGTGCTGCTGTTGCTACTGAATTACATTATATTAACCTAATAAATGAAATGAAAACATCTTCTTATCCTTATGAAACATCTGTTCAACACTGCCTATTATAACCGGTGCAAACTGGTTGTGACTGAAACATCCTCAAGGGGATTTTGGTTGGACAGACATATTTTCCCTCTCTCTGTTCAGTTTCTTTGCAGTGTGTTCTGTGATTGGGTTTGGCCAAGCTCATGATTGATCAAGTGCAAAAGAGGATTAGTGGATGCAGAGAGAAGGGATTCAGTTCAGACTGCGCTCGCTTCTCTTATGGCAGTTAGCCGTCCTGCCGAATGCTTTGAAAGAGCAAGATAGTGTTGTGATTCACCCTCTGATCTAAACCAAGGCACGTAATCTTCTTTAGATAGTTTCAATCTGTCAACATCATACTGACAGGGCACCCAGGAGGACAGCATCCATGTTGGACCCCATCACACACCATTTTGCTGTTTAAAACTGTGGGGTTGACTGATTTCATTTTTTTTATCTTAGACCAGTGATGGTATGAGTTATCATAAAAAGTCTTTAAAAAGCCTCAAGAAAGGATGTAAAAAAAGGAGATCTGGCTATTTAATAAATAGGAGCCATGAAAAGCCTCAGTGTAAACTGATGATACGCTCCTGCAGTGATGATAGGCTCTTAATCCGTGCATTTGGTGCAGAGCAGTCAGACTGAATGTGGAAGTTTCAGTTGCTTTGCCATCACACATGCTTTCAACTGCATACAGAATCAATTCAGAGGCTGTAGGATGGCTTATTACTAATGCCTTAAAGAGAAACATAGTCTCAGCTGCGTGCTTGATATGTCATTTTGTTATACTTAAAAGTAATGCACCTTAAAACAGCATTCTTAAATGCTGAATGTTGCGGTGTTGCTACGCTTGAACTAACCAGATGATCTCTGTGTATCAGATTTAGATGCTATTCGTGTTGTGATCAAGTGCAATTTGTGTGCGCCTGTGCGGGTGAGTGTTAACAATACAGTTTACAGTATGTGCTCTCTGGCAGACTATCATATTCCTTTTGTTATCATTTTGATAGTCATTTAGGCAATTTAGTTTCATTCTGAACACAAATGTTGTTCCAAATGAATCCAGTCCCTTGGTATTATATGAGCAAACAGAACAATAATTTGATATTTTGGCTTCAAAATGTTTTTTTTTTTACCCAGTTGTTGATGCCAGGGCCCCTCAAATATGATGATCCCCTTGTGAGGGACCCCCTTCCTAAAGTATAATGGCACAATGGTATGTAAAGAAAGACATGTTGTTTCCAAAATTAAATTATTGGCCTCTTCTTTGAAAAAATAATTTAAAATATGATATGCGCAGTATTTACTTCATGTCAAGCTGATGGCAATGGCATATCTTTTTTTATCCACTATTAATAATGTTAGATAATTAACATTAATGACATTAGCACTAATAATAATGATAGATTTTTATTCAAAATTGTGAAACTTATATTTACAGTAAAGGTAAATATTGTATGTAAAAAAAATTCTATTCATTCATTCAGTCATTCAAATCTTCTGTTGACCCCTCAAGCACAGCAGTTTAAAAACCCTGTACTATGGGACCTTTTTACAATCTTATCTAAATGTACATCTGTTGATTAAAGGTCTTCAACTCTTCTCCTGGAGACCCAGGCTCAGGCTGTGTTCGAAATTACCCTCTAGTATACCCTCATTCACTATTCCCTACACTAATATAGTCCACTCTAAGGAGTGAATGAAAAACTTCAGACACTGAGTGGGCCGTAAGGGCTGCCGCTTTTGCATAGTTTGTGCTTGCAATAATATTTTGAAACTTGGCAAACTGGCAGCTCCAGTTGTAATGAAGAGATTTATCTTAAACTCTGTCATGGAAACTATGTATAAACCTTAATTAAACAATTTCATAATCAAATCAGAAATTAATTTATACCTGTATGATATTACGCTGTACCCACATTGGATCAGCGGAAAATGGATGGATGGATGATTTAGCTGCGGGCGCCATCTTCTGGCGAGACGCGGAAATTCATTCAGCACAACTCTCACAGTGCATTATGGGTATTCTATAGCTGTTGAGCTTGTGGCCCAGTCCCAAATGGTGCACTCCGGACTTGTGGACTTCCTCAGAGTCCACACTTCACTGACGTCATGTAGTGCAGACCAAAGGGCCCTTTGCGTGAGTCCGCGAGGGCGCATTGAGAGGTATTTTTGGGACAGACTCGATCGTCACGTCAGAAACAGGAAGAAGGTCTGGTTGTTGTTGTTTTTACAATGAGTTTAAGAAAAATGTATAGGTTTCAATATTCATACTACGTTTATATGACTCAGTAAAGCCATGACATTCGGTTCTATTTATGTAATTAATCATAATGCGATCGTATTATTTAACGCGCTATTATTATGTTTGAGATATCAACCACTGGTCGATAATGTTTGTATAAACTGTAAGTAACAACTGGTAAAATGTACGCCTATGTCATAAAAACCATAATAACACTTAAAGGGGTCATGACATGGTTTTTTGTTTTGTTTTATTAAGGTCCCTTAGGTGCAATTATAGTATTACTATAGTTTTTTGTACAAAAAAACTTTTAAAATGTAGTGATGGCATTTTCCCACCCTGTTTCTCACCTCTGATTCAAACAGTCTGTTTTGGGGTGTTTCCCCTTTAAGAGGTCAGTGTTAACGCCTATACTGTTATGATTGGCTAACGTCAGTTCTGCTTATGCATAAATTATTAACGTTAATCATTTTGTATCACATGTAGACTACACAATGCTCCACCACGTGAAACTTCGGTCTTCCAATCTTTTACCATCGTGTCAATTCTCATTTGATTTTGATTCATATGCGCGAGGGAGGGAGGGAGAAAGAGAGAGCAGGACAGTTTGAAGGCGCGCGCGCGGCCGGGGCTCTCTCTCTCTCTGCTCGTTCTTTCAGTAACATGCCCTGTCACACTCATCTGATCACTCACCGACACCGTTCAAATAAAGCTTTGGCGCGCTGCATATGCTGCAAATAAACTGCATCCGACTGCTTTCCCTGACGTCTGGATCGTTCGGCAGCGTATTCAAACATGTTGTATCTTGTAAACAGACCCACTCGCTGCACGACAACGCATGCGATGATGAGAAATGAGGCGTAGTTGTCTTGCGCTGGAGGCGGTCATATGCAAACGACTGTTACGTCACTTCGTACCGTGACGTCACTTCATACCATGGATCCAGAACGAGCTGTATTTAGAGCTTGATTAAATAAATGCTTCGTTTAATGGGGAGGACATCTTAAGCTATGAAACTTGCAGGAAGTTTTAATAGTACATAGATCTCTTATATACCAAAAGATCAAGGCAAATTTGGTTTCTCATGTCATGACCCCTTTAAATATTCTCTTCTCAGCCATGTTTACAGTCCGTGAGCGAAATCTCCTCCCATCCGTTTTCTGATTGGCATTTCGCAAGGACTCCTGGGTAGTTAAAGTGCGTGGAGCCTGCATCTATGCGGGCATCGCGGAAGACCGCTTCAAGGGTACAAAGGGGGCGCTGCTGAGCATTAAAATGCTAAATGGGACGGCCTACGGACTCGTAGACTTGGCGAGCACGCGCAATTTAAGTCCACGAGACCGAAAGTCTGCATGAAGTGCGACATTTGGGACTGGGCCTACATCGGTTCAACACTCTTTATTGCGGTGCATTATGGTCTCGGCCAAAATTTACATATCGGTGCATCCCTACACTGTATGCCAAAAACCACCTTGTAGTATGTCTAATTTTTTTTTTTTTTTTTTAGCTCTCAGGCATGGTCACACTGTTTATTCGTCTCTGACCTGCTTTTCCCCAAAGACTGATATGACTCAGATAGTCTGATCTGCTTTCCAACCCTAAGGCATACTGTGTCTTAAAATAATAAATATCAAACAGAGAAGGCGCAATCTGAAAAATATGGTCTTTTCATCTTGAAACAGCCGGAGTTCAGACTGCATTTTGTGTGGAGACGCCACCGGAAGCACAAGTCTGACACAGCTGATGCTGACTCCTCACACTTTTACATCAAAATGTGTAGCTACTACTAAGAGCTGTACTTAACTAATATGAACCTTAAATTTACTTTTAGTGCTGTAACCTGATATAGCCAAGTTGATTCTGTCATATAAAATGATATGCCTTGAATAAAGCCATTTTTTGGTTACCTGACAAAAAGTCTTTTTACAGATCAAGTTCGAAGCTCTGAAATGTTTTTGTAATCAGGCTCTCAATGAAGATGGGTCAAATGATGGGTCAAAATGAAGAAGCATTAGAAGCATTTTAGTTTCAAAACAACTTTTTTCAAGGAAAAAACAATTATTAGTCTTTTATTCAATTCTGAGGCATTACAAACACATTGAATAAAAAACGCAGCGCTTCTGTGTTGCACTGTTACACTACGTGTAAACTCACTCGAGGCCCACAGAGAAGAAAATGAATAGTTGAATAAAGTCGTTATTTTTGTTTGGTTTTTTGCGCACAAAAAGTATTCTCGTCACCTGATAAACTTAAGATCGAGCCACTGTAGCCACTTGGACTATTTTAACGATGTCTTTAATAACTTTTCTGGGCCGGCAAGTTTCAATATTAGAAGCCCAGGAGTGATCCAGCTCTCAGATTTAATCAAAAATATCTTAATCTGTGTTCCAAAGATGAACGAAAGTCTTATGGGGTTGGAACAACATGAGGGTGAATTTTCATTTTTGGGTGAACTATCCCTTTAATGTGATTCAATTGATTTTTAAGCCAAACTACTGAATTCTGTTATCCATACAGATAATGTGGGCAGAAAGTAGCATGCATTGCAGAGTTTGCTGGAAAAAAAAGGTCTATGCGTTATTCGTACTGCACGCAGACTGTGTATTGCATGTTTGTGTGTGCTCTTACACCCTCAGTTCTTCAACAGACCCTCAGTTTCTGAACTCATTTCCTAGCTGTAGTGACTTATGCTGCTGCTGTGTCCCAGCGGTGAGAATTATGAGGAGGAACACTCTGTTCTGCTGTGCTCTGGGACTCGCTGTTCCACTGGGCGTTAGACACGGAGAGTGGTAGTGTTTTGATGCACAAGGTGATTTTACCCCTCTTGTCTGCATCCTTTCTCTCTTTTTCTGGCCTGCAGGATCACCTGGGTCTGGTCAGACCTCCAAAACCTCTGTGAACAGATCAGGGGTTTAACCTCACACTCGTACAGATGCACAGCAAGTTACCTGATGGTAACAAAGAATAAGTGCTGAAGAAACATCTGCATTGTATTGCATGATAAACATGATATACAGTAATGTACTACACTTGTACTATACTAAAAAAATTGTTATATAAATTGCTAGTAAATGTCAGAAGCTATTACAAAGAAACAGCATAACGCATTGAATTAAACATGACATTTTGTAGTGGAAAAACTGAAATAGAATTTTCATTTTTTACAGTGTAGCAAGCTCAACACAACACAGAATGACTTTGTTTATCTGTACTCAATCCTCATAGCTCTCCTAGAAATGACTAAGAGGAACTTAGACATGCAAAAATCTGCCTACATGGACACCCTTCTCTATGCTCCCAACGCACCCCAGTTGATGAGCATAGTGTGTTTGTGTCATTTGCAGCCTCATGAATAATGGATGAGCTGAGTCTGTCAGCGGGTGGAGCTTTTCCACATTTCTCTGCCTCAGTGCTACATTATCTCTGAGCATAACCTTCTCGGTATTGACCATTTTGTCCTCAGCCTTCATTAATCAACCACCTCATCACCCTGAGCGTTGACCGATTCCTCCAACCCTGTTGACTTTTAATCAACTTACTTTCGGCAAATGAAAAGTTCATTTGTTTTTATTGAGAACTCCTACAAATCTATCATGGATGTGTTTTATCTGAAGGCAGTTCTACAAAAGGTGATTCGGTTTGTGTGCTCCCCTTTTCCTCCCGTCTAATGACCACTCCATCAAGTTACTCTATAATGAAGAATTATTGGTCATTATTGACCCACAAATATCCACAACTGTGTTTTGGTGGGGGCTGGCCAGTAAGAATAGAATAAACTGCGAAAGGACTACTTTTGCATTTTGTCCAATTTGTTATGGACATCACTGCTCGATATGCACAAATGTGATCTGCAACATTCATCAAAGAATCTCCCATTTGCTGCTGATATATTAGAGATGCTGCCCTAATGAGGGTGTTCAGTAATGTTACGCTGCTTTAGAAATCTGTATTCAGCAGCAGGCACAGGGTGCTATAATGACTCACACATCAGATGTCTAGCAAAGGTCATGGCCATCATTTATATGGGGGCATGGGGAGTACACTATGAATGTTATTGGGTGGGATTGATTGATACTCCAAGGCAAAGCAGCCCAACTTAACCTGTAATGATTGTGATACTGGATGGTTTCCCTCAGCAAATTCTGCTTCTCATTATTTCAGTGCTTCTGCTGATTCTCTCACACATCTAGTTTAATGCATTCTTGTTGTGTTCTGCATCCCAATGCTGTACTAATAGTAAAACTAATGTTAGGGGCTCATAAAAGGGAGATTCATAAAGGCTAAATATAGATTCAAATGGGTTTCATGTCATAATGCAGCTGCTAATGGTGATAAATGCTTAATTTTGTGCTTTTGCTTGTGTTTTGATTGCATAAACGCAGCAAATAAAGAATATTAGGGAAGAGCAAATAAGATTGATCAGAGTGCCTGTGGCTGTTTGAAAGTTTAACTCTGTGGTCTTGATTTGCTGCTTCACATACTACCTCTATTTTTGCATCTATGCATCTCTTGTTACGATCCAGCTGGGGATCGAACTCGGGTCTCCGGTGTGTGTGTCCTTGATACTAACCCCTTCACCACTGGTGGAGGCTTAACCCAAATGCAGAGGACAAAAGGACAGTCAAAAAGTCTGAGTTTAATATTTGGCACTTTACTTCCGATGGGAAAAAACAAAAAACAACTCTCCTTGAGAGGAAAAACACAAAGGGTAATCCAGACAGAAAAAATATCTTCTCAAACATAAGTCCAGAGAGGCAAAAAATCAGAAGTCCACAAAAAGGGTTACAAAAACATACTTTCCCAGAGCAGAACAGAAGGCAACAACTCAAATCCAAAAGTTCTTAGAAATGACAACACTTTGGCTGACATCAGGACTGAACAAAAACCAAAATGCAGTGAAGCCTTAAATAGGGTTTATCATTAGGTGTAATTCAACACAGGTGAGAGTATGACAACCAATTAAGGAAACATAAACTGGGTATAAATAATGCCATCTAGTGGTGAAATCAGGGAACTTCAGACAAAACATTACAGAACCCTCTCTTTTAGGAACGGCTCCCGACGTTCCCAAAGGCTCGGGTAGAGTGAGGGCGTTGAAAGTCTCTAATCAAACTCTTGTCCAGGATCTGGCGAGTAGGGACCCAAGACCGTTCCTCTGGCCCATATCCTTCCCAGTCCACTAGAAACTGCCGTTTACCACGAACCAGACGAGTGTCCAGTATCTGCTTGACCATGTATGCTGGTTGGCCATCAATGATCTGTGGAGCTGGGGGTGACCTGGTGGCAGGAGACAGAGGACTGTACTTGACAGGTTTTAAGCATGAAACATGAAAGGTGGGATGTATGCGCAAAGACTTGGGAAGTAGGAGACGGTAGGAAACAGGGTTTACTTTCCTTAAAACCTTGAAGGGGCCTATGAATCTGGGAGCCAGTTTGCGTGCTTCAACTTTAAGGGGAATGTTCTTGCTAGACAGCCAGACTTTCTGCCCTGGACGAAGAGATGGTGCTGGCCTGCGGCGACGGTTGGCCTGTTGCTGTTGCAGCCGTGAAGTCTTCAAAAGTGCAGCTCGGGCCTTCCTCCACACTCTGTGGCAGCGTTGAACCAGATGTTGGGCCGCTGGAACTCCCACCTCAGACTCCTGCTCAGAGAATAAAGGAGGTTGATAGCCAAACTGACATTCAAAAGGTGACATACCCGTTGAGGAATGGCGAAGAGTATTATGGGCAAATTCTGCCCATATCAAGTGTTTGCTCCATGACGTTGGGTTGGTTGAGGCTAGGCATCTCAAGGTTGTCTCAATCTCTTGGTTAGTTCTTTCAGTCTGTCCATTCGACTGGGGATGAAATCCAGATGACAGACTGGCTGAAGCACCAATGAGCTGGCAGAAGGCCCTCCAGAACCTGGATGCAAACTGAGGGCCACGGTCTGAAACCACATCTTGGGGAAAGCCATGCAACCTAAAAACATGCTCCAATACAATCTCAGCAGTCTGTGGAGCCGAAGGAAGTTTTGGCAGTGCTATAAGGTGGCAACCTTTTGAAAATCTATCCACAACCACCAAAATCACTTTGTTACCTTGGGAGAGTGGTAGACCCGTTACAAAGTCCATAGAAATGTGTGACCAAGGACGAGCAGGAATGGGGAGGGGTAGCAGAAGACCTTGTGGACGAGACCTGGAATCTTTATGCTGGGCACAAACAGGGCAGGCAGCAACAAAGGATTTAACGTCATCAGCAACCCTTGGCCACCAGAAGCGTCTGCAAATGAACTCAAGACTCCTACTGACTCCTGGGTGGCATGTGATTGATGAGGCATGTCCCCACTGCAAAACATCAGTGCGCACACTCTTAGGTACAAAAAGACGACCAGGTGGTCCATTACCTGGGTCAGCTTCCTGCTGCTGTGCTCTTCTAACCCTGGTCTCTATTCCCCATCTAACTGGAGCCAGGATTTTGGACGCGGGGACGATCATCACTGGGGTTGACACCATGTTGGGTGGGTCAAAATGCCTGGAGAGGGCATCAGGCTTTTGATTCTTAGATCCTGGTCGATAGGAGAGAACAAAGTCAAAGCGATTAAAGAATAGAGCCCATCGGGCCTGGCGAGAGTTCAGTCTCTTGGCATCCTGGATATAAGCTAGGTTCTTGTGGTCAGTCCATACAACAAAGGGATGTTTGGCCCCCTCCAACCAATGCCTCCATTCCTCCAATGCTAGCTTAACAGCTAATAACTCCCTGTCGCCAATATCATAATTTCTCTCCGTAGAAGAGAGCTTGTGTGAAAAGAAAGCACAAGGATGCAACCTGTTGTCTTTTCTGGCCCGCTGGGAGAGTACAGCTCCGACCCCTACCTCAGAGGCATCCACCTCGACTATGAAGGGCAGCTCAGGATCTGGGATAGTAAGGATAGGCGCTGAAATAAATCTATCCTTTAACTTGCAGAACGCCTTTTCAGCCTCGTCTGTCCACTGAAAGCCCTTAACATTCTTCCTAGTGAGAGTTGTAAGTGGAGTAGCAATGGCACTGAAATTTCGTATGAACTTACGATAGAAATTGGAAAAGCCAAGGAAACGTTGTACCTGCTTGATGGAGGTGGGTTGAGGCCAATCCTTAACCGCTTTGGTCTTGGCAGGGTCCATCTGGATGTGACCATTAGATACTATGAAGCCCAGAAAGGATACCTCTTGAACATGGAACTCACTCTTCTCAAGTTTGACGAACAGATGGTTCTTCAGAAGTTGCTGGAGGACTAGACGAACTTGCTGAACGTGCTCCTGGAGGTTCTTGGAAAAGATAAGAATATCATCCAGATATACAAACACAAATCTATTCAGCATGTCTCTTAACACATCATTAATCAAAGCTTGAAATACTGCAGGAGCATTTACCAAACCGAAGGGCATGACCTTATACTCATAGTGGCCTGTGGGTGTATTAAAAGCAGTCTTCCATTCATCCCCAGCGCGGATACGGACCAGATGATAAGCATTGCGAAGGTCCAGTTTAGTGAATACAGTTGCCCCCTGAAGCAACTCAAAGGCAGTAGACATTAGTGGAAGAGGATAACGATTCTTTATGGTGATCTTATTGAGACTCCTGTAATCAATACAGGGTCGGAGCCCCCCATCCTTCTTAGCGACAAAGAAGAACCCAGCTCCTGCTGGTGAAGTCGAGGGACGTATCAGGCCAGATTTCAGGGCCTCATGGATATAGTCCTCCATGGCCTTCGTCTCTGGTGGGGAAAGGGAAAACAGTCTCCCCCTTGTAGGGCACATTCCAGGAAGCAAGTCGATTGCGCAATCATAAGGTCTGTGGGGAGGTAAGGACAAGGCCGCCTTCTTGCTGAACACGTCTAGAAGGTCTGCATAATCAGGAGGAACAGTGGATAATTCTGGAGGTGTCTCAGATAACTGCAGATTAGTCCTTAATAGCCCATGGGTAGCCTGACTTAAGTTGGGAGAGACAATCTCAAGAGGTGAAGTAGAGAGACACGAGTTATCACAATTAGGCCCCCATATGACAATGTTACCAGAGGACCAATCTATATGGGGGTTATGGAGAACAAGCCAGGGAAAACCAAGGATTAAAGGAAATTCTGGTGACTTTATTACATAAAACTGTATAGTTTCTTGGTGACCCCCAACCCGGAGATGTACAGGAATAGTGCTTAGACTCACCCGACCAGAACCAAGGGGTCTACCATCCAGGGCCGTGATGGTCAGTGGGTCGTCCAGGTTGATCAGTGGTACCTGAAGACGTCTGGCAATTTCCAAATCCATAAAGTTTCCAGCAGCCCCAGAATCCACGAAGGCCTTTAGGGAATGTGACTGATCATTCCATAGAAGGTGGGCAAACAAGAGAACCCCAGAAGATACTGAGTTGGGAGGGGTAATCTCTCTCATCACAGTCCTCCCTTTACTGGACGAGAGTTGGCTTTTCCCGAAAGGATTGGACAGGAAATTCGAAAGTGGCCAGGTTCGCCACAATACAGGCAGCATTTTTCCTTGAATCTGCGGTTTCGCTCTGACATGGAAAGCCGTGATCGGCCCAGCTGCATGGGTTCCTCGGTGTAGGTTACAGATGGGATAGGGTGATCAGGAGGCAAAGGCAGAACTGCAGGGTGTTGAACGGGAGCAAAACTAGAAGACTCTGTACGCTCCCTACGCCTCTCTCGAAGACGATTATCTAATCGAATAGCCATATCAATCAAGGAATCTAGGTCTGTTGCAGGGTCTCGGGCCGCCAATTCATCCTTAAGTTCCTCAGAAAGAGCTCTATTGAAAGCAACAGTCAAAGCCTCCTGATTCCAGCCACTCTCCATAGATAGAGTTCGAAATTCCACTGCCAACTCCGCAACGCTTTGAGTACCTTGGGATAGCTGAAGGAGACGGCTAGCTGCCTCACGTCCCCTTACCGGATGGTCAAACACACGCCTCATCTCCTCAATAAAACGAGGGTAATTTGAGCAAACCGATGGTTGTGGAGACTGCTCCCACAGTGCAGTGGCCCAGGCTAGGGCTTTCCCGGACAAAAGAGTAATGATATAGGCCACCTTGCTACGTGATGTTGGAAACTTATTAGGTTGCAATTCAAAGTTCAATGAGCACTGGGTAAGAAAGCCTTTACAACCACCAGGACCTCCAGCATACCTTTCAGGGTGAGGCAGATGAATCTCAGAGTGGCTAGTAGAGGTGCTGGGAAGTGCTGGTTGTGCCGGGGGTTGAGAATCAGCATCCTGCTGTGGGCTTGAAAAGGTTTGAAGATGCTGTAGGATCTCTGTAACAGCCTGACCAAGTTTTGATACGGCATGTTCCTGTTGTGCAAGGACTTGTTCATGTCGTTCCATGGTGGCTGCCTGGCTTGTAACAGCAGCTAAGATGCGTTCTGCATTACTCAGGGGTTGGTCTTCCTCTGCTGGGTTAATATCCATGGTTCAGTCCTACTGTTACGATCCAGCTGGGGATCGAACTCGGGTCTCCGGTGTGTGTGTCCTTGATACTAACCCCTTCACCACTGGTGGAGGCTTAACCCAAATGCAGAGGACAAAAGGACAGTCAAAAAGTCTGAGTTTAATATTTGGCACTTTACTTCCGATGGGAAAAAACAAAAAACAACTCTCCTTGAGAGGAAAAACACAAAGGGTAATCCAGACAGAAAAAATATCTTCTCAAACATAAGTCCAGAGAGGCAAAAAATCAGAAGTCCACAAAAAGGGTTACAAAAACATACTTTCCCAGAGCAGAACAGAAGGCAACAACTCAAATCCAAAAGTTCTTAGAAATGACAACACTTTGGCTGACATCAGGACTGAACAAAAACCAAAATGCAGTGAAGCCTTAAATAGGGTTTATCATTAGGTGTAATTCAACACAGGTGAGAGTATGACAACCAATTAAGGAAACATAAACTGGGTATAAATAATGCCATCTAGTGGTGAAATCAGGGAACTTCAGACAAAACATTACATCTCTTCCCCCTCTCTGGCTCTTTCCTCTTCTCCTTCTCCTTGTTTTCAACCCCATCTCTTTCTCTCTGGAGGCACTGAAGGGTCTGCTCCCAGCTGCCACAGCCCAGATGGCTGACAGGAGGCAAACACTCTACTGCAATGGCGGCTTTGTCCTGTGTGTTGGTTTGAAAGTGTGTGGGTGAGGAAGAGAAAGAAAAGAGTGGAGAAGCAAACTGATGGCTGCTTTTCAATTTTGGGAATGGACCGAAACTAGGACATTTTTCATGGCCTATATCGATACCGATATCTATAACAGAGTGGATGGTTGTAAATATTGGTGTATTAAATAAACTTGTATTAAATAAATGAACTACTAATTGTATTTTTTTACATTTATTTATAAAGTAATTTTATAATAATATTGATATAGCATAAATTTTATATATATATATATATATATATATATATATATGTGTGTGTGTGTGTGTGTGTGTGTGTGTGTGTGTGTGTGTGTGTGTGTGTTTATGTGTATATACAGTATATTTATTTATTCTACACACATATTATGCATATAATTCTACACACATACTATTACACATAAACACATATGTGTTTGTGTAAACTTGTCTACTGGTCTTGTATTAGCGAATAATCAATTTATTTTTTATTTTCTAAAAGTATACTTATAATAATGTATTTCTAATAGTTATTGTATATAATATACATTCTAAAGAATTGTATTTATTTTTATGCAAAATTATAACTTCCTTTAAATCTAGAACAAAACACAATGCAATGTGTAATAAAAAATATGTGTAAAACACCAGTATAGAAAAATCCTTTATATTAACATCGTACACTGACCTGTATTTTTCTTAGAATGTGTACATTCTACAAATGTTACATTTTACATTCAATTATATTATAAATAATGTATAGTTCAATTATTATTTAAAATGAACAAGAAGTTCATACATCAAGTAACTTGTGTTTCAGACAAATTTGGTCCAATGAAAAAAAAAAGAATTAAAGAAATCAGGCCGACTCCACTCCTCTTTGAGTTTTCCATCTCCTGCTCCCTGTTCACTGGTGAGAGAACTGAGTGAAAACACAGATGCTCCGACTTTCAAATAACATGCTCCTCGCTCCATGCAAAAACTCTCATACTTTGTAATGCTGTGAACACAGGCAAGCAGAGTGATACAAACAGTAAAACGTCCCAGTTCACTCACTCACTCAATCTCTGACTCACTGACTGACTGACTCACTCACTTACACTCAACTCAAGCAACACCACCATTCCCTGCCAAGATGTCTTTCCACTCTTTTCTCTCTTTTTTTCATTGGCTCTTTGCTTCTCATTCGTTGTCATATTTGAGGACATCTGCGGCACCCCCCTGCGCTGTGCTCGCAGGCATGGCACTGAAGGTGGAGTGGACAGCGCTGGACTGGCCAGCATGGTTGCCCGCTAGTCAGTTTTGCTGATGAGTGACTGAGCCAGACACTCAGCGGGTGTTAAAAGAGAAACACACAACTCAATATCCAATGTTTCCTATACCACCTGTGAGTTCTGCTGCTCTTCTCTGTGGGTTAGGAGAAGATTATGAGCACGTTTGTGTGTGTCCGCCTGTATACGTGACCTGAACCACCACTGTCAAAACTTTTTTGCCTGGACAGAGGATGTTGTGGGTGGGTTCTAGGCTGTTGCGAATGCGTTTTGAGTGTTTTGAGTGCAATTCTGTGCATTTTCTAGGGTGTTCTGGGTGGTTGGTTGGTGGAATTTGATCCGCTCCTCACACAACGCTTAAAGCAAAATGTGTATTGTGTGGGCAGGTGTTCACTTGCTTGCTAGAAATAGGGAGCCGTTAGAGTGTAGAAAGCAACACTTCTCTTGTCACATGTATGTACCTGTATACTGGAAACTATAGCCCAACTGAACATGTTTACAGGAGTCACTACAGTATGTAGAATAATAGTATGGAAGGTTTTATATGATTCTATATTGTATATATATAAAACATCTGTAAATGCATATTTCAGTTCTGTATCACTTCCTGTTTTTAAATGTTTGTCATGTAAGCACTTAACTATGGAGCTGTTATGTGCTCTGCACAGCAGCTCCTGCTGACTTAAAGGGAAACTGACCCAAAAAATGAAAATTCTGTCATTTACTCAGAGATGTATAAAGTACTCAAAACCCGTACTTGAGTAAAAGTACAAGTGCTCTATCAAAAAAGTAACTTGAGTAGAAGTTGAAGTACTATTTAAGCACCACACTTAAGTAGAAGTACTAAAGTATTAAAAAAATGTTTTACTTAAGTATTGCAAGTAGTTTATTTTAAAATTTACTACTCAAGTACTGAAAGTAAAAGTACAAGTATCGTGTTATGTAGGCCTAGTAAAAAAAAAAAAAGCACTCAAAAGTTTGAACATCATATTGATAATATTATTTCACATGTTTAGGACACTTATCAGTATAGGCTACAAGGACATGAATGTACAAAAGCACCTTAAAACACTGAGCTTAACTCTTTGTAAACAAAAACAGATCAAATATGTCCTTCGCTTCCCTGCTTGAGCCTTATTTCTCCACAGGTTATTGGGTATTTATCTGCATGTAACAGCGATCTCTAGAAGCTTTATGTCAAGGAGTTCTAGGAATGTTACATGATGTCTCTTCTTCATGTGTTCCATATATGGACTAAATGTGCGCAGGGCGCCCTCAGGCTGCCGGTATGGATTGAAAACACAGTAGGCTACATCAGAGTATCCGAGTATCCAGCCCTCATACTGATTACATCGGCCCATTTTGGGTATAATTTCAATAAATATTATTTCTCTCTATAGAAATCTGACGTAAACCTATGAAATCTATGAATATTTGTCAAAATCTGCAAATTTTTGAGCTAAAAGCCCTGAGGGACGTTTTGTCAAGCGTTCTCATGACGACAGCACAGGAGTTTTTTTTCTGAATGGGAGCGGCTGATGCTTATAATTCATACTAAAGGTATCGACTCATTTTTTCAGTACATAACTCCTCAGAATAAAATTGTGATCAAATACTGAAACTTGAGTCTTATATCTTTTTAATAGTAATTTTAAACTTTTTAAACAAAGAACGATTCAGTGCGTCGGCGTCCTCATGAAGGCTACGCACAAGTCTATATTGTCTTTCACTCAGATAAATGAAAACATGGACTCTTAAGTAGGGCCAGGGGTGGTCTCCTAATCCTCACCCTCACCATCACTCGAAGTTGAAGGCGTTGTTTCCGGTTGTTCTTCCATCTCGAAACAAACTAGCAAAGCTCAAGTGTTAATGGAGGCAGGCAGCAGAGCGAAAGGCAGAACGGGAGCACGCGACGCGCGTCTTCTTGATCGCTTGATTCGCTCAATGATGAGCCAGCTTAATCAAACCTGGTGACAGAGCCATCTACTGCTCTGGCAGTGATAATTGGGGTTTGGAATGATTCGCAACATTTTTATAATTGTAACGAGTAACGATGCAGCACGTGAAAAATATATCGGAGTAAAAGTATTAAACTCATCGAAAATATGTACTGAAGTAAAAGTGGAAGTATGAGAAAAAAATAATACTCTAGTAGAGTACAGATACAGCCTTTTAGTACTTAAGTACAGTAGTGAAGTAGTTCTACTTC
The DNA here is from genome assembly GCA_031834385.1 of Semotilus atromaculatus. Classification (NCBI taxonomy): domain Eukaryota; kingdom Metazoa; phylum Chordata; class Actinopteri; order Cypriniformes; family Leuciscidae; genus Semotilus; species Semotilus atromaculatus. The sequence goes on along the minus strand of JAULUF010000009.1, from coordinate 21,767,159 downwards.
GTTACTATACATCTCTGCATTTACTCAAAATCATATTGTCCCGAACCTGCATGAATTTCTTTCCACCATGGAACAAAAAATATATTTTGAAACTGAAAAGGGTCTAAACACTTTGATGTCTTTCTAAAACTGCTTCAAAAAAGCAGAAAGAATAGAGAGTACATGCAGGTGTTTAAGTAGCTCACATAAGGACAAAAAAAGAGATTCGTGAATATACACTGGTTTTCGGTGTCGTATTAGGTGTGTGATTGTCTTAGTTATATAATTTTAAAGAAAGTTTAAAAGGCTAAATGAGCTGGGTAGCCTGATTTCTATTCTCAGAATTTCTCGTACTTAATTCTAGCACTTCTGATCAGAGAACTGTTTTTAGGTATAGGTTTATTGGTCCCTATTTTAACGATCTGAAACGCAAGTATCTTTGTAGGCGGGTCTTGGGCGCTGTTGCTACTTTACCGGCGGGATAAATGACTCTTGCGCCTGACGCAAGTTTAAAAGGGGTTGGTCTGAAGTAGCTTAATTATTCATAGGTGTGGTTTGGGCGTTACGTGAAATAAACCAATCAGAGCGTCATATCACATTCCCTTTAAGAGTATGATGAACGAGGTGCGCTTGTTCCATGGCGCAATACTTTTATAACGGCGCATTTACCAGGCGCGCTTCAGAATCGGTTCACAGCCGAGGAGATCGATGTTCTCGTCAGGGCCGTGAAAGAAAGAGAAGTGACATGGGGACGGGACAAACCCACCCAAATTAGCTTCAGTTATACATGCATATAATAATTTGGGTAAATATGTAAGCTTTATGCCTATTTTTCCCATCGTCATGGACACAACAATGATTTCCCTCGTGTTTTAATATTATTCCTTATAATAGTGTATCATTTGCAAAAAGGAAAATGCATCTGTGTAGATGAGAGAATCTTCTACAGTGTATGCGCGTTGTTCACACTCTGTATTATGACCAAGCATGCGCGCTTAAAATAGCATCTGAATGTACGCTCAACGCGCCACTGACTTTAGACTAGGTTTTTTCTGGTCAGTGGCGCAATTGTTTTCTGGAACTGCAAAATAGCACCAGGGATTGTTTGCGCCGGAACACGCCTCCTTTTTTGCGCTGAACCGCCTAGGGAGCGCAAGTTCATTCTCTAGTTTGCCGGCGTGCGTCTGTGGAGGGCATTAAAGTGTAGTTGTAGAGTGTAGTTTAGCTGAACCCAATCACAGTCACACAGCTTTTTCATTATCATGTTGCCCTTGGGGGGCTTAATTATAACTATAACACGCTAACCCATTTCCTCCTGAATCTTCCTTAAACACATTCTCCCTGGTCATGCATGTATTATCATGTTTTCTTTTCTTTTTTTTTTACAGTATCTTTGTAATTATAAACAGTTTAGCTATTTTAAAGGAATAGTCCAAACCCAGCACCCCCCCTCCTTTCTAAAATGATTTAGAATAACAAAAGATTATTATTAAGCTATTTTGAATAGGTTTTTAAAGGAATAGTCCACTCCAAACCCATATGATAGAAACCGGAGCATACAGGTTGGGAACAACATGACGGTGAATAAATGACTCAGTTTTCATTGTTTAGCAATCTATTTGTTTTAAAACTCTAGAATATTTAGCACATGATTTAAGAATACTGTGTTCTTGCATGATATGTTTTCAGCCACACACTGTTGCAATGCATTTGGACCACGTTTTGACCCACCACCATGATGCCCACCATTTAGCCATTATTTAGGGCTATGAATGCTGGCGGTGGTCTCAAACAAAAGAGTGTTGCCGTGGTGATTTGAAGAGGAGGCTGGTCTGGTGGTCTGGCCTTGGTTGGAGGAGGTTTGAGGTAGCATAAGTCCAGGAAATAAGTGTTCCCCTCCCTGCAGCGAGTGAGAGACAGACGAGCACACACCTAGAATCTCAATGAGAAAACTGTGTTTTCTTCTTTCAAGGAGAGTCAGAATACTGAAGCACAAAGCAAAACCCCCAGAGTACCGCTCTGCAGGGAGGAGTTTCTAATATTTTCTCTAATGTCTGTCTTCACATTTCATCATGGATTCAAGTCTTATTTTTGAAAGATGAAGTATAAGGTCCAACAATATTCTACAGATGTAAAGGAAGTAAACACGATTAATCAACCATTTGTCGTGTGAATATGAAGTGCGTTAGTGCATATGACTAAACCCTCATATTTAATAAGGTGCCAACAGATTAAAAAAAACATGCTGATGAACTAAGTTTTAATAATGGCTTATGAACAGGCATGTTGAAGATACATCGTGAAGCTGTCCTCTCAGACAGGGTGTGATTGTAATCTCCACATTCATTCACTATGTTCCCCAGTTCTCTTTCACTTAGCTTAGAGTTAGAGGTGAATCTGAAGTCTTAGCCTACCAAACCTGTGTTTGAAAATGAGAAATGAAAGCGGTTGGGAGTGGGAGACGAGGTGAGTTGTAATGAAGGTGATTCAGGGAGTTTTGATGCACACAGTTCACACATGCTGCGCCTCTGTCTCCTACATGGAAGACTTTGATTCAGAATACAGCTGGCAAGAGCGGCTGCGCAGCAGGCTTTCTGCCTGTCCTCTTGAAAAGAGGAAGTTTTTCTATCAGTATGTTCACAATGGATCCTCCGTGTTTTGCTTTAAAAACTTTTTTCTAACCTTTGTGCTATTATCTTTCAGTTTGTTTGCACCAAAAAAAAAAAATTTTTATATACAATTAAGTGATTTCACCATTGGACCACTAATATCTTTCCTTTAAAGTACATAATCATCATAGTACTGGGGCCAGATTTACCTAAATCTTCCTAAGAGAGAAGCTAACCAATACCATAAGATTCAAAGAGGTTCGTAAGAATGTTTCTCAGTGCAATTCTTGAGAAATGATCAAATATTTTCTTAAGAACAAGCTTTAGTGTTATCTGATTGTATGCCGGTTCTTGCTGAAGACTCAGTAATCAACTGAATGGGAAAAAAACCTCAAAGGCTGTTTTGATGCACTGCCTGATTACGGTAATAATCATAATGCTGCCAAAATTGTCATAATTATAATACTAATTAACTTCAGAGTACTTGTGCACATCCCTAGCAATGGTAATATGTACTAGGCAGTGTTATGTTATAATGCTTAATATCTGAAACAAACCGCCAAATTCATTAAACATTTTATCTTTGGGTATTTAAGACAAGATGGAGGTTTTAGAGGCTTTTTTCAGTCTTTTTTTTTTATATATATATATTTTTTAAAGAATTCTATTTCTTCTTAAGGTTTGCCTTTTGAACAATCTCAAGAAAAAGTTAAGAACACTGTTTTTTTTAACCCTTTCCACAACAGATTTTTTTACTTTCCAGTCAGCACCACCATTTTTGATCATTTTCACAAAAATGTCATGGCCCCCCAGAATATTTTGTTATATGAATATCTGAACATGCAATTGGCCTATATCAAAAGAAAGAACAGCCTCTGCTTTTAAACAATCAAATCAACAAATTCTAGCTTCATACATTCTTTTTTTATCAACACTTGAGTGTGGGTAAGTTTCATAAAAAAAGCCACATTTTGAATTAAGACCTGAGTCGACTTTTCATTCAGTAACATTAGACAGATTTGATTTATATGCAATTTAATGCTTGATGATCACATTATTTTACATGTGCATAAGCAATGCTTCTGTCGCTTGCTTCTGCTTGTTCTTCTCCTGTGTTTTGTTACGATGTCAGGGTTGGGGTTGAGGGAGGAGGTGAGGACTCAAGATGCAGAAACAATGGGCTTTTTATGTAATAATAAGATAAAAACAAACAAAACTACCCTGTGGGGGAAAACAAACCAGCAAGGTACAAGGCTGGGCAAGACAGGACTATATATGGCATGGCAGGACACAAGGGGTGCATACGACAACAAACTGGCACAGGACTGAAAACACAAGGAGAATAAATAGGGCAGCAAACGAGGAGGGTAACAAAGGAAAGGAACCAATAGAGGGTATGCTCATGACGTCAGCATGAATGCCGCGAAAAACACACAAAACACATCTAAAACTGTACAACTAGATTTGACAAGAAACCTGAGGGATATTTTTACAGACTCTCGAAAGCTGCAGAACAGAGAAGTAAATGGATAGCAAAAGGTGGATTTGCAGTTATCATTTAGTCAATATGCTGAATTTAGGGGTAAAATCATACCCCTTATATATGTTATATATTCATCAATTAAATATTTACCATATATTCTGCATATCTGCATGTTTTTAAATAAATCTTTAAGGCTGGACGATATGATGATATATAACATTGATATAAGTGATCACATGGATTTACCTATACCCTTTGTATTTATGTAAAGCTTTCACAGGCAAATTTGCTTTGTTATTTCCCTGGCGTCGAAATCAGGCACATATAAATGTCAGGAAACAGGATTTCTGCATTTCAATATCCATGGATCACTGTATCTTTGGTAAGTTGTAAGGAACACTATATCGAGTCCAACCTTTAGTTTAAACTGGTAATCGTTCGTTTTACTCGCGTTTTTGCAGTTTCCCCAATTAACCCCAGTCACGTAATAGGCTCTTTTGCCACTCAGTCCGGCTGAGGGGAGCCTGTTCCGGCGGGAAAGTGATGTCTGCAGTGCATACACTATAATCAGATAACAAGATGGGCAAGGTTAAGACAATAGACTGGAGAGCTTGTCATGTTTGTTTCTTTGTGCCATGTGCTCTCAACAAACAAAACAAAAACACAAGCACATGGCCAGCAAACACAATCACAAGCCATGTGCTCAAACAAAACAAGACAGGAACACGCAGCCCGTGAGAACACTCACAAGCTGTATGTTCACACAAAACATAACACAAAAGCATGCGGCTGATTAAAAACAACGGCATGCTACACAGACACAATAACATAAGAGCGTCTGGCCAATGGAAACATAAAGCAAGCGCACACAAAACACGAGACAAGAGCTGTTGAGTGAACGAACACACAACTTGTGCAATTAGAAAAGAATTTTAAACTGAAAATGTTAAAATATTAGTCTAATAAACAATGTTCAAATAAAATGATCTCTTATTTTGGCTTTTACAAAGTTTGAAAACCATTGTACCATGGTATTTACATACATATAGCGACATACATACTGTATGAAAATTCATGGTATTCCAATAGGTCATTGTTTTTGGTTGATACGATGACATTTCATATACCAAATATTGTGGCTCTTCGGTTCATGCCCTGGCAGAGAACTCGAGAATTGAAGTGTAGCATGAATTTATTCGGCCCAAGTCTAATTTTTCTGGCTGACTTTCTTTCACATATTTAATGACTTAAGCCACGCTTGATAAAGCAAGTCATTAAAAGGCGTAAGCATCCCATTGGCTAACCAGAGTCCAAAAGAGTAAAGAGGATTAGGCCTCACTGATGCTGGATTCACTGCTGTTTATGCTCAACTCTCTTGTGAAGATGATTTTTTTGTGTGTGTGTTTGGAGATACTCAAACACATTTTGGTGCATTTCTTTGTCTTGTCTCAATGATAAGCACTTAATGTGTGTTCTCTGCATACAGCAGATAGCTAGTGAGATGTGTAAAACCGTAAGGCTCTGGCTGTATCTGCTGTCTCAGCACCAGATAAACAATGATCGTCTCTTATACTGTAGATAAGGAACAGCCATTGTTTTGTCTTAAAGACAGTAGTGAAGGCAGCGGGGAAGCAGGGAGTGTTGCTTAGCAGCACATCTCTCCTTTGTAAGGATGGCAAGGAAGAATTCAATTCTCTCATTTCTTCACTCACCTCTATTGTGTGAAAGAGTAGAGACATTTGTCAAGGAAACAAGAAAAGTGTCCCACTGTGAGTTAAACCTGTAGCTCATTTCAGAAATAAATAAGCCTGTTTACAGGAGGCAGCACACCACTATGCCTGATACAGGTATCACTCCTCCGTTCCTACGCTGAAATACACCGCTGGTTGTGAAGGCGCCTGTAAAATGCCCAGACATGCAGGAGGAACTGGGGGATGAAGAATTGCACTGTGGAAATTGAACTCATCTCAGTTCTCATCACCTCTGAGCTTCAAATGGACTCATTCACAGTCTGTCCTGCGCTCAGAGATGTGTAGCTGGTGTCCTAATTCCTTTTTTCTGATGGAAGAGATGGTTGAGAAGAATGTGAAAGTATAGCAGTTGATCACTGGCTTGTAGCATTCCGATATTCAGATGAATGGTTTGGTGTATGAATTCTGGGCAGATGTTTAGTTTTACTTTTGAATAGAAACAATTTTGGGGGAAAAGAGTAGACATTTTCCCATTAACACCAAAATAAATCAAGTTATGGACAGATGAAATAATAGTCTCCAAGTAGGGCTGCACAATTAATTGAATTTCTAATTACGATTACGGATGCCACGATTACACAATCATTCAAAGCAGCGATTACAATAAAAAAAGCACTTACATTATTCTGTGTGCTTAAATGGTGTGTTTAGAGCATGTTGTGAAAGGGGAATCACAACTAAGTTACTTCAGAGAATCCAGCTCAACAGGAACTACCTGTGACTTAACACGGTGAAAAGTCTCTCACCTCTGCTACCTCTTACTGCGCTAGTTTTGCACGCTGTATATCGCTTCACTATATATAAAGCGCAAAAGAAACTACAAACATGGAACGTCGTTACGTTGTAAATTAGTAAGTCATGAAATAAAAGTAAAATACCAATAAATCACGTTACTGGTACGTCGTAACCACTAAGTTGTTTCCATAAACTTAAAATAAAGTGGCATTTTGGGGTTGTGTTGTTTTGTATATTTTTAAATGACTGTGGTGGTTCATAGCAACATTGTATTAACAAAAACTAGTTTAGGACTGATATTTAATAGCTTAACCCCATAGGCCAACGGTTTATTTATCAGTATTAGTCATATTCTTACAATGTATGTGTATGATAAGTAAAGGAGGTCAGTGCACGCGTGTGTGTGTGTTTATTATAATAAGGCTATATATATATAATTCCTAAAAAAGTGGGTCAGGGCTTGATGACCATGTGGAAATGTGGGTCCCATGGCCAAACGAGTTAAGAACCATTGGTATAAAGTCATTCAAAACATCATTCAATGTAAATTGTGATAATCGTAATTAATAATTGCAATTACAATGTGGCGAGCAGAACGAGGCAGAGGGACGTGAGAGAACGACGCGAGGCCGGAGGCATGAGTGATAATGAATGACACCTGTGAGACGCACCGGTCTTGTATCTCTCACGGAGGAGCGGAAGCATAAAAGAAGGAGCGATGACAGTGAAGATCGAGAGAGGAACAGGCCTGATTTTATGATGTGTTTTGTTTCTCTTTAGTGTAGCCGAGGGGCTGCTGGCCGTTTCTTTTGTTTTTGTATTTCTTTGATTTTTATGATTAAAAGAGTATAAATGTTCGCTGGTTCCCGCCTCCTTCTTCCCTGAACTAAATACTCCGTTACATAATTTCAAGAGAATAATCAGCAATTATGATTTTTGTCATAATTGTGCAGCACTATCTCCAAGCCAACATTTTGCTATTTATTGCAATCTTCTGTGTGGTGGTCAATGAGATAAATGAGAGTGAATGAGTTTACTACATTACTGAGGCTGAGCAGAATTATTAAAAGCACAATAAATGGGCACAACATGTTTCCCGTATACATCAGTAGAAATCAAAAGCTCGTAAACCTATTTTTCAGACTGGATCCTACAGAGTATATACTGCTTACTATTTATTGTGTGAAACAATATCAACTATGCAGTGATAAATGTTTCAGACAATAGTATCCTTCAATGTTACAATAAAAATAATCCCCAAAATAAATACTCTTATTTTGTATTTCATTTTAATTAAAAATGTCTCAACTAAATGTGGGAAAAATGAAATGTTCCTGTCTCACATTCTGAGCTGCGATCTGTGAGTGTGCACTGGACACTCTCCTCAATACCACTATATCACTGTAACTCTCTCTGGTTGCTTAAACTCCTTAGTCCATGAAATTCAATTCTGTAGCTCACACCTCCAAGGACAAGAACAGATTAATGTTTGTCTGTGCTAGACCCTTTGGACTTCTACCCAGAGTTCCCTCTGCTTCTATGATGTCAGTAATGAGGACCCCTGTCAGCAGTAACCTTCTTGTCCACACTGTCATTAGCAGAGAAACCCGGCAAATCATGTATTGGAATTACCAGAGCACCTTTGTTTTGACCATTGTGTTATATCATCAGGGGTACTAAAATGCTTCAGATAACAAGCTAAACGTTCATTGTTAATGTTTCACCAACAGGGTTTGTTCCAGATGAAAATGCAAATGGTTTATTTATTGGAATTCTTATGGCATATCTGTCTTGTGTCCAACTGTGAAACCCAATTTTCACATTGTCAGCATGTCAGCTGAATCCACGCAATTATCCTTGTAGGTCAGTACAGCATCGCATAAAGCAGACTAACAGTCACATTAGCTTTGTTAAAGCTGTTAAGAGGACGTTTGGAAAATCTCCATGAAATAATTAGCACAGCATGTAGGCTTGTTTAACCCCCTCCTGTTTTGTAACCAAATCTATCTGGTGTTTACGGCTGCTCATTGGAAATTAAACAGCATTTTGCTGGTCAGCAAATTTGGTATTTGGCTGTTTATTTCATCCCATAATTTACTCACCCACAAGCCACCCTAGGTGTATATGACTTTCTTCTTTCAAACACAATCGGAGTTACAGTGAAGAAAATAAGTATTTGAACACCCTGCTATTTTGCAAGTTCTCCCACTTAGAAATCATGGAGGGGTCTGAAATTGTCATCGTAGGTGCATGTCCACTGTGAGAGACATGATCTAAAAAAAAAATCCAGAAATCACAATGTATGATTTTTTAAACTATTTATTTGTAAGATACAGCTGTAAATAAGTATTTGGACACCTGAGAAAATCAATGTTAATATTTGGTACAGTAGTTTCAAACGTTTCCTGTAGTTTTTCACCAGGTTTGCACACACTGCAGGAGGGATTATGGCCCACTCCTCCACACAGATCTTCTCTAGATCAGTCAGGTTTCTGGGCTGTCGCTGAGAAACACAGAGTTTGAGCTCCCTCCAAAGATTCTCTATTGGGTTTAGGTCTGGAGACTGGCTTGGCCACGCCAGAACCTTGATATGCTTCTTACAGGGGTCTTTATGCAGTTAACGACCTCAAACAGGAGCATCTAATTTAGGATAATAAATGGAGTGAAGGTGGACATTTTTAAAGGCAGACTAACAGGTCCTTGAGGGTCAGAATTCTAGCTGATAGACAGGTGTTCAAATACTTATTTGCAGCTGTATCTTACAAATAAATAGTTAAAAAATCATACATTGTGATTTCTGGATTTTTTTTTTTAGATTGTCTCTCACAGTGGACATGCACCACGATGACAATTTCAGACCCCTCCATGATTTCTAAGTGGGAGAACTTGCAAAATAGCAGGGTGTTTAAATACTTATTTTCTTCATTGTATATAAAAAAATATCCTGGCTCTTCCAAGCTTTATAATGGTAATATACGTTTTTAAAGCTCCAAAAAGCACATCCATCCATCATAAAAGTAATCCATACGGCTCCAGGGGGTTAATAAAGGTCTTCTGAAGTGAAGTGATGTATTTATAACTTTATAAACTAGAATCACTGGCTTCCGGTAATGGCTGTATGTGAGTCTAGTTCCGGCGGAAGAGTGACCCGACATATGGCGTAGGATGTAGGGTGTAGGAGTAGCGTAAGCTTTGACGCCTCTCGCGGTTCAAACACACAGGCCTGGGGAACAAACTCAAGCTCCTCCCACATTTCTCTCTAACAATTCCTGTTTTAGGCTTATAATTCGTGGCCGGTCTTTTGTCTTTTGCGTTCGGCAATACGTCATGTGTCGGGTCAGAGGTTACTCTTCGGAAGGTACTCGACTCGCGTATGGACGTTATCGGAAGCCAGTGATTTATAGTTTATAAAGTTATAAAAATCAATATTTTTCTTAAAAAGTGCATCACTTTGCTCCAGAAGGCCTCTATTAACACCCTGGAGCATTATGTATTACTTTTATGATGGATGGATGCAATTTTTGGCTCTATTCACTCCCATTATAAAGCTTGGAAGAGCCAGGATATGTTGTAATATAACTCTGATTGTGTTTGGCTGAAAGAAGATAGTCATATACCCATGTCTTGAGGGTGAGTATATTATGGGGTAATTTTAATTTTAACACTTTAAATACGACCATTTTGAAACAACTCAGGACACAAAATAATCAAAATTGTAAGGAAAACAAATAATAATTTACCTCATATGGATTAAATCGAAAAAACATTCATACTGGGAGGACCCTTGCAGTGCAACTCAAGCTTTTGCTGTTGAGAACAGCAGGTTTGACTGGTGTTTCAAGCACGAAAGGATGCTTGTGCTGTAATGGTTATTCCTCCACTGAAAATGTATGGCTTCGGTGGCTGTTGAATTGAAATCATGCATCATAATGATGCGACATAGTGGGTCCAAAGCTTCCTGGAAACCAATAAATTAATGTATCTTTGACAAAACATCTCAGGCATGTTCTCTTCCCATATTGTGTCTGCATTGTGTGTTTTTTCTGTAGTTATTTCTTCGTTTTAATCATGATAATGTTAAATGAAAGCTTGTTTAGGTCATGTGATATCATTTAGGACACCGGGGCTAGTTGTCACAGAGGCTTTATCTTTTTCTGAATCAAAACTCTGATTGCATAGGTGCTTGTTTTCTCTTGCATTTGTCTCTAGGTTTTGTATTTGTTCGATTTTTTGGATCTTATAGATCTTTAATGGATTTTATATTAGAATTTCTTTTGTGAATTCTGTCCTCTAGGATCTAAACTAAAGTTCCAGTGTCATATTTTTATATTTGCTTTTCGGTACTCAATAGAACTACAATGGAATGCATTATAGCAAGGTTAAACTATTTAATAAAGGTAGATTTTAACTGAAAGAATGAACTGCGTCTTAAAGGCACTGTTGTTTTAGACATTTAGACAGTATACTTTACACTATACTGTCTAAATGTAGAATGTATGCTACAGTCACACAACCTCATAGTGACTTGTTCTATTTGCAATTCACTAATTGTTTTAATGGAATTTTATGTCTAAATGGCACAGAAATGTAATGGTAACTATAGGTTTAAAAAACTTTTTTGGGGGGCATTTAAGCCTTTTTAAATAAACTCAGTGTGTTCGCCCAGCTCTGGTCATTTGTACATAGGACTAAAGGTCAGGTAATGGTAATTAATAGCCATTTGTTTTGTCTGATCTAGTCAGAGGTTGTAAAGGTCTCTGCAGGAGTCCACAGCAATCTTCAGCTTAAAAGTTCTGTGGCCAATTACAGTTTTTTACAATCGCTATGACAATTTTTTCAATACTTTTAACAAATTTCCTAAACTCTTAACGCACCAACACACCTACAACACACAATTGGCATAACAGTTAATTTCATGCTCAAAATCACACATTGTAAACTAAACTCCAACACTAATTTTCAAAATACAATAATACACTAGCAACAATACACTCTGTCTGCCAAAACACTGCACACATGTCTCAAAATCAAATAATTTTTCAAAACACTAACATATGTTCTTGTCCAATGGGAATATTTAGTCAATCATAACACAATGTGATAGAAACACTAACATCATGCTGACAATGGTAATTGTTACATAGGATAAAAGATAGAAATAGGAATAAAAAAATAAAAATTGACTAATACAATGTTGTCAGTATGATGGTGGTGAGGAGTGGTGGTGGTGATGGTAAAAATAAATAAATGGTTACTTTGCTTATGCATACACACACCCACACTCACACCCACACACACCTATACATTTACACACTTTTATTTCACTTCTGGAATTATGGAATTACTATATTGTTCGTTACTGCACTATTTTGGTCTTTATGTCTGTCTGTTAAAAAAAAGAAAGAAAGAAAAGAAACACTAACATCACATGGGATTACACAAACTGCATTATTTTATATGTGCCCTTATACAACAGACAGTATATTGTATTGATCATAGATTGTGTTTTGCACTGCAGTTTCTTTTGAAGCCTCTCTACATTTTTGTTTTGTTGGGTTTCGGTCTTTTGCTGCAGAAATTCAATAAAAAAAGACCCATCTCAGAGTGCTTTATCTATACCATATGGTCATGCGATTGACAGAACCTCAACACCTGAGTGTGTTTCCTAGATGGGAATCAGTGATTTATATATTTGCATAATTCAATCAGCTGTTTCTCAGTAACAATAGAATAAAATACAGGGGACATATTTGTGTTTCAATTAACAATATAAACAGCTGTTTACCTTGACTTTAGCCTGTACGGTTAGGTTATGAACATGGTGTTATCTGCATAAATTAAGAGTATACCCACTTCTCCAGGCACCACTACATCACTGGCTCTACCTATATATACACTCACCGGCCACTTTATTAGGTACACCTGTCCAACTGCTCCTTAACACTTAATTTCTAAGCAGCCAATCACATGGCGGCAACTCAGTGCATTTAGGCATGTAGACATGGTCAAGACAATCTCCTGCAGTTCAAACCGAGCATCAGTATGGGGAAGAAAGGTGATTTGAGTGACTTTGAACGAACTAGAGTTTGGTCCACATGAACCGCTGCTGTGCAGACTGTAGTTAGAGTTTTGCACATGTAGCTCCAGTTGTGCTCACTGTCTTTAGCAATCGAAAAAAACTGTAAGTAGATTTTCTGTGTTTTTCGCATCTGTAGCAAGCATTTTGAGAGGTGTTCTAACAATTCAGAGATGACGAATAAAAAAACAACAACACATTTTGGACCCTAAAGTGTTGTTTGTTTTTTTTTGTTTTTTTATACAATGAAAGTGGATAGCTGCATGGATTAGTAGCATTTTATTTAATAACATTTTTAGTCCAGGGATTTAGAAAAAGTTAAATAAATCTGCAATACTGTTTGGTGTGCCTGGTTGAGTTCATTTTTGTTTATTGTCTGCTGTGGTGCTTTCATGCCCTTAAGTTTCATATTAAATGTTGTGCATAAACGAATGTGGTCCTGATTGTTGCGGGCAGACGAGATTGATTTCTTGTGCATCTTTCCTGACAGTCTGGTCATTGACATGGTAATGTATTCAGCTTCAGTAAATGGAAATGTATGTGTGTGTGATAAATATGGTTAACCACACTCCAGAGATTATTCATGGGTGTGGCTTGTGACTGAACAAAGAGGTGAAAGGTCAGGGATGTCCTTGGGAGGATGTTGCATTTAGTGCATAATTAAGTGTGTACTATATGCTCCTCGATAACAGGTGCAGATCACACTGTGGGATTTTCTCAAAGAGGTGTTTTTCTGAGAGGTGTAACATGATCAGTCAGACAGGGTTTAGTTATGATGATGTATTTAATAAGGGTTGGATATGCTAGTGTGTGAAGGCATAAACAAATCAAGGCTTCATTAAAAGCTTCTGCATGTGTGTAGACAATGAAAGGTTCTATAAGGCCCTGTTTACACGAGAACGATTCCGAGTGAAAACGTAAAAATATTTTATCGGATGTGCCTTTCGTTTACACGGTGACGCCGTTTTTATGGCTTAAAAACGCAAAAAAGTGAAACCACCCTCCAGAGTGGAAAACTTAAAAACGCTCCACCGTCGCGTTCCCGTGTAAAGGGTAAAAACCGGTAAAAACGCAAAACTGCCCTCGATCACGTGCGCGTTTACGTCACAGGCATTCGCCAGTACAGGAAAATAACTAACATGTCGGATTATTTCCATACGTCGGACCTTCAAGTTGCCACAGCAGCTCTGATAAACATACAAGAGTCTTTTCAGCAGTTGCACAAAATATTCTCAGATATTGGTGGTGTTGTGTGGCAGTGCTTCGTTGCCACCTAGCCGCCTGGAGTGCACACTACATCGAATTTCACACACTTTTGCGTCACCATATGCACGCAGATTTCCCCTTCATAACGCTCGTCTAAACGCAGAATAAAAAGTGAAAACGCAACGCCACTTTTGCGTTTTCTCTTCTGATCGTTTCCGTGTAAACATAGCCTAAGTCGACAAATTCATATAGTGTCACCCCCTCACAGACACACTTACACACACTTAGAGTAAGATTAGAGGAGGAGAAGTACAATGATAATTACTTGTTGTAATGACTGGTGATGGAAGGCATAATTAAAGGCAGGGAGAAAGGATGAACAACAAAAGGGAAAGCAGCAATAAAAGTCTCTCCTGTATCTGACAGAGACAGCAACATAGCTGTGTGTGTGTGTGTGTGTGTGTGTGTGATTATGCAGCCTATGTACAGCCGCTATTGTCATGATTTATCTCTGAACACTGACATCTAATTGCTTTTTTATTTTGGTGAAATTTGTCTTGCCTTCTCTTACAAGCATCTGACAGAAAACTTCAACCGTTGTTTCTGTGATGTTCATATCCTTTCAAAATGCAATTTAGGTAGGATTTATCCCAGAATTTCCAAGTGTCCCAAGATGTCAAGATCTTAAACATTTTCAAAAGCCAGCAAAAAGACATGTATTTAAAAAAGAAAAGAAAAAAGAAAAAGGGTATTACATTTATTTTTGACACCATGTTCTTGTTGCTGCTTTTTGCACTGCTTAACAACAATAAATTTTTTTCTATCTGCCCTCTTGGGCCAATATTTTTTTCTTAATTTTTTCTGCCAACATTTTTACTGCCCCAGTCATAAAAGGAAAAGTTAGTAATTAAAAATAATAATAATAATAATACTTTTATTCACCAAGGACAAATTGATCAAAGTGACCAGTAAAGATTTGTTATGAAAAAATATTGTATTTATGTATCACAAATCATAAATAAATATTAAGCAGACATTAACTATTTTCAACATTGATTATAATAAGAAATGTTTCTTTAGCATCAAATCAGCATATTAGAATGATTTCTGAAGGATCAGGACACTGAAGATGCTGAAAATTCAGCTTCACCATCACAGGATACATACATTTGACATATATTCAAATAGAAATTGTAATATATCACCGTATTACTGTTTTTACTGTATTTTTTTTAAATCAAATAAGCATATAAGACTTTTTCTTTCAAGAACCTTTCAAAAAACTTTTGCATGGAAGTAAAAAAAGTATATCTTATTTTCAAATTTACTAGAAATAATATTTATACTTTCATTAAATGTTTTTTTGTTGTTGTTGTTGCAAAAATATACCAAATGTTCTTTACAAAAATATTTCAATAAAAAAATCATAATGACTCAATTTATACTCTTGTTTTAGTTAGTAGAATCTGCTAAGAAAACAAATATAAATGTCAATGTAATGGCCCCAAATATTTAAATCGTCATTATTTTGATGGATTAATTATGCTTGATTGTTTTAATACTTTGAAAGTCAAGACTGAAATAGTTGTTGTTGTTCTCAGCTGGAGCGGTTGGAGTGAATGTGGAATGAGCGTTAGTTACTGGATGACTGAAATTGATCAGGTGCTGAGATCTGAGAAGAGATTGTGCCCCCACTCAGAGATCAATACACCCCAACAGAGCTCGAATATGTGGTTGTGTTACAGCTCAACTGTCCAGTATCACACATGAAGACCTGTGTGTGTTCTTTAGACTGTTGTACAACTATGAGGGCTTCATTGGAAACATAGTGTTCTCATAAGAGCACAGCTCTTATGGCCAAATGCTTGGTTTTAAACTGCAATTCTTTCTACATGTATACACTACCTTTCCAAAGTTTGGGGCTGAGAAGACTTGAATGTTTTTGAAAGAAGTATGCATTTATTTCATCAAATTTAGTAAAAGCAGTAATATTGTGAAATATTATCACAATATTATCATTAACTGTTTTCTATTTTTTATGTTTTAAAATAGAATGTATTTCTGTAATGGCAAAGCTGAATTTTCAGTGTCACATGATCCTTCAGAAATAATTCTAATGCTGATTTGCTGCTTGAATTACTTTTTTCTTTTTATAATCAATTTTGAAAACAATTGTTCTGCTTAATATGATATGTGATCCATGAAAATTTTTTTAAAGAATTTTTGTTGAGTAGAAAGATCAAAATAGAAAGATTTTAAATAGAAATCTTTTGTAACATTACAAATGTCTTTATTACTTTTTATCAATTTAATGTATCCTTGCTACCTAATCTATATTTATTTGTATAGATTTTCATAGATTTACATTGGTTATAAAGAAGTTGATTGCTGAAAAATAAGGGTCAGGCAAATCTTAATGTGAATTTCCACCTGTATGTGCTTTATGTTGATTGTCAGGGTTTTGTTGTCAACCTACCTTTATTAAATTGACTGTTTTAATGCAGACAGTGGTTTTTATGCAATTTAATTGGTGGTTATGGTTAATGTTGCCAAACTTATTATTCAGGTGTTTTTGTTTTGCAGGACTGAGGTTTCCAGTGATGATCGGCCTGTGAGTGGTTCTCAATGGCTCAGAGAAAGAGGCCAGGGACCAACAGCAGCATGGCCACAGAGCCTCACGCTTCAGCTCCACACTCCTGCCCAGCCCCGTACCCCAACCCTGAGCACCCCGAGGAGGAGTATGAAGAGCATGGGGAACCTGAGGAGTCCCAACACTCCTACCACAACCAAGAAGAGGCAGATTTGACAGACAGCCGACCGACCACACCCACCACTCCAGACCATGGCCACAGAGAATACCACAGCCATCCGGACAGTCTGGATGGAGACTCTAGCTCAGACTACGTCAACAATACGTCTGATGAAGAAGAGGATGATTTTGATGAAGGGCTACCGGAAGAGGATGAAGGCGTGACATATTATATCCGCTATTGTCCTGAGGATGACAGCTACCTGGAGGGAATGGACTGTAACGACCCAGAATACAGACACCCGGACGGTCGCATGGAGCCACCTCCGGACACAGAGGAGTGCCAGGAAGTGGTTGAGGAATGGGTAGAGGACAATGCACATGGTGATGGAGAGGTGCGTTGCGAAGTACTCGAGCAGGACTCTGACCAGCAGCTGTACGACGGCAGACCCGAACCTGTTCTCGATCACCACCACCAACACTATCCGGATCCCCAGGAGGACCAGATTCCACCTCCTGTTGAAGATCAGGATGTGCAGGATTTTGAGGGGAGTGAGGGCTGCTGCCCTGATCAGGAGGAAGAACCGCAGGTGGGGCAGGACAGAGATGGCTACGCAGGTGACTGCTATGCCACAGAGGACAATGGAAACTCTATGCACGGGTCAACGTACCGGGGGCATAAAGGCACAGAGGGGGAGACGGGAGAGGAGGCGGAGGAGGATATTGATCAGATAGTGGCTGAGATTAAGATGAGCATGAGTATGGGCAGTCTTAGCAGTGGCACTGATCAGAGCCCAGAGGAGCTGGCACCTGATCCAGCACCAAGCGGGTACCAGCCAGAGACACGCTCCAAACCCGAACCTGCCCCTGCCCCATACCCTCAGCCTCATCGTCACGACGGCAGACCCAAATCCCTCAACATCCCCCCTGCCAGACACAATTCTGAGCTCCAGAGGAACTATAAGGTACGACCTCACACTCCAGAGGACAGACAGAGATGGACGCAGGACCAAGTGAGAGAGCAGGTAGGTGGATTTGCATAGCAAGCTGTAAATACATCTATCTGTTGCAGCTTATTAAATTAAATACATGGTTCAGTTAAAACAGAATAAATCAGCTCCGTAAATATAAAAGCAGTAATATCAACTAAATACATAGAGAATTTGTATTCAATTTATTTAGCAATTTATTCAATGTATTCAATTTATCTCAAACTAATATTCTGTGGATGGAATAGATGATTAAATAAATGATATCGGTAACACTTTACAATAAGGTTCATTAGTTAACATTAGTTAATATATTTACTATCTTGTAACTAACAATGAGCAATACATTTGTTACAGTATTTATTATTATTAATCTTTGTTAATGAAAATACAGCTGTTCATTCATTGTTTGTTCATGTTAGTTCACAGTGCATTAACTAATGTTAACAAATACAAACTTTGATTTTAATAAAGTATTAGTAAATGTTTAAATTAATATTAACGTATATTAATAAATGCTGAAGAAGTTTTGTTCATTCTTAGTTCATGTTAACTAAGGTAGTTAACTAATGAACCTTATTGTAAAGTGTTACCATTATCTCTTATTAGTGTCTTTCTGAAGGCAGCAGGTCTGTGATGTATATACACTACTGTCCACAAGTGTGTGGCTTTGGTACAATTCTTTAATGTTTTTAAAAGCAGTCTCTTATGCTCACAGAGGCTGCAAATATTTAATCAAAAATACAAAAAAAAGAGATTAATATTGTGAAATATTATTATTATTATTGTTATTTTTTAATACATTTTCAAATGTAAATGTTTAAAATGATGATTTGATTGATTGATTGATTGATTTTTGTACCCTACTTCAAAACTCGGAAAGTCTTCTGCTTCCTTTTAAATAGTTAAACAGTCAGAAATATTAATGTAATAATGAATGTTACTTATTTTAATCTAATAAGAAATAAAATCCCTAAAGGTCACTATGAAATATGCATATTCATTATTATAGTTAAATATTAATGTGAATGTTGACAACCCTCATTTAAATGCCAGTGGCATTTAAGTAAACAAAACTAGTCCTTATTTATGCCCAAGATTAAACCTCAATATCTTGACAGCTGAGCAATGAGTAATAATCTACTATTTTATGCTCTTAAGAGATGATGCATAAAATGTGATATTTGGAGATGGCTCAGAATCTATTCTTTAATGTGATGTAAATGTATTTATGCATAATTTTGGTGGTAGATCCAAAGACAATTATAGAGAATATGCTGTTATTATCATTTACTTGCTCATTTCAACGGGAAAGCATTCAGTTTGAGCGGCAAGGGTAAAAAGGATGAAAGAAAATGATCTGGCAGATATTAAAACCGTCTCGAAACCCAGACATGAAGGGGACCCTGATCAAAAGCAATCTCTTGAAATCCCCAATTGACTTTCATATGTGCAGCCATTTGTTAATATTCAGAAATAAACAAATTTCCACCCTGCTTTTTAGATTCCATCCCATTATGCTCACTTAGGTACATTGTGTGGGTGTCTTTTTCTCATCTGCTTGAACAACCCCAAAATGAAAACTGGCTCATTGCTAGAAACCTCTGACTAAAGTCACTAAGCAAGCAATAAAGACAAACAATGATATCCATGCATTATGCCAAATAGTAGTTTGATTTGCTGAAAAATGAGAAGAGGTGCTGACTTTCTAATGGAAGTTTTAAAAATTCGAATCGAGTTTGAAAAAAGATGTTTTCTTAGATATTTTCTGGAATTAGGTGAAGGGGTTAGATTTAGTCAGATTGCCTCAGTGGTCCAGTGAATGTCTTGTGAAGTTCTATTACCCTCCTGCTTCTTTATTGCCTTTGGGCAATGAGGAGATTACATTTTATCCTGTCAGGCAACAAATGAATTTCATCAAGTAATAATGTCCTTATGTGCAGTAGACAGAGTGCTCATTTGAGACTTTAACTTCCCTGAAGATAGACAAAGATTAAAAGTATATTTTTAAGCACTGCATTTTCAGTTAAAGACAACATCTGTTCATTTTACCAAAGTGTTTTAATACATTGTGTTCATTGTACTGTCTAATTTGTTCATGTTGGCTTTTTGGATAGCATCACATTTTCAATGCTGTTAAATGCTGTCTGCAACCCATCATCTGTTTTTTTAGTTTTTTTTTAAATGTCACATTTCACTCTCCACTCATTTTTCACTAATTTCTCTCAATTTAAATTCTCTCTAGGTGTGTAATAGTGCAGAACAGCCAAGGAAGCAGCAGCGGTCTGATCTCAATGGACCACTGGAGAACAACAATGTCACTGAGGTGAGCCTATAATCATAGAACACATTAACCAATCAATATGTGACAGCATGCAGACTATGCATCCCACATAATCACCACATATTTTCTTCCATCGGAGCTGTTCTAGTCAATGGTAGCTTGTCATCTTATTTACTTCACGTTTCTCTGGCTTTCTTAGACAATTTATGTTTTTTTTCCCAGCATATTTAAGCTGTTGCACTAGCTTGTCACCATCCTCCCCCATGTGTTGATATAGTAAAATAATTGGCTTTGCCCTTTCCTGCCCTGGTTCTACTGTATTTACATAGACTGAGGCGAGTTCAGCCTTGAGCTGCCTGTTCGACTGCTTCTCTACACATTTTTTATGTATTAATGTAACCTCCATAAGAGCCTTGCACCCTGAATGCAAAAGCCATAAAATGAGACATCATCTGGGCAGCTACTCAAAACCGCCAAATAGGTGTTCAAAACATGTTTTATAGCGCTACCAAGCATTCTGCCAAGGTCATTTTTAGATCATTCTCAACACAAGCTTTTGAATGTTCTTGTTTTTTGTGCCCTTTTTTTGTATAAAAACTGCCTTGTGAATGTTTCACATGTAGGAGGTAGTGAGACAGCCAAATTCAATTTGTGAGTTTGTAAATTTGTAAGTTTCATGAGTGTCAAGAATATTCATTGTTAAACCTTCGTAAAAATATCTGAGCTGGTCCCAGTCATGATTGTTGGAAAACTGTTTTTACTGTTTAATTTTTAATTTAATTTTTTTTTTTTTGTGGTAAATTACACAAGTTAGGGAACACTCGCCCAATAAGTCAAAGCCTAATGGTAATAATTATCCACTAAGTATTCACCCAAGGGAATTCTGTTTGTACACATCACTTGCATTGGGATGCAACTATCTTCTTACTGTATGTCATGTAAAACAGTATTCAGTCTTGCCTTACTTCCTCTGAAAACATTTAATTACCTGGGCTGAGGGAGCTTTTGAGTCCTTAGATTGCATTTAATGAAGGCCTCTTGAAGCATTACCTCCATTTGGATAGCTCTGTAGTAAAATGATGGCTATTACTCTGTCTGACGGTGTGTCTGTGGCCTACAGTGCTCGGCACAGTCCTGCAAAGAGCCACTTCAGAATGAATGAGAGGATTTTGTATTGTGATCATCCAGAATTATCTGGATGGTTTCCTTGATTCTGAGTTTTAGGTACTTTCTTTCTTTCTTTCTTTTTTTCTTGGGCTCATTGTCTATAATCTGGTCTGGATGGCAAACATTTTGTGATAACCATATTATATTTAAAGGTGCATTGTGTAATATTTAGGAGGATCTGTTGACAAATCCAATATCATATGCATAACTATGTTTTCAGTGGTGTATAAAGACCTTACATAATGAATCGTTATGTTTTTATTAACTTAGAATGAGCCATTTCTATCTACATACACCGCGGCCCCCTTACGTTAAACTACTACAGAGCATGTTTCGTCCCTATGTTGTTCTTCGTGCAAAGAAGCTAGCTAAAGTTAGCTAATAAAACACTGACACAATGATGAATAAGTAACAATAATATTTGCAATAACATCTTTTTACTGAATAATTAAGTAAACATAATTTCTTAATGTATCTTTGTAAAGAAACTTATTGCTTAACTGGCTACTCTCTGCTGTCGTCTCAGACGACGACATCTTTTTCTGTCGGCCACCGTAACTTCTGTTGGCTGCAACTCGCAGCTTCAACGCTAGGTGGCTCTAAAATATACACACTGCACTTTTAAGTTATGATAATTTAATTAAGTCAAATCACACAATCGTGCTCCGAATACGGCTGAGTGCCACACAGTCCTGCTAATATAAACAAAAAGTTCATTTTGAGCAAACAATATTTTCCACTGAATATTGCCAGTTACTTTGTATGTTGGGAAACAAAGCCACATGCGGAACCGTTCTCAAACAATACAATAGTTTGAGTAAGTAATTCAATGACACTAGCCTGACGTCATAGCTGTTACTGTTGATCATCTGTCCATCATCGTATAAAACCCGCCCTGACAATTTGATTGGTCCGAACAGCTTTGGTTTGGGCATACTTGCTTCGCAACGGTTCAAGTCCAGACCGAACTTCCCACCCTCAAATGTTGTGGGCGGGACTAAGTTCGGCTGGCATCCAGGCTACAATGACTCATAACCAGTTGGTGAATTTGAAATAGCAGGATATAGTATAGTATTAGAAATATTATAGTACTGTATGTTATGCTACTTTTAAACAAATCGTTTGATTGAATGATTCAATGACTCGCTTATAAAGACACTTGTTGCTACCTCCTGAAGTTAACCTAGAGATTATGTTTTTCTTATAAAAGGCAAATAATTTATAAGCATGCTGTATGTTGTAAGGATGTTTCATCTCCTTTCATACATCAAACACTGTTTCTCTGTTTCTTAGCCAGCAAAGAAGACGGCCTCATTTCCCAGCTTTGTGGATGGTAAGCGAACATCTTTTATTTTTTTCTGCATTCGATAATCTGCTCCCAAAACTTTTATTCTATAAGAATTAAATCAACTCAAAAACAAATCAAATTCACTTAACCAACTCAGAGCGTGGCGATTAGAGAGCCGCGCTGAAGAATGCATTATGTCTCAGTGGATTTACATGGGAAATGCAGGCAGAATTGTAAGCTGTTTTAACGGGTTACAGTGGTGAGACCGTAATTAGAATAGTCATGTTTGTTTGCTAATATAAAGGCACATGGAGTAGATGCTCAGCTAGAGAAATTCTTACAGACTGTTACAGGAAGTGAAAGAGAGTTCTGGAAAAGCAGAACAATCGATTGACCACAGCTTATTTTTTGTTTATGGCAGCCTAAGATGTATTGCTGCTGTCATTTTTGGGAACAAATTCTGCTTTCTATTAAATGGATAGAGTTCTGTCACATTTAAATCTTGTGCCTGAATGATGGCAGTATAATGTATCCCTTGGTGGGTGTCACTGTCATCCACATTTCCATATCACACAAGCAGACAACACGCCACACACCCTGGTTTTCCTCATGTGGCTACCTTCATTCCCGCATTTCAGTGTCTGCGGTAAAATTTTATCAGCACTCACTGTGGAATGGAATTGAGAAGAACACACATATATTCACACACACTTTCATACACACAACATCTGCATGCAACTTTTCTTCCTGATAAGCTCACACTCATATGCCTTATCAGTCACTGTGAGGTGGTCTACAGAGGAGGTGGCAACACAACAAATAGCTTTAATAATGAATTCTCAATGCTTCCCTTCTAACAGTGCCGGGCCCATGTGAGCCTGAGGACCTCATTGATGGGATTATCTTTGCCGCCAACTACCTCGGGTCCACTCAGCTTCTGTCAGAGAGAAATCCATCGAAAAACATCAGGATGATGCAGGCCCAGGAGGCAGTGAGCCGGGTCAAGGTACGGAAACCTAGAACCTCTGTTTTTACATTTTATTTTGTTGTGGCTCTCAAGCGAAGCAGTTTGGATGAAGCTAATGCAGATTTCACTGTGGAGAATTAGATGAGATGAGATTTGTTTGTTTACACCCCGGGACTTGTTGACTAATCAGTAGTTATAGGATAATTTTCCGTGGTGTAGGAGTGTAATCCCTCTTCCTCCCAATTGGTTAACGTAGAAAGCCCTCCTGTTGCCATGTTACATGGAAAATTCAAGTGAATTTATTGTGTTTTTAGAGAACATGTGGCGCAATCAAACTGGGAGGGTTTTTTTTCCCCCAAAGCACTTTGGATACTGATCTTCTCCAGCAACAATTAAAAATAGACAAAAACAAAAGGCAAAGTTCTGTATACACTTATGTATTTATTAATGCCATCTCTTTTCTTGCATTAGGAGTTGTGGTGTGTGATATGCATTATATATGATACATTTTAAGTGTTGTTTTTACAATGTGCAAACTGACATTATCGAGAATCTCATCACTCACTCTGCAACAACCAAACAAAAACACACCTCGAGAAAGCCTACTGTGTGATGTAGCATGCAGTGTGATTAGAATGCAGTTAGAATGCCAATGAAAATAGTTCCAGAGTAGTCTCAGAGCAAAACAAGAAAAGTTACTGAATGAATAGCGTTTTTGAACCAACCGTATGAGTGAATGATTCAATAACACATTCACATAAAGACACTTGCTTTGTTTCTGAATGAATCATCCATTTTGAACAAATTGTTTGAATGAATGATTCAATTACTCACTATTGGCACTATATTAATTTCATATTTAAAAATGAAATTACATTTTTAATTTATCATCTGAATGCTTACAGTGTCTTAATATTAAAAATTAATTTGATTAAATGTAAGAATTTGACATACTGTTAGGATAAAAAGCCCTTATGAAGGTAGAAATGCCCCTGGAAATCCTTATAGGAAGGCAAATATCACCCCTTAATGGAAAACTTTATTTTTGCCATTTCCACCACCCAGAATAAGAAAATGAAAAGCTTCGGGAGTCAGCTGTCCACAACAGGCCTAAAACCAGATAAGGTAGCTCAAAAACACACTCAGCTATATATTGTCTAATTATCATTATCAACAAACAGAAGAGGATTCATATTGCCAGGATGAATCTTTAGTTTACCCACATCTATTTATTTTGCTGTTAATTATTAGCCATGATTGGCACTCCATTGCACTGGGGCAGGAGTTAATGGACGTGTTAGCCCTGTATTAGATGTTTTATGCCTTTCAGCACTAAGCAATGGGAATCCACACAAGCACTGTGAGAAGCTGACATCCTAACCAAAATATGCTGTGCACGATGTGTCTCAATCAGTTTCAGACTGCCTGGCTCCACTCATGCTTGATATACTTCAATTTAGATTTTTCAGGACAGAAGCAGTTCTAGAGTAGTGCATCAGAATATAAAAAATGAAAACATGCTGTAGAGTCGTGAAATTTGAATGCATCAGGAATATGCAACTTTTGGTATGAAAGTATGCTTGTTTATTCATGACAGGAGCATCTGTGAAGTGTAAAATCACTGCTGTCTGGTCATATGGATACATGGTACTTTGATGGTATCAGATGGTAATACTTGGTTCAGAATGATTATCATATTCATATTAATTTGACGAAGATATTTATATAGCACATACTTCAAAGAAAAACATTGTATTACCATAGTAATACCGTGGTGCTTTTTTTAGGCTGGTGAGACATCAAACTTTTAGATAGAAATTACCTTTTAATGCTTTGAAATGTGGTACAGAGGTATTGCATTTCTTATCCTTACAAAGCAGTAGTCTTTAATCCCTAGTTTACATTGCTCCCTCTTGTATTGCATGTTATTTTAGGAAAAGACTGTTGTTGTAACTGCAGTGATGCTTCATTGCAGTCCTCCTGGTCAACAGCAATTTTACATGAGATATTCCACAGTAGGCCCTCTAAGCTGCTCCACATTTAGAAACACATACCTGTGGCAAGGACACACACATCAACAGACATACAGTACATGTACACAATTTGCCATGATGGGCATGAAGGACTAGGAATGTGCCTCAAGAAGGCAGGATCTCACTCGAATCTGTGTAATACAGAGGTTCTGCATAATACTACATACAGATCTCTCTTTCGTTCACAATCACACAACGAAGTACAACTGTCTGGTCAGTCTCTCTCTCAGATTAAAGACCCCATAGAGGGACCTTTCTCAGGGTACAGTAATACAGTATGTTCCAACTGGCCAGTATAGAGTCCTGTGAAGTCTGATCTTCAAGCAATCTTAAAGGGGTGGTTTAAAGCATTAATTGTTGGAGATTTTAACATACACGTAGATAATTCAAATTATGCGTTAGGGGCTGCGTTTACAGATTTATTAAACTCCTTCGGGGTCAAGCAAAACGTCACCGGACCAACTCATCGTCTTAATCATACACTCGATTTAATTATATCATATGGAACCGATCCAACCGATATAGATATCATTCCACAAAGTGATGATGTCACTGACCATTACATGGTAACTTGCATATTACGTACTGCTGTAATATGTCATGCTGCGCCACGTTATCGACCAGGTAGAACAATTCTTCCATCCACCATAGATAATTTCTCAAATAGCTTATCTGATCTGTCTCAGCTGCTGCCTGAACCCAAACAAACAGATGAACTAGACGAACTAACTAGCACTATGAGCACCATTCTCTCTAGAACATTGGATATTGTTGCACCCATTAGATTAAAAAAGGTCAGAGAAAAAAGTATAGCACCATGGTACAATAATACTACGTATGTTTTAAAGAGAGAAACCCGTAATTTAGAGCGTAAATGGAAAAAAAACAAATTTAGAGGTCTTTAGAATCGCGTGGAAAGACAGTATGTCACGAAATAATCCAAGGTTTTTATTCAATACCGTGGCTAGACTAACAAATAAACAGATGTCGTCTGAACAAAATACCTCGTTACAGTTTAGTAGTAATGATTTTATGAACTTCTTCACCGAGAAAATTGAAAGCATCAGAATCAAAATCGTAAACGTTCAATCTTTGCTCGCGCCTTATAATTCAGCCGCAATTATCACCCAGCAAGAACAATTACAATGCTTTACAACCATAGAACAAAAATAGTTAAATAAACTTATCACTTCATCTAAAACAACAACATGTTTATTGGATCCTATACCAACTAAACTACTGAAAGAAGTGTTACCTATAGTGGAAGAGCCTCTTCTCAATATTATTAACTCATCTTTATCTTTAGGTCATGTTCCAAGAACGTTCAAGCTGGCAGTTATAAAACCTCTTATTAAGAAACCGCAATTAGATCCAAATAACCTAGCAAAATACAGACCCATTTCAAATCTTCCATTTATGTAAAAAATATTAGAAAAAGTTGTGTCCGCTCAACTCGGCTCTTTCTTGCAAGAAAACGACATCTATGAAAAGTTTCAGTCTGGATTCAGGCCACATCATAGCACTGAAACTGCGCTTGTTAGAATCACAAATGATTTACTTTTAGATTCGGACCAAGGCTGTATCTCAGTACTAGTTTTACTTGATCTTAGTGCTGTGTTCGATACTATAGATCACACAATACTCTTAGATCGACTACAAAATTACACTGGTGTTCAAGGACAAGCATTAAGCTGGTTCAGGTCATACTTATCTGACCGCTACCATTTCGTCTATTTAAATGGAGAAAAATCGATCATAACTTCGGCAAACTATGGAGTGCCGCAGGGATCTGTGTTAGGCCCTTTATTATTCTCAATATATATGCTGCCACTTGGTAATATTCTAAGGAAACATGGAATTAGTTTCTATTGTTATGCTGATGACACTCAAATATATATTTCATCACGGCCAGATGAATACGCTAAATTATCCAAATTGACAGATTGTGTTAAAGATATAAAAGATTGGATGACGCCTAATTTTCTTTTACTAAATCCAGACAAGACAGAGGTAATACTTATCGGTTCTAAAAACCGTCTACAAAACCTTTCACAGCACAACTTTAACATAGTAGGATGCCCTGTTACTTTATCCGCTACAGTAAAAGACCTGGGTGTTACATTAGACTGCAACCTGTCTTTTGAAAAGCATATTTCATATGTTACAAAAACAGCCTTTTTCCACCTTAGAAATATTGCTAAGCTACGTAATATGCTATCAGTCTCTGATGCAGAAAAGTTAGTTCATGCATTCATGACCTCGAGACTAGATTACTGTAATGCTTTATTAGCTGGTTGTCCTGCATCTTCAATAAACAAGCTACAGTTAGTCCAAAATGCAGCCGCTAGAGTTCTTACTAGATCAAGAAAATATGATCATATAACACCGATTTTATCGTCACTTCATTGGTTACCTATAAAGTTCCGTATTGATTACAAGGTATTGCTTTTGACTTATAAAGCTCTAAATGGATTAGCTCCAGTCTATTTGACGGATCTTCTATCGCCCTACAATCCATCGCGCTCTTTAAGATCACTAAATTCGAGGCTTCTGGTCATTCCTAGGATATCCAGATCCACCAAAGGAGGGAGAGCATTTTCACATTTAGCTCCGAAGCTCTGGAATAGCCTTCCTGATATTGTTCGTTGCTCAGACTCGCTCTCCCAGTTTAAAACTAGACTAAAGGCGCATCTATTTAGCCAGGCATTCATATAAATTTTTTATCTTACAGGTACTGTAAATTCGGCCTCTAGTTCATAAACGCCAGAGGAGAACTGGCCCCCAACTGAGCCTGGGTTCTCCCAAGGTTTTTTTTTCTCCATTGGGTCACCTGATGGAGTTTTAGTACACCATTAGGTCACTTGATGGAGTTTTTCGGTTCCTTGCCACTGTTGCCTTTGGCTTGCTCAGTTGAGGATATTCAAATTAATTAACCAATCATACCATTGATCAGCTCTACCAAACTTGGATGTCTTTTTTCCAGTAATAAACAAACATTGTTAAGTTGTTTTGATTGATACTGTGAAGCAGCTTTGATACAATCTGTATTGTGAAAAGCGCTATATAAATATATTTGACTTGACTTGACTTGGTTGATTATGATTTCACTTTTCTAACGGTGTAATGTTGCTGTTTGAGCATAAACAACATCTGCAAGGTTACAACGCTCAAAGTTCAAAGCAAAGGGGGATATTTTCTTTCAAAGGTGACCTAGAATGTTTTTTTATTTTTATTGTATAATGTTTTCTGGGTTGCCCTAATGCCCTTATGTTAGTATGGTTTTTAGATCAAAAATAGTCATAATTTAGAAATAAAAGGCATTTTTCCTAGCCTGATTTTAGCCTCTGATGTGAACGCTCTGTTTGAAGGGGCGTGTCTGCTGTGTGTAACCGGCCTCTGCTGTGATTGGCTGACATGCTTGCATATGAAATAGCTACGTATTACATGTGAAACTCTCTCAAATACTTTTACTACAGATATTATACGTTTTTACTATTACAGCTATCGAGATTAACGAATCGTGAGATGTTTTTAAAGTATTTAGATCTATTCCCATCACATAAAATGTTGCAGACGTTAATCGAGGCCAGCGCTGTATTGGCCCAAGTTGAGGAAACAGTCTTGTCGGTAAAATGTTTGGAAATTTCCAGAGAAAATAAAATTAACCCATTGTTTCTTCAGAGGCTCGGATGAAGGAACTAAATACCTTTGTGTTCATTTGTACATCCAAACACTGATCAACTGCCATGCTTCGGCTGCGCAGTACGATTTTTGGAGTCGTACATATTAATGATCCCGACTGTTGCGTCACAGTCGGTGTTATGTGGAGATTCGCCTATTTTTCAGGGGTGTTTTTCAAAAACGAGATTTAAGTAAGAAGGAGAAAACAATGGTGTTTGAGACTCACTGTATGTCATGTCCATGTACTGAACTCTTGTTATTTAACTATGACAAAATAAATTCAATTTCACATTCTTGGGCACCTTTAAAGAAAATGCTTTTTAAAGACTAGCTGGTTGGGACTACACACCATTCCTCTTTGGTTAGGGACATCACCAACCCTAAAATTTACATTAACCCTGCCCCCGGAAAAGCATTTATAGATTATCATGACAGAATATGCTAATAAATTACTAGAAGATACTACACAAGCTACATAAATTCATCAACTAACCAGTCAGAAATGTCCTGTTGCATTCTACATGTTACTTCTTCTTGAGTCTCTCCATCATTGTCTGACACGGTTTGAACATTAAACGTCATATTTTGAGCTAAAACGTCACATACATACTATGGGGACATCAAATACTTATTTTACATCTTGTGAAAATGGCATTATACTACCCCTTTAAGTAAGATTTCAAATTAAAGGGTGCACCAGTATTCATTGATATATCACTATATACTGTGGAGAAGTAAATTTATCGATCAGACATTATTTATATTCACAAAAATCAAGGAGTTGGAGCTCTGGAAATTTCATACAGGTTAATTCTCCTCAGACATGGACATTATAGGCTTTTGTGCATAAGTTTAATATGCTCAAGATGACACAATCAAGAAGACATATAGTGCAAATTAACCTAAATTAGTTTTATATGTGGAATATTCTAGTCACTAAATGCAGGAGTTTCAAATATGACAAATTATAAAAAAAATTATATATATATATATATATATATAGAAACATACAAAAAACTATTTTTATTATATATATATATATATATATATATATATATAATATATATTATTATCTCTCTTATGTCTCTTATGCTCACCAAAACTAAACTTTGTTTGATCAAAATAGTAATACCATAAAAACCACAATATTGTGAATTATTACTATTATTATAATTTAAAAATAACCGTTTTCTATTTTGATATAGGTATTTAAAATGTAATTTATGCCTGTGATGGCAAAGCTGAATTTCTGACATTTCTTATCATTATCAATGTTGAAACTTGTTGTGCTGCTTAATATTTTCGGGGAAACCGCCATACTTTTTTTTCAGGATTCTTTGATGAATAGAAGCGTTTATTTGAAATAGAAACCTTTAGTAACATTGTACTTATTGCTGAATAAAATAATATTAATATAATCATTTTCACAAGTTGTCAAGTGTTATCTGTGTTCGTAGGCCCTGTAGAGCATTATTTTTGTCAAGTGAACTGAAGTTCTACAGATATTTCTTGCTTAGTGAACACTGCGTAGGGACCTTATAATTCAGAACGCAGCTTCAGTGTCTACCCCGGCTACCAGTGATCTCAGACCTCCTTCTGTTCCCTCTACCAAGGGCCAAGCCGGTCATTTCTCTTGCCAGCCACCATTAAAAGCCATTCAAAATGAAACCATGACAACACACTCTCTCCTTCTCTCTATCCCCCTGCTATTATTATGTGGCTATAGATTCTTAAAAGTTAAGATGAGCTGCACAATCTTCCTTCCTTTTCCTCTCTTTCTCCTTCTTCCTTTCGGTATCTCGCTCACACACACACAACTCTGACATTCATGCACTCACACATCTGCTCTTCCTCTCTGCAGATGATAATGTGTCTGTCCACAGCTGAGTGCGCAGTATGTCAGTGCAGCGCCTGAGGACAGTGTTTTTCTCGTCGCGTTTCTAAAGTAGTGATTTCCAACCGGGTGTACGCATACCCAGAAGGGAGGAGATGGTCTACTCATATAAAATTGAATGGGGGAAATTGTGGCGCTCCGTATGGTGGCTATAGGTTCCACCTTAGAGTTAAAAAGGTCACATCTGTTTTTTCTGTTGTTTACTCTTGAATGTGCATTATCTGGACCAGCCTAAAATATATAGTGTTATTGTTGTTTGCGTGAGAAGAAGCCAAAGAAGCACATTATGGTACCATCAGTGTCTGATTTTATTCCTGATTTGAAATATGTTATTTCAAAGTTCAAGATCAGAACACTCAGCATATGCAAACACCGAACATGGTGCAATTATAATTATATAGTTTTAATTATAATAGTTATACCCTCACTTAATTCGGTTTAATCCTACAAATGTTCTGCCATTGGCCTGTTGTACATGTATAAGTTCTGATTAACTTTTAATTTCGCTCGTGTGATATTTTTCATACAGATTTGGTGTCGATGTAGGGGTACTTGAGCCTTACTGATGGGGTTGTGGAGGAGAAACACTTGCCATACCTCAGTCTGTCTCTAGTATCTCACATCTTTTCTGAATAATAACAGCAGTACCTAAGCCAACATAATTGCAGCACATTCTTTTTCATGCTGGCCAAGAAAGCAGGATGTAGCCATTTCTTTTGTTTTAGGCAAGAATCGTAGGAAAAATGCCTAATGTTTTATTGAAGTGTATCCATGTAGCCTCCAGATTGATGCAGTATTTATGCAACATTCATCGCCCACACGTTCACCGTCTCATTTCCCCTTTACTTTCAAGCTCTTTCTTTCTCGTGCTGTTGATTTATCTCCTCCTTTCTCTCTCTCTCATCTGCCAATGGAGGATGAGGCATGTTGGCAGCCTAAATGACAGTAAAGGAGTAGTCGTGCACATGATGCTCAGTCAGAAAGAGATGAGAGCAGTTCAAAGGATCATGCTCCCGGTCAGGTGGAAGAAGGTCTATAGAGAGAGACCTGAATGAGATCAGAATGTAGAATGCTCGTGTTGATGTGTGTATTCAAGCTGCTTACACACTATCAGACACACTTATAATGACTGGGCTCTTATGAGTGTTCAATGAGAGAGGTATTGTCTCTAAGGTAGCTATTTCTAACCTTATCACTCTTCTTTATGTTGAAATTGTATGTTCATTCTAGATAAATTTCCTCTTATAATTTAAGTAGGCTTTATATTACTTAGAGTTGTTTAATGTTTTGTAGACAGCTTTAATTTGAAATTAAATTAAATTACTTTTAGTCATAGTTTCTGTCTTTCAGTGAAAATATCATATTCATTCATTTTAGTCAATTTTATTCTGACTAAGATGGCATCGGCATTGTTATTGTTTAGATTAAAATATTACATTTGTAATTTAAGTGAAGCTTAAATAAAATATAATGTAATGTAAAACTTAAACTTAAAAAACAAAAAGCGAAAAATAGAAATGTTGCCTTAACAACTGACTAAAATAACGTTTGAAGTACTAAAAATAAGACTGAAATAAAAAAAATTAATTAAATAGAAATATATTTAAAAAATAATAATAAGCACGTAACAAAATTACTGAAACAAACTAAAATGAAAATGAAACCTGAAAATATTTTATTAAAGATAACTCAAATTAATAAATAATATAATAATATATAAATAAGACTAAAATCATAACATATATAACATTTTAGGTGACCAGAAAGTGCTAAATTAAACCAAGTGATTTAAAACAGTCATATTCTTTCTAGATTTTCCTTCCTCAAAAAAACATTGTTAGTGCATTATAATATCTTGCCATGTTATTATGGTATGTTGTTATTAAAGTTGCTTAATTACCATCATGACACATTATTGTTAATGAAATCCAAATAGCATTTTTTATTTCGAAGCCGAAATCAGTAACAGTTAATAAACACAGTAATCAAACACAGTAGAAAACATTGTATCCAGTCTGGTCCACTATGACAGCTGTTGTTCTCCCTGCAGTCATAATATATGACAGGTTAATAAACGGAGGTGTCTGCATTTGTTGAGAGATTCTGACAATGAATCCAGTGTCAGTGATGAATCACGCAACTATAACAATTTGACATTTATTGAAAGTAATGACTGCTTGTGTTATAAGAGGGCTAAAATATCTATTTAGGTACAAATAGAACTTTTTTCCTCATCCTGCTGCTGAGAAATTTCAATAGATACAATAATTTAAACCTTCTGTATTTTTGGCTTTCAGTGTAACAGTTATTAAACCTGCATGTCCTATGATTTGCTATCCGTATGTATGCGTGTGAAGGGGAAATGTTGCTGCATTCTGGGTTTGTTTGTGTTTGTGTACAAAGAACACACATGCCATACATGGCATGCAGACTTTGTGTTTGGTTGTTTATATGTTTTTGCCTGTTTTTAATGTTTTTTTTTTACCTTCATGCCTTTTTGCTGCTCCCGTGTGTGACGACCCCTGTACTGTCCTGAACGTCTCCCAGAGGGTACAGAAGGCAGCCAAAATCAAGAAAAAGGCGGTGTGTAAAAAAAAAAAAAAAGAGAGCGATAGAGGAAAGAACTTGCCTTTTTTTTTACCATCCACTCCATGACTGTGTCCATCATCTGTGTAGTTTTCATAAGTGCTGGTTCATACCATGTGCAGAGAAGCTTTAGATCAGGCTGTCTGGGTTCTGTGAGGGCCTCTTCATGGTCGCAGTCTCTGTAACTATTGGCGAACCAGCCTCTTCTGGGCTGCGACTGAAGCATATGAACCTTTGAAGATATGGAGTCAAAATTTCAAAGCCATTTTACACAGACTGCACTTTTAACACTATAAAAAATGTAGCTACGAGCATCCTTGTGTAGAACCAAGTTCTTATTGCAGTGCCACAAAACAAAAGTAAGAATCAGAGCAGAAATGTGCTGACAGGTAAATGATTGGCACTCTGAGACAGCCTGGCAGCTGGTAAAGTGTTGCCATTGTGTTATTTTACTTGCGTCTGTCATTTGCATCACCTCACTGTGTCGAATGGGTCTCGCTCTCTCTCTCCTTCACTTAACTGTCTAGTGTCAATCATCTCATTACTTCAAACCTCTGCATGGCTTCTACTTATAAGAGGAGGCTGTATGTTATTATTTGTCTCTTGGCCTGATTACCTCACTGTGTTTCTCAGTAATAGGCTTTGAAGAGTAAAAAAAAAAAAAAAAATGTTTTCAACAGTTTTGATTGTGAGTACGTGCCACCATTGCCCAGCAGTAATCAATTATTAATTGGACAGGTTATCAATGAGCAATGCAGTTTCACATTTTCAATCCATATGTTCTTTGCCCCTGAGCATACCATATTGTTTCCCATTTGGACTATTAATGCTGCAATTTACAGAGGTTAAGCACTGCTCTGGGCTCCCCTCCAATGTGGACAAACGTATACTAGTGCATGATTTATGAAGCATAACATACTTTCATTAGGGGCTGGTGAGTTTGTGCCTTTTCCTTAGGGCTTCTCATGAGCCATTGTGAATTATGGCATTGATACATTGGTGACCTCTTGGAGGTAGGGGGCAGTTTTTCACAGTTTTTTTTCTTTCTGTTTTCTTTTTTTTTTTTTTGTCAGCAGAGCCCAGAGGGAGATGCTCAGACTTTGACGGAGGTGGATCTTTTCATCTCAACTCAAAGGATCAAAGTGCTCAATGCAGACACCCAGGTGAGTTCATGCAGCTGCCTAGAGCTACAGGTATCGAAATAAAATCTGAAAAAGACCAAACTATAAAATAGGGGTAAATAGAAGCACATTAGTTTAAATCATTAACTGACAGCTAAACTAATTGTAACACTCGGATGCTTTCCATAAAAAGCTAATTAAATAAGCCCATAAAATATGATCAAAATAGCCCGAAGCAAAATATGTAGCCTATACAGGTTTCATTTCCCTGTTGCTTGTTTTCTTCATTATTAATATCAGATTTGTTTTCTACTATAAATTCTTAAAACATTAACTAAGATTACGTTCTATTTTTAAAACGTTTGGGGTCCATTTGCAAATTATCTTGACTCTGGGGATGTATTTTTTTTTCTTTGATGTAGACTTTTTACACTAAGTAATGCAGGGCATATTTTGATATGCTGGAATTGGATATTGTAGTTTCTGAGCATTTGTTTTCTTTCTCCTTTGAAATATTATTCCAACAATTATATTGTATACAATTAAATATATTAAGATTACAGTGCATTTAGTCCAAATGGAAAATTAGACACGCACATATGTATGATATATATATATGTTTGCAAAAATTTGAAGACTGAGAAGTTCTCAAGACATAGATTATACATTATAAATTATATTATAAATTACATATTTTTTAGAATGTTGAAATATTTATGTAAAGAGTGCTTTTTTTATTCAGATATTTTATATTACATAAGTTTTTGTTACATAACTGACATAAAACACGCAATGTGTATCCATTGAGAGAAGGGATGTGCATATAATCAGGCTTGTTGACTTGTTATTGATGGAGAGCTTAATGATGGCTATAAGCTTTGTACTTAATCTCCAGCTCCACATTTTACACATGCTGTATACGAATGAAAACATCTCCTTCTTTTCCACACTAGTGGTACTATAAACAGAAGGAAGGAAGAGCTACATGCTGTGCGGCATTTAATGGTACATTTATTGCCCTGATACTGAGTAACATGGCTATGTGTGTGTTGCTGCGTTTATGTGTATGAGTTCTTACTGAACAGCAGTGAGTGGGCAGGCTGGCATGGACATTTCATTATGTGCTGCAATGCAGTGTCAGTACTCACCCTGCCTGTCACATCTCACACTGAGTCTCTATTGGCTAACGGATTCATTACAGTGCCTGCAAGGTATTCCTTAAACATTCAATGTAGCTATAAGTCTGAAACTTACAATTAAGTTTCTGTTTTTAAGCTGTTTTGAGTACTACAGTGCATCTCATCATCATGGAGTGCTCCAGATTTGCCAGTGAGATATTACTCCACTCTTCCACCAAGGCACTTGAAAGTTCTCAAACACATTTGGTGGGACACATGGTTACACAAGGTTTGGCACTGCAAGGACGATCAGCTGTCTTTCCTGTCTCCCTGTTGTTTTTCAGAGTCAGTAGAATGGTCTCTTTAGTGTCCTAATGTATTGTAACTGTGACCTTTATTGTCTATCACCTGTAAACTGTTAATATCGTAAAGACTTTTCCACAGGTGCATGTGCAATAATTACTTATGGTTTATTGAACAAGCATGAAAAACATTGTTTAAACCCTTTCCGATATATATATATATATTTATAGCTTATTTGGATTTTACAAAAGAATCTTTAAATACAGTATCCTGAGTGTATAATGACTTTGTGGATTCTGGTGCACAGCCGACACAAAAACAAAACGACAATGATAAATAACACAGAACCAAAGCCTAAAACATAACCTCAGCTTAAACACTATTCTTTTCCATCTTTGCAAGCACTGGTATTTCCTTCATGTAACTTGGGTATTATTTGTGAATAACAGAGGAAGCTTTTTTCAGGATATCATATATGTGCTAGCTGTATGTAAAATGTGTGCATTCATTTGAAAGAAGAGGTTATTTATAATAAATTATCCTAGAACTGTGCTTCACAATCTGTTTCATAGAGGCTTTGAAGCATGTCACATATTATGGTCCTATAATTTAAAGAAGGGCTGCACTAAAATGAAAAATGAAATTAAAACCCCCACACATCAAAATTCTGCATGATTTTCCTCTGTACTCTGGATCATTAATTATTTCAGCTGTCTGATGATGTATTATTCTTTTGTACAAATGAGTGTCATGCTTTTTTTGTGCTGTGTCTCAAACAGAACAGCATCTAAGAGATAGTTTAGTGAATACAATTTCAAGGTCAAGACTCATTTCCCCTTTACTGAGCAGGGATGGCCGTGGCTTACTGTTGAAAAATCTGGGTTAACCCAAGGCTGTAAGCTTGGAGCTTCAAACAGATCTTCCTAAAGATTCATGAATAGGAGCGTTCTGGAAAGCCACTGTGCATGAACCCCAGATTGCTAAGAAAATATAATGCCCAATGGGATAATAAAGTCTGCAAAATGATAACTAAGATGCTAAATGGGATTAAAACACAGCCTTAAAAGGAATAGTTCACTTAAACAAACCTGTATGAATTTCTTGCTTCTGCTGAACACAAAGGAATATATTTTGAAGAATGCCAGTAACCAAATGCCAGTTGATGGACCCTATTGACTTCCATATTATAAAAAAAATACTATGGAAGTCAATCAACAGTCCATCAACAGTTTGGTTACCGACATTCTTCAAAATATCTTCCTTTGTGTTCAGCAGAAGCAAGAAATTCATACAAGCTTGAAACAACTTAAGGGTGAGTAAATGATGACAGAATTAAAAAAATTGAAGTGAACAATCCCTTTAACTTTAGTCTGGTGTGATGCGTTGGGAGGTGTTGCCACAGCATGCTAAGAAGTGATTGTGGTTACTCTCTTGGTTGTTTCGTAGGAGACCATGATGGATAATGCTTTGCGCACCATCTCATACATTGCTGACATCGGGAACATTGTGGTTCTGATGGCAAGACGCCGGATGCCACGCACCGCTTCACAGGACTGCATCGAGACGACCCCTGGAGCTGCTGAGGCCA
Source organism: Semotilus atromaculatus (assembly GCA_031834385.1). Taxonomy (NCBI): domain Eukaryota; kingdom Metazoa; phylum Chordata; class Actinopteri; order Cypriniformes; family Leuciscidae; genus Semotilus; species Semotilus atromaculatus. The sequence goes on along the minus strand of JAULUF010000009.1, from coordinate 21,729,552 downwards.
AGAAGCAGTACAAAATGATATGCCATGTCTTTGAGTCCGAAGATGTGAGTGTGGCTTTCCTTTTTTTAAATACATTCATTATATCAGTCCAAAGTTTGGACAAAAATAAATTATGTTCACTTAATAAATTTTGCCTAAATATGAATTTCTTTTATATTAAATAAATACTTTATTTATTTAATTATTTTTTATGGGTGAGTCGGACCAGATGGTGAAGGGAAAACAGAGGACATGTGGCCAGCATACATGCAGCTTTAGTGTTATTCTTAAATGTAAAAGTGTCCAAATATTTGAATTCTGTATACACTACCGTTTCAAAGTTTTGGGTCAAGATTTTTCATTGAATGTTTTTGAAAGAAGTCTCTTATGATCATCAAGGCTGCAATTGTTTGATCAAAGTACAGTAAAAACAGTTATTCTTTGAAATATTTTTTACAATTTATAAGTGATTTTTAATAAAATAATTATGTAAATGGACTGCATTTATATAGCGCTTTCAACAGACCCATGGCCACCAAAGCGCTTTACATTTTGCCTCACATTCACCCATTCACTCATTCATACACCGACAGCGGTGTCAGCCATGCAAGGCTCCACCCAGCTCGTCAGGGGCAGCTGGGGTTAGGTGTCTTGCTCATGGACACTTCGTTAGGTGGAATCGGGGATTGAACCACCAACCATCCGGTTTGTAGACAACCTACATGAACCACTAGTCCAGTCATTTTATGAAAAAAGGTTGAACAAATTGCAACAGAAGCAAACTCAACTGATTTTGTATCCTTAATATGTCCTGAGTAAAAAAAAAAAAAAAGCCCAGAAGAATCCCATTAGGGGAAAGTTTTGAAAAAGACCCAAATATAGCCTATTCATACGCATATTCACTCTTTTTCTCACGTGAATAGGGTAAAAATTTTAATCACCATGAAAATGACTGCGTTGATTACTTACATCAAGACAAACAAAAAATGTATTACTAGTTTTTTTTTATTGTTTTTTAAAATAGACAAACGGTGCATAATCTAATTACGTATGTGCTAATTTGCATAAATACCCAAACAGATCTAAACATTGGGTATAGCCATGTGAAAACGTCTTGTTGAATCTTGTTGACACCTTACAGTAAAAGACTTAATGTTAAGAAGATCTGAATGGAACCCATTCAGGCTACCCATGAACAGGAGGCAGGAAGAAGTACTTTAGAAACCAGCCTTTATTAATTTGTATTGCAGAGATGGGATTTGGGGCTGAAACAAGACAAAAGGTAGGTAAAATAAAAAGTGGCTGGATCAAAAAATCTAATTACGTACACAATGCACCACTAGAAAATCTCATCTTCATTCTCTTCACAGGCCATCTGCATTGAGATTGTGCAGCTCACTCCCCTGTTTAGATCTGTTTGGGTATGTATGCAAATTAGCACATACGTAATTAGATTATGCACCGTTTGTCTATGTTAACAAACAATTTAAAAAAACTTGTAATACACTTTTTGTTTGTCTTGATACAAGTAATCAACTCAGTAATTTTCATGGTGATATCTAAAGATTAAAAATTTTACCCTATTCACGTGAGAAAAAGAGTGAATATGCGTATGAATAGGCTATATTCGGGTCTTTTTTTAAACTTTCCCCTAATGGGATTCTTCTGGGCTTTTTTTTCCCCTTACTCAGGACATATTAAGGATACAAAATCAGTTGAGTTTGCTACTGTTGCAATTTGTTCAAGGTTGACCCCCATTTTGGCTTAAAATGACTGGACTACACTGCCGCCCACTAGTTTATTCCTACTGTATGTTGGAAAAGCTGAATTCCTCCAATCTTCAGTGTCACATGGTCCTTCAGAAATCAATCTAATATGCTGATTTGGAGCTCAAGTAACATTTCTTATTATCAATGTTATACAATGTAAAAAATGATGTGCTGCTTATTTTTGTGAAAACTGTGATTTTATTGATATTTCTTCTGGATTATTTGATGATTAAAAAGTTCAAAACAAAAGCAATTATTTTACATATAAATCTTTTGTAACAATATAAATGTCCTTACTGTCATTTTCGATCAATTTAATGCATCCTTGCTGAATTAAAATATTATTATTTTTTTTTTTTTTTTTAAACTCAAACTTTTGAACGGTAGTGGATTTATGGAATGGGAGCCGTTATTCAGCTGAAGCTCATATACAGATTCACCTGAGGTTCAGAGAATAGCCTCAGAAAGTAACCCTGGCTGCTGCTTTACATAATCCTGTTCTAATGGACCTACTTCTCTCTCCTCTGCATTGCAGTTGTTCCTCACTCATGCTGTCTAATTACACTCTTTGATGTTTCAGCCAATAAGTGTCTGTGTGCGCACCCACAAATGAGTCATTTATTTAACGAGGCTTGCACTTCTTTATTTTTACTAAACCTATTTTTCATATCACATTTCCATTATCTACTTAGTTAGCAGAGTACAATCATTACACATTTTAGCATATCATACAAGTTGTTATCCAAAAACAAAAGTGTTAACTTTGATAACTTTGCTCCATTTCTCCTCTGGGGTCCATTTAAATCAGTTGCTTCTCCACCCTTCTGCTCAATGCTGGTGTGTTTTTCTTTTTGTTTTTATCATGGCTGATATAGATGTTCAGTTCTCTTGAAGCAGCCGTGTTTTCTGTGCAAATCAAAGCCCTCACACATGTTGGGATGTTAGATTATTAATGGGATGACCCCTTACCTGCACACGTCGCCTGAGGGGAACTGTTAAATCAGAAACCGTGGCTTGGTATTAGAAAACAGCCACAATCGTTAGCAAAGGGAGTAAACCTCTTTTTCACTGCACCTCTTTAGCATTCGATATAATAGCCTTTATCCAGCAACATTTCTACTTCCACAGAAGATTATTCATTAAGATTTGAATAAGGTTGCAGTGCTTGAAATAGGCCAGTGTATCCACATTTCACAGTGAGCACTACTGTAGCACCTCCGTGGCTTCAGAGACGACAGCTGGCAGTTTAAAAAAACAACTGTTATAAAGTGTGAAATCGATGTACAATGATACACTATGATTGAGCAGATTCACACAACATCAAATCAATGGAGTGAAAAAATGACACAGTGTTCATTTGGTGCATTGATCTGCAGTGTATAGACCTTATTCACAGCAGCGCCATCTTTGATTTTTAACGGGAATGAAAGCGAGGCTGTGAGGGATAGGCATGCATCTCTTTAGTGGGTTATACGGTTATTTAATGTGTTTTTGGATTGTTCTGCTGATGAATCACTGCAAAAATATCTTGGAGCTGTGGAATATGAGCTGTGGAAAATTATAAGTGATCTAGGAGCTTTATACAGCTTTTTACAGCGGATGCCATTGAAAACACGTTAAGTCTTTCCCTCAAAGCCTCGGTTTCATACCTGTCATGGCGCTGCTCTGAATAAGGTCAATAGATGTATACAAAAGGCACTGAAGCTTATATTCAGAACAACTTATGTTCTTTTAGGCCAGAGGAGAACAGCCTCCTGAATAAGCCCGGTTTCTCACAGCTGTCACCTGATGGTGCTTTGGTTTCTTGCCGCTGTTGCTTTTGACTTGCTCAGTTTGAGTTTAAAATACAATTAAAGGATTAGTTCATTAGCTCACCCTCATGTCATCCAAGATGTCCATTTCTTTCTTTCTTCAGTCGAAAAGAAATTAAGGTTGTTGATGAAAACATTCCAGGATTTTTCTCCATATAATGAACTTCACCGGGACCCAGACGGTTCAAGGTCCAAATGACAGTTTCAGTGCAGCTTCAAAGGGCTTTAAACGACACCAGACGATGAATAAGGGCCTTATCTAGCGAAACGATCGGACATTTAAAAAAATAAATAAAAAAGTTTGTTTTATAAGCACAAATGCTCACCTTGCTCTGTTCTGTGATGTGCGTTCGTGACTCACGTAATACGCAATTACGCTAAAAAGGTCACGCTTCTGTCCTGACGAAAATTTTCTTTTAGCTTTTTTAATATTAAAACACACAGGATACGCACACGAAATGGGCATTTTAAACAATAAACTGACACAAAGACATTTGAATATGTGTATATGGTCCTCTTTCCTCACATTTGTAAACACTGACTCGGTACTTCTGCCTACACGTGACCTTTTCAACGTAATTGCGTATTACGTGACGTCACGAACGCGCATCACAGAACAGAGCAAGGCGAGCATTTGTGCTTATAAAACTTAAACGTTTTTATTTATTTTTGAAATGCCCGATCGTTTCGCTAGATAAGACCCTTATTCATCCTCTGGTGTCGTTTAAAGCCATTTGAAGCTGCACTGAAACTGTCATTTGGACCTTGAACCGTTTGGGTCCTGTTGAAGTCCATTGTATGGAGAAAAATCCTGGAGTGTTTTCATCAAAAACCTTAATTTCTTTTCGACTGAAGAAAGAAAGACATGGACATCTTGGATGACATGGGAGTGAGTAAATTATCAGCAAAGGTTTTTTTAAAGTGAACTAATCCTTCAATATTCAGTAATATTATTGATTTGACTGCACTGACAATATCAGATGAGAACAGAATTTGAACAGAACTGAGCTGGGTAATGACACTATTATCTTCTGTAGAACTGTTTTATAACTGTAAATGAGTTTTATTACTGACGGACTTTGCAACATTGACACTGTTATTGAACTAAATTCAATCAGCATTGACCTAATTTGAGCTGAATAATGACACTATTGTCTTCTTCAGAGCTGCTTTATGGCTGAAATTGAATTTCTTTTATAACTGATAACTGTTATTTTTCTGTTTATTATTGAAACAATCTGTATTGTATAAAGCCCTATATAAGTAAATGTGACTTAACTTGCTTTTTTCTTTAAGAAGCTCATAATAAAAGAAAGTAGATTTAGTTCTGTTTACTTCTCGCATGTAACCCATTTATAATTAATGACAAATGTATACACGGGTTAATTGATTTTTGCAGTTGTTTTCACCTGGTTTTCTTCTCCAACAAATCCAGGCCCAGCTCATAGCACAGTCCATTGGTCAGGCATTCAGCGTGGCCTACCAGGAATTCCTCAGAGCCAATGGGATCAACCCAGAGGACCTGAGTCAGAAAGAGTACAGCGACATCATCAACACACAGGAGATGTACAATGATGACCTCATCCACTTCTCAAACTCGGACAACTGTAAAGAGGTCAGCTCCCTGACACTTTCTTCTCTTATTAAGTGCTCTCTCTGTGTAATACATAGCTGACCTGACACTGCTGGTTTTCTGGTCAATACAACTGGGATTACTAGAAAGCAGAGAACAGTGATGTCGGACAACAGAACAAATGTTAAACACTTTCGTTTGTTGAAAAAACAAACAAACATGGGAACCATTGGTAACATTTGTGCTAGTTTCTAAAGCAACTGATGAACTTAAATGTTGTGCTTATATAATGGCTTATATAAAGGATTTAGCATAGTGTTGCTGTGCATTTATAACCGGTGGAGACCGGTGCTTTTCAGAAGATATCACTTGATAGAAATATGTGTGCTCAGCTCTAAGTTGTCTACAATGTTGATCCCAAAAGCTGCTTCTGAAACGGCTATTAAAGGTGGGGTAAGCGGTATTTCAAAAACGCTGTTGGACATTGTTGATATTTGAAATCAACCCAAACAAACACACCCCTCTCTTCATTGCTCCGCCTCCAAAACTCACCCGCCAATTCTAACCACCAAGTCAGCCTAGAACCCCGATCGCTGGAATGCACTAACAATAACGCTAAACACTGCATTCTCTAGCAGACGTCAGCACGACTCTCGCTAGCTGGCCTCCGTTACGCACGCAATCCAAGAGTGGATGTCTGTTTATCATAGCAGAAGCGCAACAAAATAATGCTTCACGAAAAAATAAAGCGCAGATGATGAACGAATGACAAGGAAGCACCAGAAATGAACGTATAGCACACAATAGTAATTACAAACAAGAGTTTGTTGTTAGTTGCCAACTGCACAGCAGCTCCAGACAAACAATGACACTCAATCCCAGTGTTACTCACGTGTGGAGCGGAATTAAAGCAACCTCCACCTCTGTTTTCAGGCCTTCTTGCTTAGCTCTCTCCAGCGCTGGAAAGCTTTTCTAATATTAACGCAGGCCCTAAAGCTACGCCCCTTAATGCCGATTGGCTACACACGTTTGTTGTTGTTGTTCGTGTGTCGGTCCGACTAACTTCCAAACAGCGTTTTTCAAAAAACGTTGAACTTACCCCACCTTTAAACTAAATGGAAAAAAAATTACCGTATACAAATGACATTAGGCAACAAGATTATGAATGCTAAATAAAATGCTTTGAACAGTCTGTTGCAAAGTTCCGCCCATTTGATAGCTCACCTAATTGTCTTACAGACAAGACAAAATTACCAATAAATAATAAGATGCTTTTCCGAAGCAAATAGTGCTGATGGACTCACAGGAAAGCACAGCATCTGGGCAGAACACAAAATGATGTCCACACAGACATCATTAAACCGGATGACAAGCAGCATGATAGTAATGTACAATTTTATTGACTGTTAATTCTCTAAAATATAGAAATTCTCTAACAGTTATATAATATTCACTTTCATTTAAAAGTTTTTTTTTAAAAGAAATTATTCATCAAGGATGAATTAAATTGACATCATAGAATGTAATTTAAAAAAAATAATCGATCAAAGTTTCCACAAAAAGTGATTAAAAATAAGAAATGTTTCTTAAGCTCAAAATCAGTTCATTAGAATGGTTCCTGAAGACTCCAGTAATGACTGCTTAAAATTCAACTTTAAATAAATTGCATTTTAAAATAGAAACAAAAAAATCACAACAACTTTTCACAATATTACAGTTTTAATGTATTTTTTTTAAAATAAATGCAGCCTTGGTCATGATAAGGGACTTATAAATTTAAAAAAAAAAAAAATCTTACCAAGCCCAAACTTTTAAACAGAATTATCTAGATTATTTGTACATGAACAAATGCCATTGACACAATTTTTATCTTTTTGTTCTGGTTATGACCATGGAACCAGTGCATCAAATAACTACATTTTCCTTAATTATAATTTCCTTTGAGCACATAATGTACACTAGGGGTAGAGGTTGTGCTATTTTGAACCCTGATGCTGTTATCAACTGAGTAAAATTGTTTCCTTAATTACTTTGTCCTTTTATTGACAATCAACTACAATCCCTTGCCTCTCTCTCTCTCTCTCTCTCTCTCTCTCCCTCTCTCTCTCTCTCTCTCTCTACAGTTGCAGCTAGAGAAGCAGAAGGGGGAGATTCTGGGCATAGTTATTGTGGAGTCTGGCTGGGGCTCTATTCTGCCCACCGTCATCCTGGCCAACATGATGAATGGAGGCCCTGCCGCCCGTTCTGGGAAGCTCAGCATCGGTGACCAGATCATGTCAATCAACAACACCAGCCTGGTGGGGCTGCCTCTCGCCACCTGTCAGGGAATCATCAAGGTGTGCAGAGGGGTTGGGCTGTCACAGTGCGCAGTGGGCTGAATCTTGGCTTGCCCACGAATCCATCTGTGTTATTCTGAGTAGCTGGTTATTAAGGGTCTCTGGTTTAGGGCTGATAAAAGACCACAGGACAATCAATAAAGTGTTAGCGAATCGTGATTTTCTGTTGTTATAATCCCAGTGTAATAATACAGTGCATCTGGTGTGATTGGTACTGAGTTATATAATCACATGTTTTGTTGATTTCCATCAGGGCCTGAAAAATCAGGTGCAAGTGAAGTTGAACATCGTTAGCTGCCCTCCTGTAACCACAGTTCTCATTAAGAGACCAGACCTCAAGTACCAGCTGGGTTTCAGTGTGCAGAATGGCATTGTGAGTATGGAGGGAGGGATAGAGGAACAGGTCTGAAATTGAAGTATACGTGCTACTATTAAGTGCAACTTTTGTTTTGTGCTCCTCAGATCTGCAGTCTAATGCGTGGAGGGATCGCAGAGAGAGGAGGCGTGCGGGTTGGTCATCGTATTATTGAGATAAACGGCCAAAGTGTTGTTGCCACGGCACACGAGAAGATCGTACAAGCTCTCTCCAATTCTGTCGGCGAGGTGAGAGCTATACATACACTACCGTTCAAAAGTTTGCAGTTGATACGATTTTTTTATGTTTTTTAAAGAAGTCTCTTATGCTCACCAAGGCTGTATTTATTTGATCAAAAAAAATACAGTAAAAATGGTCATATTGTGAATTATTATTATTACAATTTAAAAGAACTGTTTTCTATTTGAATCTATATTAAAATGTAATTTATTCCTGTAATTGCAAAGCTGAATTTTCAGCATCATTACTCCAGTCTCGCATGATCCTTCAGAAATCATATGATGATTTGGAGCTCAAGAAACATTTCTTATTATTATCAGTGTTGAAAACAGTCGTGCTGCTTGATATTTAAGTCGAAACCGTGATCCAGGATTCTTTGATGCATAGAAAGTTTCAAAGGACAGCATTTATTCGATTTTTTTGTAACATAGCCTAATTGTTTACTGTCACTTTTGATCAATTTAATGCTTCCTTGCTGAATAAAAGTGTCACCCTCTTAAAAAAAAAAATGTCTTAACTGAGAACAGACCTTTGATTGGTAGTGTATATATTGAATAATGCTGAAGAATATTGTGTTTATTTATTGTGTTAATAAGTATTTAGTATAATAGTATTATTATATTAATCGATTAATCACGATTAACTGCATCTAACAAAAGTTTGTTTATATAATGTTTGTTTATCTTATATATATTTTTTAATATATATATAGTATAGTATATATATTATATAGATGTGTGTGTCTATGTGTGTGTGTGTGTGTGTATATATATATATATATATATATATATATATATATATATATATATATATATATATATATATATATATATACACGCACACATAAATATATTATATATATACACACACACATAGACACACACATCTATATAATATATACATATATGTTTTATGTTAGATGCGATGTGTTAGCAGTAGCACTATATATATATATTATATTATATGAATGTTTTTGTAGTAAAAAGATCTCCTTGTCTTGAAACAGATCCACATGAAGACTATGCCAGCCGCCATGTTTAGACTCTTAACTGGTCAGGAGACTCCTATGTATATATGATCTGAGTTGGACTTGTCTGAGATACACAACCCCGGGCACTGGCAAATGTTTGAATGCAGCAGTCACCTTTCTCTTTTTATCTTCACCAAAAATAACTTCCATCACTCTTGCTGTCTTCTAACATTACTTAAGAGATATGGTGTGTCATTTCTGCATAGTGTGGATTCTGTTGATGTGTTATATCTGCTCTCTGGGAGTGTGCATAGTCAGATGAAGATGAAGATGAAGATGGAGTCGATGCATCTCAAGTCCTTTCTTCACAATGTAGGGGGGGGGGGGGGCTTTGTACATTTTATTTTGATGCTATTCTTGTTTAATTTATTTACAATTGTGTATGTGGACATTGTTAGAGAGATGCAAGTTTGTTTTGTAAATATGTAATCATTATATCAATATCAGAAAGGAATGGAAAAGCCAGAGAGAGAAGTCCAGACAGTAGAAATCCAAAACATCACGCCTAGTTACCATTCCAGAATGTTTGTTTCTGTCAATAATACTTTTTTATTATTATAAACAAGGTTTTGGACATTATACTTGATCAAATCAGGTGTCATTGAATTTTAAATTCATTACAATGCTCACTGAACCAGTACATGCCCCCTACATTAACATAAGTGAACTTACAGCAACAAATAATTATGTGCCATGACACATAAAAAAATGCTCAAGAAGTACAGGTGTAATCCATACTCATCGTACAGTGAACTTTGCAAGACTGACTAGGATCAGAGGGGACTTTATCAACAGAAGAGAATCGTTCCACAACGCCAGCCTTTAACGGATAAATGTCATCTAGTGGGCATTAAAGACTGAGCAAATTTTGAGTCGTTTTTTTGTACATGTGAGCAAGTGAGCAAATCTTTTGTAAAATACAGTGTAAACAATTTCTGGACTTCTCCCATGCTGTAATAATCAGTCATTCTCTTGCCATGCTGTAAATGAATTTTGTTTCAAACACAAAAACATTGTATGAAATGTAAGAGTTTATTTTTTAAGTGTGCTTTTTTTTGTGTATGCACAGCTGCAACTCATTTGAGTCAGTGGTGAATGTAATAGTGTTGTTAATAGTGTGTCCACTTCCTTAAGCAGTATTAGAATGTCTGTACATAAACGTTTAACCTGGTTTAGTACTGTGTCCATGTAGGAATCACTGTTAGTCCCATTTTATCTTTGTGAGGCTTTGGCCTTGTGGAAATAAAAAGACACTGTGACCAAGAGCCTTACCGCCGCGTAAGAAAGCTTTTGAAGATGTGAAACAACTAATAATACATGAACATGAATACCTGTCTGCATGCATCTTAAAATGACACTATGGCAAAATAACAATAAAGTGTTACATAAGCCCTTCATGTTATTTTACCTTGATTCTCTGGCAGTTTTGCTTGCTTTATTTGGGAAATAAAGAATTGCTTAGTAATGAAGCCTGGAGGCTCGAGTCAAAATCCATGCCAACCGCCTCTAACACCGCCGGCCAGCTTCCAAAACTTTAAAATAGCTCCCCCGCCTCATATTATGGTCCTAATGAGCATAGATTTGAGTCTTACAGCTAGTAAACAGTTCAGCCAGCTCAGATTTCCAGGCTTTCACATAGTCAAGGAAAGAATAAGGGAAGAAAACACTCAATAGTAAAACTTTATCCTTTATCTGATCATAGGGGAGATTAGAGGCATTGGCAAGCTTTATAGCAAGATTGTGAGACAGGATATTCATTAAAGTGTGTGTGGGTTTTTATTACTGTTCTTCAATTTTGCAGATCACTGCTCCCCCTAGAGGTTATTAAAATACACTACAATACTTTCATGAACTGACAAAAACACATGAGCATAATTGAAATAAATACAGTTTAATGTAGCTCAAAAGTATTAGATATCATTTGTAAAGATTAGCTGTTTAAAAACAGCATCTCAGTACCAAGGTCTTCTCAGAACCAGGCCCAACCAACACCACCAGCCACTCCTGAACGAGCGACAAAAACACCATCATCAGCACAAGTCTGAGTATAATATTTCAATACATCTCAGTACTCTGTACAAACAAATATAAAGATGAAAACAATAATCTATTATATATAATTGTGTTTTCTAACACAGTAAAGCAAATATTAATGATTATTTATCTCCTAACATGGCCACATATTAATGTTGGTAGTGTAAGGAGTCTCTCAAAAGCTCAATAATGGGGAATTGTATGATCGACACTTGATTCATATTTCATAATCAATAATCATACGGGTTATTATGAGTTATCACTTACAGAATAAAAATTCCCCGTAAATGGGATCGTTGCCACTCTCTCTATGGGCAACCAAACACAACGGATTGTATTTAGCAGTACATAGGCCTACAGGAGGGCAAAATTAGGGCAGTTGTGTACATTCACATTCAATCATAACGCATTATAATTAAATATCAATATATCAACTGTCTATGATAGATAAGTTAACTAAGGGAATTAATTAGTTATCGAATAATCTGTTCGCCAGCGAACTGACCATCAATCTGTTATTAAACCTCAAAGAAGTTATTCTTAGAAAAGCAGATCCTCCCTGGCCACGGGAAAAACAGCCTCCTGTTCTATAACGGAATACTGTTTTATGTATTCACAATTGTAAAGCTTGTAGCTAGATCTAACATTATCAGTGACTTAATCATGAGCAGGTAGGCAGTTTTCAAAGTATGAATATGAATTTAATACAGGTAAACTACGTTATACATCGTGACTACAGTTACACGGAATAAATGTATTTACAGAATACATAGATACAGGGAGAGAGAGAGAGAAATATGCAGAGAGAGAGAGAGAGAGTTATGGGAAGATCAGGAAGAATCTTCAGAATAGCTAAATCACAGACAACAGAACCTCATACTATAGTATAGAGGCAACAACCGTACAGCATAATAAACCTTGATAAGAAATAAATACTTGCACCATGGGTCTTTAGGGTTGCCGAGGAGAAGGCGTGTGTGCATGTGTCCTTGGAGCGCGTGCTCGTTCGGTGCGCGGCTGCGCGCGGCTGCTTTTCGTTCAGCGGCAAGGTTGAAAGCCCTTGTGGATGGATTTGCCAGTCGAAGGAAGACAAACTCAGCACCAAACTCTTATGTGGCAGTGGCTGGTATGAAGAAAGCGCGTGTCTCAGTCCTGGGCGTCACGTGGTCACTCAGCGCGCTCGTTCGAATGTCTGTTCGATGTGGAGTTGCCAGTTGCTTTCAGCTGAGTTCATTTTCCTCGCAAGAGTAGATGAACAAAGGAGAATTCGAAAGAGGACAAACAAACCTTAAAACAAACAAAGGAAACACCGGGCTTTCGCCCTAAGGCAAAGCGTTACATGATGAAGTAAGAGGGTGAGAGCGGGATAAACTGGTGTTCAGTCCTTTTGAAGACCTGAAGTTTCCGCCTTCTTTTGGAAGAGGGTCCAATCAGGAGCTGTCCCTTTGGCGGGAGATTTTATGACCCTTTGTGTTATAGCCAGGCATTTGAATCTCTAATTTCATTGGGTGTTTAAGAGAAGAATTTTCACAATTCTTATACACCTTATTCACAGCAGCGCCATCTTTGATTTTTAACAGGAATGAAAGCGAGGCTGTGAGGGATAGACCTCCATCTCTTCAGTGGGTTGTACTGCTATTAAATGTGTTTGTGGATTGTTCTGCTGACGAAACCATGCAAAAATATGTTTCTGAGGAATTCCAGTAGACCAAATAATCCAGACAATATGATCTGTTTAAAATTATAAGTGATCTAGGAGCTTTATACAGCTTTTTACAGCGGATCCCATTGAAAACACAGTAAGTCTATCCCTCACAGCCTCACTTTCATACCTGTCATGGCGCTGGTCTGAATAAGGTCTATAATACTAGTGTGTCACAAAGTTTAGCAAAATGTAATGTCAATTAACAAATGGGGAACGAAAATTGGAGTTTATCGAGACCAAACTTGCCACAAATGGATTTGGTTAAACATTAGTTGGCAAAGTTTGAAACATTATCCCATTAGAGTTTTCGAGAAACATAGACCAAACCACCAAAGTCAAATCATGAGACAGGGAAATTATATACATGTTCATACAATTCTCAAGTGGATATATAATAGAATATATATGCTTAACAGGATTCATTTCTCCTCCCTAGTTAGAATTCAGATAGACAACACTTCTCTAAACATTCCTCTGGGAGATCATAAAACCTGTTATCAGTGTTAAGGTTTCCTGTAAGGAGACACCAGACTCGGACAGTGATGTTAATTTTTGGTCCTTATTTTCCCAAAAACCTGGAGCACATAGAATTATACATTTTACTGTAATCCCTGGCATCTGATCAATCCCGCTGGACCGAGATAATTAAAACGGTACCAAGGAAAACATGTACACATAATAGAACTACAAAGATACATCTTAATACAACTACACGCTCTTAAGAGTTCCACTGATACACTAGGAAATCATAGCTAGACTATTATGGACTGGGAAACACACAGGAGTCATTGTATACATTTGGCAGACTTATATTCTAAGTTTTAATGTAAAAGTTTGTGTATGTGTGTGCGTTGGACATCTCTGAGAGGTCCAGCCAGGCCACCTGGGCTTGGTGCCTGCAGTGGGGGAAGTTCGTGAGGTGTTCTGGGACACATCAGAGTCGTAAATGTTTCAGAAACAGTCTCATCTAGGCATTCTCATGCCAATGTCCATAATTTACATTCATTCGAAAAGACTTTGGGTTTTAGGAAGAATGTGCTTTATTTGTGTTCAGAGGGACGAGTCAATGATTCACCCAGATACCCTACAGTAGATCAGCATGTTACATAAGCCTCAGGGCTCAATCATGGCTCCCTCTGAAGCCTGCACATAGTATTTATGATTATTATTACTCATAGAATTAAAGGACCATGGACTCTCTCTATTTCATTATCTAATTTGTTCAGTAATAGTGATCTGACTTGTAGCAGAAGCTAGCGTTGTGTTTGTAGTATCTGCACAGGTTTCCATCGTCCGGAGGACAGGCACAGAAGAATATGCTGGGAGAGAGGTTGTAGTGTCCAGATTTAAAGAACTCGTCTACTTAAAGAGGAACTGCAGGCTAAATTGCAACTCTGTCCCCTGTTGAATACAAAAAGATAGTCCCCAATGCCCCCATTCTGCACATCTGTGCACATCTGACCCACAAAAGCCCACAGAGTGCATCTGAAGGAACGCGTCTTCAATAAAGATCAATATCGAAGTGCTAATCACTATTGGAGTGTATTTGGAAATATTGCTATGTCACAAACATTTGTTCCCATCTCAGGAATTGGATGCGGTTCCCGTTAAAGAAACAGACAAGTCTACAAATACAGTATAAATTGCAAGTGCAATCAGAGTTCAAGGGTTGCAAAATCTTCAACTAAAATTCATGAAATGTCATAGCAATCTGAGCTCTCCTTTAGAGTGCTTGACCAAGGAGACGTTGTCATTATCCGGTTTATTTACATATGCACGTACAGAACAACTGATCAGTTCTGTTACTTTACAGAATTATTTGGCTCTTGAATGGATCGTGCACACTTTCACTCACACATGGACTAATGCCCCTTTACGGCCATCCCAGATTTTCCTGTTTTTAAAAACACGGGTATGAGAAAGAAAATCTTTCTGCACTCCAGCAAAGTCCTTAAAAGAATAAAAAAGTACCTCAATGGTGTATAAATGAGTTTTTCTCCATATATTCACTGATTAAGATGGCCAGTTGTGGACTACTTGCACAACTTTTTCCACTTCTTATGCTCAAATTACACATTGACCAAATATATGGAAAAAATATATAAAAAGAGCTCACATACAGTACTGTACTTAAAGTAACTACACAGACAAACAAGTCAGTATGATAAATCTTAGGTGAAGATAAGATTGTTTGTGAAAAAGATTAGGGTAATTAAATTGTAAAAATGACCTGCTATTATGATATGCCATTAAAAACTGCACTCTGACAATGTTACATAATTATATCAAATAAATGAACACTTTTCTTGATTCTATACATTTTTTATTTATATTAATTTTACTAATGCTAGATTCATAATCACAATGAGATTTCAATGATACATAACTGCATCCACTGTGAAGAGAATCACTGAATTCCTGTGACTGTTGTACCGGAGACAAATAGTGAGGATATCTCAAAACTAGCTGGATAAAGCAAATGTGTCGAAGTGACTGTAGCAAGGGTCTAGTAGTTGATCTCATGGGTTCTGGTCATTCTGGTCACATTTTAACATGACTTTAACCCCAAGACCCTGACGGGTGGTCTCAAAGGCCTGCACAGCCTGCTCCAGCGGGAAACGGTGGGTGACCAGGGGTTTGACGTTCACCTTCTTAGACGCCAACATAGAAATGGCAACCGGCCAGCTGGAAAAACAATAACGTATCATAGGTAAAAGTGAGCAAAAGAGTAAAATCTACAACAACAAAAAAATGTATAGATATATTTTGATCTAAATTATACTCAAACCGTTGATACAGACATAAGTAAATCTCTAACTTTAGTGATCCTACTTACGTATTACAGTAACGGAATACACCTCTGATGTCAACTTCTCTGAGTGCTGCATTGAGAAGAGGAATGGTGGTCATCTCAGTACCAAGCCCAACCAACACCACCACGCCTCCTGAACGAGTAGCCTACACAAATAATCATTTTAGCATGTCTCAACACTCAAACAAATACGACAGCAAAATGGAGTTTTCCAATAATGTAAAAGCAGTATGACTTTATTTTTTGTAATCAAACTTACATAGATGGCTGTTTGAATGCTGTTCTGCACTCCAGTGCATTCAATGCTGATTTGAGGCATGCAACCCAGCATTCCCTCTACTTTCTTGGCCATGTCCTGAGGTGTATCCTCTTTTTTCACAAGAAGCAGGAAGTCTGCTCCGATCTCTTTAGCTTTGGCAAGCCGATCAGAGGACAAGTCTACAAATACAGATTAAAAATGTATTTTATATGGACAATTCATAGATATATTATTATAATTTATTTTGCATAGTTAATACATTACCACTTATTATTACTTGTGAAGCACCCATGGCTTTGGCTGCCAACAAAGAAACTAGTCCAATTGGTCCTATGTTGATGAAAACACAAACACAAACACACACACAGTCTTTGTTTGCTATAACAAGTCACATATTTCAAAAGTCATATTACAAAGATCAATTATTTTACAGTGCTGACACACTAGAAAAGTGGCAGAGCCCCAGAAGTCAGAGGTCATTACACTTGACTGACTAGTTAATATGTAACAGTTGCATAAATATGTGCAATCATCAGAGATGGCTGACCTGCACCACAGACAAACACTGAGCTTCCAAGAGTGACTCCTGCCCTCCTGCAGGCATGAATGCCCACTGATAGGGGCTCAATCAGGGCTCCCTCCTCATAAGTCACATTATCGGGAAGTCTGCATGCACACAGCCATATAAATGATTATTACGCATAGAATTAAAGGACCATGGATTTCTAATTCGTCCAGAAATAGTGATCTGACTTGTAGCAGAAGCTAGCGTCGTGTTTGTAGTATCTGCTCAGGTTTCCATCATCTGGAGGAGTGGCACAGAAGAATATGCTGGGAGAGAGGTTGTAGTGTCCAGATTTAAAGAACTCGTCTACTTCACGAGGAACTCCAGGCTCAACTGCAACTCTGTCTCCTGGGTACAAAAATGAAAGACAAACTTAATCCAAGTTTAATTGTTATATCCCCGGTTTCACAGACAAGGCTAGTCCCAGAATAAAATGCATGTTTGAGCTGTTTTGCTGAAAGCAACTTACTTACAATGACATAACTTAGAATATGTCAGCTCAGTGCCATTGTTTTGTCTCAAGATGCACACCAGTAATGTTTTTTTTCTACTGCATGTTTTATAAAAGCTACTTAAATGCCCTAATTGAACTAAAACCTAATCCTGGTTTAATCTACGCCCTGTTTGTGAAACCAGGCCATTATATCACAAACTAAGGCAAATCCAGACCTGCTTTGAGGTGAGTCACAGCAGATCCCACTTTCACCACACGACCAGAGGCTTCATGTCCCAGAATCATGGGCTGTTTCAACACATAGTCCCCGATGCGCCCGTTCTGCCAATAGTGCACATCTGATCCACAAATGCCCACAGAGTGCATCTGAAGTAACACGTCTTCAATAAAGAAGCCCGGAAATAATCATGAATGCTAAAATGTTTATCACCATTGCAAAGTATTTAGAAATATTGCTTAATCACATATACCATTTGGTCCTGGCTCCGGGATCGGACGCTGTTCCTGTTAAAGATACAGAGAAGTCTGCTATTATTAATTGTAAATGCAATCAGAGTCCAAGGGTTGCAAGATCTTCACTAAAACGCATGAAATGTCATACCAGTCTGAGATCTCCTTTAGAGTGCAGGACTACGGAGAGGTTGTCTTTATCCATTTTATCCTCGCATTTAAACGTACAGAAGAACTGATAAACTTCCGACAACGCGTGTTCTCACCAGTTCATTTACTTATTATTTGGCTCCTGTACGGAACATGCACCCTTTCTCACACGCGCAACGACGCACATAGATAGAATCCTTATTAGCGGCGGTTTCCAGACGGGTCGTCCGCCATATTGGAACGGTCAACGCCGGTCATATAGAAAGTTGAAGAAAAACACATTTTTACCTGTAAAAGGTTATCCCATTTTTTTCGGGAATTTAAATTGTTGTGGTTTTTACAACCAGAATCTGCGCAACATTACGTAATTCTAGCTGACCGTTCCAAGACGGCGGGCGCGCCGACGTGTCTGGAGGGTCTAGGGCGGTCGAATGTGGTCTCTACGTAAATATATATCTATGCCTCTTACAGCCATCTCACTTCTTCCTGTTTTCTCAGCAGGCCATTCAATAACATCAAAACTGCGCGCTTAGAGCTCATTCCGCGCAAAAACATGGAGAGGATAATCTAGTTTCTGCATTTTTAAATGTCAATAAATACAAATTAACTATACAAACATAGACAGATCTTCCTCGACTTTTCTTGCGCTATTTTTTTCTTTTTTTATCTCACCATTTATTTCCATTCAGTCCCAGTTTCAGAATCAGAAATGCCGGAAGTTGTCTGTTACTATGGTGATGCGCCTTCTCTATTCAGTACCGCCTGTATGTGTATTTGTTTAATGAAACAAAATGAACGGAGATGATATGGTACTGGAATGTATCAACAAACAACAGGAGAGTCTGAACATGAGTCACCGGGGTCTAGTTGTTTTGCCACCTGGCGTTTCGAGACTCGTTACCTTGAAAAAACTGTTTCTGAACAACAATCAGCTCATTTTACCACCAGACGAGGTAACTTACGCCATTTATCCCCAAACATATGTGCGGTGTCTTACAAAGTAGCTAACGTTACTCGCAAAGTGAATGAATTCGTTGCACATATGATATAATTATAACAATAATAATAATGCAGGCCGAAATCATGTCTAAAGTGTCTATCCCCTGTTAAGATTCTGCACCTGGAAAAGCTTGAAGAACTGATACTCGATAGAAACCAGCTGACCGTTCTTCCTTGCAAAATTGGATCACTGAAACACCTGACTTACCTGGGTGTAAACCATAACCCATTATCTGTTCTCCCAGAAGAAGTAGGGGACCTGAGAGAACTGAGAGAGCTCTGGGCTGTTGGATGTGGTCTCATCTCCATACCATTATCTATTGGTAAACTCAGCAAGTTACAGAAACTTGGGCTCCATAATAATAAAATTACACAACTGCCTTCAAAATTTGGAGCCCTCAACAGTTTGCAGTGGTTAAACTTAGCAGATAATAAACTTCAAGACCTCCCAGAAGAGGTGAATCACTTACAGTCTCTGGTCTTCATGAATCTGGACAAGAACTGTTTTACACACATCCCTACTGAACTAACAGGTCAGAAACTTCCCACTTTATGACATTACTATTTATGGCATCTACTCCCCAATACATTCTACAGTAATTACTAATACAATAACTAATACAATAATATTAGTTAATTAACAATAATCTTGCACTCTCGTTATTATCAGTAATGATTATTAGGTGTAAATCCCTGTTATCTTCTCTTTTTTTTTTTTTTTTGCTCATGTGCAATTTTTTCTACATCTGTTTCCAGAAATGGCAAATCTGCAGATCCTGTCTGTTAAATTTAACAGCATCAGATCACTGGAGGATTACTTAATCCCTGGTTTCAGCAGACTTATAAAACTTGACCTCAGAGAAAATCCTTTAATGGATAGACCACCTCACTGGAAGGTAATTAACCATCAACGGAAAATAATCAGAGACACACTTTGTTTCAGGTATACACAATTTTATTTTGTAATATTGCCATTCTCTATAACCTATGTCATATCACCTCTGTTCACATACAGGGACTGGATTTCATATTGCTGGGAAAAGTGTGATTTACTGAAGAAGCAGTTTAATATGAGATGAGCAGAAACTGAGAATGAACATCCAGTTGCATCAAATACTTTTGTCAGTGAAACATATAAAGAACAAAGAAGTGGATTTATACGAGGCACGTTATATTATATTTCTTTGTGACAATAAGGAGGTGTCACATTATTAGATCTCGAAACATTATGGCCATGGAGGGAGGGAAGAAAATCATAAAGTTCCCCTAAATACTTCTTCATTTGGTCGATATGAGCATATCCTGAAAAAGAGACAGAACAATAAACACTTTCTAAATGTGAGAACATTAGTAGGGTGTCAGTTTTATCTGTTAATTCATTACCTGAGATCATGTTGTTTACAGGATACTGCCGCATCTCACAGCATGAACACACTTTGTTCGGTGATGCAACGGACTGGTAATCTTCCTGGCTAATAGATAACATGAACATGAGGTTACACCAGGTTTTTATAAAGATAAATGGCTGTGGTAGTGAAAGTAATATTTAGACATCAGTTGTGTCTTATGTAACTGAAGAGGAACAATATGAAAAAACTACTGTATGCATTTAAAAATGAAATTCACTACAATGAATTTATGCATTCTGCCCAAATCTATATTAAATTCAGATAGAATTAAATGTTGAGTTAATGCATACCTGTTCTTCTCTCTCACTGGCTGATCTTCAGTCTCATCGGATAGACTGTCTTCAGACATTTTGGTTGGTTTTTGTTCTTCACACATCACCTTTAATAAATAACAACTGAAGCTAACAAAAGATAACGAAGAAAAGCCAGACACAGGTTTAACTACAACATGTTCTCCTACCTGTTCATCCGTTTCCCAAATGAACCTTCCAATTAACACTCTCATTTCTAAAGACAGAAATTGGAACAGTAATTATGAAATATGAAATGTAGCAACGACTCATTTCATTCTTTACATTGGATCTCGTTACTAAAAATAATGAACAGCTCACCATTCTGGATGGAGTCTGGAGGCAGTACATAGTGGCCAATAGGCACAGATTTTACACTCTGGCGAGGTTTACATGCTGACAGGAAACTGCAGTGGAAAACTGTTGCCCTGTTCTTTATATAGTCCTCACTGTGATATACCCTAAAGAAGAAGAAGAAGAAGAAAGAAATCAGGTAAAACTAGTTTTTCATGCATTTCAGGGGTTTAGGGTACAGTAGATTTTGCCTTTGCCACAGATGCGAGTGATAACCACTTTTCTTTGCATTAAATTAAAAATACACAATCCATGCATATTCTGTTACTTTGAAAGCTTCTTTAAAAGTATGACCAAGTTACCCTAAAACAAGATTTGCACAGTAAACTAAATATACCTTTTAGTGTCTTCAGAAGAGGCATCACTACTGAAGAGGTAATCTGCTGTTTTCCAGGAAGAAAGAGCTCCCCCTTCAGAAACTAAAAGAATATAGACAAGTATATAATCTACTCATATTTCAAGTTAAAGAAATGAACGAATCTATTAATGAATATTTTGTTAATCTGATCTAAGTCATCGGATCTTATGTCAGATTAACAAAATATTAATTAATAGATTCGTTCATTTCTTTAATTGAGTTATTTTAGAAGCATATATCTGAGTTAACCAAATACTCATCTCACCCCAGAAGCTGGTTACCCCCTTTCCAACACTGCTGGAGAACCATGCCGTTTTGTCTTTAAACATGTTTATGCTGAGGTGTTCGTCTCTTCAGTTCGCACAGAAGCTAACGTTAATCGAAGGCCTTGATGTTGCAATAATTCTTCTTCAGACCTCGAATGTGTGTGACGACGACGTTCAAATTAAAATCATTAAAGTTTTCCTAAACCAAACAAGTGGATAGTAAAGTAGAAAAGTTCTGAAAAATGAACAGGGGAAAAAAAATGTTTATAACCTATATAACGTTAAGGGACACGCGTTTAATAGCTATCGCCTCAGGCCTTAACGAGCAATATCTGATTCGTGAACAAATCGTCTTTTGTTTGGTTTTTGAGTCGGATCTTTTCACTGAATCTGTTCACAAAAACCGGTCTGAGCGATTATTGAAGTAACAGCTCCAGTTCCGAAAAACAACTCAATCTGACAAGTCCAATTCGTAATGAGAGGAGAAGTGGCGACAGAGCATTTTAAGTGAACCGAGTATGACTGCTGATTGAAGAAAGGATTAAAAGCGAACTTTCATAAATATATATTTAGGGGAACGTCAGCGACCAAGCGATGACGTAGCTACAATATGACGTAAAATAATAATTGAATCGTTTTATTCGCGCGGCGCGGGTTTCTGAGTCGGGTTTCCCATCACTAAAGAATGATTTTTGACGAAATAGTGAAATACTCATATTATTACCATTGGCAGTAGGCTATATTGCAACAATTACATATTATTATTATTATTAATAATAATCATCACCACCACCACCAGGCTACTACTACTATTGTTGTAAATATATATATATATTCCTCACTAATTTTAGGCTTTATGTATTTTTAAATGAAGAAAAAAAAAATTCTAATAAAATATTGTCGTCTTGATAGAAGCTTGCAGGAGACTAGGTTATTACTAGTTTCTTCATTGGCTATAATTTACTATGAGAGAACTATACTAAAATAGTGTAGTACACGCTCTTGTCCACTAGATGGTACTAGAAGGGCGTAATTCATGAGGATGGAATCCATACCGTGCTCACCGCTCAGGCCTGTTAACTAGGAGTAGCAATAATCATGCCCTCCAAAAAATTGATCAACCGGATTTGATTCAAATTAATAGTTAATACTGTTGATCAAGTGTCAGGAATCAATCACTTGTTATTGATCGTGTTCGGCTGTGCAGGCTGGTACTTAATTACATGTCAACTATGTTTTAGGTAAGCTGAGTTTTTGTTTTGTTTTGTTGTTTGTACTTCCCCATGTGTCTGCTGACAGTTTATATGGGCACACATTATTTTACACTTTAATTTAATTGTGATACGAAAGCTATACTACAGTTAAATACATTTAATCTGCTCACTCTGGCGATTTCTTAATGTCATATATTGACAGACAGTTTATTTCGTACTGCAAATGTAAGACATGTCCAAAGTGGCCTATAGGCTATCTCAATTTGTTATCACAGCACAGAGAGAAAGAGAGTATTTGTTAAAATATGGTGATAGTGCACCATAAATCAAAAGTTGTTCAAAAATGAAACATCATCACAAGACTATTTTAATCATTATCACTTACACTGAAAACAAATGCATGCCGTTCTCATTCATAAACAGGGCTTATTGTGGTGATCTAAATACACACATAAGTAATCTATATGCTTTTGTTAGAGATATTGTGGAAGTGTCTGTTATTCTATGCTTTATGTCAACATGAGGTTTGCCCACAGGTCAGTAAGTTATGTGCAGTTGGCTGCTGTTGACACCCACGGAAGCTAAATTGCTTCCTGTTTTAGTGGACAGTACTGTCATGTAGTCTTGTGTTTTATGTCTCCAGGAGGCCATTAAAAAAAGACAACTATACAGTTGAAGGATTGTGTGTTATTTGCTGGGTAATTGTGGGTTCCGGCTAAGATGAATTGGCTCTGTCACAAAGGTGTATGATAGGGTTACAAAAAAACAACACAACAACATTATTTACAATGCATTATAGCACCTATGTTTAAGCCAGTAAGAGTGTTGCTGCTTTTAATAGTATATTTCTCTTATACTTTTCATAAGTGTGTATAGTGTTAACAATCAAAAGCTTTCTTGTTTTATCAAAGCAACCAGAATACATAGGCCACTATATGATACTACACGCTAGAACCATTTTGGGTTCCCTTTTAGTCAACAGTTCTTAAAAGAATATTTTTTTCTTATTGTGAAGAACATTTTAAAAATTTAAATAAATTATTTTCCCACTATAAAGAGCCTTGTGTAGAGTGGAAATTATATATATTATATATATATTATAATATGATGCTCAAGAAACATTTATGATTATTATCCATGTTAAAAACAGTTTTTTACATTTTTATTTCAGGATTCTTTGATGAATAGAAAGTTCAAAAGAACAGAATTGATCTGAAATGGAAAGCTTTTGTAACATTAATCACTACCATTCAAAAGTTTGGGGTCAGTAAGAATTTTATTTTTTATTTTTTGGGGAAAGAAATTAGAAAATACTTTTATTCATCAAGGATGAGTTAAATTGATCAAAAGTTACAGTAAAGACATTTATAATGTTAGAAAAGATTATATTTTAAATAAATGCTGTTCTTTTGAACTTTCTATTCATCATAGAATTTTGGGGGAAAAAATGGTACACAACTGTTTTCAACATTGAAAATAATAATTTATGTTTTTTGAGCATAAAATCAGCATATTAGAATGATTTCTGTAGGATCATGTGACACTGAAGACTGGAGTAATGATGATGAAAATTCAGCTTTGATCACAGATAAATTACACTTTACTGTATATTCACATAGAAAACCGCTGTTTTAAATTGTAATAATATTTCACATTATTACTGTTTTTTTTTTTTTTTTTATCAAATAATTGCAGCCTTGGTGAGCAGAAGAGACTTAATTTAAAAACATAAAAAATCTTACTGATCTAAAACTTTTGACCGGTAGTGTGTGTGTATATATATATATATATATATATATATATATATATACATACACAATAGTAGTGAACTGTGTCTGTGTCTGTGTCTGTGTCTGTGTCTGTGTCTGTGTGTGTGTGTGTGTGTGTGTGTGTGTGTGTGTTTGTGTGTGTGTGTGTGTGCGTGCACGTATACTCAAAAGTTTAGGGTCGGTAAAACATAGTATGTTTAAAGAAATCTCTCAAACTATCACAGCAATTTTATATCCTGCAAAATGTGTTAGAATAAACATTAAATCAGGCCAAGGACAAACTATCACAATTATATCAGCATTATATGGTTCAATGCGCATATTTGTGATAACACAACATTTCCATAATCTGCATTATTTATAGAGAGAGAACATTATCTTGTGCTTTCTATTATCAGATAGAGCAGACAGTGTAGGTTTTTCTTCATAGTTTGCATGTATTTAAGGATATTTTTTATAGAGGGACATTGCATAGTTTAATGTCTAGAGAGCCATTTTATAGATTTTCAAGTAGTCTATTCTTGGCTGAGAGGAGCAAACTGAAGTACAACCATCAGAGAGGACGAAGACATCAAAGCAAAACTACTTTATTTTCTTTAATTGACTAACAGTACCCTGAGAGCAAAATCTAAAATTAGAGAGAGGAAGATATACTAAAATATAACTTCATCACCCTGGTACACAGCTTTGTTGAAGCTGTGGGGGTTTTGAATGGGTAACAAACTTTTACAAGCGGTACAAAGAACATTTTGCTGAGACTATGCATAAAACATTACAAGCATATACAACTGGACAGACAGAGAGATTTACAGATGTGCTGAATTTAAACAGAATTCAGCTTGCAGGATATGGCTATGTTTCCCCTCATGTTAATGTTTATATGGAGAGATGAACATTTGAAGATCCCAGAATAACAATGTTGTTGTTATGAATGATTGCTACAAAGGTTAAATCATTGATGGACCTCATAATGTGCTCTTCTTTTTTTGTTGTTGTTTTGTTGGATCAAGCAAGTCATTATTATAACATGTTTTTTCCAGTGATAAATACTGCACATGATGTTACGTACAGTAGATTAAAAAAGGAAAACATGCACTAGTAGGATCATAATACATATTCTGATTGGGGTATCTAACATTGTTTTCTTGGAATCTGACAATAGCATTGATAGGATAAAATAGAATAGCAGGTCAAGGTGAGGTCTGGAGTGACAATTGTAGCCTATAACTCAAACATGGCTAAATAGATGGCCTTGAGGATTCAACATCATGCATTTTTAGGTGAGACCGCATAACCTGTTTATATTCCAGCATTCATCATTTAATTGATTTTTATTTTCATCAGATACAAACAATTTATCTGAACAACCTCTCAAAACGAGTGATGAAATTCTGACCGATACTAATAAGGCGATAATTATTTTTATGTTGTGGTTGTGGGTGATTTACTGTAATACTGTATCCATACTATTTTGTTAAAAAAAAACAGCAAACGTTTGTTACTGTATACAACAACAACAGCATGCTTGCATGGAAAATAGATCTTTGCATTATCTATTTACAATTACCTGTAGGCAGAACAATTAAATATCCAATATTGTCAGATAAATATCCAATAATGACTGATAAAAAATAAAAATGCATTTATTTTATAAATTAAAATAATATACTCACTGGCCACTTTATTAGCTTAAATATCTAATCAGTCAGTCACTTGGCAGCAACTTAATTTAGGCATGTAGACATGATCAAGATGATCTGCTGAAGTTAAAACTGAGCATCAGAATGGGGTAGAAAGGTGATTTAAGTGACTTTGAACGTGGCATGGACGTTGGTGCCAGACGGGCTGGTCTGAGTATTTCAGAAACTGCTGATCTACTGTGATTTTCACATTTTACAGAGAATAGTCTGAAAAGTGGGAGTTCTGTGAGTGAAAATTCCTTGCTGGTGCCAGAGGTCAGAGAACAGCCAGACTGATTTGAGCTGATAGAAATGCAACAGTAGCCTAACTCAAATAACCAATAACAACCGAGGTCTGCAGAAGAGCATCTCTGAACACAAAACATGTTGAAAGGGCTACAGCAGCAGAAGACCAAACCGGGTGACTCTCCTCGCAGCTAAGAACAGGAAACTGAGTCTAATTCGCAGTTCGCATGGGCTCAAAGGTTTTAAAAAAAATTTTTTTTAAAAATTTTACCTTTAGGGGTACAACAGCTTGTCACTGGGGCAGTGCCCTTAAAACGACATCTTTGTACCTTTTTTTTACCACAAAAAAGTTAATAGAAGTAGTACCTTAAGGTACCATTTGTATTCTAATAATATGCACCTTTTGGGAGTAAAAAAAGAAGGTACAAGATGCGATTTTAAGGTTACTGCCCCAGTGACAGCTGTTGTACCCCTAAAGATAACATTTTTACAATTTTCTTCTGTGTGCACCATAACTGGACAACAAATGATTGGAAAAAGGTTGACTGGTCGGATGAGTCTTGATTTCTGTTGCAACATTCAGATATAGGGTTATAATTTAGCATATAGGCCTAAACAAAATGAACGCATGGATCCATCCTGCCTTGTATCAATAGTTCAAGCTGGTGTTGGTGGTGTAATAATGTGGAGGATATTATCTTGCCACACTTTGGGCCCCTTAGTACCAATTGAGCATAATTTAAACGCCACAGTCCACATGAGCATTGGTCGTCTGCAGACCGCAGTTGTAACAATTGGTTATTTGAGTTACTGTTGCATTTATATCAGCTCAAACCAGTCTGGCTGACCATGTCCATCCCTTTATGACCACAGTATACCTGATCTTCTGATAGCTACTTCAAACAGGCTAACAGCTACTTCAAACGCACCACAAAGCTCAAATCATCTCAAACTGGCTTCTTGAACATGACAATGAGTTCATATTACAGTCAACAGAGCTCAATCCAATAGAGCACATTTGTGATGTGGTGGAACGTAAGATTCAGGTCATGGATGCGCAGCCAAAAAATATGCAGCAACTGCATGATGCTATATTGTGTTAAAATGGACCAATAAGTTGTCGGTGAGTGTGTATGTATGTATACAGTATAACAAACTTGTATCCATACTGTAGTGCCTTAAATCTGTCTCCTCAACGCCCACCTAATTTTTTAAGATCACATTACATGTTACTACTGTACATTACATTTCTGTCCATAATATAGCCCACACATGCTTATTGGATTGGCGGAGCCGTCCACATGGCCAGATGAAAGCCGTGAGGATGATGGGGTGTGTGGGGGATTAGTGTGCGGATGTCCTGTGAGCTCTAATTAGGCCAGTTTAGCTCTTCATTACCAGAGCCTGCTGCACTGTGTCTGCTCAGTCATGAGATCCACAACCAAGCTTTTTATTTTTATTTTACCTTGCCTTGTTGCTTTCATCACACGACCTGTGTCGCCAGGGTAGGATGCCAGTCTGTAAATGGCGCAACCACCCCCTGCATGTGGACTTTATTGTTTGTTTGGTGTGATAAAGTAGACATTATCATTCTGTACTGGCTAGCATTTTCAGCTGAGCTTTATATGAGTAGGCTGACAGCCAATCAGCCTTTTTGTTTCAAATGTAAATGCAATGTCTTGTCCAGCTCTGCTAATGACTTCAAAGGGCCCCTTTTCATGGCAGGTGTCTCTGGATTAAGGCAATTGCAGGATTGTTCTTTTTTTTCCCCTCTCAGCTTCACGTTTGAAGTGTCATCGTCTGCCTTCCTTGTCAGTGTAATTTTGCTTGTATCCAGCTCTTTCAGTGGAAGAGTACTAAAATAAATGTCCTTTTAAAAAAGCCTTAATTAGAGTGAGATGATGTAATTCTAACATATTCTCATTTATTTCAGAGCATTTGGTGAGTGGTGGCTCAGTGAAAAGCAAGCAGTTAATATGATCATTAGCTCACAGATATTCTACTAGTGTGTTTGAAAGAAGCTTTTGCCTTCTTTTTAAAACTTTAGGAATTTAAATAAATTATAGTTTTAGATAATTGTACCCCTATGTCTGTCTGGTTTAATGTTTTTGAATGAAGACTCTTAGGTTATGCTCAACAAGGCAGCATTTGATCAAAATATATGTATAACCATTTAAAATCTATTCTAATATATTTTAAAATGTAAGTTTTTCCTGTGATGTAAAGCTGAATTTTCAGCATCATTACTCCAGTCTTCAGTGTCACATGATCCTTCAGAAATCATTCTAATAAACTGATTTGCTCCTCAAGAAACATTTATAAATGTTGATAACAGTTGTGCTGCTTAATATTTTTTTGTGGAAACCATATCATCTTTTTTCAGGATTCTTTGAGGAATAGAAATTTATTTGAATATAGAAATCTTTTGTAACGTTGTCTTTAGTGACCAAAGTTCAATATGCTATAGTTCACTAAGTTCATCATTCTATGAACCTCAAAAGAGACCTCACAAAACACTCTCTAATGTTGTTTATATAGCCTATAAAATATTCGTTTTTTATGCCATTAGCACAATATGTTGTTGTACATTTTAGTGTCTATATTCACACTTTATGTTAAAATGCATTCAAGCAACATCACACTGAGTTTACTGTCTATAGAGTTTTACTTTATTCATTTTACCATTCTTTTCACTGCTGAAAATGTTGATTGTTGTATTTTGATTATTTAAGAGGAAAACTACAATGAAACCAGGCAGCTGCCGGGTAGTATTTGCAGCAACATGTCCTGTTACTTGCTACAGTAGTTATTGCACCTGAGGATCTGAAAGCCCTTGTCAGGTCTGGTGCAGAAGAAGACCTCTGGCCTGTACTTCTCCAGCCATTAAGCGAATGATTAGTGATCGACTACTGATTTTTTAAATCACCAATATCTTAGAGAGCATGATGGCAGATGGCTGATACATATAACATTATTTAATTTAAATATAGTAAAAACGCATGAAGTGCTGAAATTAAATGTATGTTTATTTTACATTATATTTACAAATTTAGAAATAAATAATTTGAAAACTAATATGATTTTTTTTTAACTATAAACAGATTTATACTTAGATTGCAACTACTTAATTCTGTAATCTTCTCTAAAAAGGAACTATAAAGAGCAGTGCACTCTGGAAAACGCAGTAAAGTCTGCGTGAACTGCAAATAATATTTTTCAAATAAAGAAAACGTAGTGCTAATTTTACACACGGCACACAATGAATATGACATAGCAGCCGACCAACTGGATGTATTGCACCATAAACACAGTTTAAAGTTTGTGAATTGTTCGTGTCCAGTAAGGCTGAACTTGCCAAAGTTAGCAAGGTTAAATGTTTATTATCGGTCGACCACTTGATGTAACTGAAAATGTAAAAGCAATCCCTTGTACTGTTTGTGTATTGGGCAAATCTGAATTATTTAGTTTGCAGTCACCAAACACTGCTATTGGTTAGGACTAAGATAACTTTCATGATATTACTCAGAACATTTGAGTTAAACCGATAAGTGAAAGCTATTGCTGTTGGTCTAGAACACCGATGCTAAAGGTTACATTTATAATGGTACTAGACTATTCAGGCATTATCCAAAATCCTCATCTTCCTGTATTCTGGCAAGCAGGCAGATAGTGCTCTGTCAGATTGTTTATCACTATCTGCTTTCTCTCAGTTCGTGCTCAAGTATAGGGTCTGTTTCATTTTGGCCTCACTAAACAGCTGCAGTCTTGTCCAAACATACACCAAACACTCTTCTGCTCAATTCATGTTGTTCCTTTAATCCAGCTCTTACTGTATATGGTGCTCTGGTTTCCAGCGCTTTGATCTCACGTCATCCCTTCAACAGTTTTACAGTTTAAGATTCCAGCTCTGACTTGGCAGTCTGAACACTTTCTGAGATTGAGTTCTCTATTTATTCAGTATCTCTGTTTACAGACACATGTTTGTTCTCAGTGTTTGGGTTTAGAGCATGCTTAAAGACTGTTAAGAAGATTCAGGAGTACAAGAAGGTGCATAATTTAGTTTTGTTTTACCACGAGCTAAATACTTGCATAATTAATTTGCCTGCCCTAAATATTTTCTACAAAACCTTGCATAGAAAAAGACTCTCTCAATATGATCATCTGTCCAGGTTTACTGTTGACTCCTATATTAGAAACACAGCCTTTTAGGATATATTCCTGAAGATAGTAGTGTAATATAATATATCAGCAAGACCAATATATTGGCTGATATTTTACTTTTTCTTTTTTAAATATCGCCCAATATGTTTTTTGGGGGGTTTTTGCCGATAAGTGTCAAAAGTGGGAATTTTTTGGACATCTCCGAGAGCGGCGGTGCCCATTCCTGTTGTTTAAGTGTTCTAATGTATTATTAGACATAGATGTTAAAGACAGTAAGTGGTATTTGAAAAAGCTACAGCTAATACTTTATAGGATACCCTCAATGTTCAACAAGTACACATTTACAGTAGGCCTATGTCTTTTAAACAAGTCTTTGAATATCTAATTTTTATAATTCTCTGATTCTTCGACCTTTACAAATAGCCACGTCATTCTCAGCTCTACTGGCATATAAAGAAAAGTTATCAGAATCACACATTTAAAAGTAGATCATGAAGTAAGATTGTAAAGATAAATGTCTGACTCTTAGTCTTATCATCATCTTTGTGGTTTGGTGTCTTAGTGAGAAGTTACATTGAAAAAACTTTCTCAGTAAATTTGAAACAAAACAATAAAACTAAGAGACCTTATACCTACTACAGCTTCGGCCTTACATTCTTCACCATTTTACTGAGAAAAAAAAGTATTTTATTGCTGATATTAATCCATACAGCATGCAGAGATGCAAACTTTCAAAATCTACCAGAAATAGTTTAGTATGTGGGAACCTTTTGCGTATTCTTTACAATGCATTGTGACTTGAGAGGCACTAATATGCAATTGCATATTGCAAATTAAGATGCAGCCATTGTATTATTTGGCTCTGAATCATAGGAAGTTTGCATCATTGGTGGAAAGCTTTCTTTAGGAGAAAGCTTTCACACTAACTGAACGAACCAAACTGTCTTCAGATTGACTACAAACCACATCAAAAGCTCTAGTGTAAAGCACCTTAGACGGAAGAAAAAGAAGGAAAAAGTGTGGACGGTGAGAAGAGGACTGTCAGCCTGCATTAGGTTACCCTTTCCACTCCTGGCCGTTAGGGGACAAACCAATGAGATTTTTCAGAGCACCACTAAATAGTTCCTGACTGATGCTGGCTGAGAGGCCATGTTTGTGAAATGTGCAAGTGACTCAGAGACTGTGGGGAAAACCGCCAGAGACTCCTAGGGACGTTTGCGATTGGATCAACAACTTGTCAGTCAAACCCTTGCGTTTGTTAATGGGATGTCCTTGAATAGACTGCCAAGGAGTCTGTTGCTGTATATTTGCTGAGTCTGAGCTCACTTGGGCCAGTGGTGCTGCCAGATTTTGTATTAAACGTGAATGCGAGTAAGTATAAAGAATAGAGGTGGGGGACAAATATTTATGAAACTGTGCCCTCTAATCTCACAAATAGAGAATTGTTCAAGGATCCGGCTTGTTTCACCCATCTTAAATCTTTAAAGTTCCACTTTACATGTGAAATCAGCTGTACAGCTTATGTAATGAGTTCTTTGGACAAAATGATTTGTCATTCCAATATTTTTTTTTTTTTTTGCTATGGCACTTGACTTTTTTTCCCCGTGTTTTTAAAGTTTAACTTTTAGTTGCTTTTTAGATGATTAGAAATAGAGGGAATGAGCATGTATAGTTAATTGAGTTCATTGATTTAGCAATACCAATAAAATGCCAAAACTTGCTAAAAATTGCTAACATCGACTGATAACTGATTTACCGTTGTGCGTTCCTACGAATAGCATATCTTTAGTTCCAGATAGCCTACTTCAAATGACTTTATGCACTTCTAGCACTCTTTATTTAGTATTTTGTTCCAGCCTGGGATTTAGGTCTATTTGCTTTATAAAAAAAATGTAACAAAAATTTGATAACATTCTGGCTAGGTCAAGTCAAGAGAGGGCTGTGATAGATTGGGGCCCCATATCATTTCATTCCAGCTCCCTTAAACTTGAAATTTCAGTGTGACTGAACCCCCACTTCTCTCTGTAGTAGTTCTGCCTGACTGGAAGTGAGATTATTGATAGGTCTCATGTGTGCATTGATGTGGCTTGGGCTTTAATCAGCCTTATCGATCCAACCACACAGGCAAACATTTGAGAGTGCATGCTTTAAAGCGGCATTTCAGAAAAGGCCACAGAGATGTTATGGAATTATTTAATTATGTAACAGGTTTTGTATTGCCTGCCTAAATGCACAGAAGACCTCATGAAGCTACTCAAGAATGGCTGATCACAAAGATTTATGATTTATGCACAAAATTCCAAGCTGTTGGTGGAAACGCAATGTTCTTCCTACTTAAAGGCAGGGTAAGTGATTTGTTTCAGATTTTTTTTTTGTTATGCTGGTTGAAAGTCTCTTCACATCCTGATAGCGACCACTAATTTAAGTATATGTCTGTGGAAGGTGTTGGACCATTATGAAAAAAATTCATCCTCTGAATTGAGATGCAGCAGTAGTCGTGTCTGGTGTCATGCAGGGATGACGTCAATCAATACACACAAAGAATTTATGTTTATTTCTGGAAATGTATGCTTTTAATAAGTAACTAGATACGAAAGTTTGGGGTGTGAGTGTGTGCAGTTTACATGGCAGAACAAAACGTCAAAGTATCGTCAAGTTATGTTTACCACAGGCTTTATTTTACTGGCTTAATCTAAGCCCTGTCTGTGAAACTGGGCCTGAAACTTTGTACTCAAAAGTTTAACATCAGTCAAAAAGACTCTCCTTTTAAACCAGTCAAATAATTTAGTTTTGAAACAGGGCACTGTCACCTATCTCCTGTAGTTACGGACCAAGTCGGATTGCCGTGATTTGTGTGCGCCGTGCTGTGACGCTGTGCTGGTTCAGGTTTCTTCCTCCACAGGCTCTGGCTCTCGGCTTATTGGCTGACCTTGATAAGCCAATGCAGAAGTGGCTGGTGCAGCAGAAATATACCCTCTCCTTCCCGCGCCTGGCATTGGCATTCATTCAGAACCAGGCCTGATGCTGTAAACAGCTAAAATAAACAAAGGGAGGATGCTAAATTAATCGCAGTGAAATGCACACACAAACGTCATTGCTCAGCGTTAAGTTTCAAACAAAGGAAGCTCCTGAAGAACAAAAATGTAATTACATAAATTTAAATAGCCTGGCCTTGCATAATGGAAAAGGAAGCTGTTTGATGTGGCTAAAAAGTGGACTAGATTTTAAACAAATGTGTTAGCCAAAATATAAGAGTGGAAAACTGTGTCTCTTTTTATAAAGTTTATGAAGTTGTCCCAGATAGCATTGATAACTCTAACTGATATGAGTGTACAGTAGATACTTTAGAATTTTCTCTCAAATGTTCTCTTGAAGTAGGGGAGATCGAGGAGTGTTGTGTCTGTGATTCTTGTTTTGCACCATGTTTCTCTAACTTTGACGTAATGTTCTCATGTATCTGTTACAAGGTAATATAATTTAGAAACCAACTCTCGTCCTTCAACTCTGTAAATTAATATCAAGTACAAAGTATGCTGTTTTTAAAAACCTCCCACTACACCAGGGTGGGTGGTAAAAAAGAAAAAGAAAAGATAGAATTTATTGTGGTGATTACATTTACTTGAAATGAAAAGCCTGCGTGAGAACCTGTGGATGATCCCAGTTCTGTCATTAAAAGTGATTTATCATGATCAAAAATTTAACAATAAACCACCCAACCTTTAAGGTAACTTTTTAGCTTAAAATTGTTTTGTTTTTTTCAGTAAAACCTTTATATTTTTCACTGAGATTTACAACTTTTACTGTCACCTCAGGAGGACAGTGTGGTCATGTGGGATAGGGATTTCATCCCTGCAACTAATTTCAGTTTGGTTAACATTAAAATTATGTTACAACATTTATCTTGGATAGTTAAAGGGATAGTTCACCCAAAAAAAATTCTGATGAAGATATTTTAAGAAATTTCTCATACAATGAAAGTCAATGTTTACCAAAATTGTTTACCGATATTCTTCAAAATATCCTCTCTTGTGTAGAAATTAAGTAATATAAGTTTGGAATGACATTATGACCGAATTTTCAGGGTGAACTACTCCTTTAAGATTTGGAAAAAAAATGATGTAGGAGAGATTTGTATGCTCATATACTGTCTCCTTTTTTTTGCCTTCAGCTAGTGTCCTGATGCCATGGCAACAACAGGACCCTTTAAACTGCACCCAGGAGTCTCTTTGTCAGTAGCACATTAGTAGAACCATCTCTCCATTTTGTTCTCAGACCATTATTTAGGCATTGATTGAAATTGACTGAGTGCACATGCTTGAATTCTAATGGATTCACATTCAAGCATACACACACACACACTAGGAATTTGGAACTGACATTATCACATTGTCTTATATCTCTGTCAATCTCAATCTATGACTCTCCGTCACTCTTTTGCTTTTTTGTAAGAGAAACTGAGTTTTCCAGAGACAGTTTCCTCTGAAAGAGCTGAAAATCCATTCTCCTCATCACCATGGAAACACTGTCAGATTCTGACGACCCCCTTGTTAAGGCGAAGGCGCTATTCCAGCCTGTATACGCTTAAGAGTGTCTCAGTGCACACCTCACTTCTTGCTTTGTTTTTTTTGTTTTTTGTATAAATGTATATTAATTTTTCACAACTACTATTTATTACTTTAAGTAATTTTAAAGTAAAGGGGGGTTGTGGTATTTATTATAAATGTTATATACGTGCACATCATTATTTTCTTAAAATTCATGATCCCATGTAATGTTTAATCAGAACAGCTTCCCCTCCATCTCAGCAACTTCAAGTTTATTTATAAAAAACATTTAAAAACAACAAACATTAAACCAAAGTGCCGTAGAATTAGGAAAATAGAGTAAAATAAAAAGGTACAGTAGGTAAAATAAAATAAAAAACAGTAGGAGAGAAAGAGAAGAACTTAAAATAAAGCCATACAAATGATGACGAGGACGGGACTCACCTGACATCACAGGAATAGCAAACCACAACAATCCAATCAATTACAGACAGACACAATCCAGCCTACATTCTTCTTGTTCGAGAAGCCTTTTCAGTCGGATATGTCAAAATAGGGAAGAAAGGACGCAACTTTTATGCTACCTTTAAATAAGTAATGTACTGTAATAACTTTATATAAAAAAAAAATATTTTATATTAAGTATATAATTTCATCACAAAATATATTAATTATAATTTTTGTAATGTAATTTATGATTTTTATTGTTCACTTTTGCATGCATCTCTGTGATCCAGTTACTAGTGGCTGTTTAATGTAGTGGTTTCTGGTGTGGGATTGAGCTCAGCTTAATACAGGAAGTTCAGGTGACCATATGTTTGAGTTTCTCCAGAACTGTAAGACTCCGGGACCCGTCAGCACTTTTCTCAGTGTGGGCCACTAATGACTGAAGAGAAGAGGTGACAGGAGAGTTGATGAAAGAGTGTGTGAGTGAGAGATGCAGGAGGCAGAGTGGGACTGCTGCGGCCTCATGCCTCACTGCCCTTCTATTTCTGCCCGCTATGAAATGCCACAGCACTCTGCCCTTCCTGTCTGGCCCTTCCCCCTCACCTGCTTCATCTGTCCTCTGCCTTTTCCCTGCCCTCTGGACAACTGTCATAAATCACTTCTCCAGTCCTGCCTCCTGACTCAACTTGTACTGAGCTCTTAGCCCAAGACCTCGACCCCTGTTTACTTCTTTTAGCCTTCGGTGACTGCAAGTCCCTCCTGCATACAAGAGGCTAGGTATGTTTGAAATATACTGAAGCGTCCCAAGGGCCCCGATATTTGGACGAACTAGCAGGTAGGCCTAAATAACAAATGATAGTTCAAGTTATAATAATTAGAATCTGATGTTCATGTTCTGATGTATTCAACTGCTGTGAGTTATTATATTCTTTGAATCTTGCCAAGTATCGCCTATCATGTATAATGTGTATTATTGTATAAAGAGATGACAAGAAAGAAATGTTTCAGAAGCTTTTTTACTTGTAGAAAAATATTAAGTAACACATCTGTTTTTAGCATTGATAATATGAAAGCAGCAAATCAGCCCAACAGGCACCAGACGTCAATATTACGTCAGACTGACGGCAACATCCAACGTCGGACGATTTTATCTTCTGGCAACACAACTGATATCTCGCAATTTCAAAATCTAAAACCTTCCTGGTGTTGATGCTTAAGGGCAATAAGGATGTGAACATGTAGAAAAAATCTTTAAAGGGGTGGTATAATGCCGTAAAATAAGTCTTTGTTGTCCCCAGAGTGTGTATGTGAAGTTTTAGCTCAAAATACCCCAAATATATATTTTTTTTACAGCATGTTAATGTTGTCACTTTTTGAGGGTCAGTAAAAACCTGTTGTTTCGTGTGTCCCTTTAAATGCAAATGAGTTGCTGCTCCCGTCACAGAGGGAGGAGCTTCAAGAGCTGGTGTGTGTAGCTGCTCCGATTATCTCATGCAGACAAGCACTAAAATGTCAGAAACTGTTCTTCCTTTTATGTTTAAACTGGAGTCGGACAATGATGGAGAGACTCAAGAAGAAGTGACAACATGAGAAGTGACAACACGTAGAATGCAACAGCACGTTTCTGAATGGTTAGTTGATGAATTTATGTTGCTGATGTGGAGTTAACCATCTATATGTTTGTGTAGTATATTCTTTCATGATAATCTATAAAATCGCTTGTGTGGGAACTGTTGTAAGATTCCTAAAGAGTTACATACTATTACATTTGTGTTACGTACTGTATTGCATGTGAAAACACGGATGCAACAGCTTGAGCAGACTCAACGTTCTGTGCTCGACTACAACAACTCTTCCTCTCAACATGGACATGGACTGTGTGTTCCCTGGGGCCTGGGAGGTACTGTACTGTACTGTAGTCCCTACCAGCTGTTTGTTGTAGTCCTTAAAAAACAATTTCTTTAAAAGTAAATATCTTCCTTTACTTTGAACATTGTAACTTTGCAGATGTTATTTATGCTAACTAAAGTTACAAAAGTGAAATCCTAATCAACCACCCCTTTAATATTTACTTGGGTCTGTTGTGAGTACACAAAAAAAGAGAATATTAATAATAAAAAATCCAAACAACAACTGACTGAGCAATATATCACTGTTAGATGGTACCAAAAGCAATGTTTTGGGATCACTCTATGAATTCAGTGATTTCACTAGTCTGTAATAATTGCGCAAAGAGTTGGCACCATCAGCACATATTTGCAAACAGGGCTTCAATGTCTAATGATGTTAGAATTTGATGTTGTGTGGACGTCACCATTATAACGTCAACAAGACATTGGATTTTGATAACTTTAGAACACAACCTGAAAACAACAAAATATAATATATTATTAATATAATATAATTTTTTATAATATAATTTTGGTCACCCGATGTCGCGACCTAAATTTAACAAACTATTCATAATGATTTCTGAAGGATCATTTGACACTGAAGACTGGACTAATGATGCTGAAAATTCAAATCAATCACAGGAATAAATTACATTTTAAAATATTATTAAGTTTTAATTTACATATTAAAACTTATTTTAAATTGGTTTCAAATTTCCACAATATTACAGTTATAACTAGCCTGGGTAACGTCAGATCTAGTTTCATTGGGACGTGGTCTGGGAACCACATGTTCATTTTCTCGTATTTGAGGCGTGGTTTACGAATGCCCAGAGCCGTTTATTGGGTGCTACGAATGTCTATCAAATGGCACCTGTACATAGCTCATAGCCAATCGTTTCAATTATACCAGATGACGTATGTAGAGCGACAGAGATTAGACGAGGAAACTAAAATTGATATTGCGTTCTAAACTACTTAGAACAATATCCAAGGCTGCATCGAATGCTGCTGCCATGTTGGATCCATAGATATAAACAAACTGCTTTGGTGTGTCGCATAGATTTCGTCATCGTCTTGCTGCACCCTCCCCTTTCTGTGATTGGTCCCCTCGCCGAGGCGAAAATCTGGTCCATGGAATCCAGGCTGCCTAGCAGCGTGAATAAAATAAACCCAGGCTAAGTTATTACTGTAATTATTATTATTTTTTTTTAAATCAGCCTTGGTTTGCATAAGAGACTTTGAAAAACATCAAATTGTCAAGGTTATTTATCTATTTTAAACACACTTTTGATGTGTAAAAAACCAGTTCTGGGTTGTTGTTTTTCTTTTGTTGTTTTTTGTGTGGAAAAGTTGAAGTGGAACAACACTTCACTTTTTGCTCTTTTTGGCATATTTGTTTCTTTATTCTTTTGTTTATGTCTAAAAATCCCCAAGTTTGAGGTATGTTTCCTTTCATTTTCCTCTTTGAAATGAACAGGCAACAATGTGAACTGGGATTTGTTTTCTTTGTGCTAAACCACACCCTCAGTATGTGATGCATTGCCAACTACATGTATACCTAGGGCAGACAGCACTGTGAGTAGCTATTTAACAGTGTTCTAATATATTTGCAATAATCAGTCTCAGTCTGTCTTGGTCTGTCCATTCCCTTCTTTAACAGTAAATGTTATCAACCAGCATGCGTCTGACGGCCCCCTCAGACAGCTTTTAGAGATAGTAGGACTATGACTGGAACAAGGGTGTCTCGAACTCATCGAACCCCTCCATAATGCCAACACTTTCCCAGGCCTCTGGAGGTATCGGCTCATGCGTGGGAAAGCCTCAGAGTTTAAGTGAGGTGAAAGGAGGAAGAAGAACAGAAAGTGGGTTATTCCAATGAAAGCTTGTTTACATGCATATTAGATCACTTTGTGCATATTTCATATCACAAGTGTGCCAGCTGTCAAAATGGCTGGCATGTAAGAAAGCTTTATTTGTGGAAAGATTCCCCAGCAAAAATGTATATATTTTTTTGTGTGTGCGTGTATCGTGTTCATGCATGTTAGTATTGAATGTCATGCCCTGAGGGAGCGGGTGATTGCCGGGCGTCATGTCGTCATGGCAATTATGAGGGGGTTGTTGTGTGAGGGTTGTGGTTCTCTACTGCTGTAACAGTTTGACAACAAGCTGCTGGTTGACGGCACCGTCCGTCTCTAATGCCTGATTTGAATGAATCTTCCTAATAAGGGCATCTGTTTTTATTTGTTTGTTTGATTTTCTCTATCTGTGTAGCTGCATTCATTTCCTCATTAATCTCTGTGTCCGCTCGTATCATTGACCATCTCTGTTAGAATTCCCTCCGTGATTTAATGGAAGGGGCTGTAGTTCAAGGCTTCAGAGTTAATCTCGCCACGGTGGGTCATGTGATTAATTGTGTCCGCCGGCCAGTTGAGTGTGTAACTTATGGCCGGGGATAATCAACAAGTTTCCCCCCCTTGGGAAATCTCCATCTTAAACCCATCCGGTGCTCCTCAAAGCAGGGACAAACTACGACAAGTAGTTTTTAAATGCCAGCTTTAATCAATGCGAGTCCTCTGCTCAGCTTGCCAGTCGCCATCTCCTCAGTTAAGCACCTCACTGTCATCTGTGACTGAAAGGTGTGAGGTTTTAATAGGAAAACCTGCTGTGGCTGTCTGCTGTTGTATTTTAGTAACCACCTCTCCTGACCTTGGGCTACTTCTGCTGCCCAGACCCCTACTTGCTGGTGAGAGACCATTGCAGCACATTTTAGAGAGTAAACACCAAAAATGTAGTGTGCTAGACAGTGTCACTTAGATTGTATGACCTTTCTTAAATTACATTATAAAGTATTAAGTAGTTCTTTAGTGAGTCCCGCACACTTTTAGTAAAGATGATAATTGGCTGGGACACAAGTGTCAGCTCTGTGCTCGAATTTATTAAACATATATAAATTATGTATTGCAAAAAGGGCAGTGCAACATGAATTATGCAGTGTTTATCATTGTAATTAGAATGGATTAGACCGACTGAACTGAGGATGATGAGCATAACATGCATTTCCAAGACTTTGTTTCTAAATTTAGTAAATGAAACGTGTCCTCCGATGGCTTTTGAACATGTATTTGAATTTATTTGAACTTTCTGTGTGCATGCCATGTAGATGTGTGAATATGAGTTGAGTATTTGTTTAAATGCATAGTGTTTTACTCATCTGCATATAACTCATGAATAGATTAGGCCAGCCATTATCCAGTTCTCCATTTTTAAACCCTTGTTCTGAAGTGTCTCGAGGACCTGCCGAGAAACTATTCTATTTTCTATTTTCTGTCTTTTATTAGAGACCTCAGGGCATGCAAGTTGCTGACATGTCACTTTCTATCTGACCTTCATGCTCTCTGATCAGGATGGACTTGCCTGTTGGTCATGTGATTCCTACATGCCTTTAATGCATTTGCTTTTGTTCTGTTTCTGCTGTCTTATGTCATCAAAGACATTAAATTCAGTTTCTGCGCAGATAAAATCCCCTGACTCCTCACTTGTCTTTTTCATTATTTTTTGTAAAAGATAAAATATTCACACACCTCTCTATTATTATTATTATTATTATTATTACTATTGTGTTGGCTTGACAACCAGTCTACAAGTATAACCCTAATGAGAGCTTAGCTCACAATAGCAACCATCCAGATCAACCTAGCATCTATAAAGGAACATGAAAAGCCATACCTCAGCATCAAAACACCATAGTAAATTGGAGTTGGCCTCTATTGACTTTGGACAGTGTAGTGATAAAACAAAGAAAATACCTAGGAACTAGCAACCACACAAACACCATAGTAATTGCTTAGCAACACCATTGCAACCACCCAGAAAACCCTAGCAACCACCCTGCTGTTAGGTGACTGCTAGATGTTTTGGGTGGTTGCTAGGGTGTTCTGGGTGGTTGCAATGGTGTTGCTAAGCAATTACTATGGTGTTTGTGTGGTTGCTAGGTGTCATAGATAGTTCCTAGGTATTTTCTATGTTTTATCAACCACTCAAAACATCCTAGCAACCACCTAGCAATGCACTAGCAACACCCTAGCAACCACTAAGAACACGCTAGCAGCTTAATTAATTAATGCTAGCAACGTGCTAAAAGATGTTAGCAATCTGGTAATTCAAGTTAACAACATGCTAATTCATAGAAGTGTTAAAACATGTAAATTCATGCTAGCAATATGTTAAACCATGCTAACAACATGCTAATTCACGCTAAAACATGTTTGCAACGTTAATATTGTGTTAGAAACATACTAAAACATGTCATTGTGATAAAACATCCTAATTCATCCTAGCAACATGTTAAAACACGTTGACAACATGATAAATAATGCTAGCAACTTGTTAAAACATGCTAGTGCATTTTAGCTATGTGTTAAAACAGTGGTTTGCACTTGAAGCCCCCCACCCCCAAAAAAACAAAAAGCAAAAACAATAAACATACTAGCAACATGTTAAAACATACTAGTAACATGTTAAAAATGCTTGCAACATGTTAATTGTCACAATGTCAGTTTGTTTTGATTTCTGTTTTGAAAGTCGAAAACTTTCAGACAAGGCCCTTATTTTATTGTTCTTAATTAAAAATAAATACTATTATAGGCCTATCCATTTCCAGGTTGCTATGGCTGGATGGCAGGTTCTTTACACATTTAACTCTCAACATATAATCTCAACATAAGGATGTCGTTATCTAAAAAAAATCTAAGTCTCCACGACTTATAACGTTCCCACAAATTAATATGACATTCCTATAAATTAATATCTCGTGGCCACGACATATTATCATGTTCCCACGAGTTACTATGTCGTGTCCTCGACAAAACTAAGTGAACCGAACATGTCCCCTCCCGGTCACCGTAGCAACTAACTTAAATAAAATTAATTTAAGTTTTACATGGATGAAACAGACATGCATATTTATATTATTAAACATTACATTGTTAATATAGTCCTGTTTCTTTCCTTTAATATATACACTCACCTAAAGGATTATTAGTAACACCATACTAATACTGTGTTTGACCCCCTTTCGCCTTAATTCTACGTGGCATTGATTCAACAAGGTGCTGAAAGCATTCTTTAGAAATTTTGGCCCATATTGATAGGATAGCATCTTGCAGTTGATGGAGATTTGTGGGATGCACATCCAGGGCACGAAGCTCCCGTTCCACCACATCCCAAAGATGCTCAATTGGGTTGAGATCTGGTGACTGTGGGGGCCATTTTAGTACAGTGAACTCATTGTCATGTTCAAGGAACCAATTTGAAATTATTCGAGCTTTGTGACATGGTGCATTATCCTGCTGGAAGTAGCCATCAGAGGATGGGTATGGTGGCCATAAAGGGATGAACATGGTCAGAAACAATGCTCAGGTAGGCTGTGGCATTTAAACGATGCCCAATTGGCACTAAGGGGCCTAAAGTGTGCCAAGAAAACATCCCCCACACCATTACACCACCACCACAAGCCTGCACAGTGGTAACAAGGCATGATGGATCCATGTTCTCATTCTTTTAAACGCCAAATTCTGACTCTGCCATTTGAATGTCTCAACAGAAATCGAGACTCATCAGACCAGGCAACATTTTTCTAGTCTTCAACTGTCCAATTTTGGTGAGCGAATTGTAGCAAATTGTAGCCTCTTTTTCCTATTTGTAGTGGAGATGAGTGGTACCTGGTGGGGTCTTCTGCTGTTGTAGCCCATCCGCCTCAAGGTTGTGCGTGTTGTGGCTTCACAAATGCTTTGCTGCATACCTCAGTTGTAACGAGTGGTTATTTCAGTCCAAGTTGCTCTTCTATCAGCTTGAATCAGTCGGCCCATTCTCCTCTGACCTCTAGCATCAACAAGGCATTTTCGCCCACAGGACTGCCGCATACTGGATGTTTTTCCCTTTTCACACCATTCTTCGTAAACCCTAGAAATGGTTGTGCATGAAAATCCCAGTAACTGAGCAGATTGTGAAATACTCAGACCGGCCCGTCTGGCACCAACAACCATGCCACGCTCAAAATTGCTTAAATCACCTTTCTTTCCCATTCTGACATTCAGTTTGGAGTTCAGGAGATTGTCTTGACCAGGACCACACCCCTAAATGCATTGAAGCAACTGCCATGTGATTGGTTGATTAGATAATTGCATTAATGAGAAATTGAACAGGTGTTCCTAATAATCCTTTAGGTGAGTGTATATCTGATGTACTTAACACTCTTTTAGTATGACTCATGTACAATATTTTAGATACTATATTAAGTATGACCTGATATGATTCACTAGTGAGGCTCAATTCAATCGTGTAGATGCATTGTAATTGCTGGGGAGAATGTGCTCATATTATTTTCGTTTCTGTTAGGGAGAAAAACTGTTGAGAGTTGAGACCGATATATATTTTATAAAAAATAGTATACTGCAAAATATCTTGAAGGAAAATATCAAGAATATCGTAATAGTCTCAGGTGGTTTCTCTTTTGTTCCACATAATCTCAGTGAAATTGTTCCATGTGTCCTGGTGTTTGACCTCACTAAAGCGCATCTCTCTTAGTCATGCTTAACCCAAAAAGGTTAATGGGCACTCCTGTGAGACTGAGGCACTGGTGCGCTCTCAAACCTCTGCCTGGTCACATTTCATACCGTTTTACTCCGTATAGCTTGTAGTTAGGTAATTGTTCTGCACACCCAAGAGGTCCATTATAATAATCAATGAATCTTTCTTCAATAAGAACGTCCCTTTATAATTACAATGGACTTGCTAATCACTCAATTCACTTTCCATTTCTTCATTCCAAGCCATTTTAAGTGTAGAGCCCCCACTCCCAATCCTCTGTCTCAATTAGTGCTGTGGCCTAAAGGTTAAGGATCTGGGTGTCCTTCAGCCCGAGCACCGGTTCTGGCCCGCTTGGGCGTTACCAAGAAACGGAGAGCAGTTACTAAGATTGCTACCAGGCACAAAGCACTCAAATGCAGTTAACTTTGAAGGCGACTGTCTCTGCAATCATTGTCCTGTAAACAAAAAGTGTCTGCTGAATGACAAAAAAATTGCTTAATTAAGAAATCAAAGGCACTTACAACCGATCCTATTGTATGTTGTAGTTACCTAGAAAGCATATGGCTAACAACATTCTCTTGTCTAGTGGCAAAGTGCCCATTCTAATTAAGCCTGACCTTTAACTCTGTTAATGCAGCCGATGGTCAGGCTAACAACGGCTGCCCTTTAGACCTCTGCGGGATC
This sequence comes from Semotilus atromaculatus, assembly GCA_031834385.1. NCBI lineage: Eukaryota > Metazoa > Chordata > Actinopteri > Cypriniformes > Leuciscidae > Semotilus > Semotilus atromaculatus. The sequence goes on along the minus strand of JAULUF010000009.1, from coordinate 21,685,127 downwards.
AGATGAGGGTTACTTAAGCAGATTGAGACTGAAAAAGGTCAGCAGGTAGTCATTGTAATGGGTCTTGTTTAGATTGTCACTTTGGATGGAATGATGTTTTATGTGGATTAAAATGGCACTGTTGCATTCAGATGCTTTTGGCTGAACAATATTTAATCTGTGTATCGAATTTGTTTACTGACAGTTATGTGCATGTGTTCGGGATTAAAAAATTAATTGTGCCTTCTCTCCCCTTCTTCACGTCTCCCTCTCTCCTATTCCTGTCTCCCATCCCCCTCTTCCATTAGGTAATCACCGGTCACAAAGCTCAAATCACAGGATGCTCAATTTTCATCTCATTTGCATTCAGACCTTTTTGTGAGCTGGATGAACCACGATGTTTTGTAAATCACCTCACATTATGTTTAGATTCTCTGAAAATCTATTGCCGTGCCATCTGAGAGAGCTCCATGCACGCTCTCTCACTGTCTCTCTTTGCTTCTCACCCCCACTCTTGCTCTCCACGAGCATGTGCGCGTCTCTCTTTCTCTCCCTCCCTCTCCCTCGTCTCTCTCTTTTTTTTGTGCGTATATACATGCACACTTTTCCTCTCTCCTACCTCACACACAAACGCTCAGCTGCTGTCACTTGCCACTGGCTTCTGTCAGAGTTTCTCTCTGATTGTTTTCAGAACAGAAAGTGCTTCGCGAGGAGCGCGCAGAAACAATGTGTCGCTCCTGACCAACACTGTATGGATTAGTCGGCTATTCAGAGCACTAATGAGATTACAGAGTCACAACAGACATGGGTCCTAGCGGCATGGTACCTTTTGTCGCGCTTCTTGAGGAGTGTTTTCCTTGTCAGTCCCTCAGCACTGGAAATGGCGCTCTGAAAGTGACAGACGTGGACCCAGCGCAGGCGGATGCCAGGGAATAGACGCACGCAAGCTCACCTATGTTGGTTTCGTGGCGGTAGTGGTGGACAATATGAAGTACCAGAAATACATAACTGTGATGCAGATGGCCATGGGAGTGACAGCCTCCAACAAAGACGACTGCATCCCTCCGAAGAGACAGCTGTGGTGAGTATAAACTGAACAGTTTGAGAAGTGAGTGAGTGAGTGAGTGTGGAATGGGAGGAGAGTGAAGTGTGACGTGCACTGAGCTTTACAGCTGTTATGCTCTCTTTTGTGTGCCAAAGTGAGTTTTTGCTGTCTTTTTTCTCATGTTTTTTTATTTATTTCTTGTCTCTGATTGTTTTTGTTTTCTTTACATGTGACTTTTATTTTTGTCTCATTGATATGTTGATGCGCTGTAACCCTCTCTCTCTCTCTCTCTTTTTTTTCGCACACTAGTGATCGAATAATTTCTTCACTGGTATAACAAAAGCTAACATATGGACCTATAAATAATGTTGTTGATGCCGAATAATTAAGTTGGAGATGCAAAAATTTATGTCAAATAATTGAATATTTTTGTAAGGATCTTTTCCTTTGGTTTGGGCTTGGATATTTTTTAATTTTCATTCTTCAGTGCCTCCACACTGGATGCACTCAGACAGCTTATTAATCACATGGGTGCAGCCACTCAAATCCATTTAAAAATTACCTCTCAGTGCATTTGTAACATTCTACCAAATGGAAGAACAAAATTATAGACATTAGATAGATTTTACAGCGGTGTGTGTTCATTATCTAAAATTAATTATATTTGTGCGGGCTGGTTGAATGGAGGTGGAAGCTGGTTAGTGTTGAGTTCATAATATATACAGACCTTTCTATTTTTATGTTATATTTTACTTATTTTGAATTGTTCTTACTTAATATTTTTTAAATATCCAGAACATTTCTGTTCCTTTGGAACACCTGCCATCAGAAACAGTGGATTGTGATTTCTCACATCTTGTCCTCTATGATACAGAAAATTCAGATTAAACCATGTTTTGTGTGTTATGCACACCCACTTTATTATTTAAGGTTTAATGATTCTAAAATTGTATCTGTTATGGAATGCTGTGAGTAAATTAACTTCATATTGATGAATCTGTAAGGGAGGGAGGTGAATACTGTGAGGTGATCAAGAAAAATGGAATATATTAATTATAGTTTTTAAAATTTTAATAATATTTATTTTATAAAATTCAATTTTTTTTGCACTATTTCTGTGTGTATTTATTTAGTCACTTGTGGTCTCCTCAAAAGACTCACAGGGTGTCATGAGTTGGCAGCCCCACCTCCCCATCAGCACAGCAGTTGTGTGCATTGGTAAAGGAGATGGGCTTTTCATCAGAATTATGTTATATTATTGTCATGATGGAGGCATCTGTCCAACCAGCTAGGTCACGGTTATTGGCCCTCTGCTGCTTCCTTCTCATACCGTGCGGTTGGTAAACAAACACATTGACAGTGGTAGGCGACCGTTGTATTGCACCCTCCCAGATGTCTGTCTGTCTGTTGCATCTTGCAAGCCATTGTTCTCCCACCTGCTTAATGATACATGAACTCACCCAGAAACATCATGCCCCAAACTGAGAGGGCACGTGGCCCCTCACAGTTTTGAGCAGAGTACAACTTAAAAAAATATATATATATACATAATTAAATATTCAAATATAAATCATATAATATACAAAAACGTTTGTCTGAAATGCCAAAGCAATATTGCTTGTCTAAATTTGATTCAGCCATCCTCAAGTAGCTTGAAACTCAAAAGCAAGACCCCCCCCCCTTTAACAAACTGTTAAATTTTAAACCCAGGACCCCTTTTACATTAAACAATGAATGTAGCTTTAGACTATCACGTGTTACAAAGAAACACAAAATACTTTTTTTTTTTCATTGACACTTAGTCAGACATTATAACTGAGTGTGATATGTCATGTTTTACCTGTCTTTCGGAGCAAGTGCACAATGTTGAGACCAATTGTGTTCCCATTCGTGCATAAACATGCTGCACAAAGCCGAGCTACAATCACATTATCTAGGTCTGTTAGTCTGACTTGACAAAAACTGGACTGGTACAATTTCAGTCTGACTGCAGGTGGCATTTTATTGCTTTTTAGACAGACTGAAATACAACTTTTAGAGTCCACATAAAGACATTTTAAAATAGATTTAGTGTCAAACACTTGAGTTTCAGTTTCCTGCAGTAGACACAAGAGAGAATTTCAGCACTCACTGACTGACACTGATTGCTCTCCAGCTCCTCACTGTTGTCGTTGTCTTGTAGACGTTTGGTCAGGGTAAAATAGCTGTGTTTCTCTGTTTGTTTTTGACACACACGTTTCCACTCTGCCGTGAGATTGTAATCTCCTTTCAGATGCTTTATGGCACTGTGGGAGACAGATTACACTGGGTTTACTGACTCATCCCTGCCTTACGGCTCTTGCTCCTCTGCCTCCCACGGCCTCCTCATGTGGAGTATCGTTTGAGGGGTTGTAGGGAAGATTCTGCTTGAAGGTGGTGGTGAATTGGGATTTATCTATTGGGTAGAGCAGAAAAAGAGCGGGAAATGGGGAATTGGGGGGTGGAATATATAGAGGAGTGGTAGCTAACTTAACTCACAATTTCTTTTTGGACAAAATATTAATGCAGTAAATGTCAATGTGACAATTTTTCTCTCTCTGTTTTCTTTTAGTCATTAGGTTTTACTCATGATTTCAATCTGTTTAGTTCTACAGCACAACACTGCGTCCTACTTTATGACTTTCAGACATCTACCTTAACTTCTTAGTCATGACTCCTTTATGAAACCTGCCCACAGGGAGGGATGATAACATACGGCCTTAGAGTTTTTGCACCTTGTGGGCTGGCCTAGACAAGTATGACCCCTCTGATCCTTGAGTCAGAGATCTGCTTTCAGCTGGGTTGACTCATAGTACTCACCATATTGACCTGCAGGATAAAAACATCATGCGATTGTTCACCAAGCTGAAGAAGCAACCTGAGGGCAATGTTTAGTCATAACAGCAGAAAGTGTCCTGCTTCTATAACACTGTTCTGCAGGCCTCTATCATGTAAGACGTTCCACAGAAACGTAAGTAAATTTACATGATCTTCAAAAGTTTGATTTTAGTCGGACTAAACTAATAATTAATCTTTCCATATTCCAGTCAGATTTTGTGAATTCAGACTAAAAAACTTTCTAGCATGTACTCTACCATCCAAAAATTTGGAAAAATTTTTTTTTTCCCTTGGCCAGGGGTGATTTGTGACATGTATTTAATCCTTTAAATATTCTATTATACATGAATTTGATCCCCAGAGACAAAAATTATACCTTTAACATACCATAAGTTGCTTTTGAGTAAAAGTACCTGGCAACTGAATTAATGTAAATTGTTCTTCTCCACATCAGTCCTGTTTGTCCTTATGATTTTGCCTTCTTTATTTAATACAATTTGTGGCTAGATGAATATTTTGCTTTAGGTGCGAGTGCCAGGTCGTGTTTGTGTGCTGCTCTAGCAGTCAGGATGGACGGTGGGAGACACTAAGCATGGGCCTGTGACCGTTGTACTGTCATGTTTGATACACGTCTATATCCCTAATCTCCCTCTCCATCTGTCGAAGCTGTCTGGCCCACCTAATCAGCATGTCGCTTTCTGTTCTTCTCCTGGTCATCTCATGTCAAAGGTCCAGTGCTAAGATTATTTACAGTTATCCCATCAATGTGACCACCCACACAAACAAATAGATTTTCACATGCTTAAAATGTTATACTTGCTGTAATGTTTCTTGCTTGGTAGTTTTACTTTCTAAAACTATTTGGTGGTATTAATCTAGTTTTCATGTTTACATGGTCATCTTAAAGAAGAGGCATGGTGAAAGACATAATGTCCTGTTTGTCCAGGCCACATGAACCTGTGCAGTGTTAATGGTATTCAGGGATCAGTGTTGCAGATTAACCTCTGAAGGACAGGTAAAGAGGAGGAATCTATTACAGAAGGGCTACTTAGACAAAAGCCGTGTGCTGAGTCTGTATCTCTTCTTCTTTGTTTGTTTAGATCATGATCTCTGTGCAGAAGTTCCAAGGCGCTTTCTCCGCTTGAGTTGCTTCTCTTGAAGTCAGTAAAGGAGGTTCACCAAAGACTGAGGTGTCAAGTTTTAAGAATTTAGATGCATTTGCAGATTTACTTTGACCCTTGATGTCTTTGGTAAGTTGCACTTGATTGCTCTGCAGAAAGCCTACAGCTCTTCGTGCCAGGAATGGCTATAGAGCACAATGTCACATGAGACTGTTAGGAAACACCTTGTTACTGAGCCCCTGAATGCTGGGACATTGCTTAAAGGTGCATTGTGTAATATTTAGGAGGATCTGTTGACAGAAATGCAATATCATATACATAACTATGTTTTCAGTGGTTTATAAAGACCTTACATAATGAATCGTTATGTTTTTGTTACCTTAGAATGAACCATTACTATCTACATACACCGTGGCCCCCTCACGTTGAAATAGCCATTTTGCACCACCATGTTTCTACAGTAGCCATAAACGACCAAGCATGTTTCATCACTGTTGTTCTTCGTGCTAGCTAGCTAAACTCAGCGAATAAAAAACTGACACAATGATGAACAAGTAACGATAATATTCGAAATAACATATCATTTTACTGAATAATTAAGTAAACATAATTTCTTAATTTATCTCATTGCTTAACTGCTACTCTCTGCTGTCTCAGACGACGACATCTTTTCCTGTCGGCCACCGTTAACTTCTGTTGGGTGCAATTTGCATCCTCACCACTAGATGTCGCTAAAATGTACACACGACACCTTTCCTTTCATGCATAGTGGTCACTACAGTGGACAGCTATTAAAAAAGCATTTTCTTGAATTTGCATGGGTTTTGATGGCATAGTTGCACATCAATCTCTACAGTGGACTCTGGTACATCATCCTATACAGTACATTGCGACCAAGTTGCAAGCCGCTGTGTGTCGTTTTTCCCCCCTCCAAACCAAGATGGCAATGGTCAGTCAGAAATGCCAAGTTGCTCCGGAATATCCAACCCTTCCTTCTATCCTAGGAGCCTCTTGGAGGTAAAAAAAATATATTGTAGCATCAAGCAATATCTAATGAGTCACATCACAGTTAAATTTTTCACGTTTTGATTGTATATTGGGAGAAAATGCTGATTAATCCTCTGTCCACTATAATGGACCTCATGCATCAATGGCTATATTTCAGCTACAATTCATACTTAAACTGTGAATGCTGTTTTTGAAAATAAACAGCATTTTTTGACCGTAAATAAATGTATTTGTATTAATGTAATTTTCATTGACATCAATGTAATGAATTACTTTACTCATTTCATCAAAAAAGTTATCTAATTATGTAATGCACGTTACTTGTAATGCATTACTTTACTCGTAACATCAAAAAGCAATCTGATTACGTAATGCACATTACTTGTAATTAATTACTTTTCTTGTTCAGATTGAAAAGTAATTTGATTACGTAATGTATGTTGCTTGTAATGTAATACTTATTAGATCTAAAAGTAATCTGATTACGTAATGCACGTTTCTTGTAATGCGTTTCTTTACATCAAAAAGTAATCTGATTACGTAATGCTCATTACTTGTAATTCATTACTTGTTAGATCAAAAAGTAATCTGATTACATAATGCATGTTACTTGTAATTACATTACTTTACTCGTAACATTTTTAAAAATCTGATTACGTAATGCACGTTACTTGTAACGCATTACTTCGTAACATCAAAAAAGTAATCTGATTTGCGTTATGCATGTTACTTGTAATGCGTTACCCCAACACTGCTCATTTCAGATGAGATTGAAAACACCTAATCGCTAGGTTTTCTCAGAGGAGAGCCATGTTAGAAATGTGTCCATCTTGAACATAATCAGAATTATCTGCTAATAAGGGTAAACTGACATACTCTGGCACACTGGAGAGAGCATCTGAGTGGTTTCCGCAGTTGTTCCTTGACAGGCTGTAGAAATTTCTGATCGAAGCACGTCCTCATGTTCTGATATCAGAGATACACGAAGTCCAACTTGTATGAAGTTCAATTGCCTTTGCAACATTTCGCATTTTTTATTTTTTGTATATATTTTATAGTTTTCACATGATTTTATATCATTTTATTAATTGGTTTGTTAAATACACACACTATATCTGTTTGATTATTGTATTATGTTTAATATAGTATCTCTTCAGTTTAAACCATAAACCACTGAAGTGGACATCTGAAAATCTCTTGTGTTTAAAAAAAAATCAAAAATTCTAATCTTGTTTTTCATGCCCTAAGAGTAATAAAAACACAAAGGAATGATGACTGAGGTTATCGTAATTCATGCATGAAAGGGTTAAATAAATAATAATAATACAAAAATAATAAAAAAAACATATTAAAAACCAATCAGTACCAGGGGTTTTCAAACCGGACCCCCAGGGAGATTTAAGGGAGTGCTGGGGTCAATGGAAAATTTGAGAGAAAATGTATATTTTTTTATTATTATTTATGAATTAAAACAACCTTAATTTACATATGGTTTTGTGGGGAACTAATAGATGGAATGTATAGAAATACCAAATTTCTCTTTTATAACATAAAAAAAAAAAAAGATATATATACTTGAAGAAAGGAAAATTTACACTTATAGATAAATCATTTTCAGATTATATTTGAATCATTAGTTTTGGCTTTAGTACAATGCCAACACAAAATCCAGTCATTTTAATTTCCTAATGTAATTTCCTAGTATCATTTTATATTTTTCACACAGAGTATAAATGGGCCTATATACTTGAAAGTAGCCTATGTAGCAGCCTTGCAAATTTTACATAGAAAATGCAGAGAATATCAGACAGATATTATGAGGTTAGTCAGTGCTCCTTCGCTGTTTTACTGGACCTGAAACTGGACTCGGGAAAAGGAGTCCCTCAGATCTCACTTTAGTCTCACTTGTCTGCTTTCATCTGAGAAAGATTTGATGACTGTTAGTATCCTCAGGACACTCTCTCTTCTCTTAGGGTATGTTTACCTGCCAGTATAATACAGCATTTTTAGTCATTTTCGCAGATCCGTGTGTGAGAATGGGGATCATTTTGACAACGTTGTCATCTGTACGTGAAAAAAAGTACATCGTTGTCAAAATGATCCCCATTCTCACACACGGATCTGCGAAAATGACTAAAAATGCTGTATTATACTGGCAGGTCAGTAGTTGGCGATGTCACTTTGTTAAGGACAACTGAACACATAATACGCATGCGCACGACATCACTGTTTTCACAAATGTGTGTTTTTGTAGTACACAAAGACGATAACAGTATCGTTTTCATAAACTTGCACTTTGAATCCCTTTTTCAAAAGTTTGTGTTTTCAGGTTCCCAAAATATTGTGAAAACGGTAAGTCATGCAGTTTAGCCTTAATTTTCTCAGCTCGTGACCAGCACACACCCAAGTGCCGTCTTGTATTCGCTCATATCAGGTGCTGTGTACATCATGTGCTGTTCTGATACAAATACATCAAAGCTCCTTGCCCTCACCTTGGCATCCTATTGAATGAATATATCCTAACTAGGTGTCACAATCACTGAACTGAGTAATGGATCTACATTGTGCAAGGTCTCTGCTCTTCCGACCATGCAATGTCATGCAGCGTGGCCTTGCTAGGTTAATATCTGTTTACGCTGAACCCTCACATGAGCACATGGCTTCTGTTGGAGCATGTTGCGCATTACATGAGTTATCGCACATCCTGGGCAGTGGGCTATATTAAACGTACACACTATGACTATAAATATGATTCTGTATCAATATATTGATATTGACTATGAGCCAGTCAGATTTAGTTTCATCTCATAACATGTAAGCGTCCTGTGTTGATTCACGTGTCGGATATACATACAACTGATTTGTTTACTTTTAGCAAATGTAGATTATTTATTCATAAATTATTACATATTTAAATTAAATATTAAGATTGTTATAATTTGTAATAATTTTCATACGATTATTCATTGTATGTATATGATATTAAATGTAGTAAAAAAATATTTAAATATGTATTATACATTAAATGTCTTTGTGTGAATATTTTAAATAATATATGAATCCACATTTAACACAATATTTTAATTAATGAATTTGTTATTTAATGAAATGTAATTAATTTAAATATAAATTCATATTATTTATTATATATTTTAAAGATTTACTATATACAAACATAAACAAATACAGTATATAATATTCAGTGTATGTGTGTGGTACAGTAATCAGTGTTTGCCAGATCTCCCAGTGCCAGTGACCTGTTAAAACACTCACACTGAGCTAGAAGAATTGCTATTTCTAGGCAAGACTTCATGCAACATTCATGAAGCTCACCTCTTTGAGTCGTCATGAGGAGTGTTTTTCCTTTTGAAGGAAATGCTCTGTTTGCTGTGAAGATGAGAGGGGTGGATAAACAGGGCAGACTGCTTAATATTTTAGTGCATTACTCTTATGGGCCAAGGAAAGGACACTTCAGCAGCCGCAGCCAGCTTAGACATTTTTCACTTTGCACCGTAATGTTAGAGCCCCAAAGCGTGTGATAAATGCTCAGCATTTTACAGTGTATTTTTACCCAACACTACTCCTGTTTGGGGATTTGCTCTCTGGCCTTGTTGTTACCTTGTCGTAACCAGACATGATAAAGCAACAAGTGATAAAAGGTTCCTCTTCCATGTTATTTGAGTTTTTGTTCAACTCAGGACTCAACTCAGGACTTTGTAGTTGTGTTTGCAGGACTTTTAAAATTTGTAATGCCAGGGACCTCCAGAAATTTCTAAAATATAAAGACAGCTATATATGTTTTCAGCTATTTACAGAACTATTTCTGAAATCATAAGACAATATGTTTCCAAAATTAAATTAGTAGGTTTTGTATGTCATTGTACGAAAGCTAAAATAAATTATTAAAAAATGCTATATATTTTATTATATCATCATAACAGATATTATCTAAACATTTTCAATGCTATTTTTTATCTTTGAAGTAGTAGGTTTTCTAAACAGTTACACCATGCTGACACCGGAGCAGGAAGAAGCTGTCCACACTGGACGCAACAAAACGACCGCTGTAAATCCATTTGTCCCTCGTGTCAGAAGAAGTGTGTTCGCTTAATGCGTCAGAAGTCGAACTAGGCATCAGTTTACTGTCAGGAATTTGTCATGCCGTGTCACTGATTTCGCATTGCACCTCTAACATCTGGTGTAGACGCTATACTTGTGTTACTGTATGTGAATCCATTATGAATTATTGTAGTTAAATTCTTCCACTTTTGTACTGCAGAAGGTTTAAGCTTCTGCCTAGTACAGTGTGTGAATGAGTCCCCAGAATGACAGAGAAAGTGTGTGTTTGTGTGTGTGTGAGAGAGAGAGAGAGAGAGGGAGATGAGAAAAGGGAGAGAGTGAGCTTGGTGGCAACAGAAGCTGGTCCAGATTGAATGCAGTGCTCTTGGGTTTAGTGCAAATCCTCTAGGGATCGTGGGCAGTGTGGAGGTCACAGGAGAGAAGCTCAGCTCTGGTGCTCTGCCTGCCAATCAGAGGGATTCACAGCAGCAAATGGGATCCAAGGCTCTCACTTTGGCCAGACTGCTCTCTGGTTTGGGGAATGAATTGTTGAGCATGCTTTGCCAGGGAGCAAGAGAGCACGTGTATCAGCCAGACCACCATGTAAAAATGAGAGGAAACGGACAGCAGGACCTCTGTCACTCCGGCTGTCTGCCCTTTGGGAAAAGAAGCTGGCTATAGAGAAAATCGTGAAAATCCACAATTGCAGTGGCTTATTTGTTTGGTTTTAGTTTTTTCTGTTCAAAAACCACTTAAACAACATCTGGCCCACATGTAGAGAGACCAAACAGATTTTATTTTTTAATTTTAAATTTTGTTTCAAATTTAAATGTATTTCCATAATGGTAAAGCTGTCTCTGTGAACAACTGAACAAAAATATGCAATATATATATATATATATATATATATAAATATATAAATGACATATTTTATATATATTGCATATTTATTACATAAATGAGATAAAAAATCTAGAAACTATTAACTATTATACAGCGTGACAATACTATATACATATATACACTCACCTAAAGGTTTATTAGGAACACCATACTAATACTGTGTTTGACCCCCTTTCGCCATCAGAACTGCCTTAATTCTACGTGGCATTGATTCAACAAGGTGCTGAAAGCATTCTTTAGAAATGCTGGCCCATATTGATAGGATAGCATCTTGCAGTTGATGGAGATTTGTTGGATGCACATCCAGGGCACGAAGCTCCCGTTCCACCACATCCCAATGATGCTCTATTGGGTTGAGATCTGGTGACTGTGAGGGCCATTTTAGTACAGTGAACTCATTGTCATGTTCAAGAAACCAATTTGAAATGATTCGAGCTTTGTGACATGGTGCATTATCCTGCGGGATGGACATGGTCAGAAACAATGCTCAGGTAGGCCATGGCATTTAAACAATGCCCAATTGGCACTAAGGGGCCCTAAAGTGTGCCAAGAAAACATCCCCCACACCATTACACCACCACCACCAGCCTGCACAGTGGTAACAAGGCATGATGGATCCATGTTCTAATTCTGTTTACGCCAAATTCTGACTCTACCATCTGAATGTCTCAACAGAAATCGAGACTCATCAGACCAGGCAACATTTTTCCAGTCTTCAACTGTCCGATTTTGGTGAGCTCTTGCAAATTGTAGCCTCTTTTTCCTGTTTGTAGTGGAGATGAGTGGTACCGGTGGGGTCTTCTGCTGTTGTAGCCCATCCGCCTCAAGGTTGTGCGTGCTGTGGCTTCACAAATGCTTTGCTGCATACCTCGGTTGTAACGAGTGGTTATTTCAGTCAAAGTTGCTTTTCTATCAGCTTGAATCAGTCGGCCCGTTCTCCTCTGACCTCTAGCATCAACAAGGCATTTTCGCCCACAGGACTGCCGCATACTGGATGTTTTTCCCTTTTCACACCATTCTTTGTAAACCCTAGAAATGGTTGTGTGTGAAAATCCCAGTAACTGAGCAGATTGTGAAATACTCAGACTGGCCCGTCTGGCACCAACAACCATGCCACGCTCAAAATTGCTTAAATCACCTTTCTTTCCCATTCTGACATTCAGTTTGGAGTTCAGGAGATTGTCTTGACCAGGACCACACCCCTAAATGCATTGAAGCAACTGCCATGTGATTGGTTGATTAGATAATTGCATTAATGAGAAATTGAAAAGGTGTTCCTAATAATCCTTTAGGTGAGAGTGTGTGTATGTGTATGTGTGTATATATATATATATATATATATATATATATATAGTATTGTCATGCTGTATAATAGTTAATAGTTTCTAGATTTTTTATCTCATTTATGTAATCAAATAGAGAAAAGTCAATCAGATGCTCATAAATCAGATAAATGTAGTTCAAGCAGATAATTGTCTTTATTTTACTGAAAGGCATCCATAGACTCGTGTACAGCATGGATCCTGAATGCTTTAATTTTTGTGGAGCTTTGCTGTGGAGCAGTTTTAAGCATTCCCATGTTCCCATGGTCTGTGTGCACTTTAGACACTCTTGTCTCTATAGTTTGACAAGAGACAGCAGTAGGAAAATCAAACTGGAAGGTGATACTCATTCCTAAAGGCCACTGGGGTTACATAAATCACCCAATGACAGGACTAAAACAAATCTCCCTCTGGCTTTTCCCTCAGGATCGCCTGCTTACAGTAGCTCTATGGATTTTGGCCCAAACAGAGAAAAAGTAGGAGAGAGACTTACTCTCATTTTCTATGATATTTTGTTCTCTAAAATAGATATAGATTTTTTGGAAAAATCGTAAGTCTGATCATTTGGAAAAGTAATAGCACACTCCTCATTGATAAGGCCTCATTCATGTCCTTAGCAGTTTGCACAAACAGTGCTGCATGCTCTTACGTATCATCAAAATGTAATACTTAGGATTAGTGGTTGTTTAAATCCCTTACCTTAAGTATGAGCAGTAGTAATAGTGATGCTTCCCTTAGCAAGCTACAGTAATTATGGAGACAGCGATTTTTATGGGAGTATTAAAGCTATCATGAGCAATATGTCCCGAGGGTTTAATTGCTCCTCGCACTAATTCACGCTGCCAGACACCTCCTGTGAGAGCAGAGAGATCCATATGGGTGTGAGAAACATTTCTCAAATCTTTGATGCATGCACATTATACAGGGTTTAATACAGTCTTACAGAGTAAAAAAAAAAAAAGTCAAACTATCCTAGTGGTGAGAGTAGAGTTTCGTAAGAACCTTTTATGAGAAGCTTTGCTTTTAGTTGGGCGAATTAGGGTAATCAGGGACTAGTGATGACACCTAAGCTCTGATATGTACAGTTCTTGCACCATCAAATAAATTGCAGAAGATGTGCCTAATTTACACTGTGAAATCTTATGACTACACTATAACTTGCAGTTAGGTAGGCTTTCAGTACAGTAGCTCAAACAGTGCATGACTAACAAAACTCAAGTGGTTTGTTTCCTTGGGAAGGCATGAACTGATAAAATGCACACTACTGTTCACAAGTTTGGGGTAATATTTGTTTTATCGTTTTTTTGATGCCCATCTTTCTTATGCTCACATAGGCTGCATTATTTGATAAAATATACAGTAAAACAGTAATATTGTGAAATATTATTAGACTTAAAATGTATTCTATTTTAGTATGATGGCAAAGCTGAATTTTCAGCTTCGTTATTCCAGTGTTCAGTGTCACATGATCCTTCAGAAATCATTCTAATATGTTGATTTGGTGCTTAAGAAACATATCGTATCATTATCAATGTTGAAAACAGTTGAGCTGCTTTTTTTTTTTTTTTTTTTGACGTTTTCATTAATATAAAGTTCAAAAGAACAGTGTTTATTTGAAAAATAAGTCTTTTTTTAATATTCTAAATGTATTTTACTGCCGTATGATCCATATGATTATGTGCTAATGTCTGTCCACTGCAGGGTGCCACCTGGATCAGATGCCCCTGCTGCCCCTGCTGCCTCTGCTGCGACGACACCTGCTGCGACTGCGAGTCAGGGCAAACCATCACTGCGCAGGATCAAGGGCCGCATCCACAGAAGCAAGAGCCTCGACAGCATAGATCTACTGGACTGCAATGTGAGTCGTTTCAGTGCATGCAGAGATGATGTCATTCAGTTGTTTGTTTTTCACAGGCGGAGTGGGAACTTCTATTGAGCTTGTGCTGACAAAGTGTCATCAGCTTAGCTTGTTTGTGATGGAATAATTGAGTTATAATTGCCTCCATTTTGCTCTATGAACATTGCAAACTATAGAAGGATTGCGATGGGGGCTTCTGATTTTCATGTACATTTATGTAATCCTGATACTGTCACGCAGATCAAATGCATCTTTTACTGTTCACTATATTCAAATGTAATCTTGAAACCTAAAGTTACCATTACCAATCTGTCTTGAAATAATGCTGCATTTCATTTAAATTGTGGCAAAGGGACACTTAAAGTAACAGTTAATCCAAAAATGAACATTTTGCAATTCATTTACTCGCCCTCATGTCATTGTAAACCTCGAATGACTTTGTTTTTTTCTGAGGAACACAAAAGACAATTACAAAAAATGGGAACTAAGGCCTTCAAACTAAAAAAAGCTCTATAAATATATAAAATATTGTGGTCCATACAACTATAGTTCACAAAGTTTAAGTCTTCCGAAGTTTTACACAAGCTTTGAAAGACGTGCAGACTGAAATTTAAAGGGATATTTCAGCTCTGGAAAGATAAATGTGTATTTAAAATGTGTCATTTATGTAGTAGAAATGTGAAATTATTTTTTAATTTGGAGCCTTCTAAACTGAGAAAAGCCAGAAAATTTATTTTTGGCTCATATGGATGAAAGACAACAACTCCCAGAATGCACTTGCTTCACTGCCCTACGAGGCCACGCCTACCGGTAACAGAGCGCAGTTAAACAACAAGGCTAGACAACTAGTGAGTCTCCGTGATGAGTCTGCCCGGGATTACGAGATCGCCCAAAGTGTCGGGGATTCGGCTTTTGCGTTCTACAGTCGCCATTCATTATGTTTACTGTGGCGAGCAGGACGAGACTGAGGGCCGCGGGAGAACGGCGCGAGGCCGGTGGTGTGATTACTGATGAGTGACACCTGTGAGACGCACCGGTATCGTATTGCTCACGGAGGAGCGGGAATTTTCTTAGCAATGTTAAAACACACATCAACCGATCACTTGTTTAGCGTTCATGTAAACACTACATTCAGATTCACCAATCGGAATGAATTCAGTTAGATTGAAACAAAAGGTGTGCATGTAAACAATGAATCGCGACTATAGAAAGCAAAAGCTGAATCCTGGATATTTTGGACGATCTCGATGGCCGGACATGGCCGGGAAAAAGAGGATGTAAACCTCTACTACTCCACTTTCTCCACAGAACAAGAGCCTGCTAGCTTAGCTTCTAAATAAAAGATGGCTGACACTGTGTACATTCTGTGAGTGAGATCCCACCCTCTATGGGCGGGTTGAGAACATGCGGGACAGCCCCTACTACTGGCTGTAGTCTTTAGCCTCTCACACACACACACAAAAAAAATTCCAGACAAAAAATACATAAATCTCTCATCTCAGGGGGATATGAGGGAGGAAAGCACGGTAATTCGAAAATACTACAGGTTTTCGACTGATACAAAACTTTGCTAAATCCGGAAGTATCCCTTTAAGTAGTTATTTTCTGATACTATTCTTGCTTGGACTACTACTATACAAGCTTAAAAGCCTTTGGAATCATATGGAAAAAAGTCACCAGTGACAATCTTTATATATGTATATTTCTCCTTATTTGTGCTTCAGAAAATAGAAAAGGGCACACGATTTGGAACAACACAGGGGTAAATAAATAACGGCAGAACATTTATTTTTGGGCACACTGTTTCTATAAAGCAATCTTAAAATAATCCATCCTAACCTGAATATAAGTGTTTGATCATGACTGTGTTGTCAGTGTACTCACTGTTTCCGTGTCCCGAGGTGCTGTGAAATATAGATGTAGATGGAAATTCTTTTTTATTCTTCCCTCCTGAGATTTACTTAACACGAGAGTCTAGTTTCTGAATTCAATTTGAGATGTTCACTTGTATCAGAACAAAGCATAACATAGCACCGCATCGTTCTATAATTTACGGCTACATGTCTAAATTAAATGGAGCAGTGGGGAAAATGGCTTCTGGACATAACTGACCTCGCCATTATTAACAGGCCACCAGCTCACT
This sequence comes from Semotilus atromaculatus, assembly GCA_031834385.1. Classification (NCBI taxonomy): domain Eukaryota; kingdom Metazoa; phylum Chordata; class Actinopteri; order Cypriniformes; family Leuciscidae; genus Semotilus; species Semotilus atromaculatus. Next base: position 21,668,833 of record JAULUF010000009.1, on the reverse strand, counting down.
GACTCTATCTTGCACCAGTCCATCAGGTCTGCATGACATCAAATCTCATGAATTGTTTACAGTGTTTATTCGGCATTAGGTCACCAGCACTTTGCCCACATCAATTAGTAACGATTAGTCTATTTAGCTTAAGACCTTTTATTGATCCAAGACAACAATAGACATTTCAGTGGAGTGGAGTTAATTTGTAGACCTCCATTGTACTACTAAATAGTGTAAAATATATCTTCCTTTGTCTTTATCTTCCTTTACTGGCAGAGACATTATCATGATGCTGTTGGGTTTACAGAAACCAAGAATAACAGTCCTGAGGACCCAGAGTGTCATATTAGGCTGTTTAAATTTTATTAGGCAGCAGAACAAAATGCATTGGACAGATTTTCTTTTATATGATTTAGCCCCGAAGCACAGGCTGACAGACATCAGCACAGTAGGTGGCATGTCCCCATTCATATTCCCAACTGCCAGATGATATCAGATTACCTCTTTGATCATGTGATGTGCAAACCAAAAGTGTTAGTCACGTGAGCATGTGCAGAATTTGCTGACGTCAGAGATGTGGAGGAGTGGTGCTATTAAGCACCAGAGGCATATGCCTGAGTGTATGTGTTTGTGAACATGCTGTATTTGCATGTGTGTGTGGATGTGTGAGATCCCACACAATTAACAGATGAGTTAAATCGAGCTGCCAGTGAAAGTGTCATACATGTGACCCAGAGCCGACAATTGTTCAATGAGGTCTGAGTAGGGTTTCACTCGGAAAAACGTAAAAACATTCCATATGTCAGAGCTGAGTGGTTTGTTTTAGTGAAAAATGAGAAGAGTAATCTCACAAATTAAATGGGTAAGCCGCTTGATTCAAGCCCTAAAAACCATGATATCCCCGTGAATCTGCGGTGAGCTGAAAGCCGCTTGCTTGGCCCTGGTCATCTCATGTGCACTTACAAAAGAGAGTTGTGTAGGGGGAGGGAGGTCTCTGGCAGCAATGCCACCAGTTTTGGAAATCCGGCGATGGGCTAATGCACTGCAATATAGTGTTTTAAAAGAGCTGCGACACAAACATTAGTTTTAGATCATATTTATGACTGACTTCTTTATCTCTAAAAATAGACACTTTCACACTAACTGAAACGCTGTACCAGGTATCATTCAGAATTTAACTGAGAATGCCCTTTCAGTTTCTGAATTTGAATTGAGGTAGTGAGGTTGTGTTTTAAATTTGAATGTTAGAAAGTAGAATTAAAACTAACTGAAATTAATATGAATGTATTTTTAACTACAAGAGCAAAGTTTGTCTAGTTTTTTAATGTTTGAAAGTTTTGAAGTATGTCTATGAAGATCTGAAGTTTAAATGTTTATAGTCAGGTACTGTAGGTAGGGATAAACAGACAGACGTACAGATAGACGGATGGTAGACAGATAGGTAGATAGGTCAGGTGGGTTAGTAGATAGAGGGGTAGATACTGTAGGTAGGGAAGAAGATTGATGGATAGACACTGACAGGTGGGTAGGTTGATGGATGGATAGGTAGATAGAAGGGTGGGTAGGTAGATAAGTAGGTTACATTTACATTGAATCATTTAGCAGACGCTTTTATCCAGAGAAATTTTCAAATGAGGAGAGCAATAGAAGCAATACAACCAACAATATGCAAGTGCTGTGACTAGACCAAGATAAAATAGATATAGAATAGTAAGTGTTGACGAAAAAGATGTGTCTTCAGCAGTTTCTTGAAAATGGCTAAAGACTTAGCAGCTCGGGTTGAGATATGCAGTTCATTCCACCAGCTTAGACAAGTCAAGGTAAAGGCCCGTGAAAGTGATTTTCTGCCTCTTTGGGATGCCACCACAAGGCACTGTTCACTTGCAGAATGCAGGCTTCTCAAGGGCACATAGGGTTGCAGAGCCTGTGGTTGTTCTGTAGGCAAACATCAGATTGTTGTGTAGGTATGTACAGTGAAGAAAATAAGTATTTGAACACCCTGCTATTTTGCAAGTTCTCCCACTTAGAAATCATGGAGGGGTCTGAAATTGTCATCGTAGGTGCATGTCCACTGTTAGAGACATAATCTAAATAAAAAAAATCCATAAATCACAATGTATGATTTTTCAACTATTTATTTGTAAGATACAGCTGCAAATAAGTATTTGAACACCTGAGAAAATCAATGTTAATATTTGGTACAGTAGTTTCAAACGTTTCCTGTAGTTTTTCACCAGGTTTGCACACACTGCAGGAGGGATTTTGGCCCACTCCTCCACACAGATCTTCTCTAGATCAGTCAGGTTTCTGGGCTGTCGCTGAGAAACACAGAGTTTGAGCTCCCTCCAAAGATTCTCTATTGGGTTTAGGTCTGGAGACTGGCTAGGCCACGCCAGAACCTTAATATGCTTCTTACAGAGCCACTCCTTGGTTATCCTGGCTGTGTGCTTCGGGTCATTGTCATGTTGGAAGACACAGCCTCTCGACCCATCTTCAATGCACTAACTGAGGGAAGGAGGTTGTTCCCCAAAATCTCGCAATACATGGCCCCGGTCATCCTCTCCTTAATACAGTGCAGTCGCCCTGTCCCATGTGCAGAAAAACACCCCCAAAGCATGATGCTACCACCCCCATGCTTCACAGTAGGGATGGTGTTCTTGGGATGGTACTCATCATTCTTCTTCCTCCAAACACATGACTTTCTCCCATGACTCCTCTGGATCATCCAAATGGTCATTGGTAAACCTAAGACAGGCCTTGACATGTGCTGGTTTAAGCAGGGGAACCTTCCGTGCCACGCATGATTTCAAACCATGACGTCTTAGTGTATTACCAACAGTAACCTTGGAAACGGTGGTCCCAGCTCTTTTCAGGTCATTGACCAGCTCCTCCCGTGTAGTTCTGGGCTGATTTCTCACCTTTCTTAGGATCATTGAGACCCCACGAGGTGAGATCTTGCATGGAGCCCCAGTCCGAGGGAGATTGACAGTCATGTTTAGCTTCTTCCATTTTCTAATGATTGCTCCAACAGTGGACCTTTTTTCACCAAGCTGCTTGGCAATTTCCCCGTAGCCCTTTCCAGCCTTGTGGAGGTGTCTTTGGTGTCTGTGGGTGTCTAGTGTCTTTGGACAGCTCTTTGGTCTTGGCCATGTTAGTAGTTGGATTCTTACTGATTGTATGAGGTGGACAGGGGTCTTTATGCAGCTAACGACCTCAAACAGGTGCATCTCTAATTTCGGATAATAAATGGAGTGGAGGTGGACATTTTAAAGGCAGACTAACAGGTCTTTGAGGGTCAGAATTCTAGCTGATAGACAGGTGTTCAAATACTTATTTGCAGCTGTATCTTACAAATAAATAGTAAAAAAAATCATACATTGTGATTTCTGGATTGTTTTTTTTAGATTATGTCTCTCACAGTGGACATGCACCTACGATGACAATTTCAGACCCCTCCATGATTTCTAAGAGGGAGAACTTGCAAAATAGCAGGGTGTTCAAATACTTATTTTCTTCACTGTAGATGAGTAGATGGATGGATGGATGGATATTCACTGGAATGGAGAGTGTTCAGGTGAGAGACATTTTTAATGACTGGTAAAGGGAGGATTCTGAGTAAAATAACCCCAAATGGCTTACTGTAGCTACTGCTTTCAGTACACATGAAGAGAGATCACACAACCACAGATTTGTAAGATATTTAAAATTCTAAGATGAAAGGCAGGTGGCTGCAGCCCCCATAAAAAGGACATACCAACACCTGTACATGCGATTACTTTATCCAGATGGCCACTCTGTCTATTCTCTTAGGGATGCCTAGGTGCTTGATGTAGTCTTTAGTCATTTGCTTTAGCCATTTGTGGAGTAATTAACCTCTCCTCCCCTGAGCTTCGCCAACTGCCACCGCTTTTGTTGGAGTGATTTTTCCCTGTCGACATGTAATTGCTGCATCGACCAAGATAGTTGGTCCGTATGTGCCTGTGTGTATTTGTACACGTGTGTGAGTGTCCTGATAGAGGGGCAACCCTAAAGTGACAGTCGGCAGCCTGTACGTGAGGAGACTTTATAGTAGCTAAATTTAGAAATGGTCTCATTCCAGTTAATTCATTATTTATGTGAAGGATGTAGATGGGGATGATGGCCAGGGAATTTAAAGCCTGTCTGGCCTCTAATCCAGGATTGCTCAAGTGAATAACTACAGATGACCGATCATAAAGCTAATGATGAAATGGGGAATATCTGTCACACGTACCTGGCTGAGAGCACTTATTTTGATGATAAAGATCAATACTAAGCTTTTCTCACTGAAAGAGGAAATTATGCTATATTATGGTCATAACATCCCTGCCTGAATCATCTTATACATTATGCAGCATATGCTACACATGCTGAGATGTGACACAAGCTGAGAATGAATGAATGTGGTAATAGGATTTTTATTTTCCAGGCATGAATAGAAGTCAGTTAAATGGCTTAAGCAACAGCTTTTTGTTTCTCACTCCATTAGCATGAATTGCTTGATAAATCACGTCTTTTTTATGTATTGTCGTTCAAAAGTTTGGGATTGTTACTTTTTTTGTTGTTGAAAGAAATGAATACTTTTTATTTTGCAAGTATGCATTAAATAGGTCAAAAGTGACAGTAAAGATTTCTACATTGTTGCAAACTTTCTATTCATTAAAGAATTCTGAAGAAAAAAAAGTATCTTTTCATCCACAAAAATATTAAGCAGCACAACTGTTTTCACCATTGATGATAAGACCAAGGGCCCTATTTTAACGATCTGAAACGCAAGTTTCAAGCGCGAAGCGCAAGTAACTTTGTGGGCGGGTCTTGGGCGGGTCCTGTTGCTATTTTACCGGCGGGATAAATGACTCTTGCGCCCGACGCAAATCTAAAAGGGGTTGGTCTGAAGTAGCTTCATTATTCATAGGTGTGGTTTGGGCGTAACGTGAAATAAACCAATCAGAGCGTCATTTTACATTCCCTTTAAGAGCATGATGAACGAGATGCGCTTGTTCCATGGCGCAATACTATTATAACGGCGCATTTACCAGGCGCGCTTCAGAATCGGTTCACAGCCGAGGAGATCGATGTTCTCGTCAGGGCCATAAAAGAAAGAGAAGTGACATTGGGGACGGGATAAACCCACACAACTTAGCTTCAGTTATACATGCATATAATAATTTGGGTAAATATGTAAGCTTTATGCCTATTTTTCCCATCGTCATGCACAACAATGATTTCCCTCATGTTTTAAATTTTTCCTTATAATAATGTATCATTTGCAAAAAGGAAAATGCATCTGTGTAGATGAGAGAATCTTCTACAGTGTATGCGCGTTGTTCACACTCTGTATTATGACCAAGCATGCGCGCTTAAAATAGCATCTGAATGTACGCTCAACGCGCCACTGATTTTAGACTAGGTTTTTTCTGGTCAGTGGCGCAATTGTTTTCTGAAACTGCAAAATAGCACCAGGGATTGTTTGCGCCGGAACACGCCTCCTTTTTTGCGCTGAACCGCCCAGGGAGCGCAAGTTCATTCTCTAGTTTGCCGGCGTGCGTCTGTGGAGGGAAAAGTCCGCTTTGCTTTTTTGCTTGGGCAAAATACGAATGATACATGCGTCAGTGTACAAAGTCATTTGCGCCGGGTGCAAGTGTTTCTTGAGCAGCCAATTAGTTTATTAGAATGATTTCTGAAGGACTGGAGTAATGGCTGTGGAAAATTTTACTTTGCCATCACAGGAATAAATTACATAGAAATGCATTATAAATTGTAATAATATTTTACAATTACTTTTTACTCTATTTTTAATCAAATAAATGCAGCCTTAAAAATTTAAAATATCTCACAGATCCAAAACTTTTAAAAGGTAGTGTAGTTTGCTAAAGGGAGAGTTTTCTGTTTGGCATATCCTCACAGGTTCATCTGGGATTGGCTTCCATTGATGGCCAAATCTCTTCCTGTTCCACTTTATCCCCCCCGATGGGTTACTTTGTAGTATTCCCTCAAGACACATAGAGTATTTCTAACTAAAAAGAAAAGCACTTTTTTGTCAGAAGTGTGTGGGGAATTTTGGCTTATGGCCTAAGCTTAATGGAAAAGAGGGAAATTCCCTTTGCAGGAAAAGGGATAAGTGTGCCAAGCTAATTTGACAGTGATGTAGAATCAACGGGAGATGTGTAAAGGTAATAAAACTGCAAACGGTCATCAGAGAGTTGAAGAAGATTAAAAAATGTGGGAAGCTAAGATGGAGTATTTGTGTGAGAAATAAGTAGTGTGTGTGTGCGTGCGCGTGAGAGAGAGAGAGAGAGAGAGAAATATAAAGAAGATAAAACTAAGAGTATTTGGATGTAAGTGTAGTACTGTCTGTGGCATCAATCATGTATCACTTCAAAAGACAGCCTCCACATGGGATCAACACATCACCATCCTCATGTCAAGGGTGGCCTGGGTCTTTTGACTGCAGAATTTTAAGTGGATGAAAGCTAAACATGGAAATGAAGTATGAAGAAATGAAGACACACACACACACACACACACACACACACACACACACACACACACACACACACTTTATGTACATCTTTACATAGATGTGGTCAAAATGTGCAAAGGGTTCCAATGGCTAGCATCATTATATGCTAGTTTTTGTTGTATTACATTAACTTTATTAGGAAAGAAAAATGCTCTCTGAGGAGAGATCCCGATAAGGACTGTCAAACAGAGGCCATGATTAATTATTCAGAGCAAACCACCAACTCCTTCATCTGTCTTTAAATGCAAAATAGCTTCTGAATTATGTGGGACAAAAGAACATGGATCAATAATTTAGAACAGCCTACTGTGGCTGAGGAAGAGATCGGGTTGGGATGCTCACTGAGAGACATGAGAGTTCAGTCGTTGGCCTGCTCTTCTCTGGCTTTGTCAAATGTTATCAGCCATTTCTCCTCACAGGTTTCATGCTTTAATAATAACTGTTTTGAAGTTTGCATTAAGTATCATGTACTGACACATATTTAATACAATCCTAAAATAGCTCTAGGATTTTCAGTTTGTATCACTCCACATCGGTGATCCAGACCGATGGTAAGCCTGGAGGTTACATCTTTACACCAGTAGGTGGTTACAAGAAACTGTTTTTGAGTGAATCATTCACTCAACTGATTTTTTCAAAAACACTGATTCATTCAGGAATGTATTCAGGAAACTGTGATTTATTTACATTAGTGAAACAAATAGAAGCATATCTAGAAAAGTCTTGACTAAGACATGTTCTTTCTTTCTTTCTTTCTTTCTTTCTTTCCTTCCTTCCTTCCTTCCTTCCTTCCTTCCTTCCTTCCTTCCTTCCTTCCTTCCTTCCTTCCTTCCTTCCTTCCTTCCTTCCTTCCTTCCTTCCTTCCTTCCTTCCTTCCTTCCTTCCTTCCTTCCTTCTCTGCCTGTCAAATTTTGGCCAATAGACCTTATTCAGACCAGCGCCATGACAGGTATGAAAGTGAGGCTGTGAGGGATAGACTTACTGTGTTTTCAATGGGATCCGCTGTAAAAAGCTGTATAAAGCTCCTAGATCACTTATAATTTTAAACAGATCATATTGTCTGGATTATTTGGTCTACTGGAATTCCTCAGAAACATAATTTTGCATGGTTTCGTCAGCAGAACAATCCACAAACACATTTAATAGCAGTACAACCCACTGAAGAGATGGAGGTCTATCCCTCACAGCCTCGCTTTCATGTTAAAAATCAAAGATGGCGCTGCTGTGAATAAGGTCTATAAAAATCTATTCTGAAGATTTTGAAATTCTCACAACGTTCAGTCATCATCCAATGTGCTTGATTTAGTCTGATGGCTGATTTTGTTATGAAAGACTCCCAGCAGTGAATAAGGACTTCGCTGGCACAGCATACACACCACTCAATCAGTATTTGGAGGGAGCATCTATTTAATATCTCAATAACTGTGTCCAATTTCCTCTTCAGAACTGAAAATCAATAAAAATAGTATCCAAACTCATACACATTGCAGTGGCTCTAATGCAATAAGCACAACAGGTAAACAAGCAAGAAAACAAACAACATCATCTCAGCACACCAGATCAGCTGCTAATGCACTTTTGCCAGGCATATGCCACCAATGTACAAGCAGGTGCTACAGTATCTGCTGTGTCTGGAGAGATGTTGCTCTCTAAGAAGAACGCAGTCATTGTGAACTGTTGTGCTGCCAGATACCACCCCTCCCCCTCTACCACCTACTTCTATGTCCTTGCCTGCCACCAGAACAAACCCTAAATGCCCCTAAACTCAAACATACACATCACTGCACAAACATCTTGGATGTACAGATGGAACTGAGACATGCTGCGTATTTGAGTCTAAAACTATATTTAAGCTTAGACCCCTTTTAGCACAAACACTATTGTTTACGCTGGGGAATAACAAGGCTGGATAAGAAATGCTCTATTCTTGCGCTGTAGAACATGGTGTTCTTTTGAGATGTAGCTCACTATGCTCTTATGAAAAGCATTTTTTCTAAAAATGAAAATAAAATAAGTGGATTACATTAGGTATGTGGAGCCACTGATCATTTATTGGGTCTTGAATGTGTAAAATGAAGCTTAGAAACGTGCCTGAGGATGTGCCATTACTCCAAACTGTCATACATTTTGCATGGACATGAAGAAGGTCGGGGGAAAAATCAAAGCTCTGAGCCGACTGATGGAATTTTGATTTACGACAAGCTCTATGTATTCGAGCAGGTCGCTGTGAGTGGATTAGGCGTGTAGATGTCTTGTAGCGTGTATTTTTTACCGTGTGTGTGTACTGCTTTCCATACTTCTGTAATGATTTCTGTCAATATAGATTATCTAACTCATCAATTTACATTGCCATGATTATCTTTATGTGCAGCATGTGTTTTCAAAGTAAATGCTGTTAGTTTATTAATATAGACAAAGCACATGTAGCCGTTTGCAGGATGCCTTGAAAACAGAGCAGTGAGACCAACTTGTCATTTCCACCGTGGTGTTTCATTCCTCAAAATGATGTATTATATCATTATGTGTCATTATGCACTCTGTGAGGATGTATTATGGCAATGTGCGCGCATTGGTTTAGTTTCACTTGCATTTACTGCACACATGCAACATCAAACACCAACAGGTTCAGTCGCCCCTGAAATGCGCCTGCCACCACTGATTCCGTGTGAGCCGGAGGATTCAAGTCTTTTAGTCTGTTGCTATGGAAACACAGAGGGGGGAGAAGAGAAATGATTCTTGGGAAATTTTTTATTTAATGGAGAGAGCATACGAGAATGAGAGACAGAGGGGGGGTGGGGAGTAGATAAAGTGATATAAGATGTGAGAGGGAGAGAGCGGATATACACACCGTCACCGTGTATACTAGATCAGATCTTTCCCATTCACATTTCAACCGGCTCTGAAGATGGGGATGTCTTTAGGCGTACATGTGTTTTCATATAAGCTCTTGATTCTGAGAAAGACTGTTCTACAGTAAGAGGACGAAAGCCATGTTGAGCTGCTTTGGGCTGGGAATGCTGCATGTCTTATTTACAGGAGACTGACAAATAACAAAAATAAGCATTCCGCATCACTTACCTTCACAAATCCGTTCCTCCTTGGAGCTTTTTACACCTCCACTGGTGTGGGTGATATCTGACCCCAGGAGAGGATGACAGGGCTGTTTTGAGGTTTAAAAAAAGCAACCATGCAGGTGAATGAAATGTGAGCTGTAGATGTAGCAAATATTTTGAGGTTTGTTGCTTTACTTATTATTTATTTATTTATTTAGTCTTTCCTCAGCATTATGACTAAAATGTTTGCTTGCAATATTTTTTGCCCCTTGATTTTGTGTAGGTAAAAATGGACACAAGAACATATCCAAGTCATATTTCAACTCCAAATCAAAATGATATTTTTTTTTATTTTTTTTGCCATTTAAGAAAATGAAGCTTATTTTTGGGACCATTAATAATTTTAGCATTGTGGCATTATTTTACGGACTCTGACCATATTCTTATATTTGCTTTTTTGCTTTTTGGTAATAATTGGATGCTAATACTTTTTTCCCCATTTTTCTTTTTTTTAAGTCTGAAATGAGTTGGACATTTTCTTTATAGTTTTTCAAAATTTTCCTCATAAATGATTCTTAAAGGGTTAGTTTACCCAAAAATGTTCTGTTCCAACCCCATAAGACTTTCGTTCATCTTCAGAACACAAATTAAGATATTTTCGATGAAATCTGTGAGCTGTCTCACTCCTTCATAGGCTGCAATGTAATTTCATCTGCCGGTCCAGAAAAGTTAGTAAAGACATTGTTAAAATAGTCCAAGTGACTGCAGTGGCTCAACCTTCAGTTTATCAAGTGACGAGAATACTTTTTGTGTGCAAATCCCCCAAAAATAACGACTTTATTCAACTATTCACTTTCTTCCGTGTGGGCCTCTGACGCAAGTTCACGAGAGCGCCACGACGCATGCACGAGAACTGAGAAGTTGATGCTCACGATCATTTGATGGGAAAGTGTGAAAGGTAAACCATTCATTTTGCGGCATTGGTAAGGCACGTTTTACGTTTTCTCGTTGGTTTCTCACAATTTGGACATCCAGGAAATGCACACTTTAGAACCATTTTAAAGGGATACTTCACCTCTGGAAAGATGAATGTGTATTTAAATTGGGTCATTTATGTAGAAGAAATGTGAAATTATTTTTGAATTTGGAGCTTTCTAGACTGAGAATTTTTTTTTTTGGCTTATGTGGATAGAAGACAACAACTCCCAGAATGCACTTGCTTCGCTGCCCTACGAGGCCACGCCTACCGGTAACAGAGCGCAGTTAAACAACAAGGCTAGACAACTAGTGAGTCTCCGTGATGAGTCTGCCCGGGATTACGAGATCGCCCAAAGTGTCAGGGATTCGACTTTTGCGTTCTACAGTCGCCATTCATTATGTTTACTGTGGCGAGCAGGACGAGACTGAGGGACGCGGGAGAACGGTGCGAGGCCGGTGGTGTGATTACTGATGAGTGACACCTGTGAGATGCACCGGTCTCGTATCTCGGAGCGGAGGAGCAGAATTTTCTTAGCAATGTTAAAACACACATCAACCGATCACTTGTTTAGCGTTCATGTAAACACTACATTCAGATTCACCAATCGAAATAAATTCAGTTAGATTGAAACAAAAGGTGTGCATGTAAACAATGAATGGCGACTGCAGAAAGCAAAAGCTGAATCCCGGACATTTTGGACGATCTCGACGGTCGGACATGGCCGGGAAAAAGAGGATGTAAACCTCTACTACTCCCCTTTCTCCACAGAACAAGAGCCTGCTAGCTTAGCTTCTAAACAAAAGATGGCTGACACTGTGTACATTCTGTGAGTGAGATCCCACCCTCTATGGGTGGGTTGAGAACATGCGGGACAGCCCCTACTACTGGCTGTAGTCTTTAGCCTCTGGCCAAAAAATGCGAAATGACGATTTTTGCGTCATCAGAGGATTTTTTCCAGACAAAAAATTCATAAATCTCTCGTCTCAGGGGGATACGAGGGTGGAAAGCACGGTAATTCGAAAATACTACAGGTTTTCTACTGATACAAAGCTTAATGCTAAATCCTGAAGTATCCCTTTAAACATTACATTGAGATCCATCTGCCTCATCTTCTCAGTTCTCGCGCATGCGTCGTGGCTCTCTCGTGAACTCACTCGAGGCCCACATGGAAGAAAACGAATAGCTGAATAAAGTTTTTTTTTGACAAAAAGTATTCTCGTCACTTAATAAACTTAAGGTTGAGTCACTGTAGTCACGTGGACTATTTTAACGATGTCTTTACTAACTTTCTGGACCGGCAGATGCAATTACCTTGCAGCCTATGAAGGAGTGAGACAGCTCTCAGATGTCCTTAAAAATATCTTAATTTGTGTTTCGAAGGTGAACGAAAGTCTTACTGGGTTGGAACAACATTAGGGTGAGTAATTACTGACAGAATTTTCATTTTTGGGTGAACTAACCCTTTAAGGTCCTTGCACAATGAGTCCAAAATTTTCTTATGGGTTTTTTCGTATTCGTCATTAGGTGGTTCTGAGTTGTCAAAACACTTCTCAGAAGGCTTGCTACGGATGCGAAAAATGCAGAAAATCGAGCCGATACGATTTATTTATTTTTTGATGGACAACGTGAGGTCGTATTTATTATTTAACGTGCGGAAATTTCGGACGAGAACAATGTGCAAGCACCTTTACAGAGAACAATTGTGTGTTAGTAACTCACCTAACCTTAAATCTTTTTACTCGCACGTGCCCAAGGTGTATTCCTTCTGCTTTCCAGAGGCCTAGGGTTTCCTGTTTCATGCTCATAATAGCTGACCACAGGATAAGAGGGATAAAAGAGGATGATGACACTTGAGAAAAGTGACCTGATTAAGGAACATAATCAAATGACATTTGTTTTATATACATCAGTATGAATCATTTTACACTTAAGGAAATTGATTGAAAATGTGGAAAGAGCACAATGAATGTTTTTGGGACATCATGTACTAGCCATGGAGGGGTATATAAAGTATATGCTTGATTAGTAGTGTTCATGAGCAAACAGTGTTTTTTCTTTGTCTGGAGCTGTGTGTTTTGTACCCAGTGAAGCCCTGCACCCTCAGGCTTGATTCATCATGGTCCATCCCCTCTGCTGTGCCCCATTAGGATCAGAGCTGCTATTTCTGTCCTCTACCTGTGGCGGGATGCTTCCTGCATTGCCTTCATGCATCCTCGGCCAAATTCCATTAAATAAGGAAAGAGTTTGTCTAAGGTCCCTTTCTGACAGAAAGCTCCGGAGGAGTTTAAAGGAAGTGATGGGGTCTAATGGAAACCTTTTAAAAAGGCTGAGCTGAGCTGACCAGTGGGCTGCTGTCTGGACTTACTTCAGTCAGTAAATACACTGGCTGCTGTCCTGTGATCTCCTGCCAGAGCACGTCATTGGATGCCTTCTGTGTGTGTGAGAGAAAGAGGGGGTGCAAGAGGACAGAGAGGGAGTGAATTAGATACAGAAAGAGGTGTAGGAGGAGGAACAAAGCAACACAAAATAAAACAGATGAAGGGAGAGCCATATAGAGTCAAGCAGATATCGACTAGCAAGTGCTAAAGCAATTATGGGGAAAAATATGCTGTCACATTGAAGGTCGCAGGTCATTCGATGCTGTAGCATTTCTGCTTTAGAAATTATTATTGGCCAGATTTAAAGTCCTTTGGATTGATTAATCACTTAAACAATTCTCGATCATTTAAGTTATTAGAGCCTATCATGATTAATTTGAGTCTGATTTACACTGAGTTTAGTACTTGGGTTTTAGAAGAAAGCAGGAGACTATTCCTCGCTCCCCATTTTTGTGCTTAAAATGTTCTCCGGTGGAAGGTTGCAGTTTTATGCCTTTAAAGGAGAACTCCGGGCAATTTTTAAGTTAATCTTGATCGTTAGACCTTTGTGAGTACTGACTATAGAAAAAAAAACGAACCGGATTGGTGCTTGCGAAGCGGAGCTGCGACCGCGAATGCCCAGAGCTCCCACTCAGCTAAAACGGCAGCTCTGGGGGCATGTACATAAAGAGCGTTTTTGTGCCTCTTAACAGACACATAATGCAATTAAAATGTCTGTCCAACATGAACAGGGGCCTTACCTGTGAACAAGTTGCGTTTAGCAACTTAGCCATGGTTTAAATAGTGTTTTAGACGGCAAGCTGTAGTCTCGCGCTGAAGTCTCGCTCCTCCCACCTGGACACTATTTACCAATCCCGGCTACAACTGAGTTCCCACGTGAGTCCAGGTGGGAGGAGCGAGACTTCAGCGCGAGACTACAGCTTGCCGTCTAAAACACTATTTAGGTGAATTTAAACCATGGCTAAGTTGCTAAACGCATCTTGTTTACAGGTAAGGCCCCTGTTCATGTTGGACAGATATTTTAATTGCATTATGTGTCTGTTAAGAGGCTCAAAAACGCTCTTTATGTACATGCCCCCAGAGCAGCCGTTTTAGCTGAGTGGGAGCTCTGGGCATTCGCGGTCGCAGCTCCGCGTCGCAAGCACCAATCCGGTTCGTTTTTTTTTCTATAGACAGTACTCACAAAGGTCTAACGATCAAGATTAACTTAAAAATTGCCCGGAGTTCTCCTTTAAGGGTTAGTTTACCCAAAAATGAAAATTGAAAAATGTAAAATTACTTCTACATTTTGAAGAATGTTGGTAACCTAACAGTTTACATCATATAGACAAAAAACCGAACCGAACCGAAGCGGTTTGGTTACACTGTAAAAAATATCTACTTGGTTCTACTTAAAATCACAAGTTAAGCAGCTGCCTCAAAATTTCAAGTAAAAACAAAATGGATTAATGAATTGTTTCAACTCATTATTTTGATTCTTGTTAAGCTGTGAATTGCCTTCTGCGAGTCAACATGACTATACAATTATTGTTGTTTCAACTTTGCTATGCAAGTTCAAAATAAAGTGAACTCATTAATGAGCATTCTGTTCACTTATCCCCAATAGTGGGTTCAACTTAGTAATTTCAATTAAATAATATCTTTGAATTAGAGTATCAAGTTAAGATGATCTAAAAGAATGCCTTGTTTTAACTTAACAACTAATTATAAAAACACACAAATTTGATTACAAAACTTTTTTATTTTTATTAAAACCAATGTTAAGCCAATACAAGCTATACATAAACACTTCAATCATGCAATCGTCTCAAATTTGTAATCAATACTTTTTTAGGTACCAAACTTCAGTTGGGTGTGGGTCACATGAGGCTAAGATAAATAGAAGGGTTGTGTGTGAGCTTACACTATGAGTGGGTATCTCAAGCAGTCTCCACAAGTATTTCTCAGTGTGTGTTTAGAAGGTGGATGATGGGAAGTGTTTCCTGCAGTTGTCTGCACTGCATGTAAACATTTAAAAAAACTTTTAAAGCATTAGTTCACTTTAAAAAAAAAAACTTTGCTGATAATTTACTCACCCCCTGTCATCCAAGATGTCCATGTCTTTCTTTCTTCAGTCGGAAAGAAATTAAGGTTTTTGATGAAAACATTCCAGGATTTTTCTCCATATAATGGACTTCAACAGGATGCAAACGGTTCAAGGTCCAAATGACAGTTTCAGTGCAGCTTCAAAGGGCTTTAAACGACACCAGACGATGAATAAGGGTCTTATCTAGACAAACCATCGGGCATTTAAAAAATAAATAAACAAGTTTAAGTTTTAAAAGCACAAATGCTTGCCTTGCTCTGTTCTGTGATGCGCGTCGTGACGTTCGTTCGTGACCTTTTCAACGTAATTGCACATTACGTGACATCATCAGAACGCGCATCACAGAACAGAGCAAGGTGAGCATTTGTGCTTTTAAACTTTATTTGTGAAATGACCGATGTTTTCGCTAGATAAGACCCTTATTCATCGTCTGGTGTCGTTTAAAGCCCGTTGAAGCTGCACTGAAACTGTCATTTGGACCTTGAACTGTTTGGATCCTGTTGAAGTCAAGTCAAGTATATTTATATAGCGCTTTTCACAATACAGATTGTATCAAAGCAGCTTCACAGTATCAATCAAAGCAGCTTCACAGTATCAATCAAAACAACATAATGTTCGTTTCTTAGTGGAAAAATTCCACGTTTGGTAGGGCTGATCAGTGGTATTAATGATTGGTTAATTAATTTGAATATCCCCATCTGAGCAAGCCAAAGGCAACAGTCCATTATATGGAGAAAAATCCTGGAATGTTTTCATCAAAAACCTTAATTTATTTTTGGCTGAAGAAAGAAAGACATGGACATCTTGGATGACATGGGGGTGAGTAAATTATCATTATAAGCTTTTTTTAAAGTGAACAAATCCTTTAACATTAATCTCACAGATCCAGCTGATTTATACCAACAGCTGTGCTGAACCCAAAACACAAACAAACTAAAACTTCAGACTGCAGCTGGTTACAGTATACTTAGACCCCCTTATTTGAACAATATTCAGCATTAAATATATTCAGTCCAACAAATGCAAACGTATCAAGTCCAAAAAAAAATCAAAAAAAAAAAATCAGGGCTCCTCTCCTGTTTGCAGAGCTCGATGGCACATCCTTGAAGTTGTGAAGCACAACAGTCCCCTCAACCACAACAGCCACATTGAAGACCTCACGTGGAAAGGCATCCTGGTTGTCACCTTCATAGCCTATCAACAGGCCAAGTTGCATCCCCTCCATGGCTGCGGTCTCACCATGGGCCTTGAAAAGCAGAAAAAAATTGTGTGAATGTTTGGGTCAAGAAGTACATACTCTGCAAAGCTACTTAAGTCTCAGTGATCATAAACATGCATGACAGAAAAATGTCTTGCGTCACATCCTGATGATGTCTGATGGCTCTTCTCTTAGGTAGTGTGTAAATTTATTTCTGTGATCAAAGCTGAATTTTCTGCATCATTACTCCTTTCTTCAGTGTCACATGATCCTTCAGAAATCAGTATAATATGATGATTTGATGCTCAAGAAATATTCTTTATTATTATCAATGTTGAAAACAGTTGTGTACAATATTTTTTTCAAAATTCTTTGATGAATAGAAAGTTCAAAAGAACAGCATTTATTTAAAATGGTATATTTTCTAACATTATACATGTCTTTACTGTAACTTTTGAACGGTAGTATTTAATGTTACAAAATGTTACAAAATTTCAGATAAATGCTGTTCTGTTGAACTCTATTCATCAATCAAAAAAAACAATCAATCAACATTGATAATAATTAATGTTTCTTGAGCATTAAATCCTCATTATCCTGATTTCTGAAGGATCATGTGACACTGAAGACTGGATTAATGATGCTGAAAATTCAGCTTTGATCACAGGAATAAATTACAGTTTAAAATATATTCAAATAGAAAACAGCTGTTTTAAATTGGAATAATTTTTCACAATATTACTGTTTTCAATCCAGTAAATGCAGCCTTGGTGAGCAGGAGATACTTCTTTTAAAACATAAAACATCTGACTGACCCCAAACTTTTGAACGGTAACGTTAGTATATTTGGCCTTGACATACGGTCTATCAGAAATTTCGTTTTCTACAACGTTTTACAAAGTTTACAATGAAAACTGGTATCGTCTCAGATAAAGCTTTATCAACCGTCTCTGACTGAACTAAAAGACTGAACTGCTAGCAAACGTGTTCTAACTAACGTTAACGGTCGCTGAAATGTGCCTCGCTTAAATGACATCACAGTTGTTGCACATATCAAAAGGTAATGATAGCTAACGTTATTCACTGGCTTCATCAACTCACATTCTTAATATCTACAAAACACAAACACTTACCAATAGCGAACTTGTTCACGCCAACCCGATTCGTCTTGTCTGACAGAAAAATGAGGCACCCGGGCGGCGGCCGATTGAAGTTTGAATCCTTGACTGTTGCTTGATGGCGCGTAAACTAGTTCGTCTCGTGGCTTCGTCTGTAGTCCCCGGCACATGCGCAAAGAGCTGTCCTCCACTCAATCTGCAACACGCCAAAGACTTGTACCCCACTCAATTTAAAATGGCAAGTTCATTCAGGCACCTGGAATTTGTGATTCATTGAAGTAACTTATTAACCTAAATTGGAAGATTGAAAACTCAAACACTTGAGTTGAAATTGCATAACACATTATTTTATGTCTGATTTAATGACATATATAAGTTATCA
This sequence comes from Semotilus atromaculatus, assembly GCA_031834385.1. NCBI lineage: Eukaryota > Metazoa > Chordata > Actinopteri > Cypriniformes > Leuciscidae > Semotilus > Semotilus atromaculatus. Next base: position 21,651,116 of record JAULUF010000009.1, on the reverse strand, counting down.
TAACTTTTTCATCAGATCATTTTTTACAGTGTACCGACGTTCTTTAAAATATATTTTTTTGTGTTCTATAGAAAAAGAAAGTTTTTGAAATGACATAAGGGTGAGAAAATGATGACACAATTTTATTTTTGTGTGGACTATCCCTTTAAAAAGCATATTTCCGCCTTTTTACACCCTAAAAGTAATAGATGAACATAATCGAAAATAAATTTACATGACTTTTTTATGGCCTGAAATGTTTATGACATGCCTGGATATCATATTAGGCATATCCAAGCATAAAACCCAACACTCTTTGATATGTTTTTTTGGTCATTCCAACCATATTTTCTTACACAATGGCACAAAATGAGACATAAATGTTGTGCGTTAAATAGGCTATATGTTAGATGTTAAATAAAAAAACTTTAGATTATTAATGCAACATAATGTAATAATCTGTTTTAAGAAGACTTCATGTGATGCCATTTTTGAGTGTGATGTGGTGCTCAATCAGCTTGGCCGTATTTCTCATAGTATCCTGCAGAGGGCAGAGTTTTACCACTTTCTCTATCTACACTCAAACTGTTGAGACCAAACTACACAAAGCATACTTTCAAACCATTTAAAGAAGAGTTTAAACACATTCCTCTACTCCAACTCACTGTGCTTCACTGCTGTATTTGAGTGCAGTGATATCTTTTGATCTGTTTGGGGTCGCCTTGAGAGCAACACTCAATAAAGAAGAGCCTGTTAATTTGATTAGGCCTGCCATGCTGTGTGGAGCAGGGTGCTTTAAATCAGCATAGAAGACCGCACTTAGTGTGCAGTAACATTAATGAAGCTTAGGTGGACCTCAAAACTGCGCTTACTCTTGGGCTTTGAGTGGCATGGGCTGAGTTTGCCCTGGCAGATAACTTGCCATATGATTTAATTAACTCTAATTGATGTGGTCTCTAATACAGTGGCTGCCAGTGGAGATTGTTCTCTCTGTACACACACACACACACACACACACACATCACCTCTCACTTTCTGTCTCATGCAGATATGTGCTGGTAAAGGATGGAGAGAGGGAAATAAGAGACTGTAGTTTCAGTGAACAGTTAGCATAGCAAGCAAATCAGAAGGTGAAGGGAAGTCCATGTTCTTTTTGAGGGTTCTCAACCACAATCTTTTAAAGTCATTTTATCTGGATTTATGTACCCTGTTTGAAGCAACTCTTCCAATTGAACATTTCTGAGTTAGTGACATTGAGCTTTATGTGCTGCAATATTCCAAGGTACTTTAAAATACTGAAATAGAGGCCTGTTAATTATGATATATGACAGAAACATGCCCTGTACTGTATATGTCACCAAACTGCAGAATGGCGTGTGTATATAGTTGGACAGCAGGTGCAGTAATACATGTTCATTTTCTCATGAGTCAGGCTTTCAGTAAGATTACTTTAGTGGTGAACATGATTTCTTCAATTAAATGAAACAGCTTCTTTGGCATCCATCTCCACCCAGATGTAAATAAGTAAACCCCACATTTTATGCAGTTATTTTTCTAAGCCAGCGTTATAAAAGCTGGAAATAAAATGAGAACGTTTTAGATCTATTAGAGTTATGTGTGACTCTTTCTCCCAGCCTTCACATTCCTATTCTCCCTCTTTTCAAAACTGCGTCATTCTCTGAATGGAAATATTACAAGCTACATAATTTATCTTACTCAAACAGGTATGATTCCGTCAACACTCACGACTCAACTTCCTCTCTCCTAATGCCTCAGAGTGTTTGCTTCCCCTGTTCTTTGGGATTAAGTGTACACTACACTGCAGTCTCCTGCCATGTTTTCATTCAGTAAGCTTTTGTTTCTACTGTAGAGCGAGACAGTCTCCAGGCAATGCAGGGATCTTGTTCTCATTGGATTTCAGATTGAATCAGTAATCATAGCCAGGATCAAACCACTATAGGGGACACATCTAGGGAGACGGGACACATCCTCTATTCACATTTGTCAACTAATAGGGTGTTTCAATGGCTGATGCTTAAGCTAATATCCATCAATCTTTAATATTATTATATAGACAGATATTTATTTATTTTGGAAGCGGCAATAATAACATATACAGTGTATATGATTATATTTATCGAAATCTTAAATGGATGCCACCTTATTGGGAGGTTACTTGTCCCTGTCCCTAAAGACCAGCCCTAACCCTATACACGTTACACTTTATTTCCTCTATTCTATACCCGTTATTTCCACTTTTATATATATTTATTTAATATAAACTCCTCTCCGAGGTGATAGGAAAAGGAAGAAGAATGAGTTCAGATACTCAGGTCAGCTTACAACCAAAAGCTAACAGCACTTACCTTGCTCTTCATGCCACTGATCCTGCTATCAGTGGGATTTCTTTTGTAATTTTGTCTGGCTTAATCAGACAATAGTTTGGCAGAGTCAGTGTAAATAGCATCTGCCAACAAGACGGGCTATTTGCATTTGGTGTAAATAGACACTTTAATTTTATTTGTAATTATTTTTATTTATTTGAGCATTTTGTTGTATTTTTTATTTATTTATTTTTGTGTACTGTAGATAATGTGCTTTCACAGAAGAATCAGAAAATGCAGAATGAGGTACATATTGTTATATATACAGTTTGGGGTCAGTAAGATTTTTTTTAATAATCACCTTAAAAAACTTAAAAGTTTTTTATGCTCACCAAGGCTACATTTAAAAAAAAAAACCTGTATTTGAAACAGTATTTGAAATATTCTTACAGTTTTCAGTACAAGAGTTTCATATACACACATATATATATGTGTGTGTATGAGAATATATATATATATATATATATATTCTCCATTAGGTTTGCCAATGGTCTGCCACCAAAAAAGCCTACAGCTTATGTTTATTGAATTTAACAGCAGCGGAGTGAATTGATGACTGTTGGAAAGGAGAAAGGGTGCAGATTTATGTAGCTGTCTGGCTCTTGTACTGTGCTGTTAATCAGCAAATTTATGATTTGCCTCCCCCTCCCTCTTGCTGTTGGTCTGTACTCTGTACCTCCCCTTATATCTTCTAAATATGCTTCGTTTAGTAACTAGTTTTTGAGTAAATTCATCAGTTTCATCCCAACATAAAATCGATCCATGTCTGAGATTACATTGTTTTTCTTATCATGGATCCTTAGTAATCATTCCCAGATGTTGTACTGAACAGTATAAGGGAGGTTTTTCTGAGATGTGTGTAAAAAAAGAGACCACCCCCCGGTACTTGAATATCTGAGCCGCGCCCTTATCAGGAATGAAGTGAATCATGACACCAACAGCTGCTTTTAATAAGTGAGTTGGAGCAAACATCTTGCAAAACAGAAATAAAGAAAAAAAGAAAAGAAAAAAAAGGTGCGAGGGAAAGAGTAGGGGGATCCAGAGGAGAGAAAGAAGCAGAGAAGATAAAATGAGAGTGTAAAAGATAAAGTGTTGTTCCAGCGCCCAGCAGGCTAAGATGAAAGGAGAGGCTAATTAATGTTGGTGATTAAAGCTCATGCTCTCTGACCAGCTGCTTGCAAATCAATGATGCCATTGATCATCTGAGAGCCCATCGGCCCATCCAAACACACAAGAGCGCTGCAGTGAACCTTGAATCCAACTCACATGTGTATATGTGTATGCATGTAGAGAAACATACTGTATGTACATAGTGGTGCTTTCTTTTCATGTATTCCCTGCAAGACTAGAAGCCTTATGGTATGGGTTAACCCATTATATACTCAATTAATAAATGTTTGACCCTGCTTTGCAGGATCACTGTGCATGATTGTATGCCTGTGAAATCATAGAGTGCTCCAGTGATAAAGTATTTATGTTGTCTAACCCTGAAGTTTGTTCCCTCGCCAAAATCCCTATATGATTTTTCCATTTGGCTTTTGGGTTAAAAAGTTAGTTTATTCGTTTTGTTAAAGATTAGTTTTGTTCAACATGATATTAGCATGGCTTTTAAGAACTTTGAAGCTAAATACAATCGGCAGAAGTAAAAAGCTACAAACAAACTAAACCACAGTCGCTGGACTTCAACATAACCACCACGACAACTCTTTTAGTCTTTATTTAAAAAAAACATTTGGTAACACTTAGTGTCCAGTTCTCACTATTAACTACTTGCTTAGCATGCATATTACTTGGATCCTGGCTGTTTATTAGCACATATTAATGCCTTATTCTGCATGACCATATTCTACATCCCTTAATCCTACCCAATAATACCTAAACTTAACAACTACCTTGCTAACTATTAATTCAACTAAATTCAAAATTAGAATATTGTAAAAAGGTTTTCATGGCTGTAAGCCATAAGCATCAAAATTATAACAAAATAAAGGCTTGAAATATCTCACTTTGAATGTTATGTCTATGTTATATTTCGTAAAAAACACAACACTATTACGGCTGTTCTAAAAGTTATAAACGACCTTGTAGGGTCCTTAGATAAAAAACAACACTGTGCATGTCTTTTTATCGATTTATCTAAAGCGTTTGACACTGTGGACCATGACATATTGCTAGATAGACTTAGAAGTGTTGGATTGTCAGTTAATGTAGTCTCGTGGTTTAAAACATATTTAAAGGGAAGAACACAATGTGTACAGGTGCAAGGTATCAAATCCGACTTAAAAGAAGTGGTTAAGGGAGTTCCCCAAGGATCTGTATTGGGGCCATTACTATTTACTATATACATAAACTGTCTTGATGTTAATATTGAAAAAGCAAGGTTTCACTTTTATGCAGATGACACTGTCATCTATTGCTCTGCTCCTACAAAACAAGAAGCTTTGAGAGATTTACAGTCAGTATTTGATACTATCCAGTCAAGGTTTTTTATTTTAAAGTTGGTCTTAAATGCTGAGAAAACAAAATTCATGTGGTTCTCAAATTCTAGAAATTCCTTAGACAGTTCTATTACTCTTCAAACTTTACAAGGAAAACCGATTACATTAGTGTCAGAGTATAAATACCTGGGCATCATAATTGATAACACATTAAAATTTACTTCACACATTAATTACTTGAAACAAAAATTAAAGAAGAAGTTGGGATTTTACTTTAGAAAAAGACTTATTTCTAAAGTAAAATCCCAACTTCTTCTTTAATTTTTGTTTTGCTTTTCATTTAATACAAAGAAGAAGCTTGTGTCTGCGACTTTCTTGCCGATTCTTGATTATGGGGATGTAGTGTACCAGCATGCTCCCTCTTACATCCTTGCCTCCCTAGATGCTGTGTATCATGGTGCCTTAAGATTTATTACGAATTGTGCATTTTCCACACATCATTGTGCATTATACAATACAGTTTCTTGGTCTTCTCTTGCTGTACGAAGGAAAATGCACTGGTACTCATTGATATATAAAGCAATTTTGGGGGTTTTACCATCTTATCTTAGTTGTATGCTTAAGCAAAAAGTAGCAGGTAACTACTCACTGCGTTCACAGTTTTATTATAATCTGCATGTACCCCGAGTTAGAACTAATTTAGGTAAAAATTGCTTTTAATTATGCTGCACCTTCAGAATGGAACTCTCTACAAATGACATTGAGGCTGAATCATCTGGTGTCTTTCAGCAATTTTAGAACACTTATATATGCGCTAGAGAAAGATTTAATGATTTGCAAATGCTTCTGAGGATGTATTTTTAATACTAATTTACTGTGTGTTGTATTGTTTTATTGTTATATGTGTGTTTGAATATTTGGGCCGCCTATCTTGGCCAGGACACTCCTGTAAAAGAGATTTTAATCTCAGTGAGGTTCTCTCCTGGTTAAATAAAGGTAAAAAAAATAAATAAATAATTTACGTTGAATTACTGAAATAAATGAACTTTTGCCCAATATTCAAATTTTCCGAGTTTCAGCTATAGTTAATTGGAATATAGTCTTTGACTCTGTTATATAAGTTACGACATACTCTAGGTTTTAGTGGTATTTAGTGTACATTTACCAGCTTAAGATTCATGTTGATGACCTAATTGTTCATTCACTCGTTTTTGTTCCAGAAAACTATGCCTCTAATTATACTACGTAATTTGATATCATTTGTATGGTATGATTAAAAATCTTCAAAATTCCTTCATAGAGAAAATTAATAAGATTGTAACTTCTCATAACCTTTTTACAGATGGCGCTTTTCCACTGCATGGTACGGCTCGGTTCGGCTCGGTATAGTTCGACTCGCCGCGGAACGGTTTGGCTCGCTTCGCTTTTCCACTGCGTGGTACGACTCGACTCGGTACTGCGCGGTTCGGTTCGCTTTAGCTTGGTTGCTTTTCCACTGCAGTTAGTACCGCTTCTAAGTGGGTGGGACTGATCGTTATAGTTGCTCAACTCCTCGGCAACCAACGAGAGGAACATCTGCACCTCGTCCACTGACCCCGATTCAGCCATTTCTTTTTTGAAGTTTTCATCTTTTTTTTTCAAGCAAGTACTTTAAAAACAGGTGCTACAGCGTCGGCTGTTGTCTACTGGCTATTTAAATCTAGCGGGTTTAGTGTCTCGTGTCGCAAATACAATGACGCTGGTAATGACGATTCTGTCTGACCAATCAGTGATATGTAGTTTTTTCACGTCACATTTTAGTATCGGTACGTTACGCTTGGAACCTCAATAGACCATTTAAAGCGATCCGAAGCGAGTCGTACCGTACCATGCAGTGGAAATGCGCCAAGAGTGAGGGACTTTGATATAATTATTAAACATTTAAGTTTGATACAATTTGATACTCATAGTGTCTTGTGTGTTTTAAAGTGTCTCTATCATGGATTTTTGAAAATGACTTTTCATGTAGTGTGTAATATAGCTCTAAGTGAATGAAAACATCCTGCAAAGTTTTAAATCCGAAAGTGCACCGTATATAAAGTTATTGTCTTTCAAAAGTAAGTCGACTCTGAGTCAATGAAATTAATTGTTTTTCAAATGAGTCATAAGCCGTTTCGTTGTGACGTCAAGACGAAACATTAGCCCGCCCACTTATTGCGCGCGCACCAGGAAAACTTAAACCTCAAACCGGCAGCTGATCCTGTGGATCCTGGAGAGCATCATGTCGAGGAGACGCTGCGCTCTACAATGTTACGGTAAAGACATTTTTTTTCCCACTGCCCAAGGATTTGTTTTACCAATGTTTATGTTACAATAGTCATTCACGCTAGAGCTCGGCTATTAGTTACCTCAAACTGAGTAGTGAATCACTGAAACGTCCTGCTCGAGTCGTCCTTGCGATGGAGGTGTTCTTCTAATGATGAATGGTTCTTCTATCGTGTTTCATCATCGAACTCGAGCTCGGATTGATATGGTAAAATCTACGTCATTGTTCGTTACTGTGTTTAGTTTACAGTGTAGGAAGCCTCAGGACACACAGAGCTTTCTGTGTTATGGCAATGGGAATTACGCGGTAAACCAATCACAACAGACTGAGCTGTCTGGCCAATCAGAGCAGAGTAGCTTGCGGAAAGGAGGGATTTAGAGAGATTGATTCATTTGGCGAGTCGTTTGAGAATCATTGAAAATCTGGTGATGTGCAAATGTATATTATGAGAAAATGAAACAGTTTTTTGACATTTGATGCATACAAACCTGTTGTAGGAGACTCCAAAACAACATTAGGAAACTTTCAAAAATCCATGATAGGGGCCCTTTAAGCTTGTGCATTTATACAGGTGCCTTGACCTGAGGGCAGCAGTAAGACCTTATGTTTTTCATTTCCGTTTCCCTCTCTCTCCTACTCTTTCTCTTCCTCACTTCTTGGTGTGGGGGGAGAATGAAGACCTCCTGTGTGCTTTGACATTCCACACAGTCTAATGAAATGAAGGGTGAGGCTTTGTGAGGAATGTGCTTTGGAATGTGTCTGTTTTGATGGCCTTCCCTTCTACTAGGCCACAATCTGTCAAACGAGTCCAGGGTCCAGAATGCCCTGCTGATTGTGCCTGTCCCTGTCACAGATGTGATGAGACTAATTTTAGAGCAGCTGGTTTTTAAATCGATACTAGTGCACCAATCACCAGCTGTGTCATCTGAATTATGGCACAGCCTTGGTGGATGTCAGGGTGCATTTGCGATGCACTGACTCACACACACACTCTGTATGCAGAATCCCCTGTCATTACCCATTAGGCTTCAGGGGTCAATCTATCTTCATAGTTGCTAGGCAGAACAATATGTCAATGAATGTAAGAGGAAAGACTCACTGACGTTTATACACCTTTTGTTGATATTATAAATCACTAGATATGCATTATGTATTCTTCATATTTTATGGATGCATTGTGAACGGAAAACATATTGAAACGAGTAAACCCAAAAGCCTTTTTTTGTTTTTTCTCCTAAAACATTCATTGAGTTCCTCAGGATGTAGAAACTTGTTTTCATAAGGGTTTACATCCTGAAAATCGAAATGATTTAGACATTAAATGCAGTTCTGTGTCATATTATTAAAACTGCAGACCAGATGAGTGGAAAAACATCATAAATATGTAATTAATTAACGTTGTATGCCAAATTTCATCCCAATCCCAATAGTAATGGAATTTTATTTCCTTTGGAATGCATAAAATCTCGTTTCCAGCAGATGGGAACACATCCAATCCATATAAGGATCCTTAAGAAACATGTTATACATTTTAAAAGATGCATTAGTCACTCTTACTTATGGTTAATTTAGTATTTGAATCTGTGCGAATGATCAAAGAGAGACTTATTGAATATTGAAAGACTTTTTTAACAAACCTATTTACTATTATTATATAATTATATGTAAAACTTCTTTAATGATGGTCATATAGAAGAGTGTAAGAAGTATTGCTGCTGTGTTGCACATTTGACAAATAAACTTTGTCTGTGAAGAGCATATACTTTTTTGATAGGATCTCCATGCCTAATAAATAATGGAGGGATTTAGGTAAGACAAAAATAAAAATGTAAAGATATAGCAGAAGAAATGCTGGCATGCTGAAGGGATTAGTTTCTTTACACATCACTGATTTTAACCACAACCAGTGAATGGCTATAGGATATTTGAGTGTGCTTCCATCATGAATTGAAATGAGAAGGCAGAATCATGACTCTCTCTTTCTTAACAGCTGCGGTGTAGCTCTCTCAGTCACATTCTGCTTCTTCCCAATCCATCATGCAATTGCTCACCAGCACATAAGCGCTCCACCATCTGACAGTTCCAGTGTTTAGCAACACTTTACTCTAACTCTCACACTAAACAAAGCAAGCACAACTATTAGTGTTGTACATGTGCTTTACTCTAATGTTCAACAGTTTGGGGTCAGTAAGATTGGTCATGCTCACCAGGGATGTATTTATTTGATCAAAACTACTGTAAAACAGTAATTATTGATGTGAAATATTATTACAATGATTTAAAGCAGCATTATGTAACTTTTGAAATTTTGCTCTCGGGGTCCCCCTACAGTTGGGAAACATTATTGTCTTCTACTACTGTCGTAAAATCTGTCATGGTTACACCAGGGGATACACGCGTGCATTTGTTGACAAGCCGATACCCCCGAACTCTGCAGAGGGAGTTCTCACGTCTTGGGCAGACTGCCAGCGTTGCGTGTGAAATGTCTTCATCCCAGGTACATTGGCATATATTTCAGCATGTCATATGAATATAGTTTCATGGGCTTTTATTTTTTTCAAACGCCAAAAGATCGCGTAGCTCACGTTTACAAGCCAGTGTCTTTATAGTAGCCTATTGGCTACTGTTTTACATAATGGATATGCTTATTCAATTCAATGTTTGTGTGGTAGGTAATAACCATATCGTCAAAATTATAATATCAAGCTACCATAGATGAATCTGCAAATTTGAAAAATAAATAAACAAACATGACTATCAGCCTGCAGACATTTGGATAGTTATCCTGAACGATTATTTTGTCGGTCTAATCATGTATTATTTACTTGCAAGAATGTAGCCGCTAGCAAACTTGCACACACCGTTTAGACATAGGCTACTGATTTATTTATTTTTTGACGGCCAGCATCGGTCGGGCCCTCCTCGTCCTTTAGCTCACGCCAGCGAGAGAACGCTGGACCAATATTGATCCTCATCCAGCCTTTTATTTTGTCACTCTCCCTTTTTCTCTTTCTACTGTCCTCCGACAAAACCTTTGGCTTCTTGGTTTTACTTGCTGCTTCGGCCATGACAACAACATACAAAGGTAAAAAAAAAAAAACGCTCGTTGGGCTCTCACGTCAGAATATATGAGGAAGTGAGGTATGTCGTAAAGCAGTCGAATTTTGTAGTTCTTTTTGTGCTCGGGTTCCTACCCGAAACCCGAAGTTACATAGTGCCAGTAAAAGCGATACAGACACCGTCAGGCTATGGCAGACCTGTCATTCAACCTATTGTGAGTCAATGTACCATCTCAAGGGTTTTGGAAAAATATTATAAAGGTTGAAAAAGTTACATAGTGCTGCTTTAAAATAATTGTTTTTCAAAGTGACATTTTGAGAAAGCTCAAACGAGCAGTAATTATTTGAAATAAAAGTATTGATTTAAAAGAAAACTCTTACTGACCCCAAACGTTTGAACTGTATTACATATGATGATTTATGTTCAGTGTGTACTGACAGCTATCATAAACTATCCACATTCGCTGTATATTTTACGGACCAACCCACACACACGGGCTTCTAGCAATCTGAGCACTATTGAGCGGGCTTCTTCCGCACCAGTGGACATGTACCGTAAGGCTGTGTCAGTAGTCATACTCTTGGGACTGTAATGACTCAATGTCACACTTTGAGAAAAATTGCCAAAAAAGTGAAACTCCCACACAGCAGCTGACTTTCCCTGAAGCCTGAGCTGTTGACCTTCCCCTAAGCTTGAGTGTGTGAGTTTAATGGAGAGAGTGAATATGTGTGAGGATTTATGAGAGAGAAAGACCAAAAGAGAAAGAAAAGTCTTCCATCACAGGCATACATTGCATTTTAAAATATAAAATAGAAGGTAACTGTTATTTTAAAATGTAATCATATTTTCACAATATTACAGTTAAAGCCTTGCTGCAAGATACTTATTTAAAAACATTTAATAAATTCAATTTTGAAAAGTAGTGTGTACATAATTTAATTAAAAGTAGGTCTACATTTCAAATATTGTGCTATTGTGTGACTTCTATCATGGGCAACACATATATCGATGTCTCAGGTCTCCACAAACTGTATTTACACGTTTTACTTTTACTCCCATTTACACATTGTGAGACCTTAGATCTTCTCTTTTAAACAATAGTGTTTCTCAGTTTTCTATACATGCAAAGTACAATGTTTGTGTGTCAGACTGTAGTTGTGAGCTCTGCATTTCAGTCCTCCACTTCCCAAATCGGCACCAAACAGCAGTGGTCCCTCCCCGTCTCCCTGTGCCGGGCTTAGACAGCCTTTCAGCTGGGGGATCCCTGTTCTGCTTAGCTCATCAGACTGACCCCTTTCAGAGAGACGTGGATCAACTGCCTCTGTGGTCTTTTCTCCCTCTACAAGCAGTGAATGTGCTAAAACAGCACAGGATAATCACTTGGCATTAGTACCTGTTGTGTAAAGCATTAGTGGTAAGAATTGACTGGTGGGACTTGTGGTCTCCCACTGAACGCTAAAGCTGATGAGGCTTGATCCTGGCACCACTACGGAGGGCAGATTACCAAGAGTGCCCAGGCTTACACATTAACATGTCCCAGCATGCACTGGTGCCAGACACCATATTTTATGTGATGGATAAGCAAGCTGCTATCTCGGTGACTTTGTCTGTCTGTCATCAGTATATAATATTATATATATATATATATATATATAAATATATAAATATTACTAGCTGCAAAATCTAAAATAAACATTTAATAATAATATATATTTTTAACAGGGCTCCGTTTAGGGCTGATTACATTTTGGCTTTCAGCAGAATTGATGAGATAGTCCTGATCGAAGTAGGATTTTAATCATGGCAGACCCTGGTTTACAATGAATCACATTACCTAGTCCCCTCAGCACCTCTAAAGAATCAGATTTAGCGCTCACCTCCTGCCTCACAGACCGCTCTGATTGGAGCATAACTCAATTCAGCACAAAGAAGCCGTCCAATTGCTCTCATCTGCCCACAATCACTCTTACTGTGACCTCTTTAAGGAGCCGTTCACCTGCAAAGATGAGAATTTATAAGACCTCTCACTCTCTTTCTTCTTGATTTGGGTAATACTTTGTGGAGCTCTGAGTGAGTGTCTGAATGAGGAACTTCATTGCTCTGGGATGTCAGTGTGGAATGGATGAGGAGTCTTTAAATCACAAAATGCTCTAGGCATTTTCTAACTCTTAACAAGCCCAGCTTCCTCTTTCTCTTTCCTTTCAGTGCTTATCTTCCAGTTACTTTTCCTCATACTATATTTTACTTGACATACTTAACCTAAATTTCACCTCCTTCTTACCTCCCTTGCTTGCTTATCTCCCTGTTTGACATCATACTAATGGTGTGCAACTGTGCATGTACTCCACCGTTTAATTATTTGGTGTTAGTAAAAACATTTTTAATGAAATTTATAGTTTTATTTAGGAAGGATGCATTCAATTGATGATTTTTTTTTTTATAAACAATTATTTTTCATATACAGTAAAAGCTGTAAAAAAAATAAAAATCTGGATTTTTTGATGAATAAAAAAGTTCAAGTTTCCACAAAAAAATATTAACCAGCACAACCGGTTTTAACATTGATAATAATAAGAAATGTTTCTTGAGCACCAAATCAGCATATTAGAATAATTTATCATGTGACACTGAAGACTGCATATAATGATGCTGAAAATTCAGCTTTGCCATCACGGTACTAAATTACATTTTAAAATACACAAAAATAGAAAGCAGTTATTTTAGATAATATATAGTGATGATATTTTTGTTTTTGTTGTATTTTTGATCAAACAAATGCAGTGTAAGTGAGCATAAGAGTTTTAAAAACAACTTTCTGACCCCAAACTATTGAATGGTATGAGTTTTTTACACACACATCTTACAAGCACATACAACTGTGCTGAGCAGACATTTCTGACCGAAGGCATCTGTTATTTCTCCTTCACTCCACACACACAGGCAGTCTTTCCCACAAGCTTCATTCCTCTTCAGTTGTTGTAGTATGATAAATGGCATGGCATTAGAGGAAATCTTTTATGTATTATTAGAGACGGGATTAAAGATGTTAATTCATGTATCCTATTATTGGGGTATTAGTCCACCAGATTATTTTCAAAGCAGGATACAGTGTTAGTGGTGCTCAGAGACGAACAGTGCTCTGGTTCTGTTTGCTTACAACTGCTTGAGACTTTTAGCAGTTGAATGTGTGCAGAGCCCTGTCTGTCATGATGCCAGGTCTGTGTTTACTCTCTGTCTTTGGCATGCTTATTGCCCGAACGACCTCTCTTCTTGACAGAGCCAGGTACAGCCAGACCAACTTTATGATCACTTGAACACATTGTGCTCCTCAGACTCGAAGTTTGTGTCTAATCATTTAAGTTATGAGTTCATAAATTACCTCGTACAAACATGAATGTTTAATGATATTTATGCTATGTTTATGATAAAAAACTGCAAAAGGTTTACTTCAGATTTGCAAGTTTTTGCACCCAGTGTGTGTGTGAATTTGAATGGTATAAATTTCAGTTAAATCTTTGACATATTTAATAAAGTGATTAATCTAACTTAAATCCTTACAAATCTGATGAAATGTGACTTAAAATAATTTAAATTAACCATACATACATAATGTATACAGACGTTGAATGCAATGCTCATACATGATAGACTTTCATTTAAGACACATATTTCAAAAGCTCAGTGTTATGAAGAGCTGAATGTTGCCTAATATGTGAAAGAATGACCAAAATAAGAGATGCAGCCATACACACAAACTCTTTCTACACAAACCATGATCATTGTGACAATAAATTGATCAGTTTTGAGCATGAACAAGTCATTTTACTAGAAAAGTAACTTTTTTTAAGTTAAAGCATGGCAACAAATTAGTAAAGAGTGAAAAAGAAACGACCTTATTAATTATTCATGTCTTATTTATTATTCATGCTGGGAATAGCAGCATCATAAAGGTAAGTAGATTCTACTTAATTGTATACCTTTGAAACGTACTCAAACATTTTTTACTTTGTTCTTAAGGGCTCAAACACAGGACAATCAAACAATAATACTTATAAGTTAGGGCTTTCATTTATGTATGCTTGAAATGAGTACAAATGCTTAACATTTTCTAGTATACACTTACAGCATTAAATGTTTTCGGCTGTATTCACCTCAAAAATAATTTTTTGCTTGTACTTGCCTGCGTCTAGGAACCTTTATTGAAAATGCAGCAAATGAATCGTGGATGGTAGCGAGTTAGTCTCATCTCTCATGCTGACTGCATCGTGATTTTGTGATGTAGGCTGAGGGGCATCTGCAGTCATGTGTCATTATTTACGTCACAAATGACCTTGACCATGTATATCTCGCTTCCCTCCCTCATGTCTGGACATTATGAATCTTTCCTGGGAAGTTCTGGGGAGAGAGAGTCAAAACGACAAACAGATATAACTGGAAAGATATTGTCACATGGAAATATCACATCTACATTTGTCCCTCAGTTGAACTACTGATCTTTCTTCTTTAAGTACAAACATTCTTATTTTGCTGATCTCATTTATGTGTAAACACTGCAATAGCAGTACAATACAATATTGTTTATAGACAAGCTTAAACTTTAATCCCAAGCAATGTGACCAATGCACAACTTGGCCTATGGTAGTTAAGCCATCACAGTGGCAGTTGCTACGCATATCATCAGTACAGTTGGTAACCTGAACCATTTGTCAACATCCTTACTTCCTGGGAAAAAATGGTGTAAATTCAAGAGGCTTAAGGCATGACTGTCCAAGAGTTAACTGTTGCCATTCATGCTCATAGTGCCTATGAAAATGACATTTGAACCTTTACAAATATTAAATGAATACTGGTGAAGATTGGAGATGTACAAGAGCTGTAGACTGTTAAATGGATTTCATAGCAGCGCTACAGGCTAATAC
This sequence comes from Semotilus atromaculatus, assembly GCA_031834385.1. Lineage (NCBI taxonomy): Eukaryota > Metazoa > Chordata > Actinopteri > Cypriniformes > Leuciscidae > Semotilus > Semotilus atromaculatus. The sequence goes on along the minus strand of JAULUF010000009.1, from coordinate 21,636,031 downwards.
AGTTACAGTGTAGCCAGGCTGTGGTGCAGAGGTGAGTGTGTGGAACACATTGTGTATTACAACAGCCTTGACCTGCACTTTCTGCTTACCGATTGCAATGGTTACAGTAGTTGTGTGTTACCTCTAGAACAGTTAGTGGCAGTTTACGCACAACACAATCTTGCGTTCGAAAATGTGAGATGCAGCACAGCAGATTGCCAAAGAACGCAGGGTCTCGAGACATGGGCAGCATCCCAATATGTAACAGTGTGTGAAAAGAGTAGTATGTCTGTATTTATAAAACAGTAGGCAAAAAGTACCTGAATGAAGTGAGTATTCACACTTTACACTATCCCACATGGCCACAGGAGAGGAGAGAAAGTAAATGACACATGGAGGTACGTTCGGAACATATTTATACTACGTATATAGAACTTACTTTTTTTAAGGGTTGTGCAGTAAGTACTTATTCAAAAAAAGCACATATGTCATTCAATACTGCGGTCAAAGAAGTCAGTCTGGTAGTGATCATGAGAGAAGCTAATCTTTTTAAGCTTCTAAATCAATTCCTTATCAAAATAATTAAAAGCGATTGAAATTTCTCAAAAAGTTCTGTGTGATCTGAAGTGTTTGCTCCCAGCTATGCATATGTACAGTACGTACACATACACACACATATGAAAACATTTTCCTTTAATGTTAATGTAAATACCTCTGCAGCTGTGGAACTCATAGTATTGTTGACTGATGTACATGTTCTCCATTGTGCTGTTTAAATGACACCATTAGGGCTTTATGCACATAAAAAGACAACTTATCACATGTAGCCTGGCTTAATTCTGCAGCGATCCACTTATGGCTCCCTATAGAAGCAAGACTCCGCACATCTGACATTTTAACTGCTGATCTTATGGAACGACCTCTCACTTCAATACATAAACCTGTTCAAATGAGCCATGGGTCTCATCTCGCTGAGGCACATCTCTAAAAGTTGCTCATGCTGCTTTCCGTATATTATGTTGAATCTAGCTATAACTCCTATGTCATATTGCGTTAGAGACTATCAGAGAAGTAATGCTGCTTTCCATTAACCTCGGAAGAGGGATGTTGGAGCTGCAAATGACGTCAAGACTCGAGTTGACCGCGTCCAGTATGCGGGTTGGAAAACTAAGATGGATGCATCCAGGCAAACATTTGTTCTTGCTCTTTTCTTGCACAGATAACGCCAAAGTGTCATGTCCAGAAACAGAGGATAGTACCGTGTGCACCGCTCCGGTTGCAAGGACGTGCTAGGCAAAAACAGTGTAATTTTTTTAAAATAAATAGATTTAAATAATAGTATTTAATAATTAAATTATTAAATAAACAAGTAAATAATGATGAATCGTACAGTATAATGAGTAGAATATTAATCTTAATATAGAAGCTAAATATTTTCAGAATAATATTTTAGGCACGTTCATAATATTTATTTTACAATATACATTGGCCCTTTGTAAAAAACTAAAAAACATGGTTGCTTTATACATTTTAGGATGGGGGTCTCTCTTGCACAAGGATGATCACATTTGGGGGTCTGTTACATCTAAAAGACTGAAAACCCCTGGTCTAGAGATGTGTTTTTAAAACTTCTTTTAACTTGTTGTTGCTGGTGTTGCTTGTTCACATCTGTACAAGGCTGTTTGTAAGAATATTCTTCCCCTGGGGCAGTGACAAACAAGCTATATGTCTTCCAGACAAACACTTGCAGTTAATGACACCGCTTTCTACCAGTCAGAAACTGTAATGCACATTCAGTGCTTTTCCTGAAGGAAAAAAGTGTGAGGAATGGCATAGGCCTGTTATGTGTGTTGCACATGTAAATAAGCTGCTATATTGGTCCTGCCATTTGGAGATTAGTGTCTTATGGCTGCCTATGAGAGAGGAAGCGGATGGAGCTATAGAGACACACTGTATGTGATTGGCGTCACAGTTACAATTAATTTAGCGATGTGTGTGTGCTTCATGCATTATGTATGTGGGAGCTTTCATGTTTACATGTACATATTCTTGGCTTCCTTTCTAGAATCCCTCACCAGACCACTTCACATTTGTGACATGCCGACACTCGAAATGAGCGACACTAGAAATAGGCACCACACAAATGAAACATGCATTATGCATTTTGTATTTTCACTACAGCAGAACACTCATAAAAAGTTCATTATTGTAATTTACGTCACATCATTGAACTATTTCAGCATTTAGAGCTACTGTCTGATAATACCAAGAACAAAATGTCAACCTTGATATTTCCTTCTTTTTTTAGTAGTTATATAAGCTTTTTGGAATTATTTTTTAAAAAGAGCTCTTTTTGATTTTTATAAATAGGCTGATCTAACCAAGTGTGAGATGTGAATTATTGAAGTACAGGGTGCACTGAGCTCTGTCTCACTCATCAAAGTACCACAATGCTTTTGGAATGTACAGTCTATTTATACATGTAAATGTGGAAAAAATGTCTTTGACAAAAATAAGACAAAACAAAGCTGTTGTTTATCTCTATTAATGCAATTTGTATCAATGTTTTTTTGGAGTTGGAGAATAATGACTGGTTGTTATATTTTTATGATTGTGGTGGTACACTGAATAAATGTCTTTGTGCGATTAAAGGAGCATTGTTTTCTATCTTGGCCATTCTTTGTCCATAAAACAATGGACTCTAAACAAGTCACATGTCCATCTCTGAAATCTCAATCTGCACATATTAAATGAATAGTTCACTGTATAAAATGAAAAAAGAATTCATTGTCATTCCAAACATGCCAAAAGTTTTTCCAGATTACTTTTTTCAGGACGAACCCTTTGAATATCAAAAAAGCAGCAGCATCAGCCTTATATATGGTCTGAGCCTGTTACATTAATATAAGTCTGCTTTGTAACTAGGGTTTTAGTATCTGATCAGTAGGTGTGTTGTTCTGGCAGTGGCTATGGCTAATAGCTCTAAACTTGCACATTTGGCCGTGACCCAGTGGGTTGAATGGAGGACAGCTAGTCTCTCTGGGCTGACACAGCCTGGCCTGTAACCACAGTATTTGAGGACATAAAAAAAGTTTTCTAATTTTAGAACCAAACAATTAAGCTGCCGTTTTGAAGGTCATGAAGTAGCCACCATTGTTGTTCTATTCATTTAAGCTCCTTTTAAAAGAATCCATTCTGTTATGAATTTTCAAATTTCAAAGGCTTTTCCCTACATGCTTTGACACAGGGGAATTGCCTTTTTTTTATAGTCTTTTGGTGTATTTTAAATGAACAACATGTTGCTGTATTTGATCATGTGTTTTAATGTAGAATTCTTTTTTTTAAATATTGCGCTACCTTTTCTAACACGCATGCACTCGTATGAAGTTTTATAACATTGGTCAAAGTCAGCTGGGTCTTTCCTGAAAGGGTCACATAATGTAATTGCAATGCACTTTTAATCCACCTGTTTTCTTTTTGTAATTTTCAGCAAAGCACCATTTCAGCGTCCCACTGCTCATTTAATCTCAGAACACCATCCATCAACTAAAGCTCAGTTTTGTTTTCTGCCAGTGTTTGAGTTATAGCTGCTCTGTGTGTTGGTATATTTTGTGTGGAATAGCTATGTTTGGGACCACAGTCAGGTTTAAAAGGAAAGGTCACTTGGGGCTCTGTGAACTATGAGTAACCGTTTTGTGTTTGTACTGATTTTCTTCTTGTTTTTGGCTACAAAAAATGGCCATCTGCAAGCAATAAAATTTTAGCAGCTAATAGCTTCAAATCCGAATGGCCTATACTGTTATGAAAATTTATATATTCATACATCTTGTGAAAACGAGTAGCCTATGTGTGATGTGTACCAATTTTTGTAAAAATCAGCCACAAAGTGACGCTATAATACGCTACTTTGCGTTTTTTGCTAATAACTCCACCATCGTGAGTGATCAAAACTTCTCAAAACTTTGTACATATGGAGACCAAGTGATTCTGAGCAATCAGAAAGCTTAGTTTTATGAATATATGATGCTTGGGGGGTTTACACCCAATTCTAAACTAGCAGCCATTTCTACTGAAAGATGATGGCTGTGATATTAATGTTGTCCACTAGAGGAAGCAATAGGATAAGGAATCTTTTAAGCCTATTCTTTTTCTACCAGTTTCACTTTGAATGTAAATAAATGCATAGATCTAATTCTAAATGTGATACTTTGACAGTAACATTCCACAAACATTTCCTCTTCTGAAATTGTATTGTTTGATGGGTGTCAAGTATAAAACTATTATAAAGTATATTTATATGCCCTATTGACTCTAAATAATCTTAGTTGAGTAACTATTTAATTAGTGGTTTGGATTTGTATGAGACTTTCAGAAGGACCACCAATGATAGCCGAGTCCATCGCCTGACCTCCAGAGGGTTTTCGTTAGCTGTGGAAACAGGGAACTTTAAGGCAAGAACTTCCAAAGTAAATAAAGCCTCTAGAAACTAGAAAAGGTCTATTGGTTTTTAATTCAGCACAGATGAGGGCAGACAGTGAAACTGGATATTTTCTCCTCTATTTCTCTTCCCTTCCCCATGCACATTAAAGTGTTACTCTCCAAACTACTCTCACCTATGTATAGATCACCTAGAGCTTTTTTTTTTTACTCAAAAAAGGAGTACAATCCTAAGCATGTTGATGAAAAGAAAGCACACACAAAAAAATTGTGATGTCAACGTAGTCTAGCCAAGAGAAGACCAGATAAAAGAGAACACTGTATCAGACCCATCTGTTGGCAGTTGTTTTTGATCGCAGAGGTGCAGCTCTGAACTCTTTTTTTTTATGTTTATACTTCTCCATGATGCTTCATTCTACTGGACTCCTTCAGCTGACCTATGATTGTGAAGTGTTGCAGTTGCTGTAAATCAAAATTTCTTAAGGCCTTTGGCATTTGCATCAATGATTTATACATTCATGTTCATTCCATGAACCAACATCATCAGGGCAACACACACGACACTAAAATAATACAATATACATCTAAGTATACATATCTAATTAACTAAGTAACATAATATGTAATAAAACACCCCAATGTGCATGACTGATAAAAATAAAGTGAATAGAAAATATAACTATTTAAATTAAATTAACAGATATGATGTTTGAAAACATATATTTATTTGTTTTGTTTTTTTCACTGAAAAAAATAAAGTGAAAAACATTTTCATATATATATATATGATTGTGTATATACTACAGCTACCTGTCAAAAGTTTGAATACATTCAAATTTATCTTCATCCTCAGTTGAAGAGAAGATTCTTATATGCTCACCAAGGCTGCATTTATTTAATAAAAATACAGTAAAAACAGTAATTTTGTTAAATATTACAATTATTTTTTTTTTCTATTTGAATGAATTAAAAAATGTATATTCCTGTGACGACACGGATGAATTTTTAGCATCATTACTCCAGTCTTCAGTGTCACATGATCCTTCAGAAATCATTCTAATATGATGTTTTGCACTGCAGCACAAGAAACATTTCACAAAAGAGACAATGATAAAGATAAAAAATAGAGAAATTAATACTTTTAATGATGCATTAAATTGATAAAAAAGTGACAGTGAAGACACTGATGTTAAGAAATATTTCTGTTTAAGAAATTATTTAATAAATTAAAATAAATTGAATGCAAATAAATGCTGTTCATTGAACTTTCTATTAAAGAATCTTAAAAAAAGTATCACTATTTCCACAAAAAGGTTAAGCAGCACAACATTGATAATCATAAAAAGAGATTTTACAGTACCTGTCAAATCAGCATATTATAATCAGCATATTAGAATGATTTCTGAAGGATCATGTGACACTGAAAAATAGAGTAATGCTGCTGAAAATTCAACTTTGACATGACAGGAATAAATTACATTTTTAAATGAATTACAATAGAAAACAGTTATTTTAATAGTTGTAGTAATAAATCATAATATTACTGTATTTTTGTATGTTTTCATACATTTTTAATTCCATAAACTATCATTTTTAGTATTTTACAGAAACATGACATTTATTTTCATGTAAAATGTTTTTTTTTTTCAGTTATAAAACATGTTTTTACTTTAACATTTGAAAATGATTTATTCTTTAAAATTATAAACAATGTATTATTGTGATTACATTCCACCTACATTGATATCAAGATATGCACATTCAGAGGAGCATTGGTGGAGCAGAGCATGTGATCTGCACTTTTCACTGTCCATTAGACTCTAACTACAGGCAGGCAAGCCTACTGGCATGCCTCACGCTGTTTGTGTGTGTGTGTGTGTGTGAGTGTGATTTCCAAGGCCATGGGAATGTTTTCCAAGTGCTTGCTCTTCCATGAGCACACCTGAGCTCTACGGCTGATGCGAAGCCTCAGGTTGCGCCGTGTCGAGCCGTTTAGGGTAACCAAGCACGACAATGCTGCCTTCAAACGTGTTTTTCTGTCACTAACTCTCTTTTTCTGCTCCATTCTCACAGAACCATTCACTCTACAGTTCGAGCTATAGCAGTCCTCTTCATCTTGGGCTTACATTGAACTCATTTACTTGGGTTTTTGAAGACATGAAAGGGACGTTCTGAGGTTTTCAGGAATCGGAGATTGATTTGCCTGTGCTAACAGACAGCATGCTGAATATCCTGATATCCTCGCTGCTCGATGCGGATCGTAACATGAGATGGAGGAGGACTGAGCGATTGTCCTCGTTGGCAGTATTTATCATTCTATTTCTTTGTGTTGTTTGTGTGTTTCTTGGGTTCAGTGATAGTCAGGATTCCTGGTAATTAGATGTGTTTGTGTTTCAGTTCATTTTAAGTTATATATGGTCTAGTCATTCATGGATTCTCCCATGCAAATATCATCATCCCTTGTAACATTTCATTTCGCGCACGGTAATTCATGAAAGTGTGTCTCAATATATATGTTTAAATTTACAATTTACAATTTATTTTAAGGTGTCCTTGTTACAGTGTAATTATATATTTAAGTACAGAGTAATATTAAGTAACTACATGTACTTACTATAGGGATAGGGTAGGATTAGGATTATTTTGAGGGTTAGTTGCATGTAATTATGCATAATTTACTGTTATTACTACGGTAAGTACATGTAACATGTAATAAGGACACCGCAAAATAAAGTGTTACCGAATTTTCATAATAAATTGTATCGTTTTTATTTTATTTCTTACATATTGGTCATTGAAAAGCTTTGTTTTCTTAATTGTTTTTTAGCCTTTTCCTATCACTCACTTGTTTCCCCCTCTGATTCCTGAAGCCTAGCTATGGGAGAATGTGACCTCTTACACAAAGTTATTTTTAGTTTAACCCTCTGGTCTGGTCTATGACAAGAATTTATCCTGCAGCATGACTAATCCAAAATATCCTTAGCCTCTCCCCTGGACCTGTCTGTCAATCATCAAAGTATTTGTGGAATTACATCTACAATGACTGGCCTTGTGAACATTAGCCGATATGAATTTAATAGGGAACACAGCGGTCAGTGGCTTCAGTGTAAGATTTGGTTTATTCAGATTACAATTTTAAAGTTTTGTCTTTTTGACTGTGCTGGTGCCAGTGCCATGGTAACCATTGTTTTGAACTATATTGATCGGTCTGATTTGCAGTACAGTGTTAAATTGGATCTTTTTTATCCTCGGTTTGGCTGTTTTTAGAAATGATATGTTTACCATCTGAATGACGGTTACAAGAACTGGAGAGTAGACAGATTTTGCTTCCTTTGTATAGATTGCTTGTTGAAGGTAAATTAAACCATTTTACTCTCGTTTGCAGAACTACGGGAATACTTCAGGCAGGGACCTAAAGCATTAACGTAATATCTCTGACAACTGAATGATTGATTAGGCTATACTCTTAAGGAGTTAATTATATATTGTGCATTTGTGAGTTTTTTTTTTAATCAGTTGCAAACATGAGCTGACATTTTACAGTGAAAAGTACAGACCATAATACTGAATTCAAAACAATACAAACAGCATTCTGAGGCCCTGTCCAATGGGAGGGGGCCGGAAACCACAGGAAGCGGTCTGCATTGGAGCAATTATGTCCCGTTTGGTTTCCTGAGTGGTTTCTTATCGACGAAAAAAAAAACTCGATCTACTAAAGGAAACCACACAATCTCATAAGTCTACAAAACAAAAAGAAACTCTATGTTTTGGCAGGTATTATTAGTATGTTTAGTAAGGATATTGGTTTTGAACTGCATTACGGAGTAACTAAAAATCACTTAATTCATATTTTATATTTAAATTGTATTAATCATTAGGCTTTACTAATCGTTTGACCCATATTTTGGAATCTTAATTAAAAATAAGTGTTTAACAGTCAAAACATTTATTATAATTGTATTATGTCAACAACAAAAACATTGTGTTAAAATACAGATGGACTTCTCCTTAAACTTCTAACACCAAAAACAAAGCATCGATCAACAACTGTGTTCCACTTTACCTCGCTTTCCTCTCTCCATCCCATCCCATCCGCTCCCCGGTCAAAACGAAAACATCAGGCACGGGGGCGTCCCTTTAGTTTCTATTTTTACATCTATTGTTTTGATGTAAGATAATCACACATTTATCACATAACTCGCGAAATTAACACATTAAACCGCTGCATACACATGCAGAGTTAAAATGACATATCTTGGATTGTGGCTCGCCCTGTCCCGATTTCCACCCCACCACCCCCGCAGAACTGTAATGGACCCTCCCAGTCAGACATGTCATGATTGTTGCTGGGAGAGGAGAGAAGCGAGGATCGAGCTCATCCGTTTCAAACTTCTACTGCTTTGGGTCCTTCGCATTTCGTATAAGCGATATTATTAAACTCTGTCTGGAGTGGTCGACTGTAGAACAGCAAGGTTTTCTTGATTTTTGTTTTTCTCTTTATTGGAAAAAGAAAGAGCCCATCGGAAGAGTATTCCCGTAGCTTCGGAAGTTTCACGCGCAATAATAGATGATGAACTTTGGACTGCTGGGTTTCTGTTGTGTTGACATGTCTTTTGGCGGTCAGAAGAAATAAAACCGCTTTGCCCGGCGCTGTGGCGGCTGCTGGGCAGGACGAAGGAGGAATATATTTGGGGTGTAATTAACTTTCGGTGTAACGTTAGCGATATTTAACAACAGTCAACTTGCTACGCCGGGAGCCAACAAGATATCAAAATGTCTGCTAAAGCTGCCATAAATAAGGTAGGAACATATTTTTCCAAGCAGTTTGACGGTATGAGACCTGTCCAATTTTAGATGCAATACACATAGAAAAAGACGAGTTCTCCACACGAATGTATCTTGTTTTCCTTATAATCCACGTGAAAGCCAGAATCTTAAAGGGATAGTTCACTGATAATTCTGTCATCGTTTACTGGCCGTCATGTTGTTTAAAACATAATGCGACTTTCTATTTTAAGAGGAACTCCAAAGTCTCACTCAGTTACTATTCACTTTCATTATATGGAGAAAAGATGTGATGAAAGACTGCCATTCTGATTATGTGACTAACATCTCAATTTGTTTTGCACGAAATGTTCTTAAAGACAATTGGACAATTAAAAAGCATTTCAATTGAATATTGATCACTGGAAGAGTTTGCGATTTGGTAGGTAAGTTAGGCTACCTGTTGATTAAAATGGCACTTAAATGGCCTTCTGCCAGTACTTAGACTACTTGTGTCGAAGTGGTGTGAAATTATATTTAATTTATTGCATACACTTTTCTCACGTTACTGAATATTCTATCTAGACCAATGCGCACACAGTGGAATCCAAAACGTAGATAGTTTATATTGTTGTCTGAAAATTGTGGGCAGGGGTTTTCATGTTTTTTTTTTTTTTGGTTCTGTATAAGAGAGACAGTCTGAGAACGTGTTTTTTTTTTTTCGTGGGGTGCGTGTTTAAAGTGGCTCATCGAAGTACAGTGCTCTACATTATGTTTGTGTTTATGCTGCTCTTGGGTTGGCTTCCTGTTCCACTGTACTGTGCGAGAAGCATATGAAAACAGGAATGTGTACAGGACATTCAGTTATTCAGGTTTGGTGAGTTTCTCATAATGAGGTGAAATGGTTACGTGATGATGTAATGCAGTGGTGTGTATTGACATTATATCCGGGTAACATTTCGCACTAGTATTTCATATGTAGCCTATTATGATTTATTAGATAAAAATATTGTAAAATATTATTACAATTTAAAATACCTGTTTTCGATTTCGAAATGTATTTTATTCCTGTGATGTAAAGTTGAATTTTCAGCATGATTATTACTCCAGTCTTCAGTGTCACATGATCTTTCAGAAATCATTATATGCTTATTTGCTGCATTTCTCATGGATTTCTCATTTGCATTTGAAACCTTTCTCATGATCAAAAACAGTAGGCTAGTTCTGCTTAATATTTTTATGGAAACTGTGATTCAGGATTATAGAGTGTTCAAAAGAACAGCATTCATAAGAAAACGGAAATATTTTGTAACATGTGAATGTCTTCACTGCCAGTTTTAATCAATTTACTGCACCCTTGCTTAAATTCTTTTTAAAAAATGACTGATCTAAAAATTTTGAATGGTAATTGGTTTAAATATATTTAAGTTTATGTATTATTGTACTACAATACTAGTAATTTTTCATTGTAGAAAGTCCTTAGTTTAAGTTATTGGTATTTTAATCACTGGATCCTCTAGTTAGTATTACTGGTTATCCCTAAATAAACCTACTACAAAAGCTGTGCTTGAAGACATGGCTATGCTTTTCCTGGAGGAACTATTTATCTTGTCTATTTGAGATGTGGATCTGTCTGGATGAACTTTTTTTTTGTGCCCTTTTTTGCTCGATCTCCCCGGTGACCTTGTTTCCTCTGTAAGACATTTTCTTGTCTCTGTATATGCTTTTCTTTCTTTCTTTCTTTCTTTCTTTCTTTCTTTCTTTCTTTCTTTCTTTCTTTCTTTCTTTCTTTGTATACAGAGACTTCATGTGGTTGATTACGGTTTCATTAGGTATTTTGGAGAAGTGTAAATGGACTATACTATATACTCGGTTTGGGATTATTATTGATTTATCACTGAATGGTTCCAGCACAGACCTGATGTCACAATAGTGACCTGTGCATGGCTCAAGCTTTAAGAAAGCTTACAGAGACAAAAGTCCTTTGTGTCTTCAATGACACCACATGTATTGCATGGCTACTCCTCACCACATTCTTCTTTAGGGGTTCTTATGACTTTCACTTTTGATAGGAATTATTTTTTTTTTTTGTATGCATTTGTTTTAACTAGGCCTGTCATAACTACTTTTTGTTGGGCGATATATTGTCCCAGAAATAATTGCGATAAACGATATTGTTATTTTAAGACCATTTTAGCTGGTCTGGCTGACTGGCAGCTTACTGACACTTTGCTGGACGCTCAATCCATTCAGCCATGGCTGAACTACGAGTAGGCCTGCCGCCTATAACACGTTGCCTGACACTCTCGCTCATGGGCGGCGCTATAGGTAGGGGCTAGCAGGTGCCTCAGCACCCCAAAGAACCCCGATAGCACCCCCCAAAAATAATTTCTGGAAGCAATTATATTCAGGTTGTATTCTATGGAAGCCCTGAACCACATGGTAAAGAAAGGACTTTTTTTTTTTTTAAAACATCAAGTCGTTATTTTGACATCATAACTGCTGGGACATTCTAATCTGCATTAAGCCAAGCATTCTTTTCTTATAATGGTTTTCTATGGGAGGAAAATGCTTAATGTGTAGGCTAATTAAACGTGTTGTGTTCATATTCGGGGTTCATCTGATTTTTTTGTACATAGTATAGCCTACTTTATTATGATTTTAGTATTATAATGATTAATTAATGCACACATAATTATCTGTGAACTTGATAAATGTTGCAGATATGATTTACTATGCACAAAATTTGCCTTATCTGTGCAAAATTCAGAATTACATGAATGTGCAGCAATTTGTACAAATAGAGAGTCTGTAGGCCTAATATAGCCTACGCGTTTTAGCCATTAAATAAATGCATTTAATTTCATATAATTTCATCATAATTTCATTCATCTATGTTGATTATTAAAAGTGAACAGCATGAGTAAGATAGGATGCGCAATATATTGAGAGACATGAAGTGGGTCAGACATGATTTTGACCACTTCGTTAAGTTTTGTTTTGTAGAAAGCCTTTCTTTAAAGTGAATTTCGTTTTGTATAAATTGTATCTTAATTTTACAAAAATGTTCATCAACCAATTGCCTGGATTTAATTAATAAGAAGCAAATATAACAGACAATATGATCATGACATGGAGGTGCCGGCACGTCACATGTAGCCTATTGTACGTGAACTGGAGCGTATCTCATCATAAATGAACCGAAACTCATGCTTATGTCTCACAGACATGACAGATATATCTAGAAAGCTTGAAATGTCTTTAACAAAACAATTCAAACCTAAAAAAAAAATAGGCTTCTCTCTGATTATGTGCATTTCTCTCTATAGGCGCGTCCACTACGGAGATGGCGATAGTCAACTTCATCTTTGCAGCCGACACAAAAACACTAGTTTATTAATACAAATCAATGCAGGCGTGTCACCGGATTTACAAATGCACATCTTGCTTCTTGCTTGTTGCATGCACTCATATTATGTCGAAGTAACGAGATATTATGTTGAAATAACATTATTAATAATAAATATTTAAGAACATTTTACTGAATGGATTGAGCGTCCAGGAAAGCATCAGTAAGCTGCCAGTCTGATCACGGCCATTTGACTGCTTTATTTGGGATAATCGTCCCCAAAACATAAATCATACTAAAGAACATAATCATATCAACATATGCATAATAAAGGAGCTAGAAAGGGAGGAACACAAAACACAAAAACTGCCAAAAATCAATGGTTTCTGAAACTTGCCAGAATTCAAAATCCACTATTTTGGTGCAAATACAAATGTGACACTGTGAAATGGTGCACATTTTAAGCACACGCTCTGTGTATGAAGCCTGAGCCCCGCTTCGCTTCTGACGAGGAGAGCAGATACGATGACAGCGCTATCTACAAAATGTTGATGACAGTAATTTTTATGTAAACATAATGGGCAATATGTTATCGAAATACTATTAAATATTACGTTACCAAAAAAAATTTTTTCGAGGTCCAAATATCGTGCCATAAGTCGGTATATTGATTATCGCAACAGGCCTTTAGGCCTAGTTTTAACAGTTCTGTGAGAAATCATGGAAGATTTTTTATTGAGAAATTAAATTACAATGAAGTCATAATTTCTTTTTTTTACATGTTTAACAACAGAATTAAAAATCTTTTTTATTTCACCATTTCATTTGAATTTTGGTGGATTTTCATTTCATGTCACCATTTTTTTTTACTGATTGTTAGTTTGTTCTTGCACTGAAAACTTCTTGTTAAACTGGACTCTCTCACTCTCACACCCTCTCTGACAGCATCTGACTTTTTTTATTGACACCATGCCATATTTGTTATTGAGTAAATAAGCAGTCACTTCAGGGAAAATATTCATTAGATCTACAAGCAACTTATCTTGTGTCCCATTTGCATGAAAATTAAGGCGTTTAATATGGAACACTACATACAGCTTTGATCACCTGTCTGTTTGTCTGTCCCATGCAGAAAATACAAGAGAAAATTATTTGTATTAGGCCTGCTATAAATAGGCCCCGTCAAGCTTGTATTCATAGTCAAAGCAGAAAGAGCGAGCAAGAGAAAGCTCTTGTCTTTCTGTTCTGGAGAGGTTATGTTAATTACTGCTGGAGCCTCTGGCCCTCTTTGAGAGCTTGCAGAATGGGTTTTTTAATCATCAGAGGACAAACATATCTCCACTTTACTTCTGTACCATACATACTGTAGGCCTACTAGAAAAGAGGAGGTATGCAGTTATAATTTTCTCTGCTGGAGAGGGAATGTTTGTTTCTTTGTCTATAACTCTGTTTTTTGCATCTTGCAGAAATCTGAAGATAAAACTGTAAACGTCACAATCTGGCAGTGTAATGTGCCGTTTACAGAGTCCTGTGTGCCGCTCAGAGCCAATCAGACTCAAGGGCCTGTGTTGTTGGAAAGCTTGAGCGGTTCCCATGGTGAGGAACAGGACTGGACTTCCTGGTCCTCACCTCCACCAGGGCCTATTTCTTAGAGCAATAGTGTTACATTACAGTATTAGTGCATGTTAGTTACCCCTTATCTCTTATTCTACTGTCACCATGTTATGATGGATTGTTTATGATGTTTGAGAGTGATATATCTGTGTTTAAAAGTATAGCCTAAATAAATTGGAAAGCCCGATTTGTTGTCATTTCCACATTTCTTCTTAGTTTAATACTTAGCTAATGAGGACTTAATTAGGCTGTACTCTACTGTCACCCACTGTTAGCCCACCCGCCTCAGTCCTCCCCACTGGGCTTTCAGTGTTCTGGAACTGTCTGAGGCAGCCTGTACACGGCTTAGATCTTCACTGCATGTGACAGGAGAAAGCAAAAGTGTATGTGTGATCCTCTGCCTGTCCTCTCTTCGGTTTTTGTATAGTAGCCAGTAAGTTTGCAGCATTTTAAGAGTGGTCCAGTACACAGCAGGGCAGCTGTAACAGAACATACTAATTTTAGGCAACATGATAAGCTACAAAATTAATTTCAAACACAAATTTGATTGTCCTCATGAAACGAAATTCACGAAGACAAATTCCATAACAGTGTGGGAATTATTTGCAATGCTACCAGCAAATCTGATGTTTTCTGTTAGTTTATGCACAAACTAAGAAAAGTAAAACAAACCTTTTAATGTATCAATAATTAAATTTAAACTGAATCACAGCGGCTATCATTAGCCTAGATAAAGTGCCACCAAACGGAACATGATGTGTGTTTTTGGTGTCGGCAGTGTTAAGGCGACTACCGATAAGATATTCTTTACATATCGCCCAGCCCAGTGTGTGTGTGTGTGTGTGTGTGTGCACTCCTACTTAACTATATTTTAGGGTGAAATTTGCACCCAGAAGTGAGCTAAATCTGATCAAACCTCCTTTCAAGGACTTTCTCATTTGTAAAAATTGTATAAAGTAAATAAGGTGTTTTTTTAAGTTTTAAAAGCGTAGAAAGTTTTCTGTTAGGGTTCGGATGTGGGTGAAGGCTAGGTTATAGCATTTATAAAACAAGAAAAATCAATGTAATATCCCCATTTAGACAACTATTTAAGTGTGTGTGTGTGTTAGTTAGGACTTCATACTTCATCACTTGAGGACAAATATTTGATGTAGTAGGCTATATTAAATTGGCACAACTGTGTGTGTGTGTGTGAGGCTTTTAATGGGGTCATGTCGTATGTTTTTTTCTCTTAAGTTTTGTCCCTTGAGGTCCACTTAAGTTAGTAAAATTGTTGTGATAACAGTAATTTAATACGTTTTTGATACAGTCTATTTTTAAATGTGCTGCATAAATGGGCATGACTAAAATTATTTTTAAAAATGCTTTTTAAAAGTAAACTTCAGCTGCTCATTTCTAATAGTTGGATCCTTCAGAAGGATTTGCTGAGCTGTAGGTGCCACACAGAGTCAGAAAGAGTGCAAGGTTTGGTAGATCCTCCCATATTTTACTTTTAATGTGAATTCTTCTGGGGTTTGAGTAATATCTATTCTACTTCCATTGCATTACTTTTGCATTTTTGCATTATCGTGATTAGACCGGTTTCTGAACACTGTTTTCATTGTTTGTGTGTAAATGTGGGCTGGCATTTGATAATGCAGCCTATTTATTATCTGTATGACATCAGTATTTTCAGTATGACATCAGATATTTTTGTTGCTTAGTTTCAATAAATTGTATTTTCCAATGGGGAGAATGTTTTGTGAAATTTATTTTTGAAAAATGTGTGTTTTCATAATAAATCAAGTTGTTTTATCTAGGGCTGTCACTAAAGATTATTTTGGTAATCGAGTACTTGGTTGATTATTTTGACAAATTAATTGAGTCATCAAGTTTTTTGGGGTGGTAATAAAATGGAGTGAACAAAAATGACTTAAAAAACAATAATAATGAGGCGATAATATTTGGTTCAAATAAAGTATCAAAAGCAAGTAATCAAATGGTTTTATAGAACAACACTGTTAAAATACATAATATAATATACATAAACAATCAACTTACATTATGTATTATAACTAGTAATGCCTGCAGAGGGCCTAGTGATTGTTACACTACCAGTGGCCTGGTGATTGTTACACTTTACAGCAGATCAAATCCTTGTTTAATATTGGCCAAAATAATCACTTAATCTTTAATATTTGTCCTCTTCTTTACGATAGAAATGCTACAGACAACTTCATTTCTTGAATGAATATGTGGGCATCAAAACATGCAAACTTAGAGTGAGGGTAAAACTTTTATTTTGAAATCGTGATGAACAGTTTGCATATTTTGAAACTTTGTTATATTTTGTCTTTTTTTTATATTGATGTATTCTGTTGTGTTGGCGCAGGTTTATAAATGATCCACCTTACAAATCTGAAGAAATGGTGCACATTGTGTTCCCAGATGTTCCCAGAACGTTATAAGCAACCCAAACCACAGCATATGCATAGATGGAGTCACAATAGCACTATATGGCTTTTAAATGATTTTAATACATTGTTCAGCCTCAGAAAACGGTCTATTAATTCTCGTCCGTGGAATTCGCCACTTCCGGTATTTTGCCGGTTGCTCGATAGGTAAATTCTAATCGAAGATTTTTTTAAATTGAGTAGGCCTACTCAAATTTAATCGAGGAATTGTGACAGCCCTAGTTTTATCTCTAAGATCAAGTAAAATTGGATCTATCGTGATATGATAAATAACTGTTTTACCCTTTAGCCTAACCCCTTTTCCATCACGTCTAGCAGTGCTACTTGATATACCAATCTGGCTGAGAGAATGGGGCACATACAAAAAATCAGCTTTAATCTGAATCACATGTCGGGTCTTAGTGAGCCTTCTTCTCTCAACCATGATAATACAGAGCACTACGGGAGATTGTGGGCCACAGTGTCCCAGACGCTCACTCAGTCAGCACGGCAAATTCCTTCATGTTACCTCAGCTTGAAATGGCTGAATATTTCAAACAGTTGCTGCCCATGTCTAGCTCTGTGTCTTCTGAACATATCCATGGAGTAAGTCGCATTGATAAGGTGGATCATTTTCAACTGTATTGCCCCCTGTTTAATTGTTGTTTAAGCGATGGCTAAATGCAGACTGAGCTTGAAGAGATTATAGACCTCACAGCATTTATTTACCTCTGAGACTGAGATGGCTGTATTTATTTGATAATAGTCTGTTATTATTGTATCGTGTGTGCATAATGATAGTGATCGCTGTTAGATTTGGTGTGTTCGTGGGAATGGAGTGTGTGAGAGTGTTGGGATAATGATGGTCTTCTTTTGGAGGTTTGGTTTGTGTGTGTGAATCTGTGGATTAGTGGTGCTGTGGTTTTTATGTGAATGCACGGCCCTGAAAGGGAGCGATCATCCTTTTGAAGATAATGTACCTGACGAGCTCACTACCACACGAAAAACTCAGTTTTAAAGCTCTCTTAGTAAACTCTGTGTTTTTAGAGGGTGTTTTTTCTTGGCTCCTCTGTGTCTGTTGGCAGTCCAGATTTCCATTAGCCCTGACGTCTCAGACCCTGTCCGCTGATCTCAGCTTTGCTGTGTCAACGGCACAAAGCAGGTTAGCTGAGATCTAGTCTGTTGGTATGGAGCTGGGAAACTCTAGAAGGCTGTTTTGAAGATAACGCTTGAGCAATTTCCTTCACTTTTGCTGTGCCCCATAAGTTTTAAGCAGCGGTTCTTGAGTATTGCAGATACTGTTGTGACTGTGAGCAGACTTAATTTGACTTTCGACTTCTCTCTTGAGCTATTTTAATTGAAATTTTATTATAGTTGTAGATTTGTATTAGGGTCTTGTGTATATCAGTATAAACAGTATTTTTCCTGACTTTTTGACTTGAATATGAAGTTCTACAACTCTTTTTCTGGTATTTTCAAACACTGAAAACAGGTATTGCCTTTCTCTATTATCTTTCTCTCTTCATTGATGTAAGATTCACCCCAAGTTTCCATTTAATTTTTGATCTGAATGATCAGGTAATTTACATAATCTTCCCAAAATTAAATACTTAAAAACTAGGCTAGGTGTAAATAATGTTTAAGGGGATTTACCCCTAGTTTTGAGAACATAATTTAATATCCAAAGTAAATATTTCAGCATATTTAAGCCACACTGAACTAGGTTTCACTTAACAATCATAAGTTCAAATAATTAATCAAATGAATGTGAAATCCATAAATACATAATGATATAAATAATTATTATAAATAAATAATATTTATTTCAGATAGAAAGGGAAATAATTGCATATGCCACATCGGGCATTCCATTGCAGATTTAGTGTATTATAATGAGTAGGGGTGTGTAACAATACACAAAACTGATGGTTCGGTTCTTCCCACGGTTTTGACGTCTCGGTTCAGTTCGGTTCGGTTTGGTTGGCGGGGTTTAGAAAGCCAAAATTATTAGTTTTATTTTTTATTTTTTTAAACAGTGGTTTAATGAAAAAATTGTCTTTGTCTTTAAATTAATTTTGTTACAATTAAACGTTTCCTCACGGATTAAAAAAAAATCTGCTTGCTGTAAACTATATAGAGAGCCCGCACATTACTATAACATTAAAGGTTAACAACTTAGCCTAAATTCAGATGCTATTTATTTTTTAGATATAATAATCAACACCCAACACATTGTATGAAAACATGTAAACTGAACATAAGGCAGTTTTTGCATTAACTTAGGCCTATGTTTTACTCTAATTCGTTATTGAAATATAATAATTTCACAGTTGCTGTCATTTTTTCATTAAAGCTATTTTAAACATACATTAAATAATCAAGATATCATAAGTAAAATATAATATATAGGCTAATATAGTGCCTTTATTTAGTGCAATAGTTCTGAAAAAGACTAGTGCAAAACACTTCTGCTGTGGTAAATATAATGCTACAGTATGTGACAAACTAAGCTGTTTTATTGACGTCGTTCTGCTGTTGAAACACTGATTGAGCGATTACACGAGTTATGATGCCTTTCAATATTGTAACTTTCAACATACCTTCAGTGTCCATTCATGTTTATTCTGTAACTGAGGAAGAGATCACACGTTTACTCGCGCTCTGCGCTGCCGCTTGAAATGAGCTATACAGTGGTCTGTCACGCCACATCAAAGAGCGCCAAAACGCCATTTATTGTTTGAATTTCGTGATCAAATAGTCAGAATTTGAAAGATTACACCTTGCTTATTATCAAAAGTAACAAAACACGGAGCTTGCTATTAAATGGTTTTAATGGTGGTGATAGGCTACAAAACTGAATTCGTCGTGTACACATAAGACATGAGGTCCAATGAGGCGGGGCCGGGGCGTGTTCGGTTCGCCATGAGAGTATCGCGATACGAACCGTGGGTTCTGTATCGTGGTTTTCCGGTTCGGTTCCAATATCGTTACACATCTAGTTTTATGCAATCTGGTTTCGTTTTGCTTCAGTTTAGACAGACTGAGTTTGTGTTGAGAGTTGAGACAAACTTCACAAACTTTTTGTTTTAAGGAAATTATCCCACCCCTGGCCTCAGCTCTTGGTTCATCAGTTCTAAGGGGCAAGCCTCCATTTTCTTGCATGCTATTTTTGTCTCAATGGTAATTAAAAAAGTAAAGTTTACTCATTATTGCGTTGCCTTTTTAATTACTGAAAAGTTTTAGTTAAATACAATGTCATGCATACATTTTTCAGGATCCTTTGATGAATAGAAAGTTTTATTTGAACAGCATTTATTTGAAATAGAATTCTTCATAAATGTCTTTTACTGACATTTTTATTTGTCAATTTAATAAATCCCCGCTGAATAAATTTTTTAATTTCTTTGAATGACTCAAAACGTTTGAACAGTAGTCCAGGATCCCAACCTGCTGTTCTATTCAGGAAAGGGTTAGCATTTGACCTGGGCTACAGAGAAGCAGCACAGGACTGTTGCTCAGTGGTCCAAAGTACTTTTTTCGGATCAGAAACGGATAGCATGTTACATAGCTTAGCAATGTTTCTAAGGTGGAAAAAGGCTGTTCTTGTAACATATGAAATATGATTTTCACGGTGTAAATATTTGAGTGATAATGCTTATTATATATTATCAGTATATAATTATATGGACTCATACATACAGTATAGACTGTTATTATATTCAGGGGAGGCCGTAATTAATCCTGTATATTAATTATGCTGTAGTGGTGAAGGGAATTAATCTAGTGTTAGCTGCACCTCATTAACTCTCTGGCTGTCTATCTTGGGCCACAGAACAGGCATTGTGGTGCAGAATGCCGCTTGTAAGAGCTTGGGAATTCCTTTGAGTGAGCTCGGACTGGTCATGTGACCCTCAGCTCGGAGGCCTGTCTGGGGAGACTGTGGTTTCTGTGGGTCTAGGATATAAGCAGCACCAAGGTGTCCTATTTATCCCCCTCTTTCCGCTCTCACTCATCATTTTGCCCCTGTCCTCCCTTTGTTTCTTTTTCTTTCACTCTCTCTCTCTTACACACACCCTGACAAAGGCACCCCCTGCTGAATGAGGCTGTAGTTGTACAGTTACACATCATTGTGGTTTAGTGTGTGTGTGTGTGTGTGTGTGTGTTTTGTATCACAGACTCTGGCTATGGAATTCAGATGTGGGAACAACCTCGTTTCGGTCATCAGCACAGAGCTCAGAACAAGCACGTTGCAACACAACACATTAACACATTATCTAATAAATAAGAAAACCTCCTCTTAATACCAGCTGTAAACAGGGCCTGGATGAGCTCACAGATTCTGTAACATCATATATCAGTTTCTGTGAGGATATGTGCATTAACAGGACTTAGTTTAACATACAACAACAAACCATGGGCCACAGCAAACCTCAAGACAGCTTCATCAAAAAAAGAGGGTGCCTACAGAAGTGGGGACAGAGTCTTGTATAATCAGGTCAAAAACACATTGACAAAGGAGATCAGAGAAATGTGGAGAAACTACTCTAGACAGCTGAAAAAGCAGTTTTCAGCCAACGACCCTGCATCAGTGTGGAAAGGCCTGAAAGATATCACCAATTACATGACACTATCCCCCAGCACTGTGTCGAATCAACAAATGGCTGATGACGACCTGAATGAGTTTTATTGAAGGTTTGAAAAAACCTGGTCTCACACACACTATGACGGTCTCTCTGCACAGCCATCAACACCTCCAGCAAACCCCCTCTCCCCTCCAGCACTTCGGATCAGTGAAGAGGATGTGTGTCCGGTCTTTAAGAAACAAAAGACAAGGAAAGCATCAGGCTCAGACGGCATTTCACCAGCCTGTCTAAAAACCTTTGCTGACCAGTTGGTGTTCTTCTCACAGACCTTAAACAGATCACTGGAGATGTGTGATGTTCCTTCCTGCTTCAAACGTGCCACCATCACCCCCATTCCAAATAAACCCAAAATCGCTGGACTACAGACCTGTTGCCTTAACATCTGTGGTCATGAAGTAATTTGAGAGACTGGTGTTGGCATACCTGAAAGGACCCTTGTTGGACCCCCTGCAGTTTGCTAATCGAGCAAACAGGTCTGTCGATGATACAATCAACATGGGACTGCACTACATCCTGCAACTTATGTGTGGATCCTGTATGAGGACTTCAGTTTGCCATTCAAAACCATCATCCCAGCAATCCTCCAGACCAAACTAACCCAGCTCTCTCTCCACAGCTGTAATCTGTCAGTGGATCTTCAGCTTTCTGATAGATAACAGCTAGTGAGAATGGGGAAATTTATGTCTTAAACCACCTTGCTGAATCAGATATGTACAATGTGTACAATAAAAATGTTCAGAAAAAAATAACATTACGATGTCCAGAAATTAATTTCAATTGTACATTGGATTTAATTTGTCGTTTAATGAGAAGGTTGCTTGTGCAATTTAATGGTCTAGTGGTATAACTTTTCCCAAACGTATCAGAGGTTACGGGTTCTTCTAATCCACACTCGTATAGGGTTTTCTCTCTCTCATCAAAACCTGAACATGTTCATCAGTGATAGTATATCAAGCAGGGACACGTTTGTGTGCAGTTTCTTTCGTGAACTAATAGAGAGTCTCCGCAATGGCATTAAGCGTTTGAAGAGCCAGAAGAGAACGCTGTATCTGCGCCACTGATAGCAGCGGCAACGAGCAATCAGCTTGATTAAAAAAAAAAAAAAACATTTCAGCGCTAGATCGCATCTTATTTAACAAACAAACAAAATGAATGCTCTTCTGCTAAATAACCGGAGATGTTTTATTTATTTGTGTTGGGTACATCCGTGCCGCGAGATGTTTCATAAAGTGGTGGGGACAATATCGACCCATGGCAAAAAGTGGTGGGGACACGTTCCACCCGCAAATTACTCCTATGGGTCTCATACACAAGTCTGCATACAGGCAGGAGGTTGAACAGCTGGCTGTCTGGTGCAGTCTTAACAACCTAGAGTTGTACATGGTCAAAACTGAGATGATTATGGACTTAAGGAGAAGCACCCCAGCATTACTCACTACCATGAGCAGCAGTGGAGTCATTCAATTTCCTGGGCTCTACCATCTCTCAGGATCTGAAGTGGGACAATCACATTGACACATTGAATCACATTGTTCAAACTGCCATAGGAGCTGATGATGCAGTTCTACTCAGCTATAATCGAGTCTGCCTTCACTTACTGTCTGGTTGGGCTCAGCTACAAAATCAGATATCAGAAAACTGAAAAGGACAGTTCGGACTGCTGAGAGGATTATTGGTGCTTCTAGAGAGAGAAAAAAGGCTCCGATCACTCTGGAACCCTCACATCCAATCCACCTTCTCTTTGAACTTTTGCTGTCTGGCCGGCGCTACTGAGCACTAGAACAGCCAGACACAAGAGAAGTTTCTAGTTTCTACTAGAAGTTTCTACCTCATGAACTGTTAAATGTTCTCCCCACTGTGCAATGATAAATGTGCAATACCCCTTTATATTTGTTTAACAGTGGCCTACCTCTTCTCATTCCATTTCCTGTTAATTTTATTGTATTTGTAATACACATGTACAAATTTGTATATATATGCTTCTGATATTCAGCATTCATTTTCAGGATTGTTGGTTAGAATGATGGCTTCATTCATTTAAGTATTTTAACTCCAATTATCATAATTTAATGATAAACAAATTGATGATAAACAAATGTAATTCCTTTTTTTAGACAAACATCATCACAGTCCAAGTCCAGTCAGAGAGAATTATAGAAAAAGAGAGTGTGAAGGGCCTTGGCTTCTTATCAGCACATTCCTGCCTTGTGTGTGTGTGTGTGTTGGGCAGATAACTCTGTGAGAGCTCATTGGGTCAGTGCAGCGCTGATTTAAAAACTCCTGTGGCAAGGCCAAAATTTGTGGCCTGGATATTGTCCCTGACCTGCCAGGTCTTTGCCACTGGAAACTTAAAATAAAATAGAGTGAGAGAGAGAGATAATGTAGTCAATGCATACATCTTTACCATTATGCTTTGAACTAGTAGGTTGTTGACTTAAGGGGTGGGTGAACTGTTCTTGAAGTCTTACACTTTGGTAAGTATACAGGAAAGCTTACTTGAAGAGTTTGCACTCTGTTCCGACTATTCTGTGCTGTCAGCTCAGAGATGTTTGGTTGAGTTCAGATGACCTTGCTATGAGGGTGCCTGTAAAACTGCAGCAATAAAGCATGCTCATGCTCGATGCTGAATGCTGGGAAAGAAGAAGGTTTTATCAGAGAGTCTTGCTTGTTTAAACGCATAACAGTTAGTCGAACAGTTAGATGCTAAGTGGTGAGGACTGAGTTAGTCATGAGCCGTGTTTCCACTGTTGGGCCAAAAGCGAGCGTGCTAGTACGTGCCAGTCACGTTTCCACTATCTCTTCCGCGGCTTGTTTGGGCCTTGTCTGGGCTTCCTCTGGGTCAACGGCCAGGGGTTTTGGCCCGCCGAATACTTTGGTCAAAAGCGGGCCAACTGGGGCTTGAGGGGTGGTCATGATCATGAACAAAGGTGGAGAGGGTCAACACAGCTGCTCATTTCCCATGTTATCATACCAGAAAAGACCGCTCAAAAGACAAACGAGGTACGGGAGTATTTTGAATTAGAAATAAAACGGAAAAGTTTTTATTTAAGCCGTGCGATTTCAATCTGGCATAATTCTACTAGAGCCATGTATAATCATATTCAGCACATGCACGAAGGTGTGATAGCTGAAGCAATTGTTGATTGCAAAAACTGAGCTTCAGAATCAGAATGAGCTTTATTTGCCAAGAGTGTGCTGTTTATCTGCATTTATTATGGGATTTGACTGTTTGATTCAAAGATTAAGTGTTTCAAATGGATCATATACACACACAAGTCTTTAGAGGGGTTGCTACTTTTATATTAGTTTGTTACAAAACTTCTGTTTAAACAACTGTCAAATTGTTTGTTTCCACAACAATTTTAAGCAGCACAACTGTTTTCAACATTGATAATAATCAGAAATGTTTCTTGAGCAGCAAATCGGCATATTAGAATGATTTCTGAAGGATCATGTTGAAGGATCTTTTTTTTTGGATAAAATTGCCAACATGAGTGTAAATTTTTTTTTGGTTCAATCTAGGCTACTGTACATGCTTGGTTTATGTTGAAGTGCTTAGGACATGGCATTTAATGGCGAGACTTTGTTTTTAATCAGGCTCATAATAATAAAAAAAATGTTTCAGACAATTTATCAGTAATGAGCTTTCAAGTATAAAGATTTATCGGTTATATCGGTATCAGTCAATATGTTCATATCGGTGCATCCCTTAGGCTAACTTAATAAAAGTAAAAATATAAATGTCAATTACAACATTTACAGGTACACAAAGCTCCACTATTACAAAAACTCCCGTTATAATCAATGAAGCTGTCTACGATGTGAAATTAACCTCTTATTGACATTGTGTTTATAATCGGTTTATAATGAAAACGATTTGTGAGAATGCAGAACTTGTTGTGAACAAAAACTCCACAGTTTTGAGTGGATTTTGACTAACTTAAATTGGGGATGTGCACGAATAGTCGATCTGTAATTTTTCGAAATATAAAAATACGATTCTAAATTTACTATGTTGCTTAGCTGGCTGTCAATGCAGTGAATCCACGATAAATCCCAAGTAGGCAAACTAAATACACTTTTACAATTACAGTTATAATTAAATACACTGGGTGGTGCTGTGGTTTAACAAGTGGCTTATTTTTTTATCACAAAGTCATCGTCTGCATCGCAAAGTTTGGAATTACTTGGATGAAAATGATCTTACTAAATGGTCTTATAAAATGCAATTATTTTTTATCAAATTAGTTAATAAAACTGAGTTATCATAATATCACCACCACAATAATGAGAAATCGCATGAAATCCAAACACTTTTCACGTTTGGAACCAGTGTCTATTGCGTGAGTCTGAATGCGTGAGAATTGGCAGCCCTGGATATGGCACTTTTTTTTTGGTTGTTATGTTCAACTTTCCCACACTTGTAGGGAGGCCAACCAGTTTGAGTGGAAAAGGGCAATGACGTGCTGTACAAAAAGTTGATGCAAAATCCAAAAATGGCGTTTTATTGTAAGGTGCTGAAATATTTACAGTGCAGGAGAAAACAAAAATAAATAAAACCTGTAAAAAAAAAAGAAAAAGAAAACAGCAAAAATGGGCTTATTTTGGCTAAACTAAATGGCACCAGTTCGCAACACTGCTCAGTATTAGATTTCTCTGAGTCCACAATCAGAACTGAAATCCTTTCAGCCAGCAAGCCTATATAGGCTGAAGGCCCACCTATAGGGCATACCAACCACAGGTACTAAAAATCTAATTAAATAATATAAACACCCAACACAACACTTAAACCTTCCAAACAGCTAAGACAACCACCATTAACAGAGAAAGAGTTTAACAACAAATGAAATGGCAAAAACAACTGTTTCTAACCCCCCCCTCTGACATCACACCAATATGGTATCTTCCACAGGAAATGATGTGGCTGTCAGTGTCCCACTGGTTAAACCGTGTTATTGCAGGCCCTTAAAATCTGTCATTTGAGAAAAAGTCTATTCAACATCAAAAATATTTGTCGGCAATTTTTTTTTGTCAACGTTGTCGATAATGTTTTGCTTTACTTTGAGTTGTTCTTTACATCTCATATATTATCTCTGACTTTGTGTAGCGAGACTTTACAGGTGCTTGTAGATCTACCAAAAATGTTCACGTTAGGCATATTACACAAATCATAGGAAGCTTTCTTAAGATGCCAGACACTTAAGTTGCGAGATGGAGTTCAGTCTCTTCTCCTGAACTCCTGTATGTTTGTGGTTTGCTGGACAGCCTTTCTCAGGTTGTGTGGACCTTTAAGAGAAGCGTTGTGGAGATTAAGTTTTTAATCCTAGTGCACAGGATTAGAGGTTTTATATTTTTATTTCTACTTCCTCTTTTCACATCAAACAGTCAGTCTGTCTGATATGGTAGTTAAACATGGGAACATTGTCTTGCAGTTTGCTTACTATCCTTTTACATTTTTTGTGTTCTTATGGTTGTAGATTGTTTACACTGCCATTAAAAATTTTAGTCAGTAAGATTTGTTTTATGTATTTGAAAGAAGTCTCTTGTGCTCATCAATGCTCTAATTATTTGATAAAAAAATACAGTGATATTGTGAATGTGAAATATTATTAGTTTACTAAAAACTGTTGAAAAACTGAAGTTGTTATAGTATTTTTCCCCTATTGTGTTTGTTCCTAATCAAACAAGAAAAACAAGAAAACTTCTCAAGAAAATAATGTTGGGCAAGTTTTGATTTTGTCCATGGGGAATTGATTGAATTGTTGTTGTTTACTATTGCTGTGATGTCATGTGAGTGACAGGTTGTCCACAATACCAGTTAGTGTTATTACATTAAATCCATGGTGAATGTTGCTGATTTGTGGACCTAAAGCCTTCTATACCTTGTTCATTCATGGCAAAATGTTTCTCCTGGTTTCCACGTCAGTGCTGTATGATCTGATATGTATGGTTTATAAAAGAGAATTCTGCGCCTGAATCTGAATGCTTTTCACTAGACCTTGCAGCAATGTTATTATTTCTTCTGTGGCAAATTCAATGGATTTCTTCTCTGGGATCTCCCAGCGGTGTGGAGTAATAGTGTCGCGTGATCGAGATCGGACTACGACTCACGAGTAGCCTGCGGCGCTGTACTGTCTTCCGCTTTCATTTCGTATGCCAATTGATGTTGGGCAGCGTTGTGGTTGCACTAGCGCGACCTCTAACATTCTGGTCGCATCTGCAGGAAAAATGGTCGCAAAATCTGACCGTTTGGTCACAGTCTGGAGCCCTGCCTGTCCTGAACACTTTGATTATTTGCTTCAGGTGTGTTTGAGTAGGATTGGAGTTGAACTCAGCTGGATGATAGGAACTCAGCAGGAACTACACACATCAGCCTTAACTCTTTTAATTGGTCCTCAAATAATCATATGAATGAATATGAGTTGTAAAGGCACAGCCAAGGATCATGGCTCAGAATAAAACTGTTGCCTCTAGTCTTAAATTCATCAGCTTTTTTGTACAAGAATGTCAAAGAGTAAGGAAATCTATAATACTGCAATATGAAAGTATATTTTCTGTGAGGTCCACATGTGTAGCTGTCTGAAAGGTGCTCAGTCGTCCACTGGGAGCCAGCATGAGAAACAGATAAAGTCACTATGGTTACGCACTTACGCTTAATATTATGACATCACGAGAACCCTGCTGCTTCTGATTGGCTGACAGTGATCCTGCCATCCTGTTTACTGTCTCACTCTCTTTCTTTCTTTCTTTCTTTCTTTCTCCAGCTCATTCACGGCTGCCATAGGCTATTTTTAGACTTTGATTGTCAAGAACTGCTTAACCGGATTAGATGTCTCTCTGTGTCGTTCTCTATTTTTTCCCCCCCCTCAGCATCCTGTGGATAATATAATACGTCTTGGCTAGTTTGTTTAATCTTTGCCATTGATTATGGGATCACTTTTATTGTTTGGGTGCAATGATGCTTTGTTTTGTCCCTGAAAATCTGAAGCAGCACTTTTAAGGCACAGTGCAAATTTAATTTGTCATCTTTTGCTTACCTTCATGTTGTCCCAAATCCTCGGAACACAGAAGATGTTTTGAAGAATGTTGGTATCCAAACCGTTTTGGGGCCCATTAACTTCCATTTGTATGGATAAAAAACATTTCTTAAAATACTACTTTTATGCTCTACATTTACATTTATGCATTTAATTAGCAATGCTTTTATCCAAAGCGACAAAAACAAACAAAATTCATCAACGAGCCAAGAATAATATACAATGCCAGGTTTATTTGATAACTGGATTAGATAGCAAGCTAGAGAAGGGGAGAAATGCTGAGAAGTTTTTTTACTTTTTTTTTTTATAAGTGCTGAAGAAAGAAAGTCTATAAAGTTTGAAACAACATAAGGTGAGTAAATGATGACAGAAGCTGCTTTTCCACCGTTGGCCCAAATGGTTTTCAGGGCGCTTTCACATTTGGCTCGATTGCCTGTTCCGAACCCGAGTTCGATTGCTCCCCCCTCCCCCTGCCCCCGATGGACTGTGTTCACATTATAATATTTCTATCCGAACCGCGGTACGCTTGCGTCATCAGGCTGCAGCTGGCGTAATGGTGTTGCTTGGTAACCGCGAATGAAAAGATGCACAAATGGATAGACTCGCTCTATCGGTTGACATTAAATTTGTTCTTCTTTTCTTTAACCTTTGGTTTTGTTTTCAACATAGACATACAGAAACACACGCGTCTGTCTGCCGCAAAAATTCTGAAAACGAGACAGCAGGCTGTCCGCCGAAGATTCCGAAACTCTCTCTGCTTGCAGTGCGTCAATCCCGCTTTTCATCAAGTGTATACACACACACACACACACGCACACACGCACGCACGAACGAACGAAAGAGCTAACGTTTATCAAATATTTTACCACATTATACGTCATCAATAGCGATTCACTTCTGAGGTTTGGTTCGATTGCGTTCATATCAGCAGCGAACCGTACCCGAGTTCACATGAACCGTACCCCAGACCACCTTTTTAATCGGACTCGAGTACGGTTTGCGGGTGCGCACCCAAGTTCGGAAGACAGCGTTCACATCATCCAAACGTACCGAACTCTGACGTCATTCGATCCCGGGTGCGCACCAAAAGTGCTAGTGTGAAAGCGCCCTTAGAATGGTAAGGAACGGTTCCAGTTGTGTTTCCACTTGAGCCTGGTACGGCACGGCATGATTACAAACCGTTCTCGGCCCAGAATTCTCAGCAGGGTTAGTTAACTGTGCCGAACCGTGCTGGTAGAATCCGTGAAGTGACGTTGCCACTCAGGATTGGTCACTTGTCTTTTGCCTGGCTATCAGTCTCTTTGTAGCTGGTTAAGCGTGCTATTTAAGTGAAGTAAACGAAGCAATAATAAAATTAAAAGCAATAGCTGATCATTCTCCATAACGCGGTCGCTAATTACATCTCATATCATCAGTAAACCGTCGCGTTACCAAGGCAACGACTGACGTGTTTGTATTACATTCCAAACAGTGGCCGTTATCAGCCCCACAGTGGAAAATGAAACAGTACCAGCTGCCCCGGATTGGCATGGAATGAAACGGTTACGAAATGAGAACCGTTCGGTCTGACAGTGAGAGTCTTAATGTCTCTAAGGCCAGAGATTCACACCTACATAGTGTCTATTTGAGCCGAGTCAGTAGGAAGATCAGAGTATAATTAGACAGATTGTTAAGATTTACGTCTTTAGATTTATTTACTGTAGTGCCTTCTCTCTTGTGCTTCATTTGATGAAGGTGAAGAGAACTGAACTGAATACTGCAGTGTGGGAGATGGGACAATGATTTTCTTTGTTCGCTCTCTCGTAGTCTTTTTAAAATTGGACACCTTTGCCATCTTTATATGATGTTAGTCTTAAGAAACTAGTTTTTGATGGTTCAAACAGTCTTTTCTTTTTCCTTCTAAATACGTAATCACAAGGAATTGTAGACGTATGGTCTCTCTAACTGTCCAATGACAGTGCGTGTTACAATTACAAGTGGGAGACAGGCGAAAGGTGATTGGTTGCTCCCACGTGTGTACTGTCCAATGGCATTTTTTTAACTCGATTGACAAATGGATAAAGAAAAGCATTTGGCAAACCGACAAAGAAAAGCATTTGGCAAATAGATAGAGAAATGGTTTACCAAATGCTTAAAAAAAAGCGATTTAACATGTGCCTTTAAAGTACTTTTTTATTGTTTTATTAATCTACGTTTAAAAACATGAATTAAATAAACAATTTTAAATGTCTATTTATTTATACATTTAAAATGTTTTTATCTATTTATTGTTTTATGGTTTAATTGCAACACATTTAAAAACACGAATTAAATAAACAACTTTAAAAATGTCTATTAATTTGTCCATTTAAAAGTGATTTATTTATATACATTTTTATGTTTGAATTATTAAATTTATGTATTGATTCTTCATTTCATTTTTAAGTGGCACTCCTGGTCCTCCATAAAGGCCTAGCCTAATTCATTTCTTAATATTGTTTGCTAGAAACACCAATTTATCAACTTGATCTGGATCAAGTGCGGCTCTCTTTTTATTGGCGATGTTCCCCGCGGTGGAGAATGCGCTCGGAGCGCGCGCGCACACACAGGTATTTGCGCGTCAATGTTGAGAGAAGTGGTATCTACGGTGTAGAACCCAAAATATTTCCAGACACTACTTTTTAGATGAGTTGGGGTCGTAATTCTCCACTCAGGCTGGCCGTTCTGTGCGTTATCTTCCATTTTCAAAACAGGGAGACTATTGGCAATTATTCGCTTGATTTGGTCATGGGCCGACGCTACAATACGTTTAGAGCGCCCACTCCTGGATGAGATGGCAAACAATAAAATAAAAAAATAAAAACGGTCTTTTTCTAATCATAGACTGTAAAAAATGCGCTAAACATGGCACTTTAAAAACCGGATAGTTTATTTATAGTTCGAATACGGATATTTCACGTCATGTTCGAATGCATATTCGCAGTGCTTTAAGTGGCCCAAAAGAAGTGGCGGTACTCTATTATTATTTATTTATTTTTTGCCTTCTCCACTCCTCCCCTGAGGTAACAACAACTATATTGAAGGGGTTTTATATAAACAGCAGTCAGCAGACGACCTTATAAAAAATAATAAATCCTTTTATTAGTTTGTGGATTTGCTTGAGCTAGAAAGAGCTACTGAACATAAATAAAATGTACAAAATGTGGATATGAATCCAACTGGAAAAACTTGTGAAAAGATATATTTTGATTAGTCAAATAGCATATAGTGGAGCTCTATATATAGCCATCTAGTTGTTAAAGTGATTTTTATTTTATTTTAAAACTGCATTTTCCAAAAAATGGCCAAAAATCTTACATTAAACCATGTACAATTATCCATGGTATCTCCATGAATGAAAGTTAGAAATCTGGGTCTTTTATAAAGTGAATAGGCTACGTGCACAAGCGTCGTGACGAACTTCCGCTATTGTCAGAAGCCGGCATATCAGTTTCCGGTTTTTGACTGCTCATCCGCATCCGCTATAAACAAACAAGATGAGAGCTGCTGTTGTACGAAAAAAAGAGATATAATGTGCGTGACACATCTACGTTTCTAAGAACTGTAGGTTGATCTAACGCCCGTTTCAAACATACTCTGTTTGCCGTGCAGGAGCAGCGCGTGCGATAGTGCTTTTCACATATGAAGCGTTAGCAGCAGTGAATAACTGATCCGCGGCTA
This sequence comes from Semotilus atromaculatus, assembly GCA_031834385.1. Taxonomy (NCBI): domain Eukaryota; kingdom Metazoa; phylum Chordata; class Actinopteri; order Cypriniformes; family Leuciscidae; genus Semotilus; species Semotilus atromaculatus. The sequence goes on along the minus strand of JAULUF010000009.1, from coordinate 21,604,077 downwards.
TACCACAAACACATACTTACTATTTTTATATTAAATCCAGAAGTTATGCTGCAACTTTTATTTAAAAAAAAGTTGTGTCAGCATTGCGATTCTCTTTGTACACATACACTGGACGTATGCACGTTTAAACACAATTTAAACAACGTAGGGCTATTATTCCATGCATTACTTATACTTATATTAAGTTGCTCAAGCAAGTGGTCAAATAGCCTTATATACTACTATTTTTCACAGTCATGACATACAAATTTGTAAAGTACACACACACACGCAGTGCACAGCTTTTTTGAATGAAATTAATGTTTTGAGCAGGTTCATATCATTTGCATATCATTTGTAATCATTATTTTTAAAACTATTAGGTATACTGTTCAATTTATATGTTAAATAATAAAATACATGGTTAAACATATTTTGGACTGGCAATTTAAGTAAAAAATTAACAGAAACAATCTTTCCATCATAAACTGTCATTTCCACCACTACCCAGTTTTTACGAAAAAAAAAAAAGAATAACCAATGATGTGGATCTAAATGTACTTTAAATCAAGTATTAATAGTTAATTACTTACAATATGTGTGTGACTTTAAAAAATAAACATAGACCTGAGCAAAAATGAAATGCTGTATGCAAAAATCCCAACTCATGGCATTTAGCAACTTTAAATAAAAATGTATTAAGTTCATGAAGTATTAAGATTTATTTTGTTACATGATTAGGTATAGCCACTGGTGTTGTTGACTGATACATACTCTTATATAATCAGTTTTACAATATTATATTGTAATAAACTACATAAATTGAAAATACATTAAAAATAATAATATTCCATGGAATTCTAAAACTGCCCACTGTTATATTGTGTTAGAAGACACAGCTAGGAAGTTTTAAGTGTGTTTTAAGAGAGTGAATTTTCCATAAGCTCACAGTGCCGAAAGTGCTCCTAGTTGGAGAATCACACTCATCTTTTTACTTTTAGAAGACCGGGGTAAATCAGGGAAAACTACAACTTCAACAAGGCGACATAATGAACAACACTCGTCTCATTCGTGGAGGTGGAAAAAAAAGTTCTTTGTGACATGCAAGATCTATTGTATTAAAATTTAAATGCAAAAGAAAAGGCATGAGAGTCGGCTGTTTTTGTTAATTCTAAGTTTTAATTTAAAATCTTTGCGATTTTAATATAAGTGCATGGTTAAATAGGCTATTTGACCACTTGCTTGAGCAACTTAATATAAGTAATGCATGGAATAATAGCCCTACGTTGTTTAAATTGTGTTTAAACGTGCATACGTCCAGTGTATGTGTACAAAGAGAATCGCAATGCTGACAACTTTTTTTTAAATAAAAGTTGCAGCATAACTTCTGGATTTAATATAAAAAAGTATGTGTTTGTGGTATAGCCGCGGATCAGTTATTCACTGCTGCTAACGTTTCATATGTGAAAAGCACTATCGCACGCGCTGCTCCTGCACGGCAAACAGAGTATGTTTGAAACGGGCGTTAGATCAACCTACAGTTCTTAGAAACGTAGATGTGTCACGCACATTATATCTCTTTTTTTCGTACAACAGCAGCTCGCATCTTGTTTGTTTATAGCGGATGCGGATGAGCAGTCGAAAACCGGAAACTGATATGCCGGCTTCTGACAATAGCGGAAGTTCGTCACGACGCTTGTGCACGTAGCCTATTTGACATAAAATGCTGTTTTTGTTGTTGTAAAAAGCTTATTTAAATAAACATTTATTTATTTATAGAAATTTAAAAGATATCATAAATCCTCCAAAAACTGCACAAATGTTGGGTAAAAACATTAATAAACAGAGTAAAATTACATTTGTAAAAAAATAAAAAACTTTTATTCTGTTACAAAATTAAATGTTTGTCTGTAGCATCACAGTCCCGCCCACAGCCCGAGAGAGCTTCGGTGCCGGAAGTAAATTTCCCATTCATTTCTCCCATTGACGTTTTGGAAAAAACGTATCTATAGAGTTTTAGAGCATGAACTCATAAGCATACAACATATCATTTCGAGTGAAAAAACGAAGAGAAAATCCAAAAAAAGTCAGAGGTACAAGACTGTGTACATATTTTCATTTCCGAGCGAAGGAACTACTCATCCCATAAACCACCACGCCTCACTGAAGTCGACTGAAGCCACAACCGCGAAAGAGCCTTTTGAGCGACTTCCAAATCTGACGACGGCCACGCGAACTTTTTCCTCCAGTGAATTTTATATAGTTGAATGTGCAGGGGAAACTCCTTTTCTGATTCTGATTTAATGAAGCTTATATGTAAAACACATTGAGCATCTGGCTCGCTCATAGGCTGTGCTGCGGCAACTGCACATCCAATGGCGCGGGCGCTTCTGACGTGCGACCAATGAGCTAGCCCTACGTCATTACACGATCTTCAGTCTTCACGGACCTTCGCGGGGTTTAACCAACCGAGCAGCTAACTGACAGCGGCAAAAGCGACGCATGCGCTTTTCACTTGTAAAACTCAAGGGTGTATGGGTAATAGGAAGGAAGCGTGCATTGTGAACATAGGATTGTGAAGGGCGCTCTGAAAAGCGGCAGCGCAGCCAAAGGATTAAAACAGATGTGCAAATGAGCGTACCGGTACGCTAAAAGCACGTTCTGGGCGCACGGAGAGGTGGCGGTACGCTCAAGAGCTATATTTGGAAGTGGCGGTACTGCGTACCGGTGCATACCGGCCCACTTAAAGCACTGCATATTCGAATATCGAATAAAAAGTGACAGCCCTAGTCACAGCTACTCTGAGATTTGCATAAGTTAACCTTCCTGTTTCTCTGGAATACATCTTTTCAGAAGTCACTAGAGTAAATGGCTTGAAATGGGGTCTGTGCTGAGGACTTTGCATATATTTGTGTATTAGTAATTTGTGTATGTTTTTTTTTCTTCTGCATTTCATACATTTTAACACTATATTGACATGATGTTCTATGTCGTCATTAGCACAATGAACAGGAAGCTGACAGCACAGTGAATCATAGGTCTGCAGAACAGATGCACAGAGGCCCTCTGAATCCAACTGTTAAAGGATTACTGCGTTTAAGTTGGATTTGGGCTGTGTGTATGTGTGCCAATGTGATATGAGTGTGTGTTTGTGCCTGTCTAAGCTAGTGCCTGTTGAGAGAGAGAGAGAGAGAGAGAGACATGGCCCAGGGACCAAAGCAGATTGTGAGGAAAAGGGAAAAAATATCATGTGACCTTAGCATGTTTTAAAAATAACGCAGGAGAGAATGCAAAATAATCTTGCTGAACCATCATTGTGAATATAGGTTAGAGAAGCTATGCTTTATTTAGGATCACATCAGCAAATTGCAGAAAGATAAACAAATATCTGAACACCCGGTGAGTGTCGGTTTTACTCTAATTTAGAGGATGTCACTGAAGGGAAGTGACCTGACAATACTGATTGGCCAATGACATCACAAGAATGTGCACAATCCTAAACCCTTCACTAGTGAATGCAAAAGACAACAGACATGGAACCATATAAATGTTTTTACATGTATGTGTGTGTATTTATAAATAATTATACACTACACACACATTATGTAAAAACAAACTTTTATTTTAGATGCGATTAATCTTGGCCCAGCACTAGTTCTGGAGCTAATGTGCAGTGCTAACCAGCACAACACTACTTTTTTTGTTGTGATGCTTCATGTTGTCCTCATGTTCTCCTGGAGCTCATGGTTTCAACTGCTGTGATAGAGGATGGTTGGCATGTCCCAGAAACACAGGATTACTAACAGCGATTGAGTGAATTGATGGTCATAGGTAGCTATTCGCCAAATCGTTGTTATTAATCCTGGGAATGAACTTGATTGTGGTAGTTTGGTCTTCCTAGCTCACAACTATTCCTCTACTATGTCTCTAATGTGTGCTTTTCTAAATTCATTTAGAAGTCATTGCCCTCTGTGGCCATCTTGACAATGCCACAGACTCAATCTTTTATCGAGGGTACTTCTGTGGTTAAAACAGGTTGTAAAATCGGAATCTCTTTGTTGAGAATCATTTCAAAAACAGACACTAACATTCAATATAGGGGTGGGGGATGTGGCAAAAAACCATATAACTTTTTTTTAAGGCAGGATCATGATCTTATTACAATATATTACAGTTTCTGTCATTACTCCCTTTGTATCGTTTAAAAATGGCTATAATATTTTCCTTTGCTGTATTATTAGTAGGGATGCACCGAAACAAAAAGTCTGGCCTGAAACCAAAAATCTTGGATGTTCTTGGCTGAAAACTGAAAACGCTTTTTATAAATGCTTTAATTCTTATTTTAAATTATAGCTTATTTTTTGTATAATTGTATTACTATTAATTAAATTAAGTACTTTTTAATGTGTTAAGATCAAATACACTAATTACAAGCATAGATAAATACAGTATAACAAAGTTAAAGTAAGCCTAACTGTAGTTTATTCAGGTAAGACATGTAATAATTAGGCTTAAATGCAAAATAACACAATAGTGTTCACTGTATAAATTAAATATAGATTCATCTTTGTTAAACCTGTGTTTTGTTGTTTGATTAACATTAATGACTTAGCAGCAGATATAGGTTGCTGTCACTTTAAGAACAAATGTACTGTCCAATATAATGATGCACATCTGATTTCTCTCAACTCTTTACATTCACTTAAGACATAACCGACTTACCAGATTTAGTGCTACACTTATTGTCTCCTATGTTCCCCACTAAATAATATTTTTTTCACTAAATGGTCAGATTTATACAATTATTGTGCACTCGTCATTTTTGTAGAGTAACTTTTACTTAATTAATTATCTACTACTCTAGTTTATAATAGCATTTTTTCATTTTTGCATTTAATAATTGTTTTTTTTTATAATGAAGTTGTCTGTATTTAGTAGATTGTGTTTAACACACAAAGGAGTGATTATCAGTTCAACACACAGAGTTAAAATAAACTGCTATTGGATCGGTATCAGTCGATACTCAGAATTTTTGGTCTTGGATCGGTTCTGAAAAAATGGTATCGGTTTATCCCTAAACATTACCAACTGTTTACGTAAACACTCTCCAAAAAAGCATTTTGACATTCATGACATTTTTGTGTGTACGCGTTTAGGCACGGATCCGAAGCCCATTTGTTTATTTTTGTTTTCTTTATTTTGCTCCGACTTGGACACAGAAAGCATCAGGGTCTTTTTTATGGTTTTATGCGCTTTTAATAACACTTTAAAATCAAACGCATCCTGCAGTTTAACAGTAGACTGCATTTTACAACACTTTTACAAGTTTGGGCTTTTAGGGAGGACCGAAAGCTCACCGCTGTGAAGGAAAGGAAGGTGCACTGGACAGATTGTGGCAGCGGCACCATAATCTATTTAGCTTGATTATCTTGTTTTCATAATTGTTGGAAGCCAACATCAAAATAGAAAAATCAATTATGATTAATCGCACAGCCCTAGCGTGAATTTAAATAAGCTGCAGGTTTCTATGTGTGTCTTTTGCAGTTGTAAGTAGTAGACTGCACACAGTCCAGGACTGAGCATGAGCAACGGTGTCTCATTTCCCCCATCACTAACACCCCCACCACACATTGTGGGTGTGTTTCTCTCTCCCTCCCTTATGCGATCTCTCTCTCTCTCTCTCTCTCTCACTCTCTCTCTCTCTCACACACACACACACACACACACTGCATATACAGAGGAAGAAGACGCAAGGAACTACTGCAGAGGGTATTTTTTCTTTTCACAAAGCTGGATATCATCTCTCACTGTCTGACGCAAATGTACATCCATCCTAAGAACATGTGGAGTTCCTGTCTGTCATTCTAATGAGGGATCTTTAGCACGCTGTAGGAACGGGCTCTGTGCTCACGCGCCGCAGCCGGCCACCTGACTCTTTCTGTGTGGATTTACATAAACGGGCAAGTGTACAGCACACCGCTGCAGTCTGTATGGATCTGCGCCAAGATGAAGAAATGCATGGAAAGACACACAGATCTTTATTAACCTGATTCAACCAACTACCGCCAAACTGTGAGTGTTACACTCTGCAGCAGAGAGGATTATGCCATTTCCCACATGAAACGATGTTTGTACTTCTGTCTCTAAGTGGGTTATAAATTCAGAATTTGTGAATGTACTCGCATTCCATAATTTAGGTTAAAAAATAAACCCCAGAAAACAATAGATCAATTTGTGAATGGAATGAAGAGGCTTGTCTTCGGAAAACATCTGCAGCGTGTGGTGGCTCAGGGCATTTGAAGTCATCAGATTGACTGATCACTCTTTAAGCTTTGCAGGATGGGCTGCAGTAAAGGTGGCCTCTTGTGTAACTAAGACTGGATTTACACTGTCAACCAATTAAAACAGTATAATAATAAACCATTTTTTTTAGATGCCTAGCACAGATCGGATCATATTGCATGCGTGTCAACTAGGGGTGTAACGGTTCAAATTACTCCGTTTTTGTTTCTTTTTCAAATTACTATTCGGTTTGTATCACATTTTTAGGGTCACGGTTTCGGTACAGTTCAGTATGTGCTATGTTCAGGAAAGGTAAGGACTACTGTCAAACAAAAGGAAAGAAATAACAACAAATAATCAAACTACAAGTAATAGCACAAAAACACAATAGAGCAAAGATACAAATAAAATAAACAGTGCTTTTCAGGGTTTTTTCCAGGTCAAACAGTAGTTTTCAGGTACAGAAATGAAATATAGTAATCAAATGTAAAATAACGACAGTCTTTCACTGTATATATTACATTTAGATGAATCTTTATTAAAGTTACAAAAATTTAGTCTGGATTTTTGGATTTGAATTTAGATTTCTTTGTCTTTTGTTATTTGATTAACATTAAAAACCGGTGCGCAGCAGGAATATTAGGCTGCTGTCGCTTTAAGACGTAATGTACAGATCCAATATACTAATACTGCACACATGCATTATCTTTCTCAAATGTTTGTTCATTTAAGACATATTCGACTGTTTACTATGCCAAGACGAGCATGCTGACTTAATTTTTGTGTGAATTTGTCCATTTAAGTGCAAGAAGACAGCAAACTCAATTTAGAGTTCAATTTAGAGTTCTGTCTGAGATCCAGCTTTCTGTGTGCACGCTTTGGATATTTGTGTGTGTGTGCACGCACACAAAACCAAAACTTCTCACACAGTAGGGGTGTAACAATACATCGATATGGATACATGATACGATACGATACATTGTTGGATGCCACATGTAAAATATTGATATAAGGTACCATTATTCACTCTTCACATCCTCACGTAAAGCTTTTTCGTTTACTCACTATACTGTCTGCTGGTGTGTCTTTGGAACGTTAATCTCCTCAGTTGAAATAGATGCCTGACAAGATTGACTGAACCCTAAACACGTTGTCACAAAAGCCGGTATTGTTCACTGTCAAGGCATCACGAGTTCATGTTTTACAGCAGAAACCGACAACAAGCACCCCTGTTGGTGAATACAACCCAAAAAGTCCACTTTAGCAAATCAGCGTGCAGTATTCAGGTCAGGTGACAAGGCTGCTAGTCACATCGAAAACTTGATGAACACGTGATATATTTTTCGGGGCGTAAAAGGAAAATGAAAGCTGAAACTTTTTCACGGAACCTTGCTAAAGCAGCACATTAGTGTTTTGGGAAAAGCTCCCTGTAGGCTATTGCTTGTAATCACAACAACAACAAAGTTGGACTCAGACATCTATGTCAGCTGAGGAGATTAACGATACAAAGATTAACTGAGTGTTTTATTATACCATAGCAATTACTTGGTTTTGTTTAACTCTGAATCATGAAATGTGGAGTTATCTGCTTTTGCCAAAAAACGACTGCTTTTGCTAAAAAACATAGGCTACTTTCAATGAACTTTCATTTTGTAAGTTACCTGTATTGTTTGAGTTATCATTACTTATTTTAAACAACCCAGCTGCAGTTTCATTGATACTGGGAATGCACAATAAAAAAATATCATGATTTATGACAACGGAGTTAGGCCTATCTATTTTTGCAAATAAACTCTTCTCTTGTAAATGTCCCAATTAGGGGAGAGTGCAATTTTCAAAGAGTTTAATGAAATGTTCATGTTATATATTTTGGTTGCATTTTATATTTTGGTTGAGTTCATAAAAATGTAACTGGTTGTGTAAACTTATATAATATCTAAATATCGATAAATCAATCGATACATAGAATCTAATCGAATCGTATCGCAGAACTTTTTGAGATGTCGACAAATATCGTATAGCTTGCTGAGAGAATCAATATCGTATCGTGATGAACTGTCCGATTTAAACCTCTATCACACAATGCGCGCAAGTTCTCTTTCACGTCGTCTTGTACTCAACTGATTAAATAGGCAAGGCTTAAAAACATCTGCAAATGATAAACGTTTGTGACGATTCAGCACTGACTCGATCAGGACAGTGACAATTCCCAAGCAGTCCTTATTGTCGTGCCCTGCCCAGCGCTTTCATTATTGTTTTGTGCCTGTCCGAATAAACGCAGGCAATGTGTGCTGCTTCGGCCTTACCTGCGCTCGCACGCTATCAACATCTGGGTGAAGACTGCAGTTTTTTGACCATCGCTGTTATAATGTATTGGGAAGCCAGAATGTTCCCAGTTAGGAGATTTATATAATGCAGGCAGCGGCTCTATCTGCTGCTTGTCTATTTCGCTTGCCATGCTGAATTGCAACACACAAGCAGATGAGGACCTGTGAGGTCAGCAACAGATTTACTCTCACATGAAACACTATTGAGCATATCCACTACCGAAACGTAAATTAGAGAAACTTAGTCTGTTTTACGTGTTGCTTATTTTTTTTTAATAAGATCGAGGACATCCAAAACAGCTTGATCAGATCTTATTAAATTGATCAAAAGTGTTTGATTTCAAATAAATGCTGTTATTTTGAAAATTCTATTCATCAAAAAATCCTGAAATAAACGGAACATGGCTTCCTGAAAAATATTAAGCAGCACAACTGTTTTCATTGATTTGTGTCAAAATATTGAATATGTACATTGCAACATGCAACATATGGCCTAAAATCCATGCTTGCAGAGGCCCTGTCCCAAAATGCCATAGCCCTCTTTTCAGGTTTGTGTTTTGAAATGATACATATGTAAATGATACATATAAGACACATAGCATCTACAAAAGTAGAACTCTTGGACATAAATATGACAAATGAGATGGTGAACATGTTTTTGATTATGCTGCTTGGGTGTTTTCTTTTAAAGTCAAAAATACTCCCTGCAAACAGGAAGGTGCTTCCTGCAGTAAATTCCAGCTCTTGGTTTATGTCCTGTCCTTTCCAATCAGGGCTCTGTTCTCACACTGGTGTCGACTGTTCCTTCGTAAACACAACTTTCTTAAAACAGTCACACAGATTCAGTATTACAGGTGATGTTTATGGCCTCACCAAATCACCGGTGCGTTCAGCTGTTTCTACCCCAGGTTATCCTGTTTGGGTTTGTTCCAGAGTAAAGCTAATGGTTCATTTCCTGTTCAAAGCGGAAAGAACATGGTCAGCACCTTAACCGACAGTAGATTTGAGGAGAAATTAGCTTTCATTTCTAGCAGGGAATCAAGAATAAGATTGTCGCTCTTAAATTTTTTCAGAAGATGCCAAGATTTCACTTAGCATGTCTTGCCCTAAATTGTTCATTTGAAGTTAGTAATTAGTTCTTTAATTAGGCTTTTATCATGCTGACCTTTGCATCATCAATAATCGATTAGTGGTTCAGGTTGAAGCTGAAAATTCTCACAGGAAAGCAAGCCAGGCTGTGTTGTGTTAATATAAGTGTGTATTTATTTGATATAGGCTAGGCCTGAGAATGAGTTCGCTGGAATGCTCTTTGAGAGAGAATTCGGTTTACACGCTCGAGTACTAGTGGACCTCCCTACCTTATTTCAAACCAGTCAGTACTATTGTTTGAAATAGTTGTTTTATAGTTGTGCTGTTTTAGTGTGTGCTGAGTGCACTAATGATTAAAACACTCATTATTTAACGTCTATGAGTGTGGCTCATAGCAAACACCCGAAACCGCTTATCACCATCAAAATCCAAGCTGCTGCTAACCAGCAGTTGCTTTCCGTTTCAGTTTTATTGATCCAGAGAGAAATCTCTCTGAGATTCAAGCTGCCTGCCTGTTTTAGCAAAGCTGTTGGCCCAGAAAAGATGGCCACTGATCTACTAGAAAGCCTCTCAGTTTCACCTGGCTGTCAGAGCTCACTATTAGCTGCCTATCTGGTCTCTTTGAACCCCTACTCGCTTTCTGGCAGGTCTGAGGTCTGCTTGAAACAAAGACTCTCTTTAGCGGCAGAACGATTCTTTGGCTCTGAGCGGGACTGCCCATGCCTGCTCTTTGTTTTTTGGCGCAGCACTACTAGGCCTCAGGCCTGAATAAACGTGAATATATAAATATACCCAGGCGTTCTTGGACACAAAAAGACTCATTGTTTACTCTGCTGCTTGTTTGGAATTATTAGATCGTGGCTGTTTCAGACTCTGTCTTGCAAATGAGACCTTGTTTTGATTTGCTTTCAGGAGACTTAAGATTGGCTGCAAAATAATTTACTTCTGCATGGACTAGACTACTTTTGGGTTGATGTAGATTCCAAAACTTTATTTTTGCAGGAATATAGTGGACTTTTAATTTCAAATTTGCTCATATTTGCAGAGGTTCCTCTGAAGAAGTGTTTTAGGACTCAGGTCTTATCTCTGTTAAGCTTCGGTTTCAGAATAGTGTGTTTACTTTTAGCTCTGTGTTGTTGTGATTAATAAAATGATAATCTCTTTAGATTAGAGAATCAGAAGTGCTTAGCCTGACTCATATAAATGACTTCTCGCACTGTGGAGTGACTCTCCCATCTGTTACCTGACCACACACAACTTTTGACCATAAGCTTCTATATATCAATATGATTTTTATTTTTATTTTTTAATTGTCATCAATTACTCAACCCCATTTTGTTGGTCTTTGAAACACAAATTAAGATATTTTTAATAAACCATAATGATTGAAAGACCATTACACAAAAAATTCTGCTTCAAAAGTGAAGACATTGTAAATGTAATTCATATAAATCGAGAAGATTAATCCAGGTTTTCTGAAGAGATAAAATCACTTTATATAATAATCATATTTAATTTAGGCTTTTATATGAACATTGTTCAGCACATATATAGATTGCATGAAAAATGCACAACGAAATCTTAAACATGTTTGTTTGATCCGTGAGAACCAATGAGGCTTATTCTCTAAGGTTTCATTAACAAGGTCTTGATTTGTGTTTTGAAAATGAACAAAAGTCCTATGGGTTTTTCATGAATAGACGAGTGAAGACTAGAAACCCTGAGGATGTATATTTCATATGAGACTGAACTAAATGTTTGGTCTTTGGTCTAAACTGAGCCAGAGGTGACTGATGCTGCTTTGGCCATTTTCGGCTGCTCACCCACATATAATATTTGTATATAAACATGCTTGGCCTCTTATAACTTGTTGCTGAATGGTGTGTCATTGAAATCATTTGACAACTAGCTGAAGAGGGTTGTAGATGCAAGACTTTTTTCCCTCAAGACTATTGTCCATTCTTTATTCCTCAAAATTGATGAAACACTCATTAATGGAATAGATTAGTAGTACCAGAATTGTTAAAGTTGCTTAAAGGCCCCCTATTATGATATTTTAAAGTTTCCTAATGTTGTTTTGGAGTCTCCTACAACAGGTTTGTATGCATCAAACGTCAAAAAACTGTTCATTTTCTCATAATATACATTTGCACATCACCAGATTTTCAATGATTCTCAAACGACTCGCCAAATGAATCAATCTCTCTAAATCCCTCCTTTCCGCGAGCTACTCTGCTCTGATTGGCCAGACAGCTCAGTCTGTTGTGATTGGTTTACCACGTACAGAACGCGTCGAAAACAAAAATGCACATTGCCATAACACCAACAGCTCTGCGTGTCCTGAGGCTTCCTTCACAGTAAACTAAACACAGTAACATATCAATCCGAGCGCGAGTCCGATGATGAAACCATTCATTCAACCCGAACCTCCATCGCAAGGACGACTCGAGCAGGACGTTTCAGTGATTCACTACTCAGTTTGAGGTAACATACATTATGAGATGTTGCTATTCCTCACCATCAGCATTAACAAGTGCATGTCCATCAACCAATTATATTACTTGTACTAATTTATTTACAGAGTATGTTTTAATATATTATATTATATAATGAAGGCTATGCAATGTAATGTATACATTAGCCGAACTCTAGCATGAATGACTGATGTAACATAAACATTGGTAAAACAAATCTCGCTAGTAGTGAGAACGACAGACAATCTGCATTAATAGACAAGAGTTTTATGTAACAGTGGCCCACAGCTGATTAGCTGACTCCGATATTTGAGAAGTATTAGTAAAATAAAGGTAACAGGAAAAGTTTAGGATTATACTGATGTAGTATCATGGTAAAGATTCATTTTAACCACAGATTCTTCACATGCTCGTCCTTGGGCAGCTGAAAAAAAAATTATTTACCGTCACATTGTAGAGCACAGCGCCTCCTCGACATGATGCTCTCCAGTATCCACAGGACTGAGCTAATGTTTAGTCTTGACGTCACGACGAAACGGCTTATGACTCGTTTGAAAAACAATTCATTTAATTGACTCCGAGTCGACTCTTACTTTTGAAAGACAGTAACTTTATATAAGGTGCACTTTCATATTTAAAACTTTGCAGGATGTTTTCATTCACTTAGAGCCATGTTACACACTACATGAAAGGTCATTTTCAAAAACCCATGATAGGGACCCTTTAAGGCTGTAATGCACTACATGACCTTTCATGGAAACGATGTGTTCTAAAATCGGCTCAAAATATATATATTTTTTGATATCCTCCAACTGGATGAATTTATAATCTGAAGCTAAAAAATCAGATTCTGCGCCCATCATGCAATACATGATTTTTTTTGTGAAATCTTTCAGCTCATCCAGACTGTAAATCAGGGCAAAAATTAGGGCAAATGTCATGTAGTGTATTCCAGTCTTTACTGTTTCCAGTCCTGACATTGCCTCAGCTTTCACGCGGGCGTAACGGGGCCATTCTCCTGAAGCCTGAACAGTCTGCTGTTCATCCGCCACCAAGGACAGGACCCCCTGTCTCTCTCTCTCTCTCTCTCTCTCTCTCTGTCACAGTCACATGGCTCACTGCATGGGCATTTTTCTCATGGTTGGGGCCCCTGCTGTCGGCTCTTACAGTTCGATGAATCCAGCACCTCTGACCCTACAGATACATAAAAGGAATTTATGGACAGGGGTCAGAGGAGGGGAGAGAGCCACGGTGAGATTGTAGGAGGTGGATGCCTTTCAAATGAGTCAGATTCTCTCACAATAAAGTCTGACCATGAGAGAGAGGGGTAGAAATGGGGGCATGAACTGAATATTGCTCCTCTCCCAATTAGGACCATGAATGAAGTGCTTGCTAAGCAGTGTGGTAAACAGGTCAGAGGGTTAAACTGTGTTTGTAGTGCAGAAATGCTAGATGTTTAAGTGGGGTGATGTATACAGTATTCTTGTTTTGGTGCTATTCTAGAATTAATAATTTTATTGTAGGATTATATTGATGCATATAAATATTCTTCCTTGTGTTCTTTTTTTTATTTATTTTTTTATTTTTAAATTTTGAAGGTTGAGGCCTACTTGTAAATACATATTTCTTTCAGAGACTTAAGTTGTGAAATTTTTAGGCTATATGTGAATGTGATATATCAGTGGTCACGTTAACCAAATATATTCCAGCATTGACTCTGAATCTGAAGGCCGTTCGTCATTTTGACATTACACTGATGTAACTGTAATTTCCACCCCTATCCAGTTGATGGCAAGCGTGCATATAAGTTAGCAATGATCTAGTATTGCTTCATCTTTGATCTGTTTATGATGTCTTTGTGCATCCTATGGCTTTAATCAATGCTACATACAATTGCAAAAATATCAGCTGTGAAAAGTTTTTTCAAACAGCCCAATAGTTGTGATGTTGAAAAAAGAGGGACTGATACGGATGTGGTGGAGAATGAAGGACAAACAGACAACGTTTATCAGTCACCAGCGCAGGCGAGCATCCAGTTTAAGTCCATGAAGACCAAGAGGAAGGTTTGAGTTCAGGCAGATACAGAAAGTTTAGGGTTTTTTTTTTACACGCTTTGTTGATATTTTAAAAGTAATTGTATTTTGTAATATTGTGTTGATCATAAGGTTGCGTTTTAGCGACCTCCGCTGTCTTTGCGTAAACATACATTCATCTGCTTTAAAAGTCACTTTTCATCTGTTCTCTTCATAAATATTGTTTATGCCGCCTATGCTGGTCCTGTAAGTTCATGATTAAAAATGAAAATGTGAATGAAAACATAAGCTAATGTCTTATAATTTAAGTATGATAATTAAAATGATGGGTAATAATATATTTTTAGACAGGTAGATAATAGACAGAATTTTTATGAATGTCCATCAAAATGACGAACAATGAGAAACACAGCCACTGTTGAATAAAAATATTTAATTTTGATCAAATTTCCGATGCGTTCACTCATGTAAAAATACTATTGCTTTTTTTAATTATTATTTATGGTTTCCTTTTTTTTTTTTCTACTATTGTAATTTTCAATTAGTAAAATGTAATCAATTAGAAGAACATGACAAAATAGCAGGCATTTCACTTAAATTCATTAGTAGTCTCAGACCTTTGTATTTGTTTGTGATATATTACAATTTGATCGTTGCAAATGAGACAAATGCAGTGTGTATTATTAGAGCTGGAGTCTGTTTCAGAGCTCTCAGACATTCTGTAATAATTTATCCAGCCTGGCATCTACAGTACAGGGGTGAAGGAGCAGGAGCACAAACCATTCACCTCAGTTCAGGGTTAGAGCTATAAATAAATACCTTCTGCTCTTTCTCTCCTTGTCTTTATCACTCCCTCTCTCTCTTTCTCTCTGTCTCATCTAAATTGTACCAGGGCAGATTGTTCATTTTGTAGCAGTTTGTTTATATGATGTTTGCATTTAAGGCAGAGACATGTTCTTATGTTCAAGCTTGAGTTGGACAGCTGTCATCTAATTGGTCAGTCAGAAAAAGTGGGGCATTCTGGTCAGGTGTTCTTATAGTGATCATAAGATTCTGTTCTATTTTATGGGGTTTTCTGTAATTAATTAGGGCTGGGGAAAAATATAAAATTTTTGATTAATCGTTTTAAAAAATGGGGTCGATTCGATATCGATCCTCAAAAGCCACATCAATCTTTTTTTTTTACTGTATTTATTTCCACAAACATTGAAAATAATCTCTGATTGACATTAATCTTTTTGACTAGTCTTCTCCACTAGATGTCATCCCCTTTCTTTGTGGTGGGGCCAATGAAAATCTCAAATCGAATTGAGAATCGCATCAAATTGAGATCTTACGAATCAGAATCGAATCGGGACATCTTTATCGATACCCAGCCCTATATCTATTTTTTCTTAATAGTGTCAGACTTTAATCACATGCTTTTATTAGGAGCATCAGCATGCTGTAAAATTATATGAAATTTCAGTGATAAAGGAACCTAACTTGGTTTGCACTTTGAGTTTACAGGCCTCATTTATGCCCCTGTGCTAAAATGAGGATAGCAGATTCTGTTTATAGCTTTTCCAGTGTTTGTAGTGTTGTTGTTTCAGTGTGTGTGTGTGTGTGTGTGTGTGGTGTGCCTTCGGCGCTCATGGCCATTGTCAGCTTTGCAGTGTGTTTTGCCCTGTGACAGCCTTTACTCAGACCAACACACATACAGATTTAGTTCAAGCATAGAGAACTGGTTTGTTAAATATGCTTAATTCCTGCAGCTCATAGAGGGTAAAATCACCTCTTGCCATTGACAAAGAGGAGAAATACCTACTGATACAAATGCTTAGACTTTGTCCTAACAGACTGGTTTCTCTTTGTCTTTCTCACAGAGTACAACAATGGAGGAAACTGTAATATGGGAACAGCACACAGTGACTCTTCACAGGGTGAGTGTTGAACTGTCTCTCACCTGGTGCTGCAATTTTCTCATCTCATCTTTCTATCTATTGTCAGGCTTTAGTATCCTATTGGTTAAGCAATACTAGCAATTATTTTTATTTTTCAGTATCAGTCAAAATTAAGTATTTAATTGTGCATAGTTGTAGATCAACTATGCCATCATCTAATGCTTTAAAAACTGTTAAATGTAATCTTTAGCAAATCTTAAAATTATTTTTCAAATAATTTATTTAAAATGATTGATTTTTTTTTGTTTATTTATTTTATTTTATTAAATATTATTAGTCAAAGTAGTTTATAATATTAAAGGGGTCATGACATGGTTTTTTGTTTTGTTTTATTATGTTCCCTTAGGTGCAATTATAGTATGACTATAGTTTTTTGTACAAAAAAACTTTTAAAATGTAGTGATTTATGACATTTTCCCACCCTGTTTCTCACCTCTGATTCAAACAGTCTGTTTTGGGGTGTTTCCCCTTTAAGAGTTCAGTGTTAACGCCTATACTGTTATGATTGGCTAACGTCAGTGCTGCTACACAATGACTACACAATGCTCCACCACGTGAAACTTCGGTCTTCCAATCTTTTACCATCGTGTCAATTCTCAATTGATTTTGATTCATATGCGAGAGAGAGAGAGAGAGAGAGAGAGAGAGAGAGAGCGCTGCGCGCGCGCGCGGCCGGGGCTCTCTCTCTCTCTCTCTGCTCGTTCTTTCAGTAACATGCCCTGTCACACTCATCTGATCACTCACCGTTCAAATAAAGCTTTGGCGCGCTGCATATGCTGCAAATAAACTGCTTCCGACTGCTTTCCCTGACGTCTGGATCGTTCGGCAGCGTATTCAAACATGTTGTATCTTGTAAACAGATCCACTCGCTGCACGACAACACATGCGATGATGCGAAATGAGGCGTATTTGTCCTGCGCTGGAGGCGGTCATATGCAAACGACTGGTACGTCACTTCGCACCGTGACGTCACTTCATACCATGGATCCAGAACGAGCTGTATTTAGAGCTTGATTAAATAAATGCTTCGTTTTAATGGGGAGGGCGTCTTAAACTAGGAAACTTGCAGGAAGTTTTAATAGTACGTAGATCTCTTATATACCAAAAGATCAAGGCAAATTTGGTTTCTCATGTCATGACCCCTTTAATTGTCTTGAAAATAATTATTAGCTTGGAATTTTAAAATCAGTGCAGCCCATTTTTCTTTTTGTCTTTCTTACCTCTCTCTCCCCTCTTCTCTTTTGGGATGGCTAGTTACAGGATGTGTGGTCATTGAGTACACAATAGCCAATCCCCCAGATGGCAGGAAGTAGTGTGCGAGAGGACAAATTTTCTGCTCTGCTCCACTTCCTGTTCCTTTTCCTCATCCTGCATGTTCCTAGGCTCAAACACATCTGAACCAGAGTCTGAGAAAGAATGAGAGATTATGCAACAGTCATTTAGGCACAGTATTTGTTAAGCCCCCCCCCCCATCTCTAAGAGTCAGAATACTGTGGACACAAATCTTGGATCGGTTTTATAACATGATGTCTGTATTACACTTCAGTTCAGTCAGTCCCTCTGTGACTCGGTTTTTGATGTGCTGACATCCTAGACAAGATTACAGGTGTATGAGCACTAAGCCTTTTACTGTGGGCTTTATTATAGATTGAATCTCTTTAGCTGGCTAACAGTATTACATGGCTGCCTCTGTTAAAATACACAAAATAAACAAGACTATTCTTCTCCCATATGTGCTCCTCCCCTGCTCTGGCTCTTAATATGATTTATAGCTGTTTGTTTAGAGGACACTCACAAGCCAGATGGTTTGGATGGCAGTGAGAGGTAGAACAGACCAGTACGCGTGTGTGAAGACACCCAGTGACATCAGGAAAAGGCTCTGAACAGAGCTCTGGCCATCTGTCTGGAGTCTGTCTGTCATCCTCTACCTTTTCACTCTCATCTGCCTTTCTTTTTGATTGCTTGAGTGCAAGACTGAGAGCTCAGAGCTTCAGACACCTGGGAGATTGAAAAGCTGCCAGACAGTGTAGACACACACACACACACACACACACACACACACACACACACACAGAGTTACCTGCATTTCATCATTCTATCCAATGTAATTACATTGGATAAATATATGCTGTGAGTTCCAAGAAATCACTCACACAATGTGTGTGTGTGTGTGTGTGTGTGTGTGTGTGTGCATGTGCATGTCCTTTGCAGGCACCAGGTTTTGGGTTTGGAATCGCCATTTCAGGGGGCCGTGACAACCCTCATTTCCAGAGTGGAGAGACCTCTATAGTGATCTCAGATGTGCTCAAAGGAGGACCAGCAGAGACCCTTTTACAGTAAGATGTGTTTCTATACGTGTGTGTGTGTGAGAGAGATGTCTGTGCGTATATGTAATCCTAATTTATTTATATATTTGTTAAATATTATTTATATGTATTTATAAGGGGTGTAACGGTTCACAAATTTCACGGTTCAGTTCTATACGACACAGTGGTGTCATGGTTCGGTACGTTTTCGATACAGCAAAAAGAAAGAAATGCCAGAGAAATTTCCTTGATTAAAATAAATAAATATATATATATATATATATATATATATATATAAATATAAATTATTTATAAAATTTCCTAAATCTTGAATCTTTTAATTAAAAAAATGGGGGTAATCTTTGGATGAACATAACGTTTTGGTCATCACATTAAAAATAACATGGACTTAAACAAGACTTAAAGTGGACTTAAAGCCTATAACTAGTTAATTCACAGCACAATGTTTCACCTGGTTTCCACGTCAGCGCTGTTTGATCTAATAGAGATCTACGGTTAATAACGGAGAAATGTGAAGGCTTCTCAGTAGATCTCGCAGCGATGTTATTAGTTCAGTGACGAATTCAAATGCTTTCTTTACTGGATATCTTAGCGCTATGTAGGGGTGTAACAATACATCATGTCACAATATACAAAACTGCAACAATATGTTTCGTGGATAGTGACAATATATATCATGTATAGTTCACCCAAAATAAAAATAACTGTGTGAGTTTTCAGAGTTACTATATTATATTATAAACTACTATGTATAATGTTGAATATAATGTTTAAAAATGCAATGGGGGAATATTTGTGGGTCCTGATAATGCCAAATGTCTTATGTTGTTACCAGTAAAAAGTGGCCTACATTATTTCAAATATATAGTCAGTGACAGAGTGCAAGCATATTCGTCTAAAATAATTCTGTACTTTCAGCTTCAGATTCATGAATATTTTTATTCTAGTGTCAACATTGTCCTGTGAATTGGGTTATCAGCACCAAGTCCAACCCTATTCATTTACACCCACAATGTAATGCCAAATTTAGCATTTTTATCAACAGTATATTTTTTGTTAACCTTTTACCAAATGTCTTGGAGTATCGCAATAATATCATATCGTGAGTTCAGTTATCATGATATGTATCGAATCGTGACATAAGGGTATTGTTACACCCCTGGCGCTATGTAGTAAGAGTGTCGCTTGATCAAGATCAGCTCGCGATGCACTGGCATTGGTCCAAACTCATAAACGGTCCGTGAAGATCAAAATAATAAGTAGCTTTTATTACGTTTACCATTTGATGTTGGGCAACGTTGTGGTGGTCTAGTCAGCGCGACTGCTAGGAAAAATGGTCCAACGAATTGTTCGGTTTGCAATGCGTACCAAACCGAATGCCTCGTACCGAACGGTTCAGTATGAATATGTGTATCGTTACACCACTGGTATTTATATTTTTATTTTCTCTTAAAAAATTTTTTTATTTTTGTCTACAGAGAGAATGATAGAGTGGTGATGGTTAACGCTGTCTCCATGGACAATGTGGAGCATGCCTATGCCGTTCAGCAGCTGAGGAAAAGTGGAAAGAATGCCAAAATTGTAAGTTAACACATCATACCTCGTACATTGCATCAATACTGTACAACCTTGAGTCTTATCTGGACTTCAGATGTGAGTAGTAGGCTGTGGGGGAAGATGGAAAAACTTGGGGCAGGCAGAATGTGTACGTGTACGTACAGGAGCTGTTGGTCAGTCTGTAGACACTTTGTCATGAGGCGCAACCTTTAGGATTACATTTAAAAAAAAGTTCAATCAGTCCTTTAGTGTTTCTGTAATACGAATAATATGGATAGTTATTCAATAGTGTTAGATTTCGATATTTTTGGATCAGATTCAAGTATTCCAGAAAGCTGTGTAATCATGGTTTATACCTTTTACTCTTGCTAATGTTAATATGTTGTAATAACCTCTTTTAATATGTGGAAAATAACAAAATCACCTTATTAATATGTTTATTTATTCTCTGTTCAGACTATCCGCAGAAAGCGGAAGGTGCAGATTCCAGTAAGTCGTGGGGGAGACAGAGAGACTATGTCAGAGCAAGAGGAAGAGGATGACACCGAGGAGGATGATTACGAAGGTCCAGCAGCACATGCAGGGGGAGCGAGTGGAGGCACAAGCAGAAGAAACGAGCGCAGCAGCAGCACCGGAAGGCGGGACCATAGTAATTCCCGTGAGAGGAGTATTTCCCCACGCTCAGACAGACGATCAGTTGCGTCCAACGTCCCGCCGCGACCTTCCAATGTCACACTCGTCAAGTCCCGCAAGAATGAAGGTGGGCGGAGCTACAGTTAAAAGTTAGAGGACAAACCTCTTAATTACTATTGATGACTTCACCAGAGGATTTGGCAAGTTGACACACTAGAATGTGTAAACAGGTGTAATACAGTCTGTTGTACATTAGCTAATAGCTGTGATTAGTCTACTGGCACAAATACCCACAGGGTGCTTTCAACTAGAACAATGCTGTAGTTAGTTACTCAGTAGTCAGATTATGTCTGTTATTGTTCATTCATGTGTGTATTTACTGTTGTGTGCAGAATATGGTCTGCGTCTGGCCAGCCACATATTTGTAAAGGACATTTCTCCTGAGAGCCTCGCAGCCCGTGACGGCAACATACAAGAGGGAGACGTCGTCCTAAAGGTATGAGAAACAATGTCTGGGAAGGATAATGAAAAGATGGTTATAGGAAAAGAAGGGAACTGGATAGCCATGTAGTCGCTGGTACCAATACTTGTGTTGTTGCTTTGAAAAGCTTCACCAATGCTTTATTTTCGTGCTTTGTGTTTTTGTACGTATTAAGGAGGTTTGTCTGTGTAAATTGCTGTTGCTTCTTATATATGGACTGCCTGCTGTGAACATGTGGAAGAATTGACAAAGCGCCTCAAAAGCCTTCTCATTGGCTAAATGTAGAATCTGACAATGGTTTGTGGCCACTAGTGACTAGGGCAGATCAGTGTGATATCTCAGCATGTTAATTCAGTCACATCTTTCAGCTTAAAGCACCTTTAGGGACAGTGACTTTAAGCACACTCAAAATAAATGTTTGTTAAACCTCTTTCACCCTCTTTCTTAATGTTTGCAGAATTATAATTTGAAATGCTACATTAAGAATACAAAAAAGTATCAGCTGGCTGACTTGTTACCAAGTTCTAAGTTGTTTAATGGGGGGAATTATTTGACATTTCCATGCTAATTTATGAACTGTCATCAGCTAAATGAGTCTAGTGCTTACTGAGAGGTGCAGAGCATATCCCACAAAGCACTGGAGTGAAACTGAAGGGCTTAGAGTGCCAGCAGTGCTGTTTTCTTGCAAGGCTCTGTAAATGTAAAATCACGGACGGCACATTTATTTTACCGCCTATACACTACCGTTCAAAAGTTTGGGGTAAAAAGTTCAAAGTTCCATTTGAACTACCGTTCAAAAGTTTATTTTTTGTGTGTGTTGAAAGAAATCCATACTTTTATTCAGCAAGGATGCATTACCTTGATTAAAAGTGACAGTGAATACATTTATAATGTTATATTTCTATTTCATATAAAATGTTTTTACTGTATTTTTGATCAAATAAATGCAGACTTGGTGAGCATAAGAGATTTCTCAAATACTATAAAATATCTTGCCAACCCCAAGCTTTTGAATGTTAGAGTACATGTGTTTATTTTAGTCAAAGGCAGTTGTGGCCTAATGGTTAGAGAGTCGGTCACGAAGGTCACGGGTTCGAGTCTCAGAACTCTCTTTCACTCTCAGTACCCACAACTGAGGTGCCCTTGAGCAAGGCCTCCAATCGTTCCCCGGGCGCCACAGCAAAAACGGCTGCCCACTGCTCCGGGTGTGTGTTCACTACTGTGTGTGCGCTTGGATGGGTGAAATGTAGGGCACAAATTCCATTTTTGGCCACACGTCACGTCGCTTTATTTACCTATTGTTATCTGCAGGGCTAAGCACTAAGTGTGTGTGTGTGTATATGTTTGTTTGTTTGTTTTTATTAGTTATAATTTTAAAAATGCTTAATTTATACAACAGGCTTTCTCAACAGTGATTAGTGCTTCATCTGTGATGTAATTTGACCAGGTCACTTTTAAAGCAGTACTTTACCAGTGTTCATTTTGACAGCACATTTTTATTTTGTTTTAGTCATAGTCTTTTGACTAAAATGCCTTTTTAGTCTTAGTAATATTTTAGTCATCTGAATTGTTATAGGTAGATATTAGTTGACTAAATCAACAGTAGATTTAATCGACAAAATTCTAATTGGTTTAATTAAATTTTAGTCAAGTCACCTTCATTTATATAGTGCTTTTAACAATATAGATGGTTTCAAAGCAGCTTTACAGTGATAATAGGAAATGAAAGTAACAGAGATTGTTCGACTTTACAGCAGCTCTAGAATAAAGTTATTGTCCAGCTAAAGTTAGTTTTGATGCATTTAATACAGTAAGCATTTCAACTTGCATGCAACATTCTTCATTCTTTCAAGCCGACACATTTATTTGTATAAATTAAATATAGATTAATCCTTAATAAAGCTATTAAAGTTATTCCGTCAAGAACATTGAGTGATTTTTGTCTTTTTCTTTTGTTGTTTGATTAACATTAATAATGGACAGCAGCAGGTAGATCAGCACATTACAATTCCAACTTCCTAAATCGTCCCAAACATTTTCATCTTGGTTTTATTCACACAAAAATGTCAATAGATTTTCTTTATAGTTTTTGTCATTCAAAACTGTTTTTTATTTAGTTTTATTTAGTCTTGTTTTCATCAATGAAAAAATGTTGTTGATGAAAATTATGACAAATTATTCATCAATGAATTTAACACTGTACTTTACAAAATACCAGACGTATGCATCCATAGTGTGTTTAAAAATGGTGTTCTCTCCTCTCAATATAGATCAATGGCACAGTGACTGAGAACCTGTCTTTGATAGACGCAAAGAAACTTATAGAGCGATCGAAAGGCAAGCTGAAGATGGTGGTGCAGAGAGATGAGAGAGCGACACTCCTCAACATTCCAGATTTGGACAATAGCATTCCCTCCGCTAATTCAGACAGAGATGGTGAGATTATCTGTTAAACATGTAGATCTAAAATTGCTAAGTTTAGACTTAAGGTCAAAGGCAGCTTTATATTTTGTATTTTGTTTGTTACATGGTTTTTCTTGTAGGATTTTTGCCATTTTCTAAAAGAAAATCAACTTTAGCTAACTTGATACTTAAAAATAATGATTTGTTTTAAGACATTTCAGAAATTCATTCACTGGCATCAGATCATTCCCATGAGCGCACCCGTCGCAGTAGATCCCGTTCCCCTGACAAACGCTCGGAGCCCTCTGACATCTCCGGCCACTCTCCGCAGCAGATGAGCAACGGCAGGTAAGCCCCCCCCCCCCCCCCCCCCGAAGTATCAAATATCCTGTAAAGTTCTATAAAGGACTATTTTTCACCCTTAGACCCTCAAAATATATAAAAAAAATTTGGCACACTTACAGATTCGCTTTAACAAATACACATCCTTTCATACTGTTTTTTGTATTTGCGTGAAATATTTATTAATTCGTATCATTTTGGCTGCACTCACAAGAGAGTGTAAGTGTTGGTCATGGTGCAGTGAGCCGGCTGACTGTAACCCAGTTTGACACTACAGTAGAGCTGAGCTCATGCACTTTAGACGTGTGCACTGAGAAGTGTTGACACCATAGTCTGACGGTTTCTTTCAGTGGTGTTTGTCTGTGTGTGTTTGTATAAGAGAGACAATGAAGGACAAGAATCCGTGTGTTTGTATATGAATAACTGTTCTGTGTTGCTAGAGACCAGTAAAAGCCACAAAAGTTTAGATACATGGCAGATATGAAGCTTGTTTCATAACATATTATGGTATGTGGTAATATGTGTGGTGATATATACGTAAGGAATAATTGACGACAGGCCATTGAATTATTAGAAAAATAATGCACACCCGAGGTGGTAATGCGGTCACGACGCTAAGCTGAGTCAATTATTCCGCTTATACTACAGTTACCACACCTCGAAACATTGTTCAGATGATGCATTTCAAGACGTTTGCCACGTTTTTGTCATTAAAACGCTCTTGTATGTAGTACTAATTTCTTACGAATCTTATCCCATGCCTCCTTTGCTAATTCCAAAATGTCATTTTAGTGTTAGTAACGAAGGCTTGAGCCACTGATAGCAGACTAATGCAGTTATTAGTGCAATAATTAGAGAGACAGAGAGGTTGCAATAATGAGACAGAAAAGCATGTGTGTCAATATAATTTTATTTATTTATTAGGCTATTTATTTATTTGTTATAGGCCTATTAATAGGCTGATAACAAAAACCCTTGCAGCAGGACTATCTATTTATGTATATTCAGTTTAATTTTCTATTGATTATAGATAAGACTATATATACTTTATTTGTTTAAATTAAACTGCATGTTTCCATTGATTGTGAAGTTAGACATCGGAAATGGCAGATCAAGTGCATGGGACTGCATGTTAGCAGAGGGGTTTTTTCCTGATGATCCTTGGCTTGATTTTCGTTTGTACTTTTGTTTCCTGAGAGGATCAAGCTCCATTTCTTTCTTTAGCGGAAGGTGCCCAGTTGCTTCTCAGGCTTGTTTCACACTTGTGCCCTTTGACAGACATGATCTGTCTGCTCTCCAGCCCTGCCTCTGACAGCATTTGAACTGCCCTCGCCCAGTTGTTAAAGTTTTCATGTTCACTATAAATATAATAATTTACTTCCGGAAAATCTAAATTGTCTGTTTTTTTTGTTGTTTTTTTTTGCTTATGAATTGTACCCTATTTTTTCCGTTATTGCGGTTAACTATGCAAAGTGATATGGAACGGTAATGCGGTCAAGACCTGCCTGGAACTACTTTAGCCGTGTGTTTCCCTGAAAATAATTGCACACCTTAGAACGTTCTCAACCAATCAGAATCAAGCATTCAACAGCCCTGTAGTATAAAATGTAATAATGCACCGATATTTCAAGAACCAAAAATATTTGTCCGAAACTGCTGGGAAAAAAAGTTCTGAAGGTCCAAAATTATTGACTAAAACAGGCTTCTCTGATACAAAGTGTTTTGAGTGTGCCAGCATCTATTGTGGGGACACAATGTGAATAAGCTACAACAAGTACACTTGTAGTCTGGACTGTATTTGCAAAAAATACTCCTTTTCAGAAATTTACTATAACTACAATTTCTGTCTAAATACTAGTTAGTTACTTCATTTATTGTTACAAAAAACAAACTTGAAACTTTCAATTTATTTTTATTTTGTCCAACAATCTGCTTTTTGTAACATCTACTTAATGATTTATTACCCTCAATAATGTAATGACTTAAATTAGTTTTATTTATTACAAATTAGATGTGTGTGATTGCTTAATTACACTGTAAAAATGACAAAGTTATATAAAGTCTTTATATATTACTTATATCACCACAACATTGCTTCAACTCATCAACATAATTTAAGCCATTTTAAACTTTATTTTTTAAAAATTCAATTCTAAGTCAGTTTAAAGTAATTTAAGTTGAAATGTCTTACATAGCCAAGTTGATTGTACTTAAAAAATTAAGGCAGCAAGTTATTTTTCACATGTACTAATTTTTATTAAATAAATAAAAGATTGGATTAATTTACAATTTTATACTTCTTCATTATTAAATAAATAAAAGATCGGATTAATTTACAATTTTATACTTCATTATATCAATAATAAAATAATGGTATTATGTTATGGTATTTTGGCGGACACTGTGGTTACTGTGGTACATTTTTGTAAGTGGTGGAAGGGGGCCAGAGGAAATCTTGAGAGAGGACAAGTGTAGTAATGTAATGATGTAAAACAGGTGGAAGTCAGAAAGAAAGGGCACGAGATGGTGTTTACCGGAACTGCGAGTATGTGAAGACACAGGGATAAAAAGGATGACAAAAGGATGATCCTTTCCCAGGGGACATGCCATCCTTCCTGCCATTAAAGCAGCTGCTCTCTACATCCTACATCCCCACACTGCTGCAGGCTGTATTTTAATGAAATTTCACACCTCGCGTCCTCACACATCCTCCACCTGTCTGTCTAGAGCTGCGTCTCACTTAATATCTGAACTCAGGTTACACCTCGTTATCGGCTCTCTCACCTCAACAAGACACTGATGCCTTTTATGTTTCAGAATTTCAACAGCAGTAGCAATTTTTTGTGTGTGTAATGTATGTAGTCTGCCTTAACTTTGCACTTGAAGACAGTGGCTAGTAGTAGAATCATCGATCTCCTCTGAATGTAGTGAATATGAAAGTACTAGAGCTAAAGTCTATTCGGTTTTCACATAAATAATATTTTCGAGCACATTTTACATTGTTCCAAAGCAGCTTTGGAAAGAATAGTAAGGTGCCTAAAGAAACCCATTGAGTAAGCCAAAGGCGACCATGGCAAGAAAAACTCCCTATGATGAGTAAAAAACCTTGGGTGGAACCAAGACTTTTTGGGCTGGCACAGATTTATACTAAACATACACTGCCTTGTTTTTTTTTCTTTAAGGAAGGAATTTATACTTTTGTTCAGCAAGGATGCAAAGTCATTTATAAAATTACAAAAGAGCTCTATTTAATTGAAATGCTACTCTATTGAACTTTCTATTCACCAAAGAATCCTGAAGAAAAGCTTCACATTTTCACAAATATATTTAGCAGCACAATTGTTTTCAACATGGATAATAATAAAATGTTTATTCAGCATATTAGAATACTCTTCAGTGTCACATGATCCTTCAGAAATCGGAGGAATGGCAGCTGAAAATACACCTTTGCCACCACAGAAATAAATTGCGTTTTAAAATGACTCAAATATAAGTTATTATAAATGTATTCATATTTCACAGTTAAAAATCTTAGCAACCCCAAACTTTTTACTAGTAGTGTACGTAATATATAAACTGACTGTTGTCTCTCTTGACTATCTGGATGATTAACAGTGGTAATGCTCTTGGGTTGTACTAAAAAACTGAGTCTAATAGTCTAAAAAGCTATTTACTGGGCTTGGACTGCTAGGTTCAGAGGCATTTTGGGGGATGATGAACATGTTTGTCAGTGAGCCAGGCTAATATCTCAGAGCCATGCATCACTCACTCACTCACTGAATAACTGCTCTGTCTCTACGCAGGCTGACGGACTCTTTTCTCACCAGAATGCTCCCGCTGTAAGTGCTGTGCTCTGTAGTCTGTAAACAGTGAATAATATTTGTCGATGGAGTCTGAGTGCATGAATATTAGTTGTGCATTTTGTCATTGTTTTATATTGTGTGGGTCTTGTGTTCTATATAGATGATTTAGGTTTTATATGCACTTTAATGCATTTGATGTGGTGCATTAATATGTGCTTGTAGTGAAATCAGCATGCATTTTGTCACATTGAGCTGGTA
This sequence comes from Semotilus atromaculatus, assembly GCA_031834385.1. NCBI lineage: Eukaryota > Metazoa > Chordata > Actinopteri > Cypriniformes > Leuciscidae > Semotilus > Semotilus atromaculatus. The sequence continues at coordinate 21,576,146 of JAULUF010000009.1, read as the reverse complement.
GTGCTGAGGCAACTAGCTCTGTATGTATGAGTGTGTGTTTGTGGAAACTGCCAGTGGGTGTCAAGGCTGTTATGCAGAAATGGGCCTGAATTATTTTTCCTGCATGTGTGTTCATTAACCTTGGCACACAAGAGACGGCACAATTCCCTCTGAAATTTGCATCACCAGATGGTTTTTTCCTCACAGTACAAGTCATAGAGATACTCTCTCTCCCCTCTGAGCCATCAGCTTTTTAATCTCTCTCCTCTACACATAGTTTCTCAAGAGCACTCAAGTGTGTTGTTTCAGTGTTGTCTTAGTTTAGGGTAGGCAAGTTTATTTATATAGCACATTTCATACACAATGGTAATTCAAAGTGCTTTATATAAGCATAATAAAGGAAATAAGAAATAATCAGACATGTAGAATTAAGTGGTTTAAAACTGCATGGGGAAAGAAAAGTGAACCTAAAATGTGTCCGTTAAATGGATTAAAATAATTCAAATGAATAAAAAGGATGTAAAAAAATTTGTGCTGTCAAACGATTAAAATATTTAATCGCAATTAATCGCATTAATGTCATAGTTAACTCGCGATTAATCGCATTTAATCGCACATTTTTATCTATTCTAAATGTCTCTTGATTTCTTTTTGTCCCATTATTTTTTCTCATTTTAATGCTCTTATCAACATGGAAAAGTGGATCGGCTTGCTTTGTGCAAATGTTTTTTTATTGAAAACAATATTGGCATATATACTGTTCAATTTCACACTAAAACATTCTCACTTGGAGCAAATAATCTCTCACACAATGTAACACTGTCCATCAATAAAAGGGTGAAAGAAATACTGACGAGGTCCTGATATTGACGAGGGGGCGGAGAATTCGCATCAGCTGTGTGTGTGTGTGTGTGTGTGTGTGTGCTTGGCCATCATCAAGTGGTATTTCAGACTGGACGTGCTGCGATGATGATAGCTCAGTTCACAACGACAAAACACACAGATCACTTTGGTCTTGTCAATGGAACCATTTGGCAACTTTTTAAAAGTAAACTTTCAATTCAGAATCTTATTGGCATCCATTTCGGCGTCTCGTGCTCGTCATCCACTCAAAACTGGACGTTTTGAACGTTCCTATAACATTCAGAAATAACGTTTTTATAACTTAATGGGAACGTTATGAAAACGTTCTTATAACCTAAAATTGTTAGCTGGGGAAGAGGAGAGATTCGCGATTGCACTGACTGAACACGTTTTAAGTGCAGGCATATTCTCTGAGCGAGCCCAGAGAAAATTCTTACAAGAGCAGTGTGTATCTGAGAGCGCGCGGGGCGCGACTCGAGCAGAGAGATTCGCACTCGCGCATCCGGCTCGCAAGCCCAAACAAGTGTGTGCGGCGTGCCTGTTGTTTTGTTTCCGGTCTAGCTAGATCCGCTTGCGCTTTCAAAACGTCCTCGCGCGGCGCAAGCCATTGAAATGAATGGGTTTCATAGCGCAGCGCCGCGCATGCCGCGTCCTGGTGCAAAAGCATGTGAAAAAAAAACTACAAAGTTTGCTAGGCCAAAAAGACCGTTAATCGCGCGATAAAAAAATTAACGCCATTAAAATGGGTTTGCGTTAACGCCGTTAATAACGCGTTTAACTGACAGCCCTAAAAAAAATAAAAAGACAAATTAAATATTAATAAATAAAATAATGAATTAGTATGTATATATTTGTATATTATATATATTTGTGTGTAAAATAATGTACCATATTATTGCCTAATTTCAGAACAAGATGTGGTTATTTTTTTTATTAATTATTATTTTTTTTTTATTAATCTCAAATCTTGATATTAATTCATCTTCAGCTGTGAGTGGCGTAATAACTTGTAATTAACTGTCTGTATTTCTTGCTGACTCAAACCTAGTGATGTAGAAGGTCTTTTAGGTTCATAGCCTATTGTATACGACATATTTGCAAAGTAACTTTACCTACATTCATTCATAATTAAGAAACAAAGCACAAGCAGTGCCATCGTGTCATAATGTTCTGCTTGTAATAGGGATATCAATTTATTGGCTTTTTTTAGCTGTGTAATAGTCACAAGAAGAACAAGATGAGTGTTCATTTACACAATGTTATAAACAAAATATATATGTGGCGAGCAGGACGAGGTCGAAGGACATGAGAGAACGGCGTGAGGCCGGTGGCGTGATTGATAATGAGCGACACCTACACCTGCACCGGTCGAGCGGAAGCTTAAAAGAAGGAGCGACGATGAAGATCGAGAGAGGAACAGGCCTGATTTTATGTTGTGTTTTGTTTCTGTTTTGTGTGGAGCCAGCAGTCGTCCGTGAGGGGCTGCTGGCTTACACTTTTTATTTGTTTTATTTTATTATTAAAAGTGTTAAATGTTTGCCGTTTCCCGTCTCCTCCTTCCCATAATGTGTAACGAAGTCAGATGTTATGGGAAGATGGAGGCGGGAACCGGCGAACATTTTACAATTTTAATAATAAAATAAAACCAATACAAAACAAAAGTATAAGCCAGCAGCCCCTCACGGACGACTGCTGGCTTCACACAAAACAGAAACAAAACACAACATAAAACAGGCCTGTTCCTCTCTCGATCTTCACTGTCGTCGCTCCTCCTTTTATGCTTCCGCTTATAATGCCCTTTTTGGAATGGAAAGACATGTCAGCGATATTGTAATAGGTCACATGAGAAATAAATGCAGAATGAAGTGAGCAGAGATTTAGCCTGTGTGTGTGATAGATGTGTTAGTGCATAGAAAACCAACAGAGCAAAAGGAGAGCCTGGGATTTATGTAGGCTTTTGTGTGTGTCAGCACATATTTGTGCATGTCCAGGGCCTCAGAGATTTAAAGCCAGGTTAACACTGTATGTTTTTGGCCACGAAAATTTGAGACAAATTTTGAGAATCCTAAAATTCTTCTGATCCTAGGCCAAAATCGGAAGTCTATGAACACTAGTTTGGCATGTTCTCAGACGGCCGGTGCGATATAATTTTATCTCTGCTGAAATTCTGTCAGTTTCAGAAAATGTTATGCACAGTCCTTTAGTGTGACTTCTCCTACGGCAACTGTCAAATCAAAAACCAGTAGGAGCGCAGAACCTGATGGCGCAATTAGTGAGACAACAACAAACCACCACTCGCTCCACACACATCGTCTTTGATTTTTCTTTTCAAAACAAGCCCTGATCAAAATTAATGCTAGAGATTGGTTTAGTTTGCTAGCCACCATTTCAATCCAGCATTTAAATGCAGCTCACGTGCACGGATTGATGATTTAAAAACTGCACACGTTATTTTTTTTTGATGCGTCTGTTTTTAACGTGTCTAGACTGCTGTACAGTCTGATATTTAATGACAACTGAGATCATACAGTGTGACATGGCTTACAGCGGGGATCATGTTCGTACAGTCTGACAAGCAACAAGGACTATTATAAATTGTATGTAGTACAATAAGACAAAGTACACACTGCCAAGCTAACAAGGGTTCTTTTTTTCATTTTCATTTCTATATTCTTGGTAGAAATCTCTTTGCTTTTACTGATTCAGCCAATGCTAATTAAGAATAATTAAGAGTCATGTGACTAAAGTTTTAGAGGGCAGTCCAGATCCTGAACTCGTTAAATTCTTCTCCAGTTTTCTTTGTCTGTAAAAATGATCAAATGTAAATGTAAAAATCCAAAAGTCTGATTGTGATGAGTGAGAGTATTTGTGATGCATCAAAGCATTTCAAATATCTGATAGTTGTGCAAGAGTTCATTTACAGTTTTAAGAGAAGCTCTAGTGTCTGTCCTAGTTTTAAGCAAGATAAAAATTATACAGTCTGACCTAAAGCACTGGCATCTGGTGCTGTCTAATGAGCAATCATTATCTCTGCTTTTTTCAAGCATTGTTTGTGATCCTTTTCTTGTGTTTACATTTAGCATTGTTCTCTCCTGAGGACATTCTCATATTCATGTGGAGCAAATACAAGTGAAACTCAAAAAAAGTGAATATCGTGCAAAAGTTATCATTTTGATAATTATAATTATGAAATAATTATTAACAATGTTCGCAGCGTTCACAATGTACTGGAATTAAAAAAATATATTATTGAAAAAAATTTTTGGTTCAAATGTACTCTCTAAATGAAGGCGGTTCTTACAAATTCAGTACATTAAGCCATAGTAAAGTTTTTTTTTTTCACATTAAGGTTTAGAATGTCCCCAAACACACTTTTTCACAGCATGCATTGCGCACTCCTCAAGAGTCACCGAGCTGCAGACTGCTGCAGGATGCGCGTGATGGAGTGACGCGGCAGTGCAGAGCCTTGTTTAAGTAAATAAATGGGAATTCCCGCATTTTAACGTGGCACTTGCGGAAGTTATTAACATTGTATGCAATACCCGCAACCTCGCACCAAATTTCAGGCCCTGTAGATATACAGATCATCATCTAGTAAGCAGAAATCAGATTTTTACCTTAACATGTTTCTTCAAATTAGAAAATTAAATGCAGGTATTTTTAACGATGTGCTTCCACAGCAGCCATAATTAACAGCAGTTGCTGTGCCTTGTTGTGTTAAAGTTTGCAATATTTATGCAATTACTCTCTCCCTAGCCACATTGGAGGATAAAACTAAAATTAAAACCACAAACTGAAGGAAAATAGCAGAGTACAAGTATCAATTACATCACTATATAAGTTATCATCTATAAACTACTCGAAAAAAGTAACATTTTTGATAACTATTTAAAGGGACAGTTCACCCAAAAATGAAAATTCTGTCATCATTTACTAACCTCAAATTGCTCTCAACCTGAAAAATTCATACTGGTTTGGAGCAACTTGAGGTAAGTAAATGATAGATTTTTCATTTTAGAGTGAACTGTCCCTTTAAATACAGTAATGTGTATTTGTAATTTGTTACTTCACACCCCTGCTTATAAGCAGAGATCAGACTCAGTTTGTGTCTGTGCTGCTGTGTGTGTCTGTAGCCACAGGAGTCGTGAGGAGGAGCGCATCTCTAAACCAGCGGCTGTATCCACTCCAGTTAAGATGGCTGAGGATGCACTTCTGGCACCGTCTACAGATCAGCCCGGAGACAAACAGATCCCTCCACTGCCAGGTCGGGACTTTCACATCCAGACTTTCAGCTGTCTTCTGTCTTTCCTTCTGCTCTTCCACTTTCTTATCTCCCCAGTCCAGTGGCGTGTGGCACACTTCTTAAATAAGGAAAAGTCACCTCTCCCTGTTTTTTTTTCTTTTTAGTCCAATGTAAATTCATGTTGCATTTCCATGTGATGTTTACTGAGCCCTGCACATGAGATGCAGACAAAAATAAATGTCATGGCCACAAATTAAAGGTTGTATCAGTCATTTCAGGCCCAAAAAAGGCCGAAACATAAATGATCACATTCATCTAATCTTTCCTAACGATCCGCTAGCTGCCCGCCCCATAAGCATGCCGTCCGAAAACCGCGTCTCTGTAGGCAGCCTAGGCTCTGAGATCTGCACACAAAAACAAATGGGTACACCACCACTCAAAACCAAAACAAACAGTGTTTCAACCAATCACCGACAGGGGCGGGTGTTGCTCCGACTTCGCGTCCAGCCGTGAACGAGCTCAAAACCTCACAACACCCGCCCCTGTTGGTGATTGGTTGAAACACCGTTTGTTTTGGTTTTGAGTGGTGGTTGTACCCATTTGTTTTGTGTGCATTTGTTCTGCCTACAGAGACGCGGTTTGTCGGACGGAATGGTTATGGGGCGGCCAGCTAGCGGATCGTTAGGAAAGATTAGGTGAATGTGATCATTTATGTTTCGGCCTTTTTTGGGCCTGAAATGACTGATACAACCTTTTAGAATGAATTATCTTGTTTTAGTAAATTGTGGCCACTTTTTACAAATTTTTTACTCTTTTTGGTTAAATCGTGATCACAAATTAAGAACTCATTCTCAATATATTTATTCATTCCCTTGTTTTAGTAAATCATGGCAATGTTTTTTAATTTTTTTTCTTTGTGTTGATTTAACTAAATCAAGGGAATGAATTACTACAACATGGCCCCGATTTAGTAAATCAAGGAAACAAATTATTATATTGTGCACACAATTTGCTTAAAACAAGGGAACGGATAAGTAAAACGTGTTGACGAATTAGCAACTCTGTAGATGTTTACTCAATTTCCAAGTTGAAGGCACATGGAACATAATTTACCTAACACAATGATCAAGCAACCAAACCAATACTACAACAATTATGTTTGTTTAAATATAATATTAACATACTATTAATGAGTAAAATGTAAAAAAAAAAAGAAAAGAAACATTCGCATTACTCCTAATAACGTAATAGCTAGAATAATACAGTACAACACATATTTGTGCATCTTTTACATAGTACTACAAACACTGTAATTAATTTATCAATTTCCACTGATTTGACCCATTCAGTCTGGACTGATTGTAAACTTTATAGTCAGGTATTATTGCTTTGACAGAGTAGACAGTTCAAACAATTCATACTGTTCTACTGTTTTTAACATGACTTTTCAACTATATTTCACAGTGAGGCGAAAATTGTGATCAAATAGTTTGTGAACAATGTTTAGTTTTATATTTGTACTGATATTTTCTTGTTTATTTTTTTTGCACAGTCTCACAGTCCCTCGCCCTCCTACTCCCACTCCCATGTTTCCACTGATGAAAATCAGACCTGTCCTCTCCTAGTTGTCTCTCTATACTTTGCTACTTGTTTACTCCATCCTGATCTGGAATGCCCAGATCTGACCTTGCTCTGCTCTGGTTTTTCATGTTCTTTTTGGTCTGATTAATAACCAAAGAGTATGTTGTAAAAGAACTGTGTTTATTGATGTACATCATCATCATCAAAGTCTAACAGAGATGTGTGTTTAGAGCCAAAACCAGTGTATGCACAACCTGGGCAACCTGATGTTGATCTGCCAGTCAGCCCCTCTGATGCCCCTGTGCCCAGTGTCACCCATGATGACAGCATCCTTCGGTCAGTGTTGTTGCATACCGGTAATCTGTACTCATGTCATATTCGCACTTGCCCTTTCTAATGATTTACTAGCCAAGTAAGCTTTCTGTATTATCGTACAGATACACGGGTGCAACTCATTTGAAGCCACACACAGCACAAACAATGCCATGTAAGTCCATGAAAAATTTACCCAGTTTTATTCTGTTTACCAGGCCTAGTATGAAGCTGGTGAAGTTTAGGAAAGGAGAAAGCGTAGGATTGAGGCTGGCAGGAGGAAATGATGTGGGGATATTTGTGGCTGGTGTGCTGGAGGACAGTCCTGCTGCTAAGGAAGGCCTGGAGGAGGGAGACCAGATACTCAGGGTGAGGATCTTATTTTACGTTTACATCATCAAGATTTTACGGTCTTACAACATGGATCTAGCATATATTTAAAGAAAATGCACTAAATTTGACCATAAATATGCTCTTAATAATATCTCTGTCCCTCCTAGTGTTTATTTGGTTACATGTGAAGTCTGTGTAGTTTGGTTAAAAAATGATTAATTAAAATTCATCTTGTGTTAAAGGGATACTCCACCGTTTTTCCATATATTAAACTATGTTATTGCCTTTACTAAGACGAGTTGATACATACCTCTCTTGTCTCAGTGTGTGCACTAAATCGCTCTGTCTTGCGGCGAAACTTTGTTAGCACTTCAGTTAGCTTAGCCCAGTTCATTCAATAGGATCCAAGGAGAGAAGCGACCAAACACCTCCACGTTTTCCCTATTTAAATACAGTTACTCGAGTAGTGTAACTCGACCAAGAACGGTGACACAAAATAAAACGTTGCGCTTTTCTTAGCTTGTAAAATGGATAACTATATTGTATGGCGGAATACCATAGCAAGTGCTTGGAAGCTTAGAAAAGCACAACGTTTTATTTTGTGTCACCGTTCTTGGTCGAGTTACACTACTCGAGTAACTGTATTTAAATAGGGAAAACGTGGAGGTGTTTGGTCGCTTCTCTCCTTGGATCCTATTGAATGAACTGGGCTAAGCTAACTGAAGTGCTAACAAAGTTTCGCCGCAAGACAGAGCGATTTAGTGCACGGACTGAGACGAGAGAGGTATGTATCAACTCGTCTTAGTTAATATGAAAAAACGGTGGAGGATCCCTTTAAAATGAAATGGTTAATAGTTCAAATTAAATTGTGTATGTAATTTTAACAAAATATGTTTTTTAATTGCAACTAGTGGATGTTTCTTGTGTAAACATCACTTATTTAGCAGATACAGTAGCATGCTTTATCATATCTGCGAAATCTAGTCCTAAGAAAGCATGTGTTTGATTGTTTTGCTACTGAACATCTGTTGTTGACTAATCTCTGTACTGTGACACTGTGTAACATCCCACTTTTTCTCAGGAAAATATGAAGACTGTGTGTGACCCCTGTGGCTGTGGGCAAAAATAATCATGACATACTCCTGCTCTGACTCAGTGCCTGTCTCTCCTCTGTTTTCAGCTTTCCTTTGTTTAGCCTTCGGCTCCACAATGGCACTCATTGTTTAACTCAAGCCTCCAGTGGTCTTACACTATTGTCAGTTGCTATGTGTAATACAGTGAGTCTAAGTCTGGCTCATTTAGGCTTGTTTATCACCGAGCACGTTTTAATTATACATAGACAGCTTTGTGCCTCTCCCACACTAGTCCCGGAGCAGGTCGTCACAGTGTCCATACACACACGTGTATGAAAGTTCCCGTTCCTGCTTCACAAACACACACTCCTTAGATTCCAGGCCCTGCCTCACAGCGAGACTCCCAGCTCATTGTTTTTCCCTTTCTATTTTGTCAAGTGTGACTCCACGTTCTCCTCTCTCTTTTTTTCTCCCTGAGATTGTGACTTTGAGATAAAGTAGAAACAGAAAAAGTGGATTTGCTCTTTTTTTCTCTCTCTGCTTCTCTTTATTTCTCTTTCCACTGTCAATAAACAGTGTATTGTTAAGTTACAGCACCGCAGAGATCTAAAGCCGGTTTTCTTCTTGCACTCCCTAATGTTCGTAGGTTAACAATGTTGACTTTGCAAACATCATTCGTGAGGAAGCAGTGCTGTTCCTGCTGGATCTTCCCAGAGGTGAAGAGGTCACCATCCTGGCTCAGAAGAAGAAAGATGGTAAGCAGATGGATACGGCTTTCATGTAGCCCTCCATTCTAAGTTAATATGTACCTCTGGTACTTCTGTTGTAATAAAAATGATTCAACAAAAAAATTATGCTAGTTTGTTTTAGATCTTTTTTTTTTTTTTTTTTACATTTTAATTAATATGTTATTATTAAGTAACTAAATAACTATGCAATTTAATACATAAAAAACTATAACTAAATTTGAAGACTTGCCCTCCAGTCTGCTGAATGCGCGCATACCTCCCCAAACTGACAAGGCTTTTATGCTTGATGTGCTCGCCATTGTACTATTCTTTGAAAAGACAGGGGGCGACTCTGAGTAATTCAATGAAGCATCAATGAGAAGTAAAGTACACATGTGACATGACAATGTGCGGGTATGAGCCAAGCTTTAGCCCTGCCCCCCAGGTTGAGAACCACTGCTCTAGAATATTTAATTCTGATTGGTCAGTTGCAGCATTTTGCGGTCAAATGTCTTCTGTGATCAAATATCTTTCAGTAATAATTGCTAAAATGACTGATCATTGATCGTATAACTCGAAAATCAATTTCTTTGGTTAGTACTTCTGTAATAAGTGGGATGCATTGCATTGCATCAGATATTAAGGGTGATATAAGACCCTTCTGCTTCTGTTGGGGTCATTATCACCATGTTTGTTTTGTTTTTTTGTAATGATGACCCTATTGTTTAGTTAGGTAAGATTCAATCATTCATACTAAGAAAGATATTTAGTGTTATTATAAATGTGTTCCTCATGACTTCCTGTTAACCATCTCATTTATATCCTGTCCTCCAGTGTACCGGCGAATAGTGGAGTCTGATGTGGGCGACTCCTTCTACATCAGAACACACTTTGAGTATGAGAAAGAGTCTCCTTACGGGCTGAGCTTTAATAAGGGAGAGGTGTTCAGAGTGGTGGACACCCTCTACAACGGAAAACTGGGCTCCTGGCTGGCCATCCGCATCGGGAAGAACCACCAGGAGGTGGAAAGAGGCATCATTCCCAACAAGAACAGGTAACCACTCAGTAAAGCACCAGTACACAACTAGTACAGTTTAGTAGATCATATATAGATCACTATAAAATACTCTTTATCTTATGTAATGCATGATTAACTATATGCAAGTTTATGATGCTAGAGAGAATTAGAATGTGGTTTATTTAACATCTAAATATTTAGAGTTTGCATTTTACTGTTTTTATTCACTTTGGGGAATCCTGAATCTGTTTTTGTGCAAGTGAGATGAGTTAATGCACGGTCACATTTAGTATAGAACTACAATAACCATCATGTTTACACAGCGCACACAACGCTTTGCTTTACTCCTGATTTATCTCAACACGAGGACAAGAGAGGTGTTATTAGTCAATAAATGGAAATCCAAGCTACTTGCGTTACTTGAAAAAGTAACTCCGATATTTTGTTGTAAATTTAAGTAATGCGTTACTTTACCAGTTACTTAAAGTAAAGTAAACTGATTATGTAACTTTACTAATGCCTTACTCCCAAAACTTCTTCTAACTAAAGCTGACCTTGTTTTGCCATCCTCTCTTCAGGGCAGAGCAGTTATCAAGCGTACAGTACACACTCCCCAAAACTGCAGGCGGCGACCGAGCTGATTTCTGGAGATTCAGAGGTCTACGTACTTCAAAGAGGAACCTGCGGAAGAGTAGAGAAGATTTGTCAGCTCAGCCTGTTCAGACCAAGTTCCCTGCTTATGAAAGGGTGGTTCTTAGAGAGGGTATGTATGTATTTATGGATGTTAGAAAAGGATGCACAATATATCTGTTTCATATGTTATCAGCTGATATTTGAGATGTTTTAAAATTTACTATTACTATTTTTTTCTATCGGTATCAATATTGTATACACTTCAGCTGATATTGGTGTTTAATTGTGAATGTTCATTCATACATTTAAATAACCTTTTCCATCATCTAATGCTCACTTAAATGAATATAATATATATAATAAATCTTTTGCAAATCCCATTTTCAATCAACAATCTCCCTTAGCAATCTCCATTTTTCATACTGTACATTATAATATTCTGATGCCTAAATTCTCGTATTTTCACATGTAATATTATTTATTACGTATTTATGCGTGTAAAGTGATTGATGTAATTTTATTTAGAATTAATTAAATTTTAATATTGGTCATTCAGTAATCTGAAAATAGCTATAGTTCTGTTTCGTTTAAACTAAAGCAGAGATGTTTTTTTTCGATCTCGTTTTAGCTGGGTTCCTGAGACCGGTTGTGATCTTCGGGCCAATAGCAGACGTGGCACGGGACAAACTGGGGAGAGAGGTGCCTGACCTATTTGAGCTTGCAAGTGAGTGTCCATTTGTTTACACACATCCCTAGATAAGACACAGCGCTTCAGTTTTCTAATCCACCTACCTGTGCAGCATACTTGAGCAGTTACAGCTGTCCTGCTCTCCGGTGTCAGTAGCGCATTTAAAATTCAGCATGTAAACTGATTCCTTGAGTGGCCACTGGCTTTATTTACATAACATGTATGACTGTATTTGCTTTTCAGAGACACAGCACCCAGATGGAAGGGAAAGTACGTTGCATACAGTAGTCACATCAGCTCACTTCATCAGTAACCATAGTTACTAGAGGCTGTGCATTATTATGGCATCCCTTATTTTAGTTACACCAAATCACACTGCTTGAAACGGTAATGAGAAATAATCCAAGGTGTGTTCATGCTATCGACAGCTCCAAACCCCCCTCCCCAACCCTTCAGTCATGCTTGAGAGGAGATAAAGGCACATTGCTCATTGATTTTTCCCATCCCAAGCACCTGCTTCCTGTGTTATTTTGTGATACTTTGGGCTTTTTTCTTTTTCTTTTTCTTTTTCTTTTTTGCTGCAAAGACTTCCTGTAGTTGCTGGTTTTTCAGAGCCATGATATAGAAAAGGATACAGATGTAGGTCTACAGATGCTGTCTTAAAGGGGTAGTTCACCCAAAAATAAAAATTGTCATTGTTTATTCACCATTGGACCCCATTGACTTTCACTGTATGAAAAAAAAAAAAAAAAACATTTTGATTTTGACCAATATTAGTATTTTAATTTTTGGGTGAACTTATTACATATATAATTTATCAGTGTCAAGAGCCACCAATGGCTCCTAAAGTTTAAAGCACACTTACTTCACCATCTAATGACCTTCTGGTTTCACTCTGTAATGTCAAACGTTCTTCAGACATTCCAGACCCCTTCTCAGTCACTGTGGTGTATAGATGCTCCTATTCCCTCCTCTTTATATAATGAATATTTATATTTGCAAATATATAGTTAATCAAAATGTACCACATTGATGTTACACGTATGGGACATTTGAACAGTCTGCAGGTGCTCATATTGTGTATGCGGGCGCATGTGCACATCCATGTTGAATTGCCTTCTCACTGAATGCTATGGAGGGGTGAAGATGCTGGTGTCCTGCATCAGAGGGTTCTCAGGAAGTGTATGTGTATGCTAGTATGGATTATGTTTTTTCTTGCGTAGAGAGTGAACCCAGAGATGCCGGCACTGACCAGCGCAGCTCGGGGATCATACGCCTTCACACTATCAAACAGATAATCGACCGGGTGAGTTCTCTTACACACACGTAACACATACAAAATTGTTTAAGGCACATAGTGCAATGCTGAATGGCACTACTGCCTCCTGTTGGTGAATCATGGTACAACACATTTTCTGGAGACTCCGTGAAATCAGTGAGAGGTGTTTTTGTATGTTTTCTGCAGGACAAGCATGCAGTGTTGGACATTACTCCTAATGCGGTGGATCGGCTGAATTATGCTCAGTGGTATCCTATCGTGGTGTTCCTGAATCCTGACAGTAAGCAGGGTGTGAAGACCATGAGGACTAGACTGTGTCCTGAGTCCAGGAAGAGCGCTAGGAAACTCCATGAGCGTGCACTCAAACTGAGAAAGAACAACCACCATCTCTTCACAGGTAAACACAGATGTTTTTTGATGTTGGGTAATCTTTATTGTCAGCAGTAGATAACTCCTAAGCGTGATGGTATTACTTTAAGTAACATTATTTATATATATATATTTATTCTTTATTTGGCCTGTAATCAATCATTCCGGTGGATGATGCAGCTCACAGCATTTCTTCCATCTGCGTCTGTCTCTGGCTGTGTGGATCCAGGTTTTGTCAAAAACTCTTCTTTAGGGAATCTGACCATCGAGTTAGTGGGCGTCTGAGTGAGCTACATGCCCAGGCCATCTGTGCTTTTTCTTAGCTGCATCCGTGCTCGCATCTTTCACCCTTGATCCAGCAAACAGTTATTTGTGATCTTATCTCTTCGTGTGAATTTGAGCATTCTTCACTCCATTGCTCTTTCAGTTACAGTGAGTTTCTGTTCATCTGGAGACTAGAGATGGGCAATATGGACTTAAAAATATATCACAATATTTTCTGGTATTTATTGCGATAATGATATCAATGATGATATGAATTGCCATTCACCACTGTTTTTGGCTACAAGTGAACACTGCATACATTCTTGAGAGCTTCAGAAACCCAAACATCAATCTAATCTAAAGTTAGACGTAACCATCATCAAATAGGCTCCTATAATATACCAATTAAATCATTGCATTAAAAATCCAAACACCAGCCCTTGCAGAAATTTGAAAGTTGCAAACGTTTCTTCTGTAAAAGTGCAGATAATGTTTAAATACTGCAACTGTACTGAAAAACATCACACAATAATAGTTCAAATCAATTACAAGCTTGAAATGACAAAAAAAAAAAAAAAAAAAAAACGAACAATAATACTGATGAGATGATACTACTACAAATTCTAATACTAATAACAATATAAACCTCACTTAAGGATTGATGAGCTGCTGGGTTCATGAATATTAATCAGGTCTGCATTTAAGCATTAGATTCTGCTTCAAAGGCTGAATAATTCCAAATGAACTCCATTATTTTCAGAAGAAAATACAACAGATAATATAATTTACATGTAGCACGTCAATGTAAGACTCTCTGGCTCTCTCTTCGCGTGTGTGAGAAACAGGAGCGCTCGCCTCTCAGCAAAGTCATAGCGAGTCATGCGCCTCACACTAGTGTTTACTGTGCGTCAAATACGCTGTGCAGTGTGCATTCAATGATCTTTACAGATCGCCTGACTGAGAGCGAACTCTCAAGCGCTCAGTCAGTGTTCGGTGAGATGGGCGAGTGAAAAGATATCTGTGTACTAGTTCCAGATTGTAGAGGTAGTTCCTCGTTTAGTGATAAACTCCGCCTCAGCTTCACGTCCGCCTTCCGCCATGTGCTTGAGCTGCGAATTGGTCCCGTCATCAACTAGCCTTTATCGTTATTATCGCGGGACATGGTACATGGTACATGTATCAGACTAATTCTTATCGTGAAGAAAATTATTACAGATATATCGCGAACGATAATAAATTGTCTCACACCCATCCAGGACATCCATACACCCACAACAAATTTTGGAACCACAGAGAACCATATTTTTTGAATGGCCATCACATAAAAAAGGTTTCAATCCTTATTATTATAAGGTTTTTCCAAAATAATTTAAGGTTTTTTCTTGAACTGCACCTTCACTTCACTTTCCTTTTCATTCTCTTAATTTTCCCTGATATCTCTCTGTCTCGACTCTCTCTCTTATGCGTGTACTTTTCTTGTACCTGTCACTTCTTCATCAGCAGGTCTACTGTTATGAACAGGACTGTCTCAAAAACCCCACCTCATTGTAATTTGTTTGCACAGAATATAAATTTATTTAGGGTAAATTCAAAGTATGGCATTGTTTTCTCTTAAAAAACAATGGGTATTGGCATGGGTAGTGATGACCTCGCTGATGGTTGAGAAGCTCTGCCATGCTGCTTTCCGTCTGCGACATATATATACATACACAGACACAAACTGACACATTAATATACACTAATTGCAACTAGAACACAATTTACATAGCTTAATCAATTACTAATAATTAGTTTACTTAAACAGTTGTTGTTTTTTAAATAATGAAATATGTAGTTTATTTTAAATGAACCCAGACACGTCATACTCCATCACGTCTCGTCTGATCAAAAGACACACACAGCACTCAACACACTGTGAATTTAAATATGTAGTTGACAGAAATAGCTTTGAATAATTATTCATAAAACCGTACATCACATTAAATTACATGATGGGTCTCACTCAGTAGCCTATCTTCTATCTCAAGTCTTAGTCTTTTATGGAAAGCAATAAGAAAGACACAGTAAAGGCTGCTGTGTTATACTCATTCCTCATTTGTAAATCGCTTTGAATAAAAGCCTCATAAATGTAAATGTAACTGGGGAAAAAGATCACTTGGCTCAGTCATAAAGAGAAAGCGAATCCAACAATGATCCATCTTTCGATGAATTAATGAGCATATGAACTATATGAATGGTTTTATGCTACAGACATTGAGGAGTTTTGTTTTGTTTTGAATTTTTTTTAGCTTATTGTAATTTTTACAAAAACCTGACTTTCTCTTGAGTGGTTTGATGTCTTCCTTGCTGTCACTGTCCTCTAGCCACCATTAACATGAACAACATGAATGATGGCTGGTATGGAGGATTGAAGGAGACCATTCAGCAGCAGCAGAACCAGCTGGTGTGGGTCTCAGAGGGCAAGGTGAGTTTCATTGAACTTTTCCACAGTGATTCAGTTCAAGTTTGAAGTTGAAGTTTCAGGGACAGGGTTTATTCCTGGTTGTCTGGGTCCATGGTTCTGTATTTGCAGAGCATAGTTGGTTAGTTTCCCATGCATCTGTTCTTGTGGTCACAACACTTATGTTTGACCACTGAATAGTTTTTTGATCAGCATCTGTTCTTTTACCCAGTGGATTGAGTTATATTTTAGTGATGTTTCACCATAATAAGGTTAATCTTATGAAACCTGTACCAGAAACTATCATTTTTTTAATATAAAACGTTTTTTAAAGCTTTTTTTTTAAATGCTTTGTGAAAACATTTTCATGACAAATTAAGCGCACCCCCTCAATTCTCAATATCATAGTGAGGAACACTTTTTAGGAAATATTTTTCTTTTAAAGTGTCCTTGTTAATTACAGTAAATTATGTATACATGCAACTAACCCTAAACCTAACAGATTATTAACCCTAACACATGTAAATACATCAATATTACTCTGTACTTAAATGTATAATTACACTGTAACAAGGAAACCTTAACATAAAGTGTAACCAAGTTACTTTAGCATAAACCAAAAAAAAGAGATGCTCATTCCCATATTAGTGTTGTTGTTATTACAAATTGCTGTTATAACATAAACATAAATATTTCATGAAAATTACTCAAATAAATAAATAAATAAAAATAGACATTTAGAAAACTTAAACTAAAGTTAAAATGAAAATATAAAAATGAAACCTAATTCTACTATAATACAATGTAAAGACCATAATAACTCATGTCTCATGTTCTTAGTACAGTAATGTTATTTAGAATGGATGTTATTTGAATTGTATTTATTGATCATTGTAGTATTTGTATTACTACCTTTTCATTTATGCTGATTTAAAGGGTTAGTTCACCCAAAAATGAAAATTCTGTCAGTAATTACTCACCCTCATGTTGTTCCAACCCCGTAAGACTTTCGTTCATCTTCGGAACACGAATTAAGATATTTTTGATTAAATCTGAGAGCTGGATCACTCCTCCATAGGCTTCTAAGGGATTGAAACTTGTTATTAAAGACATCGTAAAAATAGTCCAAGTGACTGCAGTGGCTCAATCTTAAGTTTATCAAGCAACGAGAATATTTTTGTGCGCAAAAAAAACTAAAATATCGAATAATAATCCTTCACGTTGGGCCTCGACTGAGTTCACGTAGTAAAACAGCGTAGCGCTTCTGTGGTGAACGTCACACGCATCACACACATGACCAGCATCGGCCAATAGGGACCCTACGTGTGACGTAGCCCTACGCTATCACACTACGTTAACTGACTAGAGGCCAACAGAGATGGAAATGAATAGTTGAAATAAAGTATTTATTTTTGTTTGTTTTTGCGCACAAAAAAATATATGTTTTTGTGAGATTCCCCAATGTTACACATTTCATCTACATGATGTAATTTCTCTCTTTCACCTTCTCAACTAATTGTTCACCCTCTCATCTCTCTCTACATGTTGTTCTCTCCTCTTCCTCTCTCTCTCTCTTGTTGAATTCTTTCTTCAATCTCGTTCTGAATCTCCGTAGGCGGACGGCGCACCTGACGATGATCTGGACATTCACGATGACCGTCTGTCCTACCTGTCCGCCCCTGGTAGCGAGTACAGTATGTACAGCACGGACAGCCGTCACACCTCAGACTACGAGGACACTGACACAGAGGGTGGAGCCTACACGGACCAGGAACTAGACGAGACCCTGAACGACGAGGTTGGACCTCCAAGCGAGCCCGCCATCACACGCTCCTCGGAGCCTGTCCGGGAGGACCTGCCCGTCATCCAGGAACCTCCTGGATACGGAGGGTACCAGCCTGAACCGCTGAACCGCATCGACCCAGCAGGGTTCAAGGCCCCTGCACCTCAGCAGGTAGCGTTTCTACGAGCCGTACGCCTTCCCTGTTGTCTGGAGGCCGTGGTGTGCGTGAGAAAAGTGTTCTAGCGGCCTATTGATGGAGGAATGCTTTAAAAACCGTTGTACATTGCAGTACTAGAGAAGTGACAATGACCAAGTAATAATTGTTGCCACGTATTTATTATATGTATTTGTGAGCGTGTAGTTGTGTGAAAGTGTGTGTGTGTGTGTGACAAATATGGCTCGGCTGTTATACTTCACGTAGATGCTGTGACTCTTATCTCAATATGATCACAATGGAAATGAAAGTGAGGACGTTGTATCTTTAAGAATGTGTAACGATTACCCCATCCTTGTGGTCTAGCTGTCCCCTTATATGTCATGCAAAATTATGTCATTACCAGAAAGTATTATGTGCATGATGGAATTACAGTGTTAAATATATAACTGTGAATGTATTTATCTATATTGGTCCAGTGGCCACCATGATATCAAAAGTGTCTTAGATCTTGTATTACAAGAGCCAAAACATTGTACTGTACTGTAGAATTAAACTGACATCAGACTTACAGTAAAAATAGAACCTTGTTTAGTTGCAAATTATTACATGAATTGGTTCCCTGAATCATCCTATTCTGTATGTTAGTGGGATGTTCCTAATTCAGTACAAGTTAAGCTGTGTGAACAGCATTTGTGGCATAATCTTGGCAGTTAAGGCACTGACAGAGGAAGGGCGGTAGGCCTTCAAATGCTTTAAGAGTGTAGTCACTAGAGATGCATTGTTATTAAAATTCAAGCAATAATAAGCATGTAGTTATGTAATGCATATTTGTTATGAAATTCAGATGACTATTAAATGGGCAGGTTTAAAATGACAAACTATATTGTCTAAATAAAACACTAAAATCAACACTGTAATGTACAGGTTGATTTTTTATTTTTTTTTGCTAAATGTTATATTTAACAGTGTTATTACATTATTAGTGTTTTTAAAGATTAGATGACAGCAAAGGTCAAATATCCAATATCAGCCAATTAAGATAAATTATTCATATACAAGTGCTGTCAATAGAGCTTAAACATCAATTGAATCTGGAACATTCCCTTAATAGAACAGTACTGGTGTCAGGTGAGAAAGAAGAGAATCACAGCTGAAGTGCAGTGGTGAGGTTTGACCGCATGTATTAAACATTTTTGAACACCTTCACAGAAAGCAGAGGCTGCTCTCCCCACGCAGCCTGAGCCGCTGGCAGAGACAGCGCCCCCTGCTGTTCATGTAAATGTAGGGGCCCCGAGTGCCAAGGATCTCCCGGTCACCCTCACTCAGGGGGATTTCAGCCCAGAGGCTGGCTCTCTCTTCCCACCTGCCCCTGAGCTAGCTCAACCCCCGTCTCCCGACCCCAACCAATCTGGACAACCCGGGTCAGAGTCCAAGGTACCTCGCTAGCCACCCCGCTCTGGACTGAAACCGGCCCACTTAACGCCCGAGCCCGGTGCCCTCTCTTATCGCCGTCTGCCCTGCCTGTGTGCTGCGGTGCTTTCCTCTAGCTCTTGCATGTGCGCTGTGTGCTTATATTTGAGAGCATCTGTTCTCTATCTGTGATTGTGCGTATGTGTGTGCATAAACAACAGTGGGTATGACAGAGGTCTGCTGCATCAGATCATATAAGTTCATGAATCTTCGGGCAAGCCCAGGTCCCCACTGTTGCTTGTCTACTTTTGCATGGGTTTATTTTTCAGTTTTTTTGCCTGTTGAAGTAGAGTTAGTAAATACTAGTGGTGGAATGAATGTAATGAACTGATTTAATTATGAAATTGATCTTTATTTAGATTTAAAACTTTGAATCTTCCCCCCTCCTATTGACTTTGAAAGGTAGCCTTGCTCTTTACAACAGCGTTCATTTGTAGTTTGTTTTTGTTTTTTAAATTTTATCTTCTGACAAAAGTATTCTTAATATATAGGTGAAACTAGAAAAATTAGATGTAAATACGTATTTCAGCAATTCAAATTAAAAGGTGAAACTAATATATTTAGTATATGTAACCATATACATAAGCATGCTTATTCTTTTCAGAGGGCCGACATTTCTGTATTTAAAATCCTTTTTTTATTCATTTCATGTAATATTCTAATTTTCTGAGATTTTAAATTTGGGGTTTTCATAAGCTGTAAGCCATAATCATCAAAATTATAACTTTTGCACGATATTAAAATTTTTTGAGTTTCACCTGTATATATTCTTGAATTTTTCATCATATCATAATACTTAATTCAGCAATGTTATGCTAAAATGGCATCTAATTTTAGTCAACAAAAATATTTCAGTAGAAAATTAAACTACAGAACAAAAAATTGCATATCATGGCCAGGAATTAAGAAACAAACTAATTGCCTTGTGTTAATGTAGTTACATTGTGGCCAAAACAAGTGAACTAATTCATAATTCGTGGCCACAATATATATATTTTTTTCTCTTTTCTCTCCTGCATGCTCTGTGCGGGGCTCGAAATAAATATATATATTTATTTAAACCTGTAGAAACATTTGTCATTTATCATGACATTTATGTGAAAACTGCTGCCTTTATAAAAACTCCTGAAATAACTTTATAATAGAACAATCCTTGACATTATTCATCATAATTTGATATTTTGAAACATTTATATTCATTTAGATCATAGGGGTCACACAGACAAGTCAACTTTAATACTCTGCCATGATGCCTTAAGCTTGACGTCGACTTGTTGCTGACCATGAGCTATAGAGGCGTTACAGGATAAGAAATCTTTGAAGTCCACTTTTAGGCTCCCGTTTCCAACAGTTAATATGACAAATAAATGCATACTCCGAGAGCGCATCACGAGATATGTTTGATTATACCAATTTGTAAGCTCAAAATTGATGGGGAGAATGCACGTTTTAAACCGCATATTGTACACATAAGTTAATTGCTGTTTTAAACAAATCCGCTGCTGCATTGTAACACACACACATACAAGACAGTAGCTCGCACATCACGGGCAGATCAAGCGCACACAGAAACATTCAGTAACACCGAAATGTATTGTCACACTGTTCTGTGATTCATCAATAAAATAGCTTAGAAACTAGAATGTTCTAGTGTATATTTCTTAGTAACTAAAACCCATAACTTCACTATTAGTAGAGAGACGCTGCCAGGTAGAATTAATTCACATGCAATCGCTTGTATGTTTTAATTAAAATAGTTTAATTATCCTCAATTTTAGCTGCTTTATTATACAAAATCCAAAAAGCAAAAATGTTTCATAAAAGGCTACTTCTCAAAATACATTTTATTTTTTGAAGCAAATTGTTTTTGTGTATTTCTTTTTCAGTGGGACTTTTTCTGGCTGATTTTACCCCAATGATTTTGCAGCTTGGCGTGTCATGAGTCATTTTATCTTTCTTAAACTCTGAAACTGTGTAATGGCTGCCTCCATTTGACCTGTTCAATAACTGCCCACTCTGAGTCTTCCTCTATTGCAGGTCTCTCTGCTGACTCTGTGCTTCATTCTTCAACTTTTAATCCGAATATTAATCACTTCTGGTTTCTGTCGTTTCATTCAATTCAATTGATTGCTGTGGTTTTGAGTTTAATGTACAGTTCATTGTACAGTTTGTTCATAATTGTCCTGCTTTGGCTTTATCAACAGATGTACAAGAAGGATATCTACCGAACCAACGAGCAGGTGCAGGTGAGCCAAAACCCTATGCAGCCCAACTACAACCCCCAGCAGCCCCTCTACCAGGAAGACAAGCCATACAGAGATTACGACCACCAGCCCGGTCGCTATGATGGGGGCTACATGGAATCAAAGGCTCGTAACTTTGACCCTCACCTACATTTTGAAAACAGCGTGCCTCCGTATGACGAGCAATGGGCTCCGTATGACCACACCTCTGGATACGACCCTCATATGCCCTACGAGGATGGTCTGGACCACATGTATGGTCACCCTAAGACGCGGCACGATACGGGCTACGACACGGGTCGACCTCGTTATGGCAAACCTAGCCCTGGACCGATCCGACACGATGAACCACCCCCTGCGCGGCCACAGTATAACCAAGAACCACTTCCTCACACTCAAGCCACCTCCCGCTCCCCTGAGCCCCCCAAACAACAGTACTACGACCCTTCCCAGAGACCTTCCTACGCTCAACCACCACAGAGGGGCTACATGAATTCGGAAACCTCTGTGTCCCCTCCCAAACCAGAGTCCCTCTCACCTACAGCAGAACCTGAACTCCCTCCTCCTCCAGCAGAGGAAGACCCAGCCATGAAGCCCCAGTCCGTGCTCACAAGGGTTAAGATATTTGAGAACAAACGATCCGTGTCTGTGGACAGAGCAAAAGAGTCTGCAAACTCTGGTATTCGGGTGAGTTGGCATAGTCTGTATTTCTTCTCACTAAATATACACTCTACAGACTGAATAATTAAGTTTAATTTTGCTACTTCCTTTAGCCTGTGGACATGGTGCCTAAACCTGGCGCTGCCTCTGTGCCTAAAGCCAATTCTTTAAGTAACCTGGACCAAGAGAAGGCCTTTAGGTAATGAACTAGCACTCAAAATCAATACATCTGCAGCCACAAACACAATATCATTTGTGTCTACATAAAGAACACTTTTGTAACCAAAACATTACAATGTTTACAAACATTTCAGTTTCAAATAAATGCTGTTTTTTTCTTAAACTTTCAATTCATCAAAGAATCCTGTATCATGGTTTCCACAAAAATATTATTCAGCACAACTGATTATATTAGTGCACTTTTATTGAAATTATTACTGCAACTATTCTATGCATAAAGTATTTAAAGGTACACATGCATCTTTGATCTGTCAGATCTCCAGAGCCACAGCAGCCCCACCCTAAGGCAGCAGATGATATCATTCGCTCGAATAACAATGACCCTGATGAGGATGAGGAGTACTACAGGAAACAGCTGTCTTACTTCGACCGCCGCAGCTTTGATAGCAAACCCTCCGCACAGCTGACACCTGCCATCAAGCCAGCCCAACCCCAGACCCAACCAGGGTACTACCCCAGGTACACGATCAAATACTTGACCATACAAAAATACAGCTCTGTTTTATGTTTCTATTTCATCAGATATTGTGTAATTGTGCATATAGAAATGTGGATATTGGCATGTAAATTATCATGTTTCCTGGAATTTGTAATATTAAATTAGATGGCGGTAAATATGATGACAAAATATATGACTTTATGTTTGAATCTAGACTTCGTTGTTTGTTTGTCTGTCTGCTACAGGACAGAGTCAGTGGAGAAGATCAACCCTGTTGCTCCGGCCAACCCAGCTGTCCCACCCCCGACTCTGCCTAAACCTGCAGGTAAGTGATTAATGGCTTTATATATGTATATAAAGAATGCTGTTCTTTTTAACTTTCCATTGATCAAAGAATCCTGGAAAACGTGTATCATAGTTTCCAAAATTCCCCAAAATATTAATCTAGCTGTTTTCAACATTTATAATAATAAGAACTGTTTCTTGAGCACCAAATCAGCACATTAGAATGATTTCTGAATGATCATGTGAGAAGACTGGTGTAATGGCTGCTGAAAATTCAGCTTTGCCATCACAAGAATAAATTACATTTTTGAAATGGAAATAATGTTATTAATTGTAATAATATTTCACAATATTACTGTATTTAAATCAAATAAATGCAGCCTTGGTGAACGTAAGAGACTTATTCACATACACATATTCTTCCTCTCTCACCCACAGTGACCCCACCACTAGACCCACACGGATCTCCTAAAGTGAAGCCTCCCAGTCATGAAGACAAAGTTCAGAGCAATTACCTGCCTCAGAAAAACTTCCCAGAGAAGTCTCCTGTTAATGGTACCGGTGAACCTCCAAAGACCAACAGCACTGCCACGTCCAGCTACAACCGTTTTGTGCCCAAGCCTTACACCACCTCTGCAAGGCCCTTCGAACGCAAGTTTGACAGCCCCAAGTTCAACCACAACCTCTTGCCTAATGACTCTCAAAATAAGAAAGATAATGTGAAAGCTCCTATCAGTACTACAGCCAAACCACAAAGCTCACCCCACTTGACAGACCATGACAGTGGCCTAGACACCTTCACCCGCACCATGGACCAGAAACCGAAATACCAGCAGAACAACATCAACGCTGTACCCAAGGCAATACCTGTCAGGTACACTAGAAACTAGCTCTGTAATTGTCAAGCTTACTTTTTTTCTAAAATAACTTTATAATGGAACAATCCTTCACATTATTCATCATAATTTGATATTTTGAAACATTCATATTCATTTAGATCACAGGGGTCACACAGACAAGTTAACTTTAATACTCTGCCATGATGCTTTAAGCTTGACGTCGACTAGTTGCTGACCATGAGCTATAGAGGCGTTACAGGATAATAAAGTCCACTTTTACGCTCCGTTTCCAACAGTTAAAATGACAAATAAATGCATACTCCGAGAGCGCATCACAAGATATGTTTGATTATACCATGTGTAAGCTAAAAATTAATCGGGAGAATGCACTTTGTAAACAGCTTTTTGTACAATTAAGTTAATTGCTGTTTTAAACAAATCCGCTGCTGCATTGTAACACACACACATATAAGACAGTAGCTCGCACATCACGGGCAGATCACGCGCACACAGAAACATTCAGTAACGCTGAAATGTATTGTCACACTGTTCCATTTCAAAAGGGAACTAGCACTTCGTTGATGGGGCTTATTGGAAAATTATCCAATCACGGCAATCAATATTGACATGTCAGAACATGTCATCCTCTTTTCGTCTTCAGGGACTGTTTTGTCTGATTTGTAATCACCTGAAAAAGGTAAGAACAATTATGGCAAGTAATCAAGAAGTTTCAAGAAGTGTGTGGATCAGTGTCTCAGGTTTCTGACACCAGATGAGACACACAACTTGTGCCTTTACTGTTTGTGCGAAGAGCATACACGATCAGCTCTTGAGGGATCTGATTGTGCAGAATATGAGAGTTTTCCTCTAAGTAAACTCTCGTCTGGCCCTCTTCTCGAGGAAAGAGGGACAGACATCTGTGCCAGGCGATTCAGGTCCGGGTCAGAGCAGAGACTAGAATCGTGGGGTTTCAGAGGGAGCTCGTCAAGGAGTTTGAGAGAGTTGTTTATCTCTCACGCCCCTCTGAGGCTTGCGATTTTTAGCTGCCGGATGAGGATGTGTTGTCACTAACATCCTCTGATCTGACAGCGAGTGCTCTGCTGGCAGCCCAAGAAAGCAGGCGAATGGCTGATTGGGGGTGAAGAGGATTTACAACCCGAACTCTCACAGCCACCCTGCCCTGCGTATGATGAGTTGTGAGTGTTATGGAACTTGCTCAGCAAGGCTTTGCTGCCATAGGAGCGCGTGAAGACCACTACTGGCAGACTTTACGAACGGTTTCTTTCCATCCATTACGCTCCAGCTCCTGTGAGCCTTCCATTCCTGCCCGCAAGCTTTTCTTCTCGATGCACCAGTGTCGGCTTCTGAACTTTTCGGCACCTCCGTTGAGACAGTGATGGGAAAGTTCAGAGAGGCAAAGGCGTGCTCGGCTGTATTAAATCTTGCATAACACTGCGGTCCGAATCTGCACACTTCCTACACCCCAGGTGCTTCTTGCATCAGCCCCGAGGCTTCAATTTGGAACCCTTCTATAGGTGGTGATAACTCTTTATGGTGATAGGCCTCCATTTTGTGAAAGTCGTTTAGGCCATCGCTCTACGGGCAGCAGGTTGAGCTCTGTAGGTCTCCTCCCTTTACAAGAGTTTTTAAGTAAGGTTGTACAGTAGACCTTGGTTCCCTGTTAGAAAGTATTAAAGGATTAGTTTACTTTAAAAAAAAATTTTGCTGATAATTTACTCACCCCCATGTCATCCAAGATGTCCATGTCTTTCTTTCTTCAGTCGAAAAATAATTAAGGTTTTTGATGAAAAAGATTCCAGGATTTTTCTACATATAATCGACTTCATAGGACCCCAAACGGTTCAAAGTCCAAATCCGGTTTGTGAGTGAACTACTGCCATTAATTGCATAATTGCATTAATTTGGATTTTGTGAGAGACTCTGTTTAAGAAACAGACAGGTTGTTGGCAAGACTAGGTCAGTAACTTTGATCAGCAGGTCAGCCTCCCTGGTGGCATGTGGGGTTGACTTTATGTTCCCCTCAGAAAGTGACTGGATGGGACTCCTTTTGGACCCCCTGGCCATATTTTCCTTTAAAGGAACCCCTTTCATGGAAGCTGTTGGTCTCCTTGGTAGGCCTTCCGTTCGGAGGCCACTTTGAGGATTATAGCTTGGGCAGTGACCGTAGGGAATAACATCACTGACAGCCTGTATGTGACCTGAAGGGGGAGTGCGTTCTTGGCATTTCAGGTTGAAACGGACAGTTCTGACGTTTTTGTCACAAGCCATAATTGGCATGCACTCCCCTCAGCATGGTGGGATTGTATATCTTTCCCCAATAGCGTCATAGACGCAGTGCGAGTTCCCTTTCGAAAGGTAACTGGACTGTAACCTCTGTTCCCGGAGAACAGGGAACGAAACACTGCGTCGTTTGCCATGCCTCAGGGATGCCTGCTGAACAGTACATTCAGACAAAAGTGGATGATATGTTCTCTACGCGCCACTTTTATTCTTCTGGGTTGCACTAGTAGTGACGTCATACGGTCAATATCAATTGCCGTAATTTAATTGAACTCAATTGTGTCATCAACGCAGTGTCTTGTTCCCTGTTCTCAGGGAACAGAGGTTACAGTCGTAACCTAGAAGTTCTGTGATCCATCAATAAAATAGCTTAGAAACTGAAAATTTCTAGCATATTTTTATTAGTTACTAAAACCCACAACTTAACTATTAGTAGAGAGACGCTGCCAGATAGAATTAATTTGCTCGCAATCACTCTCTCACTAATGCATTCATATAAATATAACCTGCTGAGTCTCAGCTGGAGGTTCAGGCTTATTTCTTCATAAATTATGTCATCAGCATCTAGCTCTAGCTCTGTAATTGTCAAGCTTAATTTTTTTGTGCTAAAACTATAACATTAAGTAAGTTAGATATTGCTTAATTCATAAAGTAAAAAATTAAGTAAATGTAGGACACAAACCTGAAAAACATCACAATCAGTAGAACTAGATATTTGTCTACTGATATTATTTTCTGCTATAGCTAGATTTATTTTTACAAAAAATAATTAAAGATCAGAGGAGTCAGTTTATCTTATTTTCCCTTTCCAGCCCGAGTGCTTTGGAGGACGACGATGATGATGACAGCCACACGGTGGTGGCGACAGCACGGGGCATCTTCAACTGTAACGGCGGGGTTCTGAGTTCCATTGAGACCGGGGTGAGCATCATTATCCCTCAGGGAGCGATTCCTGATGGCGTGGAGCAAGAGATCTACTTCAAAGTGTGTCGGGATAACAGCATCCTGCCACCTCTGGACAAAGAGAAAGGTCAGTCACGCATCTTTTTAACTCAGGGGTCAGAAGATTTTTGTCTTTTTCTGGTCTGTGAAAGAAACCTGGTAATCCAGAATCTGATACAGACTCTTTTTAAAAGTTTGTTACAGACACACACACACCCCCCTTTAAAAAATTTTTTATACATGAATTAACCTGTACTCAAGGGGTGGGAATCTCTAGGCACCTCACGATTCGATTCGATTACGATTCAGAGTGCTGCGATACTAAAACGATTATCGGTGCATCTTTTTTTGTGTGACACTATTTGGTTACGTATAGCAATAGCAAAGTAATAGCAAAGTATTTATCATTTATAATGACCTATAAAGAATTTACTTCCATTATCTTTTATTAATAAAACAACTGGAAGTGATTTGGCAAGTCAACTGTAAGGTTACATTTACCAGCATATGTCCCAACATTGCAAAGAACCAACAGGAAAAGAAATGTGTACCTGTACTAGCAGCATACTTGTAGTCAATGAATACAAACTTAAGCATATTCTGAATCTCGAACATCAAATAATAGACTTCTAACCAACATCATCCTGTTATGTGCAATGAGCAATATAATCATTCAGACAAAAAATAAACATTTTGCTGTAGCAAAATCACAAACAGCTCTCATACAAAAATAATGTTTGTGGACTTATGCATATTCTGAATAATTAGTAACATACTGAAAGCTGCTCTTATATACAAATAAATAATAAAGAGTCTAAGACTGTAAACCACAATCAAAAACAGCTTATACAAAAAAAGTAAATGAACATCTGCAGAGAGAACAGTCAAAATGTAACTTTTTGTGACTGACATTGCACTGAGCGCAGTACCGTAAACCTACGTATAACAGATCTGTTTACAGCATATTGATGTGAAAACAAAACAATACAGAAAGCAGCTCTCATACAAAATTTGAAAAAAGGCCACAATGAAATTTTTCCATTTGTTAGCTTTTAACAAAGAGGGTGCCGTTCGGATTTCGTGCTCAGCCATCATGCGTCTCTGTTATGCTCACAGACTGTCCGGGCACTGCACTTCCTCGCTTCAGAGTTCTGCCTTTTGCATTCCGTCAATATTACGTTATTAGAAAAATATAAAAATATATTTTCTTTTTTAGAAAATCGATTTTTGACATTTGTGAACCGATTCAGAATCGTCCACATCTGCATCGCGATGCATCTAAGAATCAAATCCCCCCCCACCCCTTGTACTCAAAATGCAAGTGAGCTTATCAGTATTAAATTTGTAGCTTTATGAGAAACATTGTCTTTTCATATACAGTTATGTGCTTGAGTGTAGCAAATGCTAAAGAAAAGAGTTTTTATTTCCAGGTGAAACTCTGCTGAGTCCTCTGGTGATGTGTGGTCCTCACGGTCTGAAGTTCCTGAAGCCAGTGGAGCTCCGCCTACCTCACTGTGCGTCTATGACCCCTGATGGTTGGTCTTTTGCTCTAAAATCCTCCGACTCCTCGTCGGGTACGCTGTCCTCTCTCTGTCCTTTTGGGGTCGTTTGGGATGGCTTTGTGACAACTTGTTTGGTTGTGGGCCTTTGTTTTCATTATGCATTTTCTTATTCACACCTCCATTTGGTAACCTTTTTTTTTTTTATATACCACTAAATATGACTAATATTTTAGTCATTTAGCTTATCTCACTGACTCACTAATTCCAGTCTGCTCATTCATTTATGTGGTTTATTGAAGGTCTATTTAAACCAAGTGTCTCTTTTAAAACTGGGTGTGAGATAATTCAACCTACATTACTATAAATCTATTTCCATCGTCTACCACTGTTCAAAAGTTTTGGGTCATACTTTCATAGTTTTTATTCAGACAGGATGCATTAAATTGATCAAAAGCAACAGTAATAAAGTGTCATAAATGTCATAAAAGTAAAATGTTTCCACAAAAGTATTAAAGTAGCACTATTGTTTTCAGCATTTCTAATGGATCATTTGACTGATGACTGGACTAATGGCTGCTCAAAATTCAGATTGGCCATCACAGGAATAAATCACATTTTAAAATGTACTGAAATAGAAAACAGTTATTTTAAATTGACCCCAAACATTTGAACGGTAGTGTATATTCTATAAGGGAATACATGTTAAACATTAAGATTTTTCATAAAAGAAACTGGATGTGATAACTAAGAAAAAAAATTTTAAAAATAAATTATTGTTCCATTAGTGAATGACAACATATCCATGGATATTTTGCATTAGAGAAAGTAAATTTGTTTTTGGCAGATGGTTTGTATTTTGCAGGGCCCAACAAATTAAATAGCATTTTGTTCAGTATGAGTAGTTTTCGCTGGGCAGATTCGTTTCATAGGCCTTTGTGTTCTCTCGATCAAGGCACTGAATCACTCAATTTCTCCCTCGAGGTTAGTTAAATAATCAGAGATCTGCAGATGAACATTGACAAAATAGTTTGTTTGCCATCTTCACTTGAGTCTCATCATGATTTCATGAATTAGCCAATGCGAATTCTCATCTATTAATCATAATTCACTCATAATATTATTTGTGTATTGAACTGATTCTCACACAGCCACCCAAATGTCTGAATATGCAGAGATGCTGGAATTGCCTTCGACCCGCTAATGGAGATCAGCAAATGTTTTTCCCTGGGTCTTAATTTCTCTCTCTCTTGTTTTACTCATTTGTCTCTATATAACTCTTATTGGCAAACCTCGCACCACCCTGTATTAACCTCTCGTTCTGAATGTGCAGTGGAGAGATCGGAGACTCCTGCCTCATCCAAAAGCATTACAGGCCTTTGCCTCTAATCTGCATATTTTAAAACAAAGCCATCGTTTATCCATAGTTCAAGGCAAATTCCCCTGCACTCTCTTGGAAAGAGAGCGTTTATCTAACTACTTTAACACAGAAGTTGTTCTGATGGAGTTCACAGCAGAGTGCAAAAGAGCACTGAAATCCTGAGGTCCTCTATAAATGAGCAAACAAATTATACGATTAATTGTTTATTTTTGAAGATATTTTTGCGTAATTTTATTGACCATTTACCCCCCGAAATTGCACCTTCACCTTGATGAATGGAAAAACAACCTTGTTCTTATGCATTACAGCACCTTAGACTATGAGCTTATTGGTTATTGCTCTGGCTCTGCTGATTATCTTTATCAGAACAAATAACGCATGCTGAGAGCCTGTCTTATCTCAGAGCGTCCCGCTATGCTCCTCTTTTTCCTCATGCAAACCAAAGAGAACAATAGCTGTTGTTGCACAATAATGTACTGATACAGCTGTTGAAATATGCTAAAAAAAATAATGCACCTTGTTTATAGTTTAATGTTTTGGTTTAAGTTACATTTTTGTTATTGTTTTGTTAGCTTTAGAATCGTGAATCTGACTAGAAATCAAGCATGCATGTGGCTTAATTTAATGTTTAATTCATTTTTTTTTTCTGTCACTGCATATACGTGATGTATAATACATACGCGACTGTTCAAAAGTTTGGAGTCGGCAAGATTTTTTAAAAATGTTTTTAGTGACATGTTCACCAAAGCTGCATTTATTTGATCTAAAACACAGTAAAAACAATAACACTGTGAAATATTATTACAATTTAAAATAACTGTTTTCTATTTTAATATATTTTCAAATGTAATTTATATCTGTGATGGTAAAGATGAATTTTCAGCATCATTACTCCAATAATTATTATCAATGTTGAAAACAGTTGTGTGTACTATTATTTCAGGATTATTAAATGATTAGAAGGTTAAAAAGAACAGTGTTTATTTGATATATACATTTATGTAACAATGTAAAAGTCTATTTTGATCAATTTAATGCATCTTTGCAGAATAAAAGTATTTCATTTTATCCTTCCTGAATAAAAGTTAGTTTCTTTCATAAAAAAAAAAAAAAGTAAACTGACCCCAAACTTTATGAACGTGGTGATTTATCTTACTCTCAATTCATCAATCATATTCATCTGCATTTTCTGTAATTTATCCAGGTGATCCTAAGAGTTGGCAGAACAAATCTCTCCCTGGAGATCCCAACTACCTGGTTGGAGCCAACTGTGTGTCTGTGCTTATTGACCATTTCTGAGGAGGGCAACAGCAGGTCCCTTTACTGAATGTGGAACCAGTTTAAAAGAGAGAGGACCTTCCCCCTTATGAACACACACATACTCCTACATACACAAGATGAAGGCTCCGCACTATGCTACACTAAATGAAGGGTCTCCTGACTGTGCTCTGGCTTTGTTTACGGTAACCTCAGAGACTGGAGGGAGGGTTACATTCTATGAAGTGCTGTTTTAATCTCCTCATCGTCCTCTTCATGTTTGCTTTATCTTTCACTTCTTTTTTTAAGTGCTTTTAAAGGCTTTCGAGGATAACAAAAACAGACATTAACCATTGATGGACTGCATGCTCTGTGCCACTGACCAATTAATATTCACACTGTAATATTTTGCGACACAACTTGTTTATTTTTTAAAGGATTTATTAGGTTCTTCCATTCAGCCTAGGCTACTTAAACGTATAGACTATATTCATCTGCAAATGTATTTTCACTTTATATAGTATGCACACTATAACGTTATGATTATAATGTATAGTGCAACTTTTCTAGAATATCGAATTCTAGTTTTAGGATTTTCAATCGAGCAGTTGAAGTGTACATCTGACACATGTCCTGACTTTTATCTTGTCAAGGTCCAGGATCAGTGCTAGATAAGAGCTTTAAGGAAAGAGTCGGAGAGAAATGGCATGTGAAGAATATACAGTATGAAATTTTCTAGCCAAGGACACGTCACTTCAGGCTCACCTTTTTTAATGGCTCCTTTGTAGACACCACTAGCCTCCTCACAGACCTGTGAACTTGAGCACTGGAACATTCCTGCTGTGTCGAGATCTATGCATGTGCTTTGACTCAGGTGTGAAGACTGCTGCTCTTTCCTCTCCGCTCTTTCTCTTCCAGATTCTTTCTCTCTCAAACACTCCATGTAAAGCAGTGATGCCTTATCTGAAACGACACACTTTTTTCAATAACAAAAACCTTTTTGGTTTCTTTTTGCTAAGTTGTTCTAATGATAAATGATGAAGAAACTGAAGCTGTCTTTCTGCCATTTTTGTCAACCCGCTGTACAAATAAACATGGGCGTTGCACACATGAACAGCGTTAAGTCTAAGAACAGGTATTCTCTTTTTATCTGCTATGCACATGACTTTTAAAGAGAATCAAATAAAAGATGGGAGGACGGATATCAATTGGCTGTACATAAAGCTAGCATATTGCCTTCATTTTTGGTTTGTAAATGACTTTTTTTGTATGTCTTTATTATTTTGTATAAAACTTAAAGGGGGAAAACATTTATAAAAGAGGATGAATGAAATGAAAACGGTCGTCTTTGTATTCTGGTTCTACCCTTGAGCCTTGGAACGTGTACTTGGCAGTAATAATATCACATTTTCTACAGATACACACTAAATGTAAGCGGTTTTTAATAATAACCATCTTTTTATTCTTTATTTACAAAAGAAAGTGCTTGATGTAAACTATTCTCAAAACCTGTTTCTTTTAAACGGTGTGCTTGAAATGTGTTCCATGCATTTATTTGTGATACTGGATGCTACATTGTGTGTCCTGAAATGTATTTTTGTACTAATAGATTTATTATGGCACACCGGAAGACTTTTTTTTTCTTTAGACATTATAACACAGCTTTGACTGGTCATTAGCTATTCACATGTGGCAGAGTTTGTTCCCTTTTCAACACAATTTCCAGTATGCCACTGTATTAAAAAAAATAAATCATTTTTAAAATACACTGTTGTCATTTTATTAGGGATTTTTCCGTAGTTGTAGGTGCAATACAAAAATGACTTTGCATAGAGAATACAGTTTGCTGATGCAAAGGAGCAAGGTGACTTTCAAAATGTTTCATTGCGACAGCACACTCACTGACTGCAGTATAGTGTGTAGTGACACTTGATGGCCTGCAGATGGCGCAAATGCTTTACTGACAGATTCATTCACAACGTTCATTGATTCTGGCCATTATAAAACTGATTTTTATATTACTGTACCTTTAGTCGATGGTTAAATCAAGCCCAGCTAAATGGTCACTTCTACTCCATGAATACACAAATTAAACGACATGCCTTGTTTAATAAAATAATAAAAGGTAAGTACCGGTATGTGTTTTATTCCTCTTTTAACAGAGTAAAACAAACTACTACTAATATAACTTTGTAAACAAAATGTTATTAATAATATTATTTTACTATCAAGCAAAATGCATATTTCTTTGAACTTTTTGTTTCATGTGGTAGTTTTAAATCTAATCTTTACAAAATATCAGTCAGTTAATTATTGAAAATGTGGTTTTAGTTTTCCTCTGTTAACAAATGTGGCTGCTGACATGTTTACATGTTTAATGATATATGTGAGACAGTTATCTTAAAGATAAATAGGTTTGTTACATGTAGCCTACCAAATATGGTAGTTTAGTCTTTGTATATTATGACATGTTTAACATGCTTCCTTTTAAGGAACCTTAACATAGACATTTTTCATAGGCTCAAGCTGGAATTAAACCTGTCTGGGGTCTCGATTATAAAACTGTGCGTAGGAGGAGGATCCTTACTAAAAGTGTACGTGCGCCCGAAAGCCAAAGGTGGCGTACGCAAAAAAATATATATATTCAGACTTATAAACCCGTGCGTACGTACGCCAGAACCTGCACAGAATTCACTTTAAAAATCCCAGTCAGCGGAAGATTGTGCGCACATGAGTCTCCTCATGTGTAACCATATATGGAGCTTACAACGCCTAGTTTTACTATGCATATCATTTGCTTATGATTATTCATCCACGTGATAACATGTTTAACGATACAAGACATTAGTAAAATATGAAATACGGATGTGCAGTTGCATTAATAAAAATAATTTATCCTTGTCTTGTTTTTGAATAAATAAATCAAATAGTGTAAAATACATTTCAGAGAAAGTTTTTCTCAATCTTTTCCACTGGCTAAATGGTATTTTTAATTGATTTATATTTTAAATGGAAACAGATAGACCTTGTTGTGCATCATTTGCACAAAACTATTTTCTCAGACAATCTGCTATTATCATAAGCAATTATCTCTGTAGTTATAACATTAAAACACAGCATGCCAGAGGAAAAGTGTTCTCTGGTGTTCTTTTTCTCAAAAGCATTGCATCCACAACAAATATTTCTATTTTTATAACTTCTCAGTAATTATTTAATGTAGTTTAAGTGTTTAACATTATTAATGCATTAATGAGAATGGCATAGCCTATTTAGCCTAATCAACCAACCACATAGTAACACCATAGCAACCACCCAAAATACCTTAGCAACCGCCCAGAACACCCTAGCAACTACCTAGCAACGCCCTAGCAACCACCCAAAATAACCTAGCAACCGCCCAGAACACGCTAGCAACTGCATAGCAACGCCCTAGCAACACCATAGCAACCATCCAGAACACCCTAGCAACCACTAATAATACATTAGCAACTGCCCAGCAACACCATAGCAACCACCCGGAACACCTTAGCAACACCATAGCAACCACCCAGAATACGCCCTAGTAACCACCTAGAATACCCTAGCAACCGCCTAGCAACACCATAGCAACCATCCAGAACACCCTAGCAACCACTAATAATACCCTAGCAACCGCCCAGAACACCCTAGCAACTGCATAGCAACGCCCTAGCAACCACCTAGAATACCCTAACAACCGCCTAGCAACACCATATCAACCATCCAGAACACCCTAGCAACAACTGATAATAACCTAGCAACTGCCCAGCAACACCATAGCAACCACCCGGAACACCTTAGCAACACCATAGCAACCACCTAGCAACACCATAGCAACCAACCCGAACACCCTGGCAACCGTCTAAGAACGCCCTACCAACCACCCAGAACACCCTAGCAACCACCTAGCAACACCCTAGCAACCACCCAGAAAACCCTAGCAACTGCCTAAAAACCACCCAGAATACCTTTGCAACTGCCTAGCAACCCCCAAACAACCACCCCAAATACCCTAGCAACCAACCTAGCAACAACATAGCAATCGGTTGCTATATGATTCGTATGCAATCATATAGCAACCGAGTGGCGAGTTTTGCCAATGCAAGCACCACTTCAGATTTTCTTCAGGAAATGTAAATTCTAGTTTAAACCTACAGTCTATGGTTTAAACTGTTATTGTGAACATGCACTGTATTTATGATTAGGACTCATAATGAAGATTTACGGTTTTACTTCATCTGCCATTAGATAGGATATGCGTCAGTTTCACTAAACGGCCCAACGCGACCGCCGGGGCGGACATTTAAAGTAACACTATGTAGCTTTTCAACCTTCATAATATATTTCCAAGACCCTTGTGATGGTACATTGACTTACAATAGGTTAAATGACATGTCTGCCATAGCCTGACGTGGTCTGTATCGCTTTTACTGGCACTATGTAACTTCGGGTTTCGGGTAGTAACCCGGGCACAAAAAGAACTACAAAATTCGACTGCTTTACGTCAAGCGTTACAATAGTCATTATTTAGTTTTTCTTCGTTTCTGATGTCGCAATACATCATACTTTCATGAAATCATGCAACATACTCTACCTTGTCTGTGGACATCGCTCATTCCAAAGCCGGTGCTGGATAAACAGCGAGCGTGCGTGCGACAGTAGGCTAAATTATTTACGACAGTGTAATGGACAATTCCGCTTCCAACCAGTAGGGCAACCGCAGAGGAAAAGTTACTTGGTGTTGCTTTAAGAAGGGATGGATATTTTCTTCAAGTGATAGGCTTGGTGAGTGAAATTATATTTTATATTTATATTATTATCTTTCTGTATATGTATAATTTTCTTTAGATTTTCTGTCTAAAAGTGAAACTCACCATCGGTGTCGCCAAATTGCTCCATCTCCAAAACGTTCGTACGCATGGGTCAGAGTTTGCATGCAGGAGCGCAAAATTTCCCGTCAAAGTTGTTTTTATAAATCACAATATGCGTTGGAAGTGGGGTATGCCACTTCAAGGGTTCCACCGTCTGCCCTTCGAAGGGAGTAGGGCATAGGGATGCTCACGAGCAATAAACGCGTCCCAGCCGGGTTCGTCACTTATTGGGGTCCCCTGGAAAGATTTCTGTTGTGGTCTGTGTTATTTGCAGCGCTTTTCTGTGTTTGGTTGTGTTGTGAACTTTTGCAGCGCGTTTCTGTATTTGGTTGTGTTGTGTTTTTCTTTTCTTTTTCTATTTGCATGTTTTTTTCTATATGCTTTTGTTTTCTTTAGTTGCAGCGCGTTGAGCTCTCTCGGCCACCGTAGATCGGCCGGAAATAAACATTTGATTGGTTGATCGGCGTTTCAAGAACACTAACAGCATTGGGTCACTTTAAGTGTTAATTGAGATTTACAATAGTAGGTCAGCGAAGAGCTGTTTGTTTATTCGAAACGTTGGTGTTTTATCTTACAAATCGACTCAGAGTAAAGTGAATTTGTCCGCCGAGAGAACCACGTTTTGGAAAAACAGATCGTCGGCCCATGATTTCTCAGGAGACGGGTTTCTCTCGCTGTCTTTATTGGAGCAGTGAGAAATGGAAAACCCGGAAAGGAGCTCGAGTAGAATGAATACATAACGCTTTGATCTGGGGACGGGAAATCTCTGTCGCTCCGCTCCATTCACACACGTGGCTCCAGACCTGCTTTCAGTCTGCGCGTTGCTCGGTCGCACGTGAAGCTTGATGGCTTTTTTATCGAAGAATACACACAAACTAAATTATCCGAAACCTAGTTAACGGATACCGAATACTTATTTAATTTGTATGAAACCTGACACTCACAATGATGCAGTAGTACTGAATATACGATGTTTTTTTTCCAGTGGCATTGCTTAAATGGCATGTTCTCTTCTCAGTCTAATAAAGCGAGTTTAATGAAAAGTAACAATATGAATAAGTAAGTTTAAGTAGACTCATTCGCGGCTTTTATGGTTCCAAAAACGAGTTCGTTGCCCGCATCCATCCATCTGAATCTACATAAACACGTCAGTCCATCTCTACACAAGCACCTGCTCACACACACACACCTCCAACTAGCGCGAGGCTGCGACTGCATGCAAAGACCGAGCGAACATTTCTACTGGAGTCGGACGCTGGAAACGCGTCATACGCAGCCCGTACATAGACGCGATAGATGCGAATTTCGTTCTCATTGAATACGACGTTCTCCGTTCAGAGCCGTGAGGTATTTCATTAACGAACTGTCACGGCTGTGAACGGATTTGATGGATCACCTATCCCGTGCATATTTCCTCGAAGCGGGCGACCATTCAGCGTTCGTCTTCGCAAAGCTTACCTCTTTGTCTTATTGATATGATTTTGGATAACGCTCGGTAAAACACCTGCTTGAAAACAGCGTACTTATCCTCAGAATAGTGAGAGTAGGACATCGTGAGCTTCCTCGTGTAACGGGATGATGGTCTGTGCGTCTTGGCAACACGCTATGCATTCATCTTTACTTTGTGGATGTCGGAGTGACTAAACCCAGAGGTGTCCTGTAAACCCGAAGCCCGCTGATTAAACCCAAGTTTTGGTTCATTTGAACTGTTTAGTCGTGACCATGCCCGTCAGTGCAATGCCGAGGGGTCGGTCTCTGAGCCCGGTGTCTCTGTCCCGCAGTCTCTCCCGGCTGAGGGAGTTTCGGACCCGGACTCGCATAATGCTTTCTCTGGGAGTTTCACAGATGGTGCTCGGGAGTCTCATTTTGGCTGTCAGTTTCGCCGCTTTGGCCCTTACTACATCTCCGAGGGTGAGACATTCGTGTCCCTTTTGGGCTGGATTCTCGGTAAGTTGTCTTTATTCTTGAAAAATCGTGTATTTTTGTTAGTTTCCCCTTAACGGAGAGGTGATATTACGCGCCATTTGTGACCCATAACTGCAGAGTCAGCAATCACATCACGCGCGCCTGATTCTTAGTTTATAATTCAATTTTCCTGCTCATCAACGAGAGCCTGCGGAACAATATTCACCAAATGCGAAATTAAATGGCCTATGAATAATTCTGGAGGAAGGGGGGACTGTTTTATTGCTTGGGCTCAGGTGAGCTCACCTATGAAAGACTGTGGTTGGTGAATTGCCACAGCATGCAGTAGAATGAAGCCAAATGATTAAAAGAGATCAGACAAATTCATTTGCATTTCACTTATGCCTGATGTTCTGTGTGGAAATATTTCAACAGGCTGTTAGTTTCTGACTAGTATTGATTAATGCATCCTTGTTAGATTTTCAGACAGGAATAATTTTGCTACTTAATCTTAATAAGAGCAAATCTTTTCCACAGTCCCTGGCAACACTACATACTTTAGAGATAACCATACATATGTAATGCAGTTTGTCCAATATGCTATTGCCATAATTTTTCATCTAATTTTCTTGTTTAATGTACAGATAGGCTAAATGTTGAATTTTTGCATGTTGTAATTGACACTTTGCACATATTTTGTTTATTCGTTTGTTTGGTGTTGCACATATATTTTTTACATGTAAACGGCATATGTAAAATCTCATAGGTGTTAATTGTGGTTGTGAAATAGTAATATAGAAACGACTAGGACATGTGGTGACAAAGATAACTAGCCTTGGGGTCAGAGGTCAAACAACACACAACAGGGCTCCCTGATCAGTCAGACGCTGATGTAGTGCATGCAGCAGATAAGGAGACATGTGGCCATGAGAAAGCTCAGCTGGTTCTTGTATCAGTATGATTTGATATGCATTTCATGGATTTTCTTGTATATGCCTCTGGGTTCTGGTGGGGGTGGATCGCCGTGTCCAGGCCTGAGGTTAAAGCACCAGTGAGTTGGTGAACATGGTGTTCTCCTCACTGGGTGGCTGGTGCATAATGGAGCTCTGCAGAATTACTAACCAATCAGAGTCTGGGTTAATGGTGTGAGCAGTCCAGCTGGATGAACAGCATGTGTGCTTGTCCTTGTGCAGAAAATGCAATGGTTTAAATTGTTTAAAATGTATTTGTGCTGACATTTCTTTACATCACACATCTTATCACCTACCTACACTCTTTAAAAATGTTTTTTCCAAAATCACTTTTTGCAGTGATGCCATAGAAGAACCAAATGTGTTGCCCCAAAGAACCTTTGAGTAACAGGTCTTAAAATAACCAAATTTTCTTAGTGTGAAGAACATTTTAATAACCTGAAAAAGCTTTTATTTTCACGATAAATAACCTTTTTGTGTAGTGGAAAGTTTCCATAGATGTTGAAAGAACCAATAAAGAACCTTTATTATTGGAGTGAGTCCACTATAGCATCTATTTGATTTTCTCTTTATCTTCATTTATTATATCCCACCAATTGATTCATTAATTGATTGATATCTTTATTTTGAACATGTAAATAAATTTTTTTTTTTAAATCAGAGAAGAAAAAAAGAATGGTAAAAAAACCCAGATGAACACCAAAATAAAACTCCATACTTTCCAATACTTAAAAAAAAAAAACCTCTATTTACATGTACAAAAAGAAATAGGAAGTAGTAAAACTTATGTACTACTACCCCTAGTCCCCTCTTACCTAATCTTTTATTATCAGAATGCCCAATATTTTTGTTTGATTAGTAGTAGCTTATTATTTCACAAATAATGATTTCATTTTAATGGTAATCTGTATCTGCTGATATTAGACAGCTTACTTTTTTTATGAAGCCGATTTCAAAATGAATATTTATCCATGGTTTATTTTGATTCGTTTAATTAATAATTAATACAGATTGAGCTTATACAGATAGTTGTAAAACACCATGAACATGTCAACATTATTTTAAAACTTATATGAATACATAATGGGAAAGTGTACTGTATATTTTAGCTGCTTGAACTGGTCACCATTCTTTTTTCCTTTTTTACCATTTTTAATCTTCTTTTAGTTTTTTGCAGTTCACTTAAATAATTTGTGGTATTTTAAAATAATTTTTCGAATCTTTACGAAGTACAAATATTCTATGTATTCTCTACAGAAATATTTGGTCCTAAAGGTTTTTTTTTTTTTAATAAAGCAATTGGAAAAAGTTATTTGATATAGTTTTAGGTGGAGTATGTTACACTGCTGTCACTGCTTGAAGAGAAAAGAAAGAAAGCAGAAGCTTTTGTGTCATTGCTGTAGTGCTAAATATAACAGTAGAATTGTGTGTAGTAAGACCCCTCGGGATCGGATGTGAGATCCACCAATCAGACAGGTTCCTGAACCTCAATCGATTTTTTTATATTTTTTATTATTGATTAAAATGAATGGAGAATATCTTGTGTATAGATCAGGATCATGGGTCAAAAAATAAAAAGTGTCATGCTTTTTCTCTGGTAAGACTTAAGGTTAACTGTAAGGTCATGTTAATAACCCCTACATCTTTTCTCTCTGCTCACTGTTGCCATGTTCCCGACCTTCCCCTCATCTCTCATCCCTCGTCTTTGTTGTAACATCAGAAAGACACATAGAGCCTGCATCAAGTCTCTGGCCACAGCAGGGAGGCTTGATCAGCAGGAGAGCTGTGAATTTCTGTGTGTGCACAGAATTATATTTGTTAATAATAACTCATGCTTTTTCTCCTTCATGCAACAAGCCATTTTGTTGTTCTGTTCAAACACAGATCCTTTCATTCAAAGGCCATCATAGACTGAAGGAGAGAATCTTCAGTGTTGATATGACAGAAGGGTGTTGGAACTCTGACATCCATAAACAGACATGTCACCAGGGTAACAAAATTAGTCATGACAGGCTTATATGAAATTACCCTCTGTCATATGACATTCCACGCAGACCTGAACTGTTTCCTGGTGAATCTAGCAACACTGAAACGGAAAAAAATAACCAGCACTGATTAGTTCACAGCACACTCAAACCCATAATGTCTTTGTCAATAAGTACATTTACATGAATTCAATTTCAGTCAGACCAAAGCAATAATCAATTTTTTTAAGTCAGCATGAATTCAATACCTCCCCTATTTTCTTAATGCAAGTTACTAATGTCAACAATTCATCCATGCAAAAATCCCCCCAAAAAATGATTGCTATTTTTTTTGCACTTGTAATATTTAATCAAAGCTTGCACGTCCTGTGATATGACTGATTTTCTGCCCTTATGATTTTCTGATGTGCACTACTCAAAAGTTTAGGGTTGGTATACGATTTTTAAAAATATATTCAATTTAATAAATACATAAGACTTTTATGCTTACCAAGGCTGTGTTTATTTGTTCACATGCAGTACAAGTGACGTACAAGTGTGCTAGATCAGGGTTTCCCAAACGGGTTAAGAAACGGCAGCTAATAATTAATTAAATCATAAAAATGTGATGTAAAAGGAAATCATCAAACTCCTGCTTATAGAAATCACTACTCATAATTTAAAGTTATGTTTTCAAATATTAAAGGGATACTTCACCTCTGGAAAAATTAATGTCTATTTAAAATGGGTCATTTATGTAGAAGAAATGTGAAATTATTTTTGAATTTGGAGCTTTCTAGACTGAGAAAAGCCAGAAAATTTATTTTTGGCTTATGTGGATGAAAGACAACAACTCCCAGAATGCACTTGCTTCGCTGCCCTAGGAGGCCACGCCTACCGGTAACAGAGTGTAGTTAAACAACAAGGCCAGAGAGTGGCTGCGTCCGAAACTGCATACTTCCCTACTATATAGTAGGGGAAAAGAGTAGGCGAGCGAAAAAGTACGTTCGAATCATAAAAGAGTAGGCGAGAATTACCTGGGTGACGTACTAATTATTGCGAGATTTGGAGGATAGTGCGTTCGAATATAGTAGGCGAAAACAGTACGTGAAAGAAGTACGTTAGAAACGTCAGTCTTCATAAAAGAGGAGGCGAGAAGTTCCCGGATGGCTTACTGTTTCAGCACAGATTTTTGAGTGCTCGTCCGATGGATACTCTTCTATCCCAGGAGGCCACGCGAGAGCATACGTCATTATCAAACATCACGGAGATCAGCGACGCGGGGGTTTTCAAAGGTGAGTAAACACGGTTCCTTATGTTTAAATCTTATGTGTTAAACTAAACGTTTTAACTGTTCAAGGTGTAAAGGAGTTAGACAGTATAGTATACTTGTGATTTTGCTGTAAAAACATGTTTTATTATGTATAGCTAACTAACAGGGGAGCTCCAGTAAGCACACGTAATGTTACGTCTCTAAAGTGGATTTACATAACCATATACATCTTAAACTCGCTTATTTAAAATGTTTATTTACATCTGTAAGGAAAATATTGTATATTGCAGATGAGCAAATCACAACATGAAAAAGACATCTGAGTGATGAATGTGTGCTATTTATGCAGGATAATTCACTACTGTTGTCAACACTGTTTACATTAGACAAATGTGCTGTAAATAATTTTGTATAATGTTTGTGCATTTTTGTAGGATCTGAAATGTCTGCAGACTGGTGTGGGTGGGATATGGTGGATTTTATATATATATATATATATATATATATATATATATATATATATATATATATATATATATATATATATATATATATATTTTTTTTTTTTTTTTTAAATGCATTATAGAATTTGTAAATGTTATTTTTCTAATATTGTTGATATTGCTTAAATGCTTATTTGTGCTTTGTTTAAAAAGAAGAGTGTTATGTACATTTATTAAATTATTTCCGCTTGGCATACCAGTGTGATGACGTCATCGCACGGCTTAGTAGCGCGCACGCCCGTGATGTGCTTCATTCAAGAGTAAAAACGACGACCAGGAAGCCATCACTGAAGCGCTCGTTTTATTTATTCTTTTATCTTTTTATACTTCTTTTCAGGGGTATTACATGAGCACTGAGGATGAGGAGCCCAGAGCTGAATCCTGGAAACGGTGCCATGGATGAGTCCCTCCATCACTCCATCTGCCCTTATGAGTCCCTCCATCACTCCATCTGCCCTTATGAGTCCCTCCATCACTCCATCTGCCCCTTATGAGTCCCTCCATCACTCCATCTGCCCTTATAAGATCCTCCATCACTCCATCTGCCCCTTATGAGTCCCTCCATCACTCCATCTGCCCTTATAAGATCCTCCATCACTCCATCTGCCCCTTTTGAGACCCTCCATCACTCCATCTGCCCCTTTTGAGACCCTCCATCACTCCATCTGCCCCTTTTGAGTCCCTCCATCACTCCATCTGCCCCTTTTGAGTCCCTCCATCACTCCATCTGCCCCTTATGAGTCCCTCCATCACTCCATCTGCCCCTTATGAGTCCCTCCATCACTCCATCTGCCCTTATAAGA
This sequence comes from Semotilus atromaculatus, assembly GCA_031834385.1. NCBI lineage: Eukaryota > Metazoa > Chordata > Actinopteri > Cypriniformes > Leuciscidae > Semotilus > Semotilus atromaculatus. The sequence goes on along the minus strand of JAULUF010000009.1, from coordinate 21,532,538 downwards.
TCCTCCATCACTCCATCTGCCCCTTTTGAGACCCTCCATCACTCCATCTGCCCCTTTTGAGACCCTCCATCACTCCATCTGCCCCTTTTGAGTCCCTCCATCACTCCATCTGCCCCTTTTGAGTCCCTCCATCACTCCATCTGCCCCTTATGAGTCCCTCCATCACTCCATCTGCCCTTATAAGATCCTCCATCACTCCATCTGCCCTTTTGAGACCCTCCATCACTCCATCTGCCCCTTTTGAGTCCCTCCATCACTCCATCTGCCCCTTATGAGTCCCTCCATCACTCCATCTGCCCTTATGAGTCCCTCCATCACTCCATCTGCCCTTATAAGATCCTCCATCACTCCATCTGCCCCTTTGAGACCCTCCATCACTCCATCTGCCCCTTTTGAGTCCCTCCATCACTCCATCTGCCCCTTATGAGTCCCTCCATCACTCCATCTGCCCTTATGAGTCCCACCATCACTCCATCTGCCCTTATGAGTCCCTCCATCACTCCATCTGCCCTTATGAGTCCCTCCATCACTCCATCTGCCCTTATGAGATCCTCCATCACTCCATCTGCCCCTTATGAGTCCCTCCATCACGCCATCTGCCCCTTATGAGTCCCTCCATCACTCCATCTGCCCCTTATGAGTCCCTCCATCACTCCATCTGCCCCTTATGAGTCCCTCCATCACTCCCATCTGCCCCTTATGAGTCCCTCCATCACTCCATCTGCCCTTATGAGTCCCTCCATCACTCCATCTGCCCTTATGAGACCCTCCATCACTCCACCGGCCCTTATGAGACCCTCCATCACTCCACCGGCCCTTATGAGACCCTCCATCACTCCATCTGCCCCTTATGAGTCCCTCCATCACTCCATCTGCCCCTTATGAGTCCCTCCATCACTCCATCTGATTATAAATATAATTTTTATATAAATTTTTTTTTTATATATATTTATATATTTATAAGATACACACATCTTATAATGGCGTGGAAGATGGCGGCACGCAGCTCAGCACGCTGCTCAGCTCTGGCTTTGTTGGTGTTTCACCACCTTAATTTATCATACTAATTACACTTTTTAAAAAACAACCTAAGCAAGTATGGGGGGACCCACGATTGCACAGATGAAAAGAGTGGAGGAACAATTGGAATTGATCAACTTAACGCTGAGAAATGTAGCGAAACAGGAAAACTTGACGGCATTGAATGAGAAACTGTCAGCTGATATTCAGTCGCTTAAGATGCTATTGACGAAGAAAGATGAGAAAATTGCCATGCTGGAGAAACGAATCGACGATCTTGAACAGCACACGAGAATGAACGACCTTATTATAACTGGCTTGGAAACTAAACACCGTACCTATGCGAGGGTGGTGGATCCAGTGGAAGGAGCCCTCAATGCTAGTGCACCGGAGACAGAGACCCTATCTCTGGAACAGCAGGTTGTTTCATTCTTGGTGAGCAAAGATATTGAAGTACAGAGTGAGGACTTTTCTGCCTGTCACTTGTTACCTAGGAAGCGTCACTCTACGATTCCTGTGCCTCCTGCCATCATTGTGCGCTTTGTGAACCATAAACGCAAAGTCGCGCTGTTGGGTCAAGGGGGGAAATTGAAGGGCACGAAAGTCTACCTCAACGAATATCTCACAAAGAAGAACGCCGATATTGCTAAGGACGCCAGATTGCTACGTAAAAATGGAAAGATTCAGTCGACATGGACCCGGAACTGCAAAGTGTGGATCAAGACGAATGGATTACGACCAGAGGATGTGAAGGTTTTGGCGATACGGGAATCAAATCAGCTTGATGAATATAAGTGAATCACCTCAGTCTCAAGAACTTCTGTTTCCACTGCTGCCGATGGATTGTTCGGGTTTTCCGAGTGAAAGGATTAGTCCTGGATTGTTGGTGGAACGTGAGTCCTTTTGGTGTGATGTCGTTCTTATAAGGTACTATCTTATAATTTCCTTACTATGTCAACAATTGACTCTAGTTTCATAACAACTGGCTGGAATCACGAAGCACCTTCAATAGATTCACGGACTTTGAACCCATTTGAACTGAACATGGACAACAACTTTCGAATTTATGAAACCTTTTTTAATCCTGATTCCAATAATAATTATTTGAACTCTGTTAACTTGACGTGTGAATATTATACCGAACAGCAATTTTATTTTTTATCTTGCTTGTCTCCTACATATTCTGACCAAACTTCGTTTTCCACGATTCATGTGAATGCACGTAGCTTCAGAGAAAACTTTGATCACTTTAAAACTTTCTTATCTACCTTGTCACACTCCTTCTCAGCTTTAGCATTTACGGAAACATGGCTCCATAATGATATATCACATCTCTATAATTTATCACACTATAATGCTATTCACTCTTGTAGAGAAAAGAAAAGAGGAGGAGGAGTCTCTCTGTACGTGTCTGATTCATTTAATTATATTCTCAGAAAGGATTTAAGTAACGATTTCAACTTAACATTAGTAGAATCTTTGTTTATTGAAATTCCTTCATGTTTTTTATTTAAAGGGAAAAGCATTGTGATTGGAGTTATGTATAGACCACCGGCTACAGATATAAATGCTTTCCTTGATGCACTCGATTCAACTTTAGATATTATTTCAAAGGAACATAAGCTCTGTCTGTTACACGGTGACTTCAATTTGAATATCTTACATGCTGATCTCACTGCTACACATGATTTTCTTAACACCTTGTACTCTGTAAATTTTTACCCTTTAATTACAAAACCTACTAGAGTTACTTCACATTCAGCCTCTCTTATAGATAATATTTTGTTCAACTCATGTGACTATAAAGTGTCAGCAGGGCTGTTATGGTGTGACGTGTCTGACCATCTTCCAGTCTTTCAAATAATACACTCAGTTTTTGAAGCTTGTACTACTAATAATGTGCATGTAAAATATCGAAATTTCACCTTTAAAAATATTGAAAGATTCAAATCAGCCATCAGCTCTATCATATGGGATGAGGTCATGTTGTTGCAGGATGCTATTAAAGCCTATGATTTATTTTTGACTCTCTTTAATTCTGCTCTGGAATCCAGTTTTCCTCTGATAGCTGTGAAATCCAAAGTAGTTAGAGAGAAACCCTGGTTTACCGGTGAATTGAGGAAACTATCTAGAAAGAAAATTCGGTTGTACCGTAAGTCTGTCACCAAGCCCACTCCTCAAAACCTAGAAACATACAAACAATATAGGAACCAATTCACAAGATTAATTAAGGCGACTAAAAAAAAGTTTTATGCCGACCAGTTTAATCGTGTCTCTAATGACATTAAATCAACCTGGAACATTATAAATCAGGTGCTGAGTCGTAATAGGAAGGCTGTATCCGCACCAACAGAGATGAGGGACTATGATAGGTGTCTATCAGACCCCATTGATATAGCTGAAGGCTTTAATAATTTTTTTACTAAAATTGGTTCTGATTTTGCTCACAATATTCAGAAGACTGATAATGATCCATGTAGCCAAATAAATGGGCGGTACGCTCCCCTCCCTAATCTTGATCACCCAACTACACAGGAGGTACGAGATATTATTTTTTCTTAAAAAAATTCAGCCCCAGGTCACGATGGTATTAAGAGTATCCTACTCAAGGAGACCATTGATCATATTATTCAACCTCTTACTTATGTTATCTCTTTATCATTTCAATCTGGAATTATTCCCCAAGCTCTTAAAATTGCAAAAGTCATTCCCATTTTTAAATCTGGTGATATAAAGGTGTTTAGTAATTATCGTCCCATATCCATTCTGCCCTGTATCTCTAAAATATTTGAGAAACTTGTCTACGAACGATTAAATAAACATTTAATTGTTAATAACATTATATATAAACACCAATATGGGTTTCGGAAAAAATATTCAACAGAACATGCATTAATACAGCTTGTAAATTATATATCAAATGCCCTTGATAATAAAAAATTTGCTCTCGGTGTTTTTCTCGATTTAAGTAAGGCTTTTGATACTGTTTCACATGATATTTTGATTTCTAAGCTTAATAGATACGGTGTGGAGGGTACTGCCTTAGTTTGGTTCCGCAATTACTTTATTAACAGAGAACAATTTGTTTATTTCAGTGGTTTCTTTTCTAAAACTTCTAAAATTTCATTTGGGGTTCCTCAGGGTTCTATTTTGGGTCCTTTATTGTTTCTAATTTATATAAATGACTTATTCCTTTGTTGTAAATATTGTCAACCCATATTATTTGCTGATGACACCAATCTCATTGCAGTGCACAAGGATTTTGTCACCTTGATACAGCATGTTAATGACGAGTTAAAAATATTATCAAATTGGTTTCGCACTAACAAGCTAACACTCAATGTTAAAAAATGTAACTTTATGATATTTCACAATATTAATAAATTTTACCCTAAAGAACTTGCTTGTTTAGAAATTGATGGAGCTCCAGTTATTCAAGTGGCTTCTACTAAATTTCTCGGTGTCCTGATTGATGAAGGTTTGACTTGGTCCAAACATGTTGATCTAGTTTGCACAAGATCCTCTAAAATGTTAAATATTCTAAGAATTGTTTTACCTTCAATTCACTCATCTGCTCATCTAACGCTTTACTATAGCTTTTTATTCCCCTTTATGAATTATTGCAACATTGTCTGGGGTGCTACTTTTCCCACTTATCTTGCAAAAATGTCAAAAATTCAAAAGAAGTTCTTGCGGATGATTTCCTACTCGTCTAAATATGCTCCTTCGGCACCGCTATTTCTTAGATTCAAGATTTTACCAATTGAGAACGTCAATGTTTATTTATCCTGCATATTTATTCATAAGTTTATCTATAAGAGAGAAGACCTTCCACCAACATTACAACACTTTTTCACTTTTATTTCAGATACTCATATCCATCTAACAAGGCATAGTGAAATAAATCTTGTTTTTCCGTTCTCTAGAACTTCAGGCTTTAAAACTGACCTCAGCTTTAGGGGTCCTCAATTATGGAGTAAATTAAGCTTGTCCCTAAGATCTATGTCTTCTTTGATTGTCTTTAAAAAACAGTTGAAAGAACTTTTGTTTTTACTATGACAGCATTGTTTATAGTTTCTTCATATACTTCATATGCTGCTCTTCACTTTTGATCCTCCTTTACCATCACCCTACAACATCTGTAATTTTAAGTTAAAAGGGTAATCAGGTTTCTGAAAATGTTTTTCCCCTCTTTATTATTCAACTTATTTGTCTGCGTGCTTTTATTTTATTTTGTTTCTATTTTGTTTCTATCCTGTTTTTTATTTTTTGTTTTGTTTTGTTGTTTATTCATGTATGTGGAGTGGAACTCCGTATAAACCCAAGTGGGTTTCGTTCCCCTCCTTGTGCTGTATCTTTGTGATATTCGTGCAGAACAAATAAATAAAAATGTGCGGTTCAGCGCTTGTAAATACATGCTTGTAGTTTGAATAAAGCTTTGTTTCATGTGTTGTCTTGTAAATGCATTTGTTTATTGTAATGGTTACTTTTATTTGTTCTTTTACTCATTTATTGAATTACTGTGCTGTCGAATTACTGATGTTATGAAGTGTTTATCAGAGCACCTGTCGCTCATATCATTTAAACGTATAAACTTATTATATACAAGATCATGGAAAGATACCATAGTTGGATCTAACAATGAACAATAATATGACAAAACAGAAAACATAAAGATCATTGGTTTGTGTACATCATAATATGATATTTATACACAGGAAAAAAGAACAATAAGACTAAATATCTTAATCATAAAACAAATTTGTTAGAAGTCTGAGGGATGAATTGAGAGGTAATTTCATCAAGAAAAAGAGGAAAACTTAAAGGAAATAAAGAAATTAACAACATATTCAAGAGATGACGATTTTGGGATTTCTTCATGAAAAATATTATATCGTTATAAGGATAAAACTGCTTAAATCAACCCTAAATGTATTCACAAAATAAATGGGCAGCTGTTTCTTCAACAATACCACAAAATGAGCAACTTTCATCAATATCAAGATATTTACAGATAGATTAATTAAATGTGTCATATCATATCCTTTAAGTTGTTGTGCTTGTGATAACGCGTCGTAGGTCACAAATGATAACGTCAACATGGCGATGATGTCCGGATCTCATTCATACTCAACGAGATTTGTCTATACCTACTCTTTTAGTGCTCGTTAAGTACTCATTGAAATTAAGTACCTACTCATTGAGTATGCGATTTCAGACGCAGCCAGTGAGTCTAGTGAGTGTCCGTGATGAGTCTGCCTGGGATTTCGAGATAGCCCAAAATGTCTGGGATTCGGCTTTTGCGTTCTACAGTCGCAATGCATTATGTTTACTGTGGCGAGCAGAACGAGACTGAGGGCCGCGGGAGAACGTTGCGACGTTCGTCTGTTATAGGACAAATTAGTTTGAATAAATGAGCAGACTGATAAGCTACTTGTTCTACGTTTATTTAAAATTAACAGCAAGACAACTAGCAGTGAATGTGCTTTCCATTAAGTGAATCACACACAGTAAACAAAAAAAACCCCAAAAAACAGGCCTATTTTGGTGGGTGCGGTGATGCGGTGGTGACGCGTTCATTTAACATGTAAGGTTGGCGCTGCCAATAAAGCACCTCAAATTTGTCACAAAGAACCGGCAAAAGTAATGATTATGAATATGTAAAATATAGCAAGGAGATATTTTAATTATTTATTAATAAACAAGTGTTTTCTTTGTTAGTGTCAGCTGCAAAGATGAAGTTGACGATGCTGACTCGCGATCTTCGCAGTAGTCAACGCGCCAGAGAGAAATGCACATTTCATACGGATTACATAATTACATACAAGTCTTGTTTTCTTTCGTTTTGAAATGTTCTGTTTAAAAGTAGACATGTCTGTGAGGAGAGTAGGCTTCCTTATACGCTGAGTTTCGGTTAATTTATGAGACGAGCTCCAGTTTACGCGCCGGCGCCTCCGTTTCGTGATTATCTATCGTCTGCTATATTTACTTCTTATATTTTAAATCCAGGCAATTGGTTGATGAAACATTGATTCAAATTAAGATACAATTAATACAAAACGAAATTCACTTTAAAAAAAAGGTTTTGTGCTTTGTTTGATATCTCTGTGATAGTTTTAAAACATCTTTTAGTGCCACTTTCAGAGCGGTCAAGTCCGCAACATTGTTTTTTCCTCATATGCGAACATGAAAAATAAAATAAAATAAATATTTTATGTTCTATGGAGACTACAGTTACTCATAATTTGTATTCTGAATACGTAACGCCGGTACATGTATTCTGTTACTCCCCAACACTGATATTAGTATAACCTTATCTGCAAGATATTTTAATAACACGGTTTTGGCGGTTATAGAGTTCTAATGATGGTGTTCAGCTATAATTGTCAGTCTCACGGTTATATAATAATCGTCACATCCCTAATGGTAACCCCTACTACTCAGCTTTCTCCACTGAACAAGAGCCTGCTTGCTTAGCTTCCAAAAAAAGATGTCTGACACTATGTGTACATTCTGTGAGTGAGATCCCACCCTCTATGGTCTTGTTGAGAACATGCGGGACAGCCCCTACTACTGGCTGTAGTCTTTAGCCTCTGGCCAAAAAATCCACTGATGACGTAAAATGACGATTTTTGCATCATCGGAGGACTTTTTCCAGACAAAAAATATGTGAATCTCGTCTCAGGGGGATATGAGGGTGGAAAGCACGGTAATTCGAAAATACTACAGGTTTTCTACTAATACAAATGCTAAATCCTGAGGTATCCCTTTAAGCTTTTCTTCACCATGTAGCACTAATATATGTGTGACCCATGAGTGTAGGAGTCCGTGTGTGGGCATCATGTGGTTTCACACGCAAGACACTGAAGCATTGCAGTCTAAATTGGACTTTTAATCATGATGGGTGGAAGGAGGGAATATGCATTTATTACGTCTACATGTGATAATGAGTGCGAGACTTGGTTTATTTCCAGAAGTTTCAAATGCATCATCTCTTAACCTCATAAGGAAAACCTTAACTTTTCCTTTCAGCTCTTCTAATCCATCCCTGTCTTTTCCCTTCCTCTTCATTTCAGCATACCCACAAATAAAAACACTGTCAGGTCTCCCTAGCTCAGTTTAATCAGCTCATTTCATTGTGGTCACCATTGTTTACTCTATCCCAGAACTCATCTCTTACTTGGCCAAGGAAGAGCCTATGTTGCTTCACTCGCTGCGTTCTGAGTGTTGGCTGATGGGTCATCGAGACATTTGTAAAGTGTGATAGAGAAGCCTTGTGGGAACATTTTGATGAGATGAACATGACCAAGGAGGTTCAGGTTCAGAGAGAGGTGGACAGAATGGCAGAACAAATTTAGTTTGGAGTGAGATAGGGCTGTTCACTGGACACAGATGTTTTATTTTCACTCCTCATATAGGAGCTTCTGGCAGATTGTATTTTGTGGCTAACATTTGGAAAATAAAGCAGATTCCAGTCTTGTGTATTTTATTTAAAATAAAATACATTTTATTTTAAATGTTATTTATTTTCCTAATTCTAGATAGGTCTGTAGAATATTTACTCTGAAATAATTTTCACTGTAAATTTCATAACATAGAAGATAGCAGTCAGTTTTTAAATGAACATCATTTCTATAAAACTCTGCATGCGCCTGGGTGAAAATTGGTTTAATTTTTCAGCATGTGAAAATATAATTCATGAGCAATCAGAGCTTGGATCTGGACCAATGAAAAGACAAGGGCTGTTTTGATTATGTAAGAGCTATTCTGCTGTTTTTCCACCCATAAGTATCTACCATTAAAAGAGTATCATTCCAGTAAAACCTTGTGTACATATTCAAGTGTTGGTGTCTACGTCATTTAAAGCTTTGATTAGTGATTAATGGTTTAGACATGGAGTTAAAGAGGAAAAAATGCCTTTGTGGTTCGTGTGTGGAGCTGGCAGAATTAAAATCTCTTTGCATACTAATTGGTAAATTACAAGTTTGCCTGAGAGAAAAGGCCTGGATGGGAGTTGTTCATTTCCTGGGTTGGCTAAATTGCCTTGCGTAATTGTTTCTGAAAATGAAACATGATTAAAGACTGAGGAGGTGGGATGGATCTCATTTAATGAAACTTCTGAGATGCAGGTGGCCATACTTAGATGAGATTTCCATGTGCAGTTCATGTGTAATCCATAATTTCTGCAAATAGCAAGCCATTAATGAAAGTGCAATAACCGGTATGGTTTCTATGTGGACTAGTAAACCTGTCTCCTGGAATTTGCATAAAGTCAGCTAATTAGATTTGAACTACCAATTAATAATGCACAGAATATTTGGCATTCAACAATATTCGGCCAAAACAGCAAAAAAAAATAAAAATAATCTGCTTCGGCCAAAGTAGCTTTGGAAGTAAAGCACAATCATTTTTACAGGAACCGACCGGGTTACAATTCTGCAGTTTCAGTGCAGTAAACCTGTTTTCTTTGGGTGGATGAGATGATTTTGTTTATTAGTTTGTATGTGGAAGCATTTTGGTTTCAGGGAAAGAATGAGTAAATTCAGGAGCTCAAGGGTCTGTCCCGGTTGAGCTCCCTAGACCGGACACTCCTCTTCGGATCAATCACTTTCCTCTGAAGACTCCATTACTGAATTTGCTCTCACGCCACTCACAGTTAAATCACCTATCTCTGACAAAGTCTGCTAGATCAGTTAATTAGATGGATTCTGATCAATGATTCAATTTGCATGTTTTTCCCACCTGGTTATTTTGTTTGAGTGTATCGTGCAACTTTGTAATGTCTGCCTCGGTCATTAATCTTTTGTGGTGACCTCATTTTTTGTGCACTCCCAGAAATCACTGCACGTTACGAGCTCCCCTGTGAGCCTGCAAGCTGTTCAGGTGTCAGCGGTCAGTAGTAATTCATTTTCATTGTGCAATTCTTTATTATAAGTAGGCTCATTTTTCCTATCATTTGAGTGTCTCATCTTCAGGGACTCAGGCTATCCCTGCTACACTAATATTTGTCTCATTGCTCATCTGCTACTGTTACTTTCTCTCCATCATTTAAAGTTACATAGACTGTCCATCCAGTCATGACTCTTGGCCCCTGCCTGTCAGACTTGGATTTCCTCACATCACATGCCTTTACAGAAACATGAAACACTTGTGTAAAGTGTAACACAAAAAAGGTTCAGTTAGTTAATATTAATCAATGCATTAGGTATCATGAACTAACAGTGACCTAACACCTTTTTTATGTTGTTTAATGTTTATATAATAATACTAAATGTTCATTTATACAGCTTGAAATGTTTAAAGTTTAGCTAATAAATAAAATTCTGTCATTATTTACTCACCCTCATGTCATTCCAAACCCGTATAACTGCATGTCTGTGGAACATAAAAATATATTTTAGGGAGAGAAAATAAAACACATCAATGAAAGTCAGTGAGGTCTTAAAAAATATATTTTTAAGAATGCTTACCACTTCAAAACTTTGTTCCAAATAAGAAATACACACAGATTTGAAATTATTTGAAGGCAAGTAAATAATGACAGTTTTTTTTTAATGACCACTACCCCTTTAAACATGTATATGTAGAAATGGACAGATTAATAAATGTTGTAAAAGTATCATGCATTGTTATTTGAACCTTATTATGAAATGGTATTGATGTGTCTCTAAGCAAGCAAACCTCAATTGTACATGGAATAACTTTATAACAAATAGCAAAAGATCAGCTTTTTTTTTTAAAGTAAACCTGCAGGCAAGAGGAGGATTATTTTTTTTTTAAAGCTTCCCACCTCGCTCTGTAAACCATGTAACACATATTGATCCCAAATAACAGATATACAGTATGCTGATCTTTGCCAAAAGGCTTGAATATAAATCGAATGAGCTTTAGCATGAAAACGCTTGAGCTCCGACCAAGGCGTAACCGAGAAGTTGGCATAATAAGATCAACTCGTATGGTTAGCTTTACTCCGGAGGTATTAGCTTCTATTTGGTGGGCTGTCCGTCAAAAAAACAGGCCAAGGGCTAGGATCTGCGTTTTGGATGCCTGCGCCTCGGATGATGCACCTCAGATCTCTGTGCAGACGCCTACTGCCTCTCAGATCTGAGTTAAAGGATTGCATTCAATGTCTGCTGTCAAAGTGGTCTGCTCCTGAGGCTGTCATGCATCATTAAGGCTTGTTTGGATCTGGCTTGGGCACCTGCACCACAACATGATCAAACGCAACATACAGCACATCTCACTTTTTACATCACCGTTGGCTTAAAATATTGACCCTGAGTGACGTGATTGAAAGTTACTACTCTGTATTTAGTGTGAAAGTCTATTATAAGAGATAACCAAGTGTTCATAGACGAAGAGAAATAAATATTACTCTTAAATACCAATACAGACTGTTGTGGAAATCCATTTCAAACTTTTGTTGCTCCATTTAAGGGTTGAAGGTAAGCTTCTGAAGAGTTGTGTATTGTGTCTGTGTGTGAGCTCAGGGGATGAGTCAGAGCAGTTATGAGGCAGTAGTTTTAGCCGCAGCCTGTGGTGTGCTGCAGCTGCGGAGTGATAAATCCTGTAAGCAGTAAAATATATTTTCTCGCCGTGGTCTGCAGATGTGTTAATGAGAACCTCCCCTTTCTCCTGCCTTCTAAACCCCTCAGATGCACAATCTGCAGACCACACACATATATGGCCGTCAAACAGATTTTTGTGCTTGAGAAGGTAATGACAGATTTGTGTTTAAATTCCATCGTGTTAGCCCTCTTGTATGTTGTGGTCTCTTACACTTCCTGTGACTGAGAATAATGGAGCAGTGATTTGTGTATTTCCGGTCTGAGTCAGTATTGTTGTGCGTTTGTGTGTGGGACTTTTGTGAGAAAGAACACATTTAAGTCAACTCTTTGTTGACAATAATACTTCAGATATAGATAGATTGTGATGTATTACAGGCAGAATCTACAGTTCCGTTCATAGGTTTGGGGTCAGTATGATTTTTTTATGTATCATGCTCGCCAAGGCTTTTAAAAAAGCAAACACATACAGTATTTGCTCAAAAATACAGTAAAAACAGTAATATTGTGAAATATTTGTACAATTTAAAATTACTGTTACCTATTGTATTTGTAATTATTCCTGTGATGTCAAAGCTGAATTTTCAGCATCATTATTACTCCATCCTCCGTGTTACACAACCCTTTACAAATTATTCTTATTTGCTGATTTGCTGCTCAAGAAACATTTATTCTTATCAATCAGTGTTGAAAACAGTGATACATTTTTTCCAGGATTCTTTGATGAATAGAAAGTTCAGAAGAGCAACCTTTATTTGAAGTAGAAATATGTTGTACCATGTTTAAATGTGTTTACAGTCACTGAGCACTTTTTATTAATTTCTTTAAATATATATATATATATATATATATATATATATATATATATATATATATATATATTCGTACACCCTTTTTTTAGTACAAACTCTGTTTGTCCCCTTGGAATTATAAGGTTCTATCTGACATTTTTGTCAAAATTGAGTTATTCACATATTCTTATTCTTTGACAACTTATTTACATTATGTGATGTGTTTTGTACATTTAGGGTCCCTGTTATTTTTATGTTTGAAAGAAACTTGTTCCCCATACACATCATTTTCCTATATGTAATGCAAAAACTTTGAAGCTCAATATCTCAAAATTGCTCAGAACGCAGATAGAACCTTATAATTCCAAGGGGTGTTGTTCGTGTTGTTCGTGTTGTTCTCAAAGACGACTATAGGTGGAATTTTTAGTTGCATTCCCCAACCAAATATTAAAAAGGACATTTGAGTGCACTTTAGCACATAAAAATGAATTTGTTCATAAAATGTCAGTGACTGCATATGTCAGAGAGCTTTTACACACTAGAACACCACAGCTCTCACACTATAGAGAAAATGTGTCATGAAGTTTTATATAAATCTGATGGAGTGTTCTATTGCTCCTCTGTCTGTTCACACTTAACAGTCAGGTGGTATCTCTTTCTCTCGTTTGTGTTAAAGGAATCGTTCGCACCAAACTTAAGGTTTTGTCATAATTTATATTTTGTGTTATATTTGTTCTTCTGTGAAACAGAAATAGAGATACAAATTTGGAATAGTGATGTTGATAATGCAAATTTGCAAAAATGTACAAACTCTCATGTAAGTAGGCTAATTATTATGAATTATACCAGGGCTCCAGACTAACTTTTCCACTGGTTGCACTGGTGCTACCTACTTTCTCAGTTGGTCGCACCAACACATGATTTGGTCGCACTTTTTTTTTTACGCTAAAGCGTGATCTCTAGCACGCACAGCTCAAACGACAATGCACAACTAATAATGACTATTGGGACTGTCATATATTACGTAACATAATAAAGACAACAATATTGTAATAAAACATTGTGAATTATTTGGGTTTTGCCGTGTCGCGTTGTTCCAGGAAGAGCGCGTCCAAAATATGAGTCATTCTGAATGGCACGTATTAGTTCAAGTTCACGTCATTTTGTGCAGATATGATTTGTAATATTATGTTTATTTTGTCTGATTAATCTCATATAGGATGCGTTTCTTTGAGTTAAATAACACGCAAAGTGCTCAACGGTTATTCGCTCAAGCAGCAATGCACAACTAATAATAACGATGATTAATTTAATTGGGACTGTCATATTACATAACATGAGAATATTTTATTAAATCGTTGTGAATTCATTGGGTTCAGTTGCTGTTTTCAGTGCGTTGTTCCAGGAAGAGCACGACCACAACAGTCACACATTCTGTCAAACACACATCTGAGGTGACACTTTCTATTAGTCATTATATTTGATTATTAAATAATTAATTTAATTTAAATTATCAATCACATCGAAACATATTTCAATCCTACTAGCTACTTCTCTCCGTCAATGTCTATGGCGAGTCACGCAGTCACTGGGCAACTCCGCAGACGAGCCGACCCGGAATAAAATAGTCAGAATATAAACACTTATTATAGGCGTACCGTAGTGATTCAGGATAAGTCAAAAACACGGTTTGGAAAATGGATTCATGATGTACTCGTTCATTTTAAACATAAGTTACGGACTGCAGCAGCTGCTGATACAACGGCGTTCTGTTGCGCATGCTTAATTTAACTGAGTAGTAACCACTCGATTGCCAAAAAGGGGGGCGACAGGTAAGGGGTTAATTTAACTGAGTAGTACATGACCATGCACTCGCACAAATGCGACCACATCAAATTTTAACTCGCACATTCTCAAAAAATGGTCGCATATGCGCTATACACTATATTCCAAATCTGTTGAAGCCATCCCATAGTTTAAGTGAGAATTTAATTTGTTATGACTACTGTGGTGGAACACAAAAGGAGATCTTGTCCTCTGCCATAGCTCTAATCTCATTCATGCTTGTTTATTTTAAAAACTTGGCCCATGAAGACCAGGTTTGACGTCAGTGATGCCAAATGTTATCCACCTTATTTTTTTAATGGAAGAAAGCTTTTTCCTGATAATGTAAATGTAAGACTGTCTATTCATTAGCTGCTATAGGTATATAATTAGAAAAAATAGAAAGTGCAGTAAACAGTAAAATTATTTGCCCTTAACACCAGTAACTTATGATGGCAATAATAGATTATAATAACATAACAAATTTGCAATATCAAGCAGCACAATGGATTCTTTTTCTGGATAACTGGAACCAGCTGACGCTAGTAGCCTTCCATATTTAAGTTAAAACGCATCTGCTTTTACCTTAAAAAATAATGTGAATAGATTTGTGATTATATCAATTAAAACCGGTTTGGATAATGAATGAGGGCAAGTAAATAATTTCTTATTTAGAAAGGTATAGTTTATTTGCTGAACAAGCAGATTTTAGTAGTAAAAAATTATGTTTTGAGCCAACGATATGTTGGCTGTCAATGCATGGCATTAATGCTGCCTAATAGACGTCCCTTCAGTTAGTTAGCTGACACTCCTGGACCGGGGGCCAGGTCAACATGTCAGTGCTCTGTGCGAGCGTTACCTACGCCCCATAAACGGACCGTCCCGGCTGGGTCAGGTGGTGTTCTGTATTCATCCCAGATGATTGAACAATCAGATTTGCCTCCACTGCCACCATACTTTCACTCCACTTCCCTCTGACACAAAGAGCCTTTATAAGTCAAGCGTGGCCCTTTACAAAGGCAGATCAATGGCACGCTGCATATATGCTGCTCTTTTGTGCTATGATTAGGAAAGTGGGATTGTTGGGAAAGGGAGTGACCTGTGGTCTGAATACCAGCAGTGCACTGAGTTATGGCTATGTCACACCAATGATGGTGAAAATTTGTGTTAAGGTAAAGATACATAATTCAAAGCTGTTAATTTTAGGAGGTTAGCATGATAACTTAAGTGTGTGAATTTGAATGTTAACATTGTTTGTTTTTTCTAAAAATTCTAATTATAGTGGGACAGTCCAGCAAACTCAATGTTCAAAGAGTGATATAATTAAGGAGACGGAGAAAGATTGTCAAGTAGTGGAGAGTGATTTGTGCACATCGATGACATTCAAGCCCTGAAGACCGAGTAGATGCATACTGTAGGTCAAGAGGCCAAACGGTTATACATTAATGTAGATGAGGGGATCAATGGTCATGACAGCACTTACATTTTTGAAAGAACTTGTGGTTATTGACAGTGATCACATCACAAGGCATCACAACTGACAGACATTGCACATAAATACTATCATAACTCAGGACTGCGGTAGTTTAAATGTACACTTGGCATTATGTGCTCTCCGTTGACATTTGTGGTGAAACCATATAAAATTGCAAGTTACTTGTGGAGGAACATGGGGCCTCATTCTCTAATAATTTCGTACAATGCTGATTTGCTGCTCAAGAATTATTTCTTATTATTATCAATGATGAAAAGAGTTGTACTGCTTAATATATTTGTGGAAACGCATTTTTTCAGGATTCTTAGATGAACAGAAAGTTAAAAGAAAAATCATTCTTACTGACCCCAGTGTTTTTTTTTTGTTTTTGTTTTTTACTTCCTTAAATTACTCGTTTCTAAGTCCAGCGATATATGCAATGTTCTTTATTTGTTACTTTTTTACTTTACTAATGAATAATGCCTACTTCTTGAAAACATAGTGATTTACTGCTTTTCATAATTCAAGTTTTGTATTGCAATGTTTAGGTAGCCCATGTTTCTGGAATTTATCTAAAGAGGAGATAATTCAGCTCTGGGCTGTAAAGAGTGGAAGGAAATGATGTGACAAGCCAAGATGGATGTCCCATTAAAGGCTCTATGTGGCATCGGCATGGGGTGGGTGGAACAGACCGGACACATTATTGCTTCCTAATAAGAAAAAAGTCCCAGGTCAGAGCTGCGGTCTAGCGCTCAGCGCACATGCTCCACACGTCAAGCGCCAGGCTTCATGTCTATGCCAGGCACACTCTGCCCCTCTCAGTTCCTGTTGCTTCTTAACAGTTTAGTTAGTTAGTTAGTTAGTAACTAATAAAAAAAAAATAAAAAAAAAAGTTGCTTGACCGAAAAGTTGTCGGCTGAAGCTTATGCTTATTGCGCCGATCCTTTTTACATTTTAATTATTTAACACACAACACCAAAGTCATCTTGCATAAATAATGACTAAAAGAAAAGAAAGCTAAATACATTTGGCAAAAAATAAATAAAAAAATTCTTAAAGCTACCTATGGATTTACATGTTTTCAGTTCATCATCGAGACTATTCCACAATTTAACCCCCTGAACAGACAGACATCTTCTCTGTTTGACATTGGTTCTAATCTGTGGTTTACTGAACATGAGTGTTCCTCTGAGCTTAAATGGAGTAGATTTGATCTGAAACAGGTTTTGGACACAGTCTGGAAATGTATTATTTATTATTTTAAACATTATTTTGGCTATTTTAAAGTTGTTAAATTTCACTAAGTCGTTAAATTTTAGTAGGTTGGAGTTTATAAATTGTTTGTTGGGTGATAATAATCTGTTTTATTTATAATTCGTATTGCACGTTTTTGCAAAATAAGAATTGGTTTTATTGTTGTTTTGTGTGTATTTCCCCAGATCTCAACGCAATAAGTCATGTATGGCACTACTATTAGAGACTGGTACAGTTTATTTAAGGCCTTTGAATCAAGAATATGTTTTATTTTAGACAGGATAGCCAGAGTTTTTGAAATTTTTTACTTTATGTAGGTTATGTGGTATTTCCAACTGAGTTTGTGGTCAATAATGACACCTAAGAATTTAATTTCACTTATTATTTCTAATTCAAACATTTCACATTTTTTTTTATTACCAAATAAAATTATTTTAGATTTTATTTATATTTAATGACAATTTATTAACATTGAACCATTTTTTTGTTTGTTTTCATTTCTGCTCACTGTGTCCAGAAGCTGTCCCAAATTTTAATTGGAACAAACTAAAGTTGTATCATCTGCAAATAAGACACAATTTAATTGCGTAGACCCCTTATAAATGTCATTAATATATAATAAAAATAGCTTTGGTCCAAGGACTGATCCTTGTGGAACCCCACAAGTGACCCTCTGTAGCTGTGACCTGTCAGTGGTGAATTGCACAAACTGAGATCTATTCCTACTTCCTTCTACTTTTAATTCTGGTTGTATGATATTGTTTGCTAGATTGGCTCCTACATTTACAAAATAATTATTAAATTCATTAGCAATATCGATTGGCTTGGTTATAGTTTTCAATTGATTTGTGAAGTACTTTGGATAATCACTTTTCTTAATGTTTCCTTTGACTGCCCTATTTAGTACCTTCCAAGTCTCTTTAATGTTGCTTCTGTGTTGCTCTAGTAGATTATTATAATAGTCCTTTTTGGTTTTCCTTAATATATTTACTAGCTTGTTTTTATATAGTTTATGTAAGGTCGGCTTCCTTTGTTCTCTTTTCTAAAAAAATATTTATATAGGAGTTATTTCTTATTACAGGCATTTTGTAGTCCTTTAGTGATCCAAGGTTTGGCTTCATATTGCTTTTGCATGCGCACAGGACAGTGTTTGTTGAATTGGTGGATAAAAATAGACAAGAATTTATCATAAGAATCATTTAGATCATTAGTTCATTGTTCATTTAATTCTTGTTTAAAGGCTTTTATGGATTTTGCTGTTGAGTCGTTTTAGACTATATACTTCTTGTTTCTTTGTACTTTTATTCTGAAAGAAGTGTTGCAGTGTAGTAAAAACAGGGAGATGATCACTTATATCGTTTATAAGGAGGACACTTTCTATTCTGCCGTCAACTGCATTTGTAAAGATATTGTCAGTTAATGTAGAACTATTGGCTGTGATTCTTGATGGTTTTATGATAGTGGGAAAAAGACCTAAACTAAACATAGTGTCTATAAAGTCTCTTTGTAATTTGTGCACATTCAATAGGTCAATGTTGAAGTCTCCACAAACAAAGGTTACCTTTGACATGTCAAACATTTCCACAATTCTGCTGTTAAATGTATCAATAGCCTAAATGATCCTGGTGCCCTATACAACTTACCAGGATTTTTTTTTTTTTTTAACCATTATTTCCACTGTAACACATTTCATAATATTATCTATTTTAGTTGTCATATTATTTACTAGTTTACAGTTAAACCCACTACACACATATAAAGCTACACCACCTCCTTTTTTGTTAGTTCTGTTCACATTAAATAAGTCATACCCATCGAGTTTGGTGTCACATTCTCTGTTCACATTTAGCCAAGTCTCTGATATGGCAATAATATGAAAGTTAGGAAATTGTCTTAAGTAGTCCTTAATTTCTTCAAAGTTAGTATACAGGCTTCGACTGTTCAAGTGTAGCCTATTATTGATAAAGCGTTGTTCAGTCTTACACTGGATTTAAATTGATCGTTCGTATATTACTCACAGTGGCAATTGTTTCTATAGAAGTGGTTCTCTGGATCTATTTCATTCTAGATTTCTATTCTATTTCATTCATGTCGTAATGTTTGTGCTCCGTACACTCAAAGCATTTCATGTTCATGCTGCGTATGTCATTCATCGCAGCGCTGTTGGCTGATTCGAAATGTTTCTGTTCCGCGTCAGCTCTTTGCTCTGAAGTAAGAGTGAAGTTTTTTTAACAGTTCAGTCATGTTAAGTAATCTTTATTGTCACGTTAATCCATTGATTACCAAACAGTTTCAGGTGTTGCACCGTTTTGGATTTTAATTCCTGTATGAATCCAAGCCCTGAAGTTCTTTTATCCATGACTTTTGCGGATTCTGGAGGACCAATTTGGCGAATCATAACTTTACAGTTTCTAGTCCAGGTTGCATGTATTTTGTTTTGTCGTCGGAGAATACGCGCTTGTCGTGCTATTTCAGCATTCTTTTTAGTCAAATGTTCATTTATGTACACTCTGGTTCCAGACAGTTTTTTTAGCTTCCTTGAGCAATTCCACTTTGCTTTTGTGATTAATGAAGCGAACTATAATACTCGCCTTCCAAATAATGTGGCAAAAACACTACATTTAAAAAGAAAAGGTCACCAGTAAATCCTCATCAGTGAAGGCTAGTCAGTGTTTTTTTTCTGATTGCGGCATCCGCCTCCCTGCCCTTCTCACCTTTCTCTTCTTCTCTCTCATTTCACCCATAAATTTGGCTTGGCAGGGAGATGGGCAGCTATATTAGAGTTAGTGTGATTCAAGTGTATTTTCTGGAGTGGTGTGTTATTAATCAAACTGACGTGGCAATAGGTGTTTATTTTATTTTTTCCAAGGCCTTTTTTTTTTCTTTATGCCTCATGCTCACATGAAAATCAAAGGAAGTCTTATATTTATGGCAGTATCAAAGCTCTGGCAAAGTAAATTAGGTATTACAATGCACAAGTGAAAGATCTTTGAAAGAAGAGGAGATGTAACATTTGGAAGTAATACATTTAGAAGAAACCTTCAGGTGATTCTGCTGACAAGATGTTTTGTTGCTTGTACTAATTAAAAAAAAAAATTCAGACTGATTTATTGCTTATAGAAGAAAAACTTTCAGATGTGATTTTCATGAAATTGGGAGTTTTAAGTATACTTGATTATGCAAGTACAGATTAAATCTGTCATGAGGTTTAGGCTAGTCCGGATACATTTGAAAAAGCACCTATTTCTCTACATTTTGACCTTTCATTGAGATGAAAGTTTCTATGCTGAGATGGCGTTTTTGCCCTGTAAAAAAGCGGAGCTTTTTGAATACATTCTCCCAAGTGGAATACGTTTAAAAATTATGTTTTCATGTAGCGTGGACTGTGAAAAACAGGTATTTGAAACGCATAATGCATGTTTATGCATGTTGTACTGATAGATGTCTATGTTTATACCAGTATGTGCCTGCAATGAATGCATGAATGAATGAATGAATACATTATTGAAGCATTTGCTGTGAATGAAGCATGAATATATTAAGCATTTGCTATGTGCTATTCACTTTCACTGTGTTGCTTTAGATAATTGTTACTTTGTACCAAAAATCTTAATATCACATTCCTGCAAAGATTACAGAAAATTTACTCCAATTACTATCCTGTGGCAAACCATGAGTGCAATTCCATTTTAGACCATTCATGGAATGGCGATGGAGTGCGATTTAAAATTATTTTGCCAGAAGAATCGCACGAGAACTTTATTACGTCTGGTCTCTCTGAATCATCTCAGTGAGCTTTTATAATGTTTTATTCACGTGCAGGAAGATTTTAGCGTTTTGTTGTGGACAACAAACTTTTGGAAATTGCCTAAACACTACTGTGAATGGAGAGCGTTTTGAAATGAAAACACCATTTTCAAATGTATCTGGATTAATGTATACGTAGCCTAAGTGAAAGATCCATCATGAAAGAGAAGAAAAGTTTGTCCTGGCAGTGGTTCTAGATTACAGAGAGATTCTGTTGGTCTTTGTCTCTTGGCTCTAAACACGGACGTACAGTACTGCCAGGATCTGGAAGAGAGGAAAGCAGCTCTGCAGGAGCGACTGTCCTCACCGGTCCTGACCTTTTACAGCACCAACCACCTGGCCAAAACCTTTCCTATCCAAACCACCAGTGGGAAACTGCTGAGAGTGTCTGATGAATGAGGAGGAGAGATTAAGATAGATGAGGGCAGAAAGAGACTGAGTGGGTGTGTGAGAGATTGAATGGGAAAAGAAGCAAAAACCTGAAAGGAAGGCATTTCAAAAAGATGCATTTTCTATTACCTTGTAAATGACAACATCCCAACAAACCAGGCCTACATGAAATCTGCGCCAAAAAATGGCTTGGCATACACAAGGTTTTGCGCATCAGCCCTCACTGATTTGATTGTGAAATATTTTCGACTAATTTAATAATGAGTTCAGTTGCAAATAATATTTTATCATGGTAAAATCCATATTTCCATCAAAACAAGTACAGAAAATGTTGCATATACAGTCTGGGCCTCATAAGCAAATTCAGCACCAAGCACCTTTTTATCCCCCTGTAACTTGTGTGACCCCCTGTCCCTCCCAGTTTCTGTCTGTCTCTGTATCGCCTCTCTCTGGTGTCAGGTCATGCGTCTCCTCTGATGTCTGCATGTCGCTCTCACCTGCTTTTCCTAACCCGAGGCTGAGCAGCGTGTAGCTCACTCACATCCTTGAGCTCTCGCTCGGTCTGACCTGTGAGGGAGAGGGCTGATGGTGCTGCTGCTTCTAATGCCTGATTAATAGCAGCGGACAAGCAGTGCTTCGGTTGAGTCAGGTGTACGCAAAACTGTGAATGTTAATATACAACTCACCCTGTCAATCATATGATGAAGTTGGGGTCATTTTGCTCGGCTTTTTCAGTTGTTGAATCTTACAATTACACATGGCATCTTGTTAAATCAGTTTCTGTACGGTTTTCTTTTTTTAAACTCCAATTTCTGGTGCTCTGGAGGTGGTAGACTAATGAATTCATTAATTCATCTTCTAAGTATGATAATACTGATCCTAAATGTTGTACAGGGGGCTTGATTAGAAAGAGTTTAATTTGAGTTTAGGGAGCAGGCACACATTGAATTGGAAAGGGCTTTACCTAGACTTGTTTTTTCTCCAAATTGAACAAATGTTTTCTGAAACCCTTCTAGTTATCTACAATGTAGTACACTACTATTACAAATTAATTAAGTTTCATATACAATACCAATCAAAAGTTTGGGGTCAATAAGATTTTTTCATGTCTCTTATGGTCACCCATGCTGCATTTATTTGATTAAAAATGAAGTAAAAACAGTAATTTTGTTAAAATAGCAAGGTAATTAAAGTAACTCATTTCTATTTAAAGGTGTAGTGTGTACATTTTAGCGGCATCTAGTGGTGAGTTGCGAATTACACCCAACAGAAGTTACTGTGGCTGACAGGAAAATGTCGAGACAGCTGAGAGTAGCCAGTTAAGCAATGTGATAAATTAAGAAATTATGTTTACTTATTCAGTACGTTATATTATTGTGAATATTATTGTTACTTGTTCATCATTGTGTCAGTGTTTTATTCACTGACTTTAGCTAGCTTCTTTGCAAGAAGAACAACATAGGCCTATTGACGAAACGCGTTTGTCCGTTTAGGGCCACTGTAAAAAAACATTTCGGCTCATTTCAATGAAAGGGACATTTATGTTATGTGACCATGCAAGTAAACAGTCATTTATGTCTTAAGTGAACGTAAACGGTTGAGAAAGAAAACGCATGAGTATAATGAATCCGTGCAATCGGTCTTAAAGTGTCTTAAAGTGACAGCATCCAAATTTACCTGCTGTCAGTTTTCTAAATGACATTGAAAATGGTGATAAGAATTATGAAATTTCAATGGTATCAACAATTTTGATATTATAACATTATTTACAGCAAAAATAACTATATTCTGGTATATACCTTCATAATGAAATAAAATTACACATATCGTAATATGAGATTCTGGTCATATCACCCATCCCTAACATGATTCTTCAGAAATCAAATCAAAATATGCTGATTTGGTGCTTCTTCTTATCAGTGTTAAAAGCAGATGTGCTGCTTAATATTTTTTTTTTAGTTTTTTTTTTTTTTGGAGTAATTGATGAATAGAAAGTCAGCAGTTGTATAGAAATAAATATTAATTTAAAATCTTTACTGTCACTTGTGTCCTTGCTGAATAAAAGTATGAATTCCTTTAAAAAAAACAAACAAAAAAAAACACTTGCTGACCACAACCTTTTGAACAGTAGTGTATTTTAAAAAAGCAGCATTTAAACCTACTATTACAGAAGATTCACCTAGTTGTCAACATCCCTCAAAAAGCAGGCCTACACTAAATCTGCGCCGAAAAATTGTTTATTAATTACTACTTCATCTTTTCCTTAAATGGTAATAGTTTTCTCTCTTTAGTAAAACACTGAGAACTGAACAATGCATTTTCATTTTAATTATTTTTAAATACAACTTATTCATAAGCTGAAAGAAAATGCAGGTAATTAGTTTTCACAACATCTTGTTGTTAAAAACATAATTACTAATATTATAGGCTCTTAATTTTTCTCATTTGTAATTGTCAGCTTATTTTTCATTTACATTAAATTATTTGGGGGCACACAATTTTTCTTACTTTCTTAAAGAAATTGTGTCCTTTGGCCTATGGGTATTTGCTAAGCATTTTCTACACAAAAAATAACGTTGGGAACTGTGGGAGCAGCTATAACGTGGATCCATAACCACTTTTATTTCTTTTTCTTTTCCTCAAGGTGTTTCACATTGTACTCTTGTGAGTTGTGTTTTTGTCTCACACTGGCTAACCCAGAGTCTAATTGCAATTCTTCTGAGGAGCGGCCCGCTTCAGCACTCGTGACGTGCGTCATTCAGTTGTTACTCATATGCTCCCTGACAGCTGCTGGCTTGAAAATGGGGAAATGCCTGGATCTCTGCTCTCTTAGCACAGGATTCACTGCGGATCAGTGCAGGGCCCCGAGGGAACCCTGAGATGCCAAAAAACTGTGAAAGCAGAGTGTGGCATTTAGACACTCTGTAGAAGAGAGGATGGCCGCACAGAAAGGAAAGAGGGACTTTGGGAGAAACTGGATTACTGATCCAAACAAATGCACAGGTGCACACAGGTCCAGCTGCATCCTAGCACTAATCATTTTAATTTTTCCAGACCCCATCATATCCCTTTCATGTGGGAACCGTAATGGCTCCATGACAACTGCTGTAATTCTGTTGCCATATATGGCCAGATTAATTTATATCTTGATTTTGAGGACCTCCAAGGAGGACTGATTTCAAATAAGCCATTTTTAGTCATTATCAATTATGCTGTCTAGACAATATAAAGTGTGAGCACTTCATCTGCTGTCGTGATACAATACACGCCTCAGACTCTCCGTCCTTTCTTTTCTTTTCTTTTTTTTCATTCACCATTGTTGCTCAGTGAGATATCCTTGTTATCTCATGTGTTTTTGGCGGGGAGGGGGTGGAAGTAAACTGTCCTCAGCAACACAGTGTTGTGGATCACATCCGTTGCTATTTCTTTTGATGTGAGACGCATTGCATCAAAGCTTTCCTTGGATCATCTTCTGAAGGGACACGAAAGGTACGGCGGTTTTATACCAGCTGGGGGGAGTTGGGACGGTGTGTTTTGCCTTTGATAGGGTCTCCCAAGCAAATCTATATAAAGGCATAAGGGAAAAACAATGTTTGTTGTGTAGCACAGCATATGGTAAAAGGCCTGAAGTAGTGCCAGATATATGAGGTCCACAGAAGTCCTGTGATGATGGATACCTCAATATTGTGCCTTTGTTGCAGCCTGCATCCATCCTCCTGTCATTTATTCTGTTCTGGGGAGGACAAAGGTTTGTCCTAGTGTTCACCTTCACTTTCTCATTCTATGTATCTCCTCTCTTTCTCTATTCTCTTGTTTTCCTGAGATGTATCTCTCCTTGCTTGTCATTGCAGGTTAAAGCTACACTGTTTTAAAAGTCCATGGATGTGGCCACTATAGAGAGTCTTCTTACATTCTCTTATCATATTCTGGATCCCTACATACACTTTACTCTACCTATTCATGCTCTGCTGGTGTGCCATGGATTGAATGGTAAATGGACTGCATTTATATAGCGCTTTCACAGACCCAATGGCCACCAAAGCGCTTTACATTTTGCCTCACATTCACCCATTCACTCACTCATTCATACACCGACTCGTCGGGAGCAGCTGGGGTTAGGTGTCTTGCTCATGGACACTTCGACACTTGGTCAGGGAACCGGGGATTGAACCACCAACCTTCCGGTTTGTAGACAACCTACAAGGACTTGAAGGACTCACTGGTCACTTGCTATTCCTTAGGTTCAGCTGTAGCAATCACACTGTGCTCTTGTTAGAGTAAGATGTCAATATCACTCATGACTGTGTCAAAAGGATGTTAGATCTTATGCAGATGATGGGGTGCCTGGCAGATGCTGCATTTGTTACTGGTGAGCAAAAGTAGTTTTGTCCTCCATATTTTTGCATCCAGCTAAAAAAAAAATGTTAAGCAATATTTTTGTCGTTTTTCACGAACTGTCTCTAAAACAATGTTAATTTACTTTTGCAATTTAATGCTTCCCTCTAGTGGAAGAGGTTTATGGAAAATGAAAGAAAAGATTTGCCGTTGGGGTAATAAACTTCATTCAAAATATATTTTCTGAAAACAAAATAAAATACTTAAATTTTTTAAAAATAAAAAAAATATTTTTGCAGTTTACTGCACATAGCTCACCACATAATGATGATGATGATGGATGGTGTTAAAATAAATGGGGATAGTTTATATCACTGGATCTTTGCCGTCTAGGGAGTTGAGAGTAAGGAAGGATTCTGTTCAAAGATTTCCATGGCTTTATATCTTCTTTTCTGAAACGTATGTGCCATCGTTCATCATGATACAATGTAGCCTTTTCGAAGTACAGTAAATAGTTCTTCTACCTTTAGTCGCAAATCTGACACATCTATATCTTCGAAATGCTTTAATAATTCTTCAGTACTGCATAACCTCTTTGATAAATGGCCAGCTAAAGTAATGCGGTGTGTATAATTACAGTATATTTCACCCAGAGCAGGGTGTTAAGTGAGGTGTCTGACTGCCAGGTTGAAGTACAGTCTCCTTGCGTATTATGAAAAAGAGTGTCATAACGTCTTTTCCTTTGAATGTCTTTTAATATCTTCAAATAGGCCTGCTTTTGTGAAAATGTTTCTGTATAGTGTGAAGGCATTAGATGGATGGTTTATTGTGGTGGGGAACATGCGGTTTTTGGAACTGACATGTCATGGTTTTTTGTAGGGAGGCTGTCATGGTTTGGACACTGTTCGTCTTTACAGAAACATAACAGTTTGTGCTTTGTGAAATCTTTAGCACCCATTTTGCGACAGCAATGAAGACCAGCTGATATTCAGAATTGCTCTGGGCGCTAGAGAAAAGCAGAGCGAGGAGAAGTTGACAGCTGATTACATGCAGCTTTGACAAATGTAGTAATGGTTTATTAATGCTGTAATAACAGTAAACATCATTTGTAAATGTAGCCATTGATTAATGATGGTGACAATGAGGAGTTTCAACTTGACATGACTATTTTTGTGTGCCCTCATCCTCCCGTTAAATAAAGGTGCTGGAGAGTGTCATTGGCATCCATCCAGGAGAGCAGTTTGGCTGAATAGCAAAATGTAATATTGCTTGTCATGTATTCTGCATTCAGTGTGAATAAATGACAGAACTATGAAAAATATTCCACATGTATCATCTAAATTGCTCTTTAAGAATCCTGGATGGAAAAAAAACTATCTCAGTTACAGTTTTGTTTCTTTTTGAATTGCCTTTTAGTTCAGTTGTAGACGTTTTTAAATACCGACAAACAAACTTTGCATAAACATTTCTGTTAACATATACACTCACCGGCCACTTTATTAGGTACACCTGTCCAACTGCTCCTTAACACTTAATTTCTAAGCAGCCAATCACATGGCGGCAACTCAGTGCATTTAGGCATGTAGACATGGTCAAGACAATCTCCTGCAGTTCAAACCGAGCATCAGTATGGGGAAGAAAGGTGATTTGAGTGACTTTGAACGTGGCATGATTGTTGGTGCCAGAAGGGCTGGTCTGAGTATTTCAGAAACTGCTAATCTACTGGGATTTTCACGCACAACCATCTCTAGGGTTTACAGAGAATGGTCCGAAAAAGAAAAAACATCCAGTGAGCGGAAGTTCTGTGGGCGGAAATGCCTTGTTGATGCCAGAGGTCAGAGGAGAATGGCCAGACTGGTTCGAGCTGATAGAAGGGCAACAGTGACTCAAATAACCACCCGTTACAACCAAGGTGGGCAGAAGAGCATCTCTGAACGCACAGTACGTCGAACTTTGAGGCAGATGGGCTACAGCAGCAGAAGACCACACCGGGTGCCACTCCTTTCAGCTAAGAACAGGAAACTGAGGCTACAATTTGCACAAGCTCATCGAAATTGGACAATAGAAGATTGGAAAAACGTTGCCTGGTCTGATGAGTCTCGATTTCTGCTGTGACATTCGGATGGTAGGGTCAGAATTTGGCGTCTACAACATGAAAGCATGGATCCATCCTGCCTTGTATCAACGGTTCAGGCTGGTGGTGGTGGTGTCATGGTGTGGGGAATATTTTCTTGGCACTCTTTGGGCCCCTTGGTACCAATTGAGCATTGTTGCAACGCCACAGCCTACCTGAGTATTGTTGCTGACCATGTCCATCCCTTTATGACCACAATGTACCCAACTTCTGATGGCTACTTTCAGCAGGATAATGCGCCATGTCATAAAGCTGGAATCATCTCAGACTGGTTTCTTGAACATGACAATGAGTTCGCTGTACTCAAATGGCCTCCACAGTCACCAGATCTCAATCCAATAGAGCATCTTTGGGATGTGGTGGAACGGGAGATTCGCATCATGGATGTGCAGCCGACAAATCTGCGGCAACTGTGTGATGCCATCATGTCAATATGGACCAAACTCCCTGAGGAATGCTTCCAGCACCTTGTTGAATCTATGCCACGAAGAATTGAGGCAGTTCTGAAGGCAAAAGGGGGTCCAACCCGTTACTAGCATGGGGTACCTAATAAAGTGGCCGGTGAGTGTACTAAGCTTAAGAAATATATCTGTGAAAGTGCAGTTTTTTTTCCCTCAAAGTAATATTTATAGTATACACTTAATACAATACAATATTAATATAATAATAATAATACAATAAAACTGTTTATTGAAAATTGACGTGTTATCATATTGCCATTTCTTTTTTTCTTTTTTTTTTTCTCTAGTGTAGGGGGTTCTAGTTACTCCCCTTTGTGTCTAGAAACGCATGTCACCCTTTTTTAGGCACAAAGTGTCTTGTGGCTTATTATAAGGTAAATCCATTTTGTAATGACTTGGAATTATTTCAGTTGATATTTCAGCTATATCTCGTCTCTTTTGGCTGAGATAATGTTAATGCTATTCTGTCACTTTCTTACTCCTGAGTCGAGAAATGATTCGCAATGCAACATTTCATGGCAAACTGCCTTTTTAAAGGTCTTTAAAGTGGCTTACAGGGGATTGAAATAATGCTCACTCACTCAGTCTGTATGCTGACGTATGCATACTCCTCCTTTGATCTGTGAAATTAGGGGTCATGTGTTCCATTACAGTCAAGTAATTGAAGTCAACTTGGCAAAATTGAACCTGCTGATTTTTTTATTTTTTTTATTTTTATGTGGTCAGCTGGAAAAAAAGTGCATGACTACTGATTACATGACTACATGTCAGATTTTCTTGTGGACTTGTGAACCAAATGAAGGTAATTAATACTCATTCATTTTTCTGACATTTATCTTATGTTTGTTGCACATGGTTCATTATTATTGGAATGCTTATTTAGATTTAATGAATGGGTGTGTTTGCTGTTGGAAAATAATTTAGTTGGATGTTTCATTATAGGTAAAAAGAATAATAATTAGACTCTAAATGAAATTATTTAGGTAATAAACTTAAACCGAAATGCTGAATCTTAATTTATAAAATGGTCTCTATTTTCATGCCATGATTTTCCCCCCAAAACAAGTTCAATGCATAAAGAAGACACAAAACATGCATTCCCATGTGTATTAATAACAAGCTTCCAACAATAGCCATCTAACAAATATAGATTTATTTTGTTTTTAAAAATGAATCAAATTTGCAATAATTCACTTTAAACTTGCCTGTATAGTGCTATAGATTATCTTTAATCTGTCCAGATCGACAAACAAAATTACAGCTCTTTCCAAAAAGGCCAATCATTTTTTTTAATGAAAATCTGTCTTATCAATATTGTTTGCTGGAACATAATTCTCATTAATTGGTGGTGCAGTTTTATAAATTGAGAGGGTCAGTAAGGGTAAGTTGTAGTAATTAAAAGTGCTTGATCAGTAATACTTAGCAATGTACTGTGCAAAAGTCTAAAGCATGTTAGTATTTACACCAAAAAAAAAAGTTAAGCCAGTTATTTATATATTTTGCTGTAGTGTGTCAGTAGGAAATATCTTTACATTTCCAAACATTCATTTTGCCCTTAATTGTAATAATCCAGTGAGATTTATGTTTGCACAAGGAGTCTGACGTTATGCCGGTATGCTCCACAACACACGGAGGTCTGATCTCACCATCATCGAGTCCATCTGTGATTACATGTAGAAACAGAAAAAACTTCAACAAATTGAAAAGACTAAAATCTAAAATCTAAGACTAAATCCAGAAGAACTGTTCCGACGTCTCCAAGACGTGCCTAAAACTTTTCACAGTACTGTAGCTTTGCAGGTATGTTTCTTCAAGTGCATACACATGAAAAATGGCCCTCAGTGCAACTGCCAGGGGAACACTCATCAAGCCCACACTCCTTCACTTCTCCTTATTTCTCATGTTTCTCTCGAGGTCTCAATCATACATAGCCTTTCTAAAGGGGAGCAAGTTCAAGTTAAGAAGGGAGTTGGAGCCAAAATAAATTGACTATCTTATTATTTCTGAATTAGTTAAACGGTAGATAAAAATTTTTATTTTTACCTATCCACTATAATATATAATAATCTCCATTGCTTGAGAAGAATAAATATTGCTAAATGAAAAATTTATTTTTTTCCATCAAGCACAAGTGGAGAATTACAGTCTGCATTATAGGCTAAATCAATCATTTTGTTTCAACCAGTATTTTACATTGGTAAACAGAACTTGACTTTTTCTACTTATTACCTGCATATCTGCCTTGGCACTCGTGATTTAAGCATTATAAACTATACATCATTAGCAGGATTAGATGCTCTGTGTGTACGGGTCATTACTCCTCTTTATCGTTCTGTAGTTGGAGTGTCAAAGATGGATTTGCTATGGAGTCACTTATGACAGGAAGAATGCATTCATTTGTTAATGCAGTTCTTGCTTTTCGAAGCATTCTTGTGAGACTGATGAACATAAGAGGATAAACATTTTCACATATCAGATAACATCTTGATGGCTATGTTTATCTTTGGATGTTTTCTGTGACTGTTTCTTTTGGGTTATATGTTGGACATTTTTCATGTTTGTTGTGTGTGGTTTACATTTAAAGGAAACTGAAGACCCTATGTCAGTTCCTGAGGTGTCTATGCACTCGTTTGATTACTAATTCAAGTATGTCGTGCTCTGAGAGATAAGGAGACATATAAAAGATGGAGATGTTTGAATAATTTTGTTGCTGTATAAACCAAAACTGTCAGATTATAGATGTTAATCTGTTCCAAGATAAACTCCAGAAAAAAATTGGATTTGTTTTGCCTCATTTTCCCTCCCAGCTATTTTTTTAAATTAAATATCTGAATTTTTTCTAAAATTAGTTGAAATGTAGATTTGTGTGTGTGTGTGTGTGTGTGTGTACCTACTTAAAGGGTTCCTACTGTGCCCTTTTACAAAGTCTTGATTTTGTTTTTAGGGTGTGCTAGAATGTTTTCATGCTTGATTTTTTTTTAAAAAAACATTATTTTTCACATAGGCTATTTTACATTATCACCGCACGGCCGCACCACTCTCCCCAGTCTGGCTCGCCTCGAACACGTCGATTTCGATGAAGCCCCTCCTTCCGGTTAACTGGCCCAGTGTGTTGTGATAGGAAACACTTAAAGGGTTAGTTCACCCAAAAATGAAAATTATGTCATTAATGACTCACCCTCATGTCGTTCCAAGCCCGTAAGGACTGACGTAGGACGCTGCTGACGTGTTATCTGGTGCGCCCGAGCTTCGTTTACAGTCTGAGAGAGACGCACGCTGTAAACAAAACAATCTTCGCAAAACATGTCTAAGGATTTCGACACAGAGGAAGACTTGCATTTTTTTGCCAAAAAAAATTAATTTTAAAAGTGCGCTCGGGCGCACCAGATAACACGTCAGCAGCGTCCTACGTCAGAAGCGTCACTTTGGAGTCGTGAACGCGGATTGACAACAGAACCGGAAGAGAATACAATGCTGAATAAAGTCGTAGTTTTTGTTATTTTTGGACCAAAATGCATTTTCGATGCTTCAAAAAATTCTCAAAGGTGCATTATCGCCAGCAACTGGGCAGGAGTGTCTATTATTCAAGCTCTCAACGGAAGAATGTACGGGTGTGAGGCGTTTGGAAAAATAGGTTCACAGTTTTACAACGAATGGTAAAACACCTGTTGGAAAGCATCTTTTGCAGCGATTTTTGTGTGAGCATATCAGTGAACACCCCAGACCACTCGGTGAGCACAGAGACAGCGCTCATAAAGATAATAAATGATATTCACTTAAATACTGATAAAGGCAAATTATCAGTACTGGTACTACTCGACCTCAGTGCTGCATTTGACACTGTCGATCACAACATACTTCTTGACAGGCTGGAAAACTGGGTGGGGCTTTCTGGGATAGTCCTAAAATGGTTCAGGTCATACTTAGAAGCGAGAGGTTATTATGTGAGTTTAGGAGACCATAAGTCTGAGTGGACGTCCATGACATGCGGAGTCCCTCAAGGCTCAATTCTTGCGCCACTCCTATTCAACCTGTATATGCTCCCAATGAGCCAAATAAGGAGAAAGAACCAAATCTCTTACCACAGCTATGCAGACGACACACAGCTCTACTTAGCCCTATCACCTAATGATTACAGCCCCATTGACCCCCTGTGCCAATGCATTGATGAAGTCAACAGTTGGATGTGCCAAAACTTTCTTCAGTTAAACAAAGACAAAACTGAAGTCATTGCATTTGGAAACCAAGATGAAGTTCTCAAGGTGAATGAAGTAAGTTGAAGTGCAGAACCTGCACTTTTTGTTCGTTAAGATAAACAACAACGTTTTCTGGCGCACAAGTTTTGAAATCTTCCAGCAGGATCAACTCCTGAAGCTGCTCAAATGTTGTGATCCCACTGGAAAGACACCACTTATCAAATAGTGTTTTCTTCTCTCTAGCAAATTCAACATATGTCTGTCTGGCTGATTTCACATGCGATCGAAATTTCTGACGATACGCCTCAGGCACTAATTCGTACGCTCTCAAAACCGCCGTCTTAACTACATCATAATCGAGAGCTTGCTCGATTGGCAATGCAGCTGAGACCTCTTGTGCCTTCCCCACAAAGTTACTCTGCAACAGCAGAACCCACATGTCTTTAGGCCATCGCAGCTTAGTGGCTATACGCTCAAAAGCTGTAAAATAGGAGTCTACTTCAGTTTCTCTGAACGATGGTACTAAACAAATGAATTTACCTACATCAAAATCAGGAGGGGAGTCAAACGGGGAATCAGAGGAGTCATATCTTGAGTTCGGAGCAGAATCCACTTCTGGCTTTTTCACTGACGACGCAGAAGGTAATCTGGTTTGAGGCAATGGAATTGGCCTACTCAACTTTAAAACTTCCAGCTCTAACCTACGCAGTTCAATATCACGATCTCCTTTCACTTCTGCCATACGCAACTTAATACGTTCTGCCTCACATTCTTCCTGTTTTAACTTCAAGTCAATCTCCTTTAACTTAATGGCTAGTAATGGCTCAGAACAAGGATCTTTAGCCTCCATGTTAGGACTAGGATCAGAAACTGCAGTCTCCATCACAGCATCCAACTCCACCCCAACAATACCCTGCTCATCTGATGATGCTAGAACGCCAGTTTTAACTAACTCTCCATATAACACCTCTTTGATTACCTGTTTACTCGCTTCTTTTGGAACAGTAATATTAAAGAAATCTGCTATTGCAATTAAATCTTTTTTTCGACAGCGATTATATGCTTCCCAAGAAGGATATAATGTGAACGCAACTAGATCAAATTCCATATCCTACACAGACACTCCTCCCTCATCAAAAGTGAATCAGCCAGGCAAACAAATGTGAAAAATGCAAAAATGAAAAACACTTACCTCAAATAATTGTCACAAAGTAGACAAATTTTCAATACTATGAATCAACAAAGGGACGAGCCCCCATTTACTGTTACGTTTGCCTGATTAGTCTAGGGGAGGAAAGCAACAGCAAAAGAAAATGGATGGTGGTGAAATGAATGTGCAGCAGCAAGAAGCCACCCCGTCTCCAGACCCAGAATTGTTTCACAATAAAACACAATTCTCCAAGAAAATAGTTTTTATTTACAAATCAAGCAGAGAAAAAAAAGGGGGTTTAAGATTCAGAAGGGGGTATTGCCAAAACAATAAACATAAATCAAACTAACTCCTATTAAGCAAACTACTTAAACTAAAAGAAAAGAAAAACAAGAGTACAGCAAAATAAGCTAACTCCCTTGCTAGCATAAACAGGAGAAAAAGTCAAAATAAATGGCACTCACCTCCCTACTAACCCCAAAATAAAGAAAGAAATCATTAACTTGCCACTTGCAAGAGGAAAAACAGATGATTAAACTATACAATAAATCATGAGAATTAACACGTCTACCTTTGTGAATCTCAATCACAGAGTGGTCAACAAGGGACGACCGAGAGAAAACAGCAATGAGTAGAACACCAAAAAGTTAGAGTTACACGATACTCTCAACTTGTTACAACAATACATCAGGTCTGGGGTTGGAGATAGGACCTCAAAGCCACTGCACACAACCAAGCCACCACCAACACAGCTCTGATGATGGTTGCAGTTTAAATAGTCTCCTTCCACTCCCAGCATCCAATCACAGCAGGGCATTAATTATTGGCTTCAGGTGGAAACCATTCTCCTACGAAGAGAGGGAGAGAGAGAGAAAACACAGTACAGCTTGGGCACCCACAAACAAAACCTTACGGCTCTGGACGTAACAATACCTTGACGCTAGGGGTCTAACAACTAAAAATCAAGTCCGGAATCTTGGTGTGTCTCTAGAGTCAGACCTTAGTTTCAGTAGTCATGTCAAATCAATAACTAAATCAGCATACTATCATCTGAAAAATATTGCAAGAATTAGATGCTTTGTTTCCAGTCAAGACTTAGAGAAACTTGTGCATGCTTTCATCACCAGCAGGGTGGATTATTGTAATGGACTCCTCACTGGTCTTCCTAAAAAGACTATAAGACAGTTGCCGCTCATACAGAACGCTGCTGCCAGGATCCTGAGCAGAACCAGAAAATATGAACATATCACACCAGTCCTCAGGCCTTTACACTGACTCCCAGTTACATTTAGGATTGATTTCAAAGTATTATTACTGGTATATAAATCATTAAATGGCCTAGGACCTCAATATTTTGCAGATATGCTCACTGAATATAAACCAAACAGATCACTCAGATCATTAGGATCACGCCAGCTAGAAATACCAAGGGTTCACTCTAAGCAAGGAGAATCGGCTTTTAGCTACTATGCCAGCCACAGCTGGAACCAGCTTCCAGAAGAGATCAGATGTGCTCCTACAGTAGTCACATTCAAATCCAGACTTAAAAACACATCTGTTTAGCTATGCATTTACTGAATGAGCACTGTGGCACTGTTTGACTGTATTTTATTTTATTTTATCTTTTATTCTAAACTGTTGTAATTATTCTTATTTCTTTTGATTATTTTAATTTATTCTATGTAAAGCACTTTGAATTACCATTGTGTATGAAATGTGCTATATAAATAAACTTGCCTTGCCTTGCCTAAGTGAAAAAAGTTCGCGAAAAAGACTGTATTGTGTCAGTATTGTGCACTTTAGACAATATATAAAGTACTTTACAGAATGACTGAAAAGTGTAAATGAAATCATATCTAAAGGCTCAAACTGAAGCACAAGTTTTTCGGATTTCAAATCAATTGTAAATATTAGATAAGGATTTTTTTTGTTGCTGCTGCTTGTCTGAGCAAAGCAGTGTAGTCTAAGTATAGTTGAAACAAAATTGCTGGGTATTTAGGTTTGGGGTTTGTGCTTGAGAGACGTTAAAAATGAAGTACCTCAAAGCATTTTTGCAGTGGTAGCTCTTATTTTCTGTATTGATTTTCAAATAGGATTTACACTTATTCAGTCTTACAACAATCAGCAATGGTATTTTATTGCCATTGATCTAACCAGCCTGCAGGGAGTCTTACTGGCTTGTGTGTGTGTGTGTGTGTGTGGTTAAGCTGGGCCAATGTTCTCTGATTGGCCACCAGTGTATGAATTAAAGCCTGGCACATCAACTTCAATGGAAGCAATGCACATCTCTGGTTGCCAGCTGTGATGGGTGCCTTTATGCTACATCCTGCCCAGTTAATGCTCTAACACACACACACACACACACACACACACTTTTTGCTCGTGTTTTGCTCCAGCAATAAGTCTTCATCTTCTTTGATTTAAGATCTATAAACTGCCCTTCAGGACAGTCACAGTGTACTACTGATATTTAGATTGTCACTGCTAAAAGAAGACTATCATTAAACAGCGTTTAGATGTCTGCATATCGCATTGTGTTGATGAAGCACGTTGCCATTTAAAGCTAATTACATTATAGAAGTCCTTTAGTCCTAATTGCAGTTTTCAGATGTTCACAACATTGTTGATGTGTTTGTAGCATTGTATATGTTTATATATAGTGTATACACTCACCGGCCACTTTATTAGGTACCCCATGCTAGTAACGGGTTGGACCCCCTTTTGCCTTCAGAACTGCCTCAATTCTTCGTGGCATAGATTCAACAAGGTGCTGGAAGCATTCCTCAGGGAGTTTGGTCCATATTGACATGATGGCATCACACAGTTGCCGCAGATTTGTCGGCTGCACATCCATGATGCGAATCTCCCGTTCCACCACATCCCAAAGATGCTCTATTGGATTGAGATCTGGTGACTGTGGAGGCCATTTGAGTACAGCGAACTCATTGTCATGTTCAAGAAACCAGTCTGAGATGATTCCAGCTTTATGACATGGCGCATTATCCTGCTGAAAGTAGCCATCAGAAGTTGGGTACATTGTGGTCATAAAGGGATGGACATGGTCAGCAACAATACTCAGGTAGGCTGTGGCGTTGCAACGATGCTCAATTGGTACCAAGGGGCCCAAAGAGTGCCAAGAAAATATTCCCCACACCATGACACCACCACCACCAGCCTGAACCGTTGATACAAGGCAGGATGGATCCATGCTTTCATGTTGTAGACGTCAAATTCTGACCCTACCATCCGAATGTCGCAGCAGAAATCGAGACTCATCAGACCAGGCAACGTTTTTCCAATCTTCTATTGTCCAATTTCGATGAGCTTGTGCAAATTGTAGCCTCAGTTTCCTGTTCTTAGCTGAAAGGAGTGGCACCCGGTGTGGTCTTCTGCTGCTGTAGCCCATCTGCCTCAAAGTTCGACGTACTGTGCGTTCAGAGATGCTCTTCTGCCCACCTTGGTTGTAACGGGTGGTTATTTGAGTCACTGTTGCCCTTCTATCAGCTCGAACCAGTCTGGCCATTCTCCTCTGACCTCTGGCATCAACAAGGCATTTCCGCCCACAGAACTGCCGCTCACTGGATGTTTTTTCTTTTTCGGACCATTCTCTGTAAACCCTAGAGATGGTTGTGCGTGAAAATCCCAGTAGATTAGCAGTTTCTGAAATACTCAGACCAGCCCTTCTGGCACCAACAATCATGCCACGTTCAAAGTCACTCAAATCACCTTTCTTCCCCATACTGATGCTCGGTTTGAACTGCAGGAGATTGTCTTGACCATGTCTACATGCCTAAATGCACTGAGTTGCCGCCATGTGATTGGCTGCTTAGAAATTAAGTGTTAAGGAGCAGTTGGACAGGTGTACCTAATAAAGTGGCCGGTGAGTGTATGTATATGTGTGTGTGTGTGTATGTATATATATATATATATATATATATATATATATATATATATATATATATATATATATTAGAGGTGGGCATAGATTAATTTTTTTAATCTAGATTAATCTAGATTAATTTTAAAATTAATCTAGATTAATCTAGATTAAAATGGCTCATTTGAATTCTCCCGAAGGCATTCAGAATATGTGTGCTACCCAAATAATGACTAAAAGTAAGTCTTTGAGAATAGTTCGCCTCGCATAGGGATGTGCATTTCTGCCAAAAATGCCATTCGACAATCGAGGAACAAAAGTCGAATATCGTTAAAAACAAAACCCGCAATGACAGAAAGGGAGGCCAATTTCATCTTTAGCGATTTGTCATCAAACAAACTGTTTATTAATTGAACAAGTAACATGTTTTCTTCGGTTTTTTTAACAGTAACGTTAATTGGAAGAAGAAAAAAACAATACGCACCACAGTCCGTTTTTGCATCGCCAATGCTCGTTAGATCAAAAAATAATGTCATCATATGTCATAATGATTTTATGTGAACCTGCCTTGTTACTGCAATAGCCTCCTTTTTAAACAAATTAGTTTCAATCAATGTAAACTATTCGTGTGATTATGCCACTGCGCAATGCACATACATTACCGCGGGATGGCGGGTGTTCATTTCATAAACTGTGGACAATGGCAGCTTATTTAAACCTGTTAACCTTTGCCAGTGCGCCGACTCTCTGAAGCGGTTTTTTTTTGTAGCCTATAAATTAATGTATGTCCAAAAACCGGATAATGTCATACTTTTTAGTAGTGCTATCGTGGCGTAATAATCTGTTTGGTTGTAAAATGTATTACCTGAATGAAATGAACTCGAATGTATCGTCCTGTAGAATCATTCATTCACAGACAGCATACGAAGATGTTCAACTAATAAAGATCTTCATCGCTGGCAAAGATATGATGCATTTGCAGATTTGCTTTCACTAGACTAAACTGTAGATCCACGGCCACTTCATCCAACGCTCTTGATGTTCTTAAATCTTCCTGTTATTTACGACTCCTCGAGTGTGAATTGAAAGCGCTTCAGACGATTCAGTGCGTGGGGAACTGAACAGATCAACTGATTCGCGAACCGATTTAGACAGATTTGACAACTTGTTTGATGAAGTCTTTGAACAGAAACGACTCAAAAGAGTGATTCATTTGTAAATGAGCATCGCTCATGCCCATACAAAGGATACAGCGCGCTTGGAATAAACTCGTTTAACAACGTATTGCATTAAAATAAAGTAACGAGAGGAACGTCGCCCAACATAACAAAGTAAGTACACCTTGTGTCCCTGACAGGAAAATACCCCTGCTGCGCGATCTGTGACAGTAGGCGCGGCCGCGGCGTCAATTATGTATGTCATACTACACATTAGAATTGCGCGAAAATAACGATATTCGAAAAAGCTATTTATGATCCCAACCCAACTTAGATTAACGGCGATATTTTTTTTATCGCGCGATAAGAGTCTCACGTTAACGCAGCACGTTAACGCCGATAACGGCCCATCACTAATATATATATATATATACACTCACCCAAAGGATTATTAGGAACACCTGTTCAATTTCTCATTAATGCAATTATCTAATCAACCAATCACATGGCAGTTGCTTCAATGCATTTAGGGGTGTGGTCCTGGTCAAGACAATCTCCAGAACTCCAAACTGAATGTCAGAATGGGAAAGAAAGGTGATTTAAGCAATTTTGAGCGTGGTATGGTTGTTGGTGCCAGACGGGCCGGTCTGAGTATTTCACAATCTGCTCAGTTACTGGGATTTTCACGCACAACCATTTCTAGGGTTTACAAAGAATGGTGTGAAAATGGAAAAACATCCAGTATGCGGCAGTTCTGTGGGCGAAAATGCCTTGTTGATGCTAGAGGTCAGAGGAGAATGGGCCGATTGATTCAAGCTTGATAGAAGTGCAACTTTGACTGAAATAACCACTCGTTATTACCTCAACCGAGGTATGCAGCAAAGCATTTGTGAAGCCACAACACGCACAACCTTGAGGCGGATGGGCTACAACAGCAGAAGACCCCACCGGGTACCACTCATCTCCACTAAAAATAGGAAAAAGAGGCTTCAATTTGCAAGAGCTCACCAAAATTGGACAGTTGAAGACTGGAAAAATGTTGCCTGGTCTGATGAGTCTCGATTTCTGTTGAGACATTCAGATGGTAGAGTCAGAATTTGGTGTAAACAGAATGAGAACATGGATCCATCATGCCTTGTTACCACTGTGCAGGTTGGTGGTGGTGTAATGGTGTAATGGTGTGTGGGATGTTTTCTTGGCACACTTTAGGCCCCTTAGTGCCAATTGGGCATCATTTAAATGCCACGGCCTACCTGAGCATTGTTTCTGACCATGTCCATCACTTTATGGCCACCATGTACCCATCCTCTGATGGCTACTTCCAGCAGGATAATGCACCATGTCACAAAGCTCAAATCATTTCATTTCAAAAACATGTATCAAGTTCATTGATAATTGTGCTTGCAAATGTTAATCATTTTGATACTATATTCATCCCATATTAATTATACTTTATATTATTTATTATTATTTTATTTTTTTTGAAGTTCAAAAACCCTGGATTAATAATAAAAAAAAAATCTTCCACTTTTTCCATCTTGATCCTTTCCAAGCTGTGAGTGACGGATGAAAAGAGCTTCCTTAGTGTGAAATAGCTTCATTGATGGCCATTGTTGTGAGATGTTACTATCACTTACCAGTGACACACTTTCATTTTATTTTTTTAAGCGAAGTTTCCACTTGCTGTCGTTTGAATCAAACACTTTTCTTTTTTGGGAGACACAGAGGCTGTAAAGGGCTATTAGAACTGAAAATGGCATTTCTGCATATCAGCACTTTCAACCTTGGCATACAACATGAATCAAATTGTAATTGAAATTTACATTGGGATTGTTTGTTATAGCCTCCTTTCAAGAGGCTGCAATAATCCATCTTATTAGTCGAAACAGAATAAAGTGGGAAAGCCAGCTTCAGCTGTTTTAAGAGAGCTCTCTGCAGGACTCTCTGCTAACAGCATGCTCTATCTCCTATTTGATTTTGCTTTTTTAATTTGAACTAAATTCAATTTAGAAGTCATTAGTGATTAAACTGGCTAAAGTCATCTCTAAAGCACAAAATGTATGAGACAGAGAGAGAATAGTTTCCTTAGTGAGAGTCTCTTCTTTTCACATCTGGCCTCTGCCCACTACAATCCATCTCAATTACTGAGGAAAAGTCTCTGCTGCACACAGTATTCTCTCTCTCTCTCTCTCTCTCTCTCTCTCTCTCTCTCTTTCTCTCTTTCTCCTCTTTAACTTCCCTAATTAGTCTTTGTTTGTCATCTTTCTCCTCAGAGCCTTCATCATCATCAGCATCATGGTTCATATTTCTACTACCATGTTAAAAGGATTGGTGGCTGTGTTTTGAATGTAAGGCAGTGCTCTGACGAAAAGCTCTTTTTCACTCTTAATGCCACTGTAGACCGCAGCATGTCACTATGTAGGTTTGACTGTTATGGCATAATAGTTTGAGACGGGAGTAATGGTGAATGCTTCAGCTGGCTTTGTATATCTAATGCTATCTAAATTTCTGTTGCTCTGCAATTATTCAAAGAGCTGGACAAGAGAGGCCTATTAGAGGAAGGACAGCACTGTCCCCTGATTGAATGTCACCAGAAATGTCCCACGTTTCTGTGTGTATGATGTACACACATTCTTGTGGGACGGAGATTTAAAAAAATTAAAAAATAATCAATACCTTCAGACTCTTTTAAAGCTTAAAGGTTGTATCAGTCATTTCAGGCCCAAAAAAGGCTGAAACATAAATTATCACATTCATCTAATCTTTCCTAACGATCCGCTAGCTGCCCGCCCCATAAGCATGCCGTCCAAAAACCGCGTCTCTGTAGGCAGCCTAGGCTCTGAAATCAAAACACCCGTGTTTTGAAAACCAAAAACAAACAGTGTTTCAACCAATCACCGACAGGGGCGGGTGTTGCTCCGACTTCGCGTCCAGCCGTGCACGAGCTCAAAACCTCACAACACCCGCCCCTGTCGGTGATTGGTTGAAACACTGTTTGTTTTGGTTTTGAGTGGTGGTGTACCCATTTGTTTTTGTGTGCAGATTTCAGAGCCTAGGCTGCCTACAGAGACGCGGTTTTTGGACGGCATGCTTATGGGGCGGGCAGCTAGCGGATCGTTAGGAAAGATTAGATGAATGTGATCATTTATGTTTCTGCTTTTTTGGGCCTGAAATGACTGATACAACCTTTAAGATGTGTAAAATTATAATTACCAAAAATGTCCAGGACACATTCATCCAAAAAAAAAAAAAAAGTATTCAGAAATACAGCATTGGGAAAATTAAGCCTATTGTAACATTATGATTTTTTTTTCATTGTGACATTGTTGTCATGTTAATGAAGCACATTTCGCCCCAAATTGACCATTTGCAAAGTTGCGGCCAAAATGTTACTGACCAATCCTGCCTCAGCAGCAATTGCCATCTCACACCAGTCTTTACAGTTTATGGAGGATCTGTGCATTTGAATTGGATTCAACACAATTTTACAGAAATCATCCAAAAGTAAAACGGGAAAATGTTGGAACAATATTCAAATGATTTCAGTTACGAGAGATTTAGCAACAAATCATGTTTATTTGTTTGTTTTTTCAAAGAAATCTCCAGTTC
This sequence comes from Semotilus atromaculatus, assembly GCA_031834385.1. Classification (NCBI taxonomy): domain Eukaryota; kingdom Metazoa; phylum Chordata; class Actinopteri; order Cypriniformes; family Leuciscidae; genus Semotilus; species Semotilus atromaculatus. The sequence goes on along the minus strand of JAULUF010000009.1, from coordinate 21,490,494 downwards.
CTCTTTCTTTCATTTGCAATGAGTAAGTTCTCGTTACTGTAAAGGTGTGTTCACATTTACCATTTTTTGGTAAATGTTTGCGGGCAAAATCCATTTTTTTAAACAGAAATCTCAGTGAATTTTACATTAGCTTGAAAGATTTCCCCACACACGTTTGGCATTCTATTTAGGCCGGTCAAGCAAATTCAGGTGATTTGAAAAATTGCTAAATTTAACATCTTGAATCTGCGTTTATTGGGTTGTGAATATCTGAGAAGTGACGTGCTGTACTGTCAGAGATGGTCGGTGCCTGTCGGTGCAGTGTAAAGTTAGCCTTTATGCGTACACACTTTTTTTATAATTCTTAATTTTTAATTGTTAAAATCAAGTTGTTGTTTTTTGTGTTTCTTTGTTCTCAGTAATACATTTCTTTTATTTATTTATTTTTGAAGACTTTAGGGTCTTGTTGCAAAATATAATTATTTTGGACTTATATAATATAATATAATATATTATATAATATAACTTTATTTTGGAGTGAAATCTGACCAGGACATGTTCTTGAGAGGTTTAGTGAGATTCACCTATGAATTAAAGACAATCAATGGTCAGAGCTATGACTCCAAATACCTGCTGTGGTTATTACTGTGTTTTAGCTATCGGAGGAGCTCCATGTGTGCGTACTGGTGCAGAAAGTGGATGAACGTGAATAACGAATAGCGTGTGTGAGAGAGAGAGAGAGAGAAGAGGAGAGTGGAAAGAATGATTGAGATTCCCAACCCCCAGTAACACCAGAGAACCTGCTGTTGTCCCACTGTTTCCATGGCGATGAGGATGAGCTGTTTGTTCTAAGCTCAGAACCGTGTGAGATGTTAGACAGGGAATAATGATTTGTAGATTGAGAGAAAGCGAGGAAGAGGAGGTGAATGACGGAGATGGTTACTTTGCTCTCATCTAGTCACTATGAATCTGTGTATTACATTTTGAATGAGCTAAGAAATTTTCAGCCAATCACAGTGGCCTTGACCTTGTCCTGTGAGCTCCATTGTGTTAGTGCTGGAATAAACTGCTGCTTTAGAGCTGTTTAAGAGTGGGGGCATCTTATTTGAGTGAAGCTCTCATCTGTGTCTCAAGAGCCAAAAAGGAGCTGAAGAAGCCAATGTGATGGAGAGGTCAAAGTGTAAACACAAGCTCTCTCTTATACACACATACACATGCACAACCCTTTCAACAAAAGAATACCCTTCCTGTCATTTTCATTCCTCTACTTTTCTCATTCCCCATTTTGAGTCCAAATCATATTTTAGTGCAGTTGACTCTTGACTCTAACTAATTCAAGCAATGTTCTGCTATTGGCACAGAACGTACCAAAAGGTACAGCTTTATTCATTTGCGAGGTGTGCCTGTGACAGCAGAATGCAATTTCTAAATTGTACACAGGGAGTCATGTGATCTGGTGGTTGCTTTTAAACGAGCCAGAAGGATTTCTCGGCTGCCAGCTTTCCATGTGATATATCTGGAGTTGCCGAATGTCACCATCTTCAGGAGTGGATTTACACTGACACTCTTTTAATCCCCAGATTGTTCAATTTAATTAGAAAAGAGCGTGCGTTTCTCCCTGATGTGTCCCAAACTTGGATGTGTCCTCATAAACACTCAGGTTTGGATTTGCAGACTGGTGTTCTCGGGATCGATACTAAAAGAGTTTCAGGAAAAAAAGCACTGTTGTACAACATTACTACTGTACTTTCTCAAAAGCTGCTATTCCTATGAGAAGAGTTGGTTAAAATTCATTAGAGAGAAAAATAAAGGTGTGTATGTGTGTGTGGTCCTGGTAAACCCTTCATTAATGGGACTAAATGTCCCCACAACCACAAGTGTAGTAATACCAGTAGTTTTTGATCTTGTAGGAACATTTCTGGTCCCCATGAGGAAAACATTAGGGGATAAAATGTACAGTTTGAACAGCTAGTTTAAAAAAACAACAACATGTTTACAACATGGAAACCCAACAATATTTTGTCCCTATTGTTCATTTTAAATTAATATTTTCGTAATGGGTCAATGTAGAAGGTTCCATCCAGCATGATTCCAGCTATAGTTGAGCAATAATTTCTTTCATATGAAAAAAATCGACTTTTTACTGAAATAATTAGAATTGAATCATAAATCGAATCATATCAAGACGACAGTATGTGAAATAGGATCTAATCGAATCAGGGATTGTACAGTTGTGGTCAGAATTATTGGCACCCCTGGTAAATATGATCAAAGATGGCAATAAAAATAAATCTGCATTGTTTATCCTTTTAATATTTCATTTTAAAAAAATCACAAATCAAGTTTACTTTCATTGAAGTAAAATAATCGAAAGTAAATCAAAGCATTTCACATTATAAAACAAATGCTTTTTCTCCAAAACACTTTGGCCATAATATCATTGGCACCCTTTTTTTAAATACTTTTTACAATCTCCTTTTTCCAAGATAACAGCTCTGAGTCTTCTCCTATAATGCCTGATGAGTTTGGAGAACACCTGACCTGAGATCAGAGACCATTCCTCCATACAGAATCTCTACAGATCCTTCAGATTCCCAGTGCAGATGTTGGCACTTCTTCTCTTCAGTTCAGCTCATTTTCTATAGGGTACAGGTCAGGGGACTGGGACGGCCATGGCAGAAGCTTCCTTTTGTGCTCAATTACACATTTTTGTTTTGAATTTGATGTTTGTTTTGGATGGTTGTCCTGATGGAAGATCCAACCAAAGCCCATTATAAGATTTCTAGCAGAAGTGGTCTGGTTTTGATTTTTTATCTGTTGGTATTTGTTTTATTTGCAAATCCAGCGTTGAACTTGTTTGTAAAACATTTGTCACTGAAATGGCTGGAAGAGAAAAACACACTTGCACAACTCCGTTGCTGCCCCGGAAAAACTAACTGCATCTACTGTTCCTCTAACGCTGGGTTCTTTGGGAAGCTGAACAAGGTTATCTTTCCATCACAACCAAAAACACACTTCTTTGGTGACATTGTTGATTTTGTGGTCTAAAAACAAAATTACAGCGCTGCCGACGTCCTCTGTAACCTGAACGAAGCTCTGGTTGATGTGCATGTGCCCTTTATAATACTTGAAAAATAAAACTTTCTGAAACTTACTGTATATGAATCCTGAAGGAGTGTATTTGGCACAGAAATACTCCGTTATACATCCAACTAATTTTTCTAAACTTTGGCCATGTTTAGCATGAGAATCCAATTCTTTAACAGTGTAAATAAGAGATAATGCAGTAGACATCCCCATTAAAGATCCAGCTGTATATTTGGGCATGTGGGCATGGGGTACTTTTTATCCCTGTTTGCACCAAACCAATCTAGTGTGTTTGTTGCCAATACGCTCTTTTTTTGTTTCATCAGACCATAGAACCCAGTAAACTCCCAGTTTGCAATTTTTATTGAAACCCTCCCTAACAACATGTGGTGATGTAGGGGTTGTTTGATTTATTATATATTTAAATTATTATTTTATTTATTGATTTTTATTTTATTTGAGGCTTTCTGACCCCAAGACTTAATTAATCTCTGCAATTCTCCATCTGTGATCCTTGGAGAGTCTTTGGCCACTCAAACTCTCCTCCTCACCGTGCATTAAGACAATACAGACACACGTCCTCTTCCTGGCAGATTCGTAACATCCTTTGTTGACTGAAACTTCTTAATTATTGCCCTGATGATGGAAATGGGGATTTTCAAGCCACTTTCTATTTTGTGAAGCTCAATTTTTTGCTGCACATCAGAACTATATTCTTTGTTTTTACTCATTGAGATGGATGACACTCTCTCACACACACACACACTCACACAGTCACACACTTGCCTTTGTGTTTCCTCAAATTTATACTCCTATTAAACAAGAAGTTTATAATAAAAAAGTAAAATTTCATGTTCCTAGTCACCCTGGTGTACTAAAAAATGTAATATTATTGGGAATATACTTCCCAATAATAATAATAATAATTATATATATGAGATATTTTACTCATAAAAAAATTGTTTTGGAGAAAAACATCTATTTCATAATGTGACCCCACCCCCACCACGACACACACTTTCAAATGCAGATTTATTTTTACAGCCATTTTGGATCATATTTACTAGGGGTGGCAATAATTCTGACCACAGCTGTATATCGATACCCAGACTATTGTGTGTACAACAAACATTCACAACATTCCTCCCTGCAGGCACCAACCCGTGCAGATACACGACCCCGAGTCGAGTTTCCCCATAACTTGCTCGAAGATGCCTCTTTAGGACGGGTGCTAGCTGTTCCAGATAGATGTTTTTACCTGATAAGAGTGCCCCCCTAACACGATTACAGCCATGACAAGGACAGTGATGGTTCTGTAATTGTATTAGATAGAAGCGAATCTGCAGCAAGGTACAGGTCATCACTTTAGAGAGAAACAACACAAGCTGCCCAAGAGTTCAGCTTCTGAATACCATCTGGAGCTCAATGATACTGTTGGTGGTTCAGTTCATTTCTCTGGTACTAGAGTGGGTGTGAGCAGAATCGATTTACTACTCATCCGCCACATCGAAAATGAATGGACAAATCTTTCCTGTGAAAATTGCGAGGATAGCTTCTTTTTTTTTTTTACACTACATGGTTTTTATGCCGTATGATTATATGTGTGTCGGTGTGTGTCTTCGGGGGTTCGCAGTGAAGCTTTGTTGAGCGTAGTGTGTGTTGCATGTTGATATCGAAGGAGTCACTTCTCTCTTCCTCTCTCAGGGGTAAATGGGAAATCATTACAAAGCCTGGAAAGTGTCCAGAAAAGGGTTTCCACGGCAACAGAACCACCATTCCCATGCATCCCTCTGTCTCCCTCTTTCTTTCCCTGCCTTTTAGGGAGTGATGTCTAAGTGTGCTGTGTCCTCATTCCAGGACCTTCATTCAGTCACTTGCATAGCCTTGATGATCATTATTACATCTATGGATACATCCAAATGCTTTTTGAACTCTACTCAAGCAGTAGAGAATAAAGGTGATGAGCCATAAACCTTCCTAAGTGTATATGTGAGCATGGACGATGCTTTACACTTTCATAAGTATGCACACACGTTCATAAATATGTATGTAAATCAAGATGATAGGCCACACACCTTCATTAGTATGTATGTGAGGGATGCTACGCTTGAGAAATATGCCTTGAAGTCATTTGCAGGCATTGCAGCGGGCAGTGGGTGTATTCGTTCTATTTATATCTAATAGCACATACTACACTCACCGGCCACTTTATTAGGTACACCTGTCCAACTGCTCGTTAACACTTAATTTCTAAGCAGCCAATCACATGGCGGCAACTCAGTGCATTTAGGCATGTAGACATGGTCAAGACAATCTCCTGCAGTTCAAACCGAGCATCAGTATGGGGAAGAAAGGTGATTTGAGTGACTTTGAACGTGGCATGATTGTTGGTGCCAGAAGGGCTGGTCTGAGTATTTCAGAAACTGCTAATCTACTGGGATTTTCACGCACAACCATCTCTAGGGTTTACAGAGAATGGTCCGAAAAAGAAAAAACATCCAGTGAGCGGCAGTTCTGTGGGCGGAAATGCCTTGTTGATGCCAGAGGTCAGAGGAGAATGGCCAGACTGGTTCGAGCTGATAGAAGGGCAACAGTGACTCAAATAAGCACCCGTTACAACCAAGGTGGGCAGAAGAGCATCTCTGAACGCACAGTACGTCGAACTTTGAGGCAGATGGGCTACAGCAGCAGAAGACCACACCGGGTGCCACTCCTTTCAGCTAAGAACAGGAAACTGAGGCTACAATTTGCACAAGCTCATCGAAATTGGACAATAGAAGATTGGAAAAACGTTGCCTGGTCTGATGAGTCTCGATTTCTGCTGCGACATTCGGATGGTAGGGTCAGAATTTGGCGTCTACAACATGAAAGCATGGATCCATCCTGCCTTGTATCAACGGTTCAGGCTGGTGGTGGTGGTGTCATGGTGTGGGGAATATTTTCTTGGCACTCTTTGGGCCCCTTGGTACCAATTGAGCATCGTTGCAACGCCACAGCCTACCTGAGTATTGTTGCTGACCATGTCCATCCCTTTATGACCACAATGTACCCAACTTCTGATGGCTACTTTCAGCAGGATAATGCGCCATGTCATAAAGCTGGAATCATCTCAGACTGGTTTCTTGAACATGACAATGAGTTCGCTGTACTCAAATGGCCTCCACAGTCACCAGATCTCAATCCAATAGAGCATCTTTGGGATGTGGTGGAACGGGAGATTCGCATCATGGATGTGCAGCCGACAAATCTGCGGCAACTGTGTGATGCCATCATGTCAATATGGACCAAACTCCCTGAGGAATGCTTCCAGCACCTTGTTGAATCTATGCCACGAAGAATTGAGGCAGTTCTGAAGGCAAAAGGGGGTCCAACCCGTTACTAGCATGGGGTACCTAATAAAGTGGCCGGTGAGTGTATATGATCATAGTTTCCTTCTTAATTGAGGCAAGCAGACCCCAAGTTCTCTATGACGATGTCAGGAGAACATGTGTGCTTATCACTCGAACCAGCAGGAGAAAATGAGAAATCTTGGTCTCTCTCCAGACACACGACATGGACATCAGTTCGGCTACACATGAGCCCGGTTGAAATCTTCTCACTTTCTTGACCATCCTGCTGACATCACCAGAGGCCTGCTGATGTCGTTACTGCAGCCGGAACAATAGTATCAAGCAGCGGCTGTCTAAACAGCTGTGTTGTGGTGTCTGTTAGAGTAGAAGTGGTTTGACAGATTGTGGTGCATGTTCTTGTTTTCTTATTTTGATTTGATAATGTTTGGCCTTCTGGTCTTTTTTGTGTGCTAGATGTGCAGCTTCTGAATATTTTCATTGCACCACGTAAAAAAAAAACAAAAAAAAAACATCAGTTTGAGAGAATACAAGATTGTGTGGATTATTGATATAAAGCTGAGATGAGAAGATCATCCAAGTGCATTACTGTAGCTAGTTTTGTTTGTTCAGTCTTTCTGTCAAGGGCATGTTGAACATTGCAGCAGCTTTTATTTGATGATTTTAGATGGCGTACTCAATGAACACAAACTTTTCTTATCTGTAGTTATGTATTTACGTTTAGGGCACAATTGTGTTATTCATATTGGTTTTGTACATTGTTTTGAGAAAATACACTATTTTCAAAAGTTTGGGGTTGGCAAGATTTTTTAAATGTTTTTCAAGACTAAACTGAAATTTAAAATGACTGTTTAATATATTTTATTCCTGTGATGGTAGAGCTGAATTTTCAGCCATTACTCCAGTCTTCAGTGTCACATGGTCCTTCAGAAATCATTCTAATATGTTGATTTTCTGATCAAGAAACATTTCTTATTATTAATGTTAAAATTAGTTGTGCTGCTTAATATTTTTGTGGAAACTGTTTAATTTTTTCCAGTTTTTTTTTATGAATAGTAAGTTCAATAGAACAGCATTTATTTGAAATCTTTAGTGTCACTTTTTATCAGTTTCATGTGTCCTTGTTGAGTAAAAGTAATCATTTATTTTATGTAAAAATCTTACTGACCCCACAATTTTTAACAGTTGAGTTCCTTAACTGAATACAGTTGCGTTACACTAATAGTTCTTGCATGTGCATTCTGTAAATTGTACATTTCAATGCACAATTCAATCAAAAGCACAATTCCTGAACGGATGACTTTTATGCTACAGTTATGTTAAGTGATTCAAAACCATACAGCACAACCAGTGTAATGACTCTTGAGTCGGTCCTTTGTAGTGTATCAGAACCATACAGCATGACCTATAGCCCAAGGATTCCAGACAAAAAATACTGAATAAATCAGAACCATTCAGAGCAACCTGTGTAGTCCAATTGATTTCCAAACAAATGACTCAAATGAGACAGTTCCTTTTATATAATCAAAAACAAGCACATTTGCTTGTTTGGCAGTGGAATTGCATTTATTTTTTCCAAAGTTTCTTCCTCAATAATACCAAAAAATAAGAAATGGACCATTAATGTCCATCTCTACTTATTCTTTCTTTTGTTTTAAGACAACAGAAAATGTTCCTAGCGACCCTCCAAGGCTATAGTGTTCAGTTCAAATGCTGTATCTTTTGCTCTCTTAGCCTCTCTCTTGCTCTTTTTGGGGAGAGCCCAATTTCCCAAACCGCACAGTTTGATCCAGCGCTGTTTGTCCATTTGTATTCCCTCAGATTTTTTCTAGTAGTCCAGTTTCAGCAGACTGGACTTGAGCTGAATCTTCTCCTCACAGTGAGTTTTCATTTGTGGTGTTTGTGATATGGGCTGTATGACATGTACATATTAGACCGAGCAGCTGTACCCTGGTAATTGACTGAAGGGCTCTCTCTCCTCTCATAGCGCTGCTGACTGAGCTAAAAGGCTTTAGTGGCTAATGTCAGTGAGTGGTGAGTCTTAATCCTGTTGAGAGCGCAGCCGAGGGTGAAATCCTTCTTTGATTATTGCTTGCTATCGTTGCCTCTTTCCAGAAAACAATTTCTCCGCATACTCAACCGCACAGGCAGGGAATCACCGGCGAGGTTTCCCACCCAGGGCACAATATGTTCTCTACTGCACCTCTGGAGATGGAAGGAATATGGGATTTGATGGTTGCAGATGTTTAATGACTGCTATGTACCACAGACATCCTCAAATAAAGCTAGAAAATGTTGACCCGCATTACTATCTTTTTGTACTGTAAACTGAAGGAAAAAAAATCAAAGTTGCGAATAACAGAAAGATGATGTTGAGGGGTTAAATTGTAGCAGGTGCTCTCTCTCTCTCTCTCTCTCTCTCTCTCTCTCTCTCTCTCTCTCTCTCTCTCTCTCTCTCTCTGTGTGTGTCAGTATCTGTGGCATGCTGTCATTTACCACAGACAATCATTCTGACTCATCCCTCGGTACATAAATTTACATTTTGTGTAAGTCAGATAAAGGTAAACATATTTGGGTAGCTGTTCATGATAGAGGGTTTGTGTTAATCCTAATATCAGAAATGGATAGAAAAATGTGAAAGAAGAAAAATTGCGGGGACTTGGTTCTCTCAGTCGGTTGTTGATTGGGTGTTGGCAAATATAAATGTGAGTCTGTAGTCAATTGTAAGAAAGGTGTGTGGTTAAAATAGACAATATGATTGTCATTGTAGAAGTGTGGCAAACATTACTAGAAAGAGTTCTGTCGTTTCACTGGAAGATTGAGTTATGACATTTTGATTAAAAATTATGGGCTCAAAAAAAAAAGCAAGCAAAAAAAAATGCATGTATGGATGAATTGTTCACAGTAAGATTATTTTATTAAAATAGGTTGAATTTCCTTTCCACTCCGACTTTACATCAGCATGCAATATTGTACTTTTAATCAGGCACTGAATAGAATAGCCCCCCAAACTTATTTTATCCCATAGAATCATTTAGTGGTCCAAGGAGGATATGATTATCCAAAGGAATAGAATTTTGCACGATTCCCGAATATTCCTTTCAGTGAGCTCTTTTGTGCAGCTGCTCTTTCCACACACACACACCAGCTGGGCCTTTCCTCTCTTTCAATCTTATCTTTAACTGACTCTTTCTCAGCATATTTTTTTCTTCACTCATGGTTTAGTGAAAATAGAAACTATCTCCTTCTCAATTGCTACTGAAAGAGGATCAATAAATCAAGAGAGCAAATACAATGTGAATCTTCTCTCACATCATCTCTTTGAAGCATCTGTTTTATACTCACTTTCTCTCATAAATTGTAATCTCATGTCATACTTATTATAGAATCGGTCTAAAGAAATGTCTTATTAATTGCCCAAGCTTAATTTCTAGGAACACATTATTTCTTATGTATGTAAGTTTTTTTGTTTTGCTATTGTTGCTGCACTAGTATAATGTTTTATTTTATTTTCAGGGATTGTTTTTATACTGGAGTGGGGAGAACAGCAAAGACCAAATTATGATAAACAAGTTCTTACCAAAGCTTTCTTTTTTCTTTTTTTTAAAAAAATTTTTCCCCAATATTTTTATTTTTTATTTTATTGTTTATTTTTCTGCACTTTTCCTTTGTTTGTGGTTGTTAATCCCACAGCTGTGTGTGATTGCACACAATGGCATAATCCCATAATCTTCAGATCGATCATTTCTCAGATTGTCTTGCTGATCTGCCAGCAAACACATTCTAGTGACTGAAAATAAGTCAGCATGCACACTAGTCACCATTCACCTCCTTTTACATATGAAGCACTATATATTTAATTTAATCTGTAGCATTATTCATAACCTGAATTTACATTCGAAACTGCTGACAGCATCAGCTTCAGTGCTAACCTTTCATTCCCATTGCATGTGCTTTTAATGCTCTGCTCCTGTTGGTTTATCCGAGATGCTACTGTGATTGTAGCACAGCCCGAGGTCCCATGGGTAAAAAGTGTGAATGAGGGAGAGAGGCCTGCTGGACATGATGGTTTAAAGGGTGAAGGAGCATGCGAAAGAGAGACTGCCTCCGAGTAGAGTGCTGCTGGTTAATGAAGGGTGAAGGAGAAAAAGATAGAGAACAGAAAGAAATAACAAGTGCTGCGCCGGCTATAAAAGTGATTTCACACTTTTTTTTTTTTTTTACCTCTCCACCATATCCCCAGAATTCCCCCTACAAACCTGATGACTGTATCACTCCCTGCACATGAAATATTGATCAATTCACCTGTGAGAGAGTCTCCTGTAATGCTGAGATGTTATTTCACTTTACAGTTTTAAACTGGCCCAGTGAGATGCAGAGCTTTGTTCTTTAGTCTCAAAATCTGTTTTCTTTTTGTTTCAGGTGCTTTTGTCCGGACTGATAGGTGTGGTGTCATGGAAAAGGCCCCTTTCTCTGGTGGTAAGAATTAACCTATAGGTTTACCAATAGGCATGTGGTGTTTTAGTGTATGTGTGCATGTGTGAGTTTAAGATAATAACAGGGTTCGTACAAGGTGCTTGAAGAACTTGAATTTGACTTTTTGAAATGTAAGTCCTGGAAAACAGCCATATTTATGAAAAGTGATTGAATTATTGAAAGAAAATATATGGGAAAATATATGTTTAATTTGATAGATTAAACAATCTTTTCACACAAAATTAATTCTGCAGCTAGTCTGATATAGATCTAGAGCCATTTTGCATGGCTATGAGTGTAATATTGCTTCTATAAATATCCAAGTATATGATACAGCTTTCATTTTTCAGGTCAATCATTTATTCATGGGGGGGAAATCAGTATCTTTATCATAGTATCCTTTCAATGGTTAAAGTTACCACAGTCATTGCATGTGCTGCACATTATTTGTACTATTTTGTTTTATTAGTTTATTTTCATTTAGCCTACCTATTTACCTTTTTTTTGAATTTGAAAGATAATAAAGATATTGTTTGATAAGTGAGATCTCAAAGTAGTGCTGTGAAAGTCCTTAAATGTCCTTTTACAGTATCTGTATGAACCCTGTAATAACCATCATAGACATTAAGAGGCACATGTTTCCTCAATATTCATCTTTGTTGCTTGACCAATATGGGATTTTCATTGGTACATTCTATCAATGCACAATTTAAAAATTCTTAAATTCATTAAATGAAGTTATGAATTTATAAACTGCTAAAAACAAAAAAAACAAATCATTTTAAATTACATTTAACAGTGTTATTAAATGATTAGTATTTTAAAGATGAATTAGATGGCAGTCTAATAAATAGAGGAAATTAACTTGTCAATCATCGTCCATTAACCATTTCAGTCGTATCTGACTCTGTGGGCCAAATCTCACCATACACGAGAGACTGTCCATGAATTTTCTTGCTGATGATTATTAAGTCGCTACTAGGTCTTTCCCAAACCCTCCCCATTACATGGCTTGGGACTAACACCTGGCTTTTAGCGCCTCCGGTTCACCTATACTGCATGTTTTCTGGATTGTGGGGGAAACCGGAGCACCCGGAGGTTACTCAGCAAGGACTCGATCCAGGGACCGCCTTCCTGTAAGGCGACAGTGCTACCCACTGAGCCACTGTGCTGCCCAATGCTATTCAATACTAGCTGATAAAAATGTAATATCTCTAAAATGGGACAAAAATGTATACAAATTAACACGGGATGCACAATATAAGTTATTATATTTAATAACCCCCAGTCATGAATACATGGTTTTCCATAAACCAGTTTTATGTTTAATTTTATTCTCGAAGGCATAAAGTCATTAGTGATTTGTTTCTTCCATTCATAATATACTGTTAACAGGATGTGACATGCACATGTATGTTTCACTTACAAAGGGTAATTTTTTCGTCTTTGCCTTCTGCTCTGTCTGAATTTTGCAGTAGATTTGTTGAGTTGTGTGATGCTAAGGCATTATCACAGAGAGCACTATCAGGAGGGAGCTGGAGGGCTTCTGATTGCCTGTCATGTAGTGCTCTATAGACAGTGTGAATGTCTGAGCTGAGCATGCACAGATCCAGCCTGGTAGTCAGTGAAATGGGAATGGGATGTAAAGTGTATGCATTGGGTTTCGCTCTGTTCAGCCAGCCGTTTTGCTCATGCATAATTGCAGCAAGGATTGGGCACGCTGGCTGAATTTTTCATGCCTCTTGTTCTGTGGGATCGGCTGGCTCCGGAGGGAGCATTAACAGAGAATGTACAAGTTTACAGATTGCAAAATGGGTGGGATGTTGTTAAATCCATACCCTGACACAAAATCACACGTAAGACAAATGCTCTCAGCTATTCATGCAATGGCAGCCACAGCTCTGTACATTAAAGGGATAGCTCACCCAAAAATAATCATTCTATCATCATTTACTCAGACTCATGTCATTCCAAATGTCGTTCCAATACCAGTGTTGTCATGTGTCGATTAACCAGTGGGAAAATGTCCCTACTGTCACATCCCTAGTCTTCGTTAACTGGAAAAGAGCAGCATGAACAATTTACTATACATCTCATTTTACTTCCAGAAAAGAAAAAGGTCTTGATTTGGGATGATGTTTTTAGTTACTTGAACTATCCCTTTAAAGGTGAAGTAAGATCTTTTTATGTAAAAATACATTCTCATCCAGTTTATTGTTCATTGCCATTCATGGGTTTATCTCCCCCAAATGTATAAACATTGAGCCTTCCAGGCACCATCAAAACACTGAGTGTGGTCCGCTCAGATCAGTCAATCTCTTTCCAGCTCAACCAATAGTGAGAGTTTGGGGCGTGGCTACTGTAGTAGGCGGAGCCAGAGGGTAGTTATCCGTGTGAGAGCTTGCTTGATGTGTTACATGGAAAAAGAAATCCGGCTTCCGTTACAGAAGTGCAAGCCAAAACTCACTGAACGCTTCAAAACCATATAGCATCATCATGCATCCGTTCAGAAAAACAAATGTACCAGTTTATAACGTTTTCTTTGATGTGTCCAGTGTAGACAGCTTCATGTTAAAAAATGTGTTTGGTGCAGATAAGTTGGATGGGTTTATTATAAGACGGACGCTCACGTTCGCTCTAAATGGAGTGTTAGCCTAATCGGTTGTGGACTCATTATACATAGCAACACAGCAACAGTATTCCTAATGTTGGACCTTTTATTAAAAGTGTTGTTTAGGCATGCCTTCACAAGAGCTGTGTTTGTGATGTTCGAGTTGCAGGAAGCACAATGCGTGAAAGGGGCGTTTGCAAGGTTTTTAAAAATATGCTTTATTTTTGTAATTCTGCTAGATGCCAGTAGTGTCATAAGAAACAGAAACTACACACTGTGCTTAACCTTTAACCAACCTTTGCACATCAATTTTTCACCATATTATCAGTACTGCCAGCACTGCTCCGATTCAGAATAAACACGCTTGTCTGCTCATTGTATCACTGAAGTGTTTACAAAGTGTTGAAGCAACATAAATGTGATGTATTATTATTTCAAACCATTTGAGATTTGGCAAAAAAATGTCTTGAGCTGAAAATATAGCAGTGTTTCTCCTATTTTGATGTACCATGGTTTGCTATTTTCCCAACTTTTTCTGAGCCTGGTGATTGTACCCTTTATATTTTAGTTTATTTGAACAACTTTTTGTATTATGTGTATTATACTATAATAGTGGTCACATAATGTCATATTTCTCCTTATCTCTGGACTAATGCTATGGGGAGATCCATCTCATCTCATTAGATGTTTATATTTCTCTCTCGCTGTCTGTCTCTCACTCTATCAGTCTCTCTTTCTCTGTACAAGCTCCTTTTGGTGTCTCTCTCCCTCAGATGTAGTACACAACTCTAGATCAAAGAAAGAGATTTACAGCATGAGATGTCCTTCTGTGGGATTCAGGTAAACACACCATTATATGGCCTAGATTAAGTACTGTAATTTAGCGGCAGACCACAGATTTCATCAGCATGAGGGAATGGACACTTCAGTAGTTTGTTTATCTCCACATTTTATTTCCTGATACACCCTGCGCAAATGCATGGAATCCTTTGGGAATTCCAGTTTTTACTTCAAAACTCCTGGGTGTTTAACTAAATAGCATTTGCTGTTTATGCTCCTGAACACTTTCCATACATACTGTATGCTGTTTTGCAGTCCAGGAAATGTAGAAGTGGTATGATTGACAGGTTTTGTAAGGGGTTCAAGACTGGCTGGCATCCTAAAGAATCCCTCCCAGCTGTAGTCTATTACAGCAATGAAAGCAAAGAAGAGTACAGGCCTGACAATAGTGCCATCCGGAGTGTTTTCGGTTGACGTCCAGGACTGTCATTGAACTTGCCGCTGTAGGATCTCAAGGGATCACCGATCAGCCGCTGAATTCCACAGTCTTTCCTTGCGGGGCAAGTGTCTCCATTCACATGGGCCAGCGATGATGATTGAGTTATCAATAGGACTCTGTCCATTCAGTCCCATAACAACTGGGTAGCTTGCCACAGTTGAATGCTGTCAAGTTAGAGAAAGATTGATGAGCCTCTCCTTGTGGAGGGGGGAATAAATCAGCTTTTAAAGGTGTTTGACATGGGAGGGAGAAGCTGAGTAGCCACATTAATTTATTGCAGAAATGAAAACGACACAGTATCCACATTGACTGAGGTTTAATAAACATTCTCGTCTTCGAGGCAGTATGGCGTGGCAGGACAACAGCTAGTCAGAAAAGATGACCTTGATAGAAAAACAGGATGAATGAACTTGAAAGGACATTGATTGACATCATCCTCATGTATGCAGCCCTATGAGACTCTAGAGATATCGACATGTCTGCTCTCTGAGAGAGTATTTATAATATAGTGGCATTAAACCACTCTGTTCTGAAAAATAAACCGCTAAATTGACATAAGAAGCTATGAAAACAGCAAAACAACTGTTTAATGGATCTATGACTTTGCACAGATGTGTGACAATAATGATCACCATAAAGCTGTGGTTAAAATGAACATGGATCCCATTTCATGAATTATTAAAGCTTGTTTGTGTCCTTTTTGTCTGAATTGATTTAGATTGATTTTGTGTGTTTGGAGGGTAAGAATGATGCACTAGTGGGACTGAAGGCATGTAGAGAGGCCCAGCTCTGCTCCTCATCTATTATTAGTTTTCATTAGGGGTGTAAATATGTGCTTTTTTCCCCTAAATGTCTTATTGTGAAATTTGGTCACAATTAGATTTGAATAGATTCCTTTGGGACGGTTCATTTTTCAAGGTATGCTGAACACACCAAAATAATGTATAGGAGCAATTTACATAATTTTGATGTATCTACACCAGAAATATGTGTATTTAATGTGTTTAAAACTGGGAAGAAAATACATATTATTATAGTCATTGTAGTCGGTGCATTTTTAGTTCATTTTCATTGTCAGATTGGTTTTTATAGTAAATGTCACTTAGGTACGTTTGTTTTGTTGCTGTTGTCATTTCTAGGGATGCATGCATATCAGTATCATGATGGATATTGGCCTATATTAGAGATTTATTTTATTAATATTGGATATATTTTGGTCAAAATTGCCAGTCTGGGAATAGAAGCATGAAAACGCAAATGTGCTTTAGATCATTCAAATCATGAATTTCATCCTAATGTATGATTGCGGGAAGTTATAAATCTAATATCACTCTGGTGCAGTGCAGTATTAAAATCAACCATGGATAATCATGTAAGCCCAGTTACAGTATGTATAATATGAGGTCAGTGATATTGAATGCATGTATATTCTATACTTACTGCTTGGAGGAACATGCAGTATGCATGTTGTAGAATGACTTTTTATTGCTTTTTTCCCCATGTTCCTCTCTGCTTTTGCATTCATTAACCTTTCCACTGACAGATTCCAGCCGCATACATGCATCTCTCTGAGTACCATGTGATTAATCTGATGCCTATGGGCCGTTCTGAGACTGCAATGATATTACATTCAGAACAGACTCAATCGCTTTCAACTCCTCATGAACCTCATGATATTTACCCTGCACCACTCATATGCTGTACTCCTAAACATTCCTTTAATATTTCCCAGAAACTTTCTCAAGGGGATGTGTGGAGTTTTCGATGCCTCCCTCCTGCTGGTCCAGTTGTCTAAGGTTGAAAATTGTTTGCTTTTTCTGACTGTTATTCTGGGTTGCTGTCTTTTGTTTGGAGAATATTACCTGACAGTGTGAGATTTGGGAATTCCATAATCTCTTTGATATTTCAGTCTTATATTGTTTCAAATGTTTTGAGAACTGAACCTGAGGTTCTGGATTAATATTTTATGGTGTTTGGGGTTGTTGTAGGATGAGTCTTATGGAGCGCTGCCAGAGAGTGTGTGTTTTGTTTGTGTATGTCCCAGGAGTGGTGTGCTTCCTGGTAGAGTGAGTTTGTTCAATTTCCGAGCTACACTTTTTCTGGCTTCCCCTCACTCTTTCTGTCTGTTATTGAATTGCTGAAGTTCAGGATTGTGTCATCCTGCGGGAGGAGAATGAGTGACTCAGAGTATCCCATTATTGCCTGTGTACGAAGGTAGTTTTCACATTTTTGTGAAATGGAATTTCAAATTAATTTTTTTTAAGTCTATTTTGCATTACCAAATAATTGTTTAATGCTTACCCAGGCTGCATTTATTTGATAAAAAAACGGTAAAAACTATATATATGTGAATAATGTGAAAATTATTTTAATTTAAAATAACTATTTTAATATATTTTAAAATGTACCGGCCATTTATTCCTGTGATGGTAAAACTGAATTTTCTGCACCAGTCTTCAGTGTCACTCGATCCTTCAGAAATCATTCTAATATGCTGATTTGCTTCTCAAGAAACATTTCTTATTAATAACAATGTTGAAAACTGTTGTTCTGCTTAATATTTTAGTGAAAGTACATTACATTTATTTCAGAATTCTTTGATGAATAGAAAGATTTTAGATTTATTTTAGATTAATATTTGGTAACATAAATTACTGTCAATTTTGATCAATTTAATGTGTCTGTTGAATAAAATAATTAATTTAAAAAATGTATATTATGTTTATTAGTTTAAGCAAAGTATATAATATTTAAATAACTTGAACAGCTAATTAATGTAAAATTATGTTTGAAATGGATTGCATTATTTTATTACTCAAATCTACAAAACGCCTGTCAAGGGACTGGTGAGGCTCTTGCAACTACAGGAAAATGTGTAGGTTGCTGACAGTGCTTAAAGGGATAGTTCACCCAAAAATTTAAATTTGTTGTCGATTTACTCACCCTCAGAACATCCAAGATGTCTTTTTTTCTTCAGTAAAACAGTAAAGAAGATTTTTAGCTGAAACCGTTGTTCTTGGTCAGTGGCGTAACTTTGTTTTAAAAAGTGGGTGGGACAGGTGTGTGTGTGCGTGTGTGTGTGGTGTGGATGAATCACATGAATATATACATATATCCATCCGACTGATTGACGTGTGTCCTTTAATGGTCCAGTGGTAGAACTTTTGCTGAGCATGTCAGATGTTCTGGGTTCTGGTTCTAATCCGCACGAATCGTTTTTTTTTTTTTTTTTCATCAAAACCGAATATGTTCATCAGTGGTTGTATTATATAGCCTAGAGCAGGGACACGTTTGTGTACAATTTTGGTTTGTGATTTCACCGGAACGAACAAAGAGTCTCCGAAACGGATTGAAGCGTGCGTGCATGTGAAGACTGTGCGTCAGCCACGATAACTCTGTAACACTGGCGGCAACGAGCACTTTGATCACTTGATTTAAAAAAACACGTAATTCAGCGCTAGATCGCCTCTTATTTAACAAACGAACGAAACGAATGCTGTGCCAGCTGGATGTTTTATTTATTTCTATCGGTACATCCGTGCCGCGAGAGGTTTTAAAAAGTGGTGGGGACAATATCGACCCTGGCAAAAAGTGGTGGGGACATGTTCCACCTGTCCCACCCGCAAATTACGCCCCTGTCCTTGGTGACTCATTTAATGCAAGTCAATGGCTACCTACTGTCACTTTGGAGTAAAAAAAAACATATTTACAGGCAAAACGAAATTAATACTCGTGGCTCCAGACGATATATTGAGGTCTTGTGAAGCGAAACGATTGGTCTGTGCAAGAAACTGAACATTATTTATAACATTATTGCCTGTAATCCACAGCCTCTGCAAACAGTCCTGAGCTCTTTATGCGACAAGAAGCTTGCGCTCCAGATTGCTGTGATCAATAGTTTCAGCTAAAAATCTTCTTTTCTGAAGAAAAAAAGACACCCATATCTTGGATGGCCTGAGGGTAAATTAACAGAAAATTTTAATTTTGGGTGAACTATCCCTTTAAGTTTGCACTCAAAGAGATGCCTGCTTGCCCAGAGCTAAAAACATAGAGTGAACATTGATAGCTAGGTGGTATTTGGTTGTTCTGTTGGTGGTACATAATGATGACGCCAAGTCTTTTTTTCTACCCAGCACTTCAGATTCACTGTTTTACATTATGTGTGTGTCTATTAGCTTTGTTAGTACTGTTCTGCGGTTTTGGGCTGGAATCCCGTTTGATGGAAAGCAGCAGTGCTGGAATCTGCAGAACTCCCATGTTTCCTGTTCTTTATTTATTCCTCTTAACCAAGAATTAAGTGCCTCTCTCTTTCCACCCCATTCATACAAGTGCAACACGTGAATGCGAGAGTGTCAAGAGAAACAATTTAGTCGTTTCTCTTTTTCTGCATCAGAGGGAGCATTTGAATATCACTGTCCAGTCCAGATTTGTCCTCGTCTCCAAGGCAACCCTGCGGCAGGAAGTCAAGAGCATTCATAATGTAGAGTCCAGCTGGAGGCAGAGCTTACGGGGCTTTAGCATCTCTTCGCCTCTCTGTCGGTCAAGCTGGCTGATGGGATTCAAAAGTGGCTGAAAATGCCTCAAAATTGTGATCTTGAGATAAATGCTCAGAGCATCGTCTATCACGGTAGCGTGTGAAGCTTTGTCAGGGTTGGTTTAGCACAGAAGCACCTCAGGGGGCTTTTGAGAAGCAGTGACCAGTGGAAAGACAGGGGATAACATGGAGAGGTGAGGAGGGTGTGATTACCAGGCCAAATGGAGGATCTGACCTAAGTCTCCATTAATGCTGCTGTTAGAAGGATGACAATTTGTTGAGATTCCCTTATCGCACTAAGGCAGCAGTGTAAACATACAAACATTTACCATGGCTTTCTGTTGTAATGAATGTATTTTGCCAAGAAATTGCTTTAAAGATACCATATTTTTTATTTAAAGAAACTAAAGATTAAAGATAAACATGCTTATCAACCAAAATATTTAAGAATATGGTGATTTACATTTTTTTTTTGCTTATCCATATAATTTCTATAAATCAAAACATGGTATTTTTTAAATGATCCAAAAATTGGATGAATTGATTTTTTTAAGCAGTCAATATTTTATGAAATAAATGTAATTGTATAAAAAAAATGTATGCATGTTTTTCGCCTTTTTATTTATTTGTTTATTCTGAAGCCAAATAATTTTGATTTAAAATTTAGAAATAAGGAGCTATAATTGGTTGCTATGCATATAATACCAATGATACATTTTCATATTTGGAACTTTTATTTAAAATCTATATTGTATTTAGGGCTCCAGATGCTCGTCATTGACTTAATACTGAGTTACTCAACCTCAAAAGCATCTGTTCCTACTTTTTTTCACCTATATTGGGGGAGTTGTTTAATTTGTAGTATCTGTAATTGGAACATTCTAATTATTTATTAATGCAAACCCTTTTCACTTCAGCATTTTGCAGCATTGTTGTCATTGTCACCTCTTTATAGATAAAGTACGGCAGATGAGGCGTTATGTTTTCCTGAATTATTTAAGACATCTGACTCGCAATGGGGTCCAAATTTTGATAATTTAACAGTCATTTACCCCGGATCTTACCACTCTGTATGCGTAAAAGGCATATCGCTGGCATTATGCTCTACTTACAGCTCAGTCTTTCCTTGTCTTTTACAGCTGGCAGCTGTCTTCTTGTCTCAATAACGTGTGGTTTCCGGGAGCCCTGACACTGGCCTTAAATGCCTATTTTAATCAGCTAATTACTAGTAAAATTAGGTAATTAGCAGTTTGAGCCAGCAGTCCAGATGCCAGTCACAGAGGCTTCTCTTCCCCCCAGCTGCCATGGCTGCAGGAAGACCCTCGACAGGAGGGAGGAGTTTGAGTGAAGATTGTCAGGTGAATAGTGCTGGATGTTTCCTGTTAGAATTCAAGTGAAATTTGTGTTTTATTGTTCTCATTAGATTTATTGTGTCATAACTCCAGGACTGTTGGCTAGCTGTGCGAGTGGGTATTGTATTAGACCTGTCTCAGTATGGCAGCACAGTAGGGTGGCCTTGTTCTGCAGTCAAGCAGAGTGTCAGTAAGCTAAGCTGCATTCATTAACTCTTGTTTGGTTTAGCTCCCAGAGAAAACCGGAAACATCGGGCCTGGCTTGGACTTTAGACCACTTGACTTAAATAAATCGAGTATGCTTATTAAATGCCTGAAAATTGATCCCTTTCAAGAGATGGATGAAATTGCACTAGCATTGATTTAATTATTGTTCTTTGTGTTTTTTTTCTGAAGGTGGAGGGTTACATCTGGTGTTGTCTTTCAGTGAGAGCCTAGATGGATTTTATTTTCGTCAACAAATAATATTGTCACTGAGGCATGTGTGTCTGATTGCCTAGAGAGAAAAGTTGTGATGGCTGTAGGAAACGAGTGTGTCAGCTGTATTTACGGTACAGTGGTGTAACCTCAGTTCTCCTCTCTGGTTCTAGTGTCTCAGGAGAGCCCCAGACCAGATGGGACTCACCACAGTCATGAATCTTCCAACCACAGAATCTTACTTTA